>OX637532.1:151243239-152516989 GCA_951800035.1 Linnaemya tessellans | reverse complement strand
AAGTGCTGGTGTAAAAGCGGTGTAAGCTACTGCGGTTCCATTGTGTGCAGCAGCACATAGATGTGTTCAAAATAATAGCAGATATATTAATATACGAATTAAATTTAATTTTATGTTTTAAATAGTTGAAATCTTGTTAATAATATGTATGTTTTGATTTACAAAAATATTTAGGACTTTTGATTCAAGTGTTTTAAGTTCGTTTCAAAATTGCCAAATTTTTAGCAATAACTGACGGCCAAAAAGAGCATAATAATTATGCCTCAGCCACCGTAT
Source organism: Linnaemya tessellans (assembly GCA_951800035.1). Lineage (NCBI taxonomy): Eukaryota > Metazoa > Arthropoda > Insecta > Diptera > Tachinidae > Linnaemya > Linnaemya tessellans. The sequence goes on along the minus strand of OX637532.1, from coordinate 152,516,713 downwards.
CATCCCATTTGGCCTTCTGCGTCTCTTTCCTGTTCCCAAGATTGAAAAAGGAGACAAATCAGAAATCGTTGAATATATAAACAGTTAAAAAATAAATAAAATTCACCATAATTTTTGAACATACCTCGTATGTATCTGTTCTTTTAGCTCTCCAAAAAGTACTTTTTTTATTAACTACTTTTTTGAGGTCTTTTCAATGTAACTTATGGCTTTATTTTACAACATATGCGTATAACTTTACCGCTATTATTTTACACTCTGTTGTACATTTTGTAGAACATGAATTTATGCTGCCATGCATAAGCGGCAAGCTTTAGCACTTATGTTAGTTGTTAATGGATAGAAATACACGTATAAATGTGTTGTTAAAAAAAATGTGTACACAGAAAATTCTCATTTTTGTTCTGTTCATAATTGTATGCTGTAGCGAGTACGAGTAAATTACAACAATACAATGTGGAATACAATAAAACACCTGGCGTGGCCAAAAAAATTTATGAAAACTCCGGGCAGTCGTGAGTATAAATATGAGGTAATTAAATCAAGTGTTTTAACCTGCTGCACAGTGGGATCGCTTGCTCCTCTTTCAGGTATATAACTTTTTTTTTTTAATTCGAAAATATATATTAAATGCTTATTATATAATGTAATAGAGATATTTGTTTAACTCATCCTAAGATTTTACATATCGAATGCGGCACTATTTTCATATCAACTAAATTTCAACTTCAATTTGTGCTGCTTGTATTGTTGTGTTTATAAATTAAATATAAAAAACATTTTAGGTAAAAAAAAATATTCACATAGTTCGTACAAAATATAAAACCATAATTTTACTCATCATTATTTTATTATTTCATTAGGACATTTATGCTTGAGAAGAACGCAAGCACTTGATATGTTTGCAAAGTTTAGTCATGTAATGCATACTTGTTAGGTTTTGCTTTTACATATTTTGTTGCATACCTTGCGGGGTTTTTATAATTATGTAAAATGATTAGTTTAAATGTATATAATTATTTCATTAGATTTACAGGAAAATGTAATTGATGTTTGTTTGGAAAAAAATATATTTTTAGTTTTTATTAGCAATCGGAAGTTTCTTTAAATTCTTACAAGTCATGGTTTTGTAATTCAAATATTTTCAAATGGGCAGTGTGTTGTTGTGACAGCTGCTGGCCCTTTTTGAATTAATAAGATATATATAAAATGTTTGCTTTCAATTGCATTATTTTATTAATTGTTTATATGTAAATGTTGTGGTTTATGAATTGATGCCAAATAATTGGTAAGAGTTTAACTATTACCCTCTAAAAATTCTATTAAAAAAAGTGGCACTTGCGATCGATTCGATATTAATCTACTTTTGAAATATTAATTTTTAATGGAAAAAAATTTTAATAATTTTCTGGCAAATACTTTGAAAATAAAAATAACAATTCAATTAAAAAACGAAATCGATTAGTTCCTAAGCGGGGGCTGAAACATAACATTAGGAAACTTTTACCCAAATCTTTTACGTAAACTAGATATATTATTTCCAGCCTCTATTCAATAGAAAAAGTAACAAATTTAAAACAAGAGGTCAATAATTAATTATTACTTGGATGAAACATCTCTTCATCAATGAAAATTTGGTTTCTTACAATTATTCCAAAGACAACAATTTAAAAAAAAATGCAACATGATATATTTTCAATAGAAAAATACTTCAAGAAAACTGTCTTTAAAATTTACGAATACTTGTTAAATAGTTCCACCTCTTTACCACAATTTATTTAAACACCAACATTTTAACTACTTTAAATAACTTCAACCCTCCTAAAAACGTTTTATCGTTTCTTAACAAAATATCTTCAGACAGTTACGTGTTTTATAAAAACATCTTTACTTGCATTTAACGTTCAAAGCTATTTCATTAGAACATTAATTAAATTCATTAGTTTAACGAACAACTTTACAATGACACTACAACGCTACTACTTCATTTTGCCGTGGAATAAATGCCATAAATCTTGCGGCAACTCTTTAAAAATGCTAAATTATAAGAAAGACCGCAAAATTAAGTGTGTTTGTTTTTAAGTAGTTACAGCCCTCTGCTCTTTCACCACTGCCGCCAAAAAAAAAAAAAGAAATCGAAAAACAAGAAACTTAAACAAAGAGTTTGAAATCCCAAAAAGGTAAAGGAAATCCTTGTAGAAAATGAAACCCTTTCTGGCAAACTTTGCAAGCAAAACGGCAAAACGCTGTAAATGCGTATGTTGGTAGTATGCAAAGTGTAGTTTAACTGACGCCAAAAGGTAATAAATCATAAATTTAAAACGTCTAGTGTATGGGAAACCTGCAAGCTAAAATAATAGTTGCAAAAGAGATCTGCCTGAAGTGATATGGCGGGAAAAGTAAATGCAACATTCAAAGGTGGATGATGATTTTCGTTGGCAGTATCTGAAATAGTTGCTTTAATCATTTACAGTCAAGTGAATTTATGAAAATAGTGTTTCACAGCAAAGGATATAAAATTTTACTTGTTATGTGCTTATTTTTGCTTAATGTCAAAAAATATTCACTAGAAATGAAGTTACATTTTCAGAACAATTTGCTACTTATTATGCTGCTTACTTGCAGCTAAAAAATATGATATAAACAATTGCTTTATATGTGTCGAGTTGAATATGTCTGTCTGCAATTCACTGCTAGATGAAATCATCAGTACAGTTTGCGTTATTGAAAAATTTTTAAACATTTTTTAGTTTATGTACATATTTTCGTAAACCATTTGAGAATTACATCAGTTATTGTCACGTTTTCAAATACGCATTAAATAAATTTTATATGATATGAATCTATTTTATTTTTTTTTATTAGCCCAATTCACAATCCTGTGCAAATGGTCTTGCATTATAGCATTTGCAAATTGAGGGAGTATTTGAGAGCATTTTCAATGTATTTTGTTGGTGTAGAGTACAATCATTTTGCTCATGCTACGATGCTAGACTACTTGCTCGAGATTGTGAACTGGGCTATTGTATTAATTGGAACTATATGCCACATAAATTACATTGTATTTAAAAAACAACACTGTAAAATTAAATAATCTCTCTATATAAATTAATTAAGCTCAGAACATTTTTAAGATATTTTAGTGCTGTGTGCTTTAACACACAACAAAGTGATGAGTGCTACTTATTTAAATATCCCATTACGAGTATTTCGATTGTTATGCAGATATTTAATAAGTGTCCGCATGCCATTAATTGGAAGTAGCAGCTTAACCACTTTCTTGTTATAATATAAAATGTGCTCTATGCTATAAAATGTGTCAATAGAAGTTATTGTCACTTAAAACAATAAGTCGGCAGTGGTTGACTAAGTAGATCGTTTGTCTTTAAATAGGAAAGAGTGTAAAATAAAGCTAGAGCTATGGAAAATATTAAGCGCCTAAAAATATGCAAATAAATATAGAAGGGCCATAATGCAATGATGTTGCATATGGACGTCCATTAACCGCAACAGACAAGGCCAGGTTTTAAATATTTTAATTTAGACAAGATCTCAAATAAATTGCATTTCATTTCTATCTACTTATTTTTTACCTGTACGTCAGCTAAATAATAAGTGATACATTGCACTGAAAATCTAAATTTAGTAGCTAATGGCGATTGCTGTTAGCTGACCTAAAGTTAAAGTTTAGAGTACAAATCTGAAAGTCTCAGACTCGATCCCGCACTCAGTTTTAATTAAGGGACTGAAGAGAGCGCCTTATAGCACTTTACTTCGTCGTTACTGTAGCAAAAAAAATCGGCGGCAAATTAAAATATAAAATCACTAAAACAAATGTTCTCTCCATCTGCCGATGAATGTTTATGCCATTCAAATATTTAAAAGAAAAAAAATATTTTGTAGGGGTAACTCCGGGAGGAAACGTGGAGGAGATATCTCATCTGTGCCATAAAACACTAAGAAGTAAATTTTTGGGATTATTAAGTGTAATTTTTTTTGTAGGGTCTTTTAGGGGGCAGAAGAAGATTAAAGAACATCTCAGCTTCGGCATAAAAGTTTCAAAATTTAATTTTTAAAGAAGTTAGGCTTAAATTATACAATTTGTTAAATATTTACATTATATTCTGAATATTTTAAGCTTAAGGTCTCTTTATTTTAATTTAATTCTTAATTTTAATATTTCGACACTCCTTTGTGTGACATCTTCAGGAAATTAATTAATATCCTGAAGAATAAAGTTAAGCTTAAAAATATCAGAATATAATAATAATTAAAAAGAGGTCAAGAAATCAGAAGAATTTAAATATTTACAATTTTTTCCACGTAATATGTTACTTCAACGCCCACTAAAGGGGGCGGAGATTTTTCTGATTTTCTGGCTACAAGTTCTACGCTTTTTACCTTCTTTGATATAAAAATATATCATTTGCTTAACAAAATTACAAAAAAAAAGCTTTAAAAATTATTTCGTTTTCTAGAGGAACTTTTTTCCCTCTGGCCCGATACAGCCCTTTTATTAACTTCACCTGTGCTATCCTTCAAAATGGTCTGACTCTTTTCGTTTGGACAAACAAACAGATGTACATGGCTAGATCGTCTTAAGCGGCATGGCCACACATCAAACTGACGCTTCAAACTCTGCTTTTCTTTGTTAGTGTTAGTGAAAAAAACTCACACGTATGGTTTGATGTGAGTTTGAAGAATATCAAAACAATTTAGATTTTCACTCTCAAACTGAATTTTACCAACACATACACAAGTTTGAAGCATCAGTTTGATGTGTGGCCAAGCCGCTTTAGATTTCATCTATGATCAAGAATATATCGATGGCTTAATATAAAAAAGGCGTAACTCGATTTTTTGTTAGTTGACAGTAGAAAGAAAAAAACTTAGTAAAATTCGTGAAATTTTTGACACAAGATATGTTTTGATGCAAGTTTTAATAAAAAGATACAAAACATTTTTTTTAAAAGACATCAAAACTTTTTTTGTTATTTTTTTGTATTAAGTTTTTTTCTTCTCCTGTAAAATAACAAAAATCGACTTACGCCTTTTTTATATTAAACCATCGATATATATGTACGTTATGGGGTCGTAGAGGGATATTTCGCTGCGTTATACACGGAATGACAAAGTGAATATTTTTATATTTTTTGCCGGGTATAAAATGTACTACAATACAAAAATAAAAAAATATCAAACGGATCACTTTATGTCCTCCTGCCTAATATTTGGTTGCTGTTTTAGTTAAAACAAAATACTTTCCAGGTTAATCAAACATATGCATTGCACTCCCCTTTTTTCATTTCTTGTCAATTCACCCCTTAAAAACATACCATCTCTTAAGATATCACCAACATTATTCGTTATGACATGCAACATTACGAATAATAAATATGGCAAATATCAGATGTACGTAAAACAAATTAAGTGTAAAGATAAAGACAATAATCTCTGTGTCCTTAATAATAAATACATAAAAGCCAGAATGCGAAAATTGTGCACTTCTGAAGTACTACAATAAATACTGGTGGGTGCATAAAATTCCCCACAACCGGCCCCAGTTGATACCATTTTGTTTATGTTGTCTACAATACGATACTTTTCAGCTTTTAAGCCAAATTATCCCAAAGTTTATTTTGCTCACGTTCAAACACAACACATTCATTAGTTAATAAATAAATATTGATGTGTGTAGTTTTTATTGGCAACAAAAATCTAACATTAGTTTATTTAATATGTCGTCTAGTATGTATAACTGATGGCCTTGTTTTTGCTTAATGCTAATTCAAATCTAACAAATGTGTTCGGAGTAAAACAAATAGAAAAAAGCACGTCACCAAGATTCTAATCTCAATGCGATAAGAATTGAACACAAAAACATTTTAGACAGAATACAACGAGTATAAAACATAAAATCGCACATTAAAATGAGATCTAGTTAAATATTTATTTGTTGGTTTCTGTCGATATTGTGTGCTCAAATTAATATTCAGTGAATGGTGTGGCTTAATAGGTTTTTTTTTAACTTTTAAAAATTATTAACATATTTTTTTTTACTTGTTACTTTTATTAATGATGAATGATACACGCTTGTTTATTTCAATGAGAAATATTTTTAAAATGAATTTAAAAAACAAATATTCTTTTACAAATTTGAATAAATAATTTACACGAAAATATATCAAGTTATTGCTTGTACTTGAGGCAAATTCTTCACTCTTGTAACTGATTAATTCATTATCAGTTTTTGTCATTTCAATTAATCATTAATTAATTTATAACATTTGCAAAACATTTTTATTGATCAATTAATGTTAACATTATTTGATATGCAAATAGTTCTATGAATATTTGATAAATATTTTTTCTTCTATTTTTTACACATTAAATACGTATTTGCCGCTTAAATGGGAGTGTTGCATATTGAACTGCAAGTGGGGTGACCATAGGAAAAATAAATTTCATGAAATGAAAAAAAAATATATAAAAGATTCTGAAACGTATAGTTTAAATTCAGTGGATGTTACAGCACATTTTTGCACAGTGTGATTTTATGTGATAAATTTTCAATTCGAAAATTGTTGCATTTAAACGATGCTATATTCGACATATCGCTCATTTACTCAAAGAACGTCATAACTCAAAAAAACGAGTTTGCCAGAAAAAAAAGAGATTGAATTTTTCTATTTACACACAACTTTAAGGGAAAAGAAAATTTTATTTTTCTCTCAAGAGTTAACTAAACAAGATATTTGTATTAAATTTTTACACGATATGAAAGACGACATGAGAATTAATTCTGCATCACTAACTGAAAAAATAAATTTTTTTGAGTTGTGATGTTTTTTGACTAAATGAGCGATATAATGGCTTCCATAAGTTTTTTTTTTTAAAATAATAAGAAGTACCGACAAAATCTCTCACAAACTTTTGTTTTATTCAAATTTAACGATAGCAAGGGCTCAATGAAACACCCTAAAGTTAAAATCGCAGTTGCATGTTACATGACTGCGACACCTGGCCACTCTTTACCCTCGAGTGTTTACATCAAAACATCTTTTCCTTCCCCGATTTGTCTATAACTTTTCCACTTAATGAATATATTTATTCAATTTCCACATTTTATTATCTGTTTAAATTCGTTTAACACTATCTTTGCTTTCAATCAGGCGTTTCTCAAGAGTCGTTGTAAATTGGCAACACGAATAAGTTGTTGAAGTTCTTTAGCAAATAATTGCGTTAACTTGGCACGTAATTGCAATTTGTATTCAATAAAATTTATCGATACCGGGCGCCAAAGTTAATTTATTTTCTGTAAAATTTTTATATAATTTTTTTAATCTTAATTCGGCTTCTTTAATTTTCTGGCGAAAAATGTCATCAGGGTGTTTTTGTTGTTGCTGCAAATTCATTTGTAAATTTTACACAAACGTGTTTTATGCCTACGAAATTAATGATTGTAATTTATTGACTTGTATATTTCTTCGTTGAAGTCTTAAGGCATTCAAATGTTAATTGGTGCATTTAGATCAAATAGTTTGAGATAAACTTAAAGAAAAAAAATATTTTTTTTAACATGAAAAGCCAGTTGCATCAGACAATAATTTGTGTAAAAAATGGCTCAGACAACATGAAGTAAAATTGTATGCAAAATATTTCTGTCAGCGTTTGAAATAAAATTTTTAACCAAAATAATTGTTCTATTCGTCGAACTAATCATGCACGTCTTCCTTTTTATGGAGTACATAATCGTCCTTCAGAGCGGCTAATTCGAAGAACAATAGATCGTTTTCGGACCACATTTACTGTTTACTGATAATGAGCATCCCGTAAAACGCCGAAGAGTGCGCACGAAGGAAGTTCTAGCCGCTGTACAGGAAAGCATTGAAAATGATCCTAATCAATCAATTCGTAGCCGTTCTCAGCAATTGGGGTTGTGTCCTTCCACTTTATGGACGACTTTTTTTAGTTGTTGAAAATTGGGGTTCCAGATAAACCTTCTACGCGGCAGCCAAATTAATTTCATAAAATGTTGTTTCCAATAAAGCCAATATTCAAAATATATTCAAAATATATTTCCTTGTTTTATTATGACTTAAACTTGTGACACCCTTTATAGTTTAAACAACTGCACCATAAAGAGTTTAACAAAAAAAAATATGTTAAAATTTTACTTTTCTCTTTTTGTATCGAAAATTAGTTGAAATCGTTTAGTTGGTAACATTCGCTTGTACAAAACTGTCTTCATGAATTATATAAAGGTCACTGCAAGGTCTTGTTAACGCAAAAGAAAAAAAAACTTTCCCCATAATTTTCCACCGTTTTTTTTGTGCCAAAAATGATCCAGCATTATAGTTATTTCCCTGTTATAGAGAAACTTCGTGTATCAAGTGTCATTGGAAGGTCAAGTTTACACAAAACCGTTGGGTTTTTACTAATATTTTTGTATAATTTTCATTTTAGTGATTTCAAATTTAATGATAAAAGAAAAGTTCATAAACATTAGCCAGCAACAACCATTAAATGTTTAAACACTAAATGCAACAACAAACTGGAAGTGAGCGTTCACTGCAAATGAAAATAATAATAAAAAAAAAGAAACAAAAAACAAAAGACTGAAACAAATTTCAATTCATTTTCCACACCCAGCCATTAAAACTAAACAAAAATACCTCTTGTTGTACTTGTACTCGTAGAAGGAAAATGAAATGGCAAAAGAAAATTAAACTGAAATAAAACACAAAATCACTGCCAATCAACCGACACCTACTTTCTTTTCTTCTTTAAATGCAAAAACCATCGAAAAACAGTTGAAAATTTTAAGTTTTTCAGAACAATCAAACTCACTGAAAGAAAGGTGAAAATATATAAATGGCTAAAAATAAAAACAAAAACAAATAAAACACGTCACGATGTTAAACCACATGCAGATATTCGTACCATTTGAAAACGGAAAAAAATAAAACAGAAATTTCAAATAGCAACAGCAGTCAGCACCGAACTAAAGAAATGCAATTGAACATTTCATTTTCTGCAACAAAACCGTACAACTATTTTTGAGTCCAAAAGTCCGTCCGCATGTCTGTTTGTTCATTGCAATCAAAAGACCACTTCTTCAGTTTTATTTTATATATTTTTTTTTCAAGAAAATATCCATTTTAACCAAATTAAACGAGCTTAAAACATTTTTTGGTTTTGGTGCAAAATATTTTGTCTACTATAAAATGAAGCATGTAACTATTAGCGCAGTTTTCAACTGCTGTTAACAGCAAGAGTGTCGTGGCAGTGCATTCTATTTGGTTTTTAAAATATATAGAGAAACCATTTTATTTTATTTTCTTTTTGTGTTTCTCATGCACTACACTGAAAATAATCTTGTGGTAGATCGTAGAAAACTACACAATTTTATACAAATAAATGAAAGCAAAGAAATTTACTTATCTTTCAGGTGTTGGTACATGATGTTGTCGCCAAAAATTATCTAAATTCTGGTGACATAATATATTTGTAAAATTTGTATTTACTCTTGTAAGTTTCTCCTAAATTTTTTACTATAGGAAAGGTCATATCGTTGGTGTCAATTAGATAGGTCCTAACTCGTATTTTTTACCAAATTGGGTTCTTTTTTAGTGATTTCCGTACATTTAAAGCAAATACACCCCGTCACAAAAATTTATTGCACTGACATCAATACTAACAATTTCACCAGCAATTAATGGTTCCAGTTTCTATTGTGATCAATACAGTTTATTTTCTGTTTCTATCTTCTCCTGTAAAGTTACAATTATTGGATATTCTACATGAGACCAACGATGTGTAGTTGTGTCAGGTACATTGAGGACCTTGTTTAAGTTGAAACTGTTAAAGTAATGCAACATAAAATTTTTGGTGAAAACTTCAATCAATAACTTTTTAAATCAATTATAAGGCTGACGGGATCACATCTCTGAACAATTTTTGTTACAATAATTTATCATCTTATACAACATTTAAAAATCAAACCAAAAATAAATACCTCTTTGTATTTTAATAACGTTTTATTTAGATTTCTTATATAAATAAAAACAAATTTTAAATAAAATTTTTATTCGATTAATTTTATTCGATTAATTTTATTCGAATATTTTTATTCGACTAAGAATTATTCTATTACTTTTCATTAAAAAAACTATACACATGTAACATATATCTAAATAAAATTTTGTTAATAATTTTATTCGAATAATTTAAGTTAAATTTTTTTTTTTTTAATTTTTAATAATACATATTTATTTCAAATTTTATTTAATTTAAAATAAATAGTTTAACATAACAAAACAAAAAAATAGAATTAATAACCGATTCGTAAATATCTAAAATATAACTAAAAAGAATTTTTCTTTTTGCGAAATTTAAGTAAAAAAAATAAATAAAAATTAACAAAAAAAAAAATAAATAAATAAAGTCCGCACTGGAATTTAATGTTACGACATTTAGCCTATAAATTTAAAATGCAGTAAAAAATAATTCGAACAAATATTTGCATTAAAAACTGATATTCTGGCTTGACGCTCATACAAAAATAAGACTTCTTCACATATACTTTCATAAGTAAAACCGAAAAAGTTTGACTAAGTAAAATTAGATCAAATAATTCCGAAAAATTTGCCATGAAGAAAATAATAAAATCAAGGGCCATAGGTTTTATTTCGGAGTCTTCCGATCAGCAATACAATATCAGGAAGCATGTAGCCCTAAAATGTCCTCACAGGTTTTAAATAAATGATACTCGTATCATGTGGTAGCGCTGTTCTTAGCTTCTGGAGAAGACCACTACACTTTCTTTTGTTTAGACTCCTACCTTGATGGTTACCCCTATTTAGTAGTTCTGTATAAAATAAAAGTTCTCATAAAACCAAATCAATCCAATAAAAATTCCTATTATATCACTTATTCGAAGAGTGTCTTACAATAATAATTTATTTGTGACAAACAAAAAAAAATATCCACACCAAAAGTTTAACTTCAACTTTTGAACTCAACTTTAGAATTGCAAAAATAAAAATTAAAGCAAAAAAGGAAAGAGAAGAAAATGCATTAGCTTACATTGATGCACAATTTCAAAAGCAACAACTTTAAGCTAAAGTTGGTGTAGAGGAAACAATGGCTGACTATATTGGTGTCAATCTAGCGTGACGACCTTTTTTGTGGCAAGAACGAATGAAGAAAGTTAACGTTGCAAAATTTAATCTTGCGTCGCATGGCTGATGACGGTCTTTCCTTTTCTAGTTTCGAAACAAAATGTCAACGTGTTAAGAACATGACAACGACCTTAACAAACAGAACAATCTGGTTTAAGAGAAAATTTTCTTGACTTCTTCATGCATGCATATCTTAAACTATTCTAAGAGGTGTGTATGTGTGTGTGTGTGCTAAAATTAATAGTGCTAATCATGTAATAACATGAGCCAACTGGCATTAACTGCGGCTAAATTTAACTATTCTTGAATTGAGTTGACAATCTTCATGAGGCTGATTGTTTGCAAAGAAATTTAAGATGAATAAAACAGAAGGCAGGGTTTTGTGTACTGCCAATTAATTTGAAAACTTGAAACTAGTGTCATAAACTACTATTCCTCCTTGCCATAATATATAAAGTCATTGAGTTTGTAAGTTTTGGAGCAAGTCAAACAACATGTTCCCCAAAAATATTTATACCTGGTGTTAGAACACAATTGGCACCCCCTACATTCGTTAATATTATTGAACAATGCTAATGGGATGTAGTGGCCTACGAAAACTGCAGCTTTCGGTCTTTTCTTATCATTACTAGTTTTAAGTTTTTTGCATAGGGAACCTTGAAATGTATTGTTAATAGAAGCAATTAATTCAATTAAAGGATTATAGGCAACCTCTAAATTTACATATCGCGCTTAGCGAAAAATACTGCATATCCTTTATTTTACATTTTGCAATGTTTCAAAATTTCTTATACAAAAAAAAAATCTTGTGCAAAATGGGTTGCTTCCAAATACTGTAACCGCCTGATCCACAAACACTAAAGCAAATACTTCTTGGAAGTTACTTAGATTTTAAATGTATTTAAAACCAATTTCCATAAAAACTTCTTGTTTTTACTGAATTGTTATCACTTCGTTCTAATTTAAAAATTTGTGTTTGTAATATCTGTTGAAAAGAAATAATTGTTTTAACATTTTATGCAGCTGAAATTTTAATATATCGCAAAGACTGTGGATTCGAGGATGAATTTATAAACTCGTTATCAAACTTACAGCCTTCACTCCGCCAGGTATAATTTCAAAATTGAATATTTTCAAACCCAGTGTTCATCAGAAAGAAAAACAAAAAAATATATATATATAAATTTCTTTGGGGCCAAATACTTGCACTGGCTCCCTGCCATTCAACTTAATAACTAATTTTCTTTTCATTTTTTTACTCCAACTCTTATACATTAATTTAATTTGTTTTTCTTTCCATATTCCTTTGGCTGCTATGCAGGTTCCTAATACGCCACTAACAATGCCAGCATACAAAAATAGTAATGATTTTAATTCCTCCTCATCAAACTCTCCGCTAACAACCGAGTCTACAACATCTACATCGATGTCGTCGCCATCGTTATTACACGCCTCTTGTTCTTTGCAACAACAATCTGCGCTAATGACGTCTGCAGCGCCATCTGGTGCATTTGTTATACCACCCACGGATACATCATCGTCGTCTACATCGTCATCGTCATCGTCCTCATTATCCTCCTCGTCATTTTGTTCAGCATCATCAACAAATATACCTTCAGCTACGTCGCCGTCATCTTTGACATGTTTGCATCTAAAACGTTTTCTCGATTCTCAACAATTACATCTACATCCCATGGAGTCGTCGTTTAATAAAGGTGAGTTTTAGCTTATTTTAATTTTTCCATTATTTCTTTGTTTGCCTCTAACATTTTTAATTTTGAAGAAATATCAACTCTTACTCCGCCTGCATTGCAAACTGCAAAAGAGGTCGCAAATATTTTCATAATATTTGAAGGGAATTTTAACTAAAATTTTAGATTGAATTTTTACATGGAGTGTTGATTGTTTGTAATAGTTTTTTTTAGTCACTTTGGGAGGTAAAATTTTAAGGGTGTAATAAAAGCTTTCAATTAATTAAAAGATTTTATTAAAAATAATATCCACTATAGAATATGACAGTTAGAAATAGAATACGAGACAGAATTATTCTTTCAAATGATTCATATTTAATCGATATGCGATTGGAATGAAGATTCACTTGCTCTATGGCAATGGTCTTTCTATTTTCTGGCCTATTTTATAGACTGTTTTTATATAAACAATTTCAAGCTTCAAATATTCAACAAATTGCTACCGTGTGAACACTTTTATCCCTATTTTTTGTTCGATAGTAAAAAATTTTTTTTTCTAAATAGGTACTACTAATATTTTTGAGAACTCCACCAAATCAAAAACAAAACTAGCTTTTTATATAAATTTCTTTCGTGTGTCCATTCTATAATTGGTTTTGTTCTTAAAAATTAAAGTTACCATTCAGAATGAGATATTAACTGTGATACTTTGATATAAACGTATTTCTATAATTAAATTTTAAAATAATCCTCCTTATTTTGTAACCATTTGTCAACTCTCACTTCGAGACAATGGCCCCTATTATTAATGACGACAACGACGGCGTATCAAGACGACAGCAAAAAAGTGTCACTTGTTCACTCTTTTTCGACAGCAGCTGACTACGATTGACATGTTTTATCGATATTATATGCCCTAGACATCTGTTACAGTGTAACGGATGTGCATATAAGAATATAAAAGTAGTAGGTTCGTCTATGTGCCTGAGTAAGAACCAATAGGTGGGGCGACACCTAGGTTTGGGTAAAAAAGAAACCGAAGTCGATAGAAAGTTTATAGAACCTCCACTGGTTTGACTTTCGAGGCTTTACCAGTCGTCAAAACTGGTACCACAAGGCCCGAAGTTTACTGCGGCTGGATATTGGTGAGGTCTCCCTCGGGAGTACACGTTATGGTTGTGGTCACCAATTTGGTGGAAGATTTGTCAGATAAGGATTGATGTCCAATCCTTGCGGTTGGACTTCGGTCCGGCTGATAGTAGCAAAATCTATGTGTTGTTGTGAATCAACAAATAAAAGATCATCTAGATAGGATCGACACTCTAGCAAGGCGTTAGATCATGGGATTTACCAAATCATGTTCTAGAAATTGCCACCTGGGCGACCCGAGGTCGCTTTCGTGTGGTCTCTTGGTGCTAAGAGGGGTGATGGTGACACCCAATTTCACCCGATGTTAAGAGCATCGTTAGGTTAGGCCGCAAGGCAGGAACTGATGTAAATCAATGACATGTATATGCCCTAGACAATGCTAAGAAATTGTCAAGAGTAATTAATTGTTATCGATAACTTGTAGACAAGTGATAATTTTTTACTGTCGAGTTGATGCGACGCCGACGTCGCCATTTACAATTTGGGCGAATATCAAACATGGGACATATCTGTACTTCTTTTCTTTACCTATTGACTTTTTCTCACAGCCTCTTTTTATATTCAAGGCCTTAAAGAACAGTCACAGACTGTCAGAAGTAGCTAATTGTTGTCTAAAAAAGTAGGTAAGTGAACTGTTTTTTATATTGCCTTAACGTGATATTGATAAACAGTTACAGAATAAAGTGGAATATTAAACATATGGTGAGGATGATTATAATATAAAAGCTGTTGCATAGCTCCAGGCATTTTCCCTCAACTTTAGACCAATTGTAGATTTTTTTCAACTTTTTTGTGAAATACATTCCAAAACCAACAAGCGAAAAGACCAAAAAATAATCTTCTTTCAATTGAATAAAAAAAAAAAACAATAATAAAATCACTATTTACTTCGACATGTGTCAATAATGCATAAATTATTGCAATAATTTATTCAACCAAAAATTTCACCACTAAAAGACTGCAACAATAAAAAACAAATATTACTCAATTTCACTAAAAGCTTTTGGTATTAATGTTTGTACAAGACCAAAAAAAAAGAACAAACAAAAAATAACACACACACAAACATCTGAAAACCAAATCCGCACAAAGAGCAACAAATCAACTAATTTGATGGTTGAAATCTTAAGCAAACAAAAAGCTGAATATTTTAATAGCAGCAAATATAAGTGAAGGTAAATATTTCGTTTTATTGGGAGCATTAGGGGTTCCATGTATTTCCGATTTAATTTCGCTAAAATAGAAATATTTTGCCAGTGATTTTCATAAAAATACGAAACAATATACTTGCATACCTTAGGGATTTGTATGTAATACTAAAATTTACATGTGTGTGCGTGTTCAAGTGTGTTGTATACGTTTCCTCTACTTACAACCACAAACAACTTTGTTGTTGATAAGCATTTTATACGGTACATATACCGTTACATTTTATTTGCACTTGACTTTATCCGTTTCCCTGCAATTTGCCGTTTTCTTGTTTTTAACAAAAAGCGAATAAATGAAAACCTTTTTCGTTTGTCTCGCAAGCATCGCGCGATGTTCACTTACACTTCTTTCACTGTTTGTCGCTTATGAACAAAAGAAGAAAAATTGATTTTCTTAAGAAATGACTAACATTGTAGAAAAAGTATGAAAGAAATGAAACAGAACCCATTATTCATTGGAGTAGAAAAAACTTGGAAAAAAACACGAAAAAAACTCATACTCGGGCAAGTTAGCAAAAAAGAAAAAAAAACGTTTCAAATGCATTTTTCATTATATATTTTTTTCAGCGCAGCATTTAGCCGATTACTTTGGTTAAAAGGCATTGACATATTATCACTTCATTCCATTATATTTCCATGAAATATTTTACCCGTTCTCTTTGCTATTTCAACTTTGCCTTAACCACCTTTTCTGGTGTGTAGCCATTATATTTTTTAAATTTTTTTTTTTACCACTTTTCTCATTTTCGCCATGATTCTTACTCATTTCTCATTGAAATTTACAACAATAGATACAGAATATTTTGAGCAGCATAAACTGCGTTTTTTTTAACTTCCCTTTTCATTACATTTCTTATATCTTCCAACTGTCAATGGATGTATTTGTTCTGGCTGTTTCGCCGCTTTCGATTTGTGTTAAAACAGAATTGCAATTGTTAAAATAAATAGAGAAAGAAATCGCAAAATAAATTCATTTTGTGTGGATATAATGGGCTCAAAAGGTATATGTTTTTAAGTATGCCACATTATCTGAGTAATACATCTTAAGGCGGTCTTGATATGTACTATTCTTAAATAGATTTAAAACGTAAAATAAGACATTTTAAGTTGACACTATTGTATTAAATGCGAAACCAAAAGCCAATATTATCCTGATAATGCAAAGCAAAAGTGATGTTGCCAATAAAGTTTTATCAAAATTGCATCTATTAAAATGTATTTGAAAAAATAATCACAATACTTTCATTTAAATACATAATATGGTAATAATATTTCGTCATTATATATTTGACAAATATTTTATTATTAATTTGTGACAATTTCGTAAATATGTTCCCGCGTGCGTGGTAAATGCTACGTTCTCCTTTTAGGGCAAACTATTATTATTATTATTATGATTCAGTTAATGATTTCTTTACTTTTTGATATTATCAATAACAAATTTTTAAGCTTCTATTTTAGCTTATAAGTTTAATATATGGTCACGCCTCTGTGTACATTCTTCTAGAAAATATGACAAAAATGTTATTAGACATTTTTGTAATAAAAAATATATCAATTCTCTCATTTAATTATCTCATTTGCTGAAGAAGTTCTCCAAAGAAATATTGAAAATATACAAAATGTTTTATTATTAAGATAAGAATTTTTAAATGTTTTTCAACAAAAAAAAATCAAGCTTTTAATTATTATTTTATTTTTTCAATTGAAGGCTATTCGAAAAAGATAAGTAAAAGTTATCCTTTTGTTGTCCTTTTCTTGCAACTTTCTTTGATGTGTAATCACACATCAAA
Source organism: Linnaemya tessellans (assembly GCA_951800035.1). NCBI lineage: Eukaryota > Metazoa > Arthropoda > Insecta > Diptera > Tachinidae > Linnaemya > Linnaemya tessellans. Next base: position 152,499,689 of record OX637532.1, on the reverse strand, counting down.
TTTGGTTTGAAAATAGACAGGCTTCGGCTATGTCTACAAATCAAATTCAACGGGAGATGACATTTTCAAGAGGGGTATTGCCTTGAAAAGAATTCCATTTGTGATTCAGTAATACAAAACAACTTTAAATCAAATTCTTTTTAATTTAGTGGTTTAATTATTGATCTTGTGACTCTGTGAGGAACTATTTTACATTATCAGCAAAACCATTAACATACAAGAGATTGGCAGCACTCTACCGTAGGTAGGGTGACTAAAATTCTATGGGGTGACCCAGATGGTAACAAGACAAAGGAGATCCTAGCATTAAGTAGGCCAGCACTACGGAGTTTGGTTAATTTGATAACAGGATATACAGAGTTAAGGAATCAGCTGGCACGCATGGGTATCGTTGACGATATAACATGCAGGGCCTGTCAGGAGGATGACGAGACACTTGAGCACTACTTATGCTTGTGTCCATCTTTTAGTCAAGTCAGGAGGCAGATATTTAATCAGGAGATTATACAGGATATGGAATTTTTTAGGGGTTCTAATTGGAGAGACTTAAGAAGGTACATTGAACAGACTAGATTCTTGACGTAACCAAATTCAAGGGTTTCCATGGTTTTAATGGAGGCTCCCTATGAACTTCTTATAATGGAGCGCACAACGGGCCTATGAAGCCTAGGTGTAATCCTGGCCAGATTGGGATAGCTTTGCTTACGCCCCTCTCTTCAACCTAACCTAACCTAAAACCATTAATATTACATCTCAACTTGAAGGTATTACTAATCGAAAACGAGATTAAAATAAACGAATACTCGAGTTAATGATCTCTTTTAATTCTGGAAAGAATTTTTTTACTTTGTCGTCAGACCCAAGAATGTTATTTAATGAAAATTATTTAAACTAAAAAATCGTATTAATCCCCCTTATTCTGTAACTGTTTGGCAACGTCACGTCAAGGCAATATTAAAATTAGGGCAGTTCTGTACTCATTCTCTTCAACAATTATCAATTTCTAACAATCAATTGCTATTTTAAACGCCATAGGGAGTAGGCAGAGACTGTCAGAAGTAGTTAATTTTTGTTCACAAGGAGTGTGTAAGACTCCTATTTTTGATATTGTCTTGACGTGCTGTTGACAAATAGTTACAGAATAAGCGGGATTAATACGATTTTTTAGTTTAAATAATTTTCATTAAATAACATTCTTATTTATTTTAGTTAAATTTTTCACAATAATAAAAGTTTGTATTATTGATCTAGAGCCAAATTACCGCAATCGATATCGAACGAAATTTCTATGTAATTTAAATACAAATTTCGATCGGTATCGAATGCCGTAATTTGCCTCCTCTTTTATTGATTTCACCTCAAATTCAAATTCCACTATCAGTAACGGCTTCCTTAATTGTAAAAATCTTTTTGCTACTAAAGAACATAAAGTTTAGGTTGCCCTCTTTTCTATTGAAAAGATTTAACTCTCGTAGACATTTTTAAATATAAAAAAAAATGTATTATATTCCTATTTCGTATCCTTCTTTCAACAACGTTTCATTAATGGTTGCAGCTTAAGTATTTTATAAGTATACATTCTTAATTAAAATATGTCTTAAGTTAATAAAATAATTTAAGTACTAGTCTGAGAAGCAACTGCAAACTACGTTTAATTAATTGCCAGCAGCAACGTTAAAAGCAACAGAGTTTGTACCACTTTGAAAGAATGTTGGAAATTTTACAAGAAACTTAACTGCAAGCAGGCTACACAATTTTTATGAATGCCAAATTATTACTACAAGTTTAGGTTTAAAGGTAAAGTTTATAAATAATTCAAGTACTTAATGTGGCAACCATAATTGCCATTAAATATGCCCAACATTGTTTGAGTGGCTCTTAACAGACTTGAAGCTGTATTAAATATAAACAGTGGTCTTTTAAAAACTTTAAATTAAATAAAATATTTGTTGAAATTTAAGGTGTTATCCTTTTAAGAGCCCTTAAGTATGCAGCAATTAATTAACTTTAAGTAAACATGGCAAAACACATAATCGATCGTATATTCACATTTTGGTGTCATTGCCGCAAGAAATATTTATTTTATTTAAGATCTTTACTTTTCTTTTAATTTCTAAAATTCTTATTATATTTTAATACAAATAAACTCTTTATGGTCTCATGTTTATAATTTTGCAGATATTTTCTTAGATATTCCATTCCATCGCACACAAGGGATTTTTTCATGCGTGTGTGAAAATAGAGTAGACTTACAAAAACAAAAAAAGAAGCGAAATCTGTTTCAAAGAAACAGAGTCTTAAAATATACAAATACAAAAGATAGACTTCCTTGTTATAGCCAGCAACAATGCAAAATAAAGCATATTGTTCTTTTTGTCATGTATTGTTTTAAAAAAGAGTCTACTTGTCTCTAAAATATTTTTCCATTGCCTTTTATATTCCATAAATATGTTTGAACATGTTCATACGTGCACATGCAAGATAAAGTTCATTTCAACACAAACATTTACTTAACAAACATTTTCTGATATCTTTATATTTTACTGCAGCATATTTTACAGATTCGTTTATTATTATTATTATTTTTTTGCACATTTATTCTCTATACATTTATGTTTTATAGCATACTTTTGGGTATAATTCTTTTTAGTATACATAACAAGTGAAAAATTGTTTATGTGATTTCTTTTAGTCTTTTAAGTAATTTTTCTTACTTTTTTCGACTACCTTATCTCATACTCTTCTCGCTTTTAAACGTTTTTATATTCGTTCATATATATATTTTTTCTTTCACTTGACTTGCATTTGCGCAGTATTTCAAGAAGATTCCATAGAGTTGCAATATTGCAGTTTTACCTTTATTGTTTTAGTTGTTGTGCACACTTTTTTCTCTTAGACGTATACATACAAAGAATATTTTCCATATATATTTTTTATTACTTCTTCCATCTTCTCAGTTGCTATTCCTGCTAAATTTTGTCTTAATATATTAACTTCATATACAATAGTTGAAACATAAATGGTTGTAACCTGAAAGTATTCATTACTTTGCTGAGTTGCCAAAACACGGACTCTTCTTAATATGAAGAATATTATTTTGCATTATATAAAAAAAATTAAAAAAGCGTATATTCCGATACTTTGAAAAAACTAAAAAATAAATACATCAATCTTGAAAAAATGCCCTTTAAAAATATTTTTTTTAAAAAGCTGCTCTTGAAATTATATAAAGGTTGTTGTTTCCCCAACATGGGTGCAAAAAAGTTATTTATGTGAAAAATAACTTTTGGAAACAAATAGTTTTAAAAAGTACTATATTTTAAAGAGCATTTTCCAAAAAAAAAAAAAAATAGTTATTAAAAAAGTAACATTTTAAATAAAATTTACCTTAAGTTAAAAAGGATGCTATCCAACAGACAAAATACTCTTTTAAAAATCATCTCCTGGTATTAGAAAAAGTAACATATAAATAATTCAAACAGTATCTCTTGAAAAAATTTATTCCAAGAAAATTTATTTTGTTAAAAAATATTTTTAAATAAATTCATTTTGAATAATACATTTTAAAAGTAAAACCCACATTTTACAAATATCTATTATCTAGGGCATTAAATTCGAAAAATTCATTATCCTTCTTCATAGTCCTCGAGTAGAACAATTTATTATAAAATTTAAAACCGCTAGTCCATTTTGCTTTGTGAAGTCCCTGGCCTAAGCCGACAAACGACAGACAATTGACGCATTAGAAGACGTTATCACTGACATGCGGCCATCATTGTCTCCAAAAGATTTCTTATATCGTATCCAAATAAAAATGTCCAGAAATGGCATAATTCCAGTACAGCCAAATCCATAAGGACTCTCCCCAATTATCTGTGTTTTATTTTAATTTAAACTTCCCCAATTTAGAAAGTGTGACTAAGCACATTTTAAAAACTAAAAGAAAAGTTGTATAAACAATTTCTTCCCATTCCTTTTCAAATAAGTTGTGAACATTTCATTGATTTTAGATATTGTTTTACAATCAAGAAAGTTTTTCTTGTATGAATATTTGCAAAGAAAAAAAACTTAATTTCTGTGAATCAAGTGCTACTCGTATATCGTATAATTTTATTGTTATTTCTTCTACTTAAATTTATATTACGTAAAAAAAAAATTTATATGTCAAATTTAATTTACTTTTCATTGTCAGAAATAACTTTATTTAGACAATAAATTGAGCATAACAAAATTCTTGACAGCACAGCAAGCAGAATGTTTTTGTTGGACACAAATGCCAAACATATACAAACATGCTGTTGGATCAGTAAAAGTAAGGGCTAAGTTGGCCTTTCTAAAGGCCTTCATATAACACGGGCAGGACTTTTTCTTTTTTTTTATCTTATTTTTTTTATTTATATATGCAATGCATTACGCTGGAACTGAAAACGAGGGGATTTCAACCTTTTACTTCGCCGGCTAATTTTTGCTACAGGGCCGACGAAGGTGTGTGCTGTTACTCTGCTTTTAGTACATGATCGTGTCAGTCGCTGCCAATTATGTTCAGTGACCAGTGACCATGCCTTCATCATTGAAACAGGCTGGCAACAACTAACACATCCACGCACTAATGCTGATCAGAAGAATTCAACACAATATTTCATGACTCAGTGCGGGCTCGAACTCAGGACCCTCCGCTTCATAGTCTCGTGTTCTATTACTTCAGCCAATACCACCCGCTAGGGTCCGCTATCATAGCAGAAAAACTAGAAATTTCAGTAAAGAGTAGCAATTAGTTACACTATTTCCGTTTTAGAAAATAGTTAAAAAGCAGAAATGCATTACAGTTTAGAAAAGGCTCTACTTAATTCCCATCCTTGAAGATGGTTAATTAATTATAGATATTGAAGTGCTAAGAGGGTTTTTTTTAAATCAAACACAGTTGGCCTCAAATTTAAAGGCCTTGTAATATTACCGCTGCAATATAACTTACTTGTGCTTGTACAACTAAAAATAAACAAATACAAACACATTAATGTACACATGCACATATACACACATACATTCCCATAAAGGAAATGAAGTATAAAAAACTTACACAGAAAAACACTTGTGATTGTATTTTAAATGTATTTCCGTTTTTATTTGGCCAACACTTCTAAATCAAAACTTGGCAGGCGCAAGGAGAAAATATCCAACATCAACAACGCAAATATCTGAAAAGTAAACAAACTTAACAAATGCGTTCGTTGAAAAAAAAAATAGAAAAAATTATTTAAACAACTTTTAAAGATTTAAAGGAATGAATGCTTTTGAGCTCTTGTATGTTTTTTTTTCTTGCTGAACATAAATAAATTATTATTATTCCTCACGTATTTATCTAAAAAAATATCTGCCAAACTTTTATTCAATTGTCTGTTTTCCTAAAATGATAAACAACATGAAGCGGGGAGTTTTTTTTTTAAACTTATTCACTATAACCGCCAAAACTGTATTTACCTTTGAAACCATGGAGAATTTTTTATGTAAAAGTTATTTTTGTTTTTTAATACACTTGCATACAATATATAGAAATTTGTTGTTTTTATTAAATTGCGCCCTCGTCTAAAAAGTCATCACGTATTGTACCAACAGCTTTTTTATTTTGAATTTCCCACTTGAATGAATGAATTTTCGTGAAGTATTTCCTTTTTTCAACTTGATGTTGTACTCATACGGTTACGCATATCATACGATTTAGTTAAATTTTTATGGCTTTATATAAACTTGCATATGTATTTGTTGTGTGTTTTTATTATGACTATTAGTATTTCGAAAGGAACAAAATTTAAACAATAAGATATGATATTAAAAAAGGAGGGGAAGTAGAAATGTGGGTGCTGTTGGCTGCAGTAGTAGAACACGAGACTATGAAACGAATGGTACTGAGTTCGAGTCCGCGCTGAGTCATGAAATATTGTGTTGAATTCTTCTGATCAGCATTAGTGCGTGGTTGTGTTAGTTGTTGCCAGCCTGTTTCAATGATGAAGGCATAGTCACTGGTCACTGAAGATAATTGGCAGCGACTGACACGATCATGTACTAAAAACAGAGTAACAGCAGCCACCTTCGTCGGCCCTGTAGCAAAAATTAGCCGGCGAAGTAAAAAAGGTTGAAATAGCTACAAAAAAACTGTCTATCGTCTCATCTTTCCCAATCTGTCCCCTCAATACTATCCCCTCGTTTTCAGTTCCAGCGTAATGCACTGCATATATAGGGGTCATCCTCTGAGTGCTGCTTCTACTCCTAATAAAAAAGAAAAAATATATATATAATAAAATAATTTTACGTGCTTCGAAACCCATGTCGTTCTTTAATTAAGAGCTTTTATATCTGGCTTGAGTCCATTAATATAAATTGAGGAGATTGATAAAGAAAATAAGTAGGTTTAAGTTTTATAACAATACGATATTTCCCTGAATTTTCCTGAGCTTCAACAAATAATTCCATGTGGAAACTCCTTTAAATTTAAATAATAAATCAATTTATTAGCTTAACCATTTTCAATTTCGCTTTATAAAGAAGTTCAGAATTTTTTTTTTTTCGTTTTAACAAAACTATTTTTCACAGCAATTTATCTCATCACTTACGATTATTTGTTGTTTTTTTTTCTTCAATTTCTCTTTTCACGTTATGTAATCCCCCTTAAGTATGCAGCATTTATTTCCCTATTTTCTTTTTATAGTCTTATATACTTTTATTTTCGTGAAGCTCATCATTATTATTTCATTGCTGTGTTTGACTAACAACATCCTTTTTTGAAGTTGTTAAACATCAACACCTCAATAAAGATTCTCATTTAAATAATAATATCAAAGTTCAAAAGAAAATTATCCTTAACAAGTTTAGTAGACTTTAAAATTAACGAACTCAATGCCATGAGAGACACAAGCCAAGCAGCAGCCCCCAGATATAGAAACCAAATCTTCAATATGCTTGCAGATTGGTTCAATGCTTAAGAGGAGCAGCAAACATTGATGCGAAGATACAAACAGGCCACTTGTTCTGCTAATCAAGCGGAAATTTATAATGAGGATAAAAATAAAAAATAGAATATATTTATCTTCTAAAAAAAGCGTGAACTTTTTACAAGGAGATAGATAATAATTTGCTACAAACCAAAAAAGAAAAAAAAAAGATGGAAGTAATTGTGATTAAAGTGAAACCTGAATAAAAGTGTGGGGCTGCAGAAAATACTTCAAATATCATTGCATATCAACAGGAGTTCTACACAACATTTTTAATGCAGAGTTGTATGCAATAAAAACAAAATTTTTCTCACTTTTACTCTGTTTTGCCATGAAACTTTATACAAGACTGTCATTGATCCAACCATAACAATTACAGCTTCCTTTTCCTAAATAATGTCGGTATAAGGAAAAATCATGGCCATAAATTATAAAAAAAATAAAATATAAAAAAATAACTTTAATGACAGTTATAAAATAAATCACACTATTAATTTTCCTGCTTAGAAGCTTAATAAGTATGTATATACACAATATATCATAGTTATTGTCTGAAAATAACTTCTTAAGCAAATAATTTAAACTAGTCCCTGGAGACTATAAAAAGACCTTTTTCTGTTATTGTCCTTGACAGCAAAACAACACGAGCATAATCGGATGTGCACTATTGGCAAAAACAGAGGATGAAAACAAAAAGTCAACTGCTGTTAAGACACCCACAAACAAAAAACAAAAACTAGAAACAGATACAACTAACTGCTCCCTTAAACTAAAACTTATTGAAGCATACTTTTAGGTAAATAATAAAATGCCGTAATGTAGCCGTAGTGCCTGTACAAAATGTCTCAAAGATAAAAGAAATAAAAAATACAAACTAAATTGACCAAAGCTTTTGAATAAACACAGTCAAAGGAAGGAAATTTTAAGAAAATGACAATCCCACTTCTTATAAAGAAAGAAGTACAGCATCCAAATCATAAACAATCTTGGAGTTTGCAACTTTCTTTGCATCTCATTTTCTGCTACAAAATATTCTATACTACAGAAGGAAAAGAAAGCCAAAGCAAGGCAAGTTAAGTTCAAAGTAACCATGTAAAACACTTACCATTCTATTGAAAGAAAAGCTAATTCTTTTATATGCAAATATAAAAGAAAATAGCAAGTGTAAATGTTTTGAAGAGTCCATTCACTACAATTTCCTTCCCTTCTTTTTTTTTGTAACATAAAAGCAGCAAATAGAAATGTATATTTATATAAAGGATAAAAAAAAGAAGTGTATGAAATGAACAGCAACTATCTGAAATTGAAATCGTGTTCTACTGGCACAATCGCTCCAACAGCTATTTGAAAATTGGAAAAAACGGAGATGACAAAAAAAAACTCTTAACTGTACGGAGTGGAAATATTTCAAAAGTATATATAATTTTTTTTTTTGTTGCAAAACAAAAGTCACGTTCAATTGCAGTAAAAGCGAGCAGGATATCAATTTAAAATACCCTCTAAAAGTAAACACCAAACTAAATGGAAGTGTCTAATAATAGCTGTTGTTTAAAAATCAGATGTAGAAAAATACTATGCAAATAACTGCCAACTAATGTTAGATTTGCTTGAAACACAAGCACGTACATTCACCCATCCAGCGGTCGTCAATGTGTGCGGCTGCCATTGGCTAACAAAACAAAAGGCAAATAATTTGAAAAATATTTAATCTGTTTCATGCAGTTTTTTTTTTATGTTTCTAATTCAATTATATAACTGGCGAATTTTAATGTATGAACTTTTAAAACAGTTCACCAAACTCGCTGCTGTTGGCAATATGTAAATATATTCGAGTTGAAACTTTTTTTATTGCTTCTCTTAAGATGTCATCATATGAAATGTACTACTTTATCGGCTTAAGTAACTCTTAGAACAAAAAAAAAAGTACCCTCGAAAAATAAATTTGGTGGGTATATTATTTTTGTCATTCAGTGTGTAACGCAGCGAAATATCTCTCTAAGACCCCATAAAGTATATACATATATATTCTTGATCAATGATGAAATCTAAGACGATCTGGCCATGTCCACCCGTCTGTGGAAATCACTATTCAGTGCAAACGAAAGGAGCCAGACCCTTGAAATTTGGTAGAAATACATCTTGAAGGATAGCGTGGGTCAAGTTCGTAAATGGGCGGAATTGGGGCTAGAGGCATAAATGTTCCCCTAAGAAGAACTAATCGAACCTCTAAAAAATCACATAATTTTTTATAATTTTTTTGTAATTTTGTTAAGCAAATTATATATTTCTATGTCAAAGAAGGTCCAAAGCGTGGAAGAACTTACAGCCAGAAAATCATAGAAATCAATTTTTGGACCCCGCCCCTTAAAGTAACATGTTACAGCCGACTCCGCTTTACTGGAAATAACCAAAACCAATTTTTTTCAGTTATCCAATTTTTTCTCTAAAACGTAGTTCGGATTATTGAAATTGGTTCCAGTTAAGCGTACTGCTTAAAATCAGTAAAACAATATTTTTTATATCAGTAACACACACCAAACACATTCACGAATTCCTCGAAAATGTCTAGCCACTTGCATTGACAATATAATAGAAAAATACAATAAAGTACGTAAGAGCGAAAAGGACAAATACATATTGCCATTTAATTTGTCCTTGTTTATTTTTTCACTAAAGCGAAGTATGTTTCATACAAAAAATAGTTGTGACTAGCTGCGTTCAAAATCAGTGCGGGGATTTGTATCGCTTTCAGTAATCCGATTTTTTTCAGTAAAGCGTGTTGCGCTAAAGCGTATTCGACTGTATATGGAAAAATAGTGCAAAAATTTAACAAATTGTATACACTCCTTAAAAATTCATTTATGATGAAGCTGAGATGTTCTCTGATCTGCCCTACCCTAGCTCCCTACGCCCCCTAAATGACCCTATAAAAAAAATTTGTTTTACACTTAATAACCCCAAAAATTTACTTTTTAGTGTTCTATAGCAAAGGTGAAATCTTTCCCCCACCCCCCCTTTCTTCCGAAGTGACTCTGACAAAATAGTTTTTGTTTACTAAATATTTGGAGGGCATTTAAGATTCGACCCGGTTTTAACTCGGACCAGCAGTCAGGGGATGACTCCTACATATGCAGTGCATTGCACCGAAACTAGAAAAGAGGGGATAGTATTGAGAGGACAGCTGAAGAAAGATGAGAAGAAAGAGAATTTTTTTTTTAATGTTTGTTTATTTTTAGCTATTTAAAGCTTTTACTTCGCCGGCTAATGTTTTGCTACAAGGCCAACGAAGTAGGGTGCTGCTCCTCTGCTCTTTAGTACATGGTAGTGGCAAGAATTCTCCAGTGTGTCTCCAGTGACCATCACAGAAACAGGATGACAACAACTAACACCACCATGCACTAATGCTGATGACAAGAATTCGACACAATATTTATAACTGAGCCGAACTCTGGATCCTCATTTTCGTAGTCTCGTGTTGAGTACTTCAGCCTAAAGCACCCACCTCCAATTTTAATTTATTTAAATAAATAAATACAAATTCACTCTTTCTCTAAAGCAATTAAAAAGACACGACAGCATCGTATAAATTATTTTTGAAGTAAGAAAACTAAAAAAAAATTTTAAGAAATGAATTGTTTGGTATACGTCTGTCTCATCATATCTACAAAACCTTTTTCAAATCACCAATCATTTGTAGTTTCCAGAAAAGTCTAATTGAAAATTTATTACCGTCTTCTCGAAACACAATTATTGTGGGTCCTCATAAAACAAGTTAAAATATTTTTATGTTATTTTTAAAGAACTGCCAGAGATAAACTTTTTGGGTTTGTGCCAGCAACAAAACTAAAACAATTAGTCTCCGGACGAAATACTCGTGTTCTGTGAATATTGTTATTGCTATTGTTCTTGTTGCTGTTGTCTAAGACAACTCCTTTAAGGAAAAAGGAAAAGAAAACTTTCTTTTACAGTTTTTGGGCCTTTATTTGTTCTAGATAATGGACCAACAATTCGTGAAGGAGACAAAGCAAATAAAATGGAATAAAATTAAACATTAAACAATTGGAGAAAATATACTTGAGAGTCTCTTAACAAACAACTGGCGTTTAATTTAAATTTGATTGTTTACACTTCACTGATTGGTGGCGTTGATTAAGGATGAACGGACAGGACGGTTTAGAAACCTTTTACTTTAAGAATAAAAAGAAAACAGAAAAAAGGGTTGCTTACTCATACTACGCTACTGCTATTGTCCACATAAGTAAAAATATAAAAAGAAAATCGATTTTTAATAATTTATTAGCACAAAATAGACAAGATGTGGCCAGCACCATGTTTTAGCTGTAAATTGCATATTTTTAATATAGATTTTAGCCATATGGGGGTTGTCAAATTGCGTTGGCTGGTTCTTGATTAAGTTTATAATCATCTTGGGTTATTGTAAATTCCATTAAATTTGTATTTGTATTTATTAAACTGCTTTTTAAAGTTCTTATACTCCCTGGATTGCTCTTAGTTTTATTTGAAAGTATTTCGTAGTGGTTGGGCTCAGTGTGCTTTGATCCTCACTATTTCGTTTGTTAACATTCTTCTCATATTTTCAATTTTACTTTTTCCATGCATTATTATTCAAACAAATGTTGTTTTAGTCATTTTATTGTTTATCCTTTTTTTAGCCCTTTCCTTCTGTAGCTCAGAGCTGCAGGATTAAAGTGTCTTTGATAAACATTTAATCATGTGGTCACTTATTTTTATCAATACAAAAATTCAAACGACCTTTTTGTTTTTTTTTTCTTGTTTTCATTTCACTCCTTGAAGAGCAGCCAGAATTCTTATTTAACTTTCTTATTCTACATTTTTGTTATACAAACATTATAACGCACCCTCCATCCCCATTGTGTTATTTTTCATTTCCTTGCTATTTGTTCGTTTAAATTGCTTTTCTGATTTTCAACTCTCAATATATATATTGAATATTTGTATTTGTTTTCCATTTCTACTTGACATTTTTTCCCATTTCATTGTCCTTGTCTGTTGCTATTTTTATTTTCGTAAAGTTTTCCTTTGCCACTTTTCGATATTTATTTAAAAATTTTATTTTTTTATTATTCTGTTTTCTAGCCGGTATGAGGATTTTTAAAATGATTTTATCCATTATCTGGCCAACCACCATATGGGTTCTGTTGGCTTTCCTTTCTTTAACATTTTCCTCTGTTTTCTATTCGATAACAGCAGCAAACGATTGCTTCTTTTTAGGTCTTTTATCGACAATTTAAGTCAGTTTTTAAAGTGCTTATGATTTCAAGGGGCTTTGTTGCAGAGAACTGGGAGTCATGGGATGTTGACGAGTCGTAAGAATGAGTAGGTTTTTTTCTCTCTCTCTCTCTCTCCGCCGTGTGTGCTGTTGACAGTTCACAGGTATTAGTGCGTTTAGGTAGAAAATTGTTTTTGACGGTTGTGTTATTTTCATAAAGAAATATACAAGTTGTCAGTTGGTTGCACAAATTGACCACATTAATATGCCTGAGACGTGTCATGATGTGGGTGAAGTAAGATGTCCACAGCTTTTTAAAATGTCCACTATACCATGAAAAGAAAGTTGTTTAAAGAAAGCACAATTAATCTAAAAGGTGACTATTATAAACAGGATAATCTAGAGAACCCACAAAAGTCTTTTAAAAATATTTCCGGTTGAGGATTGCGTATGATTAATATATATTGACAATGAATATATATTCCGTTTATTTAAATACAAACAATTTCATAGCACTCACTATAAAAAATGGAACTGCGTTAAAATATACTAATAAAAATAAATACATCTGCAATCTGAAAATTTCAATTATTTACTCGTTATTAAATAGAACAAAACTTCAATTATTATTCCGATTGGAAAAATTCAATTTGTAAATATTTGTTACAAAAATTTAATCAAATTGAATTTATGTACTTTTTTCACAAACATGAAAATTCACATGTTACCGCAAGTTGCAAGTTGGCTGGAGCTGCAATAAAATAAAATAAAAATTCGTGTTATGAAAATAATTTATTACAACATGTTTTCATAACAAACAAATGAATATTTATTTTAAACAACGAAAAAAAACTTAAATAAAATTTTCATTTCACAGGCCAAATGTAATGAAGACAAACAACAACAACAAAAAATGAATTCCAACCTACACACAAATATTTTAATTTATTTCCACTTCTATATTTAAAATGCCTAAAAAAAAGAACAATATTACAGCAACAACATCCTTAAAATGCATGTTTATGTCATACTAAAAACAAAATGCAATTATTTAAGCTTGAAATTCATTTGGATTTCACAATTTGAAAACAAAATCAAAGCAAAAAGTTAAAGAGAGACTCAGTAACAACTGTCAAGCATCTGGAGGGTATGTACGAGTCGAGTGTGTGTGTGTAAAGTGTCGTTCTGGCGATCAGACTTAAATAAATCCGATTTAGTTTTTAAGTTTAAAATACACACTCGAACACTTGGGCATCGTATACTAACGTATTAGCATGCATCTACCTATGTGCCACAAATTGAAATGGAAATATGTAGCAAGAACAACAACAAATAACCAGTAGTTTAGAGTAACAAAAACAAAAGCAACTCTTAACAAGACAAAAGAAACGGATAGAATTTTTGTAACTAAAGGTTCAAGAGAATTCTATTCGTTCGTATGCGAATTAAGAGTATCTGTGTTTGTTTTTAAGGCACACATGTAGGCCTGTTGTAATAGTTTATTTTCAACTTGCTATATTACAACAGTAATGGCAACAACAGCAACAGCAGCAGCAGCAGCACAATAATAAACAGGACACTGCAACTAAATGTTTGTAGTTTGTTGCACTACTATTTAGTGTGTTTTTCTGTATGCTGAAAATTCATTTTCTTGTTTCAAGTTGGTCACTGGAGTAGCCATGATAGTGGGCAATAAAAGTATTCAATGAAATAAATATTTTAATAGTTTTAAAAGAGTTTACATTTTTAGCTCGCTTCTTTCTCAAGTTAATAAATTGGAAGATAAAGAATTTTTTGTAGCTATTTCAAACCTTTACTTCGCCGGCTAATTTTTTGCTACAGGGCCAAGGATGGAGGGTGCTGTTCCTCTGCTTTTTTTTTTGTATCTCGGACCAGCACTCAGGGGATGACCCCTAGTGCATTGTTCCGGAACTAGAAAGGAGGATATAGTATTGAGGGGACAGATGAAGAAAGATGATAAGTTAGAGAATTTTTGTAGCTATTTCAACCTTTTAACTTTGCCGGCTAATTTTTGCTACGAACCGACGAAGAAGGGTACTGTTACTCTGCTTTTTTAGTACATGATAGTGTCAGTCGCTGCCAATTATGTTCAGTGACCAGTGACTATGCCTTCATCACTGAAAAAGTTTGGCAACAACTGACACAACCATGCACTAATGCCGATCAGAACAATTCAACGCAATATTCATGACTCAGCGAGGGGTCGAACTGAGGACCCTCCGCTTCACAGTCTCTGCCCTACTACTTCAGCTAACAGAAACCTCTTTGATACATGAAAGTCTCAAGCGCTGCGAGTAGTTGTCCAGTGACCAGTTCTATGCCTTCATTAGTGAAATAGGCTGACAACAACTAACAGAACCATCCACTACTGCTGATCAGAAGAATTCGACAAAATATTCATGACTGATCGCGGAGTAGAACTCAGGACCCTCCGCTTCACAGTCTCGTGTTAACTACTTCAGCCCACAGCAGCCTCCTGGTTAGAGTCAGAGGTTTTTAATTGCGTTTGATCATCTATACATTTAAAAGAGGTTCTAAGGAAGACAGTAAGATCTTGAACTTGTGATCCGATAGTAGTGCAAATCTGGTTCATGTCTAATGATTTTTAGATTGTGCTGTAATTGCAAGAAGTTCTCTTTTATGGCCCCTTTTCAGTGAAACCGAAGCGATGTACCTGATGCTAAGTAAATCTAATTTTTTTATCACTACCACAATTTAAAGTGCTCTAATGAAATCAACGAAAATTTTCCCGAAACCCGTTCTTTTTCACGTGCAGCACAGCACGTATTTCATCATACGCATTGCAGAAGGAATTCGTTCTTTGACTGAACAGTCCGTATGTAGAACAAACTACCAGCAGATGTCTTTGCCGCCACTTACAATTTGAGAAATATCAAATTAAATATCCACAGGCAGTTTCCTCTATCGTCTGTTCTAAAAAACCCCTAAATGATCACTTTAAAATTTTTTGTAAAATTTGTCCCAAATATATAAATTAAACTATTAATTCTTGTTTCTTCGAATGGCTAAAAATGACTGAATAACTCTGCTGGTACAGCGAAAACACAACCATTCATGGTTTTGGCATTTTTATTGCGAAAATTTTCAAAAATATTGTAGCATTATAAAAGAGTATATGTGAAAAACTTGTATGTTCTTCATAAATTACTAGAAAAGAGATTTTTATAAGAATTTGCATTCTTGTTACGGTTGGCAAGCGTTTGAAAATGTCTACGATCTATATATCAGATTTTGGCATTCTTTATAGTCACACCGAATTTTGTTAGATATTCATGCAAAACCAGAGACTCGGCCTGGATCTGTCAAAATGTGTAAATTGTATTGTATATTAATCAGCACGAATAAAACCAAAGCTTTTTTCCAACAGGACCGTCCTTCTTCCCAGTTGTAATTTTTCCAGTATGTAAATCATAATTATTTCCACAATTGAAACCTAAACTGTTGCCTTTTGCGAATATAATCTTCCATCTCCACTAAGTGGCCATTTACTTTGCAGCACACACTGTATAGAAGTGAGGAGGCAGACTGAGACATGAAGTACGTTGGAAGCATTTTATGTCAATGTTAATAGTATTATAGGGGCATGTTGACATTTTAAAGCAACTGACAGCCTTTAGCTGGACGCATCAGAGTAATCAACAACAACAAACACTAAAACATTAAGAACTTAATATACTGAAACAGTCCAAGTTGTATGAATTACAGGAAAAGTTTGCAAAAATCTAAACATGGGAAAATGTGTAGCAAAAGGAAAAAAATAAAGTTGTAGATAATTTGTAATCTTATTCAATTGAATTGTATGGAAAAACACACATCAGCATGTTTTCTGTGAGTGTCTAGTTGTACGCATTGCTCGTCCCTTATTGTGTGAATGTGTCTTGTCGGTATATTGTTTTTATCTGAAATTGTTTGCTGTTGTCCGTTGTATTTTCTATAGGCTGAGATTTAAATCAAAATTTAAACTTTTCATTCCTCTTTCTTGTTCATTTAACTTTTACATCTTATTGGTATGTACGACTACGCCAACAATCACATTTATGTACGTTGTAACAACACAAATTTATATTCTCTGTATCGTTCCCGTGTGCTGTGCTCTGTGTTTCGTCTTTGAAATGACAGGAATGCTGTAGACCATTTAGGAAAAGAATATTTAGTGTGCGGGGCAAGAGGAAGAGGCCGAAAGTAGTGTGATTTTGTGGCAAGAGTTCTTGTCTTACATGTGTCATTTAAGTAATACTCGTTTGCGTTTGATAATTTTATACATTTTATTTAATTCATACGCCTCAAGTGAGGTAAAAATTAGGCCTTACAGCCTGGCAACAGTAGTGGGCGGTTGTTAGGCTCTTGTCTCGTTTTCCACTTGATGTCTTTCTATCAGTTACATTTAATTGTAATTATGGTTAACCTTAACAAACACACATCCTTCTTTTTTTTCTTCTTAATGCAAAGTAAGCCTTTTGGGTAAGCAATTAAATAAGATGTATTGAAATTAAACAGAATGCTTTTGCTAAATGTGCATGCAAGATAAACAAAATAGGGAGTCTACTATTTAAAAGTGTGATATCAAAAGAATGATGTCAAAGAAGAAAAACCATAAGGCTGAAATGCTTGTTAATGACAAAATCAAAGAATATTGATTAAATTTTAATGAAAAATATTTAGTTTTTTCACAGGTTAATAATTATTTTCATGGCACCATGTTGCACAGGAAATTAAATTGGATGCTGTAGGCAGTTTTTCTGACATAGAAAGAGAGCTAGATAGATCTTTATAAAAAATGTTATTAAAATAATGAGAAAATTTTATAAAAGGAATTATTTCTTGAATTCAACAAACCATCCATATTTGTTACTAATTATTAAATTTAAATTCTCTTTCTTCAAAACAACTTATGCTTTAAGCATATTTTATGAAGTCTATTCTTTCTAGTTTTTATTTTATTTTATTGGAAAATTAAAAAAAACCTGTTTGATCTTTGTGGAGATTAATAACAAACTTTGCAAAGAAAAAAAGCTGGCAACTCCAAAATAAATATCGACTGTTGGTTTTATATGGCAAGACCAGCTTTAAAGTGTGCTTTAACTTTAACAAATATCTATAAATAAGGCTTTTTAAAACAGAGCTCTATTAATTGAATTTTTAAGTTGTTTTCTTTTATAGCAGAGAATCCTGCACTTTTTGCACTTGCTGAAAATGTCAAAGTTATTTCATTTGGAAACAGTAAATTTATTAGAAAATGTTCTCTTACAGTTAGACGGAGCTGTAAGTTTTTAGAATAATTGTGCAAGTTTTTAGAATAAAAGTGCAAGTTTTTAGAATAAAAGTGTAAGTTTTTAGAACAAAAGTGCAAGTTTTTGTAATAAAAGTGCAAGTTTTTAGAATAAAAGTGCAAGTTTTTAGAATAAAAGTGCAAGTTTTTAGAATAAAAGTGCAAAAAATTTTACATGTTTTCTGACAACATTCTTTTTCGCATCGCGCTAAAAATGTAGAATAAAGCACCATGTTTAGACATGCACTATTAGGAAGCTGACGCAATTAAAGACTTAATTGAGATCAATTTATCGCCTAGTAAATCCATCATTAAACTGAGCATTCAGCAGTTAATTGTTTTATACACCTACTGCACCATGTAACATGAGACATTTTAAAAAATTAAAATTTAAAAGCAAAATTATAAAATTAAAAAAATAAAAGTCAACTGATATTTTAATAAAAGTTTAAGCGAAAATACAAGTCATATAATTAATAATACATTAAGAAATTGCACAGAAACCAAAAGCCAAGAGTGTTGTGTGGCATTGAAATAAATGAAGTCTTTATAAACCAAATGCGCAAAACATTTTCAGTACTCCAAATATAATTGAGTCAATTGAATTCGATATGTGTGAACACCAAAGTCGATTACTCAATTTATGGGTTAATTGTCTCAATTACGGCACATGTCTTAAACTGGTATAAACAAGTTCCATATATCATTCATTTAAGGACTTAAATCTTTAATTAAAAATGTTTATATTTACAAATCTCGCAATGATATTTGATCAATGAAATTTTATGTTTGTTGTAGTACAACAGAAAAAAGTGCATGCCATTCTGCTTGTGTTGCCAAAATAATCAACTTTTCCGTTAACACTTTTAGAACTGATGACAGTAATATATATTTATTTCTAGAATAAAATTGAAATTAAATAAAACAGATGCACACATTTTATTGTAAATCCATTACCTGTTATTTCTGCCTGCACATAAATTTACCCGTCAACTGATTTCAAATTTCAACCGCACAATTAACAAATTTATAAATCTGTTTACATTAAAATGTTGCCTGTTTTGGGTATTTTCTATGATAATGACTGGCTCTAAATGTGTTCAAAATAAATGCAAATAGAAAGACAATTTCTTTTGATGTTTTAAACGGGAAAGGAAAAATGTAACAATACACTGTAAAGTATGTACATAAAATATGATACAAGTGTACAATTAACGAAATGTATTTCGTCTGGTGTTTTACAAAAAAAAAGAGAAATTACAATAAAAAAAATGGAATACCTCAAAAACCAATGTTACAGCCAACAACCACAGCAAAAATATTGTTATCTCCACAATAACCCTAAAAATGGTCAATAATATACACAAACTCGCACAAAAACCTCTGAAATATTTCCATTCACGTGAATAGCAGCCAGCAGCCGGCAGCAACTTTTTGCAAGCACAACAACATTTACATACTTGTGAATAAAATCTATATAAAATTTGCAAATATAAGCCAAACAAAACCAAACTTTTAAAAACCATGAACAAATTTACAGGCACATTACAAATGAAGCTAAATATTGTTTTGTTGCAAAAATCTTTGTATCGGTTTATTCATCCATCTCTCCTGGCCATCTATCTATCTGTCCATCCATCTGTATGTAAGTCTATCCAGCGATTGCTTCGCAAGTGTTTACTTGTCCGTCGGAATATGGTTCATATTTAGTACATTTCAAAATGATTTTATGTAACCATCCATAACAATTGTATAAAAGCTGGTCGCTTGTATGAGACCGAAGGAAAGGTGGGAATGAGGGGATACACACAATAATATATGAGTTTGGCCGCACATACAAACATATAAACGTGGTCACTAACCATTCCAGCTCTTTTGGTCTCGTGTAATACTGGAGCCATAATTAAAGTCATACCAAATACGTGTATTAATGTTTTGGGTTTCTGTTTAGACCATCAAGCTTTTGTCGAATTGATTTTTGAGTAATTTATTGCTCTGGAGCGCTATGGACATTATGCATTTTATGCACAGCCGTGGTCATTGTTCAGCATTGCTGTTAAGCTGTGTGGGATTAGGCAAATTTACTTTTGCTAAAATACTTTAATTTCACTTGTTTTTTATTTTTAGGTGAAATAGATTAAATGAAAACAATTACACGAGTGCCAAATGAGAGCAGCAGTTTTAGAAATAAATTGTCCACTCATGCGAAAGATTTATTTTGTATTGAAGTTTTCTTGCGAGAGGGTGTGTTTGTTAGGATTTAAAGAGAAGATACTGGAAATTTTAAAAAGCCGTAAGCGGGCTGGTTACAAGCCACATTTAAAGTTGGGGTAACGGAAAAGTAAAATTTAAGATTTCTATATCTCTAAATTTAATTTTTATATGAGCAGTTCAGAATGAGATATTCTCCCTTATTCTGTAACTCAACGTCAACGTCACGTCAAGACAATGCCTACTCCTTGCGGACAATAATTAACTACTTGTGACATGCCGTGAATATTCGCTAAGGACCTGTCTTTAGCGAGATTCTGTCCGAAATTGTCAAATGCGGAGTACAAAACTGTTCTGTTTTTGATATTGTCTTGACGTGACGTTGACAAATAGATAAAGAATAAGGGACATTTTCAAACAAAATTTAATTAAATGCATATATAAAAATTTAATTATGATTAATATAGACTTCAATTGTCAAATTCAAAAAGTCCCCAATATATTTTGATATGATTCTACTTTAAATAAAATTTTATAAAACTCTTTAATAAAAATTCCTTTATTAGACTCAAGTTCAAATCTGCAATCTGCAAATTATTTTTTATACATTTTTATTAAATTCAAGTTATTTTTATTAAGAGTTCTTCTTTGTTCAACTTTTTCGTCTTTCCACGGTGCTACTAGTCATTAGGAATATCAACTATTTAACAATTTTTTTTTTTGGCAAAATAGAATATAAGAACTTCTTATATTAATTTTTAAGTACTAATCCGTTCTGCTAGTTTGATGATTAGAAAATATTCTAATATTCCATCCTTAATCAAAATTCATAAAAAAAAATTAATTTTCAGATTGCACATTTGAACTTGAGTCCAATAGAGGAATTCTCTCCTCATTAATAAGTTCGACAAATGAAATTTACATTAAAATCCTTTAATTTTTCATCATAAGTTGGATTTGTTTTCGCCTGCTAACTTAGAAATTTGTATGGCAATTTTATATATTAGGATCGAATGGTAGTTGAAGTTCGACCCCCTGAAAATTTAAAATAAATCTTTGTTGTACAGTTCGTATGTAGAAAGTAAAATGTTGTAGTTTCTTTTTAAAGAAACTTAAATGCTTTTATGTATTTCTACATAAAATTATATTTTTAAACATACAAGTATCTTCATTATTACTGGGCAATAACATATTTAAAAGTGTACCACAAAAAAATGTGTGGCGTATTTCTATAAAAGATAAGAATTAAGAGAACAAGTGCTTCAAACAACTATTGCTTTTAGGCTAATTTTTGTACACGGAATAGACGTTGTATGTATGTATGTATGACGCCATGTAGTGGTCCAATTTGATCATAATAACCTGACCTTGATTGTTATCCATATCACCAATATACGATAATTTTGGTAAAAACTTAACTCGTGTGCATTTCAAATCTCACATTAGATAACAAGATGATTAATCTAACATACTTGATATGATTACAATCAGTTATTTCAATAATAAAACCCCTTTCCGTGACTACATTCTTCCATATAATTTCTGTGAGTGTATATTTTTTATATGCCCTTCTTAAGCATTTTGATATCTCCATAAAGTTAATGATTTCAAACAATCTATTGCAATTGCATGCCGACTCATACTCGTTTTATTCTATCAATGAATGAACGACTGGCTACTGCTATCAAGAGTGTACGAATGAAGTACATCTGACATTGAAAGTGGTCAATGTTGCTCATGAAAATGAGTTATCCTTAAGCTTTTCTAACATTAATTCAGTTTTGTCTATTTGATAAGGATGATGCTACTGATAATGATGATGATTTTCACAATGTGTTTTGTTTGACTGGTCATTTTGTTAAGCAGACATTCATCTCTGTAAATTGTTACCACTCGTATTAAATAAGAGTTTCAGATTTTGCATACAAAGGCGTAAAATCAATTTTAGTGGCTGGGGTTTTAAAATAAATTTGATTTTGTATAAATTTTCAACATGAAATTGCAGACTCGTTATAATACGAATTTGTTTCACATATTTTGCTCATATAAAAGGCATAAGAATTTTGTTCTTATAAAATTAAGTTAATTCCGTTCGCAACAACACAGACTCGCTATACTATTTTGTGAGCATTGCCACGAGATTATAGTGGTTTTCGAAAACAGTATAGCCTCTCATGCTCTCGTTTTCAAAATGAACTATTATTCGAAATTAGTAACACTCATATAAATGTAATAGTTAACAATAATCTGCAAATAACTCACTTGAAAAAAGGTCAAGTATTGTCATGGTTTGATTTTATTTAACAAACCTCTGTCAAAAGGAAAGTTTAATTGAATCTCAGCAACTTCACAGACACCACATGTGTTTTCCAAAAAAAAAAAAACTAAAAAAAATCTCATATAAGCAAATATGTTCTTTTGAATTCTCTGTGGATGAAAATGATACTGTGGCCAGCTTTATGTTTGAGCAGCCAAGCCTTATTATTCAAGGCCACAAATATAAATTCCATTAACTGGCATATTTCGCTCAAATAACGATGTGGAAAATCAAATAACCACCCTTTTTATAAAAGGATCTATTTAAAATTTTTTTTCATGTCATTTTTTTTGTAAATAAAATGTGAAAAGTATCACTGTTCTCAGAAACCACCATAAAATCCTTTAAAGTAAATAATAGAAGGATAATAATATTAGCATGTTTAATGGTTGGAAAAGGTTGAGAAGGTTAAGTGTAACAAAATGGTGGATACACATTTCATTTAAAAGTTAAAAGAAAATAAACAAATAGAATAGATGATACATCAGTGTTCACGTATAATAAAGGGAAGATTAGAAGTAAAATGGGCCAAATATTTGTGAACTTCTAACCTATTGTGTGATTTACATGACATATTTTTCGATTTAAAGAAATGTTTTTATAAAAAACGTTTTCATAAATTTGTAATTGATTAATAGTTTTATTATATTGTGGAGTTTTATTTATTGCTCTTAATTGTTTAATAATTTTTGTTTGCGATAAAAATATATTTTAATTTAATTTTCTTTATTCTCTCTTACAGGTAAGTCACTGTGGAAATATCATAGCACTAGTTGTAAGTATTAGACTTTGTATATATAATTTTATTAATTCCATAGCCCTTAAAAGTAAAAATATAAAATGTTCGTTGAAACTTTTAAAATGTCCCAACTTCATCAAACAAAAAAAGATGTGAAAAAAGCAAAACTTTTGTTAATTAAAATTTCGTTCTGTTAAATTGCTTTTGTGTATTCTTGCCTCAATTTCAAGTTTAACCACGACAATGGTCATCTAAAGCCTTTGCAATATTTTACCAAAAAAAAAAGGAAACTAAAAGTCAGACAAAAATATTTCTCCGTACAAATTTTTATTTGTTTTCAAACTTTCACTTCTCTCAGTCCTTGAGTAAACAAAACAAATTACACCTGCTTGTTTAACATAAAAGTCCTTAATATTTTTATATTCGCCAAATTAAAAGTTAAATAAAAAAGATGTGATTTTTTGGTTGGAAAATGTTACGTTTCCTTTTATAACGCGAGCGCATTTGACAATTAAAGTTTAGTGAAACTTTACGGAGGCAGTCTGCTAATATTATTTTATTTTATTTATATTTTTTTTATGTATTTTGTTTTGCTCTGTCTTGGCCGTGCTCAGACTAAAACAACGTTAAAAGTTAAACCGGAAATCTTATCAATCTGTAACAGAGTGGTGTTTTTATATAAATTTGTTTTGTTTTATTTTACTTTTTTTTTAAATAAAATTTGTTTGGCAGACTGTTACTTTATTAAATTAAATTAAATTAATTTCTGTCGTAAGGCTTATTATAAAATCATCTTTTGCAGATTTAAAATGATTGAAATTTTTTCCCTAGCAGATGTTTTTAAAACTTTAAAATTGTTGAGGAATAAAATTCAATTAACAATCTGAATAAATCACGTTTACATGCAGTCAATTTTACACAGCATTTTCAAATTATGATCTGTTGAGTTACAAGAGCTTTTCGTGTATCAGGTTGTTGTTTATAAAATTTTGCATATAAACCACGAGTTCTAAAAAATTAGGACGGTATCCAATAGTCAATTCGAAAACGCTTTGACCGATTTTGTATATACGAAGACTTAAAAGTCCACATTGAATATCCTCCACGAATCATATATCACCAAAATATAATTACATGACTGCACGTTGTTTCATTTTGTATAATATCGAATCGAGTTTGGCTAGTAAACAGATCAGTTTCGCCTACGTGACATCCGCAGTATTTTCTTTCTCACGCATGTAGTGTTGTTGGCTGAAGTAGTTACCGGGTTAGATTCCACACTGCTGAAGAAAGTAATAGACCAAAGCATTTGCATCAAATTCGGTGCTTTTCAAAGAAGGATATTATATGACCGCAGTCATACAGTTCAATTAGAAGATGCTGTTGCTGGATCTGGAAACATCTAGATCTTGTGTGACGGTTGAGACTTAAATTCAATATTTATAATGCAATTTATATCAATGAAAATTTCTATTAGTCAGCTATTAAGCCTCCTCTAAAAAAACTTTCCAAAAAACACCTTATTCACACGATGAATTTGATGACGTCCAATTTTCGACGTTATTTTTGGTTTGATAGCGAACGGTGTAGAGAAGAAAGAGCGGTAAAAAATACTTGATTTCTGATATCATGATTTTCTTTTTCATATTTCTCTTCACATCAATACCTATTCTCTTTGTTACGTTTTGTTAATTTTTTTAATTTCAGGTCATATACATGTGAAACAATAATAAAAATAGACTTGAAAACCAAATTTATCGTATGAACACAATGAGTATTAAATGGAAACAATTTCAAAAGGGAATTAACAAAATTAGACGTCATAAAATTCATCGTGTCTATGAATGAAATTTTTACTTTGCAATACTAATTTATGGAATACATTTTCTAGAAACATAAAACTTTTGAAATAACTAAGAACTCTTTCCATGACATAGACCTCCCCGAAAATCGATGACTATAACACTATTTTCCTTATTTATCTTACAGCGTTAAGTATTTCATAAATTAACTTTAATTAATAATACCTTAACAACCGATTAGCTGGCCACGTTAATCATATTCATTTACCTTCAAAGAGGTAAGAAAAAACCTTTGGCAATTATTTGATTATTAACATTTACAAAAGCTGTTGAATAATTTCTTTTGATTAAACATGTTAATTATAAAATGCTAAAATGTTTTTATAATCGTATTTATTAAAGCTAATTTACTTATTCATTCACTTTCACCACTTTATAACAACTACCGCCGCTACAGTGACAGCAACAACAACGGAAATTTAAATGGCATTCGAAAACCAAAAACAGAAAGAAAAACAAAAAAAAGACACATTAAACAACATCAAAAGACCAACATAATATAAACAATATTTATAAGGAAGACATTAATGAAATTAAGTTAACAACCAAACAAAATTTATGTTGCTGCTAATAAGGAAAACTGTCAAACCTTTTAGTCTAAAAACATTATCATCACTATCAGCTCCATGATTGTGTTTTTTATTCTAATATTTTAACCCCTTTTAGAGTAAAACCGACACTACTGTTTCCCTGTCATTGCCGAAGTATCAAGCTCATCAAATGTAACCCATTTCCATTATAAAATTCTACAATGTCAGCTAATTTTTAACCATCAAAGCGGAAATGTAAATTTGTACAACCTATTACTTTTTGCTTGTATGTATGTGTTTGTGTGTTTGACATTTCTCTTCTTGTTACTGTTGTTGCTTAATTTTCTTTTTTGGGGATACATTTGATTTTATGCCAGTTTGTTGACAAAAGAAAAAAAATCGAAATGAAAATAAAAGGATTTTGCTAATACAAAATAACAGCAGCAACGCAATGTTGTTCTAAAAAGGAGGCGGTTAGAATATTAAATAAAAAAGGTTTTATATTAACGATTCTAGACACTGCGGGCATGGGATAAAAGCGTTTTGTTATTTGCACTTTTTCTATGTTATTTCAATATGAAATCTAAAATCAAAATGTAGCAAAAAGCTTTCTGTCAGACATTTATTAAGTGTTCAAGTATGTAAAGCAATAATGGCACGACTGATTTTGCGCCTGCAACAAATCAAAACTCGAAACGTGGGATCACCATGTTCGTTTTGTACACGAATTTTCATTTCAGCATAATTTCATTATGATTTTTAGAAATAACAAAGTGATTGTAACCGGCTGCTTTTAACACGTACACACGTGAACAGGTTTGTCGCTTAGAAGTTTTCTAAGCAAAAATGAATATTTGAATATAAATAGAATATGAAATGTTTGAAAGTGAATAATAAATTATTGTACTCATACAAATAATATGTACAACACGGTGCGACATAAAAACAAATACGACGTTATATTTAAAATTTTATACAATTAAACATTTTTCAAAAATTATTTATGTGATTTATAATCTATTTGGTGGTGGAAAATTAGCTTTAAATTTAAAGTGGCAAGCCGATTTTCACAAATTCTTACACTTTAAATAAAAATCTCAAATTTAGAAAATTATTGACTTGTTGAGAAAATAATTTTTCAACAGCAAGAAAATTTCCTTTGAATATTCAGAACATATAGTCAATCATTTCAAACTATTCCTTTAAAACTCAATAGATGTGTCTGTGTTAATAATATAACACTGACTTGGGTTAAGAGCTTCATTCACGTAACAGGAAACGAAACAGGAGATGAGCTCGACTACTGTAACATTATGCGAACCACAAACCAGGATCGCCCTGGGGTATAGTACAATTCGAGTTATGATTCTGCAGTGATAGAATTCCCAACACCTGCGAAATTGGCGGAGGATGACTACTTGCAGGCATGCTCTTGTTCAAGGGGCGCATTTACAGAATCATGATCACCTACTTGGAAGATAATTGTGGACCATATCCGGAATAATCTAAGACACTATTAGACTGACAGCCACCGGGGAATACAGGCTGTGCTTAATTTATGGCAACTCAGTCTAAGCCAGCTTTTACTAAGGATAGAGTGATGAGAACGGAAGTTGATTACTACCAGTCGTCTTCACAAACCACTAAAGTGTGTATACAAGTCTCGGTTATGCACAGATCCATTCATTGACTGAACAATCAACTACTGAGACACTTTAGGTTTCTGAAAAGGGTGCCGTTCCAAAAACATGTTTATTAAATGTTCCAAAATAATCAACTTACCCGCAGTTACTTGAAATTAAATAAATTCAATAAATCAATTTAATAAATAAATATTTAAATAAATCAGACTAAAACTGTGATTGTATTTGTTATTCACACTGCATAGAAATAATTGCTGCATATTTCTTTAAATTTCATTGAAATTTTAATATAAAGCATTAAATTTTCTAATATTTTTTCATGTGAAATATTTGCCTAACACCTGCCGAATAAAACATACACTCAATCATAAATATTTATTTATTTCTAAGCCTTAAAAGTCTATAAATAATCATATGAAATGAAGATAAGTTTTTAATTATGCATATCAAATAAACTCTGATAAAAATTATAGTTTTATTACAGTGTGTTTGTCATATTTTATTTATTATATTTTTTTATTTTAAATCTGCAACGGTATGAATTTAAATAGTCATTAAAATCCATAAAAATATATCAACAACTTATTTATATAAAATTCTTCATACGCATGAATGACAAACATATGTAAACACACATAATAATCTGCATTAATAGCATGACTTAATTTACAAATACATACACACTAATAAATATTTTGACATATACATATCTCACACACACACACACGCACACATTGGCTTTTAGAAAATAGTATGTGGCCAAATTTGCCCAGTTGTAGAAAGGAAATTTACATTAATTTACTAAAACCGGAATTTATTAAATGGTGTCCTTACTTAATTGGACATGTACTGTTGAAATACACACAATAAGTGAAATATTATTCATATGCAAGTGTGTATGTGTATATGAATGCAAGTGTTAGTGTTGCAGCAAATTCCTTTTGTACAATGGATAAAGTGCATTCATGTGTGAGAATGTATACACATGTTTATTAACATCTGAGAGCATACAAGAGGGTGTATTTGCCTATTGTTATTTGGATGGGTGTGTATGTGTGTGTGTGTATGTAAATGCCTTCAAAGGCATGAACAAATGTGTCAAAAGTGTAATTAAATTTACAATTGAAAATTCCATTATTATTTCAAAAGTATCGATGGTAGTGTTTTCTAAAACATGTTTTTAATTTTTGTTTGTATATTTTTCCTTTCGTTTTGTCCGTTATTAAATGGAAATGTGAGAGAGTAATATTGATTTTTCCATGCCACTGTCATACATGTGAAGTTATTTTATTGTCTTTAAATTTCATTGCAACTTTAATAAATACAAGTAGAAGAAATGATGATTTAAGGGACGAAGTAAAAATTGAGGCAATCATTATTAAGGCGGTCGGAATAGGAATGGGAAGGGGCTGTAAAATTTGTGAAAATTTGAATTCAGGCAGGAAGGAAATAACCTGGGACTGAGAGCCTACTGAACATAGAGTTGAGTTTTTCTTAAATTTTCAAGTAATAATGAACAAATAAAATTGAGATGGGGAGTTTCCTATTTGCCAAAAGTGCATTAACTTTAACTTACAAAATTTAATATAAAAACTTCTCATATTGTATTTCATTTTAATATTCCCCTTTATTCTGTAACTATTTGTCAATGTCACGTCAAGCCAATATCAAAAATAGAACACGTCTGTAGTCCTTTTTTTCAGCAATTAAGAATTTTTAATAGCCAATTGCTATATCCAAGACATTTTTGTCCACAAGTAGTGGTAAGTGTCATATTTTTTTATATTGTCTTGACGTGACGTTGACAAATCGTTATAGAATAAGGGGGATTTTTTTTTTTAATCTGAGAACAAGGAGTGTGTGTTACAGACTTTTTTTTTAATTTCATGGTCTACTGTGCTTTTGTAATTCTCAGTTGTTTTTTGCGAACCCTTGCACAAGCTAAAAGGTTTTATGATTGTCAAATTAGGCTGAAGACTGCTGAAGAAAAAAATAAAACACGTATTATAAATCATTAAAATCATTGGTTAAATAATTGGTATTCCCACTCACTAGTACTATCTAACAAAACGAAAAAAAAACTTAAAAAAGTACGCCATGGGATTATATAGAGGCGTAAAATAAAATATTCTAAATACTCCATTTTTAATTTCACATTAATTTGTTAAAGGTTTATTTAATTTAAACTTAGTACGGTGTTCAGACATACACCTTAATTGAGCTAATCGCAATTAATGCCATTAATGAGCTCAGTTAACCATATAAAAATTTAATTACGTGATTGCTCAATTAACACTTAATTGTTATAAAAGCGAGTAATATTACAAATGCAGCACTGCTAAAAAGTGTGTTTAGTGAGCAAATCACAACTCACTGAACAAAGTTAGTCGAGACTTATCTCCTAATAGAGTTGTGTCACTGAGCTATGAGCTAGTTCAATTGAACGTTTCAGTGAGCTGAGCGAAATGAGCGCTCACTACAATAGATGATTTTAGCTCAGTACTGAGCGCTTTTGTGTCAGAGCGCTTTTGTTTCAGAGCTCTTTTGTTTCAGAGCTATTTTGTTTCAGAGCGCTTTTGCTTCAGAGCTGAGCGGTTTTGATAATTTCTGTCATAATTGTAATGATACCACAGTTTCTTAATATGCTGCCAGACAAATATAAATACGTCATTGAATATGTTATTGTGGCATGTCTACAGAACCAATCTTTATGCATAGAAATTTTTTTACAAATAAAACTGGTGCGATGAAACCATGTTTTGAAAAATACCAGTACATGGGAATGGTTTTATTATAAATATAAATATATTTATATATATATATATATATATATATATATATATATGCATATATATATATATATATATATATATATGTATATATATATATATATATATATATATATATGTGTATATATATATATACATATATATATATATATATAAATATATATGTATATATTTATATATATATATATATATATATATATATATATATATAGATATATATATATATATATATATATATATATATATTTTTTTTTTTCTTTTAAAATATATATATTTATATGTATATATTTATATATATATATATATATATATATATATATATATTTATATATATATATATATATATATATATATATATATATATATATATATATATATATATATAGATATATATATATATATATATATATACAGATATATATATATATATATATATATATATATTATTTTATTTTAAAATATATATATATATATATATATTTATATGTATATATATATATATATATATATATATGTATATATATATATATATATATATACATATAGATATATATTTTATTTTCTTCTAAAATATATATATTTATATGTATATATATATATATATATATATATATATATACATATACATATATACATATATATATATATATATATATATATATATATATATACATATGTATATACATATATATATATATATATATATATATATATATATTTAGTTAATGGTCCACCTCTTCAAAAAGTCACATTATTGACTGATTTAAAATATATTGAAGGCAATATTGGATTGTATTTGTCTCTGAAACTCCACGAAATTATTATTATCGTTTTTGCCATATTTAATAAATATGGTTACAATGTCTTTAATCACCCTTGGTGTATCATTATAACTGAGCTACTGAGCTATTAAATGAACTAGCTCAGTAAACTGAGCTGAGCTAAAGTGAGCGCTCAGCTCACTGAGCTAAAAAGCACAACTCTATCTCCTAAATTGTGGGATATGTGAAAACCCGATGAACAAAATATGTTCAGTCATGTTGAAGTTAAATTATTGACATTAAATTTGTTAATAATTAGAAAATTTAAAAAAAAAACAAAGATCCTAGATTTGAACTTGAGGTCCTGATGAATGTAAAAAATTTTCATTTTTAGTTGTCATACGTTAATTGAATTTTGTATGTATGAACAAGAAGATTATTATGTCAATAAAGTGAATATTGACTCAATTAAAAGTGCATGTCTGAACATGATATAAGCCTAACTAAAGAAAACACCATAATAGTTTTCAATTTCCTAATACATTTTAATTTTGGTTTCTTTTGTTCGTTACCATATTAAGGACATATTTAATGCATATCATTAACATTAACGGATTTAAAAATTATTAGCACTCGATAAGGGGTCATTACTTTGTATTAGTTGTCGGAATGAACATGAATTATAAACAAATACATTAATTTTTAATGTTTTAAAACTCGTTAATGACATGAAATTATGTGGTCTCGGTAATTGTTATCTTTCTAGCAGAGGGTTTTTATAACCATAGTTGTCATGTGTACTTTTGTATCGGGTGTGTTTTTTTAGCTGCATGAGAACTTAAAATGATAACACAAGAAAATATATATTTGGCATAATATTTTTTGTTATAATTTTTAAATATAATTTTCGGATATATCCGCCGCGACTACAAGTTACACAGTCCATTTTATCATTCTAGTATCTGACAACTTTTTCCAATAAATCTGGCGTTATGATATCAATGGCTACTTGAATATTTGTTTTTAATTTTTCAATCGTGACAGTTTTTTTTGACATAAACTAATAATTTAACATAGTGAAAATAATTTAGAGTCCTTAAGTCTCACGAAGGATGAGTCCAGTAGACAGGAAATAAAAATGCCACCAAATTGATATTGCAATAAATCTATTATTAATCACAATATGATTAATAATAGATTTATTAATCATATTGTGATACAAGCCGGCGCTTGATTATAACAAGCGCCGGCTTGTTATAATCAAATGTCAGTCACCGCTTGTTGCTTAATTGGAAAGAAGTAAATACTGATGATGCCGCCAGCGTGTACCGCACACCCTAAAGTCAATCTAAATTGATTAAATAATCCCCCTTATTCTGTAAAAATCTGTCAACGTCATCTCAATGAAACTAAAACATCTGTATACCGTTCTTCTGAGGTATTTGGCTACTTTTAACAGCTTCTTGATATTTTCTAGGCCTTAGTCAGAGGCTGTCAACAGTAATCAATTGATGCGCACCATCAGAAGGCAGCTGCCCTGTTTTTGATATTGTCTTGACGTGATTTTGGCAAATAGTTAGAGAATAAGTGAGAATGATTCCTTATATGATTAAAGATTGTCTTTGCTCCAAATACAAAAATTTTTTTTATTGACTTAGACATTTATCAAGAAACTAGAATCATCACAAAATGCTATTGCTTGACAAAAGTGCTCTATGACATTCGCGAATATATTTATTATGAACATTGTTTTTTTAAGAGAATTTCCATACCATGGGAGCGAAGGAAAATGATTCATTATGCCTTACTATTCCTTAATGAACCGAAATGTCAACACAGTTCGACATTGTCAGTTGTCAAATCATAGTTATCGATATCGATAGTTCCCATGCACCTAAAAAAAACACCCCAAACTATTAATTGATATCTAACAATTCCGACAATGTTATAAATATCAATTTCCCGTCTATAAAAACCACACATTTATGTCTGTTAATAACGCGAAATCCCAATAAATTCGAGTGCGGTAGTTACAAACTCATGCATGCGTGCACACACATTCACATGTATGAGTTGGTTGCTTTAAAACTAATTCAATTATATTTGTATACATATTTAGATGTCATTTGAAAAAGCCACTTAATTTCTATTGTAATATTTAGCTGTTTACACATTTAACAGGTTTAAACAACAGCCAGTGAAAAACTCAATGCAGAATCGCATTAATAAGCGTATAATGGGTCATTTCTATTTTCTGGCATAAATGTATTTAAAAACGCAAGTATTTGCTTGTGTGTTTCTATATTTTGTGCAATTTAATTAAATTAAAATCACTGCAAACGCACATTTTGTCTGCAGCCGCACAAAAACCATACAAAACTGGGCGTTTGTGTGTTCGTGGATATAAATGAATAAAAGTTTAGTTTTGAAATAATTGAAAACAAGAGAGAAAAAAACCATAGAAAGATACATAGTTTCAAAATGGTATAGCAGTACTCGTACATACGTATACACACACATATATATATTTAGTCGGTTATACCACAATATTGCACGTATATTTATTTTTCAATTGTTTGTTTGTTTGTTGCATACGCCCTGCATTTGTGCACCACTGTATTGTGAATGAGTCCCTTAAAAAATGAAAGCCGCCTGGCTGTTGTGTACTGCCAGCGAACAGACATATTTGCTATGCCGCATAGAGCTGAAAGGCCGCTCGCTACTTGCAACATACTCATGTGTCCTCCCTAGATTCACGGCATTACATTCATAACTAATAATTAAATTTAATCGCCTTTCTGTCGTTTGGTAATTTTATCCAATTAAATATCGTGGTTTTAATGCCATTTCACTCTTTATTTATTTATTTCGGTTTCTCTCTACACATTTTTATTCAAGTTTTCATTTTTATTTTCATTGTGTTGAGAGTTGGGCTAAAATAGATTTGCATTGTCTGTTGATAGACCCAAAAAAAAAAAATAATAAAAAAATCCCAGACAATGATACAAAACATTTCTATGAAAACGACTAAAAAGGCAACTGAATAGACATTTGCTTAAAATTTAATTTTGCAACTTCGTTTAATTGAAAATCATGTAAAAACTGCTATCGATAATCTTGGTTAAACAACTGAACATTGAATTTTAATTTGCATTTCAATATTCAGATATTAAATATTTGCAACCCTTCATTCTTGTCTGGCTGTGGTTGCTATTGACATGAATTGTACTCATAACAATAGAAAAACTCAAAAAGGTGTTTATTGTCTTGTCTATTGAATCATAAATGAAAAAGAAACTGGGCACTCGGCTAGAAATATTGAAAGTTATAAATTATCGATGTGTGTGTGTGTATTGTTTGAGATATAAATCTTTGTTTTCGTCCAAATCCTTGTTTAATTTTCAGCTGAATCAAGAGCAACGCCTGCAAGTGGTTGAATTAATTATTTTATTTATTTTGGAAAAAAACAGCACATCAAGACTTAATCTTATTTGCCAAATTTTAGTTGCTGCCTTAATTAATTTAGTAAAAGAAGCAACTGATAAATGGAAAGTTCTACGTAATGATTATTATCGAATTAAATTATATTTCTTTTTGTAAAAATGTCAAGTAACTTGTCTGCAGCGATATAAAAAGTACAATGGAACAAAACTGTGGATGAATTGCTCATCATAGAATTCTCAACAGATTTTTTAAAGTGACAGCAATTTTCAAAAAGTAGCCTGAATGCACCCAAAATAAAATGTAGGCAACAAATAAACTATTTTAAATTTCAGTTGGTGCCTTAAAACTCTTTATAGGATTTTAATTAAGGAAACTTAAACTTATATTCCAAAGCTTACAAAGACTTATTACCATGTGGCTGTGGTGCACATCCTATAATTAACTTGGTTTCATAATAGATGCAACAATTATTTTCAAAATAAATTCGTTTGCCCCTTAATAAAATTTTATGCTTATATTTTATGTATATGTTTCCAAAGCGTACAACGCAAAATGTTCTTTTATACAATTTGTGTATCCTGATTATTCGCATATTCTGTTCAACGGTGCGTATGAGTGATTTGTAGCAAACTTTTTGTTTCGAAGTTATGCCAATTAAACCTACTTTTTGCAAGCAATAAACATATTCGTAACCATATATCACAATTTATTATTGTTAATTATACAATAACGTCATTAAAATGGAATAAAAAAAGCAGAACTAAAACTCTAAACTCTACTTGAAATAAACAAGTTCTAACAATCATTTTCATTTCAAGTTCAAAGCTCTTTTTAATTTTACATAACAACAACAACAAAATGTTTTGTCTTTCTACGAAAGGCGGTAGTAAAAAAAAAACTTTTATTAAAATTGTGTAAACAAAATTTTATGAAACAAAAACTTTTTCCAACTTTATAAAACAAAAAAGCAAGTAATTTAGCAAAAGGTTGAGCCAACCACAAATAAATTGAACTCCAACTGCTGTTGTTGCTGGCACAGGGCATACGTACTGGTATTTACCGCAAACCGATATACACACTCACACTCACACACACGCACACATATAAACATTTATGTTACTTGCAGCTTGTGGTGTTTTAATAATGGCGATGGTGTAGTGGTGGTTTATAAGAATTTCACAACTTGAGCGTACAACATATAAAAACAGCAATGAATGAATGAAAAAAGTCAACAACCATAATATATGTTGCAAGTTTACAACAAAAAAGCAAATACCACAATATCTATACAACCATAAGGTTTTTTTATTTTTAATTTCTCTTTTTTTCAAACTCTTATTTAAAAAAAAAAGATATTTCCAGTGGATAATGAAAAGAAAAATAAACATATTTTCTGCAGTAGGAGATGAAAAAAATCACATTAAAAACATTGTATGGAAAGAAAGAGGATAATTATAAAATTATGCACTTATTATGGGTTTTGTTTTCAGGAGGAGTTACATTTAAAAAATGTTTATAAAGAGTTCAGATACTTGTTTGTTGTTTGTGCAAATATTGAGATTAAGATTTAATTGCTATACCTCCTGAAAACATGTGGCAAACTAGATAAGTTTCAAAGTTATTACTTCAAGTATGTAGGATTAAAATAAAGGGATTCAAATTTTAAATATGAAATACAGGTTTTTAAGTGAGAAAAATATAAGCCATTAGTTATAGTACAATGCAAGCGAATCTAATTATTTTTAATGTTAAATTAAGATCAATAGGCTACTTTTCTTAAAGTATTTAATTCAGAAAGACATGATTAACACTCAAAAGTACAAAGGAGAAAGTCAGCATCAATTTAATTATTCAACTTACGCAGCAGAGCAGAACAGCTGTTTTCGAAGGCCGCTACCCTGCCATAATCAATACGCATGTGCATTTTTTTATTATCTTAGCTAATACAGCACCTAGTATTTTACGTTCCAAACACTTTTAGTAACATTTGCATGTAAGTTTCTTTGAAATACAATTTATTTCCAATATATGATTTTTAATAATAACAGGCATTGAGCAGCGTGTCACACAATACAGAAGTAATGATTGAATATAGATAACGATCTTTATTGCATGTATGGTTGTATATATCGTGCTCAAGAGCAGGTCAGACAAAAAAGTTAAATGCTCTTGCTGAAGGTGAACAAAAAACACTATTTTCTAAAATCAAATCCGAAATTAAAAATTGAAGCACTGACACCAATTATTATTTTCCTTTATAATAGTGCGCATAAGAACATAAATATGAAAAATAAGGCCAAGTCCCTATCCATAAAATTCGGCCATTAAAAGTTTTCAGATCAAAAAGAGATCCAAATCCTTGCTAGTTAAATTAATATTTTGTTCATAGGCAAACATGGCGACAAATTTAAGCTGTGGCTTGAGCTAACGAATAAAAATGAAATCGTTCACAAGTACTTAAGTATAAAGGAATGCAACAAAAAATTCAGAGAAATATGATATGCAGAAAATAAACAATCGGCAGCACTGGTATTAACTATAAAATGTGTTGCCATCTGTTTGATACAGTTCTCGTATGGAATTTCCTAATAAAATTTGTATAAATAAGAAGTGTTATCATATTCAATTAGGCCACCTAATAAGTGGTGACATACAAAAATATCCATGAGTACTGATGATGAAAGTGTAGCGGCTTTTGAAAACAAATGTTCTGCTTTGCTGTGTAAGTTGAATAATTAAAAACTGATATTGACTTTACTTTGTATATTGGAATATATATCATGTTCTTCTAAATTTAAACAAATATTCGAACAATGCGCCTATAATTCTTAATTGAAATTAAAATGGCGGCCTTGTTTTCTTTCCATATTCGAGATGTAAATCTATTAAAAATCGTAGTTTAAAAAATATTGCCAAGTTGGAAGTTTGCCCAGATATGAAATGTGATTTTAATTACAAAGAACTTATTCCTCTTTTTGATGTCAATACTTTTAATGGGCGACGTTCTTGGATAGAAACTTGGACTTATTTTTTTATGTTTTTGTGCGGGTCTCACAAATTTTGCTAAGTTTTTTCTTACTAAAGTTTTGTTAACCGAATTTCGGCTCTCTAGCTATGGAATAAGGGACCCGTGTTTTGAAGGGCCTCAATTTAAATGTATCGTTCGATTCGATTTTTTTCATAATTTGGCATTTATAAAACACCGATTTTAATACACGTTCTATCGACAATAGTTTTACAAAGAGAACTTTCATATTGTGGTAGTAATGACGCAATCAAACTACTGAACCCCGTTACTTTGAAACGTATGCCATAGAATAATTAAAAACATATTTCACATAATATTTAACTAGAATTGCTTTTTAATGTTAAGAAGGTCAAAGTTCTTTTGGCAGTTGATGCTACGAAATATCGCTATTTACACAATGTGTAGGATAGTGTTTACTCTACAACTTTTATCACAGCTTAAAAGGACATCTTTTTGATGTCTACACGAGATTACATTTGAAAAGAAAAAATTTCAAAATTTTGGTAAAACCTAAAAATAATTTATTGTATATAAATAATTTCTTTCTCATAATTACCTGCTTTTGCAATGCACTCGCAAATATTTTGTACAAACTAATTTTCCCCTTGTTATCTCTGTAACAAAAACGCTTTATTGTAATCGTGCTTGAACCCGCTCACTCTCTCACACACACACAAACACATGGCAATAAATACTTTGTTTTAATATGCAAATTACGTGAGTAGGAAAAGCAGCAACAACATCATTTAAATAATATACAAATAGAAAATAAAGCCCAGGAAAACTGTTAATGTTATATAATTCAATTACACGCATTTTACAACCATGAATGGCTCACAATTCTAGCGGAACTGGAATATCACAAGTAAGCATTAATTGTGCTACTGAATAACAATTTCAGGCTGACTTGTATGAAGCGCTCGCTCGCTCATTTGTTGTTGTGTGTATTGCTTTTGTGTAAAAATAAATCTTTCAACATTTTATACCATTAACAGCATTAAAACGTATAAATGAAATTGCCAACGCAGAACAGCAATATTATTTTGACTGCCGTTCAAACGAAGTATTTTTGTTCTTATTACTCTCTCTCTCTCTCTCTCTCTCTCTCTCTCTCTCTCTCTCTCTCTCTCTCTGCCAGATTAAAAAAAGGAAAAGAAATGAAAAACAATAATAACAAAATAACTTTATAAACTTCTGCTTACCATCTCCGCTGATGGCAGCTCCGAACTTTTTTCTCTGTTGTACTTAAAAGAAAAACCTCAAATATTAAAACATTAGCAAGTCATAAGCTGCTCAAAGCAAATAGCATTGGTTTTCATTCCTCCGTATTATTTTCACATCGTACAGCAACGCACATATACCCAAACTCATGTTCCGGATAACTCTGCACAGCCAGACATTAAGTTGTGTTTCGTTCAGAAGAAGAAAGGAAACCAAAACCCATCTTTACACAACTGTCTGTTTAAAAGAGAATTATGAAAAGCTACTTTGCCACCTGCAGTTTGTTTTTATGAGTATGAAATATATATTTTCCCGTAGTAGCAAACTCTATTAGTAGCCAAGTTATAACAACTTTTACTGCGCAGTATGGGATTCATGATTTTATTTGCTTATTGAATAATTCATAAAATTTAATGGCAGTAAAGTTTTTAATATTTTCCTGTGAAAACCTTTTGTGTCATTTGCTGTGCTACAACAACAAATATTTCTTTAACACAACTATTGTAATTAATAAGAATTTAAATAAATTTCCAAAAAAAAAAAAGTGTATCAGGTAACTCTTATGGCATATTGTAATAATTTTATTTCAAATGAAATTTATTTGTTGATGGTACATGCACTTCATAGGTGCTTGACCAAATCATCAGTAGACTATGCTTGAAGTCTACTGATGATCAACAAATAAATTGCATGTATCATGTAACTGAATCCAAAACTGTATTAATATATTTGTAAAGTAATCCATGTATTAAGTAAGAATACTTGAAAGGATCGGTTTCAAAATTGAAAGCTCTGAATCAATAGAAAAACAAATTGTATTGAATGTGATTAATGGGGAATATTGCTTTCTATCATATTGACTAAAAATTTTTAAATATTCTGGACAAATGGCGACTACAACAAACAAATATTTAAAAATTTATTTTATAAAATGGAAATATTAATTATATAAGTAAATTTGTTTTCCAAATTTGCATAAATAAGAACTGTTATCATATTCAACTAGGCCACCTAATAAGTGTTGACAAACACAATACACATGAGCACTGATGATGAAAGCGTTGCGGCTTTCGAAAACAGCTGTTCTGCTCTGCTGTGTAAGTTAAAAAACTAAAAAACTAATGTTGACTTTCCTTTGTGCCTTGGAATATTTATCATGTCTTTCTGAATTTAAAACAAAAAATTTCGAACAATTAGCCTATAAAATCTTAATTCGAAAACAATTCTTGTTTTATTTAAATAAGCAACTTTAAAACGAGTGTTTTGCTCTGCTGTATAAGTTGAATAACTAGAAACTGATGTTGACTGTGGCTCGGAATATAATTTTCATGTCTGAATTTAAATTACAGAAATTTCGAACAATTAGAATATAAATCTTAACTGAATTTAATATGAAAATATTAATTATTTGACACTCTTTATAATATAAATTTTCAGCTGAAATACAAAAGAATAAAAGTTTCCTAGGAGTAAGTAATTTTCATGGTGATAGTGCTAGACCAAGACTAACATCGTTGACTTCAGTTTCGGCACAACCTGACTGCACTTAACAACGTTTACAGCCAGGTGTTCGCCACCACCTCCGAGCGTAGTGGGAAGTCCAACCAATGCAAAATAGCAGGTTATACTGATGGCAACTTCTCATACAATATCTAGACACAGAATTATGCAAATTTTTTACGTGTATCGTACAGAAAAGTATTACATTGTTACAGACCTTTGCCCTTGCTTTGCCCTCTAGAAGACAGTGTCGTCTATGGGGCATACCGGATCTTGTGGCACCAGTGTTAGGTTGCTCGAGCCTCGAAATGTAGCTCATAGAGCTTAACTTTCTATTAATTTTGGTTCAGGGCGAAAAAATCATAGGAAAATATAGTCAGCCGCCGTAAGTTTTGTCAAAGAAATTTAAGACATATTATAATAAATTGTCTGTATATATCATCTAAATTTTTCATTTCTATGAATTGAATTGCAGAAGCAAAACTTGAGCTGGAAAATGTAATATTGAGTTTTTAAAATTTATACTCAAACTTTCAAAAACAAAAATAGCTCCCTTGTTTTCATATATATAAATTTATATTCCAATAAAAGAAATATCAAAATATAGACGATTATGCAAAAAGAAATTTATGTATTCCGCAAAAAAAATTTATTACAAAAAAAAAACGTTCGATTTCTTTTCTAGGCTTTCTATAGACTAACACTAACCATATAAATAAATAAATGAGTCATTAAAAGTATTACAGTTTCCTGTGTGCTCTAATTTAAGTGACCGTTACAAAAAATAAAAAAATAAAAGATGTTCCAAAATGCCCACTGTGATTAATAAAAAGTAAACTTTTGCTAAATTGAATTTTCCTTTATCGCATTGAAATAATAAATTAAACACACAATAGTTTTGCAACTACAGGGCTATTTGGCTGCAAACAAAAGATGATGACAGCATACTTAAACAAAAGGGAAATTTTGTTATTCCCTATTACCACATATCCAATCATAACTTGAATTTCCTCAATATCTCTTTCCTTTATATTAATTCCATTAGGGCAACTATAATCAACTAAAACTTAACGATTCAAACGAACCAATGACTGGAACAAATCCAAATAAAATATAGCAATTTACTTGCATACATACTAACACTTGCAAAACATACAAACACACCCGCACACAGACACACACTTAAGTGCAGACAGTTATTACTAAAACGTACACATGTAGCAAACAGTCAGCACATGTTTATAATAATGGCAGGAAATGAAATCGAAATGAGTTGTAAAATAATCATCGTCATTTTCCATTGTTAAAAGATTAATGCACAGGCACAGGCACACACACACCCACACACAGTTATATATATAAACATTTATACATATTTATATGCACTCGTACTTGTGGCATTATAAACACGTATTTGGAAAATCATACATTTATTTAATGTTGAAAAGGAGAAAGACAACTACGTTAGATAAGACAAGCTAATAGTGAACAATGAAATGTTGGCAAAACATGTCAAGAAATAATAAATAACAGGCAAAACATTTTATTATTTGCTGAAAAGTAGCTTAGACAGAGTCGAGTTCTATTTACGGAGTCGAAACAAATAACGGTCTTCAATATTAATAGAACGACTATTACATGTTAGGTGAGCCAAGTAGATGTCTTTGAGAGTTGCTTACCAAATTCAGCTACCACATTCACATTATAGGAGCTACTTGGCATAATTAAGACATCGAGTAGTAGGTTATAGGCATAATCTTAAGGTAACTAACCTGTGTGGCTAGTTTCATGAAAAGCCGTAGGACAGTCCTATCCCGAGACTATCATGTACCAAAGAGCAAAGTAACAGCACCCTCCTTCATCGGCAGCTCTGTAGTTTTCTCATCTTTTCTCAATATTGTCCCTTCCTTTCCAGTTCCTGTACAATGCACTCTATATACATTTAGGGGTCATCTCCCGAGTGCTGCTCCTACAAAAAAAAATTACATTTAAAACAGTTGGAAAAAAATTTAAATCTTACGATATGGCACTAAGTGGAAGACGACACTCAGGTGGTTTACAATTACCACATGCAGGGTGTCCAATACTCTTTGGCTTTCATTTAGCAGTGGATTCTTTTGACTTTTTAGTCATCTCTACGTCTAGGCTTTCTCCACAATATCTGCTGCAGGAGCTGTTTCGACGAGAACAAAAGAGTCGGTACTACATCTTCTCTGCGAAGGCCCGAAACTGCAGGTATGTAGATTTAGACATCAAGGATAGCGTTTCTTGAGAAATCTGGGATACACCATTGGCTACCTTTGCGTGCTTTGTGAAAAGCTCTGGGTGTTTCTCGAGAACTGGTGTACCAGTACTTCGTAGGAATGTGTAGGGCATAGTCCTCTGGACGTCAAAGCCTAGAAGTATTACAGAACTTTTTGCTAAACTGCATACCCCACCTTACCTCTGCTTTAGTTGTGTAATAAGTTCTCTTTTCGCCAGTCATGACCCAGGAACATTTTGTACCAGTC
Organism: Linnaemya tessellans; assembly: GCA_951800035.1. NCBI lineage: Eukaryota > Metazoa > Arthropoda > Insecta > Diptera > Tachinidae > Linnaemya > Linnaemya tessellans. The sequence goes on along the minus strand of OX637532.1, from coordinate 152,457,586 downwards.
ATTGGATATAACAAAAGATTCACGCAGTATTTATTATGCACTTCCGCTTCGACATACACGCAGATGACAAACAAAAAAAATTATTTTCCGTTTGTTTCTCATGTGCAAACTTATACTAATATGGAACGTATTTCCGTTATTACATTTCACGGAAGATGGCCCACACTGAAGCCAGATGGACGAAAAAACAAGTTTGACGTGGAATGACTGAGAATATATATACTTTTCTCACTTATGGCAACAATTTTTTTGCCTCACTGAGTAATATTCAGCCACAAACAAAAACAAAAACAAACACTGTACAGTGCCGTTAAAGCATACGCCTGCTCGTCAACATTTTTATCATCTACATGCGTGCTTACAATATGTTCACTTAAGAGAACACCCCACAGCCTGCTAATAAGATACGAAAAGTGTTCCTATACGTATGAGTAATCTTTGATGTATGTCGATATCGCTCATACGCCACCGGCAAACAGCACATAACAGTTGTTTTTCTGCTTGATTTTGTGTCGTTTTATTACTAAATACATTCTCCTAATTGTATAATATGCATTTTAGCAAAAATCAACTTTTCTTGCTTTCTTCTCACCTTGCGCGCCTTCCTAATAAACCCATAAATGTCTTCACAAGAATAACCTGCAATACAAAATCGTATACTAGATTATTTATTATTTATAAAATGAAATCTATATTAAATGTCCTACAAATACTTATTGTGAATATTAAATTCAAATCACGTCGGTACTGAAATTCATATATTTACATTACAAGCAAATACCTGGAAGCACAAACGCACACGCATACAGCCAAACTGAGACGTATTGCCAAAATCACTCAAATGCAGACAAATTCGATTATGCCTGTGTGTTGTGTGTGACATACACTAAAGTATTTGAATATTTGGTTAAGTGTAGGCATTTGTTGTTTTTAATCCTCCCTACAAATACGCTTACGCGAGAAGTACATTTTTATACATGTATTTGTTTACTTGAGTGTCTTTTGGTATGACATGGCTAACATGACAAGACATGTTTCTTTACGTTCTTGTTTTCTTAGCTTTATGTCAATAAATATTTTATATAATTTTCTCCTTTTTCTCTTGCTAAGAACCAGCCCTCCTGGCACACACATACATGCACTTACATGTAAGTATATACACATATGTGTATAGCATTTTATCGTAAATATATTATTCGAACATGTTTCAATTAGGTGATACTGAATTCGAAAGAATTTCAGGTACAAGCGTACATGCATGTAGTATACGTTTTCATAAAGTCAATTTATTAAGGGCATGTTTCACTTTGGTTTCTTAGAAATATTTAATGAATGTGAAATTGTGTGTGCTACCTGACTTAATCGTTAGTGTTATAAAGATGTATTTAGGTGTATATTTTATTATGCGTATTTAGAAATTAGAATCATAAAAACGGTAATAATTGTGATTGCTGAAATAATAAAAGAAAAAACACAAACTTATTAGTGGTTTGATCTCATTACTTAGCGTAATAAGATAAATTAGGGAAAGCGATTTTTTTAATAGTTACAAAGAACAAAGCAAAAAAGTTGGGAACTATTTTAGATTGAAGTAATTAGTTTTTAAAGTCCACAGAATGCGTTTTTGCGTACGTCCACCTTTAACGGGGAGCCTTGTGTGATATATCCTTATATAAATATATTTAATACCTCAACAATAAATTTGTAGAAAGAAAAGCTGTGCTCAAATTCAACTATGCTGCGTCATAAGTGGTAATAAAGCAAAAAGGTATATGAGTACTGGTGATGAGAAGTCATTACAGAGCACAGCTCGGCTCTGCCGTGAAATTTGCATATTAAATTATCGCTGATTTTTCCATTACTATCCTTAGCCAAACAGTTTTATTGCTAGAGTAAGGATATTTCCTTTGGGAGTTCATATTGAATCGTCAACAAATAAACTCCAATTTGTATCTGTTTCCAAAATAAGATCCCAAACGAACATTTTTATTTTATTTACAAAAACAGGCAGTTAATTAAGTAAAAAAATAAAAAATTTGGAAAATATTAACATCTTTAGTTATTCTAAGAAATTTGGGTAAAGGTTCCCTGATGATCTGCATTAGCCCCAGTGAAATGCGCCTAGGAACCAGCTAAAACCCCCTCAATAACCAATTTTGAACTTGTTTTTGGTAAATTTGGGAAAAGAATCAGCATGAATAAAATTGAAAAATGTTGTGTAAAACAACAAACACCCAAATATTTAAAATTAACAAAAATGCGATTTGTTTGTGCAAAAAAAAACACAAAAAATGTGTCGCAGTGAAAATCGGATGACTCGTTCTCGAGTTAGGATGAAATATGTCTCCGTACCTAACCAATTCAGGGAAAAAAATTTGCCACGCCTATAAAAAAATATCCCGACCTGGTGGAAAAAAAAACCGAAAACGGATTTGAGTTTAGCGCATCAAAATCCATATAGTTCACATAGTTTTATTTAAAGGAGAGACAAAAAATGATTTTTTGCTGAGCAGTATTGTCAGCATACGTATGACTGATAAACGTGACAATTATCATACGCCCACGTATCCAATTTTTTATATATTCACTCACTATATACTTATAAGTATATTTCACACAAATGTATTGAAGACGATTACTTTCGCTGTAATTTAATAACGATAGTGCTTTCTAGAACATCCACGAAAAAAGAAAAAATAAATCAATAAAATAACGTAATGCATTTCTGTTGCTGTCCTTTTATGCTTTGCCGACCAACCCTCTGCTGTAGACACTTTTGAGTGCGTTTTTCTAAATGAGTTCTTTTTTAAATTGTTTGTAATTCTATTTCATATTCCACAACTTTTTATTGTTATGCCAGCTATTATCTCTCTGTGTGTGTTTGTGTGTGTGAGTAATCATATTTTTCACATTTCAAAAAAAAAATTATCCACTGTTATCTGTCTTTGTCAAGTGCTTAGCGTCAAGTGCTTGTTGTATTGTCTGCTCATTGTTTGTTTGTAGTCGTGATTATCAACATTGGCAAAAACGCCCTACACTTAGTCATGCAATAATTAAAACAACTTCTTAAATTTTTAAAAATAACTGTAGAGCGTTACGAGATATTGTAAACAAAGTTAAATAGCAGTACTTGATGTCGTTTTTGTAGGCTTTAAAAAATAATGTTCTTTTTAAAATTTTTCTTTCTAAAATGAATTGTTGTTCTTCACTGTCATATGCTTCTCATGCCATCAGTTCAGTTTTGTGCTATTTTATTTAATATTCAGTCAGCCATTCATTTCTTTTTAGTACTTCCCATTTTCCAATCTCCTACTTTTTTTTGTCCTGCTTGAATTGCTGGTGCTGATGAGTATGATGTTGATGATTCCTTTTTTTTTCTTTCCATTTTTCACCATGACCTTTGTTAATGCATTGTGTTTATATATTTATTTTCTGCTGTCTCTTTCTCTTAAATCTCTTTATGCCGCTTAAGGGTGAAGTGTTTTTCTTTTATTCATTTTATATTATTTACAGCATTGTCTACCTATTATGGATACATTCTGTTTATTTAACAGATACGGGAGTTAAAATAAACAATAGCAATTCAAAAAATTCCTATCAAGTATTTCAAATGTATTTTATAGTTAAGTAAACAATAAGAAAAAAGGGAGATGTTTAAATGAAGCTTTCAAACAATTTAATACAAATAAATTTAGAAGATTTAATTGAAATCTATAGCAACAGTATAATATTATATTATTGTAAGTATTGCTTGTTGTAGGGGAAATTTCAAGGACCTGCCTCCTGACTGCCAAATATAGTCATCAAGGAAATATTTAAGCCTCAAAGATGCTGAATAATAGTAAAATGCCATTACAGACAGTAGCTTTTTTTATCAGACATCTATATATATATTTTTTTTTATGTTTGTATGGTGATTTTTAAGTTTGTGTGATTCATGTCGAATATGAATGCTCAAATGGCATAATGCGATTATAATTAAGTGAAACATCGTGACTTTATTGCAGTTCTTAGCTGTCAAACCTAACCTATCGATAGTTATCATGCACCCGTTAACACCCGTTTTATGAAACAATAATACACGGTGTCAGTCTTATGAAGTCCTAATATGTTCTTGTTTTATTTCTCTGTAGGGTGGTTCCCCTTCACGGTAGTTGATCTCTGGAGCAGAATATCATATTTGGGTGCATGTCTAATCATGTCTTTTTTATGTAACTTATTTTTTTAAAGTTGGGCATCTTTACTGATTTAATTCTAAATCCTTGATATTAAAGTTTTCCGTTTTGTTGTATATTTTTTTTAAGTTTATGTACAACAAAATTCTGTGTAAAATTTGTAACTTGTAAAAAATTCACTAATTGAAATTGAGATCCATTTTTTTATTAAAATGGTGCATGAAATCTTTTCATTAACATAAAATCTGTTTGTTTAATACCATTGAAATTACCTTTGGCTGTGGCTTTTGCTTAGCCATAATTCAAGACCTTTCTTTTTCTAATTATTTATGGCTTGTATTATATTTTAACTACATCATCCTTTTCGGAAAATATTTTTACATTAACTTTTATGCACGCAAACGAGTGTAACACACAGCAGTAATATAATCAAAAGTCTCTTTATTTCATAAAATAAAATATAAGAAATTAGAAGATACAGACAAATATCCCCCAAGTATTAACGTGTACTAATAATAACATAAATATGATTTACTACAAATATTATATTCTAGCCATATGATGTGTTTAAACTCACTCGCACATATCGTCGAATGGTCTTGAGCATGTGGGATACTTTAGTAAAGTTACTGACTTTTTAATACAACAAGAATATATGGGATATTCAACAAGAACAGGATGTAACTTCCTTAGGAGTATGAAGAAATTTCTTCAAGCTTAAAAGTAGTTTCATTAAAGCATAGAAACTTTTCTATTAAAAGTAGCAGCAGAATCAACTATTCTATATGCCGATTTCTTTTATAGTTTTTCATTATATAATTTTCTTCAAAATTTAATAAATTTTCTTCTAAACTTTACACACAAGATGAACAACTACATGACGTCAAGCTCTCCTCTATTAATATATGTAAACATCGAGTGCTTTTAACTATGACAGGCTTAAAGTTAATGAGCAATATTTCAGTTTTGTATGGAATGTCCCATACAGTAATATAATTTAATATATGTATTTATATATTTTTTTCTTACCTTTACATCTATTTATGCCATTAATTTTACTAATGTCTGGTGTTTAAACTAAAAAAAAAAATATATATATATATATATATATATATATATATATATATATATATATATATATATATATATATATATATATATAAACTCAGCATATCACTCCTGCATGAAGAAAGAGCTTTGCTGGCTTGCAATCATCCCACAAATTATAATAAAACAAATCAAAACAAATCCAGGATGCTTTCAGTTTATATTCCTTGAGTGTCTGCTATCTTTTGCAAATCCTAGTCGTATTTTATTTAATTTAAAAAAATAACCACATCTGCTTATAGGATTCTTATGGGAGTCATATAGCAAAGAATAAAGGGGTGAATAGGAGATCCATTAAAGTATAATTCCACTTTGTTATTTAATACAAAACAATTTTTTTTTTGCTTTTTGAAACTGTAATAAAAAAATGCTGAATACCTACTTTAATAACAAGAAAATCTGCCACACCTTAATGTGTATAAATTACAAATCAGTATTTTAAGGAATAATTGATGATGCAAAAAGATCTTGTCTTTAATGGTAACGAATTAAGTTGCTGTTTTTGTGTCCGGTGACGACTTATATCGAGTTTCCTCAGACACCGCACAGTATATGTCATCAAACGAGCTCTATTTCCTACTCTTTTTCTGATTCCTATAAATTACCTTTTTTTTCAAAAACGACTGCATCCTTCGCGCATGACAGCAGCATTTCTCATTCATTTACATTCAGCACCCGGCCGAGCTTGGTGGACTTGCTACATGGAAGCCAAAAGGCAGTTAATGAACTTACCAGTGATTTCATATTAATCTCCGAATGGAAAGTCGCGACCGGGATAAATTTCAACCTTACCAAGACACAATGTTGCGTGCTCACGCATTAGCATTTTGTGGATGGTGCTGCGTAGTTTTGAGTTGTATAGATATTGAGGAGTCGGATGCTCTTGGCATGGAAAGACGGTATGATGTTTGAGGGACTGAACACATTTTTAATGTCTCAAAAAAAACATTCAAGTGCCTCGATTTTTCACGACACTGTAAGACATACTTCACTCCATCTCTCTCTCTCTCTCTCTCTCTCTCCTCACCATTTATACCATCTACATGCGACCGAAATTGGAATACAACTCTAATGTATGAGTCCGTGCTTCCAAGTTTATTTTCAAGTTGCTCCACCAAAGAAGGACAAAGAAGCTTATCAGTGACAGTGGGGTAGCCAAATTTATTGACTCACTAGAGCATCAACGCAACATGGGGCGTATTTTATCGAGGAATGTGCTCATGTGACATTAGGGATTTTGTTTCCGAAGATTTTTTTTTTTCTAAACTAGACGCTTATCACTCAAGGCACATTCATTTTTGGTAGAGGTTCCAGTGCACGGCACAATGCATTACAGAGAGAACTCGTTCTTTGGCCAACCGATTCGTATGTGGTATAAACTCCCTACAGAGATCTCACCTGCTACAATCGACTTGGGGAAATGAAAGTCAAATATCCACAAAATGCAGTTTCTTTAACCTCCTTTCCATAACTAATTTTCCTAGCTCCGGCACAGTGCATCGTACACGTAGATGACATGACATTCCCTGAGTCCTTCTCCAAGACAAAAAAGAAACAAAATTATGATTTTAAAATAAATTGGCTGAAGATGCAATATAAGATAATATGAGAATACTGAGAACTTATAGATGATCTTTGAAATGCAAAAAGGCTACACACTTTGACGCTGCATCTACAACCTGCTGTGGTAATTGTATGTGTTACAATATTTGGTTAACTTAAAAAAAGGTTGCTAATATTTATTACCACAACAAAACTTTGGCATTTCCCGCCAAATCAGGAGTTACTAGAAACTTATAAATGCCTTTTGTAAAATATATTTTTATTAAACTTTGAAACTGAATAGAATTACATAATTTTCGTTTGGTTATATATTAGACTCACATCATCAAATATTGTGTATCTTGATTTCAACATTTTGGTTAGCGCTGCTGACATTTACTGGAATCCAGCTGTGGAATTATGTTGCCAGAAAAGTTGCCTGCGTAGAAAACTGTCTATACCAGCAGCATCAATACCATTAGCATTCAAAGTGGTTACTAAACGCTTGGCTTCAGGCGTAAGACAGACACGGTCATAAGCTACATTCAAGCTCTTTAAGTGTTCGAGAAATTCTGCCAAGGCGCTGCTTTGAGCTGCCTTTGTTTCAACATGCATACGAATGACTTCCTCTGGATAATATAAATGAAACTCGTTGACAAAACCCTGCCAGCCGAAAACATTTTGAGACCAGAATGGTGAACGATTAATCAATTCCAAAGACTCATTAGATTCACCAGAGTCAAGTTCACCTCCGTACAGCATTATTTGACTCCGCACCCAAATTACAAAAGTCATTACCTCAGGCTGGGAACGGAAACGCATTTGTGTCAGGTAGCCATCATGTGAGTTAATTATGCGTACAAATGTTTGGAACTGTGCGTCGTTGAGTAGATAACGTATGGCCAAACGTTGTATTTGTTTTCTAGGTATCAAGCGAACAATTTCATTCAGATCTTGAGCTAGAGTATTACCAGTTGTAGCAGCTGGTACATCCACAGGTCTGTTGTAATGTGCAGCTGCAACCGTGTTGCCTTCCTTTAATGCACAAATGCCTATTAGCATCAACACCCCGAAAAATTTCATACTTGTTTTCTTCTTTATAGCGATTTCTACACAATAACTTCTTTTCTATTTCGTTTTAATGAATGTCACTAATTTTACCTTAATACCAAGTATTTATATACTCTCATCCTCTGCATCGGAAATTTCTTATCTTAAGATATCTCTTCTAAAAAAAACAAAAGTAATCGTGATTCACATACGATTTCTTCTAGAGCCTTTTAATCTCTTCTATGTGACTCCCAATCTGTAAGTAAATTTGTTAATATAAATCATAAAGCCAAAATTGTTTGCAATTATTCCTGTTTACGTGAATATTTCATCTCTTGCATTTTCTTTCTCAATGATTCATTATCATACAATTTTGTTTATCTCGGAACCACGAGTAAAAGTATATAATTAAGATAAACAGATCTCTTGACGCACATTCGCTAGATTTATGACTTTTCTAAGAGAATGACAAAAACAAAAATTCTGGAATAATATTATTATCTAGATGGCAAAGCAAGAATTATGAGTGACATGAAGAAATTTTGTTTAATTTATTCACATATTGGTCACACTGAGGTGATATTACGCACATCTGCCTGAACGCAGTCACCGGAAACAGTGATTTTGTTTGCTAGAAATATTTGCAATCATGACCTACGTGAAAATCTTTTGCTTTTATCAAATATATATTTGTTTTATTAATTTGCGTTTATATTATTGAAAAAAAAACTATGTATGAATTTTTATTAGTCGAACTTTGTAATGTAAATTGTTAATTTTTTGGGCTTAAGTTCGAATCTGCATGACTGCAAATGATTTTTTATTATTTTATTAATAAATGAATTTGTTCAAATTCTATTTATTATTTTTTATATTAAGATTGGAATATTAAGAATATTTTCAATAATCATCAAACCAGCAGAACGGATCAGTACTGATTTCGAGGCCGCTACGCCATCTCATCAGCGTTCTTTGTTCAATTTTTCCACTTTTGCAAGTGGTGCTAGTTAGTAGGAATATCAACTATTTAACCAATGTTTTTAACGAAAATTGAATATGAGAAGTTATCACATTCATATTTTTAAGTTATTACCTTTTTGGTTAGTACGAAATTCCCCAACCCTGACGATTATTCCAATCTTAATATAAAAAATAATAAATAGAATTTGAGCAAATTCATTTATTAATAAAATAATAAAAAATCATTTGCAGTCATGCAGATTCGAACTTAAGCCCAAAAAATTAACAAAAAAAAAAACATTAACTTTTACTGCCGATTTCACAATGTCGACAGTACCCTTTCATTCGTATAAGTACATTTGAAAAAAAAACAATTTATAAAATTTGGTTTTTGTTTCAAATATATTTGTACGAAAGAAATAATTTATTCGAGATTGTGAAATAGGCAGTTAGTAATTTTCCTCACTAATTTTGTTATGTCACCAACCTTATTAAATTTTTTGCGTACATATAAAAGGAGTTTTATTGTTTTGTATAGTTTTAGGAATTTTTAAGCATTTTTTTAGATATTAATAGCCAAGGAATCAATAGACATTTAAAAATAAATAATTTTTGCACAAAAGTCTAGAATTTGTCAGGCTCAGAGAATCGACAACTTTAAGCAGAAGAGGACGCAAAACGCCGGTTAACGTATATATAAGAGTGACTGCTTTAGAAATTGTAATTTTTCGAGGCGGTAGAATTATTGTTTAATAATAGAGATTATACTTCCTTGATTAACAAACAAATTTGAACATTGTATCAAAAATGGATACTTATACATTAAATGTGAAAAACAACGAATTGCTTCAAATACGTTGTGACTCTCTCTCTCTCTCTCTAAGGACTGGAATACAGCAAGAAGCTGTTACAAAGTATCGATGCTGAAAAAAAGGAGTACAGAAATATCCTACTTTGGATATTGACAAGCCGTTGACTAATAGTTACAGAATAAAGGGGATGGAAAACATGCCTTAATGAGAATAGAAGAATAGAATTGTAGCAGCAAACCTGCATTGAATAAAATAGTTTTTGGTTCCACTGATTTCTGCTAGTGTCTTTCTGTGGATGAGAATAGCCAAAAAAGTGAAAAAAAGAATCAAAACTGTATTGTTGACTTTTAAAAAAAAATTTCATTTAAGCGAGTCATTAGCAATTTTAGAAAAATAATATTGATAACTTTTTAAAAAACTCGTTATGTTTAAAATAGTTGAATGGACATTCTACACAACAAAATTTTCTTTTGCTTTATTTGCGGTCTATATGTTTCTTAATATTATAAGTTTGACTAATTATTATACTACTGAAAACTATAGTAAATAAATCAATTAATCAATTTTAATTTAAAATTCTTTTATTGCAGGTAATTATTTTTTAAACTACTTCCTGTATAATCGTGTGGCGTAAACGGGCAACAATAAATACAATTGTAAACATTTTAATTATTACATCTTTATAAATGGTAAGTGAAACCAAACAGCAACTCGCGCAACTAATTATATTTTTTTTTTTATAAAGTAGAGATTTTCATTTGGGCTTTTAGTATGTTAAATCATGCTAAATCCTGTTAAGTCACGCAACAAACATGCAACATAATGCAGTTTTAAAAAAAATCTTAGAGTAAAAGAAGAATCATATATAAAGTATTTTAATTTAATATATATGTGACGCGCAAAATAGAAAAGGACCTAAGGGTAAAAACCGGTTTTGTTCAGGAGAGCCATTTTAAAGATTTAAGTACGTGTATCTTTGGTGTACCATCACCATCATAAAACGCGCATATCTCTGGGAGGGAACACTTTTGGGGCATGGGATCGGTCTGATTTGATGCTCAGATTTTGTCTACATCAAAAAAAAAATTGTGAAAATTGATTTTTAGGTCCCTTTCTCTATGCGCTGTCACATATATAGAATGCCTTTAATACCATATTTCTTACTAATTTTGTGAATAAGAAAAACTTTCTAAAAATTAAAATTCATAATACATAATGAACATAAAACTGTCAAGGTGTACTAAAAGTATTTCTCACCAAACTCTAGAATTCGCCCATTTCAATTATTATTATTATTAGCAGACAGAATTATCGTCATGTTTTCTCTGATCAAACATTTAAGCAACAACATCGCTTGTTCATGTTTTATATCGTTCCACCAACTCCTTACCGCCCTGATGCATTAACGTGCTTACAAACTAAAATAGATATAAAAGCGGCTTTGTTTGTTGTTATTATTTCTATGACTCGCTACTAAATTGACAGCAAAAAAATATATAACAAGAGCTACAAAATATGTGCAGACTTACAGCAACGAAAAAAAGTGCATCCGCTTGTAATAATAAAACAAATTGAATTTAATTGACTGCAAAATGTATGAAAACTACTATTTCACTATTTATTTGTTGCATTGCTTTGTTGTTATTTCATTTATGCATATTTGTTGGATGTTGAACATAAAAACATCAAAAAAAAAAAAAAAATAAAACAAATTATTTTAACACATGCGAACGGCAGAGCTAAAGTACATATTGGTATTGTGTATTGCACAGTGGGACCTGTTGGTACAAAATATTTATGTGGATGTTATTGTTTGCTCATTTATTATTTACTGTGTTGTTAATATTCTAATTTAGGCTGTGAAAAAGTGAATTAAAAGTTTGTGCTGGTGCTGCTGTACTGCCTTTTATGTATGCCGTCTGATGGTCAAGTATTCATTTTGCACACTAACGCAGTTGGCTGCATGTTCAGCTTCTTTGCACAGACCATATTAATATGGAGACATCTAGATCCTTAGGAATACGCAAGTTGTTTATATACCAGACATCGGCTGTAATTTTACTGTGTTCCCTTGTATCATAATTCTGTTATGCAATAGATAGCATCATATTGATTTTGACAGCGATTACGTAATATTTTATTATCTAATCATTTATATGATGATCAAATTATTTTTTCGATCTGTTCCACGGTGCTTTGCGTTATAAGAAATTGAAAACAATTGCTTTTTCAAGTTCTTTGTTGGTATGAGTGTGCGTGTTTATATTGAACAAAGTGAAATATTTAGATCAACAAATGTTTTAATTGTTTTATGTTCGCAATGTGAAAACATACCGTAAATATAACTGTAAATACAATTTAAAAATTCTGCGAAATTAATGCAAAAAATAAACTGAAATTTCAAGTACGAGCGGAACAATCAATTGCAAAGTCGTACCTGCATTCATGGCAGAATATAATGTTATTTTCGGAACCCGCCACCCACCATATATTCGGTGTCATCATATTTAATTTATGTAACAAATAATCCTTTTTTACCCACAATCTTATTTAAACAAAACATTTTTAGTCTCGAATTAGAACCCAAAAAATATTGATATAAAAAATTCATAAAAGGCATATTATGCTATTTTGCATTTTTGCTACAAAAGAACATACAAAATTAAAAACATTAAAACTATAAATTTTTTTATAAAAACTATAAATCTCGACGGCGCGCTGTCAGTCATGAATATCGTGCCAAATTATTCTCATAAGCTTTAGTGCGTGGTTGTGTTAGTTGTTGGCAGCGTGTTTCAGTGATAAAGGCATGGCACTGGTCGGGCCTGTAGCAAATAATTATTCGGCGAAAGGTTGAAATAGGTAGAAAAACATCTCTATCCTCTCAATACCAGCCCCTCTTTTGTAGCTCCGGCACAATGCACTGCATATATGTAGGGGTCATTACCTGACCGACTAAAAAAAATCATAATAATAGTAATCAGCCTCATAGACTACTCCGAATTCTTCATAAATAGTGTCACAAATATTGTGGATCACGCCGCAGTTTCTGATATTATGTACACTTAAGACAAATTGCTTTCGTAGCATGTCTTTAATAAAAAAAAAGTTCCTAAACATATTGAAATGGAAATGGAATTCCCTTTATATTGTTAGCAGTTAAAAAATTTGTGCACATTATAAAATATTTTAAAGTGCGTGGCAACTTGTTGTATGCCAGCAAAAATAGTATCAAGAGTTCATACAACAAGTGCATCAAAGTAATAAAGTATAGGTATTTTTGAGGGCTTGTTATGTTTTTAAACACTTACGAGTACAAAACTTTTACCTGAACGTACTCACACTTTTATATACAAGCCTTTAGGCAAAATAATGTAAAAGCATTTGCATGAATTTATCATGTTCATGCAGCTCACACTTCTGAGTTGGGCAAACGAGTAAGCAAGTAAGGCAGACATTAAAAGTTGCACATAAGAATTAAATAAAACAGTTGTTCAAAGCAATAACTCAGAAAATAATATAAATAAACTGGCTGATAGTTAGCAATGCTGGCCTGTCAGTGCCTGGGTCACGGGTTTCATTTTAGTCCTAGAAAGTAAGCATTTTCCGCAGACAAGAAGAAAAATATTTCTTCAAATCTTTTAAAGTTTGGGCGCTTAATTGTAAATTTTATTAAATACTTTTATGTATATATTGTAAATACATATATGGGAAAATTTTTATTATCCTAAATAATATTAAATTATCTATTGCATTCCTTTACAACTCTGCCTGTTTAACTAGTTGCCTGCAAGTGTTGCTGTGCATTGAGTCAACATCTGTATCGTTTGAATCGTATTTATGCAAATTAGTTTTATAGTCATATTTATAGTTTTTCTTTACGGTCTTGTTGTTGTACGATTTTCTGTGTAGACTTGAAATAATAATGTCTGCATTTAAGCGATAAGCTTTGACGTTTTGCTATTTTATGTGCCCACAAAACAAAAAAACCGAGTGAAAATCTAAAAAAAATTGTTGCACTAAATACTAGGGTAGCCAGTCGCTTTATTATTAGTTGAACGAATAATTTAGAAGCAAATTTTTGGCAACGGATAAATAAAACAAATTTAATCAGTTAATTGGTTCAAGATTCTCTCTCAAGATGTTCCAAACTACTTTTTAACTCTCTATGATAAGCAACACCTGTTCAATCTAGATTATGATTTATCAAGAGCGGTTTGAGTTACACAGAATTCCAACGTTTTGGATATAACTGCTATCGAGATGTTCAAAAATAATTATTTAATATTTTTTGGAAGTAAATTGTTAATTTGTTAAAAATTGTTAAAATTGTTAATTGTTAAAAAGTTCGACTAATAAAAATTCATACATAATTTAAAAAAATTCATACATAATTTTTTGGAAGTGTCAAACTACTGTCTTCAATGCTGGATTTTCTCTACAATACAAGTTTCATTGATTTTTCTGGTTTTCAGGACTCTGTAATGAAAATGTTATCTCTATATGAGAAGATTCTCGCCATTTTAGAGCGAGAAGTCGGTACCGTACTCGACTGTGAATAAGGGATCGAGTCCACCTTAGTGCGTGCTCTACAGTCGTGTTAATGAAGGCTTAGCCATAGTCACAAAACAGTACCTGACAACGATTGCCACAGTCATACATATATCATTATCATCCTCAGGCGGTAAAGTAAAAGAATAAATAAAATTCTGTCCTATTCTATACTTCTGGCACAACGCATTGCTTGAGTTGGGACCAACTCCTAAATTTCGGTCCTAAATCAGGACAAAAACAAAACAGAAATATTTCAACATAAATACGAGTATTTGCCCCTTATTGGAAATGCCTTAAACACTTATCCAATTCATATTATAGAAGGAGTTACTCACACGGTACTTCAAGTTTCTTCTTGGATTAATTTCGAAAATATTATTAATTTCGAAAATATAATTAATTTAATTTGCACGATCTCTCTTCACGCGGTTAAAAAACCGCATCTAGTGCGTTAAATAATTACATTTACCTACGTAATTCCCGCCTTTATAAAAATAACATCCCACAATGACCCATAATTTTCTAAAATCACTAAGTTATAAAAAAAATGCCTGGCTGAAGTGAAGTGCTAATTAAACAAAAATATAGCCTGTTCTTCGCGAATAATTTTTATGTAATTATTTAGAGGAATTTATTAAAATCTCATCCTAACTTTTATTCTAAAACAAACAAAAAGGTTTATTCTAATAATATTGATCAAACGAACAAAATTTTTACTCGAGAATCGATTAATCGCTTAAAACTAAAAGTCGAACAATTGGACACTCTACAAAATAGCTTGCCGCTTTTAGTCTCTAGTCGTATATTCTATATATATTCTATATTTGTCTTGACTTCATTGTTGCTTTTGATTAGGTAAGGCCAACCAATTATTATCTAAAAATAAAAATAAAAAAACATATTAAAATACCTAAAACGAAAATGATTTATTTGGCAGTTGTTGTTAAATCTACTCGTATACAACATTTTAAATTATTCAAAATGCCTTGACAATTATAATAACAAATACAATTTACATAGAAATTAAAAGGCAATTATCTCTGTACTGTTTATAGCAAAACCAAATATATATATTAAATATTTGAAAATGGAATTTTCAGGTGAAACTGAAGGTTATTTAGCCATTAATTAATTGTATGTGTAATAAGGGAGTCTGTCTATTTGCTGAAATAATTAACAGTTCAATTAGGGCTAATGAAATTTGTACACTCCGGCTACTTGCAAGCTATCAAAATAAATGCATACTAATTGAATTATAATTATATGCTCTTAAACAAACACAGGGGAACAACAACATGAAATATAAATTGGTAACACTTAAAATTATTTTAATAGTTTTCGATATAAGCACACAATAATACGGCAATAGCGCGATGCAGCCAGCCTCTGGCAATGAGAACATTTATTGTACATAATTATTGCAAACGATCGTTGACAAGAACCTGCGAAATATCAGTCTCTAAAAAGAACTCCCGAGTTTTGTCATTTACAAACGAGTTCAACTCCTACGAATTTTATTTTTCATATCGCAAAGAATAGTTCTTTATGATTACTAGTTTTATAAATGAAGTTCGCAAAAGTTTCAAGTTCTAAAAAATAATATCCGCGAAAGAAATAAAACACATGGTTTTTTCGTTTTTGGACATGGTTTTTTTTTCGGGAATAGAACAAATAACACCAAGAATTCTAAATAAAAATTTAAAAATTAATTTAATTTAAAACTTTAAAAATTAATTTAATTTAAAAATTTAAAAATTAACAACAGAGCTTTTCTTAGTCTGCTAAATCTTAAACCCTGTCAACATTATGACAAATTTCACCTAAATCGGTTCAGCGGTTTGACCGTGAAAAGGTAACAGGTACTTTCATTTTTATTATACATATTCGTAAAAAAATGCAAGTCGCTATAAAAAGTGCAAGTCATTATAAAAAGTGCAAGTCATCATAAAAGTGCAAGTCATCATAAAAAGTGCAAGTCATCATAAAAAGTGCAAGTCATCATAAAAAGTGCAAGTCATTATAAAAAGTGCAAGTCATCATAAAAAATTCAACTCATTGAAAAATGTGCAGTCATTGTAAAAAGTGCAAGTCATTGTAAAAAATGCAAGTCTTTGTAAAAAGTGCAAGTCATCATAAAAAGTGCAAGTCATCATAAAAAGTGCAAGTCATTCTAAAAAGTGCAAGTCATCATAAAAATTTAAGTCATTAAAAAAAGTACAAGTCATCATAAAAAGTGCAAGTCATTCTAAAAAGTGCAAGTCATTATAAAAAATGCAAGTCATTAAACCCTGCCAACATTATGCAGCAGAAAAAAAAACGATTTTGTTTCAACACACTTTCAATTAATTTAAAAACTATTAACATGTTTTTGTTTTTAATTTTTATAGCTTGTAAATGTTTTCAGAAAATGTTTATTTAATTTGAAATGTAACTAAATGGCAACACTTTAAGGTTTATTTGATTGAAAAACCTCTTAAAAAATCTTAATATTTTTAGCACGTACTAAATATTTAATTTTTTATTTGAGTATTAACTTCAGTTCTATCGATTTGGAAAAACATAAAAATGCACTGCCTCAAAATAAATCGCTGACAGTTGATGTGTTAATTACCAATATCTGTTATTAGTTAATATGAGAAGATAAAATTTTTAATTATTCTGGGCTTTTTTGCTAAGAAAACGAGCTTAACGATCACAATAACAGATAAAAGCCCACGAGCTATAAATTGTTGTGTTAAATTGAATTTTTAATGTGTACGAGCAAAAAAGTTCATAGTATGTGAGACATAAAAAATTGGAAAATTAAAAGTGGCACAAGAAATAAATAAAATATAATTGATTAATTTAAAGACAGAAATCCACTTTAGAAACATGTGATAAATTAAAAAATAATAATTTTAGTAAACCTTTTTGCAGATTATTTACAGCATTTTTAAAATTTTACTTATAGAAACGAGAGAGCACAATTAGCACTTCTTCCTTTTTAGTGTTGGATGCAAAAGAAAATCACCCATAAAATCAATTTTCACTTACTTTCCATTTAAACTTATTTGCTCATGAATTTTCCAAAACCACTCGAACTAAACAAACTTTCTACAAATAAATTTAAACGAAACTTTCTAAACCTTCAACATCTAGTACAAGAAAAAAATTATATTCCTCAATTTTGCTAAAAATTAATAAACAATTTGTTGCAATCCCAAGTAGACCAACAATAAAACAAGCAAAACTTTCTAAACAAAAAAAAACCAAATAATAAAAAAGTCGATGCTATTGCAACTGTTGCAAATGCCTCATAAAGCATTAAGTTAGTGTGGAAAAAATTACCAGACCACAATTGTTTGCTTAAGTTGTTTGGGCTTCTTTGCTTAAAGACACAAATCTCAGTTCTTTATGACCATAAAAAGTGTGTTTATGCCATAAATTTCGTTGCTATTATTTTTGCATCTTGCTGTTATTTTTCCATCTTGCGGATAAAGAGATCAAACAAAATTGAATACACAAAAGAAATTCATTTTAATTAAAAGAAACTACAAGATACATTCGCAAAAATAGCAAGTGCTTTTGCAATTTTTTTTTTAATTCACAAAAAAAAATATCAAATATTTTTTGGCTGATTTGTTGATAATCGGCATATGGGAATTTTTAAAAAAGTATGGTTATTATTTTTGAACTATATATTTTCAATCTTTTTTTTTTCTTCTTTTGGATTATGCGAATTTTTAAATAGACAAACAGTTTTGCTACTGAAATCAATTAAAATTCAACAGCTTTATTCATAAACGATTGTTAAAGTAGTAGTAAAGTATTTATTAAAACCTGTTTTAAACTCAACACTGCAGGGATCTCTTTTGATTAACACGAAATTCGCTAGTCCCGACGTTTAATCAAAATCAGTACTGATCTGTTCTGCTAGTTTGATGATTATAAAAATATTTTAAATATTCCACTCTTAATAAAATAATTTGAATTTAATAAAAATTCGTAAAAAAATAATTTGCAGATTTGAACTTGGGTCTGATTGAAAAATTCTTATCTTAATAATGAAATTAATAAGTTTGAAAATTACAAATTTATATTAATATTTATTTTATATTTCAAATTTTGTATCCTTAAATTATTTCTCTAAAAATATTTACCATACTTTCGTAAATTATTTTATCTTTACTTGATTAGAGAAAAGTAAACAGAATTTAATCACATTAAAATAACACTATAGAGCACTAAAAAATGTGACAGAACTTACGAATGACTGTAAGCCAGTGGGTTTGTAACAAACGTTTTTAATCTGCAACTAATTTGCACTTTGAATCTAAATTAGGAATTATTTTCGCAAATGGACGTAAATATTTTCCTAAAGTATCTGCACTCCCAAAAAAAGTTGATTCATTTTAATAGCCGATTTTTCGCAGTGCAAATCATCATAACCATAGTTAAATGAGTAAAAAAGTAAATACATGATTTAATATTACTTCAGTTAAATAAAATATGCTTCCTTATTATTTGTCTAACTGTCCAAATGGCTCACTTACTATCTGACTGACCAGCTGGTTGCAAGTTGGCCTGGCTGCCAATTTTAGTACGTACAAATATAATCAAATTTTCTATGTTGGCAATTATTAGTTAAATGCTCAAATGCTGCCGTGGCTTTTAATGCCGGACGACACGGTCCGCTAGTTATGTTTTCTAATAAATAGCTGCAACTTAGGTTTGCCCGTTAAATTGGCCAGCAGCTACTCGTACCCACTACCAAAAAAAAACTATTTATTAGATTACAAGTAGTTATGATATTTTTTCCTTTTTAGTTTCATTTTGCCGTTTCAGTTGCAGATAAATTAGTCGTTGTTGTAGTCATGTAGAGCAAAGTGAATGTCAGCAAAATGTCATGTTTTGTATGAACGAACAAATAAATATTTTCATGTTAATATTTGTATCCACCTCTCCAGTTTCATTTCTACTTAGAGCTCTGCATTGCAGCTTTAGCTTTTAATGCACATGACTGTTGTACAGTATAAAATCATAGCACTTCTTGCTGGCATTTCTAGTCGAAGCATTTCGATGGTGTGTCCACAAAACGAGAAACAAGTTATTATTAAATTATTTTTATTGCCATAATATTGCAAAGGCAATTTTTCAATACATATTTTTTGCAATTACTTAATAGACATGAGTGAATGTCTATGATTTGTTAATATTTTGATTGCCAAATAAAGATTTTTTAAGACAATTTTTTTTTTGTAATTTTTTTGTGCCTCAGTTTGATTGATTTAAATTATCGGGCTGGGTTTATATGGTTAAATTGGTAACATGTGATTAATTAAAAACAGATATGCTGGAAAGTGGTGTATAACACAGTTTAGGATTTGAATGCAGCTTTTTGGGAAAAATAATATTGAATGTTGATCTTGGAATTCACAGCAGTAGTTCTTAATTAAATAAAAAAATTTTCATTTATTAAACGCCAATGTTTATATATTTTATATATGTATATGCATATATTTGAGTTATGAATTCATAATTAAATTAAAGACAACTTGTGAAACAAACAACAGTTTTTAGACAACGAAAAGATCAAGCGTGGGTGACGTATGTTATATAACCTTCATTACGGCAAAGAGGCTGGATTTTGTAACAAAGTCTTAAATATGACAAATAGAACGTATAAAAAACTATTATACTCGTAATATAAAAGAATAAGCAGAAATGAAATAAATATTCCATAGGGTTACAAATAGTTGTCTCTTTAACGAATAAAATCGCAACTTATTTCATGTCAAGACGGTTTGTTACAGATATCCCGAAATTTAAATTTTTACTCTATTTACTGAGATTTTGATTTTCTGATAGAGCTTTGAGTTCTATGTAATATTTTTATAAAATTTCTGTTAACTTTAATTGAACTTTTTTATACTTGTTTTATTACTAGTCAGGGGTAAGACTTTTCCGCGAAGAATATGTAAAACTTCAGCTAATGTGTATGTCATGTAAATTATGTGTTGTATTGGTACTGTATCAAAGCTTAGAACATTCTTAGTTATCAGTTTCATAATTTCATATATACCTGCAAACTTTAGACCACTCTTGACCCATTATGAAGTCACTTCCTGAAACAAATACATTGTTAAGATCAACTGTATAAAAATTATTGTATTAAAATATTTATAGTTATCAGTTTAATAATTTCATCCACCCTTTATCGATTTTTCGACCACCCTTGACAGCATCATTTCCAAAAACAAAAATAACTATGTTATTTCTCGAATGTTAAAATAACTCTATGCCAAATTTCATCTAAATCAGCTCAGCGGTTTGAGCGTGAAAAGGTAACAGACAGAGCTACTTTCATTATTATTATATTAGCAAGAAAAAAATGCTGGTCTTTATAAAGAGTGCAATCATTATGAAAAAACAAAAACAACTGTCTATCTTCTCATCTTACCTAATCTGACCCCTCAATAATATCCCCTCGTTTTCAGTTCCGGCGCAATGCATTGCATATATAGGGGTCATCCCCTGAGTGCTGGTCCAAGATAAAAAAAATAAAAATCATATTAAAAAGTGCACTTAGTCATTCTAATAAGTGTAAGTCATCATAAAAAATGCAAGTCATTTTAAAAAGTACAAGTCATTGAAAAAACTGCAAGTCATTGTAAAAAATGAAAGTCATTGTAAAAAGTGCAAGTCATCATAAAAAGTGCAAGTCGTTGTAAAAAATTCAAGTCATTGTAAAAAGTGCAAGTCATCATAAAAAGTGCAAGTCATTATAAAAAGTGCAAGTCATTGAAAAAAATGTAAGTCATTGTAAAAAATGCAAGTCATTGTAAAAAATGCAAGTCATTGTAATAAGTGCAAGTCATTGTAAAAAGTGCAAGTCATCATAAAAAGTGCAAGTCATTGTAAAAAGTGCAAGTCATTGTAAAAAGTGCAAGTCATTATAAAAAGTGCAAGTCATTGTAAAAAGTGCAAGTCATTGTAAAAAGTGCATGTCATTATAAAAAGTGCAAGTCATTCTAAAAAATGCAAGTCATCATTAAAAATGCAAGTCATTGTAAAAAGCTCAAGTGATCATAAAAGGTGCAAGATATTGTAGAAAGTGCAAGTCATCATAAAAAGTGCAGGTCATTATAATTTCTAAGTTACCATAACTTGAAATTTAATTACCTATTAATATTAATTGTAAAATAAAAGTGTAGCGGCTTTCGAAAACAGGTATTCTTTTGTTTACGTTGAATAATTAGTATTGATGTTGATTTTTTCTGGTGTCTTAGATTTAGAATCTTTATAATGTCCTTCTAAATTTAAAACACATTTTCCATCAATCTTAATTAAATTTTCTGTTCATCATCCCTGATGATCTTAACAATCTGTTAGTGAAGTTTTAAATATAAATAAATAGGATTTGCAATAATTTTAAATATAATAAAATTACCTATTGGAACTTCCAAATGCTCTTGAAAACTTGTATGTTATGCAGAATTAAAAATTGTTTGCCATTTATTTAAGAAGCTGCAGTTTTGAATTGAAATTTTAATTTATTACGATTATAGAGTTTTGACAATTTCTTGGAGTATTAGGAGAATTTGGGCGATTTTTGCTTTTACCTTGATCTGTTTTCTTATTGTTAAAAAAATAAGAGTTTAGAAGAATTTCGGTTTTAAAACATGAGTTTTCTAATGTAGTCTGGACTACATTTTATTCTTAAGACGGCCATGATACTTTAAGTTAATAGTGAAGTAAAGTCTTAGTTTATTATTTTCAAAGTTTTAGTTGATTCTTTTAAAAGGTACAAATATAACACAATAGCCCAGTTCACAATCTCGAGCAAGTAGTCTAGCATCGGAGCATAAGCAAAATAATTGTACTCTACACCAACAAAATACATTGAAAATGCTCTCAAATACTCTCTTAATTTGCAAATGCTATAATGCAAGACCATTTGCACAGGATTGTGAATTGGGCTAATATGTTTTAAAATAGTTAGTTTTGTAGTCAAAGATCACTTAATTTAAATGTATAAAAAAATTATATCTTATCAAACATCTATTGGTTAAAAATATTTCGTTAAAAGGCTGATTTAAAAAAAAAACTTGCATCACGTAATAGATGTATTTCTTAAGTTATCTAAAATAATCAAAAATCCTTACATTTGGAAAAATGTTTACTTTGAGCAAAAACCTTCCTCTAAAGTTGACACAACTTTGTGAACTTAAAACAAAGAGATGTTACAATTTTGCTACCGGCGCAAGATGTACGTTGAAGTGGAAACTCAGTTGTCTGTTTTTTCTTCCTTTAACTTAAATTTAACTCCTTTGCTTGATTATCTTCAATAACAACATTAAATTATCCTTGTCGTTGTTAGCAAATATTTGCCAACATTTTAGTTTTTGAAATTGTTCCTTTTTACCACTATTATTTACTGTCTATTAACTTTTCATTCTACAGCACTTAAGTGTAAATTTTGTTAACTTGATAAGAACGGAAATTGTTTAAAAAGTTATTTAAACCACTAAATTACGTGTTCTTGATACGAGCAATATGTAGAACTAAAAAAGTGTTTACAGTAAAATTACTAACACTAACCCTCGCACAGACATGAACTTACACACTTAAAAATCAATTTGCCTACACTTAATTCCTTTCACAGACTTATGGGAAATCAACAACTTAGTTGTGAAAAAGGAATATATTACTTTCACCCAGCCGAAGTGTTTGTGTGTGTATGTGTCTGCATGTTGAGCTGAAATATAAAATTTTAGCCAAGAAAATTACGTGCCGTTTGAATATAATTTTTATGTAAAAATTATTTCACCCAAAGCAGGAAGTTCAGTTAATTTTCAACAATTACCAGATTTTTGAACACAAGCTTTTGTTGAAATAACTCCTGCAGTTAAATATATTTATAAAAGGCAGCAAGAGGAAGAAAATTAAAATAGATTATGATTGATGACTACAAAAGAATAGTAATTTTTACAAAATGCATAAGTACAGAAATAAAATTGTGTTTACAAGTCAAGGCAAGAAGTAAATTATTAGAAAAGTTTTTCTAGTTACAAGTACAACGATTTAACAAAATTTCCATATTCCACAAAACCAGACAGAGAATACAATAGCAAAATATTTAAATCCTTAAAAATATAAAAGAAAAACAATTGGTTTCTAACAATAAGCATAAGCCAAGTTTTGTTGAAATTTTTCCGGCCATTTTCTATGCGCCATACACAAGCGCACAGACAGACACGTTCTTATTCCGTAAAATATGATCTTGCAACAATGGCTGCCGGTCTGGGTGTGCGTGTATAGGTGTGTGTATATTGTGTGTGTATGTGTGGGTTTTTTTTTAGAAAGTTTGTTTTATTTGCGAAACCAACAACACAAACACGCAAAAGTAACTTTGCGTTTAGAAAATTTGTGTACGCTTTTTATGTATGTGAATGTGAAAAACAAGTGTCAGAGAGTGTGAGTGAGTTGGATTGTATAAGGTTTTAAGACCATACGGCATTAAAACGGAAGCGGAAGTGTATTAAAGCCGGATATAGCACACAAAAACGAAAGCTCCAACATCTAAACTACAACGCAAACACTCGCAATGTGTTGTATTCGGTGCATATTTTTCTTCCTTAATGGCTGAATAAACAACACACGCTTGTATTTAACAGATTTTATTTGAATCTCATAAAATTTTCTCTATGACAGAGCTATTTTTGTTTTGTGTATTTAAGCGTAAAAGTTAAATGAACTTTTATTTTTTTTTAACTAAATAACATGTAATAAAAATAAATAAAGGAAAAGCAAAAAAAAAAATATGCGGAATAGGATGACTAAACAAAGGCATTCGCTTATTAGTGTTTGCCTGCAGCAGTGGCCAGATAAAAAAATTGTTGCGGCTAAATCGAGTTGAGGAAAGCTGAAAAGAGATTTAAAATGCCAAAGAATGATGTTAAAGTTTAAATTTAAATGTCTAGTAAAATGTATTCTTATGAATCAAATAAAAATTAATTGAAAACAAATTTAGCGAAAGTAATCCCATTAAATTAAATCTTTGTTCAGGTTATTACACTGAGTACTAAAGCAAGGCAAAATGTGAAACAATATAAGAACGCATAATTGAGCAGCACGCGCAAATGGTAAAATCTTATTATCATGGCTAACAAACGTTGCACAGTGGGTAAAAAGAGGATGAAAAAAATTATTTCATGTGTGGTTTCACTAATCTGAAAATATTTTGTGAACTTTAGAAGTTACAGAGAACTTCTATAAATCTTTCTCAGAGATATTCATGATTTCAGCTAAAGCAAGCAAAAGTAAAGAAAATTCACAAGAAAACTCTAATTCTGGGAAAACTCTGAGCACGAAAAAAGTGCACAAAAATTTTTCAACTATTTCAAAGTAAAGTGTCCATCTTGTATGAACAATTTTGTTTTGTGTTAAAATCAAGTTTCTTAAAATATTTTTATGTCATTAAATAAATCCCGGTATACGCTGCAATTGTGGGTCATCGTTGAGGCGTTGACTAAGAAATCGAAAGCCGCCAATCTGTATTTTCTGATGTGTATGTTAATTATTTTGTCGACCTCTTTAAATGGCGAAGGCGTAGCACTAGATCCTGAATAGTATAGAAGCATAGTAGCAACCTCCTTCGTCGGTAATGTTGGCTGGAGCAATTAACACTTTGGCTATGAAGCCTAATACCGCTGACAGACATAGGATTTCTATACCACATTAGTATTCTATACTACATGTGTGTCAGCCTATACTACAATTAAACCACAAAATAATGTGGTTTATATCTGGTTTCAATACTACGAAAATATACGTAGTATACTAATATATTAACCCATTTTACACCCTTTAGCTTTGTTCAATTGCATTGAGAATGAGTCATCGTCCAATTTCGCCACTTCAACTTTCGAGAAGTTCGACGCCTCAACCTTATTAAAAAAAATGTCCATGAATATGTATAGTTATAATGGATTTATAAACCATAAAGACTTACACGTGTCCAAAAACGCCTGTACTTCTTTTTTATTATTTTAAAATGAAAAAAGCATATTCTTCTTTTAAGGCGATTGTATATAATTAACGAATAGCGAAAACACAATCTCTTTTTTCGCATAAAATATGCAATTTTGTTGTTATTATTAACAATTATGCTAAAAAGTTTTTCTTTTTTCATTTTTTTTATTACACGAAAATAAAAACAAAAATATTAGTATATATACCACATGTCTGTCATGCCAAAGTAGTATCAAAAACCATAGTATTTATATCATGGTATACAAATCCTATGTCTGTCAGGGATATAAGACTCCGGGCTTAACTGAATGCATGCCATCAATATTGTTTGTAATTTTTCTGCTTAGCAGTGGGCGCTGAATATTACCGACAACGATTGGCACTATTTAAACACTATGTCCTCCTTTCATATCCTGAGTGCAGGTCCCAAAAAAATCAGTGCTGACGTCAAATAGTAAATAAAATGGGCACCATCAATTCTCTCGCCTCTCATCTTTATGACCTATCCTTTCAACACAACCTCTCATGCATTGCATGGAGTAGGGATCATCTTCGGTCGAACTTAAAAAAGAAAGGTACATTTCTAATGGTGATTTCTCTTCTCACTGTTTTCCTAAGAAACTACAACTGGGCGCATTTTTAAAATGAAAACGATTTTTCGCATGAGATGGTACATGCATTTGTAATAATTTCACTATTTCCAAACGCCATAATATTGCCATTTTTTATTGAAAAGTGCAAAATATGTAGCATTTTTTTTAGAAAAGAAATCAACATAAGTGACTAAATTTGTTTGCCTTACAAAACTCTGTGCACCGGCGCAATACTACCCTTTATTACAAGAGGCAGACGATACTCAGGCATATTTTTATAAATAATATTTTAGGGTGTACATTTGTGTGTCTTGCTCAATATTTTGCTCAACTTCTCCACCTTAAAATCAATAAATCACAAAAATATTCAATCGAACAAAAATACAATGACAAAACCCAACAAAAAACAACACTAATAAAGTTTTTATGTTCCTTTTTGCCTCTTTATGTTGCTGTTTGTTTTTTTTTTTTTTTCTTATTGTTTTCTTATTGTTGCATGGTAGTATTTTATGTCATAAAAACAATGTTGTTTAGTGTTTCTACATTAGATCCCCTGGGGCAATTTTTCGCATTTTTATTGGCATCCATGTACGTGTGCCTGGCCTGCCATGGGTTGTTGTGTAACGCAAAATGTATTGAGTGTGTGTGTGTGTGTGTTAGTCTCGTACAAGTTATGTTTTGGTCATGTTAGCATTTCCTATACTCCTTCCCTTTGCAATCTCGCAAAATCGCAACAACTACATGCCAGATAAAGTTCATACTAATACCAAAATGAGAGGGAGAAAAAAAACAATATCCTTTAAAAGCCACACGCTATAAAATATTGTAAGAATTGAACGGCAATAAAAAGAAAAATGGCATACAAAAGTGGAAGAAAAGAAAAGAAAAGCAAAGATACTAATAATGTGTATTCAATATATAGATTTCCCTTATGCTTATTCCTGTTACTCTACGTTTTATTTTCATTTTATGTTGTCTACCTTTTTGGAAATTTTATGATGATGATGTTGCAATTTAAGAACAAAAAGGTAAGAAATGGATGGAGCTTTATATCAATAGAAGTTTTGCGCTTATAAGCAAACTACTGGGTTTGCCCGAATATTGTGTACTTTGTGCTGTAAATGTATCTTAAAAGCTGTATTAGAGATTTTTATGCTATTATCTTATTTTTATATACGATAGCACAAACTTTAAGAACTGGCTCATAATAAAATGCATGTGATAGAAATTTTTATTAAAAGCAAATAAAATATAAACACAATGAGATCATTATCCTAGTCAGCAATCTTACAACCTAAGTAACAAATAAATTTGAAATGATAGAGTTTTAAGTAATTTTGGGAACCAATTTGATTTAATGGAAATATATTACCGAAGTAGGTTGGCGTTTTCTGTTACACAATACAAGCAGTCTGTAAAGGGTGTTTTTATAGAGTGACTCTAAATTAAATCATAATAAAACAATTAAATATATTTGTAATATTAATGAAGCGGGCTTTGTTGGATAGAAAATATGATGAAATTAATGTTTAATTATGATTTCTGCCATGTGGCCGCCACGACTGGCGCGCAGAAGAGGCAATTTGGAACACCAATTTTCAACACGTATGGAAATCTTCCATAAAGTGCAAGGACACAACCCCATTTGCTCAGAGAACGGCAACGAATTGATTGATTAGGATCATCTTCAATGTCTTCCTGTACAGCGGCTACAGCGTCTTCAGTGCTCACTGTTCGGCATCTCACGGGCTGCACATTGTCAGTAACAGTAAATGTGTTCCGAAAACGGTCTATTGTTCTTTGAATCTTTGAATTAGCCGCTCTGAAGGACGATTATGTTTACCATAAAATGGAAGAAGTGCACGATGAGTTTGACGAATAGAACAATCATTTTGATTAAAAATTTCAACAATTTGCATTCGTTGATCTGGAGTTGTGACACTCTAAAAAAAGCACGCTATACAATCAAATAAAATGAAGTATATATATATCTGTGCCAGTGTTCCACATAAGTTATTTGTTTATTTGTTTGCTTGTCAGGTTGCCAATCACCATTGATTGTAGTTTGTAATTCTCATATGTTCTTTGTAAATTTTTGTATAAGCATACAAATTGATTGTAACTGAAGATGATGAGCTTGTAGGCACCATTAAAAAAAGAGTCACCGTTTGCGAGATGATTCACTTTTTTCGTTTATGCGGTCTTTTGTAATAGCAAACATCAGATATTATAATATATATATATATATATATATATATATATATATATATATATATATACATATATATATATATATGTATATATATATATTGGGCCGATAGCCATTAGTTGCTAGTGCCTTCACTTCTTTTTGTTTATTGTAATTTTAATTATAATAGACTTGAAATAATAATAATAATAATAATATATATATATATATATATATATATATATATATATATATACATATATATATATATATATATATGTATATATATATATATATATATATATATATATATATATTTATTAGGATGATCCCGGCATATGCAGTGCATTGCGCCAGAAATGGAAAGGAGGGAATATTATTGAGAGGACAGATGAAGAAAGATGGTTCTAATCTTTAGTTCCCTGCCGTATTTCTGTTGCAGTGTCGACGAAGGAGGGTGCTGTACAGCTGGCAGTGGCAATCCCTGTTGGTAATATATGTAATCGTTCACGAAATTTTGGGCTTCGTAGTCACGCGTTAGTTACTTTAGCAGAAATTTTTAAATATTCTGTATTTATATATTTGTAATCCTCATTTTTGTTTGATAAGGGAAGCAAAAGTTTCTCAGAAATAAAATCTGTCTCTTTCATATTTTAAAAAAGAAAACTATGCTTTAAAGCAGACATAGGCACAAATACATCAACATTTTGAGTTTGTGTGTGTGTGAGAGAAACTTTGCAAACAAACGAGCATTCTCTCCACCCTTAAATAACTTTCACAAAGTGCCCAAACAACCGTCTTGTTTGGATGCTAGTGATAGACTGAATTGTGAATCACAATTTTTGTGATTTGTGCGTAACTACAAATATGTACGTGTGACTCTCAAGAGCGAATTTATATACATGTGAAGCGCTATCACCCACAATGCCTATGTCTGCTTTAAACTGATAAATAAGTCGATGCTTAAAAGTGTCATCCACTATATTTGACTGCAAGTTATGGTCTAGTGGTCGAGACGATACGGAAGAGATTACAATATTGTATCTAATATTCAGTCGAACAATTTTTTTTGAAAAATGTCATTGAAAATACTGTATTGGAAACTAATTTTTGATATTAGCAAATATAAGCGGATTTGAAAGGCCGTATCAAGCAGGAGAACTAACAAAACTATAAGCCGGATTATTTCTAAAGCATTTTCCTTTTTGCCATATATCTTTGGACTACAATTAAATTGATAATTGTTTTTCCTTAAAAAAAAAAATTCCAAAAAATTCATTTGGAAATAATAACAAACAAAGAACACAACAAAAATAAGTCTTTCCAAACGGTCACTTTTTTATCGAATTTTTTTAATACTCTCAGGATTAAATTTTCAACCCAAAAAGAAAACAAATTGCATCATGCCTTTTTTAGATTTGTTTTTATAATTTTACTTAAATGTCAGTAAATTGAATTTAAATGGTTCGATATTTATATTGGAATTGCTTATTTCTGTCCGTTTTCCTTTTTGTGTGTGTGTGTGTGTGGATGTGAAGCACAAACATTTTACTCCGTATACTTTAAGGACGTAAAAGAATTGTTTTCCTTATTTTCCATTGCTTTATTTTGTTTTTGTATTTATTTATGATTCCCTTTTTTAACCACAATTTATTTTAATTTGTCTGTTTGTACAATTATTTGTGTTATTTGCAAAATTTACTTTTATGGGTAAATTTTTACCAAAATACTAGAACAAAAAGGATTTTTTTATTTTGTCTGGCAGCTTAATGGATGTTTATTGAAATAAATTTTATTACCAATAGTAAATTCATGTTTTTTTCTTTTGTTTTTTTTTTTGGAAAAGCCAAATTGAAAAGAAAATTGATGGTATAATGTCAAGAACATAAATAATTTGACGTGGCTTTTATATTTAAGATAAAGCAATAAATTGAAATCAAATTCAAATAGGGAATAAAATATCCTGCAAGTATTTTATGTGCCAGCATAAGTAAATTAAATGTGAATTTTAGCTTAAATAATCAAAAAATAAAAATTAAAAAATAATAATTATTTTTAAATCTTTTAGGTTACGAAATAAACAAAATTTTAAAATATAAAATGCGCTTTGTACTCTTAAAGTTTTCTCCGCATTTCACAAAAATTTTACATTGTTTTATGTACTCTTATAACATACTTAATTTTAAGTTACCTTTCGAGTGTTGTAAAATTTCAGTAGAGCTTCAGCTTATGCATTTGTAATGTCGATTTCTTTAATGACCTTCTAGAAACATTTTTCACCTTTCACCTACCGGATGGCGACGTCATCGTCATGTGCATGTGTGTCTAAAGATGTCTAGACGTCATTTATACTTTACACTGAAAATGAACAAAAAAAAAACAAACTAAAAAAACTCCATATAGTGCATTATGGCCATATGTTTTAAAGTGTAATAATCCTTAAGGGTAACATACTATTAGTCACTAATAGGCTTAGATTTTTTGCAGACATTTTTGTTGATTCAAGTAGCTAAGGCAAGAACTAAGTAAATGACAACAAAATTCCATATCAATTATTTATATGCTTCTAACGAATGCTTAACATTTCTATTTAACTGCTATAATAGAAATTATTTGAAAACCATATTCATTCCATCATTTAGCCAAGTATCAGTTTATAAATTAAAACTAACATTTTAAAATTAATTTATATGATTGTAGTAAAACCATATTACTGAATGAATCAACACCGTTCTTAAATAATACTGTGTTCAGACATTCACTTTAGTTGAGCCTATCGCAATAAACAGCATTATTGAGCTCAATTATCGATATAAAATTTCAATTAATTATATTTTATTAATTATAAATATGAAATTGTTATAATATTGAATAAAATTGCACATGCAGCGCTGCTAAGAGGTGTGTTTCAGGAGCAAACTACAACTCACTGAACAAACTTAGTCGGGACTTAGCACCTTAAATGTTGAAAAAGCAAAAAAAAAGAACAAAATATATCGAGCCTTGTTGAAGTTAAATTATTGGCATTAAATTTATTACTAATTAGAAAATTAAAAAAATAAAAGTTTCCATATTTGAACCTAAGCTCCTCATGAGTATGAACAATTTTTGCTATTAATTGTCATACGTTAATCGAATTGATTAAATTTTGTATATGTGGACAGAAAGATAATTATGTCAATAAAGTGAATATTGACTCAATAAAAAAATGCATGCCTGAACACCACATACATAAGTCATATTGAAACATACACAAATATCAAATAAATAGTTACAGTAATTCTGATTACAACCAAACGAGAATTCTAGTTTTTAGAAACATTCACTATGCGGTCTGGTCTGGAAATCGGAAATTAAAATTTTTTTAATAAAATCCTCTTCAAGGGAATATGTTGAACTTCTCACTCGTGGCAGGTCAAAAACTTGCAAATCAAAACGTGAAATGCATTATGGAAATTGATCACTTAATTCGGCTAAGATATAAAATTTACATTAACAAAATATTAAACATATGAATTCAGTTCGCAATTCCATTTTTCTCATTCTAAAATGCATGTGTGTATGTATTTACTTGTGTATGTATGTATGTGCTAGCATATAAAATAGTACCACATTATTGTTTGCATAAGAATCGGGATCATTCATTAAGCAAACATTTAGTTTTTAGCTCCTTAATAATGCAGTCAAGCGTTAATATTGTTTAATGCCGTTTCTAAACAAACAAAATCAAAAAAAGCTGTTTTACATCCTTCAGTTTGATTTCCTTGTTGAACTCACACAAAGCACAGTAATAAATACACAGACACACACACACACGTCCCGTAAAAGTACTACACAAAAAAAACAATAGCGTCCCATGTGCATCGTATGTAAACATTCTTCAAATCAATCAATACTTATTCCACGTATGATATTCCACATCGATATGCAAACACGGGGTTTGTTTGGAAAAATAAAAAAATTAAATTTATGCAGGAATGTATGTACATGATTATATGTATGTGTGTGTACGTTGTTGTGTCTACATAAGAGGTTTAAAAGGAATTCGGTAAAAAAAAACTCTTTATGCTAAAAATTTATAATTGAAGAGACCTGATAGGACAGAAAAAAATAGGAGTTCACCAAGAGGTGGTACTCGTCAAATCATAACGTCAACCTTAACACACAAGCACACACGCACACACATAGATGCAAATGTACTCAAAGTACAGGAGGTCGCTTGTTAAATGCTGAGATCGGAACTGTTGTAGCAACGGCAGTTTGCAAATTGATTTTGTTTTTCAGGCTTTTGTGTTTTTGAACGCATTCAGGCAGGAACAAACTTTCAATTTTAAGTTTTTGTTTCCTTTTTTTTTAAGAAAACAAAGTCGTCTGCACAAATATTCAACGCCATGGCAAAAACCTTTTGACAGCATATTTGATTAAACTTTCATTTTTTGTTTTTGTTTTTTTGATTCGTACATTTTTGCGCTTGAAAGTTTAAAATTACATTTTTCGTTACTAGGCAAAAGGAACGAACTTACAGGGACTAACGCGTACATTATTTCAGTTTTTCTTTATTTTTTTATTTTTTATTTTCATTCAATAAATGCAATTTCATTTTTAGTATTATTTTTCTCTTTTTATGTTCCATAAAACAATAATAATAAAAATAAAATAAAACATTTGAGTTTATTAGCAACGCCGCGCTTTCCAAAACGATAAACTTCATATTGAAATTCAATTTTCGATTTGAATTTAATAGAGTTGGAAATCAAGTCAGCAATAAATTCTACAATGAAATGGTTACAGAAGTTAAGTGAAATGCCAAATAAAATAAAAAAAGAAAACATACAATAAGAAGTGGTGGCTAAAGGGTCCTTATGCTGGTGCGCTTATAGGTTAAGGGTAAAAGCGATTTTCCTCATAAATAATTTTATTTAAAATTAATACTCCATATTGTTGTTAAACCAACAACTTTTAAAGTAGAAATTCTTCCTAATAGCTGCCTAGAATTGTTTGCTTTGATGTTTTGCGTTTTTGAAATATTTGCTCGATATATATTTCGTTTCTAATGTGTAAAAACATTGCTTAACTTTGGGCTCTTAGTCATTATTTTTGTAATTAAATAAAATTAATTAAATTTATTTCTTATGGGCTATAAGATAGTCTACATATCTGTCGTTTCCTATTTCCAATGCAAACTCGTACAAGAACATATATAAATTAGATAATTTTTTTTTTTAATATTTTGTACGTCCTTCTGAGTGTTACGTATCTTAGTGTATCAATCTTAATTGAATTTAAAATTTTACAACTATATATTTCAAAAAATTAGGTTTCAGTGAGGTGAGAATTTTTATAATATACTGCCTGTCTAGCCCACTACTGACTTTGTTTCACGAATTTTTTTTATTAAGCATTGGTATCAAGTTTTCTTCTTCAAAGCACTCCGAGTATAATACACTTGTGCTTGCGTCCTTTCCAATCCTCAAAGGGGCTTTGATATGCACTTTTTGGTATGCCCTTGAACTTTTTCTGTGCGATTCGGTTCTTATCCCCTCCATTGCAAATGCTTATCTTTAATGAATCTCTTGGGAATAGCAAAAATTCACAGATGGGAAAATCTATTGCTGACGATTGATTATTTTATTGTTTCTGTCCAAAAACTACGTTTTCTCTTTTTTTTTTTTGTAAAAGTTCAGGAATTTTGAAACGATCTTCGCTGCCACAAGCGATATGCCGACATTCTCAACAATCTTGTCTTCGATGATTTTCTGTAATCATTTTCTTTACTTTGTCAACATTTTCATCGGCCTTCTTTGAAAAGTCAACAACCCTTTCACACACATCAGGTTTGACTCGTCAAGTCTTGATCTTTTAGGAGAGAGCGGTGAAGAGCGAGAAAAGGGGTACAGACTTGACGGTACTAGTCAGTTTTTATATTTTCTTTTGTTTTACCATCCGTAATATATTCAATGAATGCTCAGCAATGAAAAAAAACTTGACATGAAAAAACTGCATTTACGTTCACATTCGTGTGTGAACGTAAATGCAGTTTCAAAAGAAAAACTGATCAAGTAAACATTATGTGTGTGAAAGGGGACTTATTGAAATTAAATATTTTGTCAACAGTTTGCTCACATCCTCAGGAATACTTAAACAAACTGTTAACGAAATATTGAATTTTAATAAATAAAATTTTGTAATAATTTCATAAAAAGACATTTGGCTTAATAAATATACATAATAAAATAATGTTAAATAAAAGTTAACAGAAACTATATTTTAAGTGATATTTTTCTAAAAACGTGAACGAATGGATTTTATTTTATTTAGCTAAAAATAAATTTTTTTTTTACTAGGACAAACACTCAAAGTAGGGCATTGTGCCGGAACTATGAAGGATGAGAAGATTTTTATTTTTCATTTCGTTCCGAATTTTTGCTACATTAACGAAGACTTTTAGTACTTGACAGTGTCAATCGTTGTCGGTAACTCATAAGAAGAGTGGTTTAAAGTGAATAAGTATCTTAATATCTATGGATCTCTACACGATCGATATCGAATACTCTGCCAAACAAGTTAACTCCTTTCATTACTTGTGCTATTAGATCCTTTGTATAATACCAGCTATTACATCGCTAATCCAACTTTTGGACTTCCACGTAAAATATTATTACAATAAAATATTTCTATTACAATAAAATTAATAAAATCTGAATAACTTTTCCACATATTAAAACTTCAAAAACTTTTCAGCTCTTAGCTGCCAGTGGTAACTATTCCTTTGCTTCAATTCTGCAAGAGGTTTTTGGCATTTAATAAATTAGATTGGAAATATTCAATAAAATATTTTATGTGAGTACGTCAAAGGTTAATAAAGAAGCTGAATGGGAATGGTTGCCTTTTAATAATGAACCATGACCCCTTAAAATGCGTTTACGAGTATAAGCAAAAGAATTTTCGAAACGTGTAGACACTTGAAATTTTTATTTTGATTTTAATATTTTCAAGTAGTCTACTATTATTCAAACATTGTATAGGCAATAAAAAGTTTTCATCCATTTATGTTTGTAACAAAATATTTTCTAATCTTCGCACAAGTCAAGTGAATCCTAATGTTTGCAATCAAAATCACACAATCTCTGTTTAATCAAACTTTCTAAAGTTATTGCTTAGTTATGCAGATCCGTCTGTATATGTTTTGCAACAACACACGTACCGAATTTGATTTATGAAAATTGATGATTAGTTAGTAGCCAATAAATACAAGAGATAACCTTTTTGCCCGATACTCTTAAAAAGGGATCAAAGTAAATTGTACTGAAAGCTTTTGACTTGAAGGCATATTTGTTACTAGACTTGAAGTTAAGGTAAAATATTTATGAATGTTTTCCTGTTGATTAACTTACAAAATTTTAGAAAGTGCAACCCAATATGCGAGGGGTGTGAATAAATAAATGTGTTGCCTCATATACGAAACATATTCTTTAGAAAACACTGAATTTCGAAAAATTTGTCAAAATATTTATTTCAAATGTAATTTATATGAGGCTTGCAAAGCAGGGAAATGCAGAGGGAGTGGAGCTAATTTTCTGGGTAATGAAAAACTGTTTAACTATCCCTCGTTGTTAAACACATCCCTTATTTTAAGGACGCTGATATTGCAAACTTCTTAATCAAGTGGTAGTTGAGAAAAGTTTTAAATTCTCTTTAAAATTAAACATTTAATATAGCAAGCAGTTTGAATTGTTTACAGTCTAAAAAGCTATGAATCATAATACAAAAAAAAATTAAGAAAAATAAAAATCATAATCTCTCTATTTTGAAATGAAATTTAAAAATTTTAAATCATGGCCTGTAAGAAATTTGTTTCGTTTCATTTTTTAATTCCTGGCAAAAGTGAAAAATAAAACAAACATTTTACTGTTACGAAATAAAACGTGTCAAAAGCAATTTATTTCTTTAGAATCAAACATAAACCGGAAACGGAAGTAAAGTGCACTCAACTTAACTGCGCAAACACATTTGCAAGGAATTTTAGCTAAAACCAAATACATAAAAACATCATACAACATGCAACAACAAAAACAGTAAATAACACAACAACAAAAGCATTAACAAATGCATAAAATAAGTGTTTGTGGTGCGGATAAAACAAGAATGGAAACATGGAAATAAATACACAAGTCATTAGCACCAAGGACTATGACAGACAAATACATATATAAAACAGGATACAAAAAATCACTCGCATGGAGACATAGACTAAACAAAGAGTGAGCAAAACAGGCAAATGTTATGCCTTACAGAGGGATTTATGTACATTCGCATTCGAAAAAAAATCCAGCAATATAATTTTCAAAACAATAAACAAGAAAATTACAGAATCGCGTGTTATTTTAAGAGGAAATCAAAAAAATATAAAACATACATAATACTTATAGGCTTGAAAAGAATTATGGTATTTAAGGAACTGTTGAAATATAAAGATTCACAAAAAAAATCCTAATGCAATGAAAATTTTAATATAAACCTAACAGTAAGATATTTTGCCAGAAATGAAGCAGTTAGTTACGAATTTTACTGAGTGGCCACTGCTCCTAGTATATAAAAAATTAAGTCCCACATATGCCGGCAATACTAGTTACTCTTTTCTCTATATTCCAGAATTCCAAACTCTAACTTCATGTCATATATGTATATACATATGTACATTTGTCCCCAAGCAAATATTTACACATACATATTTAATTTATATAACACTAAGTTAAATTCAATAAATTTGGGGCATTTATAGTACAAATGTTAGTAGCTCTTATGTACACACATATTTGCTTGTTTCCCATTTCTATTTTAAAACAAAAAATTTATATATATTTGAAATAAAACCCGTTTTTGATTGTTTACTTGTTAGATTTAGCTAACAGTTTTGAATTTTAATTAAGCTTTATATACAAAGCAATTGCTAATTGAAATGTATAAAAAAAACCTCAAAGGTATTGAAAATAAAAAAAAAATGTATAACCACTAAAACAAACAAATCCATGGAGGGAAAAAAATAATACAACCAAACAATTACTAAAACAGTTCAACACTTGAAAATATTTTTAGCAACAAATTTTCTAACACCTAAAGGTATGCTTTGATTTATGTGAAACTGTATAAGCCGTAAAGTATGCTAAGAAAAGGAAACAACTGAAATAAAGCAAAAGTAACAGGTTTCAGCATTTAATAACATTTGAAATTAAAGAGAAATATATCGTTTCAGAGTGAAATTCAGTAATAAAATAAATAAATAAATGTAATTATTTTCTACTGCACTTCTGGCCTAAAAAAAATAAAAAATACGTAACATGTCTAAGAAAAACTTTAAAGAACAATTAGTTGACTCTTTAATAGACGAAGCTGCTGTAGAAGGTATGAAATATTTAGGGTTGCCATCCGTCTTCTTTTCCCCGGACACCGTCCTCTTTTTTAGATCGTCGGGGTCCGTCCTCCTACTTTTTTAACAAGTGTCTGGGGTTGTCCTGCTTTTTGCTGCTTTTACATTTTCAAAATATCAAAACAGCTAAATTT
The DNA here is from genome assembly GCA_951800035.1 of Linnaemya tessellans. Lineage (NCBI taxonomy): Eukaryota > Metazoa > Arthropoda > Insecta > Diptera > Tachinidae > Linnaemya > Linnaemya tessellans. The sequence goes on along the minus strand of OX637532.1, from coordinate 152,420,031 downwards.
TCGTTCATAAGTAGCCAAGCTAAAATTTTTAAAAACAAAACGCCCAAAATAATTTACAAATAACACAGATTTCGTACGAATCAATTTTCGTTCGAAATTATGAAAGAGCCAGTAAAAATCACTATTTTGAACAAAATAAGGGCTATATGTGATGCCTTAGGGACTGCGTTGGCATCACTGTATGAATTGTCAAGCACTTTGTGAATATTTGAAAAAATATGATAGACATGTATTGAAATGAATATAAATTTTTTAAATAAAAATAAGTAATTTTGTATATTTAATTGAGTTTTTTGATTTTTTTATTTGACTCAAAAAAAAGAGTCCTCTTTTTTGAGTCAAATGTTCTCTTTTTTTAAGGTCGTTGTCCTCCTTTTCTAAAATTGGAAATGGCAACCCTATAAATATTAGCTGATAACTCTCAATTAATACTAATTAATTTTATCGTTCATTGAGTGAAGGCTGTCTGTATGCAACTAAGTGTTGCATGAGTAGAGTATATATAAATTATATTAACCAAAGGGTATTATGATATTTCATTGGTGTTGTCCAAATATTATACTATTTTAATAGCCGCAATTTCACTATTACATTAATAAAACAAATCATGGCAAACTAATTAAAAGTGTAGCATAAAATAATGAACAATTATACATAAATAAAAAGCGCATGTTGCAAAATTTAATAACCATTTAGTTTTTTCAAAATTATTATAAAAATCCTTAATCCTCTTTATGCAAAATTCTGTTGCATTTTAATTTCCTGTTTAGATTTAAAACAAATTTAAATAAATAAAACCTAATGTGAAAATGTTACTGTCTGGAAATTTTAATCCCCATGGGATTTCATTAGCGAAAATTTATAACAAATTGATTTTAAATTCCAAAATGCAAAAGAAAAAATAATAAAACAACAATAAAAAGTTTAACTTTGGCAAACCCTCATAAATTCCCACAAATAAAACAAAATCCAATATAAAGTATCACACACCATTTAAACTCTAAGGGATTAACATATTAAATTACTTCAAAAAGTTTATGTGAAAAAAACATATATTTAATCTATGCAAATTTTATTTTTATTTTACACCACGAAATCCCTTTCATAAATAAATATTTTATTAACAATAGAAAAAAAGTCTCGATATACATATAAAAGCAATAGGAAAAAAATTTAATAATTTACAGACATCAACTAAAACGTAAATATTTTTAATTAAATTGGCAAATAAAATTGAAAAACTTTTAAACTAAAAACTATACGGAGGCAGAGCGTAAAGTATTTTAAAACTGGGCTTTTTTTCGCTAGTTGTGGAAATTGTTTTCTCATATACTATATATGTTTAAGGATATGAAACTCAACAGGAAAGTTGTTACAATTGCCCAAGTAAAACACTCATATATTTTTGTATTTTTAAAAAACTATAGAAAAATGAAAATATGTATGGATAATAAAAAAGAAACTATAGAAAAATTCTGCTGAACCAATTATATTTACAATATTACCAACTTTTTTCGCTCTCCATATCTCCAGCATGCTTCTCATGAAAGCCAACGCACACCCATACACACAAAATTTATGGAGTGTGAACAAATGCCAAAGGGGAGTGCTAGAAATTGTATGTTTAACCGTTTTACTTTGTACGAATATTATGAATTCATAAATAAATTTATTTAAATTTTCCAGATATTTTCCATTATTTTATTATGGCTTTTCCATATTAGCGTAAAGAAAAAATTTTATTTGTTCATACGTATTAAATTCAGTTTTGATTCGAGTTTTTACGATTACATTTATGCTAAAATGAATTTACGGCCTTTTTTCGACAATTAAGTATTTTTGTATGTTTATTATTAATATATTCTAATTTATTATGATTGTAATCAACAATTATTAAATACTGATAAATTGAATTGTAGACAAAAGTTTTGCTCATTTTATGTAGAAGTGTAATTGCATTACAATTAAATTACGGAAGGAAGAAGGGTGTCTTTTTTATGAACAAAATGGCATTAGCGTTGGAGCAACAAAAACATGACAGAAACAGCAGGCAATTTGTTTTCTCTGACGCTTTCAAAATCCACATTAATTAAGAAGAGAATATATAAAAACTTAAGGAGTGATTCTTACAAATGGGTTTTGACAGCGCCTGGCATCTGTTCGTTACTTCGTGATTGCAGCTTTAGGGGTGTAGAGTTAGAGAATTTTTAAAACAAATACATACATATATTTTTTTTTATTTTTTTATCTTGGACCAGCACTCAGGGGATGACCCCTATATATGCAATGCATTGCGCCGGAACTGAAAACGAGGGGATAGTATTGAGGGGACAGATTAGGCAAGATGAGAAGATAGACAGTTTTTTTTTGTAGCTATTTCAACCTTTTTACTTCGCCGGCTAATTTTTGCTACAGGGCCGACGAAGGTGGGTGCTGTTACTCTGCTTTTAGTACATGATAGTGTCAGTGGCTGCCAATTATGTTCAGTGACCAGTGACTATGCCTTCATCCTTGAAACAGGCTGGCAACAACTAACACAACCACGCCCTAATGCTGATCAGAAGAATTCAACACAATATTTCATGACTCCGCGCGGGCTCGAACTAAGGACCTTCCGCTTCATAGTCTCGTGTTCTACTACTTCAGCCAACAGCATCATTTGTATTATTATTGGGGATTTGAATACAGATTTACAAATTGATTGTCGATCTGTGTTATCAAATGTGTATGCCAATTTTGCTCCTTTTTTTCAAAATTTTACTAAGCCTTATTAAATGAATGTCTTTTAAAATTAAATTTTGCACAACAAAAGTACTAACAGCATTTAAAAACTCATCTAATCTTCGTGTTATTTTTCCCTTCTTCATTCTCAAATTGTAACATAAGTCCTTGTCAACCTTATTTAGACCTTTCCAGAAATGCTTGCAACAACTTTAAATTAAGACAACAATAAAAAAAAATACACTCAACCGCATACCGAAAAAAAACATGATTCATCAAAAATCAAACCACCGTATGATGTTAATGGATACGACAGGAAAAACATATAAAAATTCTAAAATAAGGACTTATTTAACAAACACAACAAAAAATTAACATAAATTTGCATAAAAGCTAAAAGCAGCAACTAAAACAATATAAGAGTTTCATTATAAAAAATAAGGAAAGGGAAAAATCACGCAACATACAACAAACAATAAAATGAACATGGACGGAAAATATTTGAGAAAAAAATAAGAGACGGAGCAAAAATTGCTAGTTGCATGTTGTATAATTAACCCATGTCAGCAGCAAATATGCATGAACTCGAATGTATTGCTGTGTGTGTGTGTGTGTTTGTTTGTGTGTGTGAGTGAATTTTCTGAATGGATCTTAGGTCCTTATTATTGCTGTTAATGTCGTGTAAGCATTTGCTAAATAAGCACAAAAATTCTTAATATTTGTAGAGTCTATATAATATCAACAACAAAAACAATAGAAAATAAAAATGGTATAACAACAAATTGTGGTCGACCAACAACAAGACCAATAAAACAATGTGGTACTTAGAACTCAAACACACTTACACATACACACATATATTTACTCTCACTTATTCACGTGTGTTTTTGTAGTCGGAAAAGCTTTTGGAAAATTGTTTTTATATTAAACTCGAGTACGTGTGCAACTTGGTTTGCTTATGGGTGTCTGTGTGTGTGTGCACAAAAAACTCTAAAAGGTCAATACGTATGAACGCCTTTGGAATAATAGAACTTTTTTTTAAGTACATGAACCCTGCAAAATGTGGAAAAAATGTTTGCCATAATCACAATCATATGGCAATAACTATATTGTTATAAACGGCAAGCAAACTCAATTATTAGGCGAAATAAAGCACGTAAAGTAGCAGTTAAGAGAAAAAAGATAGGCACAATTAGAAAATGTTTGCATTCTTAAGCAAATCAACAATTACCTAAAAATAGTTTTTATTATTACAAAAATTCGTGCGTTTTCGGACTGGGGTTACTGAACATTGTGTATCCAATATTTTAAATATCTAAAAATCAAGGGAATTAGCAGAACTGGACAACCTTTTGTCCGATTTAATTAAAATCAAGGATAAATGTTTGCGGGTCCATCTAAATTGTACAAATCGATGATCGCTTGTAAAAAAGTTCACACTCACATCTTTTTCCAAAATTTAGATTTTTAATTATTTGAATACATATCATGTAAATACACTATGGAGCAAAAATTCAGTGCACTAGTGTAAAAAAACGATGCTATAATATTTAACAAACCGTGTTTCGTATGTTCTTTAAAGCTACAATTATGTGAGTTAGGACCTTTTTAAATGAGACCAGCGAAATTGCGTTATTTTTTAGTTCCGGTTAAAGGATTAAGAAAATTTCCGAAATCAATGATGAAACTAAAGTCATTTTTATAAATAATTTTAGAAATAAGATAAAATTAATAAAATAGCATGCGGTTTAATGCTTAAATTTTATATCTTTCTAAATTACTTTGACTGCAACTACGCTAAAGTTGCAACCCCAACTGCACCTGCATGTTAATGAAAATAGTAACCATATATTTTGCACTAAACAGAATTCTATTGTTATCGATTTTATGACAATCATAACAACTGCTGTTTACCGGAGGCAATTATGTTGAAAGTGACCCCAGCATATTTAAACACAATATTTTTTCCTTTTTTTTACATTTACACACTCACGCACACAAAATGGAAGGTGTGTTCAAATCGTGCCGTAAATATTATTAAATATAAAAGTATTTTCATGTAATAGTTTTCAAAACTCCCTCTCCTGCCATTTACAGAATCATTAGTTTTTTGTTGCAAATTATATGTGACAATATTGGCACGTTTGCTGTTCACTGCAGTTCCCTTATCTTGTTGATTTCATTATGATGGGTTCCAAGCAATGCCCACTCTCAGCAACAAAACATATTTAAGTGGTTTTTAGCAATAAGCGCTTATGTCCATTGTTGTCGATATTCAGTAATTGGTGTAAAAGTCTTCTTTACGAATATCTAAAAGTATTTTCGTTATAAAATAAAAATTTTATGCAGTAAATATGTTTGTTATATTAATTTCATAGTCCAAATATTTGGTTTAGCAGATTGAATATTAAAAATAGTATATGTGACCTGTTCCACGAAAAGGGACCTCTGCGCCGAACAAGTTTTTTTTTACTTTTTGAGTGATTCTTAAGGAAAAAAACGCTCTTTCAAATGGCGCAAACCGCAAGTTTCTATGTTTTTTAGTTTTTTTACAAATCACCTGTAAAGATGAAGATAATTAATGAAAAAATTTAAAAATGTGATATAAACAGATAATATATATAATATTTGAAATTTAAAAAAAGTTCCATATCAAAGGTACAAAATTACACTTTTCGTCCCTTTTCGTGGAGCTGGTCACATATGCTAAATTACTCGCAAAGTGCGCAAGATCGCATACGTTTAAGATTCATGAGAATGTAGTCTTCAATCGCGCTAGAGTTTAAATGGCTTCATAAGTTGTTTTTTTTTTTGCAAATATTAAATAAAAAAATTGACATAATTAGACAACAACTTCGAGCTCTTTCAAGTTCAATTTTAAAAATATTATTTGTGTTCCCTGTATCGAACAAAGTAAATGGCTTCCCTGAAAGTATGGTTCTTAAGACATAAGCGGTTATTGCAAAAAATCCATAGATGTGAATAATATACCGAATTTCGCCTGCAGTGTTGCAGATACTATTTTAGTTAAATTGAAAATGGAAATCAAAATAAGTAAAATAATTAAAGGGTACGAAATCCTGGTATTTTACCAGTAACTTAAGAATTTGGGGTGTGTTTCGAAAATTTCAAAACATATTCTTGTTGTTCTCGGCAAGAAAAATAATAATATTTTCCATGTATTTTCCTTTTGTCACAATCTTATCTGTCATCTTAGTAAAATCATTATTTTTTATTTGCAATTTATGTGATATTCTAGTCAAATAGCATTTGGCTTTGCAGTTGTTATTTTTGTCCTTTATTATTATACTCTTTAAAAAAGAATTTGGAAGGTATATTCAGTATGTCATTCCGTTTGTAACGCATCGAAATATCCATCTCAGACCCCATAAAGTATATATATTCTTGATCAGTGATGAAATCTAAGACGATCTGAGCATGTCCGTCCGTCCCTCTGTGGAAATCACGATTCCGTCCAAACGAAATGAGCTAGACCCTTAAAATGTGGTATAAATATATTTTGAATCTTAGAGCAGGCTAAGTTCGAAGATGGGCTAATTCGGGAAAGAGGGAAAAAAGTTACCCTAAGAAAAACTAAACCAACCCAGAAAAAACAGAATAATTTTTAAAGTTTTTTGGTTATTTTGTTAAGTAAATGATATATTTTTATGTCAAATATGGTCCAACGGCTTAAACTTGGAGCCATAAAATAAAAAAAAATTATTTTTGGACCCCGCCCACTTTAGTGGGCGTTATTATATGCAAAAATAGCATACAAATTTAACAAATTGTTTTATTTAAGCCTACATTCTTTAAAAATGACATTTTTAAGCCTGAATGATGAAGCTGAAACGTAACCTGGTACTACTCAGCCCTACCCTCTCCTCCCCCTAAATGACCCTACAAAAAAAAATTTTAATTTTGTATAAAATTATCCCAAACACTTATTTTTAGAGTTTTATGACTGCCGATTTCTCCCCTACCCCCTCCTCCCCCTTTGCCCCCTAAATGACCCTATCAAAAAAAAAATTTTTTTTAAATATTGTATATAATCATCCCAAGCATTTATCTTTAGAGTTTTATGACTACCTGTTTCTGCCCTACCCCCTCCTCCCCCTTTGCCCCCTAAATGACCCTATAAAAAAAATAATTTTGTATATAGTATGTAATTATCCCAAGCATTTATTTTTAGAGTTTTATGTCAAAGGTGAAATGTTTCCCCCACAGCCCTTGCCAGAGCAACCCCGCCAAAATACAGTTTTTATAAGTAAATATGTATATTCGTGATTAGTGATGAAGTCTAAGACGGTCTACCCATACGTTCGCCTGTGAAAAACATGATGTGGTCTGTTTTTGAACCCCGCCCCCTTTAGTGGGCGTTGACGTATGATATTATATAAAGGAACCCTGTCCCACCAAGTTAAACATTTTAAATTCACTTACTAAATATTTGGAGGGTATTTAAGATTCGACCCGGTCGAATATAACGTTTTTACTTCTTTTTTATATATAATTTTTTTTAGAAAAGAAATCGTCATAAATAATATATCGATCTCGATCTTGCTTTTTATATCAATTTTTTATGGATATATGATTTATTTATTTGGTTATGTCTGTATTAAAGGATGTTTTTCTAAATAGTTCTTTCTAAACAATTTTAAAATATTTTCTTTATCAAAATAGTATAACAAGCGCAGTTATAAATCGTTCTTTCTACAAATTTTAATTAAGTTGCTATATACGACCGTGTTGCAGTGCTTTAATTAACTTAAAAATTCCCATTTACAAAAATTAAAAAATGTTCCCATCTCCACATGGTGGTAAAATTGTAAATAAAACTGCAACTCTGGCCACAAATACTTACACGTGTTCGAGTGCCTGTCAGTTACACATGTAAGACCCTTTTCGTTTGTATCTTGTGCAGTGGCGGTTATTAAGCCTTATTATTATGAAAAGGTGCCAAACAGCTTTTGTTGTGGTTTTTCTCCCTTTCCATAGTGTCTTTTTGCAATAAATTCACGTAGTTGTTACTATTGTGGTTAATAAATAATTTCATATTTATTATATTTTGGTTGTATTTTTATGTGTTTTTATTTATTTCGCTTAATTTAGTATTTTTTTTTCTACTTCCTATTTTGGTTTATGGCCATGTTTTTTGTACAAGTAGAATTGTCATTTAGTGATTAATGGCTGGTTGGCATTTAAAACGTCCGATGGCGTTATGTTTTGTAAACATGCTCCTTAAGTGGATGTCTACTCGTAAAAGAATAATTAATCGAAAGATAGCGTCAGGTAAAGTAATAAAATATAAAGTATGTATATAATATTTTTAGTAATTGCATAAAATATGACCATAATAAGTCATTAAAGAATTTGAATAAACACAAATACACTGTGCAAATATCTTGATGCAGGACTTGCATTTATTCAACATGAAACGAATAATTTTTTCATTTGAATATCAAGTTATGAAGAATTAGTGAAGGTCATATTTAATGCAATAAAAAAATTTAATAATAGCAATTCGTATTACTAAGGAAAAATTTTATTTTGTCCTAATCCTGGAACAAAAAAAGTATTCAAATGCAAAATATGAAACTGTAGGAAAATATCGTTTAATTATCTGTTCAAAAATTTAAATTTTCTGGCGTTGTTTCATTTTCAAATTCAATAAATATATAGCAAGCAATTGCTTTAATTAAAGACACATAATAAATATTTCTGCGAAAAGCTTAAGACCACGTAACAAGTTTTATTTATTTTCCATTTGGCAAAAAAAATCCTCTTAACGCTATTAAAACGGAAACTCAAATTGTGAATTTACACAATTTCCAAAGGAACAAAGTTTTTACATTTAACGACAAAGAATGATTTATTATTTACCACCAAACATTTCAAAGATGTTTTATGGACCATGATTTTTTATGCCACAATAATATTGACAAAATAACATGTCAAAGGAAAAGGAACACACACAAAATGTTTATGCTACCTGGCTATTAATCACATTTTTGTTTATACAAACATAAAACATACCAGGATAACAAGGACTGGGAGCAATGAAATCGATCTTGAAGCTGAAAGTATGTAAAGGCATACTTTTTCAATTATTTCTTATAAATATTAAGAACTCTGAATTTAATCAACCATCTCAAAAGCACGAAAAGCTATCAAAAATCTAACAAACAAAATTAATGTTCCAAATTGATTTGGTACAATCTTTTCGATACCGTACACACACTGGCGCGCATAATAACAAAAAGTTTTATGTGTAAATGAACATACAACTCGTACATTTCAGGTGTCTGTTAAAGCCACTGGTGGCATGTGTCTTTTGAAAGAGCGAGAGTTCAATACTTACAATGCAGTCATGTGTAACATACGAATAAAAGGTAAAATCGAACTTTTTTCAATAAAGCTACCTTTAATAGAGGGGAATATGTTTTACATCAGGAATGGCAAACTTAATTCGTATGTACTTTTTGTGGCATAATTTATTTGTGAAGTTTTGAATTTAATTTTTTACTCAAATTTTAATAAAATTTTTTCTTTGTATGTTTATATTGTTAATTAAATATCAATTGCGTTGTTATCCTGAAGAATATATATTCAGAGTATAACGGAATATTCCGCCTTATTCTATAACTATTTTTCAACGCCACATCAAGACAATATCAAAGTTATGGCTTCGGCATACTTATTTTTTCTCAGCATTTAATTAAGAACTGTACATATTATTTTCTGGTGCTTAGAGAATAGTCACAGGCTGCCCAGTAACTAAATGCAACTACCCTATTTTTGGCATTGTCTTGAAGTGACGTTAACAAATAGTTACAGAATAGGGATGATCGAAAAAATAATTTAATTTTAATTAATTATTACAACGTTATGTATGTATATTTTATTTGCCGAACTTATTAATTTTATTATTGAGATAAGATATCTTTTATTAGACTCAAGTTCAAATCTGCAACCTGCAAATTATTTATTTTTTTGTGGAGTGCAATATTAGATTCAACTTCAAATCTGCTAATTTTTTTTTTTTTTAATGAAATTTTATTAAATTCAACGTTATTATATTATAATAAATAAAAAAGTCCTCAAGCTAATGAATTTTTGAATTTTAAATTCTGAATCTGTTCGTGGAATATATTAAGAAATAGTATTAGCAAAAGAAGTTCAATCATGAAGTTTAGCATGGTGACGTAAGAGTATTGCATTGATCAAAAGTGTTTATATTATTCGAAACTATTTATAAATTTCGTTCGAATTTTTCCGATTCTCATATTGAAAAGAATTAAAATCATTGTGCTATACCCTAAATTAGCATCAGTTGTTGTATTTGTACTAATAATTAGAAACGCCTTGTCAATATAATAAAAAATATTCCAAGCATCTCCTTTATTATACAAATTTATATCATATAAGTTAACGTTGAGTACCTTTTTAAAATCTTTGTGTTCCATACCAGATACACAAACACTCTCACACTAATCTAAGTAACACGACCCTAACAACCTGCTGTAAATTTAAATGCCAAAAAGAACAAACAGGTGAAAAGCAAAAAATGTGGTATTTGTTAAAGGCACTTTTCTTGTTTATCAAACTTATCTCTGGCATAAAACGTAATTGTCAAATCAATTTATGCTTTTCATCCCTTTAATGTGATTGTCGAAAACTTTTATTTACTACAAGGACTTGTTTTGTCAGAAGCTTTATGCCAAACCATCCCCAAAAATTTTTTGTGTACATATTTGCATATATCAAAATTTTTATATACGAGTAATCCCTTTAATTTGTTTCAATGTTTGTATATCTGTTTATAATAGTACATCTTATGTGCAGTAAATTAATTCGCAACTGCCTTTTATGTGTGCAAATAAAACATGAAATGGCAAAGCTGTGAAAAGTTTCCATAAAAGCAATCAATTAAACTTCAGATCGATACACACATAAAATCTACCAGTCGTCAACCATTTACAAAAGTAACAACAAAAGGAAGTTACTCACGTCCTACATGGAATTGAGACAAAAACATGAACAAAAGCATTGGGGATAAAGTTGTTTCTTAATTTTTTTTGTATTCAAGGTTTTTTAAAAAGAAAAAGAAATTTGTTACAGTTCAGATTTTGTAATATTTAAAAACTGATGTGTAAGAATTTATTGCTTATTGTGTAAGAATAATGCTTCAGAATAATTTTGTGTGTGTTAGTCCATTAATGTGGTATGTTTTTCAGGTTTCCGCTTTAATCATCACTTGACCTTTAAAGATCATGTCTAGAAAGTTTTTAAACTTTTATGCAAACATGAGAATTACAAAACATTTATATAAAAAATGGAAAAAAAAACTTCACACAAACAATAAAGAAACATTTCTAAAACATTAATTCCTGTGAATCTTTTTAACAAAATAATGAACAATTTCAGTCAAGTTTCATTTTAAATACTTCTACTTCCTGTCTTTATTACAGACGACAGATTAAATAGAGATGTGCGCGTGAGTAAAACTAGGCTCATGATCACAAAACTTAAATTTTTTCACGCACTCTCATACACGGCAAGATTTATGTTGATTTCTTTTCTGGAAAAAAATGCGACATTTTTTACACTTTTTAATGAAAAACTGCACCATTAGGCCTTTTAGAAATAGTAAATCTATTACAAATTAATCTACCATTGCTTAGGCAATTATATTATTGCTTTACAAATCAGCTTAAGTGGAAATTTTTGGATTAGAAGTGAAAAAATGTTAGATGTTTTCTAGAAAAGAAAACGACATTAAGCAACCATGATCACGCACCCTCACGTACGTATTATTATAAGTCACGTACTTTCCCACACAATGGTAACAATTGTTTCAAAATCACTCACGCTCACAGTAAAAATGTTCTCGTGTTTAAAAGTTTTTTTTTTGAAATAGCGAACACAACCCGCGAGGCGATTTGCTTGTCTGCGGAAAACACCCAGAATCTCCGGCGGGAATCGAACCCACGGCCATTGGACTGACAGGCTAGCATTTCTACTCATCAGCCACAGAGGCACCGTTGTATCTCACATACACATAGATATCTTCTGTTTTGAGTGCGTGAATATTAAAACGTATTAAAAATCACGCACTAGCATGCACAATACCAAATTTTTGAATCATGCTCAAGCAAGCACACATAATTTTAATAATTTATAATCACGATTCGCGATCTCCAGTAAATACTCAAGCTCCCAGTAAATAATGTTCTTAGTCATAAAAAATAGATATTTTATATATATCAACTATTTATGTGACAACTTTCTGTAGAAAATTCGTCAAATAACCAGTTAACAAACATACAATATTTTTTTATAAATACGGCCGTAAGTATTTAAATATGAATAAACCAAAATATGTTAGAACAATTAATTTCATGAAAATCATCCCCTGATTGTGATTAGTGTCTACACAACATTGACATTGCTGGTTCACATGTTTCAAACAAAAGAAAATTGCACCGCTGGTAATTTTCATATTTTATTACATTTACACACGCCGACAATGACAATGGCGACCGCCAGCAGCTGGCTGACACCTCATAATTTTCTTGTATACTTACGTTAAATTCTAATATAAAGGACTTGCATATTGCACGTTGCAATTTACAATTGAAATAAAAATTGTTTTAAATTAAATGACAAAAACGAAAAAAATACAAAATATTCAAATATGCTAGATCCAAGATAAAAATTATATTTTTTTATTAGTTTGAGTAAGTGTGCACAAACCTTATCAATATATAAAATCATTGTCTGGTAATTAAAATAAAAATCTACATAAATATTTCCCTTACGGCACAAACATGGTTTTTATATTATTGTTAAAGTTTAAACGAAATTTTATGGGAGAAATGTTCTCTTTGCTCCATTTTTTTTTTATAAAAAATAATATGCAAATCGCAGATTCGAACTTAGAGCCAGTTAAATAATTTGTGCTGAGTAGTATTGAAAATTAAAGAGCGCAGCTCAAAAACAATTTTTTTTTCTAATCAATAGTGGAAAAACTAGTTAATAATTTTTTCTGTGTACCCGGCATAAAATGGTGAAATTCAGTTTCCGTTTTTGAGATTCTTTATTCTGCATGTCTACTGCGTATCTGTTAGATACCATCTAACATACAATTTAAGTGCATATGACTAAAAACATACTTAAATGTATAATATATCGCAATAAAGCCGCGCTAATGATTGCATGTTTCAAGTTTCATAAACGGCAATCTAATAAACGCATTTACATGTGCGAACGAGTGGGTGTTTGTGAGTGTGAGAGTGAGCGAGTGGTGCGAGTTAATAGTCTTTAGTAGTGACTGCGTCCTGTAGCAAAACATTTTAAATGCACGCTTGCTGTTTGTATGGCGATAGTAACGACATATTGAACCAACTTAAACTATAATTTGCCAGTCTGCTAATGTGCGGAAAAAAACAGCATTAAACAGTAGATCCTGTGGAGCTTAATGTGCATGAGCTGCAAAGCATTTCTGTGCACTTAAAGGGAGTCCTATAGCAAATTATGCATATCAACAATTCAATTTATGTCTACTTGTTACAAATTGCATGTTTATGTTACAAAATATTCAAGTTTAATAACGCTGTGTGTGCGCGTGTGTGTGTATGTGTGGGTTCTGGCATTATTATTTTTCAAAGTATTTCTAAAATGTGCAGCACACAGTTGCTTCAAACTCATAAAACTAAATTTTAATTTAGTTTTTCAAAGAATGAATGGAAATAGAAGTTTTCATCAGAGATTTTTGTTGTTGTTGGTGTGTATAATTGTAGAGGGAAATTTTTCAATTCAAATCATCAAAGGTAATAATTTATTCAAACTTTTGAATATGTTAAAGTGTTAGTAACTAACAAGAGAGGAAGGTGGCGATTTGTGGCACGATAAGAATAGAAAATAAATATTAAGCAAAAAATCTTGAAAAAAAGTTCAAACTCATTTGAGACGAGTTTTTCATGAAAGTTTCAAAGCAGCCGTTTATAAATTTACAAAAATCTAATGCATATTTTTCTCATGTCTTATTTCAGATGCCAAACGTCGTAAAATTGCCAACACAGAATCTATACTTGATAATAACAATGCCAATGCAACAGCAACTTTCACACCCGCCACATCAACAAAAACTACAGCAACTACATCAGCGACAACGGACTGTAAATCAATATTTACATCGGATGGCGGTGGTATTGGTGGACAGCAGCAATCTAGTCATAATTCAACATTTAAAATGCTACCACCACCCCTGCAGCAACAACAACAGCAGTTGCCGAATCATCAGCAACAACAGCAACAAAAGTATTTGATAACAAATCCCACTTATAACAACAATGGCATGATAGAAACTGCTAATAAAACATGGGCCAAAGACGATGGAATGTTACCAGCCGCCTCGGCAGCACTGACACAACATGAGTCAGCTTCATCGCACATGACGAATGGGGCCATGGAAAATGAACAATGGTCATCGAATTTGTGTAACAGACCACAAGGTATATGTCAAACAAAGCAGCTAACAACAAAACCAACAGCAGCAGTAGCTGATAGCAATATTAAAAAGCAAGAACAGCAACACCAAAGACAACCAATGGATCACACATCCTTTTATAGAGATCACCTCAATGGTTATTTACAGCAACAAGCGGCGCTGGTACACAATTCAATGATGAACTTGGAAACTGGTGAAGAGGAGTCTGCGTTAGAAGAAAACGAAAATGATGAAATGGATGATGATGATGAAGATGCTGAAGACGAACTGGAAGATGACGAACAGATGGAAGGTGAACAGGAAGAGTTGGAGGGCGATGAGGAGGAAGATGAGGAGAAAGAGAACACAGTTGGACAACTTGCAGAAGGTGAAATATTGAAACGTGCAACCACGCTGGCGGATTGTATTTCCAACGAAGAGCTTGAGGAAGAAATCGATGAGGAAAATCGTCTAGAATCTTTTAACGAGGACGACGAAGAGGTTGATGATGAAGATGAAGAAGTGGACCAGGAGGCGGAAGAAGACGAAGAGGAAGAGGAAGAAGAAGAAGAAGAAAATAATAATTGTGAAAAGCAAGCGCCGTCAACAGAACAGACTGTGATTAATAAAACCTCAGTGGATACAACAAACGGATCTCGACTCTTTAATGCAAGTAATACCATTAACTTTTATCAAATGCCCAACACCGAAAACCAGTTCATAAAGCAGCAACAATTCACAAGTATTCCAAATATTTTAACACCTACTCAGTCTCCCATAACAACCAAGCTCTCCTTCAATACCTTAAAGAGCCCAACACAAGTTGCTCTGACTCAACAGCAGCCTACACAAAATCTTTTTAAACAGCAACAAAAGCAGCCAGTCAAACCCCCCATTAAATTGATACCTACAGCTCAGGAATCTCCAGTTTCATCTAGTACTGTCGGTGGACCACGCTCCACACCCGATCTGCAACGCAAGACACCAGATAATACGAAAAAACCCGAACAAGTGGGAGCTATATCTACCAGCAATGAAAGCCAAAAACCCTGTACACCTTCACCGGCCGCTTCAATAGAGGCCATTAACTGCAAGACTACAATCTCAAGGCCAGCTGGTTCCACAACACCTGCTCCAATTACACTTCATTTGAAACCGCAGCAACATGCCTCTTTGTCTAAGCCTCCTCCACAGCAGGTGCGCATATTAAGAACAATTAAGAATGCTGCTACCATACAACTGGCTCAGCAGCCAAACAGGCTGGTTACAACAAATACTTCAAGAGCTATTGTCACCACCATTGCGGGCAGTAGAGGAGCAGCCACCACAACTACCACCACCTCCTCAGCAGCTCACCGCGTTAATGCCACAGCGCCACCCGCGATTAATCAAAAACTACAGGCAGCAGTGCAAAAAGTGACTGCCAATAGCAGCACCAGCATACCAATCAGCCAACTGCAGCTGCAACCGTTGCTGAGGTCAAACGATAACACCGGAAACTCCCAAATTATTATGACCTCCACTGGTCAAATTATTGTTATGCCGTCCTCAAATGCGAAGCCACACATACAACCACAACAGCAGCAAGTGATTATTGCCAGTGGCAATGCGACAACAACAACACAATCAAATGCGACAACAAATGTAATTATACAACAACAGGGCACACAGCAAATGGATGTCTTAAACAATGCAGGACAATTGACAACAGCCACACTGCAACAGCAGTCCAATGGTGGCTTTATTGTTTCACAGCCCACAAACACACAAGCTGCCGCCGCACAACTACAACCCACTACGGTCATATTGAATTCGGCACAAAATCTAATTACCAACAACGGTGCCAAAGTTCTAACAAATACCGGCAACATAATACACGCAGCTGGCACGCAACCTATAATTACAACGGCCAACCAGTTGCTGACGGCGCCCTCAAATGCAGGCAACACCGCAAATGTGCTGGGCCAACAGACAGTAGTCTTAAATGCTCTCCCGAACGGAGGCTACGTCATACAACAACAACAGCCGCAAGCAACACCAGCAGCTGCGCAACCACAGCAGCAACAGTTTACCGCTGCACTGGAAAGCCAAGTTGTACAACATCTAGTGCAGCAGCCAGATGGCCGCATAATCATCACTTCCCAAAGTGATCCCAAGAGAAGACCTAAAAAGCGCAAGACGTCCCCCACTCCCACGGCAAATAATCCAACAAATATTTCAACACAAATTTCGCCATCAATACCGAACCAGACCACTACTTTACTGCAGCAGCATGTTGCAAATCTACAGGCAGCATCCCAGCCAACGCAAGCAACCAATCAGCCTCAAGTGGTACAGCTGACGACAGCACAAGCTGTCAATGCAGCTACAACGGCCACTTATCCACAACAATTTCAACTCGGAAATGGAATACAAGGCATAGTGGTGAATAAACCGGCCTCAGCCCCCACAACTACACAGCCTCAACAGATATTGTTGCAGAACGGCCAAATAATACAACCCATGAACTTAATCGGACAGCAATTAATATTGCCCTCCGGCTTGGTAATGGCACCCGATACTACTTTGTTGCAAATACAAAATGTGGGGTCTTGCGGACCCACCACTAACATACTCACCACTACACCCCAAGGCACCATGATGCTGAGAGCAACCTCACCCCAGACAAATAAACAATTTATACAATCCACCACCACGGGCCAGCAGTTCATAGTCGGCAGCAACGGTCAGCTGAGTCCAATAGGTCAGATCTATTCTACACCCATGGGCCTGGTAATGCCGGCCACAACCCAGCATAACCCGACAGCAACGGCCACATTCGTACAACAAAATGCCACCATACAAGTGCAACAGCCGCATCATCAGCAAGTATCCACGCCACAGCACATCACGTTGCATACGCTGCAGCAGCATCAGCAAAATCAATTGAATCAATCGCAACAACAACAGCAGCAACAACATCATGTGGTTAACAATCAAGTTGGTATTGTGTTAGAGACGACCACTTCCTCGACAACATCTCCCAATAGCCATTTGACTAATTCGCGCTCAGCAGCCGCCAGTCCCCCGGATACAACAACCCATAGTCCCAGCAGTCCTGAAAGGCCACCAAGTCATCGCAGTGGCGGCAGTGATATGGTGAGTTTTGATCCATGATGATTAACGAAGTTTTTATAACAATCTCTTTGAATTATACTTAAGGTTCAGTGTGTTTCCAGTTCCGAACCAGACGGAGGAACTGTTTCGCCTTTGAGTACCGACAGCCGTCAATCACCTTCGACCACAGTGTGTGAAAAAGGTAAGTGGCTCATGATGTTGGGCAACAATAAAAATATTTGATAAACCAAATTCAAAACGAAATTAAGTATGACAAAATTGTCATTCATTTGGCAATACATATTCTGTTAAAAAAAAACATATTCAATCATTTTAAAACTCGAAAATCTCGTCTGTGGAATACAGTTTAAACTGCGAAACAAAGAAATAAAACGCAGCATTGAAATAAAAATGATAGACATTATAAAAAGAAATTGTTCTTCAGCTATGAAATTGATATAAAATATCACAATTGCTGTTCGTCAAAAAAGAATGGCAACTGTTCCACCCCTGCTGGCTCATATACTCGTATGTACAGACTGTATTATATTTATCTTCACAAACATTAGCCAGCGTGTATTTTATTTTTATTTCGCTTTTCTGCTCTAAGTGGGTGTCATAAATTCCATGCACTATTAGCCAGGCAGGAACAGGCACGGCACCGCACCGCACCGCACCATTTTCTTGAATTTATTTACCATAAAACCAACAATGAAATAAGGAAACTGTCGAGTCTGTATAATCTCTGTTAGGTAAAAAAATCCTATAGAAATACGAAATGAATAAAACTCAATAGAGCATTACATTAAATTATGCTACACAATAACGAAGAATATCAAAGTATGTGTGTTTGTATACTCCATGTTTTGTAGATTTTCATTTATTATATATTATACAAATGTACTTACAAACAGCGCTTATGGTAATATTTGGGCACAGATTTTAGTGTAATTAAAGTCACTTTCAAGGTGTAACAAAACTATAGCTAGATATCCATGTGGCAGTTCTAAATTGGAATTTTATGGTCTTCGGCATAAATGGAACTCTTTTTATGATCGTTAAATTGTAAGTAAGAAATTCTGATCTCTATGCCGAATTTCATTTAAATCGGTTGAACATGAAAAGGTAACAGGCAGACAGAGAGACAGAGTTACTTTCATATTTATTATATTAGTAAGAAAAAACATGCTAGTTATTATAAAAACTGCAAGTCATTATAAAAACTGCAAGTCATCATAAAAGGTGCAAGTCATTATGAAAAGTGCAAGTCATCATAAAAAGTGCAAGTCATCATAAAAAATTCAAGTCATTAAAAAAACTGCAAGTCATCATAAAAAGTGCAGGTCATCATAAAAAGTGCAAGTCATCATAAAAGGTGCAAGTCATTATGAAAAGTGCAAGTCGTCATTAAAAGTGCAAGTCATCATAAAAAATTCAAGTCATTAAAAAAACTGCAAGTCATCATAAAAAGTGCAGGTCATCATAAAAAGTGCAAGTCATCATAAAAGGTGCAAGTCATTATGAAAAGTGCAAGTCGTCATAAAAAGTGCAAGTCATCATAAAAAATGCAAGTCATTAAAAAAACTGCAAGTCATTATAAAAATTCCAAGTCATTATAAAAAGTGCAACACATTATAAAAAATGGAAGCTTATGCGCTCATACCAGCGTGTATGAAGTATTAAAGTTGTGTTTTTTATATTATTATACTTTTTAAACGCGATTTTGTCCGAATTTCATTTAAATCGGTTCAGCAGTTTAAGCGTTAAAAGGCAACAGACAGACAGACTTACTTTCATACTTAATATTTTAGTAAAGGTTATGCTCTAAAACCATAAAAGCCTAATTTATAAAAAAAATGTTTTATGCTTATAATCTTCTCATTTGACAAACTTTTGTATAAAATTTTTCAAATACGCAGTTTATAAAAATAAATAAATTAAAATGTAAAAACTCTAAGATCAAATTCAACTTTCTGGGGGCAAATTACGGCATATTGGCCTCAGATTATCGATTGAGCATTTCGATATTTAAAATCGTCACAGTAAAAAGTTTGTCTCTTGAATATAGAAGAATTTAAATGAGAACAGTATTTTAATTCAAGCAAAAAATTTTCCTTTATATCCGCCATGAATTTGTTGCTTTATTGTTTTCATTAGCTTTGTCAGATTCCGCTTCAGCGCTTAGTCATCTCTAATATTAAAAAAAAATTCAATGCAAAATAACAAATATGAATCGGAAATGCCCATGAATTTCATTCACCCTCTTGTATTAAATAAATATATTAAATTCCGTTTCTCTTCAAACTATTGGTTTTAGCAAACAAAATGTAGTCCTTGTACAAGGAAGTCATCTCTCCAATATGATTTTATTTATTCCTTTACAATAACATACGCTGGCTGAAACATTAACAATTTCTCATTGATAAGCATCCCCCTGTTGTGCAGGTATGCAAAGGGTGCTTTTTCGAACGTAAGAAATTGTTGGCTTAATAGCAATAGAACTCGAAACTTTTATGTTATTAAAATTTTGCATTAGTTTCAATTTTTAAAATACAGAAAATTTCATTTTTTTTTGCATTTTTATTTTTTTATGATAGTTTTATTTAAAAAAAATAGCATTTTAGTTTGCGATAAGAAGAATATCTCTCAAATATTTCAAATTTCAGTTAAACATACAGACTTTTAGAAAATCACCCTGTGGTTCGTGTCACTAACTCTTATTTCTAAGAATCGGTTTGTCACGAAAACATTGTAATAAGCAATAATAAAAGTAATGTTTGTGTCAGCCCTAAAACTTGTGTTATTGAACAATTTGCAAGATATTTTTATTATTGCTGGCAGCTGTACAGAATAGTTGAACCCCAATCTTTCACTAAAAACTTTTGTTATAATTTTTATAAGTGCAGTGTTGCTCATAGCACAAGATATTTTTGTTGTGCGAAACTATAAACCTGATAAATCGGCTTAGGATTCGAGAATTATCAAATTGATTTTGATAAAATGTTCCCTTAACAATTTATAACAAATTTATTATTTATAAACACATATGCACATAAATCGCGAGACATCGTATTATATATTTACTTTATTTTGATTTAATCCAGCTAATAAAATATGTTTTCTTTTCCTTTTAACGTTCGCAACGTATTGCAGGGATCGTTATGTCAACCGCATATCAAAACACAAATATTTATAAACCAACGGAAACGAAAATACGTCGTGTGCAAACACCGCCACAATATCAGGTTGTGGGTGGTGGTATGGGGAATGCTGGCGCCACTACTGCCGCACATATTACTGGCTTAACCAACTTGACTTTACAACAACAGCAGCAGCAGCAGCAACACAATACAGCCAATAATCCACAGCATCATCATGCGGATAATGGAAGCAGCAACAAACCTGATACTCATGGTAAGTTTTGTTCATACTTCACTATTTAATGTCAGCTCTTAACTAAATACTTACCGACTTACTTACATTAACTTCTATAACTTGCAACATTCAGCATATCACATCAAACATGTACGAGTATTTAATATTAGCTTTTTCCTTCCTGGTGTGCATGTGTGTTTATGCTTGAATGAAAATGATAAGAATTAAGAAGTTGAGCCAAGTCCTAAAGTTATTACTTAAGGTTTCATATTTTAATGATATGCTACATTTGTAACGTTACTATATGAAACAAAAGCTAATGTACTCGTAAGATAAAATATTTACTTTAAACAATAACATTATAATTGTTATAACTATTATTGCTTTGGAGTTTAAGTTGAAATTTAAATGCTCACCATCACTTATACTCACCAATTTCGTATCCTTTGGAATTAACAACTAACTAACACACACACAACTAAATAAAACACACCGTTACACATTTTTTTATTATTGCCTCCATTATTTACAACACTTAAATATGTCTCCATCTATTGCTAATTCTATTATATATTTTAATTATTTTCTTTTATTTTTCCTTAAGCTTAAATTCAATTTAGTCGATTTTTGTGCACTTGAATATACTAGTATATGGTAAAGTTCTATCATCCTTTGTCAGAGAGACAATTCATATTTAATTTTTGTTTATTTATTAATTAAAAAGGTTTTAAATATTAATTAAATGCATTTAATTAGTATGGAGAGGTAATCGTGATATAAACTTTTCAGTTCTAGATGGTAGTTTAAAATAAACGAAGGCATTTAGGGAAGCAATTATATTTTTGTAGTGGCTCAGTTGTTCAGCTGAAATCGATTGTGATGAATTTATCCCTAATAATATGGTGTTCAGACATACAACTTAATAAAGCTTCTCGCAATTAATGGCATTATTGAGCTCAATTAGCCATACAAAATTCTATTACCTATTACTTATTCCTGATGATGTTAACAAATTGTTGACGAAATACTGAATAATAAAAAGAAAACTGAAATAATTTTATATAAAAAACGATCTCGAGCTTAATAAATAAAACAATAAATAACCATACAAAATTGTAATTAAGTGATTGCTCACTTTACACTTAATTTCTGTAATATATGGAGTAAAATTACAAATGTCGCACTGTTAAAAAGTGTGTTTAGTGAGCACAACACAACTCACTGAACAAAGTTCGTTGAGAGTTAGCAAATACATTGTGGAAAAAGTAAAAAAAAGCATAAACAAAATATGACGAGTCACGTTGATTGACATTATTGACATTAAATATACTATCAATTAGAAAATTTAAAAAAAAACTAAAGAAAGAATCCCAGATTTGATCTTGGGATCCTCATGAATATGAAAAAGTTTTACTTTTAGTTGTCATAGGTTAATTTTGTAAATGTGAACAGGAAGATAATTATGTCAATAAAGTGAATATTGACTCAATTAAAAATGCATGTCTGAACACCATATAAATTGATGTAAATGTATTAGGAACAGTCATCAATCAAAATCGACATTTTTAAAACTCCGTATTAATGCACGTTGAAATCAGAGTTCACGAAAATCAGCGTGAATACGTTTGGAGTTTTCCCCTTCAAAGTCGGCAATTTGTAAAAGATTAAAAATGAATTCAGCTTTTTGCTTTTAACCTAATACAAATGGTTGAATTTGAAGTCGACAAACGCCAACCGTAATCAGCCTTAATATTTGAAACCTGTCGTTTGCAAAGAAATTGCAAATATATTACTCATCGGAATTATTTTTTTTTTTTAACTGAAACAAAAAATAATAAGAGAATGAAATATTCATAATTTTTACCACAATACGGTCGATTGTGTAGTTTTGCTTTTGAATACATTAACTTATCTGAATTTAATAATTACATCAGCTTAAGGTCAGTGGTTTTGTATAAAACACCTATTAATTTTGATTCATGTCCAATAATTCACCACTTCTTTGTGTAGCTTTATCAGGGAAATGTAAAGGTGGAGAAAAAATGTGTTAAATAAATTAGATAACTTATTAATGCACCACATTAAAATTAATTTACGAGTAAAATAGCAGTTAGCGTAATGATATGATATTTTCAAAAACGTAACGTTGCCTTTATTCTATAAAACATAATCTGTATCATTTATTTTTATACTTTGTCATCATATTGTCATTATTATCATTATTCTATCACATTAGCTATCACTGTTGCTTTCTATTCCATAACAAACCTAAATTAGTTTGATATACATATAAACTTATTTATTAGGTATTTTATCTATTGACATCCTTTTTAATCTAAATTCATGGTATCTTTCATTGTCAGACTTTTTTCATATTTATTATTTACACTTGAACGATTCGGTTTTTCCTTGAGTTTGTATATCTCTCCTAATTCATATTGTATTTCATTATGTTTCTTCTTTACTATTGAATAAAATATTCCTTTGTGCATATTTATGGATTGTTTTGGTAATGCTCATTTGAGGTTTCGGTGTTTATCTAGCATTTGGCAATAAACTGAAGTGCAGGTTTACCCAAATGTCACCGAATTTCCTTACGAAATAGTTTCTTACATGTATTTGTCTGTATATAATTCACTCTTAAAATTATATATGAAAAGGGAAATAGTAGTCCTTTCGCTACAGACTCTTTTTAGGAAAACAAATTTTAGTTTGTCTTAAACTCATCTTAAAAACCTGTAACCGCATAATGTAAACATTAATTGTAATATACATACGAGTATATACATATGTACGTATAATGTAATGTAACGACGTGCCTCATTATATGGTGACGTTGAAAGGCTTTAAAATTTTATTGTAATATGTAACCACATTTAAATATATGTGCTCTTGCATACATAATTTTCGATATTAATTTCGTATATGCGAATATTATTATTATATTTTTTAAAGTATAAACCCAAAAAAAGTTAACACCATCGTTGTCATTTTGACGTTTTTCGGGCTTGTTATAACGCTTTTTTGGTCTCGTTACTCTTTTATTATTTCTCTTTTAAAAGAGAACGCTTTTGATGCTTTTTCCATTTTTTGCGCTTTTGGTGCCTTTTGTTGCAACCATGTGATTTTCATTAGTTCGTAAATAAATAAAATAGAAATTTATTTAAAGAATCTCACCTTGTAAAAATGGAAAAATATGGAAAGAACTGATGAATTTTTTAATTGAAGTGTCCAACTTTAAAAATTCTGTCTAAAATAAAGGAAATGTTTTTTGTTATAAATCATAAATTTCCTAAAAGTTATTTTATTAAAACCGTTTTATGTCCCGAAGATGATGAAATGAAATTGTTTTCCAATAAAACGTTTTCTTTATTTTTTATTTTTTTTTAATTGTTATTTTATTTCAAGTTTTTGTTTACTCCTAAATTAAATTGATGAATAATAAAATAAATTATTTATTTAAAAATTTTAACCTGTTTTTCTGATTTAAAAATTTCTTGCTTTGTTTACCCTTACTTTGAGTGTCATATATTTTTTCCCTTGGCGCTTTTTCGTAATCTCTTTACCCTTTTTACCCGTTTTTACTATACACTTGACGCTCTTCTTCATTCCTAAATTGGCAACGCTGGTTAACACCATGTCAATTGATCTGAAAACACTCCTTTAAACTTTTGCTTTAGATGCCTTTTACACACTCAAATTGAAAAAGGAGAAGTAACATTTTATCCTGTTTTCAAATTGCGAGAAAAAGTTCAATAGTTCATGGTTTTACAAATGGTAGACAATAATATTAAAAACCTGATAAACCCATGAGGGAACCAACGAATACATGTCATAATGTAATTAAGAACACTTCCAACATAGTTTTAGTTTTTTTCAACTAAATTTCAAGTTTTGCTGGATCACGTCTTGTTGAAGAATATTCAAATTTAGAATTAATGTATTTTTTTTTATTAAAAACAAATAAAAATTTGCGCATAAAAATGCCTATTATGTTTGCAACGTCATCCATTTTCTTTTTGTTTTCCGTGTGGTAATAAGAGCCTGCCTATCACACACATACAGTAGATATATACATACATACATACATTTATACATGTACTTTTTCACATATATACCCATACATTAAATTTTTTTTCATAAATTGGCTGTATATTTGTTAAAGCTTTTCATGATTTATGATATTTCTGTGCCTGCGGAAGCGATCAATTTCATTTTTATTTGTTCCGTGTCAAATATTTATTTGAAATTAATATTGATTTATTGACTTAAAGATTATTTATAGACGGCCTTACCAAAAATGATATATTAAAGAAGAAAAAAAACTGTGTTACTGATTTACTCACATTTATTAACGAAAAGTTCCAATGCCAGCGCTTAAACAGAATTGGCTGCATAACATTTTATACTGTCATTATTAAGGTTTTTTGTAAATCATTTCCTTGGTATTGGTAATAAAATACTTTTTCTCATAACTTTAACAAGTCATGTCTTCCTTCTCATTATTAACATTGAATAGTTTTTATAAAAAAAAAATAAAAAAATCTACTTTTCCGATATATTAGACTTTGTGACTTTTTATTCAAAAGTATTTCTACTATAGATTCATCACAAAATTCTCCCACCACAACGCTCATGATAACACCACCGCCGCCTCGTACACCCACACCCCAGCAACAAAATCTCCAGAATTCACCAATAAATCTTCTGGAATATCAGCAGCAACAGCAGCAGCAACAACAACAAGTGAAAACGCCGCATAAAAAATGTAACATAAAAAATCGTAGTCGTTGTATTAAAAATTCACCACGTGGTGGTATCAAAGTTATCGAAATGGCCGATAATACACCTTCCTCGCCCTCATCATCTTCACCGCCTCTGGCAGCGAGTTTGCAACGTACCTTTTCTGTGGGCGAATTAATTTGGGGTCCAGCTCGTGGGTTCCCCGCCTGGCCGGGCAAGGTTGTTAAGATTCTTGAAATCCAACCCGAATCTGTTTGGGTTCAATGGTTTGGCGGTGGTGGTCGTTCAAATACAGAAATTATGGCCTTAAATTTATTGCAAAGCCTCTCTGAAGGTTTGGAGGCTCATCACAAAGCACAAAAGGATACCAGAAAGTGAGCATACGATTTTGCTTAAATAAGCTTTTGTTTAAGTGTTGAAGACGCAAAGTGGGCGGCATGCAAAACAGGGATAATTTCAAGAGTTATTTCGGTGTAAAACTTCTTAGGCTGCTGTAAAGTGTTCAAAAATTACTTTTAGGACCGCTTCGGCCAGAGCAAATTTTTTTTGCTCTAGTTATATGTTATTCCTAATTCGAAAAAACAACATACGAGTACATACATACATACATACTTACTTACTTACTTGTTTATATATGTATGGTTTGTTATGTGTCAGTCTATTCTTAGAAAATATTTTTGTACACGGAATATATTTCCAAGGTTTTTTAATGTCCGTCCTTGCTGAACGCTGCTTTTTGTTGTTGTCCGTCCAATTTTCTGTTTTGGAGTGGGTTTTTTTCACGAAGTACTCCTAAATTTTTATATCATAGTAAACTAAAAATAGTCTATAAGTTTTACATAATAGAAATATTTATATGTTAATCAAAGTAAAATAGTATTTGTTTTTGTTGCAAAATATTAGATTTGAAACTTTTAGTTTGAAAACTAGTTTGAGTTGAACTAGAAAGAAAGTATATCTCCACTGTGTAGCAATTTTAGTTTTCTTTTAAAAAAAGTTCAGTTTAAAGAATATTTTTTGTTTAAAATAATTTTATATCTATTATTTAACTATATTTGATTTAAATGATTTATTAACTTTTTATTTCTTTTATTTTATTTCCAATATCCAATCCCCCATCCAATCCCTTACCAAATTCAAATACAACATACTTCCGAAAATACCTAACAAAATCAAAAAAACACACAAACAAAAACAAAACTTATGAACGTTACAATAATTCTAAAGGAGCCGAAAGTTAAACTCTCAACTTGAAAAAGCTATACAAGAAGCAATGACCGAATTGGATCGTATTTCAGCTTCATCAACAACAACTGCAGGATCGACTAGGCAAATACAACAGCCGACATCATCCACACAACATCAAAGCAGTCCCAATCGGGCTAACAAACGGCCCATACCGCGTACTGGTGGCTATGATTTGATTGCGGGCTTAAATAACACCTCATCAAATGTTATTTCGACAACAACTGGCTCCTCTCAGCCCAGACACAAACCAATACGTATAGCACCGGCGCCACCAGGCGGCACTGGCAATAGTTCACCTGCCAAATCCTCGACATCAGCGACCACAACACAAATTGCCAATCCGTCAACGCCATCAGCATCAGTGTCTAAATGACATACTGCTCCCAAGGATTTGAATAAGCCGGTGGTAAGTTCAAGTTCTGTAACCAACACAACAACATCAACTACAACAACTGTCAACCATGGCAATCCGCAGTTCTCGTGGTCCATGCAAGGTTATACTCTAGTAATACAAAGAAATTGAACAAAACAAGTTGATGTTGTTCGGAAAATAATTTTGTAGCGCTAATAACAAAAGTGCTAGCTCGACGTATTCTAATTTTAAATTCTAAAATATTAGCAAACAAATATGAATACGGAATACAAAAGAAAAATGTTAGAAACTAACCAAGTAAATACATTCTGTGTATTGCAATGATTCCTTGCGAGTGTTATAGTTAAGAAAATAAGTTGTCATAAAAGTGTTTTACTTTTTTAATCATTTTACGCACGTAAAAGAAAAGTCAAAAAGAAATGCCAGAATTCCCTATATTTCATTTTGGGAATTTTTCGCATCTTTCGCCACAACTCTAACCAACAAAATAATGAATCTGCCTCCCAGGAAATGCAACTAGAATTATGAATATACTCGGTTGTGAATGTGTATGTATATTCAAAAGGATTTAAAGGAGTTTATGCTGGCATATTCTCACATAAACTTAAGCAACAATTATTCTTTTAACAGAAATGACTTTAACGTTCAGCTATTAGCTTAAGCAGTTGTACACTCTACAAGACTATAATAGCAGTATTCACAAAAAATAAAGTAGACTTGATCACTACTTTAAAATAAATTTTCTATGAAATTTTTACTTTAAAGCACATTTGAAGTACACATTAATTTTTGTGAATACAGCAGTAAGTCATTTAGGGCCTGATTGTGTAAATCACGTCATTAAGGTGAAATTTTCTTTTTTGAAATAAAAAAAAAAAACATTTAATACATTTTTTATTGAGTCAATATTCACTTTATTGTTCACATATACAAAATTTAATCAATTCAATTATGACATGACACCTTAAAAAAATGTTGTATTCGTGAGGACCCCAGGTTCAAATCTGGGATTTTTTTTTATATTTGTTTATATTTTTTTATTTTATTTTTTATTTTTTTTTTTTTGTTTTTTAATTAGAAATAAATTTAATATCAATAAACTTAAACAATAATTGTGTAATTAGTTAATTAAAATTTTATATGTTTAATTGAGCTGAATAATGGCATTAATTGCCATCCAAACACCGTATTAAAGGTTTCCAAAATTTTTTATTATATTTTATAAACTTTTTAAGTATTTTGAAAGGCAAAGCAAGTCCTGAACCTACAATTCGATACAACAAACTTTAATTTCTTTTTGTTTTGTATAAAGTTGTTTTTGCTTTTCATATAAGTTTCACTCGAACGACGTGCTTTACACAACTGGAGCCCTAATTTCAAAAACGTAACATTTTGAATTGAAAATTTTCTTATTTTTAGTCTTAAGCACACGAAAATCGTATAGAGGCATGAATTTCTTTTTTATATATGCGATTATTTATGATACGGATAACATTAAATTATCTTTTTTAAATGAGCAAAACTAATGGCAAACACAAAGTTTTATGTGTTATTAATTTAATATTTTTTTTAATTTTAATTTTTGACATATGAAGTTATATAATTAAGCCAAAAGAAATTAAATCTAGAACCAGTACTTACTTTGCATGTAAAGAAATGTATGTCCGCACACCAAGTCATTAAAATGAAATAGGTTAATGTAGACCGCAAATGTCCAAGTCTCGTGTATGTGCAGCCATCGATGTCCGACCTGATATTCGTTTTCATATATAAAAAGTAAAATGTTTTCTCTTTTGTGCAATCTAAAAATTACTTAAAAAAGTCTGGACATATTGATTGCGTTGCTCTTCCGGCGCCATGTCCATGTCTTATTCGAGCTGATGTGTAGTGGACTCATAGGGTTAGGTTCCACTTGCCGATTAAAAACAGATTTAAAAGGATGTATAGTATAGTGTATTTATTGTCTGCCTTGAGGTGACAAATACATAGTTACAGAATAAGGAGAAATGTTTACAATATAAATTTATTATAATATGAACGTTTCCATACATACATTGTATGTATATACGAGTATACCTATGGAAATGTGAACTTGTATTACATTTAAAGCACACCAATTTATGGCAACTTATTAACCAAGAAATAAATCATGCGATTACATAAAAAAAAAATTTTTTATTCGTAAGGAATAACATATAAAACATATATGTAAATTTTCTTTTATATAAATACAAGCTAATTTTTATCTGTGAGGCCAAAAAGTACTTACTAAATCTTGAAAAACCATTTTGAAGATGTAAAAAAAGAAATCATTTTAAGAAAACTTGACCATAATGAAACGAGCATTTTGTTTAAACTTTTGCTTCTGCTAAAGAGCTTTTGTTATTATAATCAGCCAAATGTTACTGTTTGCTTCAATGTGTTGTCATAAAATTATTTAACATGCTCAGAGTTTTCAAAAGGCTTGTTGAAATCTATAATTGAAATAGTGCATATAAATCAAAATTTTTCAAATAAATATACATATTTGCTTTGTAATAATTTTAACGCCCTCCCTGATCCCAACTCAAAAACAGCAAATAGACAATAAAAATTTAAAAGTAAATAAAAATGTCATATATTTTTTCAAATAGAAAGAATAACAAAAAATTGTATTTACACCAAATAAAACTGCATACTTTAAAGGAAATCTCAAATTATTTTCCATATCAAACAAGAATAATATCTAAAATCGAACAGAAAAATAATCGCTTTAAAATTTTGCCCAGCAAAATTAAATCGAGTTCTGATTCTGTAAATATTGTTTTTATTAATGCATTTTTGCTTATTTTAGATTTAAACATATTTTTCCTAGAAATTAAGTAAGATTTATTATTTACCAATAAACAAACAATATTTCCTAACCAAAAACAAAAAGTAGTTGTAAAAAATCATGTATTTTTTCTGTAAAAAAAAGAATGCCATTTTCTTAATCTTTATGGAAGAGTTCTGCTTAAAAATTTCAATGTTTAAAAAACATTTGCCACATGAGGTATAAAGAAAACACAAAACAAAAATAATCAAAATTATTACAAAAACAAAAAAACATGTTTCAAATTATTAAAACCCTTAACCTTTTAGATTTAAAGACAAACAGAACAAAACATTTGTTGAAATAAAAATTTGTTTAACAAATGTAACATTTTAATGTTAAAAACCCAGAAATATATATAAGCGAATTTTGTAATTTTAAGAAAAAGGAAAAAGAGAAACAAATACTTGTTATTAGTTTGTAAACTTGAATAATTATTCTTTAAATATTTATTTTGTTTTTAATAATCAAGCTGTTTTTATTATTTTTAATATATTTTTTAATTAATATTACTAATATAGTTTTGGTTTTTATATAATAGTTTTTTTTTTAATATTTGTTGTTATTATTTATTTAGTTATTTTATTGAAAATTCAAAATTGCAACAATAATCATAAACTAAAGCAAAGATATTTGTTAGAAAATTATAAATTGTTGTTAAAATTACATTTTCTCAATTATTAAGAGCATTTTTATATAATCCAAAACTTCTGATGCAATAAAATATTCGGTCAGAGAATGACCATTTACAGAGTCACTCGGAAAATGTGACGTCATCTCTTGAATTAGTGGCTCCATGCACAAGTTTATGTTTAAATTTATCTCTATCTAAATAATACAGTGTCTGAAGATGCCATATTGAACTGTTTTAAGATAAGATATTCGAAAAAGCATACAATATACAAAAAACATATTAATTTGTAATTTTAAGTGAGTTGAAGCATGAACTAAATATAAAACATCTGTTAATTTTAAACACAAAACTTATCGTTTTCTGCTTTATATAGTGTTCAGACCTGCGTTTTAAATTGTGTCAATATTCAGATTACTGACATACATACATACATCTGTATGTAATTACATATATTAATGTTCACATCTACACAATTTAGTAAATTCAATAATCGTATGCCCACCAAAAATTTGTTTTTCATGAGGATCCGAGTTCAAATCTGGGATCTGTAATTTATTTATTTTTATTTTTTTACTTAGAATCCGCACACAAATGCGTGTGCATTAAAGTTGCATGCACATAAATAGGAAGCTTAAATAACATCGATGTTAAAAGACACAGTCATTAAATTTCATTCAACTGTTATTGTTTACATTGAGTGAAAGAAGTGTTCAAGGTTGGCTTTTAAATTCTATGCATCTAGTTTTTTATGTATAACTCTGCTCAAAAATGCTTGATATGTAGGTATTAGCATAACTGTGGTACGGTGTACCGCATTCATTTAAGCACATTAACTAATATTAAAAAATTCAGAGATGTGTTTATTATTCTTTAACAATCAAACATCATCAACATGAGCACATCCAGCATGTGTGCATCAGTGTTGTTATAATATATTTTTCAAAAATCTGTCCGTTTCTAAAAAAAACCTAAACACTAATTTTGGCATGGTATAAAATAGCAATTTTTAAGATTCATTGCAGTACATGGTACTGAAATCAATAAAATCGCATTACAACATCATACAGGAAAAATTTGAATGAAATTACAAACTAAATTTTGTGAGGCTTAATTTTATACAAATTATAAATAAAATAAAAGTTTTTGTTTGCGAATTTATATTGAAGCATTAACGAAAAAACTTAAAATTCTTTTATTTATGCAAACTGACAGTAAAAAATCAGTTTATCTTAGAATAAACTAACCTTAAAACATTACTTTGCATATAAGAAAAAAAACTTGCAAAGGCATATTTGCACATATGACAACAACATGCATGTAAAAAATTGTCTGTTTAAGAAACGAGCAAAACAAAAAAAAGCACTTTATTAACAGAAAGCTGTACGTAATTTTGCTGAATTACAAAGCATACCTTAGGGATGAACACAGGCTGTTTCCAATACACTACCTAATTATGAAAAAGCTTTGTTCGAAGTGCTTAATATTGGCTGAACTTTTGTTCTCATGTATATAAGTGTGTTGGCTGAGATGGTTGAGGCGTGTGATAAGTGCATGTGGCTGCGTTGATGAAGGGAGGACCCTGGTTCGAATCCCATTTGTGTTGGAAGAAAGCAAAATTAATTAATTAACATATAAAAAATATAAACGTAGGAGACGGAAAAAAATGTAAGTTACAAATTTCACCACATAACATGAAAATCCCACATTTAATATAAATCCCTCCGCCCACCTGTTTGTGTTGTCATGTATGGTAAAGAGAGCACTGCCGGGCGGATGGATAAGAAAAGTCCGTCTGTCCCTGGTTTATGGGAGGGGAACGAGAAAAACTTTTTACAAAAGTGCGTCGTCCTTCTTGCCAGCCACCAAAATCACATTTTTCTTCTTCCTCCCTTCCTCCTGCTGGTTTTTGGGACGAATTTTCAATTCTCGGTTGTGCTGCTGACTGCGATGGCCAATGGATGCCACTGGATGAACGTCTGTTGCCTAGAAATCTTCTGCTTCGAAAGAAACTGGTATTTAATGGCAGCGGAATGTAGTTGAAGGACCGTTCTTTAGGAATATACGTGTTTGATGCGTAAAAATTTGCTATCGAGTGATTTTACCTCGTGTCCATGTACATTCCAGCATGCATTAACCAGTATTAAGTCATTTGGAGCAAATTTTTTGGAGCGCATTTAATTTTTTTATTGAACTGAGGTATATAGTGCATATAAAAAAGGTATATAGTACATATTCAATAATTTCGCTTACAATATGCTTACATATGTACAATGCACACGAGTGAGTAAGTATATTATTGGCACAATTCGCTGCATAGATCTGGAAGTACAGGGTTTTAATCAGCTCAAATATATTTTTAAAGAAATGTGGTCCAAATAGGGCTTATACTTTCATATAGGAAATCAAATAATTTTGCTACAGCTGTTACCCCAAAAAGAGGTTGAGGAAAATTTTTATAAATGCTCTTGAATAACTATTGCTTGCCAAAGTACTAGTAAATAAAACCTAATGGAACTTTTTTTTTTGCTTAAATTGTTATATTTATTTTTATCAACTTAATTATTGGTTTTCTTTGATATTTTATTATAAAATTAAATTTTCCCAGTTGTAGAACCACCCATTGTATGTATAGTCTATATATTTATATTAAAACAATTTAAAGGAAAATATGAAATAATGTAAAAATAAATGAACATTGAAATCAAAGCATTCGTGTTCAATTTGATAAAATAAAAAAAATCCATATATAAACACAAAAATAACTAGTTTTATTTGAAAGAAAAATTTTTCAAAAGGTAAGTGAGTTTATAACATATTTTCTAACGCTTCTATTCATTCCAATTCACTCTAGGTTAGATAAATTTTCATAAAAAACTAAATTAAAATTTCATACTAATATATAAAATGCTACAGGGCTGGAAAGTAGATTTTAACATACTAAGCTATTTAAAAAATAAATATGTATATTTTCATGAAACCACTTCAGGTTAGATCAATTAAAAAAAATTTAAAATTTAATATTAATGTATGTATAATACAATGTATGTATATAACAATCTTCATAAAAAACTAATTTTAATATTTTATTAGGTCAATAACCAATACACATAACCGACTCGAAATAAAAATACTAGATTTAAAGCAGCCTTTATATGAGTATGTACTAATAACCTCACGCATTTCTTAAACAATTATTTTAATTAATTTCCACCCTTACTATTCATGCAATAATCCATTGCACTGAAACTAGAAGAAAAATAACATTCATTTAATTAATGCCTTCCAGTCAACTGAACAAGTGTTACCTACTGTCTGCTTGCTTCATTTTTTCTTCAGGCAGTGTGCTGTACTTCTTCAAAAAGTGCTAAAATGGACAGTTAAATCGCAAATTGGTATTAAATTAGGTACATCGGCTCTGTATGCATATTTGTGGCTCGTATATATGGCTAACATGTTGGTGAAACCGAAAAAAATAAACCATCGATGAAAAAAGCAAAATATTTTTGACGCCGCTGAAATTTTTTGTCAACTGATAAAGGGTGGTTGGTGGGTGGAGAGAAATAAATGATGACGTTTTTTATTTTATTGACCAAATTTTATTTAATCACAGCACCACCTTTTTTTTTCTTCTTGACTTTTTCGTTGTCCGCCATTTTATGAGAATTTTTCCATTAAACTTATTTCATTTACTTTCCAATTAAACTCAACTGCACCACAACACGTGTTTGTATGTAAAATTTGTTTCATTAAATTAAATGTCTGTCTTTCACCAACTGGATTCGAACCAGCGACCCTCCGTTTAAGTAGCAGCAGCTCGCATCTTAGCCCCTGCGGCCAACAGCTTCATGTTAAAGTGAGCACATTAACATTCAATATAAACTTTTATTGTACTGCTACAATAATTCTAGCATACTTTTGGGGGAATTTATTTGAGCCATTCTGTAAAAGCTTGTTTTACAAACAGGGTGAAACTAATAATTTAATAACTATTAAAGAAGCTTTGATATTGGTCTGTGCTTTTTGGTATAATTGTAATGTTTACTTTATTCATACAAATAAAAATGTCTAGGATGATGTGGTTTGATTGATAAAACTCATAAACAAAATTAAAATGGGGTTTGAGCATCATAATGATTTTTTTAAATTTAAAATAATAAAATTGATTAAATTATCAGTGTTTGTAATTAGTATTTATATATTAATGATGTACTGGATTTTTTGTTAACAAAATACACACATACTTAATATTTCCAACGAAAATTGCATTAATGATGTACTGGATTTTTTGTTAACAAACTACACACATACTTACTATTTCCAACGAAAATTGCATTCGATTCGTGCTGTATTATGGGTCCTTTTAATGAAACGGAGTTTTTTTATTTATACATAATTTCTTGCTTTTATTATCAGTTTTTTTCTTGTTTTAAAGTAAAAATATTTATTATAGTACTGAAGAAAAACAGGGTATTAATTAATGTATATTTTAAGTTAAAATAAATATTGATTTTTCTGGCTGCTGTTTTCTTCATTTCCAAGAGGTTTCATGCTGGTCATCCTTCCGTTTTTTTTTTCAATAATTATTATACACATTTTTATAACAAAATTAAGAGAAATTTTATATTTTAAATGATAATCATAAACAAGGACATATTAAAACTTAAAATATTTCTTGTTTTTCTTTGAGCTTAAATAGTAGGTGTTTTAAACATTTGAAATTGTTTACTGTTCTTTTTTTAATGAAGATTTATCATACATATTTTATTTATTTATATTACAAACTTAATTTGCGTGTATTTTAATGATTTTCCTTTGAACAAACAAATATCTAAAAAATAAAATAAACATTACTCAAACTTAAACAATAAAGTTGAATTAAGTTGTTTTCTGAATAATCTTGCATATTAAAAATAAACGATTTTAAAATTTGCAACAAAACATTAAGAAATCTTCACAAGCAATTTATCAAAATAATTGTTAACTAATTGAAATAATGACTTATCATTACATATGTAGATCAAAATGTGATTTGAGTTTTTCATTTTTGTCAGTTTTCGTTTTAAAGATTTCATTATAAATTTTTGTGTTTAAAAACAATTTACTAAACTTAAAAGTATAGATATATTTTTTTTGTATATTTTGTATTAAGAATCAATACGTTGAAATATTTTATAATAATATAAACTAAGAACTCATTACGCTGCTTTTACATATTTTTTTTAACAGACAGTCATCAGTCCATGCAGCTTAAAAACATTTTTTATAAACTTTTTACAATATTTTTTACGATTTATATATAGTAAGAATTTTATAATTGATAAATGAACATAAATCTATAAAGGACTAATTAGCTAAACCATAATTAATTTAAATTCAATGAAACTACTTTAATTATGGTTGCGCTTTTATTTAATTACACAATATAAAACTTTAGCAAACAACATATTTGTGTTTATTAATAATATCTAGCTAAATATTGTCGTGATCTCAATTATAAAAATTAATTTTTATATATTTTTCTTTTTGTAATAACTAAAATTTTATATTGTATAAAAATTTGTTTAAAATACACCTTAGCACAACATAAAAATAATGTTTGTGTGTTTTGCAATATCTTTGCAGACGATTTGGTTATTTTTAATTAACATAATACACAATATTATGAGACAAAGGTACTTAAGAAAAGAGGAGAGAACACACACAGCACTAATTAAACAAAATGCCTGAAATTTTGAAACTATAAATGAATTTATGGGATCGAAAATACTACTTTTAACGAATTCATTTGCAATTGCGAATGAAAGTTTTTAGTTATTTTTTCTTTTATTATATTAAAAAGGTTAACTAACACATACATACTTTTGTGCCATCACAGCTTGTTTTTTTAAGAGTGACATGTTGTAGAAAATGTTGTTGGTAATTTCTATACAGCAACCTGTTTCAGGACATGTTGATGTAGGAATTTGCACTACAACATATATTTATACAACATAGAACTACTAAAATAGACTGTGTATTAAATAATTTATTTTATATTTTTGTATGTTATGCATTATTTTATAAACTTATGAAAAAATTATGTAGGAGCTCATTAATGAGTGTAAAAGGTAAGTTTAGCAATGTCGAATTAAAACTATTAGCTAGAATTAGTATGGCAAAGTATAAAATTCATAAGTAATGAAAATGTTTTATAGTAACTAAAACGATAATAATATAATTGGAATACATACATATACGCATTGCAATTATACTAAAGTTTTAAGCACTTAATTACAAGTTGAGGTTATGTTACATTCACTTGCTGTCAAATTAATTTGGCGATAGACTTCAAAATATGTATGTATAATTTTGAATGAAAATGACGTTTTAAAATTAGCTTTATTTGGTAAGTGAAATCTTCTAAATATATTAATTACTCAAATGATACTCCACAAAATTAATAAAAACCAAAAACCGAGGTCAAAGTGAATTTTCGAATTGAAAATTGTCTTGGGAAATGTAAAGCATTTGATTCGAGCCAAGGTTTTTCACAAGTACTTTGAAAACGAGAAGAATAAGACGACTAAACGATACTTATTCATGGCGCCGTTAAGGCTGCTTTTCGTGATTAATTTCTATTTCTCTCGTACTATTTCCGTATAGTGTATTAACTAATATGTAGTACAGTAGTAAGTTTATGTAGTACAGTAGTAAGTTTATTTTTCAAACAATCATTTACAGTTCCGGAGATTACCAACCATATCATAACATCGAATATATTAAAGAATTAAACGTCAATTTCCCTTCAACCACACAACAATATTTCTATTCATTTACTTTGCTTATCTTTCTAATCGAAACAATATTTTACGACCACAATTTATTATAGAATTTTAAAAACTCCAATCAAGTTCCTTAAAATGAAACTACGAGTTTTAATATTCATAATAAATGTGTTCATATGAAATCAATATGAACTTGAAGAAAATAAGGGTTTCTAATAACTTTACTTCCGATTAGACTACTCCTTGATAAAAGAAAAATAGTAGCACGATATAAAAAATAAAAATAAATATAATAATAATAACAATAATATAAGAAGATAAAATAAACATTAGACCTAATCCATTTGCTCAATTCACAAGTTCGCATTAACATCGTGTTAATTGTCTAATGGTATAATTATATACAAGTATTGCAATTTTGTTGGTAATTTTTATTCTAAGGTGAGTTCTTAAATATGCAACAATAGTAGACAGTAGGTCGAGGTTAGGTGTAGGGATATACCGTTTGTTAGATTAATTTCTAAAAACCTTTAACTTTTAATTGTTATTAATGATAAATACATTTACTATCTATTTCACAATGCCGAATGAATTCTTTCTTTAGCACAAATATATTTAAAAGAAAAACAAAATGTTATCATTGTTTTTCAGATGTAATTATACGAAAAAAAAATAACTTTTTTGACATTGTGCAACCGACAGTTAATTTATTTCAATTTGATTTTCAAATTAGATATTGTAATCAAAACTCTTATCGCAGCCAAAAGCATTTTACCTATTTGGATACATATTAAAATTCCCATGCCTGGTTGAAATGAATTCCCAGGCATGAATGAAATGCGATAATTTGGCACTACAACAAATTTGCCTGTTTCTTGTGAACGTAAACAAATTAAAGCATTCGATATGGATAAAAAATGCTGTAATTTGCATCTTGAACTTTCGAATTGAACAATTGTTAAGTTGGGAATAAAAAGTAAAATATTAGGCTAAATTTACACTGTGAAATATTGCAGTTGGAAAATGAAATTTGAGATTAAATATTAAATGGTTACAGCCAATTTTCTTTACCTCATTTGCTTATTCAAATTTGCAATATGCAAATACAATTTTTTTTTTATATGAAAAATGTTTCTGCAAAATAATTCATCGTGTAAATTATGTCTAAATTAAGGTTAGAAAAGGTAAAATAAAGCTTCAAACTTTAATTAAAGGACATAAGATGAAAGAAAATTAAAAATTATAATTCTAAAAATAAATGTTTTAAAATAAAAATAATGAAATGTTTTAGGTGGGTTAATTTTCATAAAACTATTTCAATAAATTTTTCTTTCTGTACTAAAAATTGTTGTTAGTGCTTTTGCCATACATAAAATGAATTTGTGTTTTAAACAAACTTTTAGAAAGCAAAAAATATTGGATCAAAAAATTTTTAATAAAAACTAAAAGCAATACAAAACAAGGGATGAATTAGGAAACAGTATATTAGCATTTAATAAAGGAAGAAGAAAGTAGAGCTCCTAATTTTAAAGAATATTTAAGATTGATTATTATTATAATACAAAGAAATTTCTAAGTATTGCAAATATTTAATAATATTTTAAATTGAACAAACAAAAAAAGTTTGTTTATTTATACTGTAAAAAGTTTAAAATCAGTTTGCAAATGTTTAAAACTACTATAGTTTTATGTAATTTACGTAATAGTGATTTGTAAGAAAGGAAATACAAAACTTACAAAAATGAAGCTTTCAAAATTTCCATGTTTTACTTTAAATTGCTGCGTTTTTTGTAATTACGTTCGCAATGCTTTTTTTTTTTTGCTGTGTGTTGTATTTGTTGTTATTTGTAGCAGTGTTGAGTTTTTATAGAAGTACTACATAATGTTTCCTTTTGTTGTGGTTGTTTTTTTTGTTGTTGTTTTACTCAGAAGTTTTGTGAATTTTAATTTTTAATTTAAGAAAGTAAAATATGTTGGTGTGGATGCTGCTGTTTCCTTTATAACATTCTTAAAGAAATTAGAAGTATGTTATTAATTAATAATAACCAAATCGTGCCAATTCTCATCTTGATAAACTGTGTGATCGTTCACGGCTGCTGCTACCAGATGAGGCGGGTTGCATTACTTTTGAGGCTGCATCACCAACACGTTGATGTGGTGGGAGCTTATCAAAGAAAGGATGACGTAGAGCTTCACCTAGAGTTGTTGATGTATATTGGATAGAATAAATAAAATATGATTAGAAATTTATTACTTTTCAGCGAGCTATTACTATAGGATTGGCTGTTCTGTTGTTCATCTCATACCTTGTTATTATAATTAGTGCATTTTCTTGTTTTTCCTTTTCTATATTTACTAATTTAATTCAGTATGTTTTCCTAATTAATAATGTATTGTATTTAAAAAAAAACATCAATACAGATATATTTTACAATTCGGTTTTGTTTTAAAAGTTATTTGTGCGATCGATAATATCGCAGGGAATTTTAACCATAAAACCTTAAAGATTTAAGTTGAACAAGCCAAAAGATTCTTTAATCGCCCAACTACTAGTTTTATAAAAAAAACTATGGCACAACCCTTGCACGGTAAAGAAGAGAATCAAATATTTTTCGGCTGCTGAAAAAATTTGCCAAATTTCTTCATGGTATACATTTAACAAAGACAACTTACTCTTAATAAGTACCAGAGCAAACCTACCTGCTTTGTTTATATAAAGAAATTTGGCAAATTGAAAACCCAGAGCAGTTTTTAACAATTATAAAATATTGACAATACACAAACGAATTTTAAATATTCCATTTATCAAGGAACAATAACAAACTGCGAAGAAATTTAACAGCCTATTTAAATATGCCAATAACATAAATTGTAATATTTTCTTTTCGAATTGAATTACACAGTTGCCCAAAATTATTGCAAAATTTGATAACTAGCAAATTTTTAATGATTTGATAATTTTGATTTTTAATGATATTAAACAGTTATTAATACATATTAAATTTTTCACAAAAGACCATTTTCAGTTAAACTCTGTATACTCGTACTTGACGAACAACAAACAATATTAGTCATTATAAAAAATAACATCAAGTTAATAACGTAATACAACAAACAAACACACTTACCTAACGTAATTCGTTGTGATGGTTCATAATCCAACATTTTCTTAATTAAATCAAATAATTCACAATGATCTTCACTGTCACTCATTTGATATCTAAATAGTGGCTTACAATGATCACGCACATATCGACCGGCCGACGACTTTTCATCCCAATCCAACTTACCATGATAGAAATATTTTGTTTTGGTTTTGCTGTAAAGAACATGATTGCTATAGGTTAATCGAATTTCATGAAGTAAACTGCGCCTTAAAGTAATGAAAGCATGTAAGTTTATACATTACCGTGCCATACGATATGGGATCTGGCCAAGAATACGTTCCATCATGGCAAGATGTTCACGATTGTCATGGGTTTGGAATAGGGTAATGCCCAAATAAAGTTCAAAGAGAATACAGCTAAAATATTAAAAAGAAATTTATATTTTTAATATGCATATAAACACTAAAATATATTTTCATTTTTCTAACAGACTAATTTTAAGAAGCTTGCAGCTTAGCAGGCTAACTCACCCTATAGACCAAACGTCACATGGTTGGGACCAACCCAATTCGAGTATGACTTCTGGTGCACGATAATGACGTGTCGATACAATCGTGCTGTGATGTTCATGATCAAATGTAGCCGAGCCGAAATCAATTAAACGGACATCGGTATTTTTAACACGTCTTACCTCACGATTCTAAAGCAAAGTAAATTTACATTAATTATGGACGTTAGGTTTTTATAAATTATTTATATTGACTTACAATCTTATGATTATGATGTGTGCTATATTCTGAATCAACGAAAAGTATATTTTCAGGCTTTAAATCTGTGTGCGTTAAACGATTGTCATGTAAAAATTTCACAGAATAGCACAGCTGATAGGCCATGTGTCTCACTTGTTCTAATGGATATGGTTCGTAGTTGTTCTCACGCTATAGTTTGAATAAATTAAGATATTATTTATAAAATTTTGATTATTAGAACCTGAAATTGTTAATCATATGCAAACTTACCAAGAAATCGAAAACACTCAAACCCAACATTTCAAAAGCAATGCACATGTGTCCGTGATAATCGAACCAGTCAATCATTTTGACGCACAAACTAAAAGAAAAAAGAAATTGTATTTATTATATTAATACCGCGTTCAGACATACACCTTAATTATTAATAAAGGTGTAGAGTAAAACTTCAAATGCAGTACTGCTAAAGAAAAAAACCCAACTCATTGAACAAAGTTATTCCAGATTTAGCACTTAAAACGTGTAAAAAGTAATACAAAAAAAAATTCGAGCCGTGTTGAATTAAATTATTGATTTTAAATTTATTATTAACTAGAAAACAAAAAAAACAAAAAAAAAATCCCAGATTTGAACTCAGGTCCTCATGAATTTCATGTGCTTTTAGTTGTCATTGAATTGACTAAATTTTGGGTATCTGAACAGGAAGATAATCGTGTCACTAAGTAAATATTGACTCAATTAAAAAAGCATGTCTGAACATAAAAATAAAAAAAAAAAAAAAAAAATAAAAATAAAAAAATAAAAAAAAATAAAAATAAAAAAAATAAAAAAAAAATAAAAAAAAAAAAAATAAAAAAAATTCCCAGATTTGAACTCAGGTCCTCATGAATTTCATGTACTTTTAGTTGGCATACGTTAATTGAATTGACTAAATTTTGGGTATCTGAACAGGAAGATAATCGTGTCACGCTTTAAGCGGCTTTCACACTATAAGACTGAGTATTAACATTTGTCAAAAATTCGAAATAATATGAAAAGTCTTACATTGTGAAAGCGATCTTAAGTAAAATCTCATAAATGGAGAAGTAAAATTCGACATACAGATGGCTCTCTCCATTTTTTGAAATTTTTCTAAAAGCTGAGACATTTCATATTATCAGGGTTGTTTTTAGCTGTTTTCTTACTACAGAGATTTTATGAATTGTTTTAAGTGTGATAGTGTGAAAGCGTTTTGTAATGATACGTTAGATTTTTCTGCATCTCAGGCATTCTCAAAAGAGAAATTCGAATGAAAATCATACGACTCAGTCTTATAGTGAGAAAGCGGCTTAAGTAAATATGGACTCAATTAAAAAGTCATGTCTGAACACCGTATTATTATTATTATTATTATTAATAATAATAATAATTTTGTAAATAAAATAAATAGTTTTGTTTTTTTATATTAAAAACGAAAACAAATTACGTCTTTTATTAATGTTTCAATCTATGAAAAACAAACGTAAATCTTTATTTTATTTACAAAAGCAGTTGGTAAATATATCAAAAAAAATCTACTTATTAATTTAAATTGAAAGAAGAGACTAAATGAGCGGATTATCAATTTCTTTCCATATTTATGTTGTCTGTCTTATCGGTTATTTAATACTATATAAATATCTATCGTCCTTGCTCAAGATGGCGTACCGTTATAATTTAAAATTATTTTGCTCTAATAAAATAAAAACGAAAATTGAAATGGTTCTTCTTAATGTTTTCGACACTTGCTTTCAACATAACTTTGTCACTTAAATTAAAAAATGAAATATTTTTGCTTTGAATTTAGCTCTTTTATAGTCCCTCTTATTCTGTAACTATTTTTCAACGTCACGTCAAGACAATATAAATAAATTCATCTGTACTCTGTTTCTCCAGCATTTGAAAATTTCTAAAAGCTTCTTGTTATATTCGAGTGACAGGATGTCAGAAGTTATTGATTGTTGTCCACAAGGAGTTGGTAAGTGTCCTATTTTTGATATTGTCTCAACGTGAAGTTGGCAATTAGTTTACAGAATAAGAGGGAATATTCGTATTTAACCATTAATTTTTTTAAATAATTTTAAATAAATTTTATATACTTACTGTTCACAATTTGGATCTTTTTGTGCTATCTTTTCTAAAGCATTAATTTCCAATTTGGCAGCTTCACGGTATTTTTCCACATTTTTAATAATTTTTAAGGCCATGCAAAAGTCCCTTTTTGTAAAAAAAAGAGTATAATTAGAAAATTTTGCAAAATTTTAAAAGACAAGTAAATGTACTTATACATATACATACATATGTAAGTATGCATAAAAAGAAAAACACCACCTACCTCTCCATATCTTTGACCTTAACAACACGTCCAAATGTACCTTCACCCAAGGTGGCCATGATTTTATCTGAAAATTCATACAAAAATACTCATTGAGTAAAAAGATGCTCTTGAAGTCTAGATCAAAAGTTTATTAACGTTATTTAATTTAAAAATTAATAACACCTGATTTATATATAGGACATTGATTGGACTATAAAATATTGTGAGAAAAACAGAAATCTACGAATATTTTATGTAAAAATACTTCATGTATTATTTGGAAATATATGGAGCGGGGAATTTTTTTAAATTTGTATATAAACTATTAATTAATAATGGAAAATCAGCGCGTTTTATAAGAAATAAAAATATAATAATAGCTAAAATGATAATAATAAATAGTTTCAAAGAAAGATTTCGAATAAGAAATAATGGTATACTTTTCAAAAGACTTTTTTTTAGACAGAAATTTGAAATGATTTAAAAAATTGAAAATTGGATAAGTCAAACTTAAAAAAGGAAATTGATTAATAATTTTATCAAAGTTCATCGAACAAATTCATGTTTCTTCTTCCTTTAACTATTCTTGCGCTTAACACTTTTTCAAAAGTTTACTTTTAGATTGAAATTAAAACAAAATGAAACAGGATTTAAAAATAATGGGAGTGGCTAAATAAAAATAAAAGTTTTACAGGAATTGCTACTAAAGTTACTGAAATAAACAATTGATCAAATATGTATAAGAACAGACTCTTTGAAAAGTTCGTTTCTTTCTTTGTGTGTCATGTAGAGGTTATAATCCTAACATGGCGCTGTGTGTACCCTCTTTTCATGTCCTAAATATGTTTCAGTAAATGGAAATATAGTAAAAAAAAATAGGAATAGGAAAAAATTAAAAAAACAAAAATATGTCACGAACATCTGTGATGAAGTATATCGCCAGAGTGATAAATCAAGTGGCCATCAGCATCATCTTGTATGACGGGCTTTGCT
This sequence comes from Linnaemya tessellans, assembly GCA_951800035.1. Classification (NCBI taxonomy): domain Eukaryota; kingdom Metazoa; phylum Arthropoda; class Insecta; order Diptera; family Tachinidae; genus Linnaemya; species Linnaemya tessellans. The sequence continues at coordinate 152,375,551 of OX637532.1, read as the reverse complement.
GTCTGTGATTTTATCAAGGTTAGAACCAAGGGAAGAACAAAACGTTGGTGGTGTTTTTTTGTTTGTTTTTTTTTTTTAAATAATAATTTTTGATTTGAGTTTTGGTGTAGAACACAGGAGCGAGCAGCAGTAGCATATTTGGAGAAGTCAGCAACAAGAAGGCAACAGTTGATTTGCATACATGGCACGACATGGATTTTTCGTTTGAGAAGGGGTGTTGTGGGTTTGAGTGTTTACGTTTTTGGGTCGATTTGGTAGGTTGATTTTGGTTGAATTGGTCATCGTTAAAAAAACATATAAGAAAGAGAGAAAAAAAGAAAAAGAAAAAACAGAGAAAAAAACAAGATATATATCCAAGGAATCGGTGAAATGGCATCAACAAACAACGTCAATATAAGAATCAGCATCATCATCATCATCACCATTAGCAAAGACATCATCAATACAGCAGCCGCAAAAATCCAAAATGAATCAGCAGGATAAGTTTTTGTAGTCAAAATTATTGAGCAGTAAAATCAGCAAAGCCAACAAAATCATCATCATATCCCACGTTGACACCACATGTTATTAAAACCAATATTTTGAAATATTTTCCCAAAAGCAAAGCCATAACATTCCATCATCATCAAAACCATAGTCATCATCATCATCATAAACATCATTGTGATAATCATCATATATAATCAAGAAAAACACGAAAAAAATACGTTCGTTTTTTCGATAAGAAAATTAGTTCGGACAAATTGTTGTTTTTGCATTATAATTACAAAAACTAGCAATTGTTAATTTCATATATATAACTTTTTTTTTTTATATTACAAATTACAATTAATAATAAAAGTACATACATAGTGTTAACATTTAAATTGTATTTATTAGTATGGAAACAAAAAATTTGCAAATATTAAATTCGGGTTTATATTTAAATAATGAAAAGATTATTTCAAGAAATTTTAAAACTGTTAAAAAATGCATAATTAATAGAGCTGTTTTAATCAAACCAAACAAACATTTAATTCATTTGCTTAAACGAATTCTTTTTGTCTGTATTTACGGAGTACAATGGGAACACTTCATTGGGGCGAACTGTAATGAGTAAAAGATGCTGGAAAAGGCAGTCTAAGCAATATTTACAGAAATTGAAGTATTAAAAGCTAGTTTTAATGATGTAAAATAAAACTTCAGTAGATATGAAAATAAGATAGCAAGGAAAAATTGAGATGAACCAAGAACTGCTGTTCACTGAAAGAGCAATAAGGTAGAGTGTGCTATCGAACACCTTTTGGAGAGTTCAATGAAAGTAAACATCAAATACTACTCGACTTTGATATAGAGTGATTGCGTGTCTTTTCTGAAAAAAATTTAACATTAACGTAATAGTCTCTTTATTTTTCGCTTATAATTAATCCCCCTTATTCTTTAACTAATTGTCAACGTCTCGTCAAGACGTTGACTTTTGCCGCAATATTTGTGAACAACACCCTGTGACTTCTGGCATCCTGTGACTTTTTTAAGGCCTTAAATATAGGAAGAGACCATTAGAAATTATCAATTGCTGAAGAAAAGGAGTAACACAAGTGACCAATTTTTGAGATTGTGTTGACATGACGTTGTCAACCACTTACAGAATAAGGGGGAATGTATATGTAAAATATTCTTGCATTAGCTGTGCTAAACAGCTTTTCAAAATATTCAAAGAATTATGTATTATATATATAAAATGAAAACATTACTGATTATAAAATGAAGTGAGATCACAAAAGATGGTGTAAAAGGAATAGCATCTCACCCTGAACTAAAGTTATAAGATATTTATCAGATAACAGCTCTGCTTTGTTAAATTTCCAAGTAAAGAATTTACAAGTGCATCATCTGTATTGAAGTACGAGTAAGTAAAAATGAAGCACAAACAAACAAGAGGAGAACTGTTTTTAGATATTTGATATCTTGTTACAAAAATATCAAAATTTACAAAGATATTAAAAATATGATATTAAAAACATATTTTTTCAATCTATAAATTTGTATTTAGCAAATGTTATCAATTGCACAATTCATGTGGTATACGTCTTACATGAGTAGAAAAACAAACACATTTCATTGTTTTTTGTTGTACAATTAAATTTAGTGGTTATCCATTATATGGTATTCAGACATGATTTTTAATTGAGTCAATATTCACTTTATTGACATAATTATCTTCCTGCATACATATAACTAAAAAATATCCTTGGAGTGACGATATATTGAAATTAAAAATTAAACTAAAATAAAGAGACCTTAAGCTTAAAAATATCAGAATACAATAATAATTAAAAAGAGGTCAAGAAACCAGAAGAATATAACTAAAAAATTTAGTCAATTCAATTATCGTAAAAGTAAAAATTTTTTATATTCATAAGGTCCTCAAGTCAAACCTGGGAATTTATTTATTTACTTATTTTTTTTTTAATTTTGTAATTAATACTAAATTTAATGTCAATAACTTAACTTCAAATTGACTCCGCATATGTTGTGATTTTTTTTACTTTTTTTACAATTTAGTCTCAACGAAGTTTGTTCAGTGAGCTTTACTTTGCTCACTAAACACACTTTTTAGCAGTGCTGCATTTGTAAGTTTGCTTGATTTTATAGCGATTAAGTGTTAATTGACCAATTACTTAATTAAGAGTTTTATATGGTTAATTGAGCTCAATAATGGCATTGATTGCGAAAAATTCAATTAAGGTGCATGTCTGAACACCGTATTAGAGCTGTGCAATCTAAATAACTTTTCATTTCAGGCTTCATTCAAATACATTCGTAATAAAAATCTAACTTGAGAATTTGTTTCTGTTTGAAAGCAGTTTGGCGACAAATCGATCTCATAAGTACAGTGTGTTGCTCTCTGACAAAGACGATTCGAAAATTAATAACTTCTCTTCAAAATTTCCTAAAAGTTTGTTAAAAGTTTTTATGTAAATCACTTTTCGTGAGCGAAACTTATATATGAACACAAAAATTTTTAAATTTTTTTCCCTATATTTTTCATAAATTTTGACATTCTGTGTGAACAAACTGTATGCAAAGCAAAAAAAAAAAATTAAACTTTTTACAAAATTAGGCCCACAATTTAGTAAAAATTATTTCAATAATATCTTAACAATAAAAAAAAAATCATGCAACTCTCGTATCGAACAGAAGGAAAACATCAACAATTCCACATTCATCAATCAAAATCAACAAAACAAACTGCCATTTTACGAAAAAAAAATATGTTAAGGCGAAGGTTAAGGAAACATTTTCATTATAGGAATATGATACATTCGAAATATTAAGGATGTTTGAAAGCCACTTTCAAGATCAACCACTTTATGCAGCATAGAGTAATATATATGAGCTTTTCAGTTAATATTAATTAATAATTTTAATTTTTGCAAATGCTGGACACAAGGCGTGCACTTAAGAAATTCGACAAATTCAGCTTGGAGCAGGAAGAAGCAATTTAAGTATGTTTTCATTTTAATTATTATTACTAATTAATTTGATTCTAATAAAATGGAGAACATTTTAAAATAGTGATCTTACAAAGGACGAAAAAGTTTTTGGAATGCGTGACCTATGAAAGAGAGACGAAGATGTGGCACTTTTTGAGAGCTGATGCTGTTGCTGCTGATAATGGAGTTGTTGTTGCTGATAAGCTTGCAGCTGTTGTCGTTGATATGCGGTCAAGGTTGTAGAAGCAGGTACTGCGCCAGTAGTAGCTGTAGGACGTCTACTACTACTGCTATTCGGACCATAGGCTGATGTGTATGGATCATAGAGATATGAGGGTTTATAAGAGCTTAGGTAATGATCACGTGTGGCTGGATAACGTGCAGATGGCCCTGAGTTTTCGAATTCACTTAGAACCGCGGCAGTACGTGAAGTGGCAGCGCCCGTATAGGGTTTATGCTGTCTTGCAGATGTCCCGCTCAGACCCAAGCGCTCACTTATGCCACCAAATGCTAAAGCACCCGAACTAGATGAATGCATAAGGCCAGTAGCTGATGAGGTACCAGTGATGGAGGGTTTGACTAATGGTTGCGGTCTGTACTTGGCAAGGTCATTGTTAAGGAAACGACTTGTTTTAGTGATAGAGGAGGAGGTAGTAGAGGGTAAGGGTAATTTGGTTGCTACTTTAGTATCACAATGATCTTTGTTGGCATCGGAAGTAGTTTTGGTTACAGAGGAAGTGTTAGTTGTGACTGTGTTATTCTGAGTGGAGACAGAGGGGGTGGTAGCAGGTGTTGTTGCCTTAATACTCGACTGAGTGTTATCATCAGAACTAGTTTCAGATTCGTCTTCATCCTCTTCTTCCGAAGAGGTAGAACTATCTGTAGTATCTGTTTCGTTAGTTACATTTTTAGAACGTAATTTCTTTTTGGGCTCCACATTCTCCTCCTTTAGGCCATTGCATTCCTTGGCCGCTTCCTTGTTGGAAACTTCGACATTATTGTTGTTGTTATCTTGCTTTTCCAGTTTTTCCTTTTCAAGCTCCTGTTCCTTTTGCTTTTCTAATTGCATTTCCCTCTCTTCTAAAGCTTTCTGAGTTTCTTTGGCTTTTTCAGCCTCTTGAGCATAACGTGCCATACGCTCTCTAAGCTCGGTGCGCTTGCGCATTCGTTCTTCGAATTTTTTCGCTTCTAGATATTGCCCATCATCACGCAAAGCTAAGAGAATGGCAGCATTATCAGCGGAGGAACGATCATCGTTTAATATTTCTTGTTCTTCTTCGGACAATTTATTATTTGTGGCTGGCCGATGTGTAGAAGAGCCGACTGAATTTACTTCCGCCCGCTTGTGGGCAAAGCGATTTCGAGAGTTCAGGGCATGGCTATTGCGGTCTTCAAAATCATCAGGTGGTGGCTCATAGCGCGGTCTACCACCCGCAGAAGCCTCGCCCGCCGCTGAAACCATATTTTCGCATGTTTTGTTGCGGCCATAAGTTCTTTGCCTTCTGTTTCCTAAATTTGTGGGGGTGCTGGTAGTGGTTGATAAATCGTTTGTATCATAGCGTGTGCTACTTTGACCTAATCGTGAACCGTCATAATAGTTACTGTAGTCCAAACCACTACGTGGCTTATAACTAGAAGCATATTCGCCCTGTCGTCCATAGCGCGACGTGTTCGGATCATATTCATCATTATATCGATGATCGTAGTGGGTGCCATAGTTTCTTGCGCCTGTTCTGTATCTACTACCGCCGTAATCCAAAGGATAATTATCGTCCACAAGTCCTATATCTGGCCCACCTGTTCGACCATTTGTTGAGCTTGCCGTGGTCAAGTAGCCGCTGTCATTTGAATCACCCAAGTATCTGGATTTATTTTTATGCAGTCTGTAAGGCGTACGTTCTTTACGATCGGCTGCATTAAACGATGAGGTGGACAGTTTGTTTTTTGCGGCCAGCAACTGATGTGTAGTAGCTGACCGCGTTAGTGGATTGAAATTTTCATCGGGCTCTAATGTTTTCTCGTGATCATCATGTTTACGGCGACCTAAGATATCAGAATATTTATTTTCTAAACGCGACACAGCGGTGGAGGGAGTTGCAGCTACTGGTGTTTTGTCTTTATCGTTGTCTTTACGCTGCAATAATAAATATGGGATTTGAAAAATCGGAGATAGTGCGCCAGAAATTGTCTTAAGATTTTCTCCTTTTCGAGTGCAATCGTGAAAGTGGTAGGCAATTATAAGAAAATATATCGAGTTTTTTATTTGGTATTAATTTTCCACACTATAATTTTGGATTTGAATGAATTTCTTTTTAATAATTTCGTTAAAAATTTTATTTTGGATTTTCTATTATTTAAATTTGCATTTTGTATTAAAAGTCAGCGTAAATATAAACATACAAACAAATTTCAGAATTTTCATCTTTTTCTGTCGATTTCCACACTCTTTTTGAAAATTTTCAATTCAAACCAAAACGACCTTCAAAATGAATATAAAAAAAATACACATTTTCTTAGATTTACTTGAAAATCAAAATGAACTGTAGAAAGAAATGTGCACTTAGTTTTTGTTTCTGTTTTTGTAAACTATTCACTTGGCCTTTTGTTGTATTTTAATAGTCGGCTGTAAAGTGTGTATTTGAAGAAGAAGATAATTTATTTTTTAAATTTTCATTAATTCAACGGCAATGATTTTTCGTTACATTCAAATATTGTATTTATTATTTACGAAATACATAACGTGAAAATCAAATTAATTAAAAGCAATATATCGGAATTAAATTTATGAAAATTTCTTTAAAAAAAAATTATATACGTGTATATACATAAATGAATGAACTTGAGTTTGATAAACTTAGAAAGATTTCTCTAAATATTGTTTTTATTTTAGAGAAATGACATAATTTCTATTAAAAATTATCTCAATTTTTAATAGGTATTTAAGAAACATGTTAAAATGTTTATGACTATAAAATTTTTTTAGAAAATATAATTATAGCAGAATAGCCGAAAATTCATATCAGGAGGGAATCATTAAGGAGGAGGTCATGGCCAGACCATATAAAATACACCTCCGACTCGGACAGCATAATTTAAACAATAGGGTGGAACAACCACATATATTTAACTTGCAAGGCTTTACGTTTTTAATCACCCAATAAGTTTCCGTAAAAAATTAAAGCAGACATAGAAGCAATTCATTCACCTTATTTAAAACGTATGAAAGTTATTTATGGCTATATGAATGTACATATGTATGTGTGTACACACAATACCTCGAAAAAAAATTTAAAGAAAATTGCTCCAATAAAACATTAAGAAAACGTGCGTGATTCATGGAATATAAAAGGTATTAAAACATGTACCCCTCGATAATAATTTAGAAAATGCCGAACAATTTTTCCTTATTTAATTAAGCCCACGAAAAGAGAGAAAATCCAAAAACAATTTTTTCTAAGCAAATACTAACACCAAATGTGCGCATGAGAGGTTTGTAATATGTTGAAACCGGACTTAGGTTTGAACGCAAACGATCTAAGGCCGATACGTTGGCTGTCGTGGAACTTTTCTGATAGCGTCCCGTTGTTATGGGATCGTATGCACCAGCACCGCCATAATAACGGTGATAACGATAACGATCACTCATCGGGTCGTTGCAAAAATTATTATTGGTGGGTGTTTTTGATGATCGTGTACAATTTTTATCTTTTTGATCGTCTTTCTCCTTTCCAAATATTCTATTAGAGTTGTGATGTTTCTTGCTGGACGGACTTTTACTTCTACTGCGTTTATCACGTAAAATAAATGATTTTAAATCACTGTGTATTCGTTAAGAAAATAAAATTTTATTTTTAGATTTTTACACTCACAATTTTTTTTAATAGATATAAAAATAACTATTTCTAAGCAATACAATCAGTTTTTGTTTGTTAACTATTATCAATTAATAATCTGGTATTTTGTAATAGAATACTTTATTTTATTTTTTCAAAAATTTTATTTTAATAAATTTTTCTTTTATGCTTATAATGCGTTATATTATATTGAAAGCATATATTTTTACTTTTATATTGCAAAAAATTATGTATATATTTGCAATAATTTAAATAAAATCACAGACGAAAATAAAAACTACAAACGCGCACCGCTGATTAACATCATTCGAACGAACGTATTGTCGAAAAATCAAATATTAACTGAATCTCACGGCTAAAAAAATTGTTTTTTCTGTCTTTTTTTTTCACAAAACAAAATAATATACGTATTAAAAGAAAAATATTGTGAAAATGTGTGAAAATTCTATACAAAAAAATAAATAATGAAATGTTTATAAGAAAAACGTTTTTCATACGAAGAAATTAACTGAACAACACAGAGAATATATGACGAACGTCGTGTACAATTTTTTTTTTCAATATTGAGAAAAATTATATTTAAGGGGGCGTTTGTTTAAGTGTTTAGTATATTTACAAAAAAATAAAATAAAAATAAAGTAAGACAATTTTCCAAAATTAAATGAATTTCCTAGAAAAAAAAAAAACTTAAAGGAAATGTCACAAAACACTATTAACAAAGTAATATTTAAATACCTTTAAGCACCTGGGAATTTGAAAATTCTACATCATTTAATATAAAAAATAAAACTAACATTGAACTAGTTTTATTAAATTTTAATATTTGCAGAAATAATATACTCGCACATCTCTCATTTCGAACAACTCGCACATTCAAATTATTTAGACTAAAAATATAATCACATTTAATTAAATGTTTATAAAACTTAAAGCACATTTTAATTAAAACATAAGAAGGTATGTTTGTATGTATGCACATGTGTACGTGTGTATCCTTAATTAATATCAACAAAGTAGTGCAGAAATGAAAATCAAAATACTCGTGTCGTACCTTTGAAACGAATTATGAATCATTTTTCATATTTAGATGGAAAATGCGTTTTTAATCCAATTTTTCCTACACGTATAATAATAGAACTTTTTTTTTTTGCCAAAATATTAAAACTACTGGTCATTTATAAATTTAGGCCTTTCATTACACTGTGCAACAAAGAAAATTGAGATTCTTACAATTAAGTCTGGCAAAGATGGGAAAACAGATGGATGGGTATTACAACTTTGAAGGTTTATGCCTGAATTTTATTTAAGTTGCCAGAATTTTATTAAGTTGCCAGTCGTTGACAACGTACTGCTTTTGTTGTATTGTGTTATATATAATATTATGCCAGCAAATATTTACATAAATGCTTAATAAATTATATGTTTCATTAGACATCATCTAGATAAATGTGAAACGTTTTATAGGAAATTAATTGAACAAGTTTTAAATTAATATTTTAATGGGGGAGGATGTTTGTTGCTATTTTTATTTTTTATTTATTATGTTTATACACCCTTATCGTGTTTGACGTTTTCGCCTTCAAATCTGATAATTGGCAATAGATTAAAGACAAAAAACAAAATGTTTCTTTAATCTATTACAATATGTTGAGTTTAAAGGGGAAAAACGCCAAACACGACAAGGCTGTTTTTTTTTTAATTTTCTACTTAGCACCCTGCGTTAGCCAATAACTTATTAATACTAAAAAGTGTTCTTTCGATAAATTTGCAAACTATGGATTTTCTTAGAACTCATGAGGCGTTGAAATTTATTCATTTATGAATTAAACTATAGGTTTTTGTAAAATTTATCCCTCCAACTTTGTATATATGCATATAATTTCATAAATAAAGTCAAATTATTGAGATGAAAAAGATAAAATCTTGAACTCTTTGTATATATATAATGTATATAAACAAACAAAAAAAGATCCAATGTATGTAAATGAATTAAACTATACAAATGTTCACAGGTAATAGCTTCATTTGTGTACATGCAATTCTTCTATTAAATAAACTTAATATTTAAAGTAAAATTTGTTTTTCAAGTGGATATTTTTATGACCCGTTTTGTTAAACAACTATTCGCTTTTATTCTGTAACTATTTGTCAACGTCACGTCAAGACGTCACCTCAAATATAGAACTCTTATATACCCCTTTCCTTCATTGATTGACAATTTCTAACCGTCTGGCTACATTTAAGACCTTAGAGAGTTCTTACAGGCTTTTAGAAGTAGTAAAATGTTGTCCACAAGGTTTAGGTAAGTGTCCTATTTTCATATCATATTGTCTTGACGTGACGTTGACAAATAGTTATAGAATAAAGGGAGTTATTTCCGAACTAAATGCAAAAAGCAATATGCATACGAAAATATTTGTATATTTTAAGAGAACGGATGAGAAATTATGAATTTGAATTATTGGTATCCTAAGCAGTATTTATAAAAAAAGGCGAATTAAGACATTAAAATAAAAAAGAATAATCTTCATATTCTCTAACTATTTGCCGACATCACGCCAGGAAAAAAACTAAAAAAAAATTGACTATTATATATTTTTTTTCTTCAGCAGTTAGCTATTTTTAATTTCCTCCTGCTGGTATTCACGGGCTGTGAGCAGCAGTCAATTGTTGCCCACAACGAGTACGTAAGTGTCCTATTTTTGATATTGTCTTGTAGTTGACCAAAACTTACAGAGTGAAGGAAAATATTTTGAAATACGGATATCAGTTAAGCACGGATTTTTCCATTATAAATCATATATTTATCTTTCTATATGAAATGAAAATAATTCCACAGCGAACTTATCAGTATAGATCATGGCAAAAATACATACACATTTTTGATAAATAATTTCTAAATGACATAAAATTAACAGTTCGCCAAAATATTAACTGATGATCGAACCTTTATATCAAAATCAGTTAAGAGCTGAATATGTTAATTTTAATTTAATTAAATAATAGTTCTGTTCACAATCTTGCACAAATGGTCTTGCATTCAGTGAGCATTTGAGACAGAGAGAGAGAGAGAGCATTTACAATGTAGTTTGCTGGTGTAGAGTACAAATATTTTGCAAATGAAATGATGCAAGACCATTTGCACCAGATTGTGAATAGGGCTAATGAGGTGACAAAGAATTCTTGTACTAAGAAATATATGTACGCACATATACAAAAAAAAAAAAACAATGAATTTATTTTAAAAAAATATATATTTAATGAATTTAATATAATATACATATGTATGTATGTATAAAGACCAAAGTATTTATTTACGATCTTTGTAAACAATTACAATAAATGGTTAAAAGTATAAAGAAATGCAACGTATGCCAAGAAAAAAATTTAAATAAATAAAACTGACGTTTTAATTCTTTCACTACGCAGCAACAATTTCCGCATTCTTTACATACGAAAATCGACACACTAACAAATAACTACAGCGATAATTGCATCTATTTATACAAAGAAATGCCGGCATAATAATGGAATTATCTTCCTAAATAAGATTTAAATTAATAAAAAAAAAATACAAAAAAGAAGATGTTCATAATAAATATATTTGAGAACAAGTAACATTTTGTACACCCCAACATATTTTTTAATTTTAATCAGTACGTTTTTGTAACATTTAGTATAATTTAACTATAAATACCACATTTCAGAATAGATTTCAATTCAAAGGCAACAACAGCAAAAGTGCATATGCATACATACACACATGCATATCAACATGAACGCCAACACAAAGTGCTGAAAATTGGCTGAAATCTTACTAAATACTTTCTAGTGGATTACTTGCATGCACTTTCATGCATGCGGGTTGTGAATGCCATGGTGCATAAGTATTGCATCTTATTATTATTTGTTGTTGTTGTTCTTTTTCAGTTGAATCTAAGTAAGAGGGCAATGAAAAAATGTAAAGTGTTATGTCTTCAATAAAAAGAAAAAGAAGTACAAAAGAACATAAAAAAAGATTACAGGACCTTGAACTCTAAAAACTATTGTTGTGTATATTTATATGGCGATGAAAACATAATGATGAATAGCAATAATAGTGAAAAGCTTTGGTTAAGTTATAAAAGGAAAATAACCAAACAATATTCATACCATCAGTACGCAATATTAAAAGTTTTATGAACCATATAATTTTTCTAATACAACATACATGTTTTTTATTTTTCGAAATCAGAGAATCAATATGATCATCAAGATCCCAAGATAAATGCTTCGTGAAAATAAGACACCAGAAAAGCTTTAGCTTCAGAGCTTTTTGGTTAGATTCGAAAAGGCATTTTCTCACAACAACCACAAGAGTTCTAACAAAAAAAAGTTACACTGAGAAGAACAAAATGGATGTGGGAAAATAAATGTTCTTTCGCATATACATACATACGAGTATGTATATGTGTATGTATGTACTATATAAACAATTTGGTATTTAAAAAATTGATGGAAAATTATTAAATAGAACGTTTTTAATATGTTAAGCGTGTGAAAAATATATGTACATTTATAAATCATTTTTATCTGTTATATTAAATATTAAAATTAAAACACGTTGACAACGAATAAGAGTACGTAAGCGTCATATTTTTGATATTGTCTTGACGTGACAAATTGTTACAGAATAAGGGTTTTCATTTTATTTATTTATCAAAGATTTAGTTGCGAAATAAAAAAAAGTATAGATATGTACACGAAAAACGTAATATATACATACCTCTTATTCCGTAACTGTCACTTCAAGACAATATCGACAATATTTCACTTATACGTACTCGTTGTGGATAACAATTGACTACTGTTGACGCATGAGGGTGTTAAGTGTCAATTGCTACTGAGCCAGAGTGCCTAAGAGTTGTATTTTTGATATTGTCTTGACGTGATCTCGACAAACTGTTACAGAATAAGGGATTTTTATATTATTTATCTATAAAAATTTTATTTATTTGATCCAAAAAATAATACGTAGAATTGTTGTTAATTATAAAAAGCCTCAGCCATTCCAACCTCAATATCACAAAACCACTTTAAATCGATAAAATTGTTCATGTACAAAAATTCGTGAAAATTTTTTAAAATAAATTTTAACTTCTTGACACAGAGAATAAATCTGTGGTAACATTGTTTAACGCTGCGATTACACATGCAAGTAGTGGCATGCCATTGTTGTATACGTATTATCAACGAAAAATTATTCGAAATAGTCGAATCTCATGCAATTTGCTTTTCTGTCTACACATGCCATTGATAGTTCATTTTCAAAATGACGTCGAAGCGTAAACTTCGATGTTGATTCCATTTCAACTTTTTGTTTTGTTTGTTATGTAGAGTTACCGAGTTCACCATATATGCGCATTTTTGGGGAAAAGGTTAGCCTATATTATTATTAATATTATTTTAATAATATTAATGTTCTTTAATTAACAAACTTGATATTTTTTATTATGCGAATTTCAAGAAATACTGCATAATAATACATTAAATAAGTTAAAACTTTAATTACAGTTTTACTATAATCCAGAAAGTTTGCATTAAATTTTTGGCAGGGTAACATTGATTATCGTTTTGACATTTAGTGGCATGCAAGTGCCAAATTTTTACTCGCATGCAAAATTAGCTGCCACTGGAGCTGCCACTAGAAAAAATGTATGTGTATTAGTAAAAAGTTGTAAGTGTATTGAATTTTTCGAACTCCCAGTGGCATGTGTAAACGCTAAGTTAGTGTTAACACACTTCTCGTATATAAATTTCACTTATTAAAAACTGTCGTTAGAAAATTCCGAGAACAAAGACATTCTGTTCTATTGTGTAAGTTGAAAATTTAATTCTGCTTGGGCATATTAATGCAATCATGTCAATATTAGTAACAAAATATATTTGGTAAAAATACCAAACAGTTTTAATTATATTGGCAAATGTTGTTCATTCGAACAAAAGTTGAAGAAAAGGTTATTCTAATAATTTTTGTTGCTATATGACGAAACCAGATTTTAACTCATACCGTTCCGGAGGTACGTTTAAAACATCAATTTCATTACAGAAAAAAACTCTTTACTTTAAAAAGCAATCTGGTTATACTGGTTGGCCAAGTATTTATATCAAATTATATTTCTTTCATAGAGGGAAGAAGAAATTTAAATGTTTGAATTAAAAATAGATTTTTTTGTTTTCTTTTTGTTTTTATAAAAAAAGAAAAGAAAAAAAATTTGCGGCATTTACGAAAAGGCAGACACACTCACGCTAACATACACACACTACCCCAACTGACCGATTTTATATAATTTTTTGAACGTTGTAAATTTATTGTGCTTTTGATGCAAAATATAAATATTTAAAATGCAAATAACATTTCTTTTATATTAAGTTATTTTTATGATAAAAATAAGTTATTTTCATGAAGGAAAGAAGTGATACTCTTGTAAACAAGACGCAATAATCACCAAAACGAACTTATGATGTGAGAATTTAGAACACAAAAATATAAATATCATATGTAAATTAATTTATGATATTAAATAAGTTCACATGCTGCAGAGTACGAATCGCGTCATTTGTTTATTAAGTGTTTTATAAATCATATTTTAATTTCTTTCCATTTGCTCAGATTTGAAAACTCATTCGAGTTTCTTTACATAATTAACCAAAAATTACTTTTAATAATGACGCACTTTACTTGTTATTAAAAATGTGAGAAAAACACTATTGCAAAGTAATTGATTGTAAAAACTATTTTAAAATAATTGATTGTATTGCTTAAAAATGCTGTTAATTTTTTTTTTAATTTTTCAAGTGTCCAAGTTTTTATATTAATGAATTTTGTTCAATTATAAGTTGCCGTTTGATTTGATTGAGATTCATTTACCGATTTAATTTCTGTTGTTGCTGTTTTTCGCGTTGACGTTCCCGATCTCTTTGCTGTTGTTGTATTTGAGATTTTTGTTCAGGTCGTTCGCTCGGATTTCGACGAAATCTTTGCAACAGATTATTGCAACCATCCGACAGCAATTGTGTGACACTAGCCGCAGTAGCACTACGCATATAACGTCTCTGCGGTCTAGGTTGTTGGTTCTGTTGCTGTTGTTGTTGTTGCTGTTGCAGCTGGCGTGTTTGTTTTTTCGTTTCGTCTTCTCCTGTTTTATCGTGCTTTACTTCCATTTTCTTTAGATCGCTTTCTTCATTTTGTTTTGCACTTTTATTTTTGCTATTATCGCCTTTAACGATTGTTCCGTTGTTGTTGTTGGTGGTGGTGGGTGCTGCTGATGCGCCAACATCTTCATTATTTGCCAAAGCAATTACATCTTTGAGAGTGGCAAAAACGTACGATCTGCGCCGTCTTTGTTTCGGATTTATAGCAGCATTGTTACTAATCTCTTCGTCGCCATGGCGATTCTCTTCATTTTGTTTCTGTTGATTTCCGGTATCCGCTGCTAAATCCGTAGAGCTTTTTGCTTTCTGCTGCTGTTGGTCTTTATTTAAGAGCACATGTTTCTCACTTTTGTCGCGTTGAAAACGATTTAAAAATGTTGTAGCCATATTGTTATTTATTTTATTTCTAAAACAAATTTGCTCATCCGTTTCTCTTTTTGTTGATCATTCACTAATTTTTAGCCAAATCAACTCAGAATTTACATTTTTATATATTCGATTTCTCAAAATAACATGTAAAATTTCAACTTTTTAGAAAAAATTTGAAAAAGTTTTTCACTACTTGTATTTGTTGCACCATTTCAAGTTGTTTAGTTTAGTTTGAATGGTTTAATTTTTTTATCAAAATTCTATTTTTTTAATATAGTTGCATTTTGATATAAATTCTAGATATTTTATTTTATAAGTTTTCAAAAATGTTTCAACTGTTTCATAAGTGCAATTTTTTTTATTGTTCCAATATGTTTTTCAAAAAATGATCTTGAGACATATAGACGAATAGATAAACAAAATTTTCATTTCTTTATACTTGGGCGTTTACAATATCTAATTCTAACTTAATTTGAAGATTCATCGAACTTAAGAATTGACTGAGTTATAGAACAGTGCTGATTACTGGTTTACAATTGTTTTAATTTATTTTCTGCAATAATAAATAGGTTCTGAAAAGTTTTGTGTCTAGTATTTGAAACAAAATATTAGAGATATTAACTTGTAACATTTCATTGACGCTAGCGAATCTAAAACGTCATTTTGGAGAAATGATTTTGTAAAATTTCATATAGCCTTTATCGTATTTTGCAGATATTAAGACGTATAGTTTTGCATAAAGTATTTACACGAAATATTTTTTACATAAAACTTGAGACCAAGAAAATATTCGAACAAAATTTTTTGTTTGATTTTTTTTCATAGACACAAACCACACAGTAGTTCGATGTATATGAAATCTGTCTATTGTGTATATACTCGTAATATACAGTCGCTGTTTATGTTAATGTAAAATATGGCAAGAACAACAACGTTGATTGCATAAAGTGTACAAAAGGCTGTTTGAAATTGTCAGTTGTTGAAGAAAAGGAGTACAGAAGTGCTTTATAAGAATATTGACTTGACGCGACGTTGACAAATATTTACAGAATAAGGGGAATTATTGTTACTTTTAAATAAGTTCTTGAAATTAAAATATATTATCAAACAATTTTGTTTTTTAGGTGATATTTGTAAGCATTTGTGAAAAAATTTTTGGAGAGGACATATCAAAAATTCTGAAAAAAATAGCTGATTTATTTTTTTTACATAAATAACTTTCCTTTAAATTTTTACATAAAAAACATTAAAAAAAACTTTATTGGCAACACAGATTAAGAAGAACATTTTTTCATTGTAGTTTCATAAACGCCCATAATAAATCTCCCTTTACAGGAAATTTGCTTAAATCTTGAATTTTTTATTATATTATCGCATTTTAATGACGAAGAGATGTATACAGGTGCACAATAATACAAATAAGATCTATTTTTTATTAAATTCTATTTTTGTGTGCTGCCGTATTCCTTTAGCTAAAATAATGAATCTTCCTTCACATTATATATTTGTTTATTTTAGGAATTTATTTATACTTTTTAAACACATTTTGTGTATTATTTCATACAGCTTTACACATAAGTATGTAGTTCTATTTATTTGATAACTATTTTATTGCCATTTTAATTTTTCTTTAATTTCCTATTAAAAATTTCCTAATTGTTATAGTGATTTTAAAAGAATTCTATTTTTAATACTCAACGTACATATAAATGAATTGAAAGTATTTTTATATTTATTTGAGTAAAATCGTTTGCAAAGTGATCAAAAAAAAATTGAATTGTTTACTCATAAATGATTCTTTGGCCAATTTAGTTTTTAGCATCTTAAATGAATAAACGGTAATAATGAGAAAACTTATAAAAATATTTAAACATATACAGATATATGTACATACTTGTATGTATGTATGTATGTTTATATGTGTACGTATACCCATATGTATGTATAATTTTTTTATGTAAATTGTAACAGCCTATTCTTCAATTTAGCGAAAGATTTATTTACTTTGAAGGTCGGTCGTCCACTTGAGGAAACAAATTATGTTTAAAGTTTTAAAATATACAGAAGGGAAATTACAGCTGAAGAAAGGGGCATTGCAACAAATATGAATTTATGCCAATAATTTTCCCAATTTGCTATTTTCTTTATAAGCAAAATAATAGTTTAATTATTACTTCATACACACTATAAAAGTTATTTAAAAATAATCAAACAATTTTTGATCATTAATCATGCCGATAATCTTAAAATTGCAAAAACAATTTAAACGAAACAACTCAATGAATTGAAGGGAAAAAGTGATTGATGACACCCGGTTTGTATGGTTTGAAACGTCGTCCACTGTTGACATTGAACATTATTGAGCTAAATAATGATGCAGTGTGTCTAATTTTTTAAAATATTTTAGGAAAAATTTAGGAAATAACATTTTTTTAAATATATATATTTTTTTATTTTAGCTAAAAATGCATTCATTAACTACACTGAAATCATTTACAGTACCGGTAAATTGTATGAGAACAGGCTAAAATAGGAATGACAAATCAATTCTCACTATTTTAGTCAGTTTTTGGTAATAAACTATTCAAATTCGAACAATATAAATATTAATTAGGCCATTAGTTTATTTTGTTTTCTAGTTTGAATTTTGAAAGCAGCCGGGAACGGATTAAGACATTTTGTGCAATTGCAACCAATCACAATAGTGAGTTCTAATGGCAAAGTTTAAATTTTCTTATATTTCGTTAAGTAGCATTTCCTTCCAACCTGTAAGCTTCTGAATGACAGTGTCATAGTGTTCCCTTAGCTTAGTACAGACCTTAAAATGCATACTACTTCACTTAATTGCTATAACTAATTTTGAAAATATGTATGTGCGAAAAATAAAACTAAAAACTTTGCACTATCTTTTTCAGGGATGTATTTAGGCAGCTTCACTTTATTGCATTAAATACATTTTGAAAATATGTACAAAAAATAAAACAAAATGGAGTTACTAACAAGGATTTTGAAGGATGTATTTAGGCAGGAAGGATATATGAGGTGTTTTGACAATTTTGAAAATAAATTGTTGTTGTACTCAACAATACATACGAAAATGATTTTTCCCCTTTTTGTCGCCGAGTGTGTGTAATCATGAAACAGATTCTGGTTGCGAAAAAATTGTGAAATGACAAAACCCAGTTCCATAATTTTTTTTTAAATATTTCAGAATTGTTGAGTTTTTGCCAGTCAAGAAAAAATAAATCATTTACAATTTTTTAATTGAAATATCTGTAGTTTCTTTGGCCTTCTCTTAATTGAAAAAAAAATTATTTCAAGCTCAAGGTTAGTTAATTGTGGTATTCCTTTCTTATATTTTCAATATTTCGTTAACTGTTGGATAACATAATCAAAAACCAACAACATCATTCTAAGCAAATTACACTTACAACGAGTGACATTAATAAACAAACATCAAAATAAACAAATTAATATTACAGTTGTTCATATTTTTATTTAATATTTAATTGGTATTTCAGTTCTTTTATATGAAACTGTTTCTAGGAAACACTATGGAGAAAGGAACTGACATGAAAGTAAGAGGGCGTGGCTGGTCCCCAAGTTGGCAGTTCCATTATTTCACCTTTTCAAGAGAAGAATTGATATTTTTTGTGTAGCGACCTAATTAATTTCAAAATCTATTATAATTAATATAAAAAATTTCAAATAGTATATGATACGTTATGACAGCCACTGTAAAATATTCTGTATGCGCCCAACAATTCGTGACATTTCAATTATTGTCATGAAGAATTTAGTGAAGAATTTTTATATTCTTTAAAAAAATACTAGGAAATCGAATTTTACTTCACATTTCTCTTTCAAGCTGATTTCTTTAAGAAACATAAATAAATATTATGAAACAAAAGCATCGAGAAAACAAATAAACCAAATTTGTCACCAAACAAAACAAGAAGATTGTTTTAAGTGAAAAGTATTCTTTTTGAGACTTTTTCATTTTGAAGACAAAAATAGTTTGTTGCTATTTGTGCTTCATGTTTTGTTGAATGTTGCATATTCTTATGGTTTATTTTAGTATTCATAAAACTTTTAGACAATCTTTTGCGTCAATCGATAAAAAAAAATATTTCTAAAAAAAACTTTGCCTGCCAAGATTAATGCAAATGTTTACGAAAATTGCCTTAAGATTTATTAAATTACTTTTGATATGAAACAGTGTGATATGAAACATTTTTGATACCCAGATTTTTTAGATTTGCTTCAATTGTAAGATTTGAAAATTTTTCTTATAACAAAGATGATTCACAATTACAGGAATTTAAATTGGATTTTATTTTTTTGACACATAATTTCCTTAGTGAAAGCACATTTTTTATAATTTATTATTTTTGCTTTTTTATGTAATAACATAGATTTTTTATTTAATTTATTTTCTATTTTAATTTTAAACAAAACTATTTTCTTTGTTTTGTTTTATAATTGCATAAATTTATCATTAAAAAATTTGCTTGTTTTTTTTTTAAATAAAAATATTTTCTCTTTCATTTCAAAAAAACCGCAAATATATAATTGTTTACGAGGTATGGCCACGTTTTACACAATACTGAAATAATATTTCGATATTTGTGTCTGTTTTCAGAATTTTCAAATTGCCAAAAAATAAAATCGAACAAACTTTTTTTACTCTCGTTTAAATAAAATTAATAAAAATTTCTGTAGAATGATGACATTGTTTTTACAATATTTAGAATTTGCTTTGCTCTGCAACTCAAACTCTGTAAATTTTCATTGTTGCTGCTCAGAATTGAAAATTTTCCCTCTTTTTCTGCAGACATTTTATGGCAACATTTTAAACAAACAGAAAATATTTTGAAATCTGTGTGAATTTTCCGAAAATAAGAATCTCTTTATGACAAAAGAGCTTATTGTCTATGTAGTGGACCTTTTAAGAGTTTAAGAGAATTTGAGTATTTCTGATTTTCGATAATAAGACTTGTTATGTTGTGAGCTCGAAAAAGATCAGTGAGATTAAATCTGCATGATCTTCAATATCGAAAGTTAAAGGTGATAATTAATTTTAGTAGAAAAAGAAAAACATACATACATTCTTTATCAAATGTTTTTAGTTAAAGTTCAAGAATCTTTGAGGAAATCGTTTATTTTATGTACAAAAATTAAAGATCTCAACATATCGCACCCTAAATACAAAAGGGTCATAATTCCAAATACAAAAATTTTCAGGAGAGACAAAAACTGTTCATCGTGCAGAAGCAACACACTTAATATAAAAATAGACAACTGTATTTTTCCAGTTAAAGAAGATAGTGATGTGAAAGAAATTTTTGCAGTAGTGAGAGATGTGTACTCTGAATTAATTTATGGAAAAAAGTCAGTTTTGGAAAATTTTGAGTTGTGACCCTTTTGTATTTAGGGTGCGATATGATACACTGTGTATGTCTGTATATAAAGAATACGGGGCTATAAGTATATACGAGTTGCATTCATATGTGTACTGGTTTTAATATTGAACTTGCAAACATTTTAATCATGTTTCGATGCAGGCTTTTTTTGAACTTAACGTCTGCTATAAACATTTTTATTGCAAACTTGAAAATAATGCTAACAAATTAACATTTAATACTAAATTTCATTAATCAATGTGCTTCTTCTAACAAATCATCAGCTGCCTTTCAACTAATTCTGAAAACTTTCAAAATCTCTTATCTTACGCACAAACTGGCAAAAACTGTTTGAGAATTACATAGAAAAAAAATGTAATTAGACTTTGAATTTATTTAATAATAAATTTTATTTTATATGGATCCATTTTATTTTCTATAACTATTAATCTTACAGTGCTCATATTTGAAATTTTCGGGTGGTATTTACTTCCAAGCAAAATTTTCTAGTAAAAGTTTTGAGAAGACGAAAATAAACCTAAAATACTTTTAATAAGAAAAAATTAACAATTTGGAAAAAATGGCGCTTTACTTGATACTTTTTGCTTTCTTCAAATTATTATTTTATATTGAATATCTTGTAGAAGAAATAAAGGAAAAGCTAATTAATAACATGATGTTTTCGGTGACCGCAACACTATTTCAACAATGTTCGTGTGTATGTTTTTACTAAGTCCAAAATATTGTATTTGTTAGGAAGATTTTCTTTTCGCTAAGGGCACTGCTACATATTTAATATTTAATATGTATTGAATACTGCATGTTATGCAGTGTTCATGGACCACGTATAATAATAACAATTAATTTATTTAAAGGGGTTATTATGTAATTTATTTGAAACATGAATGTAAATTTGTTACTTTTCGAACTTATTAATTTTATTATTAAGAAAATAATTTTTTGTTCAGATTCAAGTTCAAATCTGCAACAAGAAAAAAATTATAATTATAATACAGATTACAGATCTGAACTTGAGTCTAAAGAAAAAATTCATTCGAAACAAATCATTTTCCAAGAATTTCTTCTACTCTTTCCCAAAAGAAAAATAAAATTATATTTATTTAAAAAACACTTATTTGTCTCTACTGAAAATAATATAACATTTTGAGTTGTCTCTTTAGTGGAACAAGTTATTTATATATATTTTTTGTGATCTTAAATAAGTGAGAAACACACAAAAAAGGAATTCATGAGCACACACTCATGAGTGCATATTTATTCACTATCCCATCTCCAATGGAGAATCCGATTGTTTTATTTCACATTATTTTATTTTCTTTTACTATTCGCTAAAACTGTTACTTCCAATTACAATCAAAGCCAAGTGTGCAGAACAAACAAGTTGCGCACATGTTTGCAACAAAATCTATTTTATTAATTGAAATACGAAAAATGATTGAAAACTAAATGAAAACTACATCCGGTAAATTGAAAAGATCTGCCTTGACCTGATACTTTGTAAATAAGTAAATAAATAAATAAATAAGAAATACTCGTACTCTGTGCATTTGTTTCATTGACTGCCGTTTAAATTTTAAATATTTCAAAATTGTAATAGACTAACAAATGAATAACCTTGTGTGTATGTATGTAGTTTTATATGCACATGGATTCATGACATGTTCTCCACTAATCATCATCATCCATTGCTAAGAGTTATATATAATGTAATTATGCATAATGTTATATTATTAACTAAACCAGGTTGATGTGAGGAGGAAATATTGTTACTACAACAAAAGCAAAATTGAAATATTCTTATCATATACATATGTATATGCAGGTGATAATTGCATTAAAAGTGTGGTTAAAAAAAACAGTTTATCTTCTCATCTTTCCTAATCTGTCCCCTCAATACTACCCCCTCGTTTTCAGTTCCGGAGTAATGCGTTGCATATATAGGGGTCATCCCCTGAGTGCTGGTCCAAGATAAAAAATATTAGGATATACACGACAAAATAAAATTGACATACAGCCATACCTAAATACGGGCGGAAAGCGGAACGTTTTTTTCCGCTGAGCTTTAACGCTGAAATGCCATACCTAAACAAAAGCGGCAACGTTATGTCAAAAAACAATAAAAACAGGGTTATCAAACAAACAAATTAAACAACCCTGATTATTTTAACAGCTGGACGGACGACATTTGTGATATTGTTATTGAAATTTTATACAAATTACAAACGTGCATACATATGTATATAAGCATATTGTAAATATTTTCTTATCTCCATTTTCTAATACGAAGTGCACAAATTTTTTCTTTTATTATTTATTTCACTTTTGTAAATTTTTGCTTTTTATCTCTGGTTACAATTGTTTTCTTTTGCAACTAACTTCATTAGAAAACGCTCTGTCAAAATCGGATTTTCCAATAGCAAAGCGTTGCCGCCGCGTTATTTCGGTATGCTCCATACAAAATGTTTGGACATGAGAACTTTTGACAGCTAAAAAACGCTTGCCGCCCGTATGTAGGTATGGCTGATAGTGATAAAATATAATTTGGATTTGAGCACTTCTGTAAAATAGATTTTGTATGAAAATTTATTTTAAAGCACTCTTAAGGTATAAATTATTTTTCAAGAGTGATAATTTTTATTGAATATTTCTGATATGCAGTTTTAAATTTACTGAATAAAGTGAGCTTTTATCGTTTCATAATTTATCTGTATACAATTACGTGTATACAAACATACACATGCATGTATTTATGTACATATACATACATATGTATATTTTACATTTATTATGCTCAATCATAAATTTCAAGGAGAAACATTTTCACGGTCATGTGTGATATCCGGTAGCCACGTGAGTGGTTTCCATGTTATATGTGTAGTATGAGGATTGTTCTAAAACTTAAATTCCACAAAAGGCAATACAAATCACCAGATATGTGTTCTGTGCAACCCAAGTGATTTTGAAACCGCAAGTGAATTGAAAGCATGTGATTTTCAGAACATGTCTTTATGTAGATGAAACCAATTTTAGATTTATATTATTGTTTTTGTAATGCTAACCACAAAATTTGGCAAAATAAAGTCTATTTAAAAATTTTAACAATAATAAAAAAAAACATTTTTATCTAGTTTTAACAGAAAACGTTTTTGTGGAAATTGAGAAATTCTACAATAAAATTTTATATTTAACGATGATTGCAATAAAAAATAATTTAATAAAAAAGGCGAACAAGCAACACAAATTCACACATGTTTGTGATAAAAATCCGAAAAGACAATAAAGAAGTTTTTAATACTTCATAGAAATCGGCTACGCAAACGGAATTGTAATGGCTTTCGGGTTATGGTGCAAATAGCATTATAACACGCATGCTTTTTAAAACCCATGATGAATTGTAACGACGACACTTTGAATACCAAAACGTTAAAATACAGGGAAATATATATTAGAATTTTATGAACAAAATTCGTACATTTGCAAGTAGATAGTAAAAAAAAAAAAAAAAAAGAGAAAGAAAATGCAATTAGCCTTAATCGATTTTCCATTGCATTCAAACTCAAAAATAAAAAGTAAAATGCAATTTCGGGTGTTTGTTTTATTGTTAAATGATCTCTATAAAAGCAGACAGACAGATAGACAGACATGAAGAAAAATCTCTAGTGTTATTACAGCGAGTTATACAAACACATGCATACATTTTTATGATCTTGTTCATTGAAATTAATTAACTTTACATATTTTATTACAGCCTAAAAGTAGACTTTATAATTATATACTTTTTTTACCAGAACATTTACGAAATGAATGAAAATGATTCATTAATAAATATACAGCGAGATTTATTTACTCAAAAGCAATTTATAAAAAAAATTATTTGTATTTTTTTTAAATTCATTTTTAATTTGCATTTCTTCGTTGTTTAATTAATAAAAAAAAGTGTAGTTATATTGAAATGATGCATTACTGTGTCAGAGAAAAAACAAACAGTGGATAGTAAAACTTTCCACAAATTTTATTTCGTTTTTTAACAATTTAATTTTTTTTATTTAAAGATGGCCTTGCTTAAAAATCTGTTTCTTATGAACGGATTTGAAAAATATCTAGTTTATCTGTGTGAAATCGAAATGAAATTACACTCGAGATTTTAAAAATTTCTAAAAGAAATTATTTTTTATGCAACATTTAAAAAAAAAAAAAATTTTTATTACAAAAAAAAGCAAAACAGCATTTAAAACAAAATTATTTTGCTTTATACAACGAAAAAATTTTTCAAGAAATATTAATTTAAAATAATTTGCATGGCATGTAAATTTTTTACGAATTTTTATTATATGAAAAATTATTTAATTTGCTTTTAAAAATATATTTCATAGAAACCCCTTGACTAATTTTTTAAAATATTTAAATTATTGCTTCCATTTAAATATTTTTCGATCATCAGAATCAGTCATTCGAACTTTGTCGAAGTTGGAGTTAAGTTAAGTTTTTTTTTAATTTTTTTATTAACACAATAGCAATTTTATATATAAAAAATATTACGCTTTCTTAAATAGAAGAAGGATATCCTAGATGGCATCATCATAGTTCCTGAGATAGTAATGAGGAAGTGCTCCCAATGAGCAACAAATGCTTTGTAATTTACCGGATCGCTTTGGTGTAGATTGAAAATTGTAATAAGCCCAATTTATATATTTTATTTATAAAAACTATCATATCTAACATATTGTTAGTTAAATTAAATTAATTTGATATTTCAGAGATCGTTCTTTGCAGACATGCTGCTATTCCATAACTTGAACGGAATGATATTATAGTTTTCTTTCACAAGTTGACGTATTAAAAACAACAAACAGCCAAAATTGTCTTATTCTTATTTTTGGTATCATCACTTACTTAATATTATTAATTGCATATTTTTTTTTATGTCAATCAACATCTGTACCAAAATTAAGTCTCTTTTATTTTTCTTAAATTGCGATTTCAATATATATAAATTTTTACTTTCATTTGAGGCACAAAAAAAATTATACAATTTTACACCCAAAATAAAAAAAATCATAAATAATTTCTCTTTTAACTAAAATAAAAATTTCAGTTTAAGATTCATGAATATATAACACAGCATTTATAGTTGCCTCATTTTCAAAATGACTAATTCGCAAGAGTTTCACACAGATTCAAACCAAGAGAAAAATCGTGTATTGAAATAATGTAATTTTGTAAATTTAGCAAATGATTGGGGATTTATTTTGAATCCAAAATGAACTTCGCTTTTTGCGTCTTTTAGATTCAATTATTTTTATTATTTTACATTTTCGTAAAAAAAATAAAAATAATGAAATACAAGTGTTTTGAAAAAGACAAAAAAAAAAAGCTGAAGCCCCAAATAAAAATGTTGTTTACATTAACATTGCCGCGAGTGTTTTCTGGTTGTTTGTTGTGCCTTTTACAAAATTGGTCATAATAGTGGCCAAATTAGACACATGTGTCTAATTTAAACTAGCAGGAATACTATTTTCGTTTATTTTAATTTAATTTTCTTTTTTTTTTTCGTTTATTATTCGCCAAAGAAACAAAAATGATGTTCGGTGCAGCTTTGTTGCAAAAATTGTGTTAAGAAAAGGAAATATGTTGCCGATGCGAAAATCTAAAGCAAGTGGTTGATTATTATGACTCAAAACGAGGAAAACCATAAAAAGTTTTTGGTAAAGCAATTTTCAAAAGAGAAATGTTTATTTATAATTAATTAAAAGCAACACAAAGTATACGTCATGTTCGTGTTTACGTGGTTCTTGTAAAATAATTAGTAATCATACGTTTTTGTACGAGTAGTTAAATAGACAGATCGTTGCTGAAAGACATTTATTGAAAATGCCAATATTAATTATTAACAAATTTACAGAATTTCAATTAAAAATTACTAAATATTATTTTCTTTGCTAAACGAGATGTAAAAATGCGACAATGCCATTATGTGTTTAATATTCCACTGTATTCTATAACTATTTGTCAATGTCACGTCAAGACAATATAAAAAATATTACTCTTAACTACTCCTGGTGGACAACAATTAACAATTTCTGACAGGTTGTGACTACTCTCCAAAGTCTTGGATAGAGCAATTGGCTGTTAAAAATTTTAACATTTTTAATTGCTGAAGAAAAGGAGTACCAACAGACGTGTTCTATTTTTGATATTCCCCTTTATTCTGTAACTATTTGTCAAAGTAACGTCAAGACAATATAAAAAATAGGACACTTAACTACTCCTGGTGGACAACAGCCACTTCTAAGGTCTTGAATATAGCAACAGGCTGTTAGAAATTATGATTTGCTGAAGAAAAGGAGTACATGAGTGTCTTATTTTTTGGTATTGTATTGACGTGACGTTGACATTTAGTTACAGAATAGGAGGGATTGTATTGACGTGACGTTGACAAATATTTACAGAATAAAGGGGATTGACTTAATTAAAAATTTGTATCTTTGGCAGAATTACAGAGGTGACTGCTGTGGACTGCAAAATGTGTTTAGTTAAATAAAATCTAAAGCATATCGATGGTCACAAATAGAAAGGCTTTAGCTCCAATTTTTAAGAAATTGGCTTTTTCAGTGACTCCAACACATTTCACACAAATACACCTAGTTACAAAATTTTAGTGCGATATTTATTTTTTATATTTTACAAGGAAATTATAGTGACAGCTTCTATTGTGCTCAATACACTTTTTGTTATATATTTACCTTTTCCTGTAAAATTGTAATTATATGAGTTAGGGCCTTTCTACTTGTAACCAATGATATATGGAATATCTCAGTCTAGACAATGTCACAGACCGTCAAAAAGTTTCTAAGATAGTCGCCCTGATTATGTAAGACGTTGGAGTTTACGCCTCAGGCGTTTTTCGTAGCAGATTAAAGAAAACTGCTTGTGTGTTTCTTTAATCTTGTACAAAAAAAAACGACTTCGGCGTAAACGCCAACACCTTGGCGCTGTTGGCTGAAGTAGTAGAACACGAGACTATGAAGCGGAGGGTCGTGAGTTCGAGCCCGCGCTGAGTCATGAAATATTGTGTTGAATTCTTCTGATCAGCATTAGTGCGTGGTTGTGTTAGTTGTTGCCAGCCTGTTTCAATGATAAAGGCATAGTCACTGGTCACTGAACATAATTGGCAGCGACTGACACCATCATGTACTAAAAAAAAAAGCAGAGTAACAGCACCCACCTTCGTCGGCCCTGTAGGAAAAATTAGCCGGCGAAGTAAAAGGTTGAAATAGCTACAAAAAAAATGTCTATCTTCTCATCATTCCTAATCTGTACCCTCAATACTATACCCTCGTTTTCAGGTTCTGGCGCAATGCATTGCATATATAGGGGTCATCCCCTGAGCGCTAGTCCTACTCCTAAAAAAAAAAAAAAAAAAAAAAAAAATCAGGCTGAAGATTCGGCCCATTGCAAAACCCATAACACTACACGATTTCAATATTAAAAATATGGCAAGCATTTCGACATGACACCGACATCGTCACAAGTACGACAAACGCAATAACTAATTAATATCGACATTTTCAATCGGCTGAGAACACTGATTGAAATTCTGGATAAGATGTTCTAAACTTGAGCACCAAGATAACATCATCTGTTTAATTTGAGGGCAGCCCTTTTAACCTAATCCAATAGCAATAAAACTCAAATGTGAAGATAACTCATGGATACAAGCCTGAATTTTTGTGGTACAATTAGGGCTTCCTATTGGTTAAAAAGGAGAGAGTTCGAGAGTAGAAAACTGAAAAAATCTCATTAACTTTCAATCTGGTTCTAGCTTAAGAAAATTTATTTGATATTTTATTTTCTAGATTTCACCACTTTCAGTAAAATTTCTTTCCTCTCTCCAACAATAAAATTCATAGAATATGCAAATAAAAAAAATGTAATATTCAAAATATTTCAAGTGAAATAATTGCAGCGCAATTTGTTTTTATAATTTTTGTACAAAAACAAAATTTCCATAAATAACATATAAAAAATTATTGATTATTTTAATAAGATATTGGAATGTTCAAGTGCAGCAAATATAAAAATCATTAAATTGGTTCATTGAACATTTAAAGAAAAATTTTAGCATTTAACAAAATGCTAGTAAAAATTGAAAAATTTCCAAAACGTTTAAGGGAAAGTAATTTCATTAAAGTGATTTTAATAATTTGCATCGTAAAGATGAGAGAAAAAAATCACATGAAAACATGACATAAATAGCAATAAATCAATAAAAAAAATGTTATTTAAATTAAAAATTTTGCAAAAATATACTTCGCCGACAAATTTAATTAAATATGCAGTGCGAATAGCAGATATAAAAATATAAATTGAAATTTAATTGCAACAAAACAGTAACTCAAACACCAATGAGTGTCAAACCGTTTAAAGTAAAAATCAATAAAAGTTTTAAATTAAAAAAAAAAAAAAAACAAGACAAGGTTCAAGAACCTTTCAATTTATCTATAAATTTGAGAATAATATTAATAACAAAGTTATTGTGTTAGTAAGTAAATTTTATAATAAAAAACAAAAACGCAGCAACTGTTAGAAAAACATGCACCTTTTTATGTTTTTAGTAGAGAAAGTTGCAAGTTGTTGAAGCCACAGCCAAGAAACGCACACGCATACGCACACACATACGCAAATAGCACAAGATCAATCTAACGAATAGAAAAACAGAACACGAACAAACAAACAGACGCATGTGGTTTAATACGATGAATTGATTGCGCACTTGAAAAAATTCAAGAATCTACCTCAACATAGTGGAGTCCTATGGCAGATTTGGACATTTGATTTGAAGTTCTGGTGTGATTTAAAATCAAGGAATTGCTTTGTTGCAAAGGATGTTGTGTTTGTTGCGACTGTTGTTGTTGTTGTTGCTGGTGTAGTTGTGGCTGATGAGGTACAACATGTTGCTGATACAATAGGGGCTGATGGAATACTTGCGTGTTGCTGTTTATTTGTTGTTGGGATTTTTGTTGTTGTGACTGAGTTTGATAGAAATTCAGAGCGGACGTGGACGCTGACTGCATCAGCGGATTATGTTTCATTTGTTGCTGATGTTGTTGTAAAATGGGCGTAAATTGTTGCTGGTAACGATTAAATCCTACACCACCAGCAGCAGCTGCAAGATTTTGTTGCATATTCTGTTGATTTGGTTGTGGTTGATAAAACTTTGGCTCCATGGGCTTGTTCGTGTAGAAGGGATCAAAGGTTTGTAAAATCTTGCGTTCCTGTGGCGGCTGTCTAGCTGCATGTTGCTGCATCATGTTGCCATAGTTACTTATCATATATTGCGGCTTATTTTGTTGTTCCACTGAAGGTGGCTGACCTAAATGCATTGCAATTGGTTTTTGTACTGCCGAGAAGGAGGCCGAATGGGCGAGGGGATTCTTCGTGCGTTGTTGATAAACAAACGCTGAAGGTGGGTGCTGTTGTTGCTGACTCAACAGACACTGTTGCTGTTTGTTGTACAATTGATGCTGTTGATTTTGAAAGTTATTCTCTTTATTGGGATTTTTTTGTAAAAAGTCCGGTTTAAAGGTTGACAGTATGGTGGGTTGTTGCGTGAGTTGGAAATGTTGCATCTTCTTGGCCACATTGTTGACAGAGCCAGACTGTTGCAATTTGGCTTGCGGATAATTGGGATCGTTGGTATTGCAAGCGAAGGAGGTCCAATTTAAAAATGTTTTCTTTTGCTGTGGATAATTTGGTAAAATGTTTGCCGCATTATTTGTTTCCATGACATGTTCCTGTGGTATTGTTTGCATCACCTGAAGTCTTTGGGAGGAGCTCGCCATGGGTATTTGAGATGTAGAATTCGATTTGCCGATGGGGTAATTTCTTTTTGCCGAGTTTTGTGTTAAGCTTGTGGTAGCCACGGGTATTTGCGACAAATTCTTGGTCAAGTTGCTGGTTGCTGATGTTAATGGTTGAGAGGTTAAACTATCACTGGCACCAAGGCTGGCTGTTGCGTTTTGCGAATTCGTTAAAGAGTGGTTGATGTCATTATTTGTTGGCTCTTGCTTAATATTCACTTTCTCGCCATTTGCATTAATCGCTGTGGCTGGTGATGACATCGCTGTAGAAACGTTGCTTGGTGTTGTTGTTGTATTTGCTAACGTCGCTGTATTTGATGTAGTGGTTAAGGCGGACGTCGTTAATGAGTATGTTGTTGTGGCTGAAGGTTTTTGTTGGGATTTTTTCATTTTATCATTGAAACTTTTTTCAATTTTATTATCGGCGTCTTTTTGACGCTTTGACAATTCTAAATTGGCAGCGCTTTGAGCTTTTGAGATCTTGTATTGATCCAATGACGATAAAATTTCCCCTTGGCCATCACCTCCTAAACAATGTACCCCCTGCCCTTGATTGTTGTGGGTATGGGAAGCAGGTGTCTTGTCTTGGGTGGTGGATGGTATATGAAACGAAGACGTCAATTTGGTTAATTGCGGCAAATGGGTGGTGCAACAGTTTGTGACGGTTACACTGTTCGTACTAATGGTGCTATTGCTTTTTTCTGATTTACGTTCTAGTGAAGGAGAATCGATGGTTGCTTTGGGAGCAGTTTTGTTAACATTTTCCTTCACTGTCTGTTTGCTTTTTTGTTCTTTCTGTTGCAGCTGCTGTTTTTGTTGTTGCTGTTGTTGTTGTTGCTGTTGACGCAACATCATGATTTCATCGTTTAGGGCTGTAGTACCTTTTAATTCGTTAGCATTTGATGTTGCGGCAGCATTTGCCACCAAAGAAGTTGTCATTTGCAGTGACGGCTTCTTGGGCTGTAATGATTCACTGCCGTTTGCTGCCAATTGAGTTGCAATTTCTTGTTGCTGTTGCCTGCTGGCATAAAATGGACTATATTTAGGAGCCCCATATACATTTGAACTTGAGAGACTTTTCAATAGACCTCGCAGCGGATTGACTGATGTCTCATTTGCTTTGGGTGACGACGAGGACGTGGTTGTGTCGTAACATGACGCAGACATTGCCGTGGAGTTGTTTATTTGCGGCTGATTGGTTGGTTTAAATGAATATATATTATTGGTAGCGTGATTAGCGTCGTTAGAAGGTTTGGGATCGGGTGGCAATAGTATGGCGCTATTGGAAGTACTGCGACTGAGGGAAGGCAAATGCTTCATGTAGCAGGGTATATGCGTTTTGCTCCTAGATCTCCGTAGATTACTGTTGAAAGGCGTATTTGTAGGAGTTAAGGCTGTTACGTGGGCCACAGCATGTGGTACATGGGTCATGGAAACGCTTTTGTTTAGAGCTGCAGCAGGTTGAGGTGTTACTTTTAGTGGCACCTTGCTAACAAAGTTGGAGGAAGGAGTTGTTTCTGCAGCAGCTGGTACAGAGGGTTCATTGCATATCAGTTTATAGAGATCTTCTTTGGTTACGGCCTGTCGCACCTTCATGTCGAGGTGGGAAAGTGAAGCATTTTTTTGCAACTTATTTGGTTGTTTGTGTAATTCCTTTTGGGCAGCTTCGGCCACTGTGGGATCAAATATGGCCAACTTTTTTGCTGTTTGGGCATCTACTTTCAGAGGAGCACCAGCAGCTCCTACAGTAGGATTGCATATTTTGTCGAAATTCCACATGGAGCGTTTGGGAGTTTGCCGTTTTTGATTTTGGGCGAGATTTTCGGTCCAAAAGTCGTTTAGCATTTGCTTGTTTAAGGACAAGTTGGAGCCATTCAAGGGGGAAATATTCTCCTCCCTCAAAGGCTGATGATTATCGTAATAAAGACTTCTTTGTAAAGCTAAAGAGGTTGGCTGCTGCAGAGGTGAACTGGAGGAAGGCATATTGGAACTCGAAATACTTCTTTGTAACTTGGGTTTTTGTTGGAATATCGAGGGATATTGTATGCGAGTTTGGTTGTTGAGGTTGCAAGGAGATTGAAAATTAGTTGAAGAGGATTTTGTTAGGCCGCTAGTGTTATTATTTGCCATTATTATTTCGGGGGGTTGCAACACGCTCATGTTCTGCCTCTCTCCTATCACACTTTGCTGGGAATTTGATTTACTTAGAGGAACCTGCCTCTTTTTAAGTTTATCATATAAATCCTCACACTCTTGGAACTCCTGATGCAACTTGCGATCCAACTCACTGTAATCAGGCAAACTTTTCAAGTACTTGTTCATCATTTCTATTTCGGCATCATAAAAAGATGCATCCAGTTTTGAGGAGGCCTGTACGGCGGCAGTTTTCTCCTCCAATTTCTTTTGCTGGGCTATCAGTTTATCCAGATCGATATTGGTTATTTCATTTGATTTGTGCTGCTGCTGCTGTTGGGTTGCTTTAGGCGAGGCAGACATTTGGGTCTTGTGTATTTTACCAGCAGAGACTTCGTTCAACAATCTGTGTACGTTTCCGTTTGAAGATATTTTTGGTGCCCTGCTGGGTAAAGGAGGTGGCGGCGGCGAAGAAGATGGCGATGATGTTGAGGAGGACAGAGATAAACTGGAAGCTGGACTTGAGGCTGCAGCTGCCGCCATCATTCTAGCCGGCACAGCTGGTATAGAAATAGGCGTGGATGTATTGCTACTCGTGCAGTTGGTATTGTAGGCCAAAAGGCTGTGTTTTCTGGGCAAAGGTGGTGTTGACTTTGGACTTACCGGTGGTAAACCTCGGCTCTTGCGCAGTGCCAAGGGTGAGGATATGGGTGATCTTAGTCCTGATTTGGTTTCAGCCTTGCTGGAAGACATCATTGTTGCCATCTGGGGAAAGATCATTTGAAAGGACTGCTGTTGTTGATTAGCATGTTGCTGTGGCTGTGACTTCTGCATGTTGTTCACTGGTTCTTCTCGAATGGTTTGGATGCCAAGGTTTTCTATAGTTCCAATATCATTTTTCTGTAACTCACAGTTATTTCTGTTGACATCTACTTTACTGGCAACGTTATTTTTATGTATTGATTGATTTTGTGTGATCTTTTGGTTGCTGTTACTGTTGCTATTGCTGCTGCTGCTGTTGGTGGTTTTGTTACGATTTGTTTCGTTACTTGTAGCACTTGTTTCATGTTTATTCATTGGTTTTTTAGAGAGTATAGAGTTTTAGGATTTGGTTCACAAATTTTCTATTAGTTATTTTTTATGTTTTACTTTTGATATAAAATTTTCAGGCTAAGATCTAAGCTGGTTTAAGGAATAGATCCAAAAGTATGAAACCGCCGCTTGTTCAATAACGATCGATGTATTTAATAATGCTTATTTCAAAAATAATATAGTATCTCAAGCACTCGGTATATTCAACGTTTGTTTGCTACAAAAAAAATATGTTTCCTTGTAGAGAGGGAAAGAAAGAAATATTTCTGGCCAATTCTGTCCGAAGTCTTCGGGTATAAAT
Organism: Linnaemya tessellans; assembly: GCA_951800035.1. Classification (NCBI taxonomy): domain Eukaryota; kingdom Metazoa; phylum Arthropoda; class Insecta; order Diptera; family Tachinidae; genus Linnaemya; species Linnaemya tessellans. The sequence goes on along the minus strand of OX637532.1, from coordinate 152,341,849 downwards.
ATTGTACTTTGTTCTTTGATACGTCCAGAATGAAAAAATCTTCCAATGGGATTTCATGAAAGATTAAAAATTTTCGTTGAAATTTCTGTCAAATTAATCAATATTTTCGGAAAATGGAAACTTTATGTTTTAATAAATTTGAAAATAATATATCAATCACTACAAGTATCAACTCTGCGGTCATAAAGGTTAATTTGTTGCATATAATCAAAACGAGACATGCACAGCTATTGTGAATGTTATTTTTGTATGAATACCGAAGATGCTGTCCATGAACTGATTGTTATTAAACTTAAAAACTTTGCATCAATAAAAAAATTGGGACTTTAGTGTGCAGAATACGAACTCGAGATTGTTGAATTTGCATATTTTTGGTTTGAAAGTTTGGATGCAAAGAAAATTAAAAAAAAAATCCAATGAACTTCTTAAAGGAAAAATGTGTTTCTTTTGTTGTTTTTTTTTTTTTTTTTGTAAACACCAGTAATCTATTGTAAAGTTTCCTCAATAGGTTGTAAATTGAAGTACCCATCTTGAATTTGTCTTTGGCATAAACCAACGAAAAAAAACATCTTGAACGTACAAACAAATATGATACACAATATAAATCGTTTACGAATGAGGAACAAGTACGATTACGAATGAATAACATGGAATCCAATTCACAATACGACACTCACAATTCACATAATCATCGTACGCAAGATATTTAGAATACGAACCCCAACTTTCATCAGATGCTCCGGTAATTTACTATTCTTGGGCACTATATATTTTTTGATTATGATAATTTTATCACCTTCGATTTTTTGTATTGTTATCGGTACGCCTGGCATGGGACGTTGAGGCTTAGCCGGCACTTGTGGTGGAGGAGGGTGTGCTATCTTGTTGGTCTGAGTCTGGGGTCCTGTTAGAATGCCACCCGGATTTGGTTTGGCAGCAATTGTGGCCGATTTTTGTAGAGGCACTGGTTTTGGTTTAGGTTTCGAAGTGGTATGATGTTCGGAGGGTTTGTGTTCCTTGCCATCACTGCGAACTATTGATAGATGATACAGCGGTTTGTCATCGTCCAAGATACTTTTCTGTGGCGCCTGTTTCTTTTCCACTTTACGCAATACCACACCCAACATGGGACCGTCGTTCTTCTTAATAGTCACTTGGCTACTGGGTGGAGTTACTTTTCTCAGATTTACTCCCAGTTTCACACCTACAGGCGGTGGAGTCTTAGTTTTATGTACTTGTTTTCCAGTAGGAATCTCCCTTCTTAATGTGTCATGCACTATTTCTTGAATTTCTTCTTTCGTGTACTCTTCCTCAACCTTCTGATCCGTGTGTAGAACGGGATCGGTGTGTAGAACTGGTTCAGGGGCCACCAATGGCGATGGTCCTGGGAACAAGGATGACAAACTGCTTCTACGTCTTTCCATATTAGGAGCCGAGCTGGTTTTCGCCAATGGAAATATGGGTGGTGTGGGAGGCAATACGACGGTTGCCGAGATAGCGACCTCACTAATTATACTAGAATTGCTATTCTGATGACTGGTATTTTTGCTGATGTTAAGCGGTATCAAAGGATTGCCTCCTGCCGCTGAGCCTGGACTGCTAATGCTGGACGCTGCACTTCTTTCATTAAATCCAAGTCTTTCGTCTAGTAAAGACTCTGAACGTCTTTCTCGTGAATTTTCACGATCTCTACGTTGTTGTCTCATCAATTCAATAGAGTCCATAACATTTACATTGTTAATGGAGCTGTTGGAAGAGGAGGGCTGAGACAAGTTTGTGTTTCTGGGTGAGTTTGAGCCATCCGAATTGTGGTGCAACAACGAGTTGGCTGATACGGTTAACTGATTTATAGAACGATTGCTGTCAGTTGCAATTTTGGCATTTTTCAAACCGACATTATCATTCAATGCCAACAAATGTTCTTCCATACCGTCGTCTAAGATGGAGGGCAACGACGTTATGCGTTCCCTGGGAGCCGGCGAGGACGGCAACAGCTTTACCTTGGCATCTAATTGAGCCTCGCCAGGACTTTTTGAACGCAATGATTGATCCGAAGATTGCAGGTCGTCATTATCATTGTTGTTGTTGTTGTTGTCAGCAAATTCCATAATGATTTCTGGATTTTTGGTTATCGTTGCAGTTGCTGTTATTGGGGGAGTTGCTGGTGCAGAGACTGTTAATTTTGCAGCCGTTTCATGATTAAAATTCAAATTTCTGTCACTAGTTTTGGCTAAAGGTGTGGGCGGAGCACTTGAAACTTGTCCCGGTGCACTGACTTTTGTTAAGGCGTTCTTAATTTCCAAGGCAGCTGCTGCACGTATAGATTGCAGCTCTGTGGCCGTCATTTGTTTAACACTCAAACGACGTTTCTCATCATAAATGTGTATGTTCGAACTGCTGCCCGTGGCACTGCCGCTGCCATTACTGTTTGACATCGAGCCAAGGTCAGGGCAGCCCATAGCGATCAATTCGCTCAACTCGTTGGTGGACATTTCTATCCTGAACAACTACAACTGTATTTTATTTCTTTCTTTCAAAAGAAGAAATTTTATATGGCTGTCCAATTTTGTTTGTACGTTCAAGGTTTCTGTTATTTTTAAGCAAACGAATTTTGCCGTTTATTTATTTTAAAATCAAAGCTTTTAAATTTCTGGATTTTGAATGTAAATTAAAATTTATATTTGCCTTAAATCACACGAAACGGTTTTTATTTATTAGTATTTTTCCTTTAATTCAAACGATTATTTAATCACTTGGCAGAAACAAATTTTTTTTTTTTAGAAATTTGTTAACGTATTTTTTTTTAATTCCTTGCAATGCGTTTGCTTTTCTTTACAGTTTTTAATGAACTAAAGGTGTTTTTTAAAGAGTTTTCTTAAAAAGAATTTTTTGTTGAGTACGATTTATCTGAGAATTATCTACGCATGACAGACGTTTGCAAAAATTTTTCGATTCTAATTTGCTTGTCAAGTAATTCAATGTCAATGTTTAAAAAAAAATAATTGCTGTTACTTTTTTTTACTTTGAAAAAATTATTTTTTGGCAAAAGATCACTTTCCCATTGTTGTCGTTAATGTTATTAATTTGTTATTTGTAAATACTAGATTTATATCTTGCAAACATTTCTCAGCGATTTATTTAAATGTATTTCGATTTGCTATATAGGGCGCCATTATGAACCTAATGTGAATGAGAATTTAAGTATAATTTCGTTTGAAAAGGTCGATCGATATTGAGACAAACAAAGAAATAAACAATAACATCATACACAGGCCGGCACAATTAGTGGTACTCGTAAACAAAAACAACTTTTTATGTGACGTGTCAGTCTTAATATCGAGTCAAGAGTAATAAACAATTCCTTTGGAGATTTTCCCTTTTCCCATTTCTCGTATTATAAAATTTACCTCTTTTCATGCAATAGTGGAAATGCATTTGCATATAGTTGTTCCTTTGAAAATATTTCATTTTCTCTCTCTTCAATAATATTTTTTTAAATTAAATTTTATATATTAACTCAAAGACTACAAGTACAAGAGCGACAAACTATCAAATCGAACGAGGATATAAATTTTAAAGCATGATAAACAAACAAAAAATTTAGAAAATATATCGATTTCATTGTATCAAAGTTCATTAATGCAAGGATGTGTTTCGTGGATTCTCTAGCTTTAAATTACATTCACGGCGAAATTCATTATACTCAAGAAGGAAATCTCTTCAGTTGAACAACTAAATAATATATAAAAAAATCTAAATAAATTAATTTGCTGGCGAGCAGTAGTAAGTGTAGGTTTCACGTCTTATGTCTGCTTATTACATCTAATATTTTATTATTTATGAATAAAATTTACTTTAGGTCACTTTACAAATAGAAAATTTCCCAAAGAAAAGCAAATGCATTTGATGTTGTACTAAAAAGCCACAGCTGTTTCTTTAATTAAACAAATACTGTACAGCTGGATTTGTAGCTATTTTCATTCTTTGCCAAAATCAATATTTTATGAAGATCATAGCATTTTTCGCGAAATTAAGCTAGAAATTTTTATAAATGAAAACAGCAGATAAAAATAAATAGAAAAAATACAAATAAATAAATACACGATAGAAAGACTGTTTCGAACGTCACTTATTTACAAAAATAAAAAATAAAATAAAGTAAAAAAATAGAATTGAAATTTTCGTACTTTGTATTTTAAAAAAGTATTTGCTGAAATCGCGAACTCGAGAATAAATCAACAGGCGGCAGTAGATTTGGCAAATATTTTTTAATTTATTAAAAAAAAAAACAATGTAAATGCACATTTTTATTTGAGTTTTATATAAAAAATAGCTTGTGCTAAATTTATTTAAAAAATTAGAAAAAATATTTTTTAGCACTTTAAATGAAAAATTCCGCATATAAATATGTGCATAGATATATAGCGCATATGTGTAAGTACATATACAAGTACATATACGATATGTAGGTTTCAAGTTGATGCAAATATTTTCAGATAACGGGTGAGTACTAGAAATTAGAAAAATATTAAAACTGCTATAGATATCATAATGAGTGCAAGAAATTTTTTATAACGTTTGATTTTGTTTTAAAATTACTAGTTACGACAAAAACAATTAAAAGTTTCACAACCAGCACAATTTATTTATGAAGTTTGATCTTAGCACAAGTAGGATCATTCTTAAATATTTTTTTAATAAACCAAGAACTGTAAGATTATTATTAAATAGGTATCATTTTACTGATATACAGTGGAAGCTAAATTTTTAATGTTGGTAGCACTGATTATTTGATGAAGAAGAAATCTTGCAGTATTTGAAGGGCTGTATTTGGGACTATTTTTTGTGACCCCACGTTCGTAATATATTCGCTTTTTTATATAAAGATATTTGATGAGCCTAAAATGTTCTCTACGGGATTGAATCTGATATAAATATTTTACCCCACGATCCTAATCACCGGCAGGGTTGGCCTATCAATGAATGAATGCAAATGGTAAATATTAGTGTCCGACCGAACGTTTGGTTTCGGCGAATGTGATGTTCGGCCAAAATTAGGTGTTCAGGATTTGTATCGAACTTTACAGAACATTGTTTTATTAAATTACATGTTTACTACCATTTTTGTATGTAAGTTATAATTGGCAGGGTTTTAAAACAAAAATTAATATACATATTGCCATTTTTCAGCAAAAAGTGCAGAGAATATTGCATTCTTTTCTAGAAAAGAGAACATTAGAAAAATAAATATAAAATTTACGAAAATTTCGTTGTAATTTCAGTTGTTAAAAACTAAGAGAACGAGTAAATTTTAATTCGGCAAAAATTCTATTATTTATTTATAAAATTCCATTCTTTATTTATCTCATACGAGATGAATGTTATCCTAAATTTTTCAAATTTTATTTTTTTAAAGTAAATAAATTCAGAAAATGCACATATGACAAAAACTTCGGGTTCCGTTAGAGTTCGGCCGAACTTCGAAAAATTGACCGGAGTTTGCCCGAACTTCGGAAAATTGACCGATGTTCGGTTTCGACTTCGGATAATATTATTAAAAAAACTTTTTGTATATAAAATTAATCGAATAAAATTTATTCGAATATAAATAACTCGAATAAAAATTAATGCAAAATTGCTTTCTTTTTATGCATTTCGTTTCTGTTCCATGCCTCTTTCTTAATTTTCCTTCTCAAGCCGACATGTTTGACCTACAAATGGATGCATAAGCATATCAAACAATAGGATTAGAGATTTGACAAGGAAACGTAAGACATGTTCGTAAAGTACAATAGAAAAATCATAGCGGTACTCAAGAATTAACCTTTAAAAAGTATTTATTACAACAACAAAATATACATACAATATTATTCTAAAAAATATTATTTCAATTGTGTTCGAATACAAATTTATTATACTATGAAATTGTTGAAATAAAATTTTTAGCATAAAATTATGCGAATAGTATTATTCCAAGAGAATTATTCAAATATAAATTATTAGAATATATTTTATTTGTACATTCTTGGAATGAACATATTCAGCAAACGAATATTTATATATAAAATTAAATTATTCGAATAATATTATCCGATTCGATTGAAATTACTCCGCACTTGAGTGTTTTATGGATGCTATAGTAAAAATTTAATAAATTCAAGTGCGTGCGTTCATCTGTGTATCCATGGCATAAGGTCATATATTTTGACCCGTAGTGAGTAGACCGATTGTTGGCGGAAAATATTCTGGCTAATAGCCAAAGCAAAGCAAAATGGAAAAGCGCTATAAATAATTTTTGACACATTTGACGCTAGTGTCAATATTTTTAAGAATTATTTGAAAATAAACAATGAGAACTTCGCGGCAATTAAATTGTTACCTGGTGCTTTTTAAAAGAAATAATTTACAGTATCTTAAGCAGAATTTTTATATTTTTATATGTTAATATAAAACAAGTTTGTTACGAGCTGGTTGTGATACTTATTAATCGTTCTGTTGAAACAAGTAAAGTTTTTATTTCATCAAATAAAAGTTTTGGCTAAAGAGCCATCGTCATAGTTTTAAAAATTTATTTTTATGATTTATGGTGTACTTTAAAATTTTTAGAAATTGTTTGTAGTACATTTTTAAGTTTATATTATTTTGTTTTCCAAATAACTAGTTCTGATCGTTGTTTTTTTTACAAATCGCACTGTTTGTACTTTGTTTATTTTTCTTAATCATTCTTTTTTTCTCACTTGTAGTTTTAAAAATAGTTTTGTATATTTTTTAAAAATAACTTTGGATCATGATTTTTATGCGAAGAGCAACTTCATTACGAACATGTTCACATTATCATGATCATTATTAAACACAACATTATAAATTGAGTTTCCTGATGTGTATTTGGTGTTGTTGTTTTTGCTCTCCAACAAAGTTTTGTTATTGTTTTTGTTTCTTTTTCTATGTTCCAAAATACATAGAAATTTAATTTTCAATTTTATTCACGCTTATATTTTCTTTCCCTTTTTTTTGCATTTCTGCTTTAGTTGATTAAAGAAAATTAGTTTTCTTGAAAATCCATTATTTTTGTTATTATGGCGGAGGAAAATTTTGGCAACTCTACTTTGTTTTTAATTACAATTTTTTTTTGTTAATTTTTAACAATGTAAAACGTAATATATATTTTTGAAAATACATATGTTTTTGACTACATATTTATTATTGAGTTTTACATTTCAGCAGTTTTTATTAAATTTTCTATTTTACTCTGGTTTTGGCAAAAAAAAAAAACAAATCAAACGAAGAATTTGTTTGAAAATTTACTTTTTCGTTTCGTTTTTTTTCTTTCAATTTATTTCAAAACCTCATCACTAACAAATTTAGTTGTTTTTTGTGTGCTCATGTTGTTGTATTTAAAATAAATTTTCTGGGTTATATCACCACTTATTTAAGTAACCAAAGAATATATGAAATTTTGTATCTACAAACGACACGAATGTACAATATTATTTCTTTTCTTCTTCTTTTTTTTAACAACATATTAAATAAAATTTTTCCATAACATGGGCACTGTTTTGATCAAAACATGTTTCCTCTGTTTTTATTTTAATTTTTTCTTTACACCTGCACAAGATTTATGTCTCGAAAATTTTCTCCTTATGTTGTTTTAGTTATGAACACACGATTTCGCAACATCGCCGTCCAATTTAAATATAGATATTCCAAAATTATATACAACATTTTATAATTTTATTTCAGCAAACAATTAAATAGAATTTTGTCGGACTTTTTTTTTTAATCAGTAATAAATTATTAAATAATTAAATGGATTGAAAAAAGCAATCTTTTAACGGCGAGTGCTTGAGTTTATTTTTAAAATAACCATATTAAATTTGTTTTCTTAGTTTTTCCAAATTTCACACGTCGGAAGCAAATGTAAAAAATATCAAAACTAAATATTGAAACTGAAAAAAAAAAATCTCACACACCACTTGAGTCTAAAGGCCACCGCGCTCGACAGACACAACCGTCTAATGAAGATTTTAATCTTCGTCTGATTTAAGATTTTCGAAAATGAAAATTTTTATAAAGGTGTAAATTGTATATGTATATGCGAGTATATTCACACACACACACACAACTTTCTTCTTATTTGCTCTTCGTACAGAGGAAAAATATAAAAACGGCGAAAATCGCAAGAATTGTATAAAATCTTTCGAACGTAATTTCCTTTATAAACAAAACATTGAAAACTATAGAACACAAAAAGAGATTTTTAACATAAATTTTCAGATTATGATCATGGCAGACAGTAAAACTCAAAACAAAATAGTTTCAAACATGCGCGCGCATCTAGTTGCAGTCAAAGCAGATACAAAAAGCGTTTACAAGTTCATTCTCGACACTTGACAGTTTCAAAACACATGCTGGCGTCACATTAAACACTCTCTGGTGCAGAAGTACTGAAATAAAAATCGAATGGGTACTCATTTTGTTTTCAAAACTTGCAGATTTTACAAAATAGAAAAGTGCTAACAATTTAGTGATTTTGGATTATGGCTGAAGTAAGCGATGGTTGCTGCAGAAAAGAAATAAAGTTATTTATTTGAGACAGTGTCGAAACTAATTTATTAATACAAAAAAGAAAAATGTATAATAAAGGTTTAAAGTTGTGTTTGTGGAAAAATTGCAAATCTACTATGATTGTTTTTATATAATTCTCAAATAGTTTCTGACAGTTTGTGCATTAGCTAACGGGTTTTGGAAGTTTTCAGAATTATTTTGATATCTACTGATGATTTCTATGCATATGGACAGTGAAATCTATGAATGTAGACATACTCAACTCGCAACATACATATATAACGATTTTGTTGTAGATATTCACATGGACGTTTTTTTTAGATGGGATTTTTTTGTGTGTATGATATGTTCTAAGGTATACGATTCGCTGCAATTACTTTTAGAGCAGTTAATGAAGAATTTGGCCTTGTGTATTCAAAATTTCACCCAATTTCCTTCCATTCTAATATTGAACACATTTTCAATTTGCTTAAGGGAGCTAATTTAATTCATTCAAAGTTAACAATTTGAAAATGGGAGCAAACAGTTTTTAGAAAGAGCCTAGCATTATTTAAGAGAACAAAATTTAAGGTTTTTAAGAGAAATTATATACTAAAATATACATCTAAAGTTTTTAAAGCTTTTTCCTGCAAGCTGTTTGTATTTTTAGAAAATTGTGTTAAAATCTTAATTTATCATGTTCACCCTGTGGCATGTTCGATCAATAGATATTATTATCATTATATTAGGTTTAGGTCCCTTTGCTTGATACATAAATACATTTCAATATTCTTCGATAATTTTTTTTTTTTCAAATTTAAAATTAATTTCAATTTAAATTTTTTTTTTAATTTAATATTAAATTCAATTTCATTTTGTTTTCTAAATTTAATATTAATTTCAATTTAATTTATTTTTTTATTTTCCATGGAATAATGTTAATTGAAAACAGACTAGATTCCAGTTGCATCTGTTAAGGAATAGAAGACATTTACAAAAATATTATAATACCCTAAGACGGCAACATCCTGTTCCTTTTCCTGTTCTTAAGAAAACAGGGACAATATTTGAATTACGAAAATTGCATTTTCAGTTGTTTTCTTAAACTTTTTAAATTGAATTACGAAATTAATGAAACTAAATTATATTTTTTATTTAACTGGTGTCGCACACGAAAGACAAATGCTTGAATGAATAAAAAACGTCAACCGAGCGATTTCGTACAACGAAAGTGTTAAGTTTTGTAAACACCATTTGAGAATTTCAACTGCCTAACAGATTTGAAACAAAAACAAAATTGTATAAAATGTTTTTGTTTCAAATGTATTTATACGAAAGAAGGAAATTTTTCGACATCGTAAAATAGGCGACAAGTTTATTGTGAACACCCTTGATTTATTCTAAAAACATTTTTAAATAGATATATTACGATTGATATTGGTAGCAAAAATGATCTTGCATAAAAGCTACAGTTTTTTATTTTTGGTTTAGTTTATTTTTAAGCCGCCTAATATATAAAAAAAAATATACTCGTATGTATGTTTGTATATTCTAATTAAAGGTAAAATGGGTAAGTTTTCCTAAAATTACTTGTATGGCAAACTCAGTAAAGCAGCATTTTAACAAAATTTTATTTTTCATAATTCGAATTTTCTTTGTAACTTTTGCTTAGCAGATGTCATGAAAAAACATTATTTAATTTTGTAGCCTAGTGTAATTCGTCACATAGTAATTTATGGTGATGCCACAAAGTTAATATATGTAAATTTTTTATTTTTTTTTTTTATTTTTGATTCGTTTCCTTTTTACTTATTTAATGTATTTTACGTAAAAGTGCCAAAAACTGTTCACATAAAACACATTCCACAAAATTAAATAAAAAACAATTAAGTTAGCTACTAAAGGAAAACAAAAAAAGACATTTTGCAACTTGTATAAAATAAATTGTCCAATTTCACAACTCACTAAATAGTCCTCTTCGATTTGTTCAAAATACTCATCCTGCAGCCAATCACCCACAAAACGCCCATACATAAATTCACATTCTAAAACTAAATCGATTAAATTACTCTGTTTACGCAGGGGGCATCTGCCACCCCATCGTTTTACGAATTCTTCATCTGCCTCATCTTCAACTTCTGTAACAATTGACAAATTAGAAGATCCACTGGCAATCGAACGTGATGCGGCGGTTGGTATCGGTACTTTTATTCGAGATATTTTTTGCACATACAAAGTCGGTATGCTGGAGGATGCATATTGTATGGCTCTATGCTGGGCAGCAATGATGCCCTCCAATTCATGAAAGAAATCTATTTTGTTTGATTAATCGGAAAGCACACACACTCACAACACGATATAAAAAGAACGAAGCACAACTAAAGTGGACTACACAATTAAATTTTCACTTGAAAAAAATAAAATAAAACCATAGACAAAAGTAATTTAAAATGTGAGACAGCAATATCATCTAACATTTGAGAACAATCAATTAAAATTCACCAAACGATCATGGCCAGCCAGCAGTAGAGTAGCCAGATACGTGGATTTGCCGCGAAACTGGGGATTTTTATGTTGCTTGGTTACCGATTTTCATGGACGGATTTATTATTTTAAAAATATTGTTCATTTTTATAATTTTATATTTGTTTTAGACATTGCCGAAGTAACCACCCTTGTATTAAAAATTAAAAGAATTAATTAAAGTAAATAAAAAAAAAAACATAAAAAATCCCTAAAGGTACGTTCACACTTATCAAATATTTGCCCCGAAGAGCGTAACCACTATATACTAATGAAAAATATTTTTGTTCAGATAATTGTTTATTAATTTAACTCAATAAATACTTTTTCGAATTAAAAAGTTTTTTATTAGTGTTTACGCTTTTTTTGGTGAAATATTTGATAAGTGTAATATCTGATATAAAACGAAAATGTTTATTGCAACTCCTATTAAATTCCAACAATAACATTAATTATCGAATTTTTCGTTCCCCGCTTTTCAGCTCTAATACCTTTTAGCGAGCCTGAATCTAAAAATATAAATATATGTTCGTGTATATAAAACTACATACAATTACAAACAATTACATTTTCTCAATTACATATTTAGAATTTTATAGGTGAGAAAAAATCCAATAAACATTAAGCCACTTTTATGACACACATTAACTCAAAAAAGAAAAAAGTTTTGAAGCATCGCCCTACATGAAAATGCATATATATTGAAATTATTTTAAATTCATCAATAATTAAATGAGATATATAAATATTTTTTTATTGAAATATAATGTTTAATTTTCATACTCATTTTCTAGTTAAGATGCTATCATTTTCAGTACATACTTCAATCCCTGGATTGTGAATACAACGTAAAAATGTTCTGGCAACACTGAGCTGCAGCTAAATAACTTACAACATGTAGTCAAGACAACAACCGAAATATATTCACATGCTTTAATTTCAAATTTCATAAAAAACTTTTAAATACTTAAATAATTAACGAATAACTCGTATCAACAACTCACTAAATAATCACAATCATGATCATGAAAATATTCTTCTGTGAGCCAATTTTCTTTGATATACTGTTTGTATGGCACCGAAGTCTGATACACCAAATCATCAAATTTAACAAGTTTTTTTGGAGCGGGCATCTCCCGCATTTTAAAATAACACGGTACTTTGGCATTTTCAAAATTATCTAAAGTTAATTGAGATTTTTCCAAATAACGTTTAAAGAATAACATTCTGAAAATTTAACTGGCCGTTTTCGGCAACGAAAATACGAATGCGTTGTCAGTCACTGTGTGCTTTTAGTCTACTAAAATTTGATAAATTTTGTTGCTTTTCTTTTTTGGTGGAAACAGCGGCAGACAACAATGAATGCTTTTCCGTTTGTTTTTCATTAGACTTGTTTTTTTTGCAGCATATTTTTGAATCACATGCATAGTTTTTTGTTTATGTTCTTGCAGCTGAGATGAGTAATTTTTTTATTTATTGAAAGTGTCTAGGAATGATTGGGAGGCGGTAAAGAAATTTCGCATTCATTAAATTTAGTCAAGTTCAATGAAGCTAAATTGAAGGTGTTAAGGTTAAAAATAGTTCAATTATATTCTAAATTTAAATCAATTTGCAGTATTAAATTAAATATAAATGATTTTTTCAGTAGACGAGCCAACAACCCACTGATCAGAAGAAGAGAGAGTGAGACAGAGAGAGAAAAATAATCTATGCAGATATTTTGAATTTTTGTTGTATTTGATTTAGGCTATAACTGCAGATATTTACTTAGAGCTAAATCTTTAGAAGTTCTTTTAGGGTTTTTGGGATATAAAAAAAACTGAACAAGTGTTAGGCAGATTCTCAACTTGAACATTAACAAACGTAAATAGAGAAACAGAAAATAGTTTTTTTTTAACTATCACTAGCGTAAAAAACGTTTTATAAACCATTATTATAGCTATAAAAATTGAAACTTTTCCAATGTGTCGGAGATCATAACGTAAAGCTTAACAATATTCATTCCTTCGAGTTGATCTTTTAAATGCAGTTAAACTTTTTTAAAGCTATTTAAGCATTTGATGAATCTTCATTCAAATAAAATTTATTAATTAGTTTCAGAGGGCGATTAAAACAGCTCTATGTTTTGCATTATTAACTTATGATAATAAATTAAGAATTTCTTGTAAAAAAGAATATGATTAAATTGTTAATAAATAGTCAATTTAAAATAAATTTTATAAAAGTTACGTTAATCTCTTCTTTTTTTTCTTTTGCAACAAAAACAAAAGAAAAATTTTAAAATCAATTCAGAGTAAATTGAAAAACCTAACACAAGAACCTGCATATAAAATGAAAAGTTTTTACCTTAGAATGTGATCTCCTGTTATTACGTCCACTATCACGTTCATCCTTGGCACGGTCACGATGCCGGCGGCGTGAACTTGAATGTGAGGCGTCATCTCTGTAACGATATTTATGGACACGACGGCCCGATGTGGGAGACTTACGGTGTGAACGTTTCGAACGCTCTTTACGGCGTCGTGATGAACTATCAAAGCTGAAAAGAGGGGGAATTTTAAAGGTTAATGCAAACATGGAACAATGAAATGGCAAATAAATAAATATGGCACAATATACAAAGACCTAAATCGTAATACAGCCGGGCCCAATACGCTTGATAACGTGAACACAATTCAGAAATGTTTTGGTTTTCCTTTCTTCTTTCTTGTTAAGAATTTTTGCAAATATTTGTTTAGTTTGTTTATGTTTTTAATATTGTCTTTGTTTCAGTTCAATTTATTCAAAAGTTAAATAACAAATTGTTTATTTGATTTATATGTATATTTTTTTTCTTTTGTTTACTTTTGTATTATAGTATTTTGAAGTTTTCGATTACATTTTATAAAAGGTCTCTTAGATTGAGTCAAAGAGAAAACAACATCACGAAAACAAAGAATAATTGTAAATAGTAATACACTTTAAGAAATAATTAGGTTATGTAATTTTTATTTCTCAAACACACTTAAAAAATTGCATTTTTAGCGCCAAATTATTGAAATTTCTGCCCATTAATAAAGAATATTTCAAACACATTGTGGCGATGTCGTCGTTTTAATTATACAGCTTTTCAAATTCTTTGTTTATTTAATATGTATTTATTTATATGCAGCCAATATTTTCCCAATTATTACAAATGCTTAAACACAACTAAGAACCAAATTATGTTCTTTCGACGGCTTATGCCATCGAATGACCAACCAATCTATCCATTCAACTGATTATCTTCTCCACTTCTCCCTCTCTAGCCAGCCGGTGGGTGTCTGTGTCCGGTGATGTTTAAAATGCAATTGCAATAATTATTTTTTCAAAACAATATATAAACAATCTATATTCATTTATTAAATGAATTCTGCAATTAAATCATCTTTCTCTTTGGCCGCATGTGTTTCGTTGACGTTTTCTGCTCTTCAATAGGTCAGTAGCAAGAGTTTGTTTGCTTTGAAATATACATAAACATATGAATTTAATTTTGTATCTGTTGAAAAATTTGCAATGCAATTAAAGGCTTGAGATATAAAAAAAAATAATTCAATATTTACTGATCAATGCAATCCACATTATGGTGGCGGCACTGTTGCTCATGTTTTTCTCATAGATAAGTCGAACATATGAAATATGTTGAGTACCATTATTTATGAATATATTCACCCCTACCATGAATGATTTTCCCCTCAAAAATTTTCCCTATTCCCTAAAATTGCAATCATGAAAAAATTCCCCGTGAATGATTTCATGCTAAAATTAAATTCCCCTTATCGTGAATGATTTTTTTCCCGCGACTTTTTTCACTTTTCCCTTTAATTTGTTCACTTAGTTTTTGGTAGAGAATAAAGTAGAAAATGTAAGTATTTTGTATTATAATTCGAATATTAGAGTTTACAAATTTTATTTGTAAACTCTAAAAAATTATATTTTTTGCAACAATTCAAATGCCTGCGTCTTTGTAAAACTTGCTGCTCCAATTCCAAACATTAAGATTGTTTTTAATTTGTTTTCTTTGGTTTCCAAAATGTATCCAAATTATTTTACTACTAAATATTTAGCATACTTTTAAAAAAAATTTTAATTATTACATAAATGTAAATTTTTGAAACACAAAATTCTTTGATTTATCATGTTGTTTTTAGCTTCTTCGCTTTTTTACATTCACTGAAAACTGATAGCGGGAATAATTTCTCACGAAGGATTCACGATACCATTTTTTCACTTCAAGTGGAATAAAAATTTCACATGAACAAAAGTTCCACTTGTTAATCACGATAGGGCTGATAGTTTTAATTTTACGTGTGTGAAGATATATTTAAATTAGCCAAGACGCAAACCGAAAGTTGTACCAAATCTATTCTGCACTTAACAGATCTCCGCTAACCACTTTACATTTGGAGTATAATTTGAATAAGTTCATTTGGAAGCCAAATCTAGGAACTGGAGCCAGTTCTACCCAAACTAGCGAATAGAAATTAAGAAATTCTTAACAAATATATACTTAAGGGATGTACTGAAAATATAAAATATTGTAAAACCATTCATTTGGAAAAAAATATATTTTCAGTCATTGTGGGATGGGTACACATTAGGGTGTCCCAAAATATTTTTTTGTCAGAGGCTCAAGCATAATTTGAAAACTTATAGGGTCCACTATTTTTGAATTTTTTTTTAGATTTTTGGGAAGAGGTTTAGAGGTCGCGCAAATCAAATCTTTGTTAAAAATCGGGGTTTTCGACCTTTTTCAAACTTGACTCATAACTTTGTCAATCACCACGTTGATTTAATTTTTTGACCGAATATTTCTAAAGAAAATTTTCCAAAATTTATATCCATATGCAAAAACTTTAAGTTTCGGCAATATTTTAGTCCATTACGATTCCAGATATTAAGTATTTTTGCAATTTTTAACAAATTCTGTAAAAAAACGGTTTATTACTTTTCAAATTTATATGGAAGGTATACAAACTAGTGAGGCGATTTTGAAAACGGATAAGTTCTAAACAATTAAGAAAAAGAAAAATGGAATTTGGTCCTACAGTTCCCGAGTTACACTATTTTTATATTTTGTAACTTAAAAATGGTGATACATTTTTCGTTATAATTTTTGTATATTTCCATAAATTTTTATAGTTGGGTCTTTAAGGAGATTTCTGCGAATAAATAAAATATTATTTCATTTCAATTTAATCCGCCGTTTAATTGAACTTATCCCAATATCTTCAGGGATTGAATTTTTGAGTTAGCTGCCCGACAAATCAAATAGAGAAGTTCTTTGTATATATAAAAGTTTTCGTCGACGTACCGGTAAGAATTTTTTTTTATTTTGTTTTTTTTTTTGGTTAGTGCAAAAATGTGTAATTTTATTCAAAATAGATATGAATTTTGTGAAAACAAGAAATGTGTGGCTTGTTGGAAAAATGATTGATGCCCTTGATCCCTCGAAACCGCGGACAAAATTGCAAATTTTGCAAAGATTTTTTAAATTACATCTAATCCAAAAATATACATAAAATATATATTTCAAGATGCAAAGAAAAAAATTCAACATTTACAAGTGGTAAATGATGTCGCAGAACGAGGTGTGGCTTTGGCTAATACTTATATTAATGTCACAACTTCTGAAACTGATTTCCAGAATTTATTGCAAGTTGTAGAACTACATCGCAAGAGCCTCAATAAATGATTTTTCACAGAGCAAAACAAAAGTTTGTTTTTTAGTTGATTGGGTATGATTGGTAACTGGCAAACAGCTTATAAAAACATATACTGGGTATAAAGATAAAAACGGGTATAACTCAGAAACGGTAAGAGCAAATTTAAAAATTGTTGTATTTATATTAATAAGAATTAATTTGTCTTTCAAACTGCATCATTAGTTTTTTTCGCTTTCATTGAAACTTAAAAACTTGTAAAGCGTTATTACAAAATTTTTGAAAAAATTACGAAAAATTGTAATTTAGGGTAAATAAATAAGCAAACTCATTACCAAAACTTATAAGTTTTTCACACAGGAATAAAGCTTGGATACTTTTCTTTAAAACTGTTTCCTCAGGAGCGAGGAAACCCGTGGTTATTAACCAAGTTATGAGTAAAGTTAGAAAAAAGGCCGAAAACTCCGGTTTTTTATGAAAACTCCATTTGCGCGACCTCTAGACCTATTCCGAGAATTCTTTAAAAAAAACCAAAAATACTTTATCCTATAAGCTTTTAAATTTTGATTGAGCACTTATGAAAATCAGAAAAAAAAATTTGTTTGGGACACCCTAGTACACATATATCACCATATACAAATGGTGGGCCAGGGAGCCCTTTATGTTGTAGAAAAAGTTTTACATCTGAAATAATTTTGGAATTCGAATAATTCAATTTAAAAAAAATTGTATAAAAAAAATTGGGTTGAGAGGATTAGTGGTCATTATGGAAAAGTGGGGATGGGTACATAAGTATATGCCACTATACGCAAATGGTGGCCCAGGGAGCCCATATGCCACTATATACAAATGGTGTATATCCACAATTGGGATATACTTATAATTATAGATATAGATACTTCAAATCCCTAATAAATATTTTAAATCCCTACTAGACTCAAACTCTAAAAGATTTTAAGATTAAGGGTAAACAATTCGGCCTCAAAATTTTTGGAGACATGCTTAAATTAGAAAACATAACTAAAAGATCTTGGGTGTTAAAAAGCTTCATATAAAACAGAATCCGTTTAAAACAGGTGGCGTTTAAATATTATGCATGTCATTTATCAAATTACAAGCGAAGGTTTGCAATTGTTATTTTTAATGATTTATTAGAAATGGAAATGCAATTTAGTTGCAAATCTCATTGAATATTTATTGCATGCAACAAACAACCTTAAAAGCTAAACTTAAGCTAAAGACAGTACAAACGATTTCCATTATATTGTATATAAATTTAATCCACGCATAAATAAACTTAATTAATTTGTCTATAAAATAATGCATAAAAAAATATTTAAGCCAAATAGGCGTATCACGCAAGGCAATCTTCCAAAAGCAAATAAGCACACATTTTACAAAAGATAAAGCATTAAATGAAAATATTGATTCTTAACCAATAAATAGAACTTAAGTGTTAACGCCGGCGCCAAAAAAGTGCAAAAATATATAAATCATAAAATAAATTTGTTTGTTTGTTTGTTTAATAAATAATAAACAAAATCGTTTAAAAAGAAAATATGATGCACATACAGAAAATATATAAAATGGCAAACAGCTTCGTTTTTATCTTTAAACGATCATATGCAACGTGCACTCGTCATTATTTTTGCGTTTTTGTTCAAACATTTTTAGTATTAATTTTTTTTTTTTTTGTATTTTATATATAAAAAATATATATTTAAATATAATTGGCTGCGTTTGACTTAATGTTGTCTTCCTTTTACATTTATGGTCATTGTTGAATTTTATTTGAAAATTGTCTTTTGTGCGAATTTTTATTGTATTATGACACAGAGTCATAAATTTATCACTATATTTGGTTAAATTTATGCAGAGGGTGTTTGTTAGATTAAAACAAGCTGTTGCTTATGCCGTTTAATATTTAACAACAAATAAATTTACTTTAAAGTTCAGGAACATGTTGCTGGAGCACTTGAACTAATCAAATGAATGAAAATTTAATGTATAGCCTAGTACTCTGTTTGAATTTGTGGAAAATGTTGCGCAACATCAGTTATTTCAGTTTCAGTTTTTTTCCTTTTTAATTGAAATTATCTTTTCCATTTTCAATGAGAAAATTTTTTGTGTCAAAAAATTATCGGACGAAATAAATAACATTCATATTATTTCACATGTTTTTCATAATTAAAACAGAGTACTAGTTTAGCAACATTTTTCCACAAATAATTCGATTGAATATTTTTTGTATGGGTTCTGTCAGAATTTCATATGAAATTTTAAACAGAATACTAGGCTTTAGTTTTGAATAATTGCGAATGTGTATATTTATACGAACCTAAAATAAAAAAGATTGTCAAATACTCAGATTTGAACTTAACGCCGGCTAATAATAATTGGCCTAATGCATAAAATATGTATTTCTTATTTGAAGAATTTCTGCACAAAATTTGTCACAAAGCACTTTGTAAACATTAAAACTTTATTTTTTTTAATGAATTAGACTTTTATGCCCCTATTATGGTTTACAACTCAACTCAGTTGAGTTGAAATTGAAACAACTCAACTTTTAAACAACTTAATTTTTTTTTGGTATTACGATTTACAACTAAATCTGGTTGAAGTTGTTATTTTGTTGCCAGCATAAAAAATAACTAATTGACAGATAATTAAACAGCTGATTCTAGTGCGGGAAAATTTTCAAACAATAATTTTTAACTAAATTTTGCAAAATTGTGTGTTTTATTTAAAAATATAGTAAAATGGATATTAGTGTTGATTTATTTTATAATGGTGAAAATGATGATGCAACAATTGATGTGCTTCGCATACGAAAAAATCTTCGGGATCACTCGAATCCATTGGAACTTCCAAACAGCAAGTAGGAAAAGTTTTTATGATAAATAGTAGAGAGGATTTTAAAATTTTTTTTTACAGATTTGAGAGTTTCTTTCGTCTAAATAAGGAAGCATTTAGCTTTTTGTTAAACGAACTTAAGGAACATTTCCATCAAACGGTTAGAAGTTTTGAATTTTGCGGCGACCTTTTATTATTTGTGACGCTGATGAAGTGGGACGTTCAACGTTTGCATTTTGGGGTTCACACACAACAGGCGAAGTACAAGCAAAATTGTCTCCCATTTCATCGTCATTCATCACCAGTTCAATATTCTCGACCCCAAATGAATGACCACCTGGTGTTACTTGTTCTTTTATTTGAATTAATTGTGCAACGCTTTCCTCCAATGCGCTTAATGATACTTCCTGAGAGGGACCCCCACCAGTAGCAAGACAATTGCTTCGGTTGTTGGCAAGTTTTCGCTTTAAATTTGCCTTATAATGTATCCAAACCTAGATGATAAATAAATATTAACTGTATTTTCATTGTTTTATTTCATGATAACTTCTTACCCGTCCCCAGTCGTGCGCAGTTCTTGAAGGCGGCCCTAAACTATTCAGTTCTACTGCAAATTGCTCCCACAATTCCTTGCTTTTATTTTTGCTGCATCCAAATTGCGGCTTACCTCTTCCAGTTTCGGGGTGCTTTTCCATCAACTCAACTAGTTTTTCAAATTGTTGTTTCGTAGTAAGTTTATTTTTTCTATAAATTTGTTAAAAGTCGCTATTTAATAAATTATTGTAAGACAATAAAAAAAATACTTACCCGCTTTCCATTTTTTGTTCTAATAGTCAATTCAAAACAACTGCTAATTATCAGTTGTAATTTTTTTGCGTTTTTGTCAACTACACCAACATAGAGTTGTAATCGGTAATCGCTACAAAAAGTTGTAAAACGCTAAAATTACAACCTTAGAATATTTGACAGGTTGAGTTGTATTTCATAATACTAAATATAAAAATTACAACTGAAATAGGGTTGAGTTGTAAACCATAATAGGGGCATTAATCTATAAAGGGCGAATAATAGTACCCATTCATGATTATTTCATATTTTGTACACGTTTTTTTTTTCAACTTGTTATTATTCCGCACGAAATAACCTAAAAAAGCTTTTCTAATTATATTACAAATGCTTACAGCTGTCATCTAATTTCTTAATTTTTTGTTTAAATATTCTAGCTGTTAAAATAAATGCAAACATTTTAATTTTATGCTCAGTAGCATTTACAAAATATGCATTTGCATATGAAACACATGTCCGATTTTCATTCGCAAGCAAAATATAGTGAGTATTGGAATATTTTTCCTCTGATATATACATAATTATTTATTATGTAGATTTTATTATTATTTGTGTAGTATTTTCATTTGTTCGTATTTTAATTCGTACAAATCGCATTAACTATTTATTGCATGTCTTGTTTTTTATTTAAATATAAACCTACTTAATTCAAAATTATGACGACAGAGTCTTTAGCGGTAATTAATTCAGACACAAATGAACTTTTAAGGCTTTTTTTTTAAAAAAGGCGGCGTCTTTTAAATTGAGTGTTAACATATATAAGCTTTTATAATCTGTTTTTATTTAATATGCACTTGAGATTCGTTTGTTTGTATTGCAGACTGACTTCGGTTTGTTTTATTTGACTGTTAAGAAAGTCGGATGATAGTCACAGCAACATGTTGCAAATTATTTAATGCAATATTATTTTTTTTTAAGGACTACTTGAGTCATTACTTTATTTTTTCAAACACTTTCACTAAAATGATGCTGCAGCAAAGGCAATTTCCCATTATATGGCATTATATGGCAAAAGGCATATGTATTTTTTTAATCCCCATAAAGTATATACATACAGATATTCTAGATCAGTGATGAAATCTAAGACGATCTAGCCACGTCCGTCCGTCCGTCTGTGGAAATCACGATTCAGTTCAAACGAAAAGAGCCAGATTCCTGTAATTCGGTATAAATACATTTTGAAGTATAGCACAGGCCAAGTTCGTATGTAAATGGGCTGAATGGAACAGAGGAAAAAACGTTCCCCTAAGAAGTACTAGACCAACCTCTAAAAAACAACATAATTTTTACAGTTTTTTTTAAAGCAAATATTATTTGCGTTGAACTTGAAAAATCCATTTTTGTACCCCTCTCCCTTTAGTGGACTTCGAAGTAACATATTATTTGGGAAAATTGTATAATTTAAACCCACATTTCTTAAAAATTAAATGTTAAAGCTGTTATGTCGAAGCTAAAGAGGTCTCGGATCTTCATCTGCCCTCTCCTCCCCGCACCCTTGCCCACTAAATGACCCTATAAAAAAGTTTTTTTTACACTTAATAACCTCCACAATTGACCTTTTAGTGTTTTATGGCAAAGGTGAGCTGTCTCCCACACGACCCCTACCGGAGTGACACCGACAAAATAGTTTTTATTAACTAAATATTTGGAGGGTATTTAAGACTCAACCCGGTCGAATATAACCTCCTTACTTGTTTATGTTAAGGATGTTGCAACTGGGCCTTTCGAACTCCGGCAGTTTATAAAGGTCATTTTGTTGAAGTTGAATGAATAAAATTTTTTGTTATTTTTTCAGACCCCGATTTTTCATCCTAAAAATCATCTTCGGCGCTAAAGCCTATTTCTGATGAATGCGTACATGCACAAATAAGATTGTCGAACTTGGGATGATACCAATCCGCTTTGAATGCATTTCGAAAGTCACATTTAGAATAAAATTAGATTTTACCAATACTTGAGTGGAACTCAGTAGTGAAACGAAATATCTTATTTTCAATACTTGGGTGGAACTGATTCACATACAGATATAAAATCAAAAGTTTAATAAACATAAAACTTCTATGCTAAACCAAAGTATCTACAATTATAAAAAAAAATGTTGACAAATCAAAGTCACATAAGTATCGGCTAAAAACCTACACGATTATTTTCCATGTGAAAGAGAAAAAAAGAAGGCAAACGATGTCATTAATTGGACAGACGTAAATGCAGGCAACCAATCATGTTTTTTATTTAGTTTGTTTATTATTTATTTGTCTTAATTAATTACCTTAACAAATAATTATAGTTAAAAAATATATTATTAAATTTCAAATCATAAATAATTTATAAATAAATTATGTACAATATAAAAAATATGAATAATTGTGACTTGTTTGTTCAACATGCAACAGCAAGAAGTACAAAAAATGAAGTCTACAAATGAAGTAGTTTTTATAAGGTTTATTCAATAGTTTTTTTTTTCGTAATTGTTTAATATTTTTTCTTGCTGCATTTTTTCCATTTTATTTAACATTGACACAATTTGTTTAAACGGCGACACCACATCATTCAGATTATAATTAACTATATTATGCATACAGCAAGAAAATCCGAGATAAATTAGTTATGCAGCAATTAAATAAAAAAAAAATTAAATTAAAATAATCAAAGTCATTCTTCACACATTAAATTTGTAGAAATTGAAACACCTTTAAAACAACTCCCTGAATAATCAATAAAAAAATGTTGAATCATTTTCATAAACAATAACATCAATTATGAAATTGTGTCCTCCATAAAAAAAAGTTCAAATATTTTTGTGATATTAAAATCCATTTTGGAAAAAATGTACACATCCCTGCTAAAAGTTTTTAAAAATTATTTATTTTGTGTTGTGTTCAAAAGAAAGTCCAAATTTTTGACACTCCAAAATTTATTTTATAATTTGTATGCGCATGAGCAAGTGATCGATATTTTGCACTAAAATCTACTGTAAATAAATTCCAAAGATTGTTAAAACTATAACAAAAAGTATTATTGTTTTTATTTAAAAATATGTGCACAAAATATTTAAAATGTTTGCAAAAATAACGACAAAACAATAAATCAATTGAATGGTTTAACTCTAAAACTTCACAGTACTGCACAAAATTAAATCATACCATTTGGCTATTTTTCTAATAAATGAAATATTTTTAGCTTATTTCGGCTTAACATAAATTTTAGAAATTGAAACCAATTTGCTTTCAAGTTATTACTTCAATTTTTTTGGAGAATAATTTTCCTTCCAAACAATAATATTTAAGGCAGTAACGAAATATCTTATTTTGTTACTTAGTGTTTAAAATTCTCCTTAACAAAAATGTATTTGAACATATCAAGATTTAAAAATTCTACCAGACACTTTGACGCTTGAATTGGTTGGAATGTTTAACGTTCAATAAAATAAAAAGTAAAACAATTCTCCCCAACCCAAAACTCATTATTATTAAAGTGTTATGATGTTTTAAACAATAAAAAGTTTTTTGTTCTCAATCCAACAATTTTGTTGTTTCGTATTAAAAAAAGCAAGCAGAAATAGCAAAAACAAAAAAACCAATAATTTATTTGTATCTATCTGTTCAATTTTTATATTTTCCTTGTGCAAAAAAAGTGATTTATTATCTCTGGCCAAAGTAATATTCCCAGCAACGAGGAGTTTTTTTTCTACATGTCAGTCAATGATCAACTTGACAGTTCTATTCAATCAACTTGTAGCAAAAATACAATGAGGAATACGAAAGAAAACAAAAAACCGTAACAAAACCAAATAAAATGGAGGCTGCAATAAAACTAAATCAAGAGAGTCAATTTCAAACAACAACTGCAATCCAAATGCAAGAATTGCTCTGAAGCAAGTTACAATAATTGCAACATAATCTGTTATTTTTAATAAAAATAACACAACTGGTCAAGTCGAGACACTTGTTGTTAAGTTAATTTAACAACAATAATAAAAATAAAAAATAAAAAAACAAAAATAATGAAAACTATTTCAGATATTGTCGTCAATACTCTACACTCACACACAATTTACTTCACGACGTTTGCAACGTTTTGTAGAATTTTATTTTGCTTACAATTTATGGGATTAAAAGAAAAACAAGTTTCTATAAATCATACCAAATTTGGCAGAAAAGCGTGTAAAAACTAATAAATATTTAGTAATAATATTGATGGCAATTGCAATGGTAGTGGTAAATATTAATAGTACGTGTAGTATAATAGTAATAAGCAACAACTGTTATTTATTAATTTTATTATTATATTTTAAACCAACCAGACAATCAATCTTTTTTAAACAATAGAATCACGAAATTATTCATTTTAAGCATATAAAATTACTGAGAATGACCAATAGACAAAAGTAGGATGTAATTTTAAAAACTGCTACTTGTTTTTAAATAAATTAAATAAGCATAAATTATTCAAAGTAATTTATTAAAAATTTTCCAACACTTTAGCACTCCTTTTTACAAACAAATATTTATAAATAAATAAGTCTAAACTAAGTGTTCGTTCTTTCTTTGTATTTAGTCGCAATTAGCAGTGATGCCAATCTTGCTATTTGCGGTTTCCGGCATAGCAATTTATTAATTTTCAGCACTTCCAAGTTATGAAAAATGCTGTTACAAATAAGTGTAGTTAGCACTAAAGGCGGATTCACCCATGTTGTTCGAACAAAATTTTTATCCGGACAAAATTTTTTTTATATGTAGTTTGACGTCTCTCTTATTGAGAGAGAGAAAATATTT
The DNA here is from genome assembly GCA_951800035.1 of Linnaemya tessellans. Classification (NCBI taxonomy): domain Eukaryota; kingdom Metazoa; phylum Arthropoda; class Insecta; order Diptera; family Tachinidae; genus Linnaemya; species Linnaemya tessellans. Next base: position 152,316,624 of record OX637532.1, on the reverse strand, counting down.
TGTACAAACAACTTTCAGCTTGAATTGGTTTAATTTTATATTTTGTCCGGACAAAATTGAACTGAGTTGCCAATTGGTTAAACTTTTTCACACAAAGTTGAAGTATCATTTTGTGTTTGATATATTAAATTGTATGTGAGGCTAAAAACATAAATTATGATAAATAATATTATTAATTTGTTTTTTTTATATGTGTATTCTGCTAATAACAATGCTTTAGGCAATTCAATGGCCATAAGGAAAAGCAATTTTCTCTTTTCGTCCATTATTATTATAACAAATTTCTCAAAAATTATTTTAAATTATTTTTGAGGAAAATATAAAAAACCGCTGCAGTAATACCATTTTGTAAAACTAATTTTTTATGTGTATGGCAGCTTTGTTTTTCCGAACAAATTTTTCTCAATGAGTAAATCGTGCTGCAGAAAACTCTCATTAAAGAAAATTTTGTCCGGACAAAAATTTTGTTCTGACAACAAGGGTGAATCCGCCTTAACAATTTCTTTTCTTTAAAAATTTGTTTCTATGTTTTGTTTAACAATTAGCATCCGTGTCCACCGAAAAACGGCACAATTTTCCCCATAAGTGTGTTTTTGACAAAAAATTGCCAACTGTTTGTCTTATAAAAATTTTTAAGTCTTCTAAAAAAAAATATTAAAGCAGTACACTCGGGCAACATAATAAAATAGGCAACATTTTCAAATAATGCTAATATGGTCTGTCATTGAAGTGTCATTGTATTTCGGACTTTCAAATAGTCCTTAGAAAAAAGTTCACTTGTAACAACTTTGCGCTCTCTGCATTAAACCCTACACAAAATCAGTTTTATCCGGAACCATGTTATACAATGTTTATAATTTTATAGCATGTTTTTGTCAATATAACAACGGGTGATTCTTTTACAAATTAGATTCGTTACAGCATAGCAACATAAACGAGCAACGACTGCAAATCATTGAATTTTCTTGTCAAAATGTGTGGTGATCTGTGTGCAAATGTGTTGCGTAAATTACGTCCATTTTATGGTCGCCACAATCGAGATACAAGTTTTCGGCCCTATGGGTAAAGTCTGGTACTCTGTTCAAATGTATGAAAATTGTTAGCATCACTGATTTTTTTTATTTGCAACTTGCAACACTGTTTTAGATAAATAAACACAGAATCCTTTACCACTTTCCTGCGAAAGAAGTTCTGCTCATGTTTTTCCGCAGTTAAAAAAAAAGTGTTGCTAGAAACATTTTGCGTCATAAAGCCTAGTACTATGTTCAAATGGACTCATGTATGATGTTCACTGTGGACTACAACAAACTTTTCTTAAATTCATATTTCAATAATGAAATGAACGCGAACGGTTAAAAAATCACCCATTATAACAGCAACATACATTATAATCAATTTTAATTCGCCTAACCCCTGCCTCCAATATTTTCCTGTTGTCTGTCTAATTTTAGTAACAACATTTTGGCCTAGCAACCCAGCAAAGTGATTGCCAACACGTGTTTATGACACTTGAATGCAAAATTTTAATCATGTTTGGGTGTAACTTCTGCCTGGGAGTGAAATATTGTGTAAAAACAATTGCTAAAATTCACAGACAAAGAAAAAAAGTGCAAAATGATCGATTCAATTGTAGCCTAAAAGCTTTTCCAATGTAACTGAAATTCAACATTATTTTCTTTATCTTCACAATTGCAGCTTTACACACCCAGAAAAAGAGTTTGCTGATTAAAAAAGAAACGAATGAAAAAAATATAATTCAGAAAAAAGTAGAGAAGAAATAAACTCCAAAATTGCCAAATACTTCCGAAACAATAAATCTTGCTGTGTTTGGTAGGCCACATTACCAGAGACGTTAACGACAACAGCCAGCAATAAAACCAAGACGAAAATGTCAAGTCGAATTTTAAGCAACAACGACCAAGACGACAGCAGCAATAAACAGCCAGCACTGATTTGGAAAATATAAAACGAGGTGTTTCCGTCATCTAATGTTTTGTATTTTTAATGGTGATCAAACCGATCACACACACACTCATTTAGTTACACAGAGGGCAATAGCAGCAGCAATGAGTTTGGAATTAGGCCTACACAAATTGCCAATTAAACTGCAGTTAAACATTAAAAAAATAATAATAATTTTAATGTGAAGAGCGAACTGCTGCTCTCTCAAGACAATTTTAAAGGCAGAATAAATTAATGAGAAAAATATATGTATATATGGGAATATGTTAAGTAATAAAATACAATTACGAGTATGTTACAAAATGAATGCACAAAATTTATGAACTTAAAAGCCCAGCATATGAGAAAGTACTTATATGTTTAGGTAAAGTCGAATGCATGACATACTACTACATTCACTTGGTGCACACACACGATTCAGTGAGTATGAGCAGATATGAATTGAAAATGCGATAGTGAAGAGTTCCGAGTTTGAGACAATATCAAATATAAGATACTTGCATATTGTGTTTCTTGAGCAATTGACGGTTTTCCACAGCCTCTTCCTAGAGACTATCAGCAATGGCTTACGAAGACTGCATAATGATTAGTTTTTGAAAAAGTCCAACTATTTTTCTACTTAAATCACCTAATAAGAGTCTCAAACGTGCATGATCATGCATGATTTATGCATATTATGTAATCAATATTCAACTCTATTATATATCTGCTACATATATTTCAAGTTTTAGTTTGTACAACTATATTTTTTATACATTCATAAGCATATATGTAATTTATTTTTTCTGTAGGGTATAAGCTTTTTGTTGTAGGGTATATGTGGAAGCCAACAAATCAACTGTGATTCAAACATTAAAAAGCAGACATGATGATCATATCATATTTAGTGGTACGACGAGTGTGACTGATGGGTTGTTTGCTTGCAGCAGTAAAGGAAAAAAAAAAACAAGGTGGGGGTTCGTTTAGTTCTGTAATAAAAATAATAATAAATGATGTTAATTTTTCAATAGGCTGTTGCAATAACAACACTTTGAGCGGCAAATGATGTTGCTGATGACGTTTGCGGTTGATCATCATCATTGTCATGCTGTTGTAATGCGATTGCAACAGTTATTGTTGTTGATTTTTTTTTTGTTTTGCTTGTTTTAATATCTATATTACACCATTGCATTTATTTAAAAATAATTATTTATAATGCATGTTGTTTGATGCCATTACATGCAGTTGTTGTGCTACAATAACACATACGAAAATGGTTGATCTTTTTTCTTCGTTGCAAGAAACACGTTTGACAAACATGGTAATTTCTATTTTTTTACGTTTTTTATTTTTATTTTCAGTTCATTTGATTTAATAGTTTCAATTTCATAAATTGTACTGTTTATTTCTCTTGCCTTTTTCGTAAGAGAGTAATGGAAAAATTTGTTTTAACATGAATTTATTGTAATACGGTTTGATTTTTAATATTCAATGCGTAGGCTTAATACCCAGTTTTAGTTATTTTTTAATTTTATTTCCTTTTTTATTTGGTGGTGTTTGTGTGCTTTTAAAGTCTAATAGCAGAAAATCAAAATATATTCTAAAATACCATTGAAAATCTGTCCTTAAAAATATTTAGTGTTTTCTTACGCTTGTTCTACATATAAAAAAGCGAACAAATAAATCAAACATCTTGATTTTTTTATTGGGCCCAAATTAGCTCGATCGAAATTTTAATGCAATTTAAAAGGAAATTTCGGCCGATATCGAATGCCGTAATTCGCCCCCCACCATTCTGGTTCAAAAAGATTTTTCCTAAGATCATATAATTCTTTCTTTCATGGATCGGCTCTCAGGAGATGAACCCTATACTGATGCATTTACGTGGTGTGAGCCAAATCATTTCATTTAGCCAAATTAAGTAATTTACGACATGATTTCCCATACATTTTTCATATGGCCAAATTATTTAAAATGACTTAATTTGCTCCAAATTATTTCGAAATTTGTCTGTGCAACACTGCGCGGCTTCTCTTCTTACAAATGCAACCTTGGGGCATCCATTATTGGTGAGTTACAAATCCGAAAAAAGTGACATTTAAGTACGAATAAAATGGCGCTGACTTTATTTCTCGAATATAATTTACAAAAAACTCAATTTTATTTAGCATTTTTATAGCTTTTCTTTTTATTTGGCCATTTGAAGTTAACATTGAACAAAATTTTTGCTTTTTTCTTATGTTAAAAAAAAAAATAACCAAACAATATAAAAGTCAAATTGATTTCGAAAATTCGAACACAAAATTACTAATAACGTAATGGAAACACTTCGACATAATTTTCTCAAATCAACTTAATTTGCTCATAGTATTACCATCGAGTCAGTTAAAATAGTTTACAAGAAAATGTTTTTGGCCACACCTCTGTACTCTTTTGTTTCTGAACAGCCTCTTGCTGTATCCAAAAACCTTGAGATTATTCACAGACTATCAGAAATAGTTCATTCTTGACCTTGACAAATACTTACAGAATAAAGGGGAATATTATTTGTTTCCGAAATTTTCAAGCACTATAATTCAGTTCTCTAGACAACTCAATCGCTAAACAGAATCTATTATGAAAATTTAAACTGATTTTATAGTATGTGAAGATAACTCATCGGCTTAAGCACTAAATAAAGCTTGATAGCTGAAGGAGTTGAAAAAAACAGCAGTTTTAGAAGTTGCTTCATTAAACAAGTGATCAACTGAATACTCTTAATGCGTTTTTGAAAAATTAGTCATCACCGCCAATAAATCAAAATTTCAAATGCAAAAACATTGATAAAACCCTAATCATAAAAAATATGTTTATATTCCTTAAATACATGTTGCTGAAACCTTCACCAAAAATTATATGTTATTATTGCCACAATTGTGCAACACCTTTTATGATAAATGCTGTAAAGCGGAAATCATGATTTCAATTTGGGCGTTCTTTTTTTTTCGTTGCCTAAAAGACGTCATAAGCACCCATTTTATTTGTTAATTTCATTTTGCTATTTTGGCCTTTTTGGTTTCTGCTTCTTTTTTTTCTTCTACTTGTATTATGCAAATTTTGTCGCGTGAGTTGAGTTGGTTACATGACAACTACAAAATTTAAACACATGTTGGCTGGCAGTTTTTGGTAGCCAGTCATAAAATTGGAAACTATTTTTTTTCTTCTGGTTTTTCTTCTTATTTTCACAATTAACTCCAAGTGTGAAAAATTCAATTCAATTGCTGGCCGTACTCGCAGAGACAACTGCTGCATGGTTTCTATCTACATACAATTATACTGCAAAGAGCACAATAATTTTGGTTTCGTTGAGGATTTCAAATCGTAACCAGTTTTGTTCTACAACAAAAATATATATATATATATATTTTTTTGCTTTTGCTTTAAAAGTTGTATCGTATCTTGAGTTAGAATCGAAATGAAGTGTTTAAATGAATGATCAGAGTATTTTTTTTAAGAATTTTGATTCTTTTTTTTTTATTTTGCCACACTTGTAATATTTTGTGTATTTTCTACCGTCAGGTTATGTTTGAATAACTAAAAAAAATTGAAATAAAAAAAAATAATTTTTTTAAAGGCGGTAGCTGACATGCTGCTGTCCGTTGTTTGGCTTAAGAGTTGAACATATTTAGACTTTTAAATATTTTGGGTGTAAAGACAAGGACGTTTAAAAGTGTATTGGCTTAAGAGGCCAATGTGCAGACAAACTAAACAACAGACAGACAACAAATTTGTCGCTTTAAAATTTTATTGCTGTTCACAAATAAATGGAATTATTTAAGCATTTGCTCACATTTATTTTTATAAATTTTATGCATTTAGAATTTTTTTTCATTTCAGATTCAAAATTAATTAATACTTTAAATTTTTGTTTGAACTTTTTAAACCTCGATCCTTTGTTTTTTATATATATATATTTTATTAATTTTAATAGTTCTTGATTTTTGTAAAAATATTTTTGTTGGCAATTTTAATGACAAGTCATTGAATATTATGAAAAATTAACTACCAGTAATTATTTGAAATTATAAAAATAAAAACCAAACAAAATCTGCCATGAAACGGAATTGAAAAACATATCAAATTCCTTATAAATTGCATTTGACTCTGGAAATGAAAACCTTGTTTGTGTCGTGATGCCATTTACAATTACATTTTCCTTTAAATTGTAATTTTTTTTCTTGTCATTTGATGAAATATAGTATTTATGTGTGACAGCTATTATATTATATTTAATTATTCTTAAAAATTTTTAAATTTGTTCAATGATTCTGAGATCAATTTTATTTAAGTCATACAATAGATATCAACAGTTTATTTATTAAAAAAAATAATATATTAACAAAAGCTGGTTTTGTTTGAAAAATTATTAAAAGTATTGCGCCTTAATATTGTTTTCAAATTTCAACTTCGATCTTTTAACTTGGAATAATATCACGACACGTTATTCTATAATCTATTACAAATTGCCGAAGAACAGACTTCAAAAGTGCATAGATAAACTAAAGTGACTCGTTTACTTGTTATTTCAAGTCTTATTAATGCAAATCATTATTAATGTAAACTGCCTACTAGAATTATCTATAATTATTTGAATGTGTGGTCCAAATGACCGATAATTTCAAATTTACCATTAAAATTATATTTGGCCTTAAGGTTGAGGATTCAAATCGATCCTTTGTAATATATTGAAAAAAAAGAAGAAAAAAAGAGAAAAAGAGGAAAAAAAACACAAAATTTTACGTGTGTGAAAATTTGAATTTATATTAGCGAAGACGCAAACCTATTCTTCAGTTAACAGACTGCAGCTCTGTTAACCACTTAACATTTGGAGTAAAATGTTATTAAGTTCATTTGGAAGCCGAAATGTAGCAACTGGAGCCAGTTCTACCCAAATTAGCGAATAGAAATGATGGCCCAAGAAATACTTAATACTTAAGGGATGAACTGAAAACATAAAACATTGTAAAAACATTCATTTGAAAAAAGAGAAGTCTTCGGTCATTGTGGGAAAATGGAGATGGGTATACATATCCCACTATATACAAACGGTGGCCTAGAGAGCAGAAAAAGTCTTATATCTAAAATAATGTTTCGAATTCGAATAATATTAATTTTAAAGAAATTGTTTAAACAAAATTTCTTGAGGGAATTAGAGGTCATTATGGAAAAATAGGGATGGGTACATATACTCGTATGCCACTACATACAAATGGTGGGCCAGGGAGTCCTTTATAGTGCAGTAAGTCTTATATCTCAATAATTTTGGAATTCGAATATCAATAAAAAACATTGGATCCCTGGGCCACCATATATGTACATGTGACATTTTTACATTTGGGTCCAAAGTTCGTATCAAACTTGTTAAGTGAAAAGTGTTAAAAATAACTTTGGCTTTAAAAAAATAAGAAATAAAAAAAATAATTGAAGACATGCATCGTGTTCTTAGTGGCAATTGCCACTGTGCTTCAAATATATTTTTTTCTTTGGGAATTGTTATTTTTTTTTTTTTCATTTGTCATGTAGCAAATTTATTAAAGACGTCATGAAATTATGTATTAATATTGTGTGTCTAATATTTCATGTAACCTCGATAAATTAAAATTCTATACTTTCGTCTGCCTTTAAAGTTACATATTAAAATAAAATAAAACAGCACACACGCTGACTTTATTTCCATTTTATTTGGCTGTTAATTAATAAATGCATTAAAAACAATGCAGTTTCAGACAAATAACATTCAATTACATGCAAAAACAAGCGTATTTAAATAAATCTTAACAAAAGTTAATAGAAACGCCCAAGACACTTTCTGTCACACTGTCAATCAAAATTTAAATTAAAATTATTAAAAATAAAAAATAAAATGTATCATAACTGAAAACCATTTGAAAATAACAACACATACGTAAATATGTATTGACATTTGCAGCAAAAAGGTTTCCTTTAACATGGAAAAGAATTTAAAAATAGTGGCAAATGTCTTATAATATATGTACAGGGTGTTTTTTATAGAGTGATACAACTTTGAGTTGGCATCACTGCTTTATTTGACCACCCACTTAACAGCTGATAGTTGCTTTTTGTTTAGTTTGCTTTGACATTTCATTATGGATCGACTTACAGCAGAGCAACGCGTGCAAATTGTGGAAATTCTTAATCAAAATAATGGTTCTGTTCGTCAAACTTAACAAACAATTGATTTACTCAAAGAAACTTTTGAGGAAAAAAATTATTTCACGTAACGGCCCAATCAATTGACCACCAAAATCGTGTGATTTAACCCAATTGGATTATTTTCTTTGGGGTTATGTAAAGTCACTTGTGTACGTCGATAAACCACAAACAATTGAACACCTGGAAATCAACATTCGAAGAGTTATCGGCGAGATACGGCCGCAAATGCTGCCAAAAGTTTGTGAAAATTGGTGTTCCAGATTGCGCCTTGCACGCGCCAGCCGTGGCGGCCACATGGCCCAAATCATATTTAAACATTAATGTCATAAAATTTTCTATCCAATAAAGACCGTTTCATTGATATCAAAAATATATTACTGTGTTTTATTACGATTTAAACTTGTATCAGTCTATAAAAAACACCCCGATATTAAAAATTCTGCAAGTATTATAAATTTTAGAATTTTTATAATAACAGTGCAAATACTTATAATGTAAAAATACAAGTTACTATTTTATAAAAAAAGGCTTTCGTAGTTTATCTCCTATTTGCTCTGAAAAACTGATTACGTATGCTTAATTGTTATATTTATGATTGAAATTTCTTTGCTTATTTGTTTCTTTTTTTCTATACAGTTTATGGTGTAGAAAAGAAAGTTCAATTAATCGATTTAAATTTACACTTTAATGCTTTGGTGAACAATCAGATGAAATAAACTCCTCTGTAATGTGCAAGTATTTATACTAGTCTAACACCACCACCTTCTTTCATAATCGTACTCTATGCCAAGCTTTAATGGTTCCACCAAAATAAAAAATAAATAAAAATGTATATAAAAATTGGCAAAAAAAAAGTTTGTTTTAATGCTCAAAAATATTTCTCCTTCCCTACCCGTCATTTTTCATCATGGCGCTATTTAGCAAAATTGTTGCATAGTCGTCAGAAAATATACGAGCAAAAGTAATTTCCCAAACGACGCACATAGGGGTATTTTCCCAATTAGAAGGAGTATATACTGGCAATGCATGCCAATTTCTTATTTGGCCACTTGGGCCAAAATCTTTCCAAAATCACACACACTCTCATGTCCTGTAAATTGACTTTTCATGGCCTGTAACTATTCTCTCAAACTCAATTCAGATATGCCAAATGTTGTGTGTGATAGAAGGCACTCCCATAATCATTTTTAATTTACCGGCAAAGCATGCCAACTCCTCATTTGGCCACTTGTGCCAAAATTCCTCCAAGATCATATACAAGATGATAAACGACTTCGTTTATGAATTATAATTATATTGTAATATAATATATAACGAAGGACGGATTATGAGCCTCTCAGCGTTGCCATTTTATAAATTAAGAAAATCGTCAAGTGTATAGTAAAAAAAGAAAAAAAGCGCCAAGAGAAAAAAATTTAAAAAAATATATGTTGAAAACGCGTTCTTTTGTTTTGGAAATAACACATTAAAAAAAGGCAAAATTGGCCTTTGAGTGTCAAAAGCAATTAATCAATTTAATAAAATAAACATTAAAAAAAAACTCTTTATTGGAAAACAAATTTAATTTTTAAATATATTAATTTCAGAAATACCCTTTTTTCAAAAGAGCGTATTTTTTTTTTTTTAGGAGTAGGACCAGCACTCAGGGGATGTCCCCTATATATGCAATGCATTGCGCTGGAACTGAAAACGAGGGGATAGTATTGAGGGGACAGATTAGGAAAGATGAGAAGATAGACAATTGTTTTTTTTTTTTTTTTTTTTTGTAGCTATTTCAACCTTTTTACTTCGTCGGCTAATTTTTGCTACAGGGCCGACGAAGGTGGGTGCTGTTACTCTGCTATTAGTACATGATTGGGTCAGTCGCTGCCAGTAATTGTCCAGTGATCAGTACTATGCCTTCATCACTGAGAACAGGCTGGCAACAACTAACACAACCACGCACTAATGCTGATCAGAAGAATTCAACACAATATTTCATGACTCAGCTGGGGCTCGAACTCAGGACTCTCCGCTTCATAGTCTCGTGTTCTACTACTTCAGCCAACAGCACCCATTGGAAAAATAAAACGGTAACGAGATCAAAAAAAAAACGTTATAAAACACCCGGAAAACGTTGGTGTCTCCGATTTAGAAGGCCTGCCATCAAACTGGTGAACTTGACGTCCAACATGCCAAAAACCCAAATTGAATTGCTTTTCCAAAATGCGTTTCCGGTGTCATAGTCTAATAAATTATCAGTCATACTGTAAGCAAGAAAAGCAAAGAAACAGTGCTACCAACTTGAAAAACAAAAACTCCACTCCTGCAAACTTATTTATATCAGTAAAATTCCTTTTTCAGTCCCTTCATTTTTGTTATGTTTTTCAAATTTCTTATTTATTAAATTTTGAAATAGTATCTTTAATTATCCTCCACGCCGGGTGGTCATCTTGTCGCGATGTGGAGGCTTAGGTCTAGTTGACTGGTCTGTACTGGCGGGGGCAGCTGATATCAGTAGCCCCTGGTAGGGTCACCCATGCCAGAGTGGCCAACAACTAAGTACCGTCCAAGAATCACCCTTCCCGGACTCGATAGCGTCTGTTTTTCCCCATGGGGCGGCTATCGAGTCAGTCCGTTTTTCGGTCCAAGGGACCATGTCCAAATCCATCAGCGTCTGTATCCCAATTGGGGCGGCTGATGGTCTGCGTCTGTATCCAGGTGGGTCGGCAGCTTTTTAACCTGGCAGTAGGTATAAAATGCAACCTTTAACCCACCAACAAATGAAAAATAAAAAGCCAAGCCCCACGTACCCGGTTAGGGGCTTAACAATCTCCGGGGACCCTATTCCCGCGGCGCAAGTAGCAGGCCGCGGTGAATCGAAAGCTACTGCTGCTCAGGCTGGCCGGGTGTCCACATCAGGCCCGACCAGTCTGCGGACTACTGACGTGGTGGGCAATCAGCCTGGATTAACCGGGCTGATTGCTGTTGGAAAAGGGGCAAAACACCCGGCAACGGGTGGCTGCCCTAGCACTAGCAGCGAGGTACCTCTGTCTTTCGCTCCAAGTACCTCAAAAGCTGCTCAGGTCCTTACCGGTAAAACGGTAAAAACCCCTTCTTCTGGTGCGAAGGGAATGGAAAGGCCTAAGCCGTCCAAACCCGTCGCCTCCAAAGCGCACATTGCGCAGGAAAAGGCAAAGAGGATTACTTCTAGCCACAGTACTGCGTCACCCACTGCCAATCCCGGCAATAACAGTAATCCTTCGCGCAAAAATTCTACACGCAGGGCCAATGATGCGAGGCGCTCCGCCTTAAAAACCATTTCGCACCTCGGTGCGATCCCGGCTGACCAGCTTTCTGAAAAGCAGGCAGCCTCTCTAAAGTGGGCACAGGCTCATATGTCGAGGCTGCAAATAAACTCCTCCCCCGCACCTGCCACGGTTGCGGCGCCTAAACGGCAACGTTCGGAAGAGGAGAACGATGCAGCTAGGGCTTCTAGGGCAAAACGTCCTAAGAACATCCCTTCGAAAGGCACCTTTAGTGAGATCGCCAAAGGCAAGCTCATAAGGGCCATAATCGATAGGGATGCATCAGACGGTGTCATTTCCCATGCCAGATGGGACTTGGTCAACCAAAAACTGGCGGGAGTGTTCTGGAAGATCCGCAAGGAGAATCCGGGACCGCCGCCTCAATGCGTCGATGCTGGCTGGCACCAGCACGGCGTTAAACTGATGGCCTGCACGGATGAACGCTCAGCGTCTCTGTTAAAGAAGGCCATCGAAGCTATTGGCGAGGTGTGGGAAGGCTCTAAGCTGGATGTGGTTTCCGTGGAAGACATACCCAGAAGACCAAGAGCCTTGACCATAATTCCTGCTGAACCTTCTTCCCCGAAGGAGATCCTTGAGATCCTTAAGGACTGTAACCCGGATCTACCCACCCATGACTGGAGGGTAGCTAAGGTGAATGCACCCGAGAGGTCTAGAAGGGAGGTGGTTCTGATTCTTAACAAAGAATCTCTGGCACCGATCCGTAAGAGGGGCAACAAAATCTTTTACTGTTTCAGTACGATTCTGTTGCGCCTCTACCGGACCGATGTCAGGAAGAACCGCAACCGAGGGGATGACGCTGCCAACGGCGCTGTTGACTGCGCTGCTGCTGGTGTGTCGGACGCAGCTTCATGCGGGCAAGAGGACACCCACTCAGTCTCAGACATGGTGGGTGGCTTCTTTGAACGGATGGCAGTCGCGGATGAGGACACTGACGCCCTCTTCGAATCCAGCCAAGAGGACGCCAACACCACCATAATTGCGCTACATGATGGTGAAGGTGACGCAGATAAACCTTCACCACTCTAAAGCAGCATCCGCTGCGATGCTCCTCCGGGTGGTTGAGAGGAAGGAGGAGCTGGTTATGGTCCAGGAACCCTGGGTCCACCAAGGACGGGTTCATGGACTGACACTAAAGGGCTACAAGCTATTGTTTGCCAAAGGCACAGGTAATATTAGATCTTGTATCTTGGCTAAAAACTCTTTGCGTATCTTTATCCTATCTGATTTCAGTGATGGGGATACTGTAGCAGCTGCTCTGGAGACCCCGTCCGGTACGGTTTGGGTGGTCTCGAGCTATATGGCGCATGACCATGAGGGCAGTCCACCAAATGGCAAGGTGCGTGGCATTGTGTCAAGGGCGATAAGCACGAGGACACCCATAATAATAAGTGCTGACGCCAACTCACACCACATCTCCTGGGGTAGTAGCGATACTAACGAGCGGGGTGAGTGTCTCTTCGATTTCATTTTAAATAATAATCTTGAAATTGTCAACAGGGGTTCAGAACCCACTTTTATTGTGTCTAACCGTAGAGAGGTTTTAGATGTAACATTGGTTAGTGCAGAGCACACCAATCTGGTTAGCGGCTGGAGGGTTGCGGATGACTGCTCCCTATCCGATCATCGCTATATTGACTTCAGCATAGGGTTAGGTGTAAGTAGATTAAATCCTATAGTTAACAGAAAGAAGACTGACTGGGAGCTACAGAACAGTGTACTCTGCAACTCCTTATCGACGTCTCCAACTATTAGAAATATTGGGGACATCGACTCTGCTGTGGAGATTCTAAGTGAATCGTTCCGCTGTGGTTTGTGGCTTGCAAACCAACGGTTTGCAGGGGAAGGGCCAGACCACCATGGTGGAGCCCGGAAATTGCACATTCACGAAAGGAATGTCGTAGGCTATTCAACGAGGCTTAACGATCAGGCGACTGGTCGGCATACAAAACCTCCGTGAATCGCTTCAAGAATCTTGTCAGGAACGCAAAAAGGAGGTCTTGGAGGGCTTTCTGCAGTAATGTGGAGGGTTCATCTGAAACCAACAGGCTGCGTAAGATGCTATCAACCGCACCGGTTGTACCCAGCTACATACAGAAACCCTGTGGTAACTGGACCATGAGTAGTCAAGAAACGCTAAGCGTACTACTCGACACTCATTTTCCTGGCAGCCAGGCGGCACCTTTAACAGGCACTGCCGATGGCAGCTTGGCGACAGGCGCAGTCACAACTCCATTGGATATGGATAGGCTCCACTGGGCTGTACACAGCTTCGATCCGTTCAAGTCTCCGGGACCAGATGGAATAATTCCAGCGGATCTACAGAGAAATGCGGACATTGTTCTACCTTGGCTCACGGTAATTTACAGTGAATGCCTTAGGAGGGCTTATATACCTATATTTTGGCGTACGTGCAAGGTTGTCTTTATCCCGAAAGGGGGTAAGACGTCACACACTAAGCCTAAAGACTTCAGACCGATAAGTCTTACTTCTTTTTTACTCAAAACTTTAGAAAGAGTAATTGATATTCATCTGAGAATGACCATTCCGAATGAGCTTCTCTCCAAATCACAGCACGCCTACACTAAAGGCAAATCTGTGGAAACGGCACTACATTCTCTAGTGGGCCACATAGAAAAATCTCTTGAGTATAAGGAATTTACTATGGGGGCTTTTCTGGACATAGAGGGTGCTTTCAACTATGTCAAACCCGATTCCATTATCAATGGGATGGCAGCGGTAGGGATTGATGACAATTTATGCCGGTTTGTTAGAAACTTACTAACTTTCAGGGTAGTCAGGGCCTCGATTGGGGATGTCACTGAGTATAGGGCAGTCTATCGGGGCACTCCACAGGGAGGTGTTCTGTCACCTCTGTTGTGGAACCTGACCATTAATTCGCTTTTGCTAAGTCTAGAACGCAGACAGATTATGACTGTCGCGTACGCGGATGACGTAGCGGTGGCGATATCGGGTAAGCACTTGGATACCATATCTCAGTGTATGGAGTCTGCGCTGGCTCTGCTGAGTAGGTGGAGCGTCAGCTGTGGGCTCGGCATCAACCCAGCCAAGACTGAGTTGGTGCTCTTCACTAGGAGGTACAAGACCGATAGCTTTATACACCCAAAGCTTAACGGCACCTCCTTGGAACTATCTAAAACCGCCAAGTACCTGGGTGTGATTCTGGATAGTAAGCTATCATGGAATCAGAACATACAGGCGAGAGCGGAAAGGGCCTTAGTGGCTATTTATACATGCAAAAGGGCAGTAGGCCTCAAATGGGGTATCAACCCTAAGGGGATCAATTGGATCCTTGAGGCTGTTATTAAACCAGTACTCTTTTACGGGGTATTGGTTTGGTGGAATGCGATGGACAAGCAGGCTCATCGCAGGACCTTTGAAAAAGTCTTTCGGGTCGTAGCGAGACTGATGACAGGCGCACTACGATCTACACCAACGGGAGCAATTTTTGCAATGCTAAACTGGCTCCCGGTTGACATTCTGGCCAGACAACTGGCTCTTTTCTCAGCGGTCAGGTTGAATACAGTATGTCCATGGACTAGGACTGACTATGGGCATGCTAGGATTTTAAGAGAGCACTCGGAAATCCATGCCAACATTGACTACTGTGTACCAAGACCCTTCTTTGGTGGACTTTTCCGTTCCATTGTCGTTGACAGGGAACAGGTGGACAGGCTTACCTTTCCCGAGGATTCAGTTAGAGTTTTCACTGACGGATCCAAAAGGGGAATAAGAACGGGCGGAGGCTTCTATGAGGAGAACTTCAATGTTAGATCTCCATTCCGGCTCCAGGACGGTTGTACTGTCTTACAGGCCGAAATCTCTGCTATTACTCGGGCAGCGAGGTGGCTAAGGTACTATAGGATATCGAATGATATCTTCATTGTTACCGATAGCAAGGCAGCCATCTCTGCTATTAGTGGTGTGTACAGTACATCAAAAACTGTGGTCGAATGCCGACTGTCTATCAACGAGATAGCGAGACATTCGAGGGTGACACTGGTTTGGGTGCCAGGGCATTCTGGATGTCCAGGCAACCATACTGCGGATGAGATTGCCAGACAAGGGACTGAACTGAACAGTTCAATGATCAGTCACTTCACTGGCATTCCATTAGCGCGATGTAAGTCTCTGATTCAAAGCGAATCATACAAACTAGCTCAACTTAGGTGGGATAGTGTGGCTAACTGCCTCGTGGCGAGAGCCACGTGGCCCCATTACGATTTGCGCAAAACGCGCGACCTTCTCAAATTTGACAAGGCGCGCATGCGTCAACTGGTGACTGTTCTGACAGGACACTGTAGCTTTGGGACTCATGCTAGGAGGATGGGTCTAATATACAACGACTATTGCAGAAGCTGCAATGATGAGGAGGAGGAAGAAACTGTCCTCCATCTTCTGTGTCAGTGTCCTGCCCTCGCTAATGCAAGGGTAGCGGCGCTGGGCTCCCGATTCCTGCCAGACTTAGACAGCCTGGCAAACATGGAGCTTTCAGGGATATCATCCTTCCTCAGGGGTACAGGATGGTTTGAAACGGCGGAGGACATCCCTTAAGAGGTCCTCTGCTTAAGGGCATCACAAAGGGACCGAATTGACGGACCCAAGTGGATTGTCCCGCCAGGGACAACGGCCCTCTAACCTAACCTAACCATCTTTAATTATTCTAGTTAATTTTTGCAGTAGTCACAGTTACATTCGTATAGGTACTACTAAAATACTCTATTTGAATTTGTGGAAAATGTTGCGCAACATCAGTTATTTCAGTTTCAGTTTTTTTCCTTTGTAATTGAAATTATGTTTTCCATTTTCAATGAGAAAATTTTTAGTTTCAAAAAATTATCGTACGAAATAAATAACATTCATATTATTTCACATGTTTTTCATAATTAAAACAGAGTACTAGTTTAGCAACATTTTTCGACAAATATTTCGATTGAATATTTTTTGTATGGGTTCTGTCAGAATTTCACATGAAATTTTAAACACAGTACTAGGCTTTAGGAAAAAGAATCAAATCAATTAAAATTTAATTGAAAAGGCAGTAAGTTTTTTAAAATTATTAAGTAGAATCCTCTCAAAACAACCAAACCCCGATTAATAAATTAATTAATAAAGTAGATCTTTCATTCAAAATAACAAGAAAAAAATAATACACATTAATTAAAATTATGCAATATACATATGTATGTAGAAACCTTCCCTGCTTATTAAAAATGCAGTCAAACTGTTTCTTGGTGTGTGTGCGTCACAACTTTGTTGTAAAACTACTTATTTGCCACAAAACACGCCATCCAAATGGCTCGTGCAAAGATCTAATAAAAACCACTTCGCACTTCTCTCCAGCACATATTTTACTCAATCTAATGAATAAAACAAATAAATACGAATCATTAAACTTTCATTAAATTGTGTAAAGTTATTGCGGAAAAAATACAAATAATATTTTGTAATAATAAAACGAATAATAATTTTTAGTATTTTGCCTTCAATTAATGCGTGCTTTTTACTTACAAAACTGCAGCGCAACAAAAGAAGCAATAAAAATTTTGTATGTGTGAAATATGGATGATGCCTGTTTCCTCTGTGCCATCAACGAATTTGCAAAAGTTTATTGAAAAGAGTTCAAGGAAATAAAGGTGTTAAAATCAACAAAATATTAACTGAAATAAAACAAAACCAAATCAGCGTGTTATGGATCCCCTTAAGTAAATAAAACAGTCTGCAATATATATTAAATCATTTCACTCTCTGCCTCAACGCGTATTAGCGACATTAAATGGTTGGGTTTTTGTTTTATCAATTTTAAGATTCGTGTTCCCATGCAAAAATCAATATTGACTTTATCAGATACCACGTTGAAGTTAAAATCAATTTCGATATTACAAAATAACGTTAAATGTGTGTGAGTGTGTGTGTGTAAAATACAAAAAAGTTGAATGAACTTTTGCGAGGCAAATAACCGTAAATAAAGTTGAACAACTCTTTTGAGTAACAGTGATTTTCGCAGGCATTCTTGCGAATAACACGGTGGCATATGCTTCCTTCCATTGACATATTTCCTTCCGCCGAAACAGAGAAATTTCTTAACAGAAAAAGTTAAATTATTTTATTTTCTACTTTGATAGCACAAAACGCGCTGTGAACAAATTTGCTTGTTTTTTTGTGCCATCATATTGGCATCACCAATAATATAATGGCATTTTTTTTCTAAAGTCTAGTACTCTGTTTGAATTTGTGCAAAATGTTGCGCAACATCAGTTATTTCAGTTTCAGTTTTTTTCCTTTTTAATTGAAATTATGTTTTCCATTTTCAATGAGAAAATTTTTAGTGTCAAAAAATTATCGTACGAAATAAATAACATTCATATTATTTCACATATTTTTCATAATTAAAACAGAGTACTAGTTTAGCAACATTTTTCCACAAATATTTCGATTGAATATTTTTTGTATGGGTGGGTTCTGGCAGAGTGTCACATGAAATTTTAAACAGAGTACTAGGCTTAATGCCAAAATAGAATTTCACGCTTTCAACTTAGAAATCATTTCAAAAACTGTTTTAAATTGTTTTTTTTTCTTTAACAAAATACGTTTCACAAAAATATACAATATCAAAGCCCTATAAATTGAAATTCAGAAAAAAAAACTGTGTCAATATCAAATGAATTAAAATAGTTGGTAAGGAACATAATAGAACAATGATTTGAAATGCCTTGACAGAACAATTGAAATTTTAAAATGTTTAGTTCGCAAAAAAAAAACAATATTACAAAAAAAAATTTTAATGAAATTGTAGCAGTAGAAATACACACCACAAAATCATGCAACATTTGAAAATTAGAAATAAAAAAATAAACAAAACGTTTTAGAAAATCAACAACAGATGCACAACTGAACAAAAATTAAATAAAAATAAAATACAATTGAAAACAAAGTTTGTAAGAATTTTGATGTGTAACAATTCAAAGAATAAAAAAATTAAAAGTAAATAAAAATTGCTTAATAATTAAGAGTTCAGGTAGAGTGTAGAAAACAATGGCTGCACAGTGGGTCAGTTGGCTATTACTTTGTGCTAAACAGAACTGCACAATGTTCAAACATCAGTCCGTGATTTTTTTTATAACAGCCCTCGAAGTTTTCGGCTTATATGCGGAAAACACCCAGTCTGCGTTGGGCATCGAACCCACGACCATTGGTCTGATAGCCTGACAGTGCTACACATAAGCAACACAACAGCCCCTGGAAGAAACTGATTAAATATTTTAGAAGCTGCACTATGGAGTCAGCTTTCGCTGACCCGTAATAATCTGAATTTTCTGATAAGATTGTTAAATCTTGCATTTGAGTAATAAGTCTTACTGTAGAAGTTAACAGAACTCGAAGGCAGGTGGCAGCGTGTGATAAAATTATCAATCTGAAAACCCATGTTGACCTTGTTTTTTAAGATATTTTTCATAAATCAGCAAAACCGAAATTTTCAAAAATTGGATTCCAAAAAATATCTTAATCTGTACCACAGTGCAATGGTGCAATGATATGATTCAAAGAATGCATGAAAAATAAAAATTCCAATACGTGACAGATAATACAAGCCGTAGAAGTTGTGGGTGTTGAACAATTTTTATTGTCCTCCTGATAAATAAAAAAAAAATACTCGTTTTTAAAATTTCAATATAAATAAAAGAACGCTTAGGCTTTTTAACAGCATAGAATTTAGGTAAAAAAAAGCTAAATATTATTATACATATTTTCTATTTGCAAATGAAACTAAATCACCAAAGAATATTTTTAAATAATAATCGACATAGAGAATTTGGACCGAATGAAAATTGTGTGTTTCACAATCATTTGTGTGACACATATTTTGTCAGAATAAGACATAATAAGATTTTCTTTTGGTAATTTTCTAATTTTTTATTATATATATTTTACATTTATTTTGAAATCTTCATTTTAGTATATTTCTCATCACTGATGATTATTATTCCAGATATTCCATATTCTGTGATTGAACTATAAACAAATAGACATAAAATAATCCTAATCTGAGCAGACGATGGTGCCACAATAAATAATAATATAGAATATTTGGATTCTCATCAAGGATGAGGCATTTTATATTAAACAAAGGTGAGTTAACATAAAAAGAGTATATGTATACAATATGTCAAACTATCAAATTTTATTGTTAAAAATATTGCTTAAAATGATCAGGTTTCTCATCTTCAAAAGTACAAAAATTGAGCATAGAACGCTAATGAGCTGAAGTGACATTGGTGCCGATCCGTCCTGCTAGTATTGTTGTGAAAAAAAATATATTCCCGCTTATTCTGTAACTCGTCAACGTCACGTCAAGACAATACCAACAAAAAGAAGAGTTACCTACTCCTTGTGGACAACAATTAACTACTTACGACAGCCTGTGACTACTCCCTAAGACCTTAAGTATAGCAAGTGGCTGTGAGAAATTGTCAATTGCTGACGAAAACGAGTGTGTGTTATTTTTGATATTGTCTCGAGGTGACGTGGGTAAATATTCTACTCTTAATCAAACGTTTAAATTCTTAATAAAAAGTAATTTATTAACTCGCAAATTTGAGCTTCAGCCTTATTTAATAATTTTTTAAAATGTTTTTTATTTTTATATTTTCATTCATTATTATTAAAAATACGACTATATATTATATACATTTACTTATATGTACATATAATCAATCACTCACATAAAGAAGTGAAATATTTATTATTGCCAAATGGGAACAAGATGTTGAAATGTTGATGCAACGAAACAAAAATTTATTTTATAGTTTTGAGCAAAAAAGAGAGTAGTCTTCAAAACATTCGCTCCTATTATGAATGACGACATCGACGCCGTATCAAGACGACAGCAAAAAATTGTCGCTTATTCACTCTTTGTCGACAGCAAGTGACTATAATTGACATGTTCTATCGATGTTATATGCCCTAGAGAATGTTAAGAAATTGTCAAGGGTAATTAATTGTTATCGACAGCTTGTAGACAAGGATAATTTTTTACTGTCGGGTTGATGTGACGTCGCCATTCATAATAGGGGCGTTTTTTTTCTTTTTTTACTTTTTTACAACAAAGAGCATACCACTCGTATTTTAAAAACTAAATGTGTATTTTCTTTAAAATTTTAGTGGGAAACCCCTACAAATGAACCATTCATCAATTTGTTGGGTTTTTTCCCGAACCACATTTCTTTCTTATCCATGGCTTTAATAGCAAATTAAACAGGTTTAAATTTACATACATATTTCTTTAATTATTCACTGTTTGCAACTAATTGCAAGTATTAATCAACAATTATTGCACCTTTAAACGAAATGCACTTTTAATTTCCTTTGCATGGACACATTCTAAGTAAAGATATCTAAGTTGTTTCTAACGCTGTTCAAGTGAAAAACTAATAAAATATTTGTAAACTGAAGTGATTCATATTTCACAGCTTTAAACTTAAAACTAAGAAAAGATAATTAAAATATTTATTTACGTAGAAATACACACGTCAGTTGATGAGAGGTGGGGATTAAATTTGATTGATTTTATTTAATTTTTTTTATTTTTGCAAATCAAGGTGTGAAAACGCACACATTTATATCTGCTAGTTATTTGCAATTATTTCCGTTTTATATTTGATTAACTGATGATTTAAATTTCCGTTAGTAAATGAGGAGAAAAAAAATATATACATTAAAATACTACGTTGGCTTAAATTATAACATAAAATCTTGAAATTTCATAGCCGTTATATTGTTGCGAATTTGGAAGTTTGACAGGTGCCACAAAAATATATCACAAGGCCATTTTAATATTGATTGTCGTTAGTTCTTGAAAGACACGCCATACATGGTAATATTAAACACGAATATATTAATAAAATAAAAATAGCCTTGTGCAAAGAAAAAACCTGTTTCCTCTGCCTTTTTTAGAGAAATATTTTATTAAAAAACATTTTTAATAAAACGGTGTTGCATGTGTATAAAAAACAATTAAAACCAAGGTAATTAAAATTATATTTTAAATGCCCGAACTTAAAGATTCGAAACTTTCGCATCGATTCCAATGAAATTTTTTTTTAACTTGATGTGGTATAATCAGCTCTTTCCCTGCTGTTCAGTTTTTATACCCTCCAAAAAAGAATTGGAGGGTATATTCACTTTGTCATTCCTTTTGTAACGCAGCGAAATATCGCTCTTAGACCCCATAAAGTATATATATTTTCTTGATCAGTAACGAAATCTAAGACGGTCCAGCCTTGTCCGTCCGTCTGTGAAAATCACCATTTAGTCCACGAAAAGAGCCAGACCCTTGAAATTTGGTATAAATACATCTTGAAGGATAGCACAGGTCAAGTTCGTAAATGTGCTGAATCGGATCAGAGGGAAAAAAGTTCCCCTAAGAAGTTCTAAACCAACCTCTACAAAATTTTGTTAAGCAAATGATATATTTTTATATTCAAGAAGGTCCAAAGCGTTGAACTTGCAGGCAAAAAATCAGAAAAATCAATTTTTTGCACTCCGCCCCCTTTAGTGGGCGTTAAAAAGACAATTTTAAAGCTTTTATGACGAAGCTGAGATATTCTCTGTTCTGCCCTACCCTTCGACCCCTAAATGAGTCAATAAAAAAATTGCTTTTACACTTAATAACCCCAAAAAATTACTTTTTAGTGTTTTATAGCAAAGGTGAGATGTCTCCCCCACGCTCCCTCCCGGAGTGACCCCGACAAAATAAAGTTTTTATTTACTAAATATTTGGAGGGGCGAATATAACGCTCTTACTTGTTTTTCTTTTTTAAATCGGACCAGCACTCGGGGGATGACCCCTATATGTATATGCATGAAGTACATTGCGCCGCAACTAGAAAGGGGGGCATAGTATTGAGGAGACAGATGAAGAAAGATGAGAAGGTAAAGAATTTTCTGTAGCTATTTGAGCCGGGTAATTTTTTTCTACAATGCCGACGAAGGAGGATGCTGTTCCTCTACTCTTCAGTAGATTGTGTGAGTCGCTTCCAATTATTTTCAACGACCAGTGCTATGCCTTAATCACTGAAAAAGGATGACAACAACTCTTTGTAGAAATTGTCTAAACAAATACATGATAGTTTTAATTAAAAATCAACCGAAATTTTCATTTCACTAATGTAAAATAAAAAAAATTAAAAACCCCCAATTTGAACTTCACTGAAACATAAATAACGCCATAATTGTCAGAACGTGCTTTTGTTCTAGAATTGTTGAATATATTACAAAATGTGTCCTTCATAATTCAGTTTCATTTGTTTTTTTTTTTTTTTCAGCATTTAGAACTTGTAAAAATGTATAAACATTAGCTTTTGTAATAGAATAATATAAAAATTATATACAAAATTTATAACCAAAAAATTCTTGATAAAAATGTTCCTCTTGTTAGTGACCTTTAGGAATAAATCATAAACAATAATTTTGCCTGAACGAAGGAAATATAAACATTAATTTATTTAAACAAATATTGTGTTAAAAACTTACGGACATTCGCTGTATGGCTTTTAATTTTTTCGTTTACGATTATATTTTTGTAAATATTGTGCCATTAAATATTATTAGCAGATGATCAGTGAATGCGAAAAGAGCGTACAACTCCAAGTGTTTTGAATATATAAATTAATGAGGAGGTGACTTACCTAAAAATACAAAAGAAAATATATAATTATATATTATTTATTAGTCAGTTAAAGATTGTTGTATAATTAAAATTTATAATAAAAAAGGTTTTTATGATTAAATTATTAAACATTAAATATAATTTTATAGCAACGCAAATATCTTCAAAGCGAAAAAATATGAAGTATGAAGAACTTTAAATTCTTTTGTAGTTTGCATTGACTTATTTCACATTAAATGCAGCAGTTTGCCTTAAAAAATTATGCTCCAAATTGTCAAAAATGAAACAAAACATAAGATACTTGGACAAAAAATATTGTTTAGACCCACTTCAAAAACCGAGAAGATTACCAACTGCAATTTAAATAACAATTCCCTGGGAGTTTTTTTCCTATTACCTGCTTCACTATTGTAAATAAAATCCTCTCCGGCAATATTTTTCCTTCCCTTTTCGCTTACACACAAAAAAAGATATGCTAACTAATACAATCACTAACAAACAATAAGAAATCTTTACTGAGCCTAAATGCAAGTATGAGAAGTGCATAGTAGGCATTATGTTGAAAGAATCCACAGTGTGCCACAAAAACAGAAATCGTAACTAATACAATCACTAACAAACAATTAGAAATCTTTACTGAGCCTAAGTGCAAGTATGAGAAGTGCATAGTAGGCATTTTTACGGAAGAATTCACAGTGTGGCACAAAAACAGCAATCGTAAATAATACAATCACTAACAAACAATTAGAAATCTTTACTTAGCCTAAGTGCAAGTATGAGAAGTGCATAGTAGGCATTTTGACGGAAGAATTCACAGTGTGGCACAAAAATAGAAATCGTAACTAATACAACCACTAACAAACAATTAGAAATCTTTACTTAGCCTAAGTGCAAGTATGAAAAGTGCATAGTAGGCATTTTGATGGAAGAATCCACAGTGAGGCAATTTTGAAGAAGTTTATTAGTTAAATGTTTTATATATTAATGCTACGGATTTGTAATATATCACTGCAAAGGTAATTACGTCTACGGTATAAAAAATTGTTCAACTGAATTGTATATTTCGACTCCGCTTTACTAGAAATAACCAAAACCTAATTTTTTTCCGGTTATCCGATTTCTTCTCAAAACGTAGTTCGGATTACTGAAATTTGTTACAGTTAAGCGTACTGCTTGAAATCAGTAAAACAATACTTTTTAAATCAAATGTCTAGTCACTTGCATTGACAATATAATAGAAAAATACAATAAAGTACGTAAGAGCGAAAGGGGCAAATACATTTTGCCATTTAATTTTTTAACGGAAAAAACCTGCACAATTT
Source organism: Linnaemya tessellans (assembly GCA_951800035.1). Lineage (NCBI taxonomy): Eukaryota > Metazoa > Arthropoda > Insecta > Diptera > Tachinidae > Linnaemya > Linnaemya tessellans. Next base: position 152,292,154 of record OX637532.1, on the reverse strand, counting down.
TTTCAGCCTTAAGTTATGCAATCGATTCGATGTCATTGTTTATTTTTTCACTAAAGCGAAGTAAGTTTCATACAAAACGTAGTTGTGGGTTTACTTTTGGTTTTCAGTAATACGATATTTTCAGTAAAGCGATGTTTCGCTAAAGCGAAGTGAATTAGACTAGCTGCGTTTAAAATCTGTGCGGGGATTTGTATAGCTTTCAGTAATCCGACTTTTTTCAGTAAATCGTGTTGCGCTAAAGCGGATTCTACTGTACTTAAAAGTTGTATGAACAATCCATACATTTTGTTACTAAAGTATTTTTGCATTTCATCTAACTATATGTATGTACTAGTATGTACATACATATATACGAATATATGTAAATATGCAAAGAAAGCAATAAAATACACTCTCATACACTCAATTTGCATATTTAATGGTTTAAATATCATGGCCTTTTACACTTTTCAAGATCGTGTTGTAAAACCAGAAGTGGAATAGCAAATGCACAAACAACTACAGCATAGTTTTAATATATATAATTAAATATTATTAAAACAAAACAAAAGCCATCAATTCAATAAAAAAAATATATGCATTTTTGTCTCGTCTGGAATGAAAAGTCAATGTCTTGGCTGGAAGTTATTTGCATATAAATTATTTATTTAATTTTTTAAATTCTTCTTTTTTATTTTCCAGCCACATCAACAGTAGTGTGAGATTGGGAAAATATTAATATATAAATTACAGCTATTTTATTGTAAATAAAAATAATAAAATATATAGAAATGCAATTGTAGATATTATTGCCAATTATTTTTAATAAAAATATGAGTTTTTTTTTTCAATGAATAGCATTTGATTTGAAAATAATTTAGTTTGATATAAAGAAATTTTCCAGCGGCGATCTATTTAAGCGGAGACAATTATTATTAGAGAAAATAAAATCGGAAAACAAACCGCAACACTAAACTTGATTCTGAACATCTGAAGATAAAACAAAAGCGATCAGCTGTAATTAGTTTAGCTTGATTAAATATTATCGCATTTTAAAGAAAAAAAGCTCAATATTGAATGAAATAATTTAATTAATCAAAATTTAATCAACCAACTGAATTATCAACACAATAACTTTTAGCTTAAAATGAAATGAACAACCGTGCACGTCGAAAAACAAAATAATAAAAATTCCTTTTCATATATAATAATTTAAATATATTCTTTATTTATGGGATATTTCAACAATTTAATAATTTTCAAAATACACAAGCTATTAATCAAATTCGTTGCTACATTTTAAATATTTTATAACTATTCATTATTCAAATTACTAGACTCGTTTGTTGACCACATAACGTAGACGTCGTACGTCTTGGGAATGAGTTGGGTTTAATAAAATTCCACTACAAAACCTCGGGTATTCAAAGTTGTTAATTGAAATTGAATTTTGCTACTAATAATGCTCAGATTGAAAAATAAATCAATTTGTGTTTCAATAGAATATATAAACAAGTATAATTTAAATATTTATCCTATTAATATTTCCAAGTAATATAGCCATTTGTTGTTGTCATTTAAATTAAGTTGTACAATTAGATGTAAATACATATGTACATGTGGCGCTATTATGTTCAGAGACATTAATCTGCATAGTGCAAAGACTTGTTCTAGGTACGATATTCTATATTTGGAGGGTAAAATTGTAACAACTTTTGTATATCAAATATGAAAATAGTTTTCTCTGTGTCTTATCGCTATAAATTTCAGCTAATTTAAGAACTAAGTGCTCGAAAATTTTTCAAACAGAATGGCCCTTATTACGGTTGTCGTATTCGTAGTCGAAATCAAACGCCTCCAACGTTAAACATATGGAAAGCGTTGCCACTTTTCGAGAATTCCATCACGGCTACGACAACCATAATAATGCTGAATATATCTCGATCTGCTCGAACTACTTTCTTTTAAAATTTTAGCGAAATCGATTTAACAAGAACTTTTAAAATAATTCTGAAAAATTTTTTTTTGAAATTTGTGTTGAACAATTAAAAAAATATATTTTGAAATTTACACCTTCCGAAGTTGTTATACCAGATTGAAAACTGTCTAAATGATGAATTCGATCGAAGATTATCACTTTTTTTTCTTGACGACAAATTTCAATGAACATGAGCTCGAGTTCAAATCTCCATATTCAATTAAAGAATGGAGTCCAGCTCAATTAGTTAATGTATGTAATTTATAATGATACAAATCGGATGGACTCAAATATAAGTACAAGCTGTACAAAAAACCAAATGTAGTTTTTTTTTTTTTTTTTTTTTTTTTTTTTTGACTCGAACCAGTACTCAGGGTATGATAGATACATAAGCAGTGCATTATACCTGAACTGAAAAGGGCGGATAGTATTGAGAGGACAGATGGAGATAGATGAGAAGATAGAGCATATTTTTCAGCTTTTTCGACCTTTTTACCCCGCAGGCTAATTTTAGACTTAAGTAAAAATTAAACAATAATATCGAAAATAGGACATGAAGATAATCAAACGACTGTACTAGGAATTAAAATGTGTTAACTTGGATTTGTTACAGTTCTCGTATACTATTTCGTAATAAAATTTTTATAAATAAAAACTGTAATCACATTCAACGGAATCACCTAAAAAGTGGTGATAAGTATAAAAAAAGACTGTTCTGCTGTTGACTTTTTATTGTATGAACATATGATGCCCACAAACCAATTATATCATAGAAAAAATAACAAAACAAAAAATAATATTAATGAAAAATATATTAAAAAGGATCTGGTACAAAATTATAGAAACTGGGGAATTTTTATTAGCCTAGTTGTTAGCAAATACAAAAGAACAACTATTTTGTTTAATTTTAGTAGTTTTTAAGGCCACATTTGTTTGAAATTGTGTGTTATTTTCCTTCCAAAAATTTAATCCTGATAATTAAAAATTTAATCGTGGTAATTAAAATTTTTAATCATTATTATTAAGGATTTAATTGAATAACTTTTAGTTATTGGTATCAATGTTTTATTAAAAAAAAACGTTTACTGTCGTATTTATAAAATATTAAAATGGATTAAGAAAATTAAAAAAAAAAATGGATTAAGAAAATTAAAAAAAAAATGGATTAAGATAATTATGCAAAATTAAGATTAAAATTTTGCAAAAATTATTTTGTTTCTTATGAATACGTCAGTTAACAGATAATATCAATTTGTTTACTGGGGCAAACTAATATGTATATTTTATTGTTATCACGAATGTTTATTAGATACTAATTTTAATTAAATTATGTGTGATTTATTGATCTTTTACGCTGAATCTCAACCTGAGTTTCCTCTAATGAGCATACAACGGCCAAACGTCTTTTTATTAATATATATGTATATACTATATATATTTTTTTCAGAATTACATTTTTGATATGTTGCAATCTGCAACACGAACCCCTACTCAAAATTTAAATTGTTTTTTTTTCACATATATTTTTATGCTTTTCTGTTCATTTAATTAATTTTCTTATTTTGCATTGTTGTTGCTGTAAATGAATTGCTGTGTAGGCGCTTAATTATTTATTGATGCTATTTTTTTTTCTTTTTGTAATTATTTGTTCACTTTTCGATCTTTGAATGTTGTTAACTAGACGAACAACGAAATCACTTTCCGTTTCGTTCCACACATTTTAATTTTGACGTAAAAATGTAGTCAGACATACAAAGTATTTGGATTTCTTGTCATTTACGGACACAATTTTGTTTTGAACTGAGTCATATACGTACGAATGCACATGCATGTTTACTAATTAAATATAAAAGAATTAAAATTTCATATCAACCATGAATTCGGTTGAAGTAGGCAACATTTGCAAATTTTAGACATTAAAAAAGTTCATGGTATGAATATGTCCAGATTTAGCAGTTTTTTGTGCTATTGAAAAATAACATTTATTGGCGGTAGTTTCAGTTCTGTGAATTCGCAAACTCATTTCATATTAAAAAAAATCATGATTCGGCGGCTGTTTCTAACGAGGGCAAAAATATCAATTGTAACGCCTTCAAGTGATTATAATTTTTCTTAACCAGATCTTGGTTTTTTTTTTTTATTTAAAATAAAAATTTTTTAGTGACTATTCAAAATGATTTTGCAATTAATTTTTTAGCCCAACTGGCCTCACACAGTTAACAATTACAAATATGTAATTATTCATTAAATTTTTTTCTGTTAATATCAGATGTTAAATAATGCCACAAATTAATGAATGCTTTAAAACAATTTAAACAAGTTTCTAAAGAAGTGAATAATAATAAAAATGAAAAGCTTTAATTATAGCCCAAACAAAACAGACAGCTGGTTGTCGAAAGCAATTTGTAAACATTGCACAACATAATTATTACATTGTTTTGTATTAAAATTGAAATTCTATGTCATCCCATTTAAAACTTGTTGAGAAGAAAGAGAAAAACTTGTAGTAAATTTTCATTTCACTGTGACACGCCAGCCAAGGCATGGAAAAGTAGGTTAATTATTAGTTATAAACCTTAATATTTATAAAAATGGGTTGACGTTGTGGTCTCGTATTAAATGAATCATATTTTCTTATGGCTGCCTTTTTCTAAAGTTTTACTCCTCCTGTCTGTTGGCAAGAAGACAGAAACGCATAACAAATCATGAAAAATTGCCACTTAAGAGCAGCAAAAAGAAAAAAGAAAATAGAGTTACAAGAAAAAAGTTAACATCATTGGGAAGACATGGATGGCTCCGTGTTGGTTGTTCCATGTGTGTTTAAATAAAAAGTGAAATTTTATGAAAATCTATAGGCTGACTTATCAACTGTTATGACTTTCTGTTTGTTTGCTTGTACATTCATCTGCTCGTATGTTAATTTCTTTTTTAACCAAGTAAAACAAAACACATGAAGAAAATTAAATAAAAACTGTGTCAAAAATACAAAAAATTTCGTGCCTGGTTGCGTTGTTCATTTCAATTTTTACTACAAACTTAACTTCAGATTTTTTATTTTCATTTTTGGAAATTTTCATGGTGCTAATTGTTTAAATTAGTTGCTGTATATGTGGAACTAACTGACCTAAAACTTTACATTTGCGTAAAAGTTTTAATGTTTTTTTTTTTTTTTTTTTTTGAAGACATACATTTGTTTTTATTTCCATCTAGAGCTGGGATCGTGAGTAACGTTTTACTCCCGGCAAGGCATGCCGCGGCATGCCCATGAGCAACATGTTGCAATTTAAACGATGTCTTTTATGCTTGCTTTTAAGGAAACAAATTAGAAGTTTACATCGGTTTTTTAGCTGTAGCTCCAGAAGATCTACCGCTACCGAAAACTATAGTTTGAAACCTGAAAATGTCACATTTCTGTTTAGGAAAGTTTGGCAAGTCCTGATGAATCCTTTAAAGCCAGCATAATCTCTCTATGGGGCTTAAAAATACCATCTATTAATTTATTAGGCAAGGGATGGTATTTTAAAGACAACAATAAAACTTAGCAAGCGTTTGTTAAGCAAATAAAACTTCATTCTGAATAAATCTCAGCAATAAAACCCTATCAACAGAGTTTGCCATACATGCTGGGTTACACGCAAAAGGAAAATTCACATTTTTCCAAATGTTCTAATTTAAGCCTTTTCGTTTTTTATTCTTCTTCTTGTAAGGAAATTATCATAAAAAAATATATTATTTATTTTGCATTTTAAAGGTAAAACAAATCTTAATGTGCTATAAAAAATATCACTCAAGCAATGCTTAAAGGAAAACCTTAACCGTGATCATGTCTTATCGCGTTGTTAATCACGCCTGTGTACTCATCACATTTCAAAAACAAAGATGCAATACAGCCGTACTAAAAACAAAAATGAAATAAAAATTGCATAAATGAATTTAATGTGATACTTGAAAAACTCGTAAACTTTACGGAGACGTTACATTACAATCCGCATAAATAGAGAATCAAATTTTCCAAGATTTTAGCAAATCCATATAGAAAATCAAACCTACTAATCGGGCAATGCAATTATATAAAATTGCCGAATTGTGTAAATACTTAGTGAAATATGTAAGTATACAAAATTTCAAATAATTTTACTCTATTTGCTATTATTTTTCATACAGAATGTAAACATTTTGAAAGAGCAAAGAAAGGCATAAACTTCTGTTATTTTTGTTCGATGAATGACTTTTTATGGAAAACAGCGGTCATTTTTGGTTTAAAAAAAATTTTTTTTTAAATTATGTATGAATTTTTTATTAGTCGAACTTTCTTATGTAAATTGTTAATTTTCTCAACGAGCTTAAGTTCGAATCAGCAAGACTGCAAACGATTTTTTATTATTTTATTAATAAATGAATTTATTCAAATTCTATTTATTATTCTTAATATTCTAATCTTAATATAAAATAATAAATAGAATTTGAACAAATTCATTTATTAATAAAATAATAACAAATGGTTTGCAGTCTTGCAGATTCGAACTTAAGCCCGTTGAGAAAATTAACAATTTAAAAATTTTTTTTTTTATCTTGGACCAGCACTCAGGGGATAACCCCTATATATGCAATGCATTGCGCCGGAACTAATAACGAGGGGATATATTGAGGGCACAGATTAGTAAAGATGAGAAGATAGAGAATTTTTTGTAGCTATTTTAACCTTTTTTACTTCGCCGAGGAAGGTGGGTGCTGCTACACTGCTTTTAGTACATGATCGTGTCAGTTGCTGCCAATTATCTTCAGTGACCAGTGACTATGCCTTCATCATTGAAACAGGCTGGCAGCAACTAACACAACCATACACTAATGCTGATCAGAAGAATCCAACACAACATTTCATGACTCAGCGCGGGCTCGAACTCAGGACCCTCCGCTTCATAGTCTCGTGATCTACTACTTCAGCCAACAGCACAAAAATTTGTTTTGCAAAGCGATTTACACAATTAGGACCCAACAGTATTGGCGTTACTAATATTATTTTATTTATCAATACGTATTGCAAGTCAAGTTTGTGTAAATATTTACTTTCCTTATTTATGTAAGTGGTAGTGTAATTTTAAACTTGAAGGTTTTACTTTCTACAGAAAAGTGAAATATTAAAATAAAAAATAAATCATGCTGATGAAAAATTAGGTCACATAACATGGTGCAACCAGCAGCTGGGCGAATTTTAAGATAAAAGTCTATAACTTAAAACCCAAAGCGCTGTTGGTTAATATTTTTCACACTATCAAATTACAAAAATTTTCAATATTTAAAAATATAATTCATCTATTTTGCAGGGCAGTTTTAAAAGCAGTACTCATAAGCTACAAGTGCAAAAATAGATGGAACTTCAAAATTATTTCATTCAAAGAAATATTAATTATCAGAAAATTTTTGAAATGAGCCATTTTTTTTTTAATTTGTGGGATACGGTGACTGTCTCTTAGAACATCATCTGATTTTTGAAAATGTGATTGTCCTGTAATTCAGTGGAACTAAGCAACTCCAGTCATTTATTATTTATATTATAATATTTGCTTATTGTCTTACGTGCAGTGCAAATAAATGATTGAGAAAAATTTCATATTTTAGTACGAGTATAAATAAAAATAAAAGTATTTGTGATCACCCGCTTACAAAACAATATTTATCTCACCGGCGACGATACTCATAAATGTCAATTTTAAAATAATGATGAAGATCCAAAAAATAGTGTCTAGGTCAGTTTTTTTCTGCTCTGTTCATTGTCTTCTTTTACGTAATTGTTGATCTAAATGTTCTCTTTTCTGTGTATTGAGTTTGTATTTCAATTGCTTTTGGGTGCAAAAGCGAGAGCACACAACAACTGATTAAAAATTCAAATAAAAATTCAAAAAGCGAAAACAGCACACATTTCCGAACAATCCGAAGTTTATTTACCTTTTAACTTTGTTGAAATTGTAAAACGAATGAAAACGTTTATAAATAAAAATTAAAAAGAAAAATCGATATTTTATCAATCAATTTAAGTAATTTAACAGACTTTCTTTCCAGGGTTTTTTTCGGCTCAAATTGCACACATTTTTCATTTTATCAAAGTTGGCAATTTTTCGTGAATTGTTTAATTAAATATCCTACACCGTTTCCAATGACAAACACAAGCGCGTATACGTATGTACGCTGTTTTAATTTTTTTTTAAATTCATTTGATTGAAAATAAAACGCTGTCGAGGTAAATGGTGTGTTTGTATTTCAAAGATAAATGCCGTGATGCATGAGTTGTTGTTGCTAAACTTAAATAACATCAATTTAATAACATGAAAAATAAAATTATTAAAAATACTCGTAACTAAAAGTTATTGTGTTTTCTTGACACTTTTGCAACAAAGAAAAAGTGAAAATATTTTCTCTGCGTAAATTCAGTTGTCGAATGGGTGTTTTTGATGGAGTTGTTTGCTGGTTACTGACTCTAAAAAGTCTTTATTAACGTCAATCATTCTGCACATTTTCTAGAGTCGTCACTAACTCTTTTACGAATTGGTAATAACTGATCAATCAGGTTATTAGTTTTTTTTTATTCATCAGTTTTCTTCGTCAATATCGCTGCAGTTGGCACAAGGAAAATTATATTGAAAATGTGTTCGCATACACACTCTCATATTTAAAGATATTAATTAAACATCTTAAATTAAGTGCTACAAGTGTTTTCCGTTTGCTAACTTGCCGCCAATAAGTTCAAATAAGAATGTGCAAAAATGTATTTGATTTATTAATTTTTTCATGTTTCCATTCACAAAAAAAAAAAAAAAAAAGAAATCATTTGGCGAAAAAAAGAAAACAAAGAAAAGGAAATGAACCTTGTATTTACATTTAAGTTGTGGACTTCCTCTGTTGCATGAATGAATTCCAAATTGGAATATTTAGAGAATTTCCAACTTCTTTTAGAATTAATAAAATATTTGGAAATTTAAACTTCCTGCAGATAAATTTTATGTTGGTATTAAACTTACTTACTGCCCTTTCAGTGCAATTTGGAAAGATCTTCCTTTTTCGGAGTAGCTGAATTTTTATTTCTTTAGTAAAATATCATGGTACTCTGATCAATTTGGTGCCATGTCGAATAACTGTTACATTTAGAATTTTCCGAAAATGTATCTCTTTTTCGGAGTAGTTTCGATTTTTACAATTTTTTGAGTTCTTTCGCAAAATTGTGGGATTTTGGGAAGTTTATGAAAGTTTTTGTTCTATTTCGGATTTATTATTAGATTTTTTTGATCAGTTCTATTGACTTTGTGTTATATTTCGAGTTTTCGGACAATTTTTAATTTTTTCGGAATACTTGTTTTTTTTTATTGTAATTTCTTAAGCAAATTTATTATAATTTCTAAATTGAAATGGTAGGGTTCTGCTACAGTTTGTGTTATATTTCGTTTTTTCGGACGGTATTTCAGTTTTTCGGAGTAGTTTCGGTAAAAAAAAAATTTTTTATTTATAAAGCAAATTTATAAGATTCTGGTAGATTTTTGTTGTCAATTTTGGGACATTTTAAAATTTTTCGGAGTAGCTCAATTTCACAAATTTTCAATTTCCTACGCAATTTTAGAAAATTTCTGAAACTTTCGAAGAAATATTTATAAGTTTTAATCAATATTATATTTTGTATACAATTTTTGGCAGAACAGGTTTAAAGAAATCCAATAAATGGGTTGCGTTTTAAAAATAATTATGATGAGATGATTTTTGTCTAGTTTTAAGGAAAAAAATTTATAATGAATATATAATTTTATGTCCACAAGGAAAACTTCAAAATGAAAGTGTTTAATTAAATTTCGACGTTTCATCTGACCAGCTATTCTTGCCGATTATTTTTATGAACATTTAAATAAATATCCGTTTATAGATTAAATAAAACAATTTTAAAAGCGCCTTCGAGATCTTCTTTCTGTAGTAAATTTTTTGTTCATCTTAAACCTCAACTTATATACGAGTGCCACATTATTATGAAAAAGCTATATATACTTTTACTTATTATAACATAATTAATATGTATTTTATTGTATATAAGATAGTGGCGGTAGAATCCAGTAATAAAATCAATAGAATTTATTAAAAATATGCCTATTGTTCAAAGTAAGTATGCTAAATAATAATAAACAAAATCTTATAAAATATGAAACCAACTGAAAAAATAATCTAAAAAAAACTAGAGATCTTATGGAAAGACAAATAAAAATAAATGGCGAATACAAAGAAATCAGCAAAACGTGATTGAATTTTTAATAGAAACGATTAAACAAACTTTCATAATAACAATAAAAAAATATATCAGGAAATCCATAAATTATAAAATATAAAAATTCGAAATAAAACAAAAAATTGTATTATTTACCTTAACAATAAGAACAATGCATTGGCTCTGTCAAAAAGTTTGAGAATAAAAAAAAAAAAAACAAAAGTTGTTTAGAATAAACGCGGACATACAAACATTTATTGATTTTATTAGGAAGATAAAGATTGAAAAAGTTTGATTTTTATTAAACAGCGTTACAAATAAAAATATACGTATTAAATATAAATAAAATTAATTTTTTGCGATATCAATCAAGACATCTAGTTGTAAATATTTGCATTTTTATGCAATTTGTGTTTAATTACAATTTCATGTTGATTAATGAAATTGTTTAGTTAAATCATTAATTAGCAATAAAATTTTTACTTTTGTTTAATTTATGCAGTCGTGTTAATTTTTCGAAATGAATCAAATTTCATTAGCTAATTAATGTTTTTTAATTGATAATAAAAATGATTTAATTCCGAAAAATAGTTCACACTTTTGGGGATTCAAAATGCGGAATAAATTTGGTTTCCGAACTTTGTGGCATTCCATCCATTTCCATGCTATATTTTGGTTCTTTAGAAAACGAAGTACGGATAAAAATCATTTCGGAATGAAATTGTTTTTAATATCATTAGCTATTTCTGTTCATGATATTGAAAATAATGTCCATTTGCTAGGGCAGAGAAGGATCAGGCTACGTCGCAGTTTCGTTAGAAAAGCTTAAAAATTTTATTTTTAAGGACTGTAGGCTGTAGTAATACAATTTGTTAAATTTTTACATTATTTTTGCCTATTATAAGGCCCACTTAATGAGGCGAGGTCCAAAAATTAATTTTTTCTATTTTATGGCTCCAAATTTAGTGCCATAAAAATATATCAGTTGCTTAACAAAATTAAACTTAACAAATTATGTTGTTTTCTTAGAGGTTGGTTTAGTTTTTTTAGGGGAACTTTTTTCCCTCTGGCCCGGTTCAGCCCATTTACGAACTTGAGCTGTGCTATCCTTCAAGATATATTTATACCAAGTTTCAAGGGTCTTGCTCTTTTCGTTTGAACTGAATCGTGATTTCCACAGACGGCGGCTAAATCGTCTTAGATTTCATCACTGATCAAGAATGTATAGTATATATGTATTTACTTTATAGGGTCTTAGAGGAATATTTTGCTGCGTTACAAACGGAATGACAAACAAAGTGAATATGCCCTGCAATACTTTTTTGGATGGTATATACAAAGAGCAACAAAAATACTGTAAGTCGCTTTTTACAAACTAAAAATAATGTAGACTAATGGAAAACCTTTGCAAAATGGTTCGGGGTTGGTTGTTTTAATGTATTGTATCTAATTCGTAGGTCCAGATTCACAGTAAAGGTGATATTTAAACAATAGATTAGAAAACGCCTGCGGATTTGTATCTTAAACTAGAATTCCCACTGGTTCAGTTAACAGTTTGTAATAGTTTAAAAAACTGTGGTTATATATAATCTTTGGTTAAACTGATATTAATAGTTAACGAACGACTGTGAATTCGACCTTTACTATTTTTAATTATTGCTAAAATCTTTTAACAATAAAACGAAAACATGAAATGTTATCCCCCATATTCATAAAAAAAATAAAACGTATTTGAAATCTGTTTTAAGAAAATTTTGTATGAAAAAAATTTTACTTAAATACATTTCAAACTCATATTAAATTTTATGAATACCGGTGTATGTAATTAATTATATTAATGTAGTACTTACAAGTACATGACAATTTAACGAAAATTTCAAAATAATTGAAACATTTTTCTCATGCAAATTCATCACACAATCTAGTGCATAAAAGATCATGATCTATATGTTCGCTTTAATTACAAATTTTTAATTCAACAACATAATTAAAAATTATAAGAAAGAAAGAAAAAAATTAAACAAAAACCAACGACTTGGCTTCGCATCATCGGCTAAATTGTGTGAGAAATTATTTTTGCATATAAAAATTAAATAATTATAACTTGCAAGTACTTGTTTAGTAATTTTCGCCATGCACTTTACAAATACATACATAATTGCATATTATGCACTTCCTCTCTCTGATAAAAACAAAATGCAACATAATAAAATATATTAAAAATTTCATTGTAATTGCAGTGGTTATTTGTTTCTTTTTTAGTTTTTTAACACTTTGTTTCCAACACAAAACATTAAATAAAATTTATTTATTATATATAAAAAGCATACGAAGTTGGTTGTTTCCTGTTGCAGAGAATTTGATAAAAAGAAATACTCGTATATAAGGAAAAAACTGTGTCATAATTAATGGTTTTTTGATGGGTTTTCTCCATAAAACCAGTTAAAGACAATTGATTATCTTTAGTCGAGCCGTATCAAATAAAAATTTCATTCTGTAATTGTTTCTCTAGAAAGTGTTCTGTCTAGAGGTACAGTTTTTTGTTTTTTAGCTCGGACTAGCACTCAGGGGATGACCCCTATACATATATGCAGTGCATTGCACCGGAAGTAGAAAGAAGGGGATAGTATTGAGGGGACAGATGAGAAGATAGAGAATTTTTTACAGCTGTTTGAACTTTTACTTCGCCGTCTAATTTTTTCCTACAGGGCCGATGAAGGAGGGTGCTATTCTTCTGCTCTTCGGTACATGATAGTGTCATGTCTATTATGTTCAGTGACCAGTAGTGCTATGCCCAGTGATGAAAAGGTAACAAATGCTTGATTTTTTTTATTGATATCGGTTGATTTTTATTATAAAAAAAAGGTTTGCACGTATTTAAAGGAGATGATTGAGAAGGCGAATTCATGTACCAGGTGGTGTCAAGTCTGCAACAACAAAATCTGCCTAGTACTTTATTGCAATGAAATTTGACAAAACAAACTTCTTAAAAAAAATCAGCTGTTAACTTGGCACCACCTGGTACATGAATTCCCCTTGATGCTTGAGAACAGCCTCGAAGAGTTTGCGAATACTACTCAAAACATAAATGCAAATAATACGCAGCTGGTTAAAAAAGTATTGGCTGTGTTCACAGAATAGCAGCAAAATGTTTGAGTGCCAAAAATATATGTAGATTAAAAGGCACTTAGAAGCACTGTGAGAAATTGTTAAAAGCACTATAAATAAACGCTTTTCAAAAACGGGCATTGCATAAGCAAAAAAGCACCAAAAAATATACACGAAAAGCACCAAAATGGCAGCACTGGCTATGCCTTTATCACTGAAACAGGTTGGCAACACAACTCACACAACCATGCACAAATAATGATCAGAAGAATTCGACACAATATTCATGACTGAGAGCGGAGTCGAACTCAGGACCCTCCTCCGCTTCATAGTGTCGTGTTTAACTACCTCAGACAACAGCACCGTCCATTTGATCGATATCCTGGGGATATTTTCTTCAAGATAAAAATTAAAATTATAAATTAACGAAATTATACAATACAATATTACGATAGAAATGAAAAGAAAATGTATTTAATTTCGTTAATTTTAAATTCTAATTGTTATCCTGTTCAAAATATTCAGGAGATATCGAGATATTGAGAAAATAATAAATTATATATTGTTTTTTATAAAAGCTGACCTCAAACTCATTATTAACAAATATTTGTAAAAAAAGCATTTAATTTCACTTGTTAAATTTAATTTTAAAAATAAGCCGTGAAATACAAACATCGTCTTTCCCGCTTATTGCAAATTCAAAGCAGCCAGCCAACACTGCGATTTAAATAAAAAATAACCAAAGATTTCTCACAATTTTCAGGGTCAAAAGAGTATTTTTTTGTTTGTTTGTTTTTTGTTATTCGCTTAATAAAGTGCTAAATGTAACGAACATTTGGCTGTAGGTTTATTTGATTTGATTAAAAATGGTTTCTGTTTCAAACAATACAATAAAACTGGTTTGCTTAAAAGAAACCAAAATGTATTCAATTTATTTTTTTTTTTATTTTTTCACTTATACAAGAATCAGTTTTTACGATTTTCTACATTTTTAGCTCATTACGAAATAAAACTGTAAATAAATTTATTTAATATTTATTGTTAATTTTTGCATTGATGGCTGGCTGTTGTTTTGCATAAATTGTTCTCAATAACTTAATTGCTAAGTAAATAAATGTGTATTATTATTGTAATTTAATTTAAATATTTACACCCAAATAAAAAATGTGTTTTACAAACTGTTTTTATTGTTTAACAACAAACGGTTTTATTTTATTCAAAAGCAGCTTTGTACTCGTATAGGGGAGGGGGCTACAGGAGCCTCGAAGGGACTTGAGCGTCAAATAGAAAGCGAAAAAAAAGAGGTGTGTGTGCGCACTCGCGTGTGGGGATTAATTAAAAATGTGTGCTTTTGTAATTCTTTCTAAGAGGTTTAAAGAAAAAAACTTAAACATATAAAATGAATTAGCAGTTATAAAGCAACAAATTTTATAAACTTTACAAAAATTTAATGTAACACACATGAGTCATGCTTTACGCACACCAACACAACTATAAGAGGTTTTTCGAATTTATAAACCTTTAAATATATTACACGTGCATTGAATAATGCCCAAAACGGTAATTGTGTAATTCGATTCGAACACATTTTCATTACATTTTCTTTAGTTCGAAAGTATTTTACTTCCAATCGTTATGGGAAATTAATTATTATATTTGCTGAAACAAGTACACTAGAGTTAAAAGGACTGAATTAGATTGTACTAAGAAAGTAGTGAATTTGTAGCCGTAATCATCCAAATCATGAATATGGGAGAGAGTCTTCTTGATCAGCGTAAAATTGTGTTTATTGTTGAGGGTCTTCTTAAATAATTAAGGCGCAAAGATCTTCAGTCAATAGTACTAACAACGATTAACACAAATTTACCGGTGAATTAAAATAATAACTAAATGGCTAAATTATTTCCTTATATCTTTTCAATGCCCTCTTGTCCTTTCTATAGTTCCAGCACAATGCATGAGTCCGGAATTTAAAAAATTTTTTTATTTCTTCCAAATAATCAACCTGATTCTGTAAGGCGTTGGCGTTTACGCCTCATGCGTTTTTTGTACAACATCAAAGAAACACATAAGTTGTTTTATTTAATCTAGTACGAAAAACGCCATCGCCGTACACAATCAGGGGGAATAGATTTTCTTACGGCGTTTATTTCGGCTATGATGTCTTGAACCAAATTTCGTACAACCCAGCAATTTCATGACGATTTGAAAAAGCAAGTAGTCCCAGGGGAATAAATCTCGATAATGGGCTGGATGGTGCAGCAATTTATAGATTTTTGCCATACCGACAACACACAAGTGCACTCGTGCATTGTCTTGAGATATGAGCAATAGCGGCACCCATCTCGTGAATAGATTTTACATGTCCAAATATTCATGTAAAACGTGATCCACTTTTATTCTCCGATCGTACGATATTTACCCTTATCGTTTTTGGTGTTTTCCGCCATTAAATTCTTTATTTTGTAATAAATTAAATACAAATTTTGCGTTTTCTCTATCACAAAATGTCGAACTTGAAGGCGAGAAATACGATACGGCCCATTATTCCATAAATTTTATGGCCGATTTATGGCATGATAACAAATTTTCTCACTGGTGCTGAAAATTATAATTGTTCCCATTTTTATAAAAAAATCTCGAGGTTGCCTGCTTTTAATGGCTTTCTAATACAAAGTAAGTGTCACACATTGCAGACACTAGTCTATTAAGAGAGTGTTTGCTGGCAGAATATTAAAAGGAAATTCAAAAAGACACTGAGTTATCAAACAGCCCTCGTAATTTAGCGATTTCACAAACAAAATATCAGTTTTCGAGGAACAGGCAGTTGATGGAATTACAGATGAACACAAATCAAGAGTGAATACTTTTAACCGAATTCAGTTATGATTGTAAGCTTCCGTTGTGCTACTGTGATAAGGCTTAAAAGTTAAGAAACACTGGATGAAGTGGATCATTTTATTTAAATTAGCCCAGAAAAACGATAACGATTTATAAACTAGTTTGCCAAATACTATTTGTTCGATCTTTTGTTTAACAGATATGCAAATTAAAACGAGTTGTGTGGTTTTGTCATTGACTCGCATATGCATATAGGAAACGAATGTTGTGGCCCACCAAAAATTAGCAATGAATATTCATTTCTAGTAATGAACAGAAATTTATACATATAAATTCAATTGTTGAAATTTTATCGAAATCAATCTAAAGAAGTTGCGCCTGCATTTAAATTGCAACAAAATAAATTTATTTAAAAGTTTAGAATTATTGTGTTAATTGTTATGGTAGTTGTGCTCCAAAACACAGCAGCATTTATAAAACATTGATTTTATTTTAATTAATAAGTCAGAAAAACAATTTTAACACATCTACATATCGTCATATGAAATGTCAAATCGAAGCCCATGTCCGACAAATTTTACGGCTTGCACTGTCGTCATGATCGGCAATGATATAATAAAAAATAAAGTTATAGCTCCATGTTTTACCTTTTAGTGCATTGGATCTGCTAGTTACGACTATTTTAATTACATCAATTAAAATATTTTTTAAGTGGCTAATCGTTGACTACAGAATCATTCAAATCACAGTCGATTTATATATTAAATTGAATTAAGATTCTATAGGCTAATTGTTCGAAATTTTAATTTAAATCTCAGAAAGACATGATAAATATTCCAAGGCACAAAGGCAAGTCAACATCAGTTTTTGTTATTCAACTTACACAGCAGAGCAGAACAGCTGTTTTCGAAAGACGCAACCCTTTCATCATCAGTGCTCATGTGTATTGTGTTTGTCACCACTTATTAGGTGGCTTAGTTGAATTTGATAACAGTTCCTATTTACACAAATTTTATTGTGAAAAAGAATCCGAGAACTGTATCAACCTGATGTTAACATGTTATTGTTATAATACCCGTGCTACCGTTTGATTATTTTTCTTCATGTCCCATTTTTCTGAATTTTTTGTTCCATTATACCTAAGTCAAACTTTTTTGGTTTGAATTTTATACTTAAGTACATGTGAACGTTTTTCCAATTTTTTTTTATTATTGGTAGCTCAAGCCATAGCTTAAATTTGTATGTAGTAAGAATTTTAACAAACATTTTTATATTGCTATATTAAATTGAATTAAGATTCTATAAGCTAATTGTTCGAAATTTTAATTTAAATCTTAGAAAGACATTATAAATATTCTATATACAGTCGATTTCATTGTTATAAAATAATTTCGTTTGAATATAGAGATTAACAAAAGTCAGTGCACCTCAATAAAAATGTCTTTTCAAGCTCAATAAATCATAATTTCACTTAAAGTTAGTTA
The DNA here is from genome assembly GCA_951800035.1 of Linnaemya tessellans. Taxonomy (NCBI): domain Eukaryota; kingdom Metazoa; phylum Arthropoda; class Insecta; order Diptera; family Tachinidae; genus Linnaemya; species Linnaemya tessellans. The sequence goes on along the minus strand of OX637532.1, from coordinate 152,274,525 downwards.
CAGGTGCTCGATTTGAAAATTTCAATAAAAACAATATGATTTTATATGAGTTGCTGGCAATAATAATAATAAATTAAAAATATATTTACACAATAATTTATATGAATATTTTTTTAAATTATGATCATTGACTTTGCGAACACCTTCTAAACTTATTACAGAATATATTTCGTAAATGATTTATTAATAATTAAAATTATTATTAACATGTTCGTAATCAGGGTTGGCAAAATTATACTTAGAATCCGAAAAGTACAAGTGGACAGCAACGGCAGGTTTAGTACAAATAAGGAATCTCTCTTGTGTTATCAGTTTAATTTAGCAACAAAGATTTAAGTTTCAAAAACCAAATAGGACGTAGATGATAGAAAGCTAACGACTTGTGGAAAAGTGTCTATTCTGTAAGTCGAATCAATTCAAAACGACTTGAGTTAGAAAAAAACCTAGGGACAATCGATATATATTGATATTTCTTAATTAAATTGTATAGAAATTTCGATCGATATCAAATGCGGTAATTTGGACCCTGATGAATTTTCGGAAACAGAAATGCACTCAGAATAACAATACAGGGCTAGCCATTCACCGTAACGGCAGCTCCCTTGGTCCGCAGCAAACAAAGAAATTTTAAAGTTTGCAGTACTTAGTGGTTTCCCATGATTTCAGACTTTAAAGTTATTCTAGTGCATTCTAAAACTGCTAGCAACTTGCATACATATGTTACACTTTTCATATATATCGGAGCGATTACCAAATTTATTTTCAAACTAAGTATTTAAGTTCTGTCCCACTATGCATTGTTACACATATTTGCTTCTCTCATATGCATACTCGTACACGAACATACACATACAAGTTTTTCTTTTTAATTAATCAAACTGAAAACGCAATATTGCAGCAAATTAAGCTACTAACGCTTTTTTGATACCAAAAAAATTATGAAATCTTTGACGATGATAATAAATTTTGATGGACGTGTATGCGGTGGACTTGGTTTTTGTGAGTTTCGTAAATAAATATTATCCAAAAACTTAAAAAAGCGGCAAAAAAAACGTGGGAATTTCAAATATATAAAAATATTTATATAGATTTACTTTTAAAAAGAATACAATGAACTTTTATGTTACGCAAGGAAATGATTATTTACATAATTTAGAAGTTCAGCGGAGGTGAACAAATTCATTACACACAGAACTGTTATAAATTTGAAATGTGATTCAGGTAATTGTTTTGAAATTTGTGGAATATGAATGGAACTTGGAACATTATTAAATAAATTAGTGTATGTATTTATGCATGTATGTATGTACAATAAAGTGACATGCAGCGTGAGTTGTCGACAAAAGTAGTTAGAGCGTTGACTGCAAACGGATTGAAGATGTAAGATGTCGTATTCAGAGCGAAGGCGATTTGATTACGACATCATATGTAGAAGAATATTTTATAATGTACCCCGCAGCATCGCTCAAAACTTATATATAGCAGCGCCACACATTATTTTGTGATACTCTTTTAAGATTCGTATCAACCACAAAAATTGGTGAAACATATATGATTTGATAGGTATTTTCATGTAGATATGCACGTTGTAAATATTTTTTTCGATATTCATATCGTAATAGTGGCAAAAACAATCTTTGGGTTGCAAAGCAAAAAAGCACAGCACAGTATTTCTTTTTTATTTTGTATTTGCAAACACATGAAACACATTGAAATATAAGCGTTCCAAAATCTCTATAGAAAGAGAACCGCTGCGTTTGTTGTGTAACTAATAAAAGGATATATAAAAAGCCATTTTTCATATATCCTTAACTATTTTTTATTTAGTTATAAGTCCTAACTTATATAAAGATTTATTTTAACTATAGAGGTTAACAGTACGCTTCCCCATACGTGATTTGTTCGAAATCATTCATTTGCCCAAATTAATTAATTTGCTACATGATTTCCCATAAATTTTTAATATGACCAAATTATCTCAAATGACTTAATTTGTTTCAAATTAAGTAGAAATTTGTCTGTGCAAAACTGCGCGGCTGCTCCTGTTACAAATGCAAACTTGGGTTATCGATTATTGGTGAGTGACAAATCCGAAAAAGTGGCATTTAAGAAAATTTCCTTTCAATTGAATTGAAAAGAACATTTTTTGACAAAACTAAATAATTTCCTGAAGAAGCTAACCGATGGTTAGCGAAATATCGAAAAATAATTATTATTATAAGATAACCTAAAAGCTTTAACAAATCTATTTACTATTAAAAGAAAAACGCTTAAAAAAATGAGACACAAGAATCATAATATAATTTACGAAAAACTCAATTTTATTTTGCGTTTTTATGGCTTTTCTTTTTATTTTGTCCATTGCAAGCTAACATTTAACAAAATTTTTGCTTTTTTTCTTATGTTAAAAAAACAAACAAACAATATAAATGTCAAATGGATTTCTAAAATTCGAAAACAAAATTACTTACAACACAATAAAAACACTTCGACATAATTTTCTGAAATCAACTTAATTTTCTCATAGTGGAAACTATCAGTATACCAAAAGCTTTTACTGTATATTTTGTAATATAATTTAGCGAAAGAGCTACACCGAAAATAAATACAAAGAAGAGTCGCTTGCTATACAAAAAATAAAATAAAAATAAAAAAAACACAAAATTAAGTAGCATCGTGGTAACACAAACATTTTCCAAGCGCAGCTTCTAATCCACTTGAAATTTTACATCCCTGAGTCTAAGCCGACAATATTATCATATCATGTAAAATATACTCCACAAGTACTTTTATTTTGAAAACTGATTAAAACAGAAAACTTTATTTAAATACATTTAAAGAATATCATAACTTAAAACTTGATTTAATAAGATTACTTAGATTGGTCACGTACTCGCATATACATAAACAGTTAAAAATTTATTTTTAATCATATAAATGGTTGTCATTATTGAAATTTATGGCAAGACTAATAAAATATCGACAAGTTGACACCATGCTGTTGTATGAACACAGTAGGGTACATATAATGATTTACAGCCATACGAACTTTACTAAAACCAAGAACGGCCAAGAAGTGTCGCTGTAGTTGTCATTGTGAGAGAGGAAACAAACGTTCATTGAACTGTTGTCATGCTGTTTGGCACACAATTAAGTATGGCGTTAGTACGAGTTCATAATCAAAATTCAATCAAAAGCATGAATGAAAGACTAAATGAAAGGGAAGAAGGAGAGAGAAGTTAATATTTGTAAGAGTTAAATAAAAAATATTAAACAAAACAAAAATGTACAAAGCCATGCCAATATTTGACGCCTACCGGCACCCTTCCACCATGTGTCACCGTCCCTCTTACTAAGACTCTCCATACACGGACTTTGGGTGAGTCAGGTTTGAAATGAAAGCCAATGGCCATTGTTACCAATACTAACACAAGATACTTAGTCGTTAGCAGCAATAAAAAAGATTAATAATAACAAAACCTATGCTTTAGAATGAAAACAAAAGAATCTAACGAAGAAAGTTTAAAGTACTTTTAAGTAAATAAAAATCCAGTTATAATCAGGTATGGAAAAGTTTAATTTTAGTTTGAAATACAAGTTTTTTTTTTTTTTTATTTTCAATAAGGGTCTAGCCGGTTGTAAATGTTTGAAAAAATTGAGATGCGCAACCACTGTTTTTTAGCGGAAATGAATTAAAGTTTAAATGTGTTCCACTTGGTTGCATCCATTAGTAAAAATAGAGCACATGTGGCATGCAAATGACTGAATCTTTAAAATTTGGGGACTTGCTTTGGAAAGTGTATAAATTGATTTACTGATATTAATATAACCTTTGCATTAACTTTATTTTCCAAATTGATTATTTTGAATTCAGTTTTTAATACATTTTTTTTTTTTTTGATAAGTCACACCTTAAGAATTGCTTATATTTTAAGCGTTTTACTGCTTTTAATTACAAGATGTTTCAAAAATTTTCTGGCATATGTAAACAGTTTGAAATAAAAGAAATTTGCATCACTGACGAAATTCGAAAATAGGAAGGCTACTGATTGCAATACAACGAAGAGAACAAAACATGGAAAAAAATTATTAATAAAAAATGTATTCTTATGATTAATAAAGTTGAGAAATAGCAGTTGATCGCAAATAAGTAATCGATTAATGAATTCATTACGATTAATTAATTTTTTCTTAATTATGTTGTTTATGAAATTTCCTTCTTTATTACAATATTAAAAATTTTCCGTCCATTTATTAGAAGAAAAATGTTAAAATATGACCTTTGTTGCCCTTCTGATTTTTTTCAGGACAATTAATACATATAATTGAAATTAATTTAACAACCTTTTATAGTACATTTTCACTATGAGCAAATTAAGTTGATTTGAGAAAATTATGTCGAAGTGTTTCCATTACGTTGTAGGTAATTTTGTATTCGAATTTTCGAAATCAATTTGACTTTTGCATTGTTTGGTTATTTTTTTTTAACATAAGAAAAAAGCAAAAATTTTGTTCAATTTTAAATTGAAATGGCAAAATAAAAATAAAAGCTATAAAAATGCAAAATAAAATTGAGTTTTTTGTAAGAAATAAAATCAGTGCCATTTTATTCGTACTTAAATGTCACTTTTTGCGGATTTGTAACTCACCAATAATGGATGCCCCAAGGTTGCATTTGTAAGAAGAGCAGAGACAAATTTCCAAATAATTTGTAGCAAATTAAGCCATTTGAGATAATTTGGTCATATGAAAAATGTATGGGAAATCATGTCGCAAATTACTTAATTTGAGCAAATGGAATTATTTGGCCCAAATCACGTATGTTTATAAAAATTTTATTTGGATTTTTAATTATCTAAAGCTTGCTAATAAAACGGATAATTAAAAATCTAAAGGTCGAAGAATCAGCAATTAAATAACTTAACATTAATATTTTTGCAATAAGAAAAACCTTCGGCATAATAAAACTAATTTCTTTTTTCTACTACTTTTTTATGAGTTATTTAAGAAATAAATATCTACTAACATTTCCAAAAATAGTACATTTCTGTACTAATTTTTCCAGCAATTCATGATTTCTAAAGGAATATTCAAAGCATTAAAGAGAAATATTTACTTAATTGTAGTCCTCAAAGAGTAGCTAAGTGTCATATTTTTGTTATTGGCTTGAACTGATGTTGACAAATAGTTACACAATAAAGGTGTTATATTTGTAACATTAAAAAGAAACAATCTATCAGCAATTCAATTCACTTTTCCATCTCTGATTAAATTTGTGTTCTTAAAAAAAAAATATCTAAAACTTAGGAAAGTTAAGCAAAGGTTGCAAGTTTGCCGGTTATATGATGTTTGCGATTCGGCATTTAAGCTATTAGCTTAATATCTTAATTCCTCAACTCAAATTACCCTTGAAGTTTTAATGAGCTGCCATTCTAACTGACAGGCAACCTCATGTCTACAGTTAGTAAATTTTAAATGACAATAAATTGTGAATTTCACAACACAGCAACAAAATTGTATTCGATTCATAGGTATACAATTTTAACAAAATTCATTTGGAAAGAAAATAAAAAAAGAAATTTAATGATTCTCTTTTAAAATACTACACAACACGGTGGGGTCAACCAAAAAATATATAAAACAATATTTACAATTACCAATATTTGCAAAAACCGTTGATGGTACTTGAAATAAGTCCGGTTGTTTACAGTTTGTGGACGAAAATATCATTTAGCGCAGATACAATTTAAACATTGAATTAAAAAAAAATTTTAAAAAGTCTACAATGCAAATTAAGTCTATTTATATTTAGTCTTCTGTATTACCTCTTACAACTTTTTTCTGCTTAGGAAAATAAATGCTGCTTTACATATAACAGAATTAATTTCTAGATTTTGCACTTGATATTGATTTGCACTTCATTTGTACATAAAAATAAAATAAAATCAATAAAATAGTAAAACAACAGTACTTAGCATTACGGTAAAAATATGTGCAAAATATGTTACATATTTTAAAAATTTTGCACATTTATTTAGAAAAGAACACACAAAAGGGCATAATTTTCTCAAAGAAATTATACAAGCACTTTTTTTTTATTTTTCTATTGTATAAAGCGTCAAATATCATTTCGAGAGAGAAAATAATGGCATATGATTTTAAAAACCTCGGCAGGGGCAGAATTGATTTTAAAATCACATGTGATTTAAAGCAATGAGATGTTCAGAACACGCCAGGCAGTCACAATGGGCATATTCTATTTATTTCTTTAATTAATAACTTAATAGTAATTAATTAATATTAAGTTAATTTAATAGAACACTAGAAACAAATTCCATCAGCTCTTTTAATAAAAATAATTCAATTAAATTCATAATGGACATAAAGTTTATAGTTTTTATATAATCGGCGTTAATAAGCTCAAGCGGTAAAAAAAAACCATGAGCAGTATTTTTTAAATATTTTTTCTATAATAATCACAAGCATGTGCTGTGCACCTTAAAAAATTTTCATATAATTAATTCTAAAGAGGCAAGTTTAATTTTATATATTTAATCTTGTGAGACTAATCCTTTAAAAATATTGTAATAAAAAATTTTCAAATTAATGTAAAAGCTTAATTTTTAGGCATACGAGTACATATTAGGAAAGCCTATGAAAGGAATGAAGCATATCTCTTTAATATGACCGAATGCCTGATTATTTATTTTCTAACAGCGACCGACTGTGCATTATGACTAATAGAAATTATATTTCAAAGTTTATGTTAAGATCCAAAGATCATATCACAGTTTTGCAAGAATTTTATGAAAGAGAATACAAAAAGAAGTTATCGTTTTTAGCTGTAATTAAAAAAAATATATTCTTGCATAAAAAACAAATGAATATTTCGTAACAATTTGTTTTATTGTGTTTAAATGCATTTTCTTTGTTCGTTCTTTTTTTCTTCTTCATTTTTTAATATTTTATGGTTATTTTAAATTACGAGATCATGCTTGAAGAGGTTTTAATTAATTTATGCCATTTTTCTGCAAAAAAAAATATTCTTGCGAAATTTTTAAGCTTAATATATTATATAAAAACATTTTCAATTATTTATACATTGATTTAAAACTGCAATCGCTTTCATTTATAAATTTTGTTAATATACATATGAAGAAAATTTTCAATTTCGTAGTTCAAATTTCAAAGGTTAATCTAACAATTTTAGAAGATCTTTAATATGGCATAAATACTTACAAGACGATTTAGATATTATCAAAATTTTATGACACTTACCTAGAAAGAAAGAAAAATTTATACAATTATTTTAAAAAATTTATGCTAGAAAAATTTAATATTGCTGTGATAATCGCCCTTATTCTGTAACTATTTGTCAATGTCACCTTAAGACAACATCCAATATTCACCCCTATCATGAATAATTTTTTCCTCGAAATTTTTCCCTTTTCCCTAAAATTACAATCATGAAAAAATTCCCCGTGAATGATTTCACGCTAAAATTAAATTCCCCTGATCGTGAATGATTTTGTTCCCGGGAATTTTTTCACTTTTCCCTTTAATTTATTCACTTAGTTGAGTAGATGGAGAATAGAGTAGAAAATGTAAGTATTTTCTATTATAATTCGAATATTAGAGTTTGCACAATACACAAACTTATATTTTTTGCTACAAATCAATTGCCTGCGTCTTTGTAAAACTTGTTGCTCCAATTCAATTAAGAATATTTTTAATTCGTTTTGTCTGGTTTTCAAAATATATCCAAATTATTTCACTACTACTTATTTAGTCATACTATTTTTAAACTTTTTTAAATTATGCAACTTAAATTTTTCAACACAAATTCTTTGATTTTTCATGTTGTTTTCGGCTTCTTCTCTTTTTTTGCATTCACTGAGAACTTATAGCGGGAATAATTTCTCACGGGAGATTCACGATACCATTTTTCCCTTCGAGTGGAATCAAAATTTCATGTGAACAAAAATACCCCTTGTTGTTCACGATAGGGGTGATTAAGAAACTTACCTACTCATTGTGTAGGACAATTAATTACATCAGACTGGCCGTGAATGTTCTGTAAGATCTTGGCTATATCGCGATGCTATTAGAAGCACAGAAATGTCATATTTTTGATAATGGGCCTTATTACGGTTCTCGATTCGACTCGAGAGAATGTAATAGACTAAAGAAATATACACGATTTTTCTTTAATCTATTACAAACACTCGAGTCGATTCGAGAACGGTAATAAGGCAGAATGTTTCGACGTGACGTGACGTTGACGAATAGTTACAGAATAAGGGGGATTATATAAACAACATATTGTGGAATTATTACTATTTTTTATTATATATTATTCAATATATCCATAAATTTATTATTGCATTTAATAAAGCCCAAAAGAGTTAGTGGTGTACTGAATTTTTCTGCTACTTGTTCATTTACTATATTTTCTCTCTTGGAGAATCCATTATACGTCGCCTTTTTTTGAGTGACATGAACGTACTGACGGCGAAGGTAGGCACAATGAGTACTTTGTTGACGGATAACTTTTTTTTATCTTGGACCAGCACTCAGGGTATGACCCCTACATATGCAGTGCATTGCACCGGAACTAAAAAGGAGGGTATAGTATTCAGGGGGCAGATGAAGAAAGATGAGAAGAAGATAGAGAATTTTTGTAGCTATTTCAACCGATTTGCTTCGCCGGCTAATTTTTTGCTACAGGACCGACGAAGAAGGGTGCTGTTACTCTGCTTTTTTAGTATATGATAGTGTCAGTCGCTGCCAATTATGTCCAGTGACCAGTGCTGATCAGAAGAATTTAACACAATATTTCATGACACAGGACCCTCCGCTTCATAGTCTCGTGTTCTACTACTTCAGTTAACAGCACCCACAAATCAGTTGTGTGCTCCCCATTTTATTTATTTATCAAAAATGTATATATTTTATTAAATTTTTTATGTATTATTTAATTTTTCCTGAACACACAATATAAAAAAAAATTAATCAAAACAATTTGAAAAACTTACTGATATCTGTCAAAGTACTCAACGTATGTCAATAGTTAAAAGTGGGGCAACTTTCGTACTTTGGTTGACGCAGAAGTACTAAATATGGCAACTCACAGTTGAAAAAGGCGACGTATAACGTATGACGGATTCTATGTATCTCGGCCTTAATTTAATGAAATTTAAAGAGAATTTCAAGCATTTAATGTAAATTATTAACATTTTTTTTTTCTTAATTAAATTTTTTTGGCTTCAAATTCGACATTTTGCAGGAGATAAAAAATGTTTTGCTTTTTGTCTTAAAATTTAAAAATTTTAGAATTTTAGGCTAAAAATGACAAACACAAAATAGATGATTGTCTTATTTGCTGACATTCGACTTCAAATCCTGCTAAATTCAAATACAATTCTATATCTTGAAAGGAGTTAATTTTATAAAAATCGAACTGAAATTTCTTAGGACCGAATCCGCGGTCTTTAGTTAACTCATGCAATTCATTAACTAATTATATTTCATAAAAACATCGATATTAGTTAACTAAGCAAAGCGAATTGGGCGAATTAAGGGTTAACCCATTGAATACCATAATAAATAGAAAAAATATCGAATATAGTGAAGTATGTATACGAGTACGTTGCTCGATTGAAAACTGGGGCTTTACTCCCTAATTCGATTCGAAAAAAAATGCTTTCGAATTGCAATTTTATTTACATACAAATTCAAATAGTTTTCTGTTCGAATGGAATTACACAGTAACACCCCAGCTTTTCAATTTTGTTGCAGGCATTTTAATTCTTACTTCGCAGGTAAAATTTTGCTATAGTAGCAAAAAGGACACGGTATTCTACACCTTTTTCTAAGACTAGAGAGATTGTTATGCCTGCGTCATTGAAACAAGTCGATACACTAATGCAGATCACTGGTTACAAATTCTTGTTACACAATTTTTTCTAGTAGTAACAGGATCAACGAATACATTTTATTTCCCATTTACTTCGATTTATTAGCCATCGTTTTTGCCAAATTTGGCAGTTAAATTGATTGTTTTTTCTCTCAAGTATATTTTTCAATTTAAATCTCAAGAGCTTTATTTTATAAGCCAGCGTTAAAATAAAAGTTGGTTTTCTAAAGCATTTTTTTTTCATGATTCATTATCATCGCTATGATCTCGCTAGATTGTCTGCTGTCTTTTTATACGTTGCAAAAAAAAACCCTATTAAATAATATTTTTTATTAGTGTTTGACTTGATTTCATGCCAATTTTATGTTTGTTTTTACTGAATTTATAAATACATCACTTAAAAATATTAAATGGAAAAAAAGTTGACATGTTGAAAAAAGCGAATTTCATTTGATTGCCTTTTTACTGCTTTTTCTGTTTTTGGCTTTTGTACAGTGAGTGTGAACATTTCAATTTGTCTAAACACGCTTTTTTATTATTATTATTATTGAGGGTGTGTAATAATATTATTAATTTTCTTGTGTGCGCTTTTTCATTTGTACAAACATCGGACAATAAATTAGAATTCATTAAACAATATTTTTATAGTTCCTTCTTTTTTTTTTTTTTTTTTTTTAATTTAAAAGTTTGTTTATACAATTTGTTCTTAATAAAACTTATAGTAATATATACTCGTATGTGCTCGTATAATCATTTTGGAATACTCTTCTAGTAAAAAAAAATTTCAAGTTGAGAAACATGCCGGTCTAAATGACACTGTGAGTTCCTAAGGACAATTTTCGTGATATACTGACTAAATCAAATCGTATGTTATGTAAACAATAATTTACTGATGACTGTCTTTGTCCTTCTAAGATACACCTCGTAACATCGAATTATTCTTTTAATAAAAAAGAAACCAAAAGAATAACGCCTACAAAAATAACTTGACTTTTTTTTTCTAAAACAGTCAGCAGTACATATTGTTTCGAAAATACTTTAAATAGAGATCTAACTAATAAATTAACACACAATTACACAAATTACCTCACAAAATTTGTGGTCCAATCATTGCAAAAAAGAAAAAAAAGAAGAAAAAATTGTTCAAGTATTTCAAGTGTTTAACCGGTCTTTTCTTTGTATGCGTAAGTATCATAGATAGAAGGCGTTAGAAAAACTCTTAGAAGGTTTTAACTTTGAATGGAAATAACCACTTCGACAGCTTAAAAATAAACAATATAACGGACGTTTTTGTGCATGCGAAAAGCATGCAAAACCTTCTACGCGTATCGTATTATGCAGAGAATTAAAATTTAGCAGCTAAAGCTTCTAATCCTCTTAAGCCGTATAAATAAATTCAATTACATTGAATGCACGTTTTCCTAAAAAGCTGACGCTGATTGTTGGTAACCAACTGCCGTTTTCTTTGATGATAATTTAACAAGCCGGAAATGTATGTATTTTTATAATCAGCAGTTTGATGCTTGATAATGCACAAGGTGGGCCTTTCTAGCCGTCGTGCATTTTTTGCAAAATTGTGAGAAAAGTTAACTTGGATATTTTTTATGTTCGCACTTTACAGCCTTTATGCATTTTTAGTTCTGGTTGTATGTGCATTTGTAATTCATATTTTGTTAGATTGTCTATTAATTCCCCTATACTGGGATATTTAATTTAATCCATGACTCATGATATAGTCGCTGTCTAGATTTTAAAATTACTGAAACAACAATCGAGTAAAGCTTTTATTTTGTCCAATTATTGCAGTAAATTACTGCCTATTCAACAATGTCGCAAGCCACCGTTCGTTTGCATGAATAACATTTAAAAAAATAAAACAATCTTTAAAATTAATTTTCTGTTTTATATGGAATTCGATTAAATGCCGAACTGGCAGTTCGAATTATTCGATTTAATTCGAAAGTATTGAAATTTATCGGTTTTTGTGTAAAATAATAATCGAGCAAACAAAGAAAAATACATGGAGAAAACTCTGTTGTATTTTTCCAAAAATTTTCCGCCACCCCGAAACACATCGATTTCGGTCATACTCACGATCTTTATCTGCTATTTACACAACCTACCGGATGAAATTAAAAAAGAAAACAATTTCTATGAAAAACACCAACATATTTGAGTGATTTCAATAAAAATTTTATTCTCCAGTCGGTTGTTAGAATTCTGTACGCTTTTATTAAATCATTCATAATTGAAATTGATTCTAAAGTCTGATTGTATAGACTGGACTCATTCGTTTTTATCGCCACATGTGCAGTGAGAAACCAGTTTGAAATAAATCCGATTTGAAATTTAAGTTGGAGCATTTTTAATAAAAACAACAAATAAATGAAACTGTCATCATTATCATTACAAATTGATTGACTAACTGAATGTAAGTTTAGCATTTTATGAGAATTAAAATTTCAATTCTACAACTTCCACGCATTTGTGCCAAGCGTTTGTTTGATATGTAAATTTACAGACGATTTCAGTTTTGGCGGAAACGATATGCTTCTCTCTAAAGTGGCAAGCAAAAATATTGAAAAAATGTATATATTTTATTATATTATATTATACGATATAATAAAAATTTTTGTGTGAGAGGAGAATATCAGAGAATTCTTACGTTGTCCATTTCTATGAATATATAAATAAAAATTAAATTATAGATAAAACCAAGTAAAAACGTTATATTCGACCGGGTCGAATCTTAAATACCCTCCAAATATTTAGTAATTAAATTTAAAATGTTTAACTGTATTTTGGCGAGGTCGCTCTGGCAAGGGCTGTGGGGGAGACATTTCACCTTTATCATAAAACTCATTAAAAATAAATGCTTGGGATAATTATATAGGAAATTAAAAAAAAAAAATTTTTTTAGGGTCATTTAGGGGCATCACTATACCCTCTTTTCATAATTCCGACATTATGCATATCAGGAATAGGGATTATACCCTGAATGCCGACCCAATATAAATAAAAAATAAAATAATAATGAGCAACAAGTTTTATGGTAAAGAAAATAATCTGCCTTATTACGAATGACGACTATATCGATGTCACGTCAACTCGACAGCAAAATATTATCACTGTCTACAAGTTGTCTGCAACAATTACTATTGAAAATATCTTAGTACAATTTAAGGCGTAAAATATTGATTGAGGTCAATTATTGTCGACAAAGAGTCGACAGTTTTTGCTGTCGTGTTGATGTGACGTCGATGTCGTCATTCGTAATAAGGCAGTATATTCTACCCTGTGAATATTTTCGTTTCTAAAGATGTTACACAAAAGACCGATACATGTTTTCCACTCAATTTCAGTTCAGGGTAAGATGGTGCCCTTTTTAAAGATAAAAAGCTACTTTTATTATACAAACAATTTTTTTTAATTTAGTGCATGTAACTTTAATTTTAATGAAAAACGTTGAAATTGGAATTGAAGAGCTCTAGTTAATGCAGGCATTTCTTACACTTTAGCCACTGAATTAAGAAAATATTTACGTTCGATTGATGTTGCAATACTTTGAGAGAGTGAATGAGATATTTAAAATTGTTTACCTATTTCTAAGGCAACAGTTTCTTCTAGTGCAACAATATCAGTGTTTCAGTGTATTATTTCACACCACTGTATTATCAACTGATGTAAAGCATGTTTCAAAATTTAATTTTTTTTATACTCGAACTGAACTGAAAATTCAAGAAAACAAAAACTAGTAAATTTTATGGTAGCAGATAAAATTTATATTAACATAAAACACTTCATATTGTAAAATAGCAGAAAAAATTGATAATCGCGTGTAGAGGCAAACACTAAATTTGCCTGAAACTCTATAATTGCTCTTTACCAATACATGCACATGACTCAGGTTTTTGACAACTGTGATTTAGGTTTCTGTCATGCATATTATTATTTTAAATAGTCTATAAGTTGATAAGCAAAATATGTTGCTACCACTTGTTTAGCCATATTTGGCATCTTTTCTAACGGCCATATTTGGTGTGGTAATATGTAAAACAATTAGCTGACTTTTCGAAGTTGTTAGCTAAACGGCCTAAAAGCACATTGATCAAATGCATAAATAAGGTCGATCTCCTAGTCTGGTTGGCTTAATTTAACTACACAAATAAGCCAACAATATTTAAAATAAGCGCCAGCTGTGTTTAGCTGATTGATTGTACATGTTTGTTTATGGTTCGTAATTATAAAAATTATTTAATTATATGTACACACATATAAACTTATACTTATATATGTTTGTGTGTGTGTATGCCTGTTAAATGAATTCTAGTCATTATTATTCCTTTTTTTTAATTAGCACACACTTTCAATATTATATCTCAAACATTATGACATTCAGCCAAATATATTTAGTTAAAATTTGTTTAATATGACAGACTGTCAGACAAGTCTTGGCAACAAAAATTAATTTGAAATATTTTCCGAGTATCTGTCATACTCGTACATGTTTGTATGCTCACAAAACTGTTGGCATGCTCACTCACTATTAAGCCTTGTATGGCTAATTGTTTTTGATTTTGCTTTCTGGCTTCAATTTGAAACAGGAACCGGCTTTCGAGCCAAGAAACTTGTCTGACCGAGAGGGGAAGATACATAAAATAAAAGTAGAATTTACCATATTTATTTAGATATATGAAAACAAATATAACTTAATGGAAAAAATCTATAATTTTTTATTTTATTATTTTGTTGTTTTATTTTGCAAATAGAAAACGATAACTATCGACTTGTATTTCACAAAAAAAAAAAATAATAATTTGGGACTGCACATCTGGTGCCAATCTTTTAAACAACCGGACAGATGACAACTAAAAAAACGATGTTTGAAAAACTCATAGAACAAGGAAGACATTCTTAGCTTTCCAGAAATCTTTGGAATCCAAAATTCTTAATCGAGGTGTTGAAAGCACACGATGTATTGAATTTGTTGTGGTTTCATGGGTCCGATCTGGCAAATATTTCACAGTCAATGCATCTCGCCCCAATAACGCTGATCAAAATTCGCACCAGATAGTTGCACGTTGTGGGTGTATTTAATTCTTAATGGATCACATGGGGATTTTCTAAGCCTTAAGTTCGACAATTTTATGTATTCACTAAGAAAATGTGCTCCATCGGATAAAATAATTTTTTTCAAAAAATTCAAAGAATTGCCAGCGCTTTCCGTGGTTTACTGGCTTCTTTCGTACAGACCTCCATTTTTAATAATTGGAATAAACATATGGCACAGCTGGCAAATTTCTGAGTTGCCAACTGCATAAAACATATGAATACTACATTAAAAAATCCAATTTATAACTTGGCAGCACTCAACTTAGCACAGGCAAAAACAAGGTTGCATTCATAAAACCCACTTAAAACCAACTCGAAAGTGTTTTTTTTTTCAACAAAATCATTTTGTATGGTAAAACCAGGTTTTAAGAGTTGGTTTTAACGTTAAAACCGGAATTTATTAAAACCATGTCAATGTGAAAACGACAAATAGTTAATTGACATTTCGAAAAAAAATATGTCTTAAAGATAAAAACGATTTTTAGAACTTGCGTTTATAATTGCTACATAACCGATATGTAGACATTCTTTAATTTTATTATATCTTGATTCAGCATATCAAAACCAATTAAACTACACATTGATCTAATGCAAATATTTAATCAACTGGGCAATAAATTTATCAGTGGGTAGTGTAAATGTTAACAACAAATTTCTATTGAATTTCCGTCCAGTTTTTGTAATTGAATTTATATTTTAGTGATTTTCTTTTGTTTGAAATTATAGAAATAAATTCAATAGTTGGAAATAAAACTCACCTATACTCACTATTGGTGAGCTCCAAAATGTCATCCGACTTGTCGGCGGTAACTGCAGCTAATTTCGAACGACTATTATATCTTCGAAACCTTTCGTAATAATCATCCTTCTGAGCATATTGTTGATGATTATGATGATGGCGGTAATCTCTGTTGTTGTTTGCATCACATTTACTGAGATTCGCTGAAGCCGTGGTGGAGGAGGAGGAGGCGGATATTAAAACTTTAGTCGGATGTGAACATTTTGGAGCCCACGATGAAACAGCCGTGCACGTGGAGGCTGTTGTAGTCGTCGTTATCGAAGGCGGTGAAGATTCGGGTGAAGCATGCGTATAGTAGCCATTATCGGCATTTTGTAGGGGATCCAAATATGAAGGCAATTTGGAGTTGTTATACAATAGAGATTTTCTACTATCACTAGTGTTTTGGGGCGAGCCGTTGACACACAACTTCCCACCGTTACTAGTGTAGAGATAATCGTTTATGGATTGAGAATATTTCGTTCTGGAACGCAAAGAGGCATTGTTTAGAGCGCGGGTGGAAGGCGGAGTGGGAGGTAAATATTGGTGTTGTTGATAAGTGCGACGGGGCGAATGAGGTGAATCGTGACTAGTATCAAAATTCGATGTTCTGCTGGCAGGAGGGGAGTGCAGCCTTATCCATGATGTATGCGTTTTAGTGGTCGTCTGATGGCGAGTGCTACTGCTCGTATTAGATGATTTACAGTCGTTTCTATGCATGACTTTGGAAAAGTCTACATATAAAGCATCATCTGTTGAGGGTTTTCTTTGGAACTCATCATCCTCGTCGCGATTGTAGTCATGGGGAGTATGAGGTGCAGTCGTGTGGGCACCATTGGATGAATAAAATGAATAATTGCTGGAGGATGAATGGGAATAGGAACGATGTCGCCGATAGAATTCATCTTCGAATGGCAAACCTTGAGGAAACTTTGTGGAAAAGGCCTTCTTTGATTTCGGTGAACCCTGAGAAGCACTGGACTGCGCTGAGCTAGAGTTACTGCAATTACTGGCCGTTTTCAAAGCCATGAGGGGGGAATTAATCATACTGTTGGTGTTGTGTTGATTCGGGTTGGTGCTGGGTATATACGATTTCCTTTTGTACAGCGGCGTGGCTTTGGGATTGCACGCGGCATTAAAAGAATTAATACCTACACTAGAGATAAATCTACGATTATTGAGGTTAGGCGAGGCCGATACTGAGTTAAGTCTAGAATCCTCTTTGCATTTGCGGCGTGGCAGGCCCTTCGATGTACCTTGCGGTGGCAGAGGCGCTGGATATGATTTTGTGGATTTTATAGCTCCAGCAGTATGATGAGATCCATTGGTTTCAGCTGTTATGGGCTGATTTTCTTTAGTAATTTTACTGACTGCGTTAGTGTAAGACCGTTTTTGTGTGGCACCTGTGGTAGCAGCGTTGCGCTGCTGGTATTTCTGTAATACCTGAGAGTCCTGGGAGTCATTGCTGGAACTAACAAATGATGAACAGCCATTATGAATGAGGGGCGAAGCATTGTTGTTGTTAGTCTTTTGTCTAATACTTAAATTGGCGTGATGGAAACGATCAAAGTTTGATGACTTTCTTAGGGGCGGTGTAGGAGGTTGTTGCTGTTGCTGATTTCTTGGTCTCAAATACTGTTTAGAGGCAGTGGGCGGTGTTGAGCATACACCATTTGCTACTGGCGGCGCAGGGGCTCTCGACTTTGTATGCGTACAAGCCGATTCAATGCGTCTTACTAGTTTCGGTGTCAAAGGTTTGACTGTTATGGCAGTAGCAGTATTATTTGCTGAACAACTTGCTCCGGCAGAGCTTAATTTGCAAGCCAATTGTGTATTGCTATCGGCCGTCTTAAAGTTATAACGGCTGCCATAGTAACTACTGCGAAGTGGCTGTTGTCTTTGAAATGATGAAGAAGTGCTATTTATATTATTGTTACAGTGATTGCTGTTGACCCTGGCACCTAAAGAGGAAGAGGAGGCAGATGTCTGCAAACTATGACCCACTGGAGTGTGATGGTTGTTATTCTGGCTTCCGTTGACATTTAAGGAAGTTTTACTGCAATTATTTGTGGGGGAGTGTTGTTGGTAATTTGTAGCACAGCTTGCTCTGTGTTGTTGTACATTACAAGGGCCCCTTGTAGTCCTGAATGAACTGTAGGGCCGTGTATTGTATTGAAAACCACTAACAGGCATTTTGTTGCAATGATTTGATTTATTTTTATATTAAATTCAGGTTAATTTATGAACATTGATTTGGTGGTTAGAAAATATCACACTTTATTTTTAACATGTTGATTGATTTGTTGTCTTAGCAATGAAAATTATTAAGGCACTTGTTTTTAAATAAAATATTTCCATAGATTTTCAGCAGTTTGCACAAATAAATTCGTTGTATGGTTTATCTTTTAGAGATGAGTAATTAATTCTTCTTTTTTTATGTTTTATATAATGAAAATTTTTTCGTTGTTTGGATTAAAATTATTTAAAAAATATATATTTTTTTTAATCACATTTTCTTAAAATATTTCTACAATACAAAAAGGGATATTTGAAATCAAACACACTTTCATAATTTGCATCCCTATTTACACGCTGTTTTAATTCAAACTTGCTAAGAAAGCATATTTCAATTGCAGGTTATTTATTTATTTAATTTTATTACAAAAACCTTTCCCAACCTCAGTTCTTGAGGCTTTAAAGTATTTTTGTTATATGAGCGAAAGATTTCAAACATCTTAACAAGGAACGATAGAAGAGAAAAAGAAAATAGCAAGCGCTGAACAAAACGCAGTTGACAGTCTTCAATTTGTCCGCATTTTTAGAATTGTCCAAAGACCTCAAAGAAAATCTATTGCTAATCAACAGAGAAACATGCATAAAGTGTTCGCATTATGTTTTTTTAATTGTGACTTTTTAAACATCATGTTAAGACAAAAAAAAAAGAGAAAATAAAAAAAATCAATACTAATCAGCATGTGATAGTTTTATTTCTGCAATATTTAAGAGCTCTTGAAAAAAGAAATCAAAAAAACTGAGAGGCCAAAGCAAAAAATAAAAGACCTTTCCTTAACACAGAAATTCAGAAAAAAATGTCACAAAATGAATTCAACAGTGAACCAGAAAACTAATTTTAAAATGTAGCAGCAATTAAATATTTCATAAATTTAAGAAAACTGAGCAAACAAAAACCACCCTTTAGGAAATAAAATAATCGGTTTATAAAAACACTAATTATAAATTAACTATGTTGGAACTGACTACAAATTGGTTTAAATCTAATGCAGATATCAACCAAATAAAAAAACCTAAATATTTTGAATTCACACAAATTAAACAAAAAAAATCTAAATATTTTCCCCCATATTCATAAAAAAATAAAATGTATTTGAAATCTATTTTAAGAAATTTTTTTATGAAAAATTTTGAGTAAAATACATTTCAAACTCATTTTGAATTTTATGAATATGGAGGTTTGAATTTAACTTTTATTTTAAGTCATGAAATGTGCTTGAATTTTTATTTAAAATCAGTATCAACGTTGTAAAAAGATATCTTTTTTATTATTTTTTAATAAAAAATTTATTGAAACTTAACTATTTATAAATGAATTAATAAAAGAGTGTTTTATATAATTTAAATTAAACTGACTACAAATTGGTTGAAAAATAAGTAATTAGTAATCAATTAAAAAGTCATGCAGAGATGGCCAATTGACGATCGCCTATGACATGCTTATGTTAATATAATGAGTCGACGACAAGGAAAAAAGTCAAATTATACTTATTTAAAAACCAGTTTTAAGTTACTTAAAAATGTGTTTGACTTATATTCATAAAAAAAATAAAGTGTACTTGAAATCTATTTCAAGAAAGTTTATATTAAAAACTTTTGACAAAAAGAAAACACATTTCAAACTCGTTTTAAATTTTATGAATGTGGGGATTAAACTTCTGTTTTAAATACAATCGTACGAAAGAAGGATATCTGATAGTATCATGGGACTGAAGTTTTGAAACGGAAATCATATTCTGTGATATCCAATAAAACTAATTTCAAAACATTTTGGCAAACACTAACATACATTTAGATATACATAAATAGACTAGTTGGCAATGTTTTCCGGTAGTATTATCCTGAGTTTAAAATACGAATATATACTTGGCAATTTTTTTAAATCAATAATAGGCCAGGTTTTACTTTCGAAGACTTAAAGTGAACTTTTCCATAAGTGTTTGTTCTCAGTATGTGAAAGTATTAATCACTAACTGACAGAAAAAAATCACTTTCATATATAAGGAAATTTTCGTTATTTTTAAGTGTAAATTTTCTTCCAGTGCAGCACAGAATACTGGATTACATAATTCTGAAGAGAACAATTTAGAATGAATTTTTTAAGCTTTAGTAACTATATGAATTTTCTGTATTAAATATTTCCAATTTTATTACATAAATTTAGCTGTTCGTGGGTGAAAAAGCAAGTGGCTTAAATTCTTCTGCAATTAATTTTTTTTAATAAGTAAAATTAATTCCAACACCAGCATTTTAATGTATGATCAAACTTTAAATATACTTATTTATGTATATGAGATCATTATTATTTGAGGAAAGTGTTATAATAATTACTATTCGATTATAATATTTCTAATTTGAAAAGATAAAATTTTATATTGCAGAACATACAATCAACATCATAATGAAGGCGAAAAAGAAACTGCAGCCTAGCAAAAAGTAGAAAATTTTAATCTGTTTCAGATGGACAGATTGACTTAAAGGCAAATGAACAATCAGCGAATAATTTTAGAAAAAAAAAAAACATTTGAGTGATGCAGGTATGGAAAATGTGTCTTTTGATTTCGTACCATTTACACAAATAAAAGCAGCTTTTCAGACAAAAATTTAACAAAAATTTAATAAAAAATTTTGAAGAATAAAAAAACTTTTTAATATTTAGCTGCCAAATTCAGAAGTACATTTAAATGTAAATTAAACTTTATGGAAAAATTTTTAAGAAAATTTTATTTAAAAATACATTTCCCTAAAATATTTCTTTATAAATACGGCAGCCAGTATTCATAAAATTTAAAACGAGTTTAAACTGTATTTTGTTAAAAAAAATTTCATAAAAAATTTATTTAAAATAGATTTTAAATACATTTTATATCTTTATGCATATGGGGGATATTATCTGTTATAGCATATAGGGCTGAATTGCAAAACATCAAAATACTTTGCAGTGATGCCAAGTTACATTAGTTACAAAAACAAAACACATGAGACTGTGCATCACAGCAATGCATATTGATGTTTTGGAATTCAGCCAAGGAGTTATTTAAATTCCATGTTTTTTCTTTTTTTTTTTTTTTTTTTTGTAAATTTGTTTTAGTCAACATTTTTAAATTGTTGCAAGTCGAGTTCCAAAAATTTATTGTATATATACACAATTATGCCGTGATTACCATCCCTGGTGGGGTATATAGTCAATGAAGAGAATAAATAAAATTGCAATAACAACAAAACAGACTGTAAAAAAAACTGTCTGTTCTGACTGGCATCAGCTAGAAACAGCAGCAAACATTTTTAATTCCTGTTTAAAGCACGAACATATGGCCAATATGTGAATGGGCTTAAATACAGTGCGTATTAAAAATAATTAAACACTTTTAAATATTCATTTATTTACTAAATCCTTTACATAACAAGACTTACTGCCTCTTTCCCAATGTAGAATGAGTTCTTTCTTTCGTACAATTATATTTGAAACAAAAACAAAATTTTTTTTTATTAAATTGAATTAATATTTATAGGCTAATTGTTCGAAATTTTTTGTTTTAAATTCAGAAAGACATGATAAATATTCCAAGGCACAAAGGAAAGTCAACATCAGATTTTTAGTTATTCAACTTACACAGCAGAGCAGAACAGCTGTTTTCGAAAGACGCAACCCTTTCATCATCAGTGCTCTTGTGTATTGTGTTTGTCACCACTTATTAGGTGGCTAAGTTGAATATGATAAGAGTTCTTATTTCAACAAATTTTATTAGGAAATTGCATACGAAAACTGTATCAACCTGATGTTAACACATTAGCCCAATTCACAATCCTGTGCAAATGGTCTTGCATTATAGCATTTGCAAATTGAGAGAGTATTTGAGAGCATTTTCAATGTATTTTGTTGGTGTAGAGTACAATTATTTTGCTCATGCTACGATGCTAGACTACTTGCTCGAGATTGTGAACTGGGCTATTATTGTTTTAATACGCGTGTTACCGTTTGATTATTTTCTTCATGTCCCATTTTTCTGAATTTTTTGTTCCATCATACCTAAGCCAAATTTTTTTATTTCAATTATATTTATACGAAAGAAAGACCTCTGTCGATATTTTGAAATCGGCGGTTAGTTTTGTAATTATAATGCAGGGTTATAGAGTGTACAATAAGATCGCCAATATGTGCTACATCGTTTTCAAATACTATAGAAAATATTCATTTTATTTCAGATATCGCCAAATTATATTTTAAATAAAATAAAGAATTTCGAACAATTAGCCTATGAATTTTAATTCAATTTAATAAAATAAAGAATTGTTTCTTAATTAAATCGTTAAACATTCGCAAGCTGCTTTTTAAGCAAAAAAAAAAAAAAAACACTAAGTATTAATAAACTAATTTTCTATAAATATCACGGTATAAAAACACATTGTTTAAGAAAGTTATCATGGAAAAATCATATAAATAAGAGAAAATTCATTTCAAAATCATATTTTAAAACGATTACACGACTTAAAATAATAGCTAATTCAAAAAAAGTTCTGAAAATGTACATTTTGAAATTAATTATGTACTCATGTATAATAAAAATTTAACTTTTAAAAAAGATATTCCAAATAACCTTTAAAAAAATACTGTTTTAAGCGATAATTTTAAATTAATATGCAACATTTCCTAAAAATGCTGCTTTTTACTAACGTCTATGATTACTACAACAACAAAAATAACAACTAGCAATGCAAGCAACTTTTGACAACTTGGCGATTATAATCGGCCAAGAAAACATCAATCGGAAAAATTCAAATGGCCTGTATGTATTTAAAACATCTATGCTTAAAAGGTTTTAAAACAAATTACAAAATTTTGTAGTTCACTGCTGTTAATCAAGAATTTATTACTTTATGAAATATTGTTTGAAAAAAAACTCTGTTGTTAAATAAATCAGAATTAAAAAATAAATTTAACACATTTTAAAACCATAAACAACAAAACTACCGACAAGACTAATAGCTAATAAATGTTTCCAAAAGAAAAAAATATATAATAAATTGTATTTATATACTTATACATACAAGAGAAGTATTTGATGTTAAAATTGATTGAAATATCAAAAACAAAAACAAAAAAAACAAAAAAACAAAAAACATAGATGCTTAATTAAACTGTACATCTGTTGTAAGAGGAAAGATCCATGAACAAAAGGAAACCTTGAGAGTATGAAAAAAAAATTTTAGAAGTAGATACTTGCATATTTCTTTTTTAATAAAACAAAATTAGTAATTTTTAATAAAAGCGATTACAAGCAATAAAAATAAATTAGCAATAAAATCCAATATTTCATAAAGTAATATTACAAGATCTTTGAGGTTACAAATACAATACAGTGAGCGACTGAATTGGTATGATTATGAGTTTATGATATTGTTTTTGTCGCACCAACTAACAAATTTTTCTAACTAATTAACTTACTACAAGTTTATTATGTTCATGTTAATTTTTCTGGGTTAAGTGTAGGTTTCTTTTTAGGCTGAGACAAATAAGCTGAAACTAACGACGACTTCGAGTCTGATTATGAAATTTTATAGAAGAGATTGATTCACAAAAAAAAAGAAAAAAAAACACACACACGCTACTGCCGATGAAAAATGTGTAGTTCGATACTTGTACACTTGACAGTTTCAATAATTTACCCTTGAAATTAAGAAATGAAGTGTATAAATGCAAAAATTCATTTCAAATGAATTTATTTTTTTTACATCATATAAAAAAAAATTTTGTTTGAGTAGTTAATGTCAAGTCAAAAAAACATGAGGTTGCGTGAAATGAGGGTGTGAAATTTTTGAAATAACTAATAAATTGAAATTTAATACAACAAATCAGTTTAACCGATTCAACAGCTTTTATCTCAAAAATAATTAAATATATTTTACATTTTTTATTAAAGGTATTTCTTGTTATAAGAGATGTGTGTTTATTGTTTGATGAAATGAATGCGTAAGCGTCTTCCACTGTCAAGCTCAATGATGAATTCCTTGGAGGTCAACATGAAGAAGTTCGTTAAACTCATTGACCACAGCGGGCTATCAACTACAAAGTGCCGGAATTAATACACCGATTTATATGTAGGCAATTGTTTCGATAGCATCATTCATTGTAGCTTTAGCCTTCTGTTTAATATATTTTATTAAACTAATGGGAGTTTGAAAATAATTTATTTTATTAACTGCCTATTTCACGTTATCGAAAGAATTTTTTCCGTACACTATCGTGTACTAAAAAGCAGAGTAACAGCACCCACCTTCGTCGGCCCTGTAGCAAAAATTAGCCGGCGAAGTAAAAGGTTGAAATAGCTACAAAAAAAACTGTCTATCCTCTTATCTTTCCTAATCCGTCCCCTCAATACTATCCCCTCGTTTTCAATTTCGGCGCAATGCATTGCATATATAGGGGTCATCCCCTGAGTGCTGGTCCAAGATAAAAACAAAAAAAAATTACATGGAATATTGGGAATGTTAATCGTCAGGGTTGGGGAATTTCGTACTAACCAAAAAGGTAATAACTTGAAAATATGAATGTGGGAACTTCTCATATTCAATTTTCGTTAAAAACATTGGTTAAATAGTTGATATTCCTACTAACTAGCACCACTTGAAACAGTGGAAAAATTGAACAAAGAACGCTGATGAGATGGCGTAGCGGCCTCGAAATCAATACTGATCCGTTCTATGAAAAATATTCTTAATATTGCACTCTCAAAAAATAATAAATAGAATGTAATGACGTTAATTTATTAAAATAAAAATAAAAAATAAATAAAAAATAATTTGCAGTTTCGCAGATTTGAACCTATAGCCTGTTGGGAAAATTAACTTCCTGTAATACAATTTACATAAATAAATGTTCACTATTAAAATAGAAATTCATACACTAATTTAAAAAAAAAATTACATTTAAAACAAAAGTTATTTGAATAAAAGTTTGTTTTTATTTTAACTGTAACTGTATGAAAGAAAAAATTCTTTCCACATAATTTGTCGTAGTCGTAAATTCGACTGAGACATATATAATACGGTTGATTGATTTCGACTGGGAATACAATAGAGCTATTAAAAAGAACGGTGGCTATCCCGATCTGTTGTTTTTTTTTAACTAAAGTTCGTTAAATTGTTTTTAACCGCTATAATTAATTTTTTTTTAATTACTAACTATTTTATAATCTCTTTTTTTTAAGAAATGAAAATATGTTCTTCGTATTTTTATATTGTTTAACGAAATATCTATAAAATTAGCTAAAAATATATATAAAACAAAAATTATTCATGGCAAAACGTTACGTTTTTTTTTTTGTACAAACATTTTATTATATAATTTACAATACCTAAAAATATTAATGCATACATATAAAAAATTAAATACTCGTAAATAATGCATAAAAATGGCAAAGTTAATAACTCAAGAAACATGAACGAACGAACGAACAGCTGCTGCTGACTGGCAAAATGCTGTTGAAACAACTTTGAAAAAAAATATTTAAGTAGATTAAACAAAAATACTACAAAGAAAACAACAAAACCATTATTCACAAAGAGAAGCTGTAGTGTTCGATTAGTCAGTCCAGACCAGCTACTTCTACTTTTGTTGCTCGTAATTTAAGCTGTGCTCGCGTAATGTGTGTCTTTATCTTTTACAGAATTATCAGCATTCAATAGGCAAAAACAAATTGGTAGCCAATAGGAAAATGTCAACTCTGCGAAAAGTTTATTTAGAACATCGTGCTGCATTCCAAAAATAGCTGCGTAGAATTTTAGGAATAATACAAGCAGTTTTGGAAGGGATTTGATTAAATCACTGTTTCCACTATTTCTTTTTTAAATTATTTATCATCGTCATAAAGTTTATTAATTCTTTTAAACAAAATATTTTTCCTCTTTTGTTACCTCCAATAGAAATTTCCCCTTTTAATCCATTCCAAATACAGTAATTTTATTAACTTCAGGAATTACTGTTACTTCAGCTCATCACAGAACAATAAAAAGCAACCATTCAGAAACTAGTCAAGGTCTTCTGCGAAAATATATTTATACAGGAAAAACTAGGAAACGATTTCAACTTTTGATATTCTGCTTTATTCTGTAACTATTTACAAACGTCACGTCACGACAATATAAAAAATATAATATTTCTGAACCTCCTTCCTTCAGCAATTGACAACTTCTAACAGCCTCTTGCTTTATCCAGGACCTTAAAAGATAGTCACAGGATGTCAGAAGTTGTTAATTATTAATGGTTTTTTTTATAATCGCTCCTATTATGAATGACGACGTCGACGTCATATCAACTCGACATTAAAAAATACTCACTTGTCTGCAAGTTGTCGATAACAATTAATTCTCTTGGCAATTTCTTAGCATTCTCTAGGGCACATAATATCGATAGAACATGTCAATAGTAGTCAGTTGCTGTCGACATGTGGCAATTTTTTGCTGTCGTCTTGATACGACGTAGATGTCGTCATTCATAATAGGCGCGATTGTCTTGCCGTGACGTTGACAATTAGTTACAGAATAGGGTGGATTTTTTTTCAATTTTTGATATTGTCTTAACACGACGTTGACGAATAGTTGCAGTATAAAATTTAAAACTTTTAACGGATTTTTATTAAACATCTGCTTATAAATTTCCAACCGGGTAAGTATACAATACGATCATATCGTCTTATGTGTTTAATTTAAAATAAATTGAAGTTTTTATTATCGTCAATAAAATGAAGAAATTATTTCAAATACAAAGATCGTTATTCATTAAAATGAAATAATAATTAATTATGTTCCGAAATACACGAACTAGACGACGAACAAATGGTTTTCAGTTAATTATCATCTTCACAATTGTCTTATTCTCGAAAGTCTTCAAATGTTAATTTACAAGTTTTTATCGAATGTATTGAAGCATGTCGTTCATGAACAACATGGATTAAAGTGAGTACATACATATAGCTTTTATATATTTCTTAAGTTAAAATAGTTTTGTTTTAGCAACATTGAAAAATTAGCTAATCAGCTGTTCTTTATTTACTAGTTCTACGTTAAGCCTTCGCTCAAAGTCACTAGAGGGTCAGGTCTTCTAGTGCACACATGCACATATCATTCCATGAAGATACTATTTTGATAAAAACAAATTTTCTGGTAATTCACTATGCGCTTTCATCACTCGTGTTACAAAAACCTGACTTGAATCTTTCATAAAACAAAGGCAGGTCAAATTGCTAGTTGTTGTGTTGTTATATTTCAAACCAGCTGTTCGCAAGAAATCGCAAACCGAGTAACAGACAATAAACAATGATATTAACAAAGAAAATATTATGGAAACAATTTCCTATTAACTAATGTAATGCAATATAATTCGCTACAGAGAATTAGAAACTTGACAGATCGGCTGTCATCTGTAAGTATTTTTTCCTAAAGAAAAGCAGCGTAAAACTGTGAAAAATATTTAACAAGTTGCCATATTCAGTTGAAACGAAAAAAAAAAATTGAAATGGAAAAGTAATTAAAACCAAAAAGAAAGCAAAACATAAAACAGAAAAAAAAGTTCTGCATTAGCAAATTTTACCGCAACTCTATTCGCCACAAACGCATTCTCTTCGACACTCAAAAACACACATTAATTCCTATACGATTGATTGCACATATTGACCTAAAAAACATTATTTTATTTTAAAAAATATTCATGCAAAGACACAATCATTTGAACGAACGATCACAATACCATATTTGACAGTTTACAACAATTTGGCTTCACAAAAAGAAAATCAAACATCAACAACACAACAAGCGACTTATGGAAAACAATATTGAATTTAACTTCTTTTTTTTCTTTTTTTTGTAAAAGCTGCTTCTTTTAGTAAGTTGTAATGATGATGATTCAACACGTACTCAGTCATTAAACATCAACGTCATGTTTAAGAACAAACAATCGAACGTACGAACGAATCCATACAACACATAAGGAAAACAAAAAGTGAACGATTGAACACAACCAAATGCAACAAACAAAAAACTGCTGCAAGCAACAGACAACAATGATATTGAAAAGAAAAAAAGAACTGGATATTTTTCCATTAAAACTGGGAAATTATGGGGAATACAAGCCAAAACTTCTACAATAAAATTAAAATGAGACAAAAAAAAAAGAAAAACGCAAGACTAAATGCAACAAAACTCAAGTGGAAAACAGGTCATTAGTTGCCACAAAATAAAATCACTTGTACAAAAATAAATTCAAGTAGCACTCACTCACTCTCCATACTGCTGCGCTGCGATATTGGATAGCAAAAGTATGTGATAAAATGTACGAGTACTTTAATGTGAGCCTGTGTTTGTTGCATGTCTGCAAGTGTTTAAGAACGTGCGTGTCTCACTCACTCTGCCTACTGTGTAGAGTTTACAAGCGGGCTAAAGATATTTTCGATCTCAGCCCCACCAAATTGTTAAAGTAATCAACTGGTCATTCATTATCGGTATTTTATTTGCTAATCCTAAATAAATGATGATTTAACTTATTTTCATAATGATTACCGGCTGGCCGCTCTCAAGAAATGTTGCAGGATATTGTGTTCAATCGATATTCGTTGGTTGAAAAAATTATTTCGCTTCAAACACGCGGGGGAAAAGTGAAGTTAGTTTCTCTGAAATCAACTTGTATTGCAGAACATAACAACGTTATTTTCGATGGAAGCCGAATTTAAAAAAATATATATAAGAGTCACCATTATTCTTATGCTAAGAAGACGTAAAGTGTTGAACAAAAATATGCCATAAAATATTTATTTATCACTATTTTCCGCTGAAAAGTCTCACTTCGATGCAAAAAGAGGTAAGAAAAAATGAGTTTTCAGCATTTTTCACTGCATTTTTATACGCTCCAAAAAAGAATTGAAGGGTATATTCACTTTGTCATTCCGTGTGCAAAACGCAGCGAAATATCCCTCTGAGACCCCATAGAGTATATATATTCTTGATCTGTGATGAAATCTCCTTCTGTGGAAATCACGAACGATTCAGTCCAAACGAAAAGAGCCAGACCCTTGAAAGTTGTTATAAATATATCGTAAATGGGCTGAATTGGGCCAGAGAGAAAAAAGTTCCCCTAAGAAGAACTAAACCAACATGATTTTTAACGTGTTTTTGTAATTTTGTTAAGCAAATGATATATTTTTATGCCAAAGAAGGTCCAAAGAGTTGAACTTGGAGCCATAAAATCAATGTTTGGACCCCACCCCCTTAAGTGGTCGTTGTTGTAAGATATTATATGCAAAAATGGTGTAAATATTATAAAAATAGAGTTTTTATTTAGATATTTGGAGGGTATTTAAAATTCGACCCGGTCGAATATAAGGTTTTTATTATGAGATGTTCAGAGATATATTGAAAATTTATTTGATTGCCGTTTTGAGATTTTAGAAACCAGAGGACAAATTACGGCATTCGATATCTCGATCGAAATTTGTATTTAAATTGTACTGAAATTTCAATCGATATCGAAAGCGGTAATTTGGCCCCAGGTCTTAAGCTTGATAAAAACGGGCAAATTTTTTACTTTTTTTTAATGTTTATAACTTTTCACTGAGTTTTGTATTTTAACCTATTTTTCAGTGTTAAAAAGACTCTTTTTAAGTGCAGCACTACGTATCAGTGTTGTCGAATTAGAAGATTTGCAATTTTTAGTAAATTATTGTGCTGACAATTTGAAGTTTTAAATATCGTGACTTTTTGAATTTTCTTCGCAGTAACTTCAAATGCAACACTGCTGTCGTCTGCTGTTGGCTGGAGTAGTAGAACACGAGACTATGAAGCGGAGGGTCGTGAGTTCGAGCCCCCGCTGAGTCATGAAATATTGTGTTGAATTCTTCTGATCAGCATCAGTGCGTGGTAGTGTTAGTTGTTGCCAGCCTGTTTCAATGATGAAGGCATAGTCACTGGTCACTGAACATAATTGGCAGCGACTGACACTATCATGTACTAAAAGCAGAGTAACAGCACCCACCTTTTCGTCGGCCCTGTAGCAAAAATTAGCCGGCGAAGTAACAGGTTGGAATAGCTACAAAAAAAAACTGTCTATCTTCTCATCTTTCCTAATTTGTCCCCTCAATACTATCCCTCAGTTTTCAATTCCGGCGCAATGCATTGCATACATAGGAGTCATCCCCTGAGTGCTGGTCCAAGATAAAAAAAGAAAAAAAAAAGACTGACGAAAAATGCATGGTATAACGTTGAACGATCGGACACCGAAAATACGAAATTCTATTTCAATCGGTACATTTTTCAGATTTGGCCCCTGAGACTATTTTCTTTTATCAAACATGAGAGATTTGGGTCAAATGAGGGTCTTGAGAAATATGTTTGTGTTGTGTTTCTTGATTTTTATTAAAAACTGATAAAAGTTATGGGATTTCGTTGTTAAGCTGATCAATATAATATATAAAATATATAAAAGCTTTCTCTTAAAGTACAATAAAATACATATGCATTTCTCAAAAGCCACCTAAAGGATTTTAGAAATATATTAGGGAGCCATTGAGTTTCATGGTTAACAATTGCAAGAAATCATTGCGATCTTATGCAGCTGTAATTAAAAATAGTTTAAAAAATACTTATTTCTATCACCAACAAACGGCGAACAACATAAATGCACACATGCGGCACGTTTTCAGTTTCTCTCAGCCAACGCAAGCCTACAATAAAACAGTAAAATGAAAACAAAAACACCTTTTTGGAAGAAGAAAAATAAAATAAGTTGTAAAACTTGTATTTTTGTAAAATATCAAAACAACTTAAGACAATGCAGAAACTTAAGAAAAGCAAACTGAAATCAATGCACTTTTTCTAAAGATTTTTGTTAAGTTTATTTGTGGCAAAAAAAAATCACTATTAGCACAAAGATAGGTGATCTTTTTTACCTCTCCAAACAGCCAACCACGGAAAAAAAACCACAACCAGCACTTTACCACAAACTCATATTATCGTAAGTATTATTTTTCATAAACTTGCACTCATTTTGGAATAACAAAATACAACGAGTTCGAGGACCAAAAGGTAAGACGAGACTCGGTGGATATGGGGTCGCTCGCTTCAAGGAAAGAAAACAACGTAAATTTACCAACTACGCATCTTAATATTTGACTCTTTTAAGAGGAGTTTTAGTCATCATAATTTTGCTTTTATCACTATAGTTATCATCGTCACCGTGCGATCACCTTAATGATCATAATAAAACGTGTATGAAATGCGTAGATGTAAACTCATATGCGGTTGGCTGTCTGTCTGCCTGTCTTTCTGTCTATCATGCAGCAAGTCTTGGCTTTTTTTTATGGGGAAAACCTTTTAAATGTTCATTTTGCCGTAAATGTTGAAGAAAACAGGATTTTTAATTCCATCGCCATGACTATTAGAGTGTTCAAAATATGAAAAGGAAAAACAAAACCATTTTAATTGTTGCTAAATTGTTTGTTTGCCAACCGAGTTAATGAACTTTGCAAAATTAGACGATGATTATGATGATAAACAAGATGATTTGTTTGTTGATCAAAATGTAATCATTGAAAGTGGTGTCATATTAAACTTGAATAATTTTCTTTTTCGATTTTTTGTTTTACTCTGTGGTTTATTTAAGATTATCTCTTCCTTATAAAGGCAGTTGCGTTGAGTGTAGACAAACTTAAAGAAATTCTTAGAAAAATGAAGCTAAATATTACAAATTTAATCGTTTAATTTGGATATTTTCAATATAAATACGCCACACGTTTTTTCGATATTTTTATTTATCTAGTTGTTTACTTTAATTTTTCTGTTTATGTTATTTTTTTATTTATTTATTTTTTTGTTTTTATTTCTTTTTCTATTTTCTTTAGTTTTTTTGTGGTACACTTTTAAGTATTTTATCGTCCACCAATATTTATGAAACATTTATGGTTTAAAAGGTAATATTATGTATATATGCACAATATAAATAATTTTACGAATTCCTAGCATAAAAATGGCTTGGGTCATTAGCAAAACAAAAAAATGGCCTGATAGCAAAAGAACTTTTGTTTATATGAAAGTGTTTTTCATGTTATAGAAAAATTTTCCTTTATTAATTAAGTTCCACAAAAAATTGACAAAAGAAGCTTTAAATAAATATAAAATATTTTTCAGTTAAGATTACACCGGTCAACACGAGAAATTACTTTGAAGTCTAACTATTTAATTTCGATGTATTATGGCCCCCTAAGTACAAAAACAGCCAAAATTTAAAATTCTATGGATACAATTTTTTTTAAGTTTTTTTCCCTAAAATTACGGATTTTCAGAGAGGTCATTCCATTGATTTTATCGTATCTTGGGAATGGCTTATCCAATTTTGTTGGAAGAAACAACAGCGGATTCACTACAAAATTTTTTTCAAATCATGAGAAGACATAAAAATGTTAAAAAAAATTTTTTAATTAATAAATTTAAAATTAAAGGTAATTTAATTTGCTATTATATGCAGTTTTCTTCAACAAAATCGGACAGCCCGTTCCAGAGATATGATAAAATTAATGGATCACCCTTTTCAAAAATGGCAAATTTTAGAAAAAAAAAATTTTTTTTTTTAAATCTTAGCCATAAAAGTTTAAATTTCGACCATTTTTATAATCAGGGGACCATAGCAAATATAAAAAAATAGTGGTGATCGAAGGGAATGCAAAAAGTTAAATTTTGTAGAGCAGTGTTATTATGTAAGTTGTTCGAAAATGTGACATGATATTCATATGTATATTCCAATATACCAGGGAAATATTTTTTTTATGAATGAAGCATGATTTCTAGTTATTCTTGACCTTTTAATATAATTTTTTAAGCATACGGTCTTTTTATATATATATTTTTTTTTATTTTATTTTATATATACGTTCCATATTTCGCCATGACATGGCGTTACTTCCTCAGGAAAATGTGAATTGTTTTATTTCTTGCAATTAAGAAAAGCTACCAAAAGGTGTGACAAAATATTGAACATACAAAATAAAAAATGTTATAGTAAAAGCCCTCAAGCACAAACAATTTACTAATCAAATATGAATAAGGCAGTTAGAAAGCAACCGTTCAAAAGTGATGAGATACGTCATATACAATCACAAAATATTTCCTATCTTTTTTTATCATTCAAGACCTGATAAAAATGCTATTATCGAAACTGTTAATTTTTCGACAACCAGAAGTTAAAAGATCGTTAATTATATATTTACTGATTTCTGTTAGATATAAAAATTTATAGCTTTTCCTTGCATTTGTAATCGCTGAGGCATTCCAGAAGCATTCAAATACAATTTTAAACATTTTATTAGGCTATACATATTAATCTTATCACCAAAACCAATTGTAATTGAAAAATTAATACATAAAATTAAAAAAAAAAAAAACACTATATATAAGATTAGTTTTGAAATAAAAGCAAAACACTTGAATATGAATATCTAATGGGAACACCACATGCCAATCTATCAAATAATATCAAATAAAACAATTCATATTAAATTGTTCAAGTTTAAAAGAATCAAAAACTACTACAAATTTTCTATAGATAAAACAGTACGTCTGTCTGTGTGTGGACAACGACATGACGCGATTCATATCAACAATTCTTTCACTCAAAAATGCATTTTTTTTAGGTTTTGTAAAACATATAAGTAATAAAAATATTGAAGATAACAAAACATCTAATTTTGTTCTATATATTTCTTATCTGAATATTAAAAAAGAAGCACATACTTATAAGTATATATAATTTTGATTTGGCTGATAAACGTCGCCAAAAAAAAAAAAAAACAAAGAAAAACTATGAACGATGATGCACTGTTTCAAATAAGAAATTTAGTTCTGTTTACTTTTGGATCAGTTTTCTTTTCCGTTTGAATTTGAAAAACTGTGTAATTGGATGATACAAATAATGAAAGTGTGAAATAATCTCTTAATAGGTAAATTGCTTTTGTAATGAAATGAATTAAGGTTTGATAAATACAACCCAAATTGGGTCATTTTAATTAAAAACAGAGATTGTTTAGCTGAGATATTGCAAGATAGACAATTTATTCACTGGGCACGTTGCAACAATTAAGAATCAGTGAGATTTTTTTAACACAAAAATTTTTCTATTTTATATTGTAATTTATTTTATTTTAATTAAATTTTTATTTTTGTTTTAGTTGAACTTCTTTTAGTTTTATTTTATTTATTTTATGGTTATATATATATTTTTTTAATCTGACTTTTGCATTTTATTTATTTATCATGTTTTATTATTTTTATATAAAATAGAGATTAACATTATATTTTTCTGTTTTTTTTTTTCAATATTATTGCATATTTTATTATACGAACTTAGAGGTTAATTTAATTATTAAGCTAAGAATTTTTATTCACGTTTAAGTTCTGCAAATTTGCAAATTAGAATTTGTACTATTTGTTTTTTTTAAGCAATCCAGCCGCAATTTTATAATACTACTAAAAAAAATTTTAACTTTCAAGGAATTGGAATTTGCATATGCTTTATCTATTAATGAACCAATTTACACGTACAAAGATTTTTGTTTAAAATCGGATGCAGAGAAATATTTATTTCTTAAGCAGCTAAGAATTTTTTTAAGAGAATTCTAATTTTCATCAATAAAATGTCGTTACATAATTGTGAAAGATATTAAAACATGAACATGAGATTTCACAGAGTTTTAAAAAATGAATTAATTAATATTTAATTTGTCAACCGAAAATATTTAAATCAGTTCGTTTGTAACAAAAAATTGATCTATTACGCAGTCATAATTTCACAACAGTGTCATCCATTTGGATTTGGTATTTCTGAATGTATTTCCAAAAATACAAAAAATCATTCCCCCTTATTCTTGAACTATTTGCCGACGTCAACAGGACGATATCAAAAATAGAACAATTCTTTACATTTTTTCTTCACCAATTTTAACACCCTCTTGCTACTTTGTAGCCCTTAGAAAATAGTCTAAGGTCATCAGAAGAGTTCAATTGTTCAAGACAACGAGTATATAAGTATCACATTTTTGATATTCCCTCTTATTCTGTAACAATTTGTCATACTCTTTTTCCCCGTAGTTAACTTCTTTTAATAGCCTCTTGTTATTTTATAGGGCTTAGAGAAAACGAGTAGTCACAGGCTGTCAGCAATAATCAATTGGCCCCCACAACCAGAATGCAAAAGCCCTATATTTGATGTTGTCTTAACGTGGCGTTGACAAAGTTACAGAATAAGGCGGATTGTCTTGATATTGAAGTCGACAAATAGTTATAGAATAAGGGGCTTTTTAAACAGAAACAAAATTGTTAATTTTTTTTTTTTTTTTTTTGGCTTAAGTTCGAATCTGCATGACTGCAAATGATTTTTTATTATTTTATTAATAAATGAATTTTTTCAAATTCTATTTATTATTTTTTATATTAAGATTGGAATATTAAGAATATTTTCAATAATCATCAAACCAGCAGAACGGATCAGTACTGATTTCGAGGCCGCTACGCCATCTCATCAGCGTTCTTTGTTCAATTCAGAAACAAAATTTTAGAATTTGATTTTGTTTTAAATGTAATTGTGCGAAAGTCTAAGTGACATCGTGGGGCAGATACATAATTTTGTTATTGTACAGAGTCGTTTGTTCTCACTGAACATACTTCACAAGGTTGGTTGTACACGTGAAATCATTAAGTACTAATTGCTCAATTTAGTAAATTGATCTCAATTAAGACTTTAAATGCTTAAATTTCCCAATTGTGTAATTAAGTTGAATATCTGAACATTAATATCTTCTGCCAAATATTTTCGAATTAACTAACTTTAAATTTTGCTCTGTGATTTGGCATATCCTTTATATCCTGTTAAAAATTGCATGTCTATAATAATCACTGGAGAATAATAATCTATTTTATTTTTCCTCCGTAATTCGATTCATATAAAAAACTGTTCGAAATTGTATGCTACTAACATAGTAAATCGAAAGCATTTTAATTCGAATCGAATTACGCAATAGACCCCCTAAGTAACATCGGTTGATAGCTATAGTACGCACAGTAACGGCAATACAGTACATTTATTGTATAATTTTGCACTAATTGTGAATAAATTTGTTTCTTTAACAAAATTTTAAATATTTCATTTCTTGTGACGATTATGTAGACCGATTTCATCATTGTTTTTAGTTGTTCTAAGTTCTTCACCTTAAAAATTAATACCCGTTCCTCAACAATTATTTGAATGGTTTTTCTTAGATTTCAATATCTAATATTTTTTCTTATTTATTTATTTTTTATTCTTTTCTTGAAGGTTAAGAAATCATTTAGTTCAAAGATTGCTTCAACAATTCTAGTCTGCAACCGAAAATAATTTGGCAGAATGTAAAAATAGTAGTAACAGAGATAAAAATAATTATTTAGGCCGCATAATAGAAAAATGCAACTAATAATTAATCAGTAAGTAAAAACTACTGAAGATTTTTTATAGCTGCTTTAAAATAGTTTATGTCAATTTAATTTTGAACCATAATTTGGCCACTTTTTATTTATTTATTTGGTTGTTTGGCTTATTTGTTTATTTATGTTATTTATGTATTAATCTTTAATTTAAAAATATATTTCCACATTGTATGTCTACGAATGTTGCGGCAAAAGTTGAGATCTCTTTGCATTTATTATTTATATAATTCTTATTTTCAAGTGATTTATTTAACATTTAAAACAAAAGAAAGAAAATCATTTGGTTTATGTGTAGAAATAATATCTTTCAATTTAATAATGCTTTAATTCATATTTAAAAACTTCATTGATTTGTATGAATGTTTACACACACGTTTATCTGTATTTCTCCGCGTTATTAAACGAAAACACCTCCATTCGCTTTAAAGTAATCGCATCGACTGATTTAACAAATGTTTTTAAAGTTGCAAACAAGTGTCGGCGGACTGGTGGCAACGCCATCTGATCAATGTTGATCGGCAGTTTGGTCTGTCTGTCGGTCTGTCTGTCTGTTTTGTCTTCCAGAGAGCCCCCAGACACTTTTTTGTTTGGTTAAATTATAAACCATACAAAAACAAAACAGAAGTTGACTAAACTCACAGTGCAGTAAGTAATAGGCGTAATTAACAACAACTACAAAATAATAGAGCAAAATTATATTTAAAACACATACAACTAGTGTTGCCAGAACGTCAAGAAAAGAGGTTATAAATCGATTTTGATATATGAATGCAGAAAAGCCAATAAAATTTCTTTCGGAAAGAAAAGTCCCATCCAGTTTTTGTGTTAATAATTAAATATAAAATTTCCTTTCTTTTAAGAAAATAAAAATGTTTGATACAACAAAAAAAAAGTTAATTAAATAATATCTAAATTAAGTAAATTTAATTAACATAACATGAGAAGAAATTCGTAGTATTACACAAAAATGACTCAAGAATTTACACGTGAAAAAATGATTTTTAAAACATTCTTTAAATATCGAGCTCGGTAGATGTTGCTTTTCTTATAAATTTTGTTAAAATACTTATAAATACTATATATAAACAGTGTTCAAAAACGAATGACAACTTATCTCAATAAAAGTTGATGAACTTCAGTAACCAAACCTTAATTAAATTCTTTAATCGATATCGTTAAAGAAATTCTAAATTTCACGTGTCATGGCGCATACAAAGAGTGACACCTAAAGTTGTTGGCTACAAATATCCCCAGGCTGGCAACACTGCATACAACAGATGGGGGTTTTCTGGTATCCACAGAGAGCATGAAAAAACCAACAGCACAAAACAAAGAAACAAGCGCGTCATGTATCCAATATACGAAAATTAAGTAGATTCGCCGCAAACTACACGAGAGAGAAGGCAGCAAAATTATTTCTTGGTTGCTTGCATTTTCCTGTTCTCCACTGAAAGTGTGTGGGGAGCTGTATGAATTATTGTGCGTTTTGTTTTTATTTCATAATTCTTTTTAGAGCGAAATATTGAAAAAAAACCTTAAATTTTCTCTTCTTTAATTTTATGTGGAAAAAAAATTTGTATATGAATAATTCATATTAAGTTTATATCGATTAATCATTCAATTGGCTTTGTTTCTGCTGAACAAATTTACGCAAATTTGTTAAAATGGTTCTGTGGCTGGTTCCTAAGCCAACAGCAAGCAGCAAGAGTGTAAGAAAAAAGAGAAAATTGTAGGTCTCGATCATTTAATATTAAAGTTGTTGATTTGATTGGTTTTTAATTTCTTAATTGAATGTAACGTTCAAAGAATAGTTGCTGCATTATGTACACATTTTTGTTATTTGTTAGATGGCCAAAGAGAGGGGGAAGGCAATGAAAACATCACACAGCTAGCGATCAAGCAAATTTGGTCAAAACAACAAGTGTTTATATCAAATTATGAGCGCAATTAAATTGATCATGTCCATAATCAATGACATGCACCCGCATACAATTATAAGTAGCAAATAAAAATTTATATTTATAATAAAACAGTTGAAAGAAACTAATGTTTGATTAATATCTAGATCAGGAACACAACAATTATAATTAAAAAAAAGCACAAGTAGGAAAATCGAACAAAAAGATATATAAAACTTATTTAATAAATAGAAGTGTTAGGGAACAAATCTTTCGTTAATTTCAATGAAAATAAAATTATAGATTTTATTTTATTTAAATTCAAATTTAAAGGGATTAACTTTTTCTTTATTATTATTATTACTATTATTATTATTATTTTCTTTTTTTTTTGGACAAGCTCTTAATTTTTTTTATTTTTTTACTTCTTAATTTTCACGAATAAAATCAGTTCCATATGACTGTTTAAAGGCAACATTATTTAGGTTGCTTTTTCACTTTTCGCTTTAAATGTAAACACTTGTGTCACTGAAGCGGGTTTTGTGACAATTTCGAACTGTCAAAGAAATTGTTTTTAAGATTTTATTGGAAATAAGAGTGACAATACAAAAAAAAAAAGAGTATTTTCACATAATTTGCACCTGTATCATCAATGAGCTGTCTGACGAGTCACAATTCAAAACCTTTTTTTTTTTGCTCCACGGAGACTATTAAAGAGATATGAAACTTTTCAGTGTCTCACATGTCACACTCGTTCAAAATACCAGTTCCACAATAACTTGAAATCGTCAAGGATATGACGATATATAAGAACACGGCTTATGTTAGTTAGACCCCTTCCGCACACACAAAAATTTATTTTGCAAAGCCTTGAGTTTGATGGAGAGATGGAAAAAAGTATGAGTACACACTTTTAGGTTTTCGCAAAGTTGCTTTGTTGTTTGTTCATCTTCTATTCATATTTGTATTTTGTTGTGAAACTTCAAAAGGAATTTGAGAAGACTTTATCAAAGTAAACTTTGCCAGCGCAAAAGGGCTCCTTCAATGATGATTAATCATATGAAAATGTACTAATTTCGACATTATTTGCTTTCATCTACTCAATATATTAAACAGAAAAGTGGCAACATCAAAAGCATAAACTCGAGTCTATAAATTTCCAAAAATATCTAATTTTTCTCATTAGTCACTTTAATTTATAACATCGGCCATTATGGTCGCAAATGAATGAACACAACACGCAGCAACAGTGTCCCCCATATAAATCTTTAAATCATATTATAATACATTTTTTCTAACGTACATTTGAAATTATTTATTTTTGGAAAATAATATGCATACTACCACATCGATAAAAAATAATTTATGTTTATTTTAATAAATTGTTGATCATCATAAAGTAAAGAGAGGTTACCACCTTCCATCAGTTTGGCTGCTGATGTTTTGTGGACACACAAAACGATCATTCAATATGTATTCAACAAGCGAATTTTAATTTTTTTTATTTGACATTTAAAATATGCTCATCAAATGGATTTTCTTCATTACTTTTTGCAACGATGACAGTTGAAAAATATAGTCGTATATTTATAAGTTTTATAGAAAAGAAAAAGCATTATTATAATAATAATTTTAAATGTTTTTAGCAGACGTATTATTTTCGTTAGTTTCTTTTAAAAATAAACTTAAAATAAACTTGACACAGTTATTGATCATATCGGGTGGGCCATCTATCGGTTTGAATTTGAACAACCGGTTATTTCGAATCTGGCAATACTTGTCATTTTATTAGAATGACATAAGCATTGCCAGATCTTGTCGAATAGGACATAAGATCTTTTAAAGGAGGGGATAGTATTGTAGCTATTTCAATCTTATTACTTCTCCGGCTAATTGTTTGCTACAGGACCGACGAAGGAGGGTGCTGTTATTACTCTGCTTTTTAGTACATGATAGTGTCAGTCGCTGCCAATTATGTTCGGTGACCAGTGCTATGCCTTCATCATTGAAAACAGGCTGGCAACAATTAACACAACCATGCAATAATGCTGATCACAAGAATTCAACTCAATATTTCATGACTCAGTGCGGATTTGAACTCAGGACCCTCCGCCTCATAGTCTCGTGTTCTACTACTTCAGGCAAGAGCACCCACAAAATTTTAGAAAATGTCATCTACGCAGTATAGTGGTCACCCCCACTGGACACTGCCCTTTGGGGGTCCATGCCAAGCGTATGGTCCTCCCCTACAATGACGAGGAGGAGGAGGAAAGCATTGCACACTTCCTCTGCCTCTGTCCTGCTCTGGAGGAGCAACGTCTACAGTTCCTGGGTAGAACAAACTTCAGTGGCATATCGGAGATATCAGAAATTGGATTGAAAAACCTGTGTCTCTGTATCAGGAGCAGCGGCTGGTTTGTTTGGATCAAATTGGTAGTATGTAATTCTGCTTTATGGGTGGATCATTTTTCTCTTCACTAATAGGCAGTACAAACAGAAAATTTACAACCGCGCGTGGAAATGAATCACTTCGAATGCCACAAACCATTTTCACTTTGCAACTTTCGCTTTGAGAGACTCGTATTTTTTCAATGAACAAATTCAGATGCTGCATACTATTGATTCAATTTATACATTTTTTCAATCCAAATATTTATTCATTTCAATAAAACACATTAACTCTGTTTAATAGCATGGCAAAACAAGCAGATATAAATATTTAGACTTCAACAGGGTCAAAAGAAATTGAAACAATTTGAAAGGAAATGCATTTGAAATATTTCAATATTCTAAACACGATGAGAACGTGCAGTCATGAGAAGATTTTTTTTCATATTACGGAATTTCAAAAAACCATAAATTTTTCCTTCTTGCGTCAAAGCACTTTAACGCGATAAAAAGATGGAGATTTATAGATTTTGAAGTATGAACGCAATAATTATGCGCACATAAAGAGTGTGTGCAGTTTTTATCAGAAAAAAAAACAAATTTTTAAAATTATTTTTGTTGTCTTGAATAAAGTGTTAATTGCAAAAGTAAACATTCTACAGAATTAATTGATTTAGAAGCATTAAAATAATTTAAGACGATTTTAAGTTATTTGTTGTATTTAAAATGAATAAGTATTATTGCACTTTTATAAGTTTGGCGAATTTAGCGAGTGTCTTCTAATAATTTATCTCTACAAAGGCAGCGATTTAAGTCTAAACCAAAACAAATATTTAACCCACATTCTAAAAAAGTAAAAAATAAAACATTCTAATATAAACTTCCGTTGCATTCATCTCAAGTACACTGAATGGAATTTCTGCTTATGTAATAAATTTCAGGCAAGTGAAAATCTAAATAGATAGAATTAGAATTAGACAAAGCAGAGGAATGTGGACTGGACCAACGATTTCATAAAAACCCCTGTTCGACAGCACGATATCTAGCGAGGTCGTTGAATATACAGTTAGATTCAGCACAGTTCCATAATTGATCTCGTTATAATTTTTTTCTACATTTCTTAATTTTATTCAGCAATTTAAAGGTCTTTTTGACGTCAAAAATATTTTCCATCATTTATTTAATTCTGCATTTCTGTACGACTCGTGTTTAAACTTTTAGACGCACACATTTGGAAAAGTTTTTTGATATACAGTCAAGTCTTGACATTTGATCTCTCTAAAATGAATTAATTTCTCTACGGCTGCTTTGAAAATTTTTAAACTTTTTAAAATTTGTCTTAGTCATCAACTTGAAGTCTTAGGAATTATTTAAACCAAAAATTTCACATTTTTTAGCCATTTCATTCCCCTAGTTTTTTCAATAAATTATAATGATATTTAAAACACACAAACGTTTCAGATCAATATTTAGAAAAGAAAAAACTTACACATAAAATTCTTCAGGAATTTGCAATAAAAAAAGTATACAAAAGTTCACTTACCTAAAATGAAAAGAAATGAAATAATTTATTAATTAAATA
Organism: Linnaemya tessellans; assembly: GCA_951800035.1. NCBI lineage: Eukaryota > Metazoa > Arthropoda > Insecta > Diptera > Tachinidae > Linnaemya > Linnaemya tessellans. Next base: position 152,232,064 of record OX637532.1, on the reverse strand, counting down.
CAACACAAATTGAGAAAAGACAAGATCATATACATAAATATGATGTTAAACAACTGGTTAGTTAAAATTTCATTAATAATATAATAAAAATAAAAGAGGAAAAATTACGAAACTCAAATAATGTTGTTACATTTCAAACAAAATTGAAATTATTTTTCCAGACATCAGGAAATTGTCTAAATGTCTGACAATCATTCGTTCGTTCATTAACTCGTTTGTAGTCTGTTAAATATTTGGCTGCTTGGACATTCGATATCTAAATTATTTGTGGCAATTTACTATGCGTTTTATTTTTGCTCTGTCTCCGTTCTCTTTTTTGCTGGTTTTTGTACCAAAATTAATAATAGTATCATTTTATGAACAGCCATTGAATACAAAATATCAAACATCACTTTATTATGTGTCACCAACATTTATCGTTGCCGAGTTGGAAAAAAAAAACTATTTAAGCAACTGACTAGCCAATTATTATTTTAAACTTGATCTCTGAGCTCTTGTCTGTGGACTTATGTAAAACTTCCGTTGATGCCATTAATTAAATTTAATGTAGACTTGACATAAAATATAAATAATGGAACAAACGTATGGAAGAAAAACATTAAAAATTAAATAAAACATCAGAAATTCATGACAGGCTCTTCGGTAGTTGATGCATTTTATTTATTTATTTATTTTTTCAACTGCAAAATGAGATGTGATCTTCCTTAATATTATTTAAACATTAAAATACATAATATGTTTCATGTGAGTAGAGTAGGATTTTCCTTGTATATCAAATCTGTAGCAGTACGAGGGAAAGTCAATAAGTCTTTAGAAAAAAAACGTTAAAAGTTTTTACGATAAAATTATGCTGCATATTCGATTTGAATAAGATTCCCTGAAGCAATTTTTTTTTTAATTTAGATTCAGAAAATAATATGTGCCAAATTCGGAATACAATATGGATTCTATAGCAGTACGAACATGTCGTGAATTTTTATAAAGAGCAGAAAATTTTTATTCGTGTGTCGCATAGTTTTGCTGAGTATAAAATTTATTTGTTGTTAATGAATAAAACAATTATTTACATGTTCAACTTAATTTAAAAATCTCAAAAATTCTTAGGTTATGCCCGAACTCTCAGAAAATAAATGAGAATCACAACAACAAAAACAATAGCAAACCAAAAAAAAAAAAATAGTAAAAAAAATAAAATAGATTCGTATCGAAAAAAAGTTTCTTTGTTACAGTTTTCGAAAATTTCAAGGTCTCCTCTATACTTTTCCTTTTGTAATTCTCATTCGTTTTTAGAGAGTTTGTGCTTAACCCACGAGGACTTGTAATTTTTAACCTAAGCTGAAGTCTACTGACGATTTGCTGTAAGAACAACTAACATTTTTATATAAAAAAATATTTGTAAAATATATAAATTTGTTGAAATAAATAGGCATATACATACATACATATGTATTTATAAAATAATTTTTTTTTTAATTTAGTACGAAAAGTTGGGAATAAAATACATTTCAAACTCTTTTTATAGTTTTATAAAAATAAAACAGGCAATTTAAGCAGTTTTATAGTTTTTTTTTTTCATCCCCAATTGTATGTGTGCATGTATCTCTTTTCGCACGGCATCTCTACTAAACTGACCAATCCCAAAAAATCTTATTAAGATATAAAATTATTAAGCGGAAAAATGTATGCATTTGCAACCATTACATTCATTGAATATAACTTTTTTTATTCGTATTATCAACACAATTTTTACACATGATCTGACAGGCAGACTACAGGACGGACACACTTGCATTTGCGGAAAATAAAGAAGCAAATGTCAATATTTATAAATCAACAATGTTTAAAAGCAAAACAAAATTATTTCTTTAATAAAATCCACATTTCAATTTTGTTTATTAACAATTCATGTCACTAAATTGCATTTTATTTACTGCAACTGACAAACTGTATTTTTCTTTGATTTTTGTTTTGCTTTTTATTATTATATTTTTCTTAGTTATTATTTAATTTTGCATTTATTTATCTTTTGCTTCTTTATTCATTAAAGCAAGAAATACACACGTACAAATAGACATACTAGATACGTCCTAGCATTTATCTGAATTAAATTTTTAAATAAAATGCCATTGGAAGTTGCCATGTCGCAAGAAATGTTCGCCTGCGTTGTTTTGTTTAGTGCGAAATGTTTGTTGTAGTTGCCTGGTGTGTTTTGTCTATTACCGCGGTTATTAGTTGATTAATGACGTCTTCTCTGTAGCTGTCACTGTGACAGCTATTACGCTTTTGTGCATTTTAATTCAAATTGTTGTGGCTGTTTTTACACAATTTGCTTTTTTGCATGTTAATGCAAACGTTTTAAATGCAGTACACGACAGAATTCAAAAGAAATTATCCAGAATTATCATTTGCCCCTCTGCGCTGACTTTACTCCAATTTTGAGTATATTACTGATGATTTGGTAAAGCAAAAATAAAATGCATATAGACTTTGCTTAACCATCAACAAATAAATTTCATTTAAAATAGAATTATGACAATATGTAAAAAAAAAATTATATATATTTTCAATATTTCGCCAGGGACTTCCTCAGGAAAATATTCCTGATCTGTTCTTTTTACTCAAGGATTTAGTTCGTTTTTTAAATTCTTCCCAATCAACAAGTAATAATTTATATATAATTCCTGCATCTAAGGAATATAAAAGCAATAAAAATTATAACAAAAAGCTCATTTGTTTTAGCACATTGCGCAGTATTTGTGTTGTAATCGCAAATTTAAATAAAATTCGCATATACGAAAATACCTACAAAACGAGTTCAATGTATTAAAAAAAATTACTCATAAAAAAAATGCAAAATGAAAAATAGTTGCCACAGGTCAATACATACCCGGCCATAAATGCAAAGATGCCGATGAAGAAACAAATTTAAAATGGACTTTCGACTTAATGTGTTTGCATACACTTGGTTTTAATGGATGAAATAAATTTTGAAAAAAAAGTAAAATCTTTACAAACAGCTTAAGGTTAGTTACACTTTCTCGCTGCCTGCTTGGGTAACTACTAATTCCAACTCTCAATGCACTGATGACGAATGATCGTATATTGACATGACCACCACATACAATATAATAAAAAGTTAAAAGATGAACAACAAAGGAATATAATGGCGCAAAGCAACATGGAATGAACTGATTTCTGTTTATTAACAAAGTTAATTACATTGTGAGGGGTCAGTGACACCTATTTTTTCTGCTTAACATTCTAAGAATTTTACAAATGCCTGTAAGCCGTTATTTGTTTTTTTTTTCAAATTATTGTTATTATTTCGAGCTTATCTTCGGGAAGGATTCAACGTAAACAAAGATAAACCAAAGAGACATAATACAGATTATTATCTCCATTTCGTTTTTTTAGTTACTAATTACCTTTAATTTCAATAACGAACAGATTTTTCAGACAAAAAACATTCTAATATTAAATAAGTCAACTCTTCGGAAATTTGTTGACAACAAGACTTTAAAGGGTGAAGTAATCAATGATACAACTTGTGCAAGTTGAAAGAAAGAAACACTTACTTGTGGCACTAACGAGCATTCAGACAAATCTGAAGAAAAATTTTCAATATATTTAGAAAATATAAAGTCTTCAGAATCAAATTTTAAAAGTTTTTACTCTAAAATTACACTGTTTATTCGATTTGAATAAGATTCCCTAGAACAATTTCTTTAAATTTAAAACCAGAAAAAAACCGGGATGTGACAAATTCAGAATATAATAAGGATTCTATAGCAGTACGAACATCTCGTATATTCTTATCCAAGGAGAGCATTTTTATTCGTATGTCGCATAGTTTTGCGGAGTATAAGATTTATTTGTTGGTAATGAATAATATAATTATGTACATGTTCAACCTAATTTTAAAATCTCAAAACTTCTTAGCTTATGACCGAACTCTCAGAAAACAAATGAGAATTATAACCAAAAAAAAAACAACAAAAGCAAACCTTAAAGGCTGTAAAGAAAATAAAATAGATTCATATCGAAAATATATGTTGTTGTTAGTTTTTGAAAATTTCAAGGCCTGTTATGATTTTAATTCGCAGTGGATTGGGCCAAGATTGGTTGTCCGTATTTTCAACCTAATAGTACATTTACATATACGTGATTCATCATTTCATTTGCCCAAATTAATTAATTTGCAATATGATTTCCCATACATTTTTCACATGATCAAATTATCTCAAATGACTTAATTTGTTCCAAATTATTGCGAAATTTGTCTGTGCAAATGCAACATTGGGGCATCCATGAGTGGTGAGTTGCAAATCCGAAAAAGTGACATTTAACTACGAATAAAATGGCACTGATTTTATTTTTTGAATATAATTTACAAAAAACTCAATTTCATTTTACATTTTTATAGCTTTTCTTTGTTATTGAACAAAATTTTTGCTTTTTTCTTATGTTAAAAAATAACCAAACAATACAAAAGTCAAATTGATTACGAAAATTCGAACACAAATTTACTTCTAATGTAATGGAAATACTTCCACATAATATCCTCAAATCAACTTAATTTGCTCATAGTGGAAATGTATGTACTATAACCTAAATTGTATTTTCTGCATTTAGTTAATAAGTAAATATTTCCTTTAGACATTGGCGACCTCTACACTTTTCGAACAAAAATGTGAAAACGTATGGTCCCACCATTAAAAGTATCATTTACAACAGTTTTTATTCACATTTGCCTTAAATTTTATATGTTCGACAAGAGCATGATAATTTACTTTGTTGTCTCTAAATACAAACAGAAAAAAAGTTCGCAGCAAATAAATGTCTAATATGTACAATTTATTTAAAATAAAATATTACTACTTTGATCCCATTACAAAAATGTGATGAGTTTTCCATGAAAAATAAGCCGGAAAATGCATATAAAAATGTTTGAAATTAAATATTGTTGATAAAAATTAATCAAAAAGAATGCGACTCATTCATAGTAGACGCGACAGATCAAATAAATAGAAGTGTCTCATCATGTAAAGACAACCAACCCAAAACGAAGCTTAACGGAATATGAATATATCATTCATTACATAGACTAGCAAATAACAACACTGAGCAACAATAAAAATATTTTGCTTATATATAAAGGTTAACATTTATCATCTTTTTTTTCTTAATTTTTCTGTTAGAGGCTGGATCTGAAATAAATTCTTCAATTCCTGTAGCAGTCACTTTGACATCGGCCAAAGACTATACGTGTTTCTGCAAACAATTAAAAAAATTAAATAGAAAATTCTAGTGCCCAGTTGTTAAAAAAAGATGGCATTGTTTTGCAGTGTTATCTGTCATTCTCTGAGTACAACTAATAAAACTATACACTTTAGAAAAATAAAAAAAGAACTAAAGGCACTTAAAATGACATACTTTTTTTATAAATTTTTTTTCTGTAAAAAAAAACAGATATCATCTTCAGTCCAGCAGATCTTTGGTGACTAAAATTGTATTGCTTGCTATTTCTTATGATCTTGCTAATGGGCTATTGAAAGATACTTGAGAAGCAGTCTATTTGAAACTAAAACAAAGAAATTTAAAAAGTATATGTATGTCAATGAGACCAGATCTATTTTAAAAATCATGCTGAAACCAATTTTAAAGCATCTTAAAGTACTTCGTATTATGCAATGGCTTGCTTATATGAAAGTAGATGTTTTGGAATTCATAATGGAAAAATAAATTTTTATGAAATGAAATGTGACGTTTTTGCCAAAGGAGCATGCAGAACTTAAAATAAATTAGGTTTCTCAAAATATATATTTACACTAACAAAGTGGGCATAAATGCCTCAGGCATGGAGTGTAAAAGTATAAATTATTTTACACCCGATCTTCATCTGTGCTCTTCATCAGCTGCACTAATTAAAAACAAAATAGCCATATATGCGAATAATTAATAATCAAACGTCAAATTCCATACTTTAATCTAAAGTTAATAACAAGAAAAAAACCCTATTTTTTATGCGAGATGATTTTTAATATTTTATTGAAAATTTATATACAATTTTATGACTAGTTAGCATTCAAATAAATTTGTGTGGTGTAAAATTATATTCAAACCGCAAAGCAATGCAAATTGACAAAAGTGAATGTCTGTTGTGAGAAGAAACCTCAGAAATTTTAATTGTAAAATGTGTATTAGAAAACAATAAATGAATAAAAACTTTGTTAAACAAATAATTTGTAAAAACTATTTCAGTGGAAATAAAATCACCGGCTGCTGGTTGGCTAGAGAGAAAATACAAAATATTATTAACAGTTAATTAAACTGTTAAACTGGATGTAAAACTAAGATGACAACTGGGAAAAAATTATATGTATAATGAAAACAATTGTTAATAAACAAAAGAAAGAAGTCGTTCAATAATAAAATCAAATCATAAATAAATCAATGGAAAATTGAAAGATTTAAATGCAAAATATGCGCAGTTTGTGCACAACCGCAAAATAATCTTAAGGAGCAAAAAAATAAATGCGAATAAAATTGAAAATAAATTATTGATTATCTTTAAAAAATGATTTAACAGCAACAGCGAAAGTTTTGCTACTGAGATTGTCTTTACAAAGAAACAATGAAACTACTAAAACAATTTGCATTGGCCACACGATAATGATAATTCTAATAGGCATTATTGCCCACATTCAAACGAGTCGCGGTGGTTATTTATTTTCTTTTATTATTTTTAATTTTTTTTTTTCTATATTAATTACAGTCTAATCAACTCTATAAAAACTATGAGATGGTGGCTGGTTTTTATTTTATTTAATTTTTTTTATTTTTATTGTTAATTAATTGAACAAAATGCGTAAAGAATGTAAATTGTTTTATTATAAAATAAATACAATTTTATTATTCATTTTATAAACAATTTTTTATCGAATTTGATTCTAATTTATATTCCCGGGTGTTAAGATTGAAGTGAGGCTTGGCATGTACCCAGTGTCGTCGTCTGGTATGCTGTTGATTCTCTTTACATTAAAATCAATATTAAAGAAAATCAAAAAAAACTATTTTTATTTAGAATGACTGCGACAGCGATGATGAGCTACACCTTAAGAATTTACAGATTTTAGTCCAAAGTTCTTTATTTTTTATAAAAAAAATAATAATTAACTGTACGATTGAAAATTGAACGACTTAAACTTTCAACAACGCGAATGAGGGAATTATTGTAAAAAAAAAGCCAAGAAAGATGACTTAACAAAGATGTGATAAGAAAAATTAATATCAGTAATACCTACGGTGACCATATTTTTCAACCCAAAAAAGAGGACATTTAGAAATGTAATAAAAATTAATTTTACTATTTATAGTCAATTGAATATATTCTAGTCATGGCCGACTTACTTACATATATTAATGTTTTAAACAAAATATGCCCAGAACTTAAAATATGTCCAGAAATATTACCGTCATTTGAGAAAAAGATTTTAATTTCTGCACAATGATTATAATTTCTATTGTATTGGTGATTTTGACTTTTATTGTATTGAGAAATTTTAAACAAAAAAGTATTAATAATCAAAAAAAAAAAGAAAGAGGACAATAAAGGACATTTCAATTAAAAACAGGACACTTTAATTTTTGTTTACCTAAAAGGACATCATGTAAAAAAAGAGGACTGTCCTCTTAAAAAAAGGACGAATGGTCACCGTAGTAATACCTCAGTTATGCGAATTAATTCAGATAACTTAAATATATAAATATACGCATATGTAAATCGAAAAAGGCAGTAGCAACGGATCGAAAATATTTAAAAAAAAATTATATAAATATTTCCTTTGATGAACAAAGGGACGAATCGTTGTATTTGATTTAATTTATATTAAAGGCCTATGCCTAATTAACATTCGTGAACTAATTAATCTCCATAATTTAACAAATAGATATTGAAATATACCATAGACTTTAGTGAACTAAAGGTTATGGGTCCCAAAGGAAGTCATTTATTTCTCATTTATGTTCTACTCATTGTTCATATAACAAACATTAGCACAGGGAGTATTCATATTGAAATCTTAAAGGGGAAATCCCCAAATTACTCAAGAGCAACAACAATATCCATTATTATGGGAAATTTTATATATTATTCCACACTTATTTACTACTGGTTTGTCCAAATACAATATTAAACTTAATTTTTTTTTAATTTTATTCATGCTGATTCTTTTCTCAAATTTACAAAAAAAAATCCTCAATAATAAATTTTGAAGTTTTTTTTTTAAATTGGGGAAGAGAATCTGCTCGAATAAAATTAAAAATTTAGTAACACTAACAACAAATTTCCAAATATAGAACATAAATTAAACTTGTTCAATATATGTTTACTTATACAATAGTCAGGTACGAAGCTAACAAAAACCAAGTCCATTAATATTTATTAAAATCAGATGTTCGCTGTAGGGTATTTTATTACAAGTGCCATTTAACGTTGCAATTTAAAACAATAACAAATTGTTCAATCAATTGTGATGTTAATTAAATATTTAATTAAATAACACTTGCTCTCCATGTTTTGTTGTTGGAAACAACATGAACAACGACGAGCTATAAAAAATACTGATCAAGAGGATTTAATACAAATAAACTATTTTGAAATTGCAATTTGATTTAATTAAATAATAGCATAGAACGTTGTTTGAAATTGAAATTACTTATAATTTTTAACAGCTAATTAATTCTGTGTTCGAATATATGCATATATCGAGCTTTTGCTGCTAGAAAGTCATAACTCAAAAAAAATGTTTTTTTGCTTTAAAGATTCAAATTTTCTGGCATCTTAGTGGTTGAAAAGACATTTAATTTTCACCAAAATATGCAACTACCAGAATTAAATTTAAATTATTTGAATAGCCAGTTAATCAAGAATTTGTAATTGATTGAATTTTTATAAAATTCTATGCACTTGGAACGCTTGCCTATGACGATCATAAATTAATATCTACATAAATTATCTAATGACAATCTTAAGGGTATAAAAATTGTAATTTTACTAATTTCGACATTAAACACTTGGCAATAATTAATTACGAGTATTAAGAAAACGTGTATTTAAAACATGGTTTCAGTATTCTTTTAAAATACTTTGACTTCGGACACTGCATTAGTGGGCGGTCTGTCTTCGTTTTGCACTGATTATTTCATGTATGTGACTTTTTTTTAAATAAATGTATTTAATATACACATACAGTGATTGTGTAAATGATTTTAAAATATTTTACTTAATAATATGCTCGTAAATATTGTTTGTTGTACGTCATTGTCGACTTGTGTCAATAATTTAACGCTTAACGATTTTTCACAAACCACCAATATTATTACTGAGTAGTGGAGATATAAATCGAGTGCATGTGATCGCGTGATGGTGGTTGTGTTTCCAAAGATTGTGACATGATAAACTTCAGTAACAAGTAGCAACTAATAACAAGCAGCAGCAACAGGTAACAACAACCGCAACAATCAACACCAGCTGTGTAATATTGCCAATGGCATGTTACTGTAACTGTAATTAAAAAAATGTTTTTCTTTCTTGAAAACGTTTTTATTTCAACAATATCACCTTTGATTTACATCTGAAAATCTTTAAGAATTACAACATTTCGGCGTGTATCATCCAAAGATATATATTTTAAAAGCCTTCATCATCTATATCATCTATCACAAGCCTGACTTTTTTGGAGCATGGCAAAAAACATTCTCGATCAGGATCAGCTTAGCTCGTACGTTAAGTATTTTAAAATAAATGGCTTCAAATATGCCTCTACAACAACTTTTTCAACAATCGGGCCCCTTCCAAGCCGCTATTAAAACAATCGTGTATATTTTTATTTTTTAGTTATTACAAATAAACCTTCCTAGCAAGAAAGGAATAAATAGCCGAACCATAAAAGGAAACTTGTGTGTTTTAAGAGGAAATAACAGCAACAAGATAAAAAAAGTTGTATACACATATTTAAACATTATTGTGTTCTGAATAAAGACAGCATTCAATTTTATCTTCAAGATATAAGGATGCTTGTGTATGTATGTATTTAAGTAGCATAATGTAACAGAACAATAAGAAATCATTAAAAAGGGTAAAATTTAAAACAAGTAACGGCAGCTTTTATAAAGACGGCAGCTTTTATCGATGAAAATTAACCCTCAAAGGGAGGTAAAGATTTTTGAATATTGAGGTGAATTCCAAAACATCAAAATACTTTGGGTTGTTTACAAAAACAAAACACACGAGACTTTGCAACACTGCAATCAATGCATATTGATGTTTTGGAACTCACCCTTGATCACATTATAAAATTTATATTATAAAAATATCTATTATTTTTAACTTGTAATATATTTATATTGGCCAAATAGGTTACACATATTACATATGAATAAATAAATGAAATAAAATGAAAATGAAAAATATCTATTTATAAACCACGAATCTTGAGCCTCCTTCAAAAAAATGCAACAACTCTTCTTTACATGAGAAATGTTTGCATTTCAACTAACTCTGTTATAAAACGTTTTTGAAAGTGTTATTGCTAAAATACATTAAATTGAACTTCGTTTACCATCGGTGTTTAAAAACACAAGATTTAAACTAAATTTTGTAATATCTCAAGATAATAAAAATAGATATTTAAAGGGTTAATAACAGCAGCAATAGTACGTATATTTTATGACATTTACAAAACAATTGTTCTGCTTTGTGAAAAAAAGACTATAAAAAGAATAATCTTAATGCACATTTAAAAAATTTATCTTCTTGGTTAACAAATTTAGCAAAAAAAAAATAATAATAATAATAAATAAATTTAAATAAACAGATAAAGATAAAGATGTAAAGTAGGAGTACCTTTTTCCTTCAGAACGCATTGTTTATTGTCATGTAATATAATTGTTCATAAAAAACAAAAACAAAAAAAACCCGTTAAAATCGTTATTTTAAAAACTATAAATCATTATTAATGAATCATGCCGTTTCTTTTGAATTTCATTCCACCAAATAAGAAAGAAATGAAAAGCTGATTTAATAAAAGCAGGCTTAAATCACGCTGTAAGGATAATTTTAAATTGTTTGATTTAATAAGAAAAAATAAAATAAATAAACTGAATTAATTTAAAAGCAACACCAACACTCAATCAATATCAAATTATAATAAAATAATTTCAAGTTGTTTTGTTTGGCAACGAACTTAAAACTGCACACATACTCGTATTAAAGAAGAAAAGTTAAAAACTAAATAAAAAAAAAAAGATCTTGAGATGTGATTAAAATGACGATCATCATGTCGATGGCGGTATGAAAAAGTGTAGTGGGTTTTCTGTTTTGGTTATTTTTCTAAAGTTACAAAAGGATGACAAACAATTGTGGTCGTTGGTATAGGCTGGTGTGGTGTACTGCCATAAAATCTATTTTTAACTTTTACATCATTTCGATCGATACGATTAAAATTAGAATTCATGACTGGGCTTTTTATATGGAAAATATTCAAGGTTAAATGAAGATTCTTTCATTAAATTGGCAGACTTGTGTTGTGTGGCCAAGGACAACTAACCCAACAGAGCCACAATAGCGATAGTGGAATTTTAACTATTGAAAATGCAAGAAATTGAAAAACAAGATTTGGAAAATTTATACAAAAAGAGTATAATAATTCTTATGCTTTTTGAAAAATATAACAAGTCTTCTCTTCTAGTTTGCATTTCATTTGCAAATGTGACGTTGAACGTGTTCTGCATTAAAACTTTTAAAATTGTAATGAAATTGTATGAACTGCAATAACAAAGAAGGAATGATATTTTCTTTTGGAAAATTGTAATAAATCCCTTTTGTAGATCAAATGCAAATGCATCCAAATTTTCCTTAAAACGGAAAAATATTAAACATACAAAACTGTATTTCATTTATATGCATAATACTTCGTTAACCGTTTGCATCGGTGACAGTGGGTCGATTGGCAAAAGTGGCAATATGTATGTAGGTATTTGAAATATTTCGCACTATATATTTTAAAGCAATAGAGACTAACAAAAACATTGTATATACTCGTATAAATGCACCACACATTTTTTGAGGTACAATTTTAGATATCTAATCGTCTACCAATATTATTGAAACATATATAATTTAAAGGTATTGTAAGAAAGACATGCACAATTCAAATATTTTTTCTCAAATATAAAAGTGTAAAAAACATGTCATCCACAGGAATTGTTGAATGCAAAACGCATTTAGGAAAAGTTATTGATTGTCAATGGTATGTACTGCGGGTGATTGATTTAATTTGAAGACAAAATAAAATCGATCTTTTTAACAGTAGATTTGCTAATGATCTAACTTTCACTGCCAACATTTTATATTAAAAGACAGTTTTGCCAGCGGTCCCACTGTATGTTTTTTGTGACTTAAACAAACGATTGTTGCATTTTAAATTCCTGGTATTTTCAGTTAGATTTTTTTTCCTTCGTAAATCGTGCAACAATTTTTTATCTCCTTACATGGCTCGATAAGCCATAAATAATTGTCAGATTAATTTCAATAAAAACAAAACAATATTAAATTTTCTTCATATCTTCGAAGGCAGTCACATCGAAATTGAAAATATATTACTAAAATTTTCACAAAAGACAATAAAAGTGATTTTATTTAAAACGATTTCTTTCCTCATTGTACAAATATGGTAACCAAAACGTATTTATAACAATTTAAATGCAATAATGATCAAGAAATTTACACATTTTGGATGAAAATTAATCAATATCAAAATAAAGACAACCACCCACCCACCATCACGCGTTTATAGTACATGCAACAATACTTTGTCTTTAAATTAATTTTAATATAGTGAGTGTTTTAATTAAGATGACTTTAGGTATTCAATTTGCCATAAAGATGTTAATATTATTTTAAATTTCAAATTCGAAAGTTATGTTCACGTTGTAGTATTGTAATAAATATATCCTCATTTATTAAAATAAACAACAGTTCAAAATAAAAAAAGTTAAGAATGTAAAAATATATGTAAGGAAAAGATTACGTGGACTTAGACAAAGTTAATATTTGTAAAAAAACAAAATGCTTACTTAAATATGGATGTACTTCGAATTTTTTTGAGACCGATTCATTACAACATTGTGGATGTTTTCCAAAACCGCAAGGAAAAATATACAAATTTCAAAAGGTATTGAAAACATCTGCAGGAACTAAAATATTTACTTCCGTTTAATATCGCAATTTTTTCTATGATTTCAAATGAATTATTTTATTTGTGAACTGTTTTCTAGTTTTTGTTTGCTTTGATAAAATACATTTAATGTATTTTTATTACTTTTAGTTAAAACGTCAATTCCTCTAAGGCGTTTTGGTTCAAAAAGAGTCATTCCAAAAGGATGTTGGACATTACAAAAAAAAATCTACTGTTTCGATTTGTTTTATCACATCCACCTGGATTTTCTAGCGTTGATTCCGAAATTTTACTACTAAGAAACAAATATTTTTAAATTTATAATTTGTTAATATTCAGTAAAAATAAAAATTACAATTACAGTCCTTTCGATTTTAGATGATTATATGCAAATGCATTCATATACCACATATAAAATATAAATGCGTTATATGTACATATGTATGTATGTCATATAACAATACAACATATACATATACATATTGTTAAATTTTATACAAACAAAACGGATTTCCAATCCCACAAGTATATGTATTAATTTAATCGGTATGAGCAGCTCCTCTGTGAACCAGGAATATTCAATCATATGTATATGTTTTAGTAATTCCTTAATAAAGTGACATCAGTTTCTTTTTTCTTTTTTTTTTGTAGCTAAGATGTAAAATATTTAACTAATTTGGTTAAGAGAAATTTTAAATATGTATTTCAACTCATTCATCCCACACATTTGCACGTTACTTTCTTATATATTAACATTTCAAGTGAATCGTCCTACCAGCGTTAATATATTGTTTTTGAAAGTCGCTTTATTTTCATACATGATAGTGACTTTCTGTGTTGTTGCTTAATATGGAAAACAAGGAAGGTTATTGTTTAGTCTTAAATCATTTTCACCTAAAAAGGTAATAAATGATTCCTGATATGATGTGAAAATTTTAATCTAAGAGTTTAAATTATTTTATTTTCACCTGGCCTTTTTTAATTTCATATGAATATTTAATAAACACAAGGTAAACAGCACCAATTATGGATTTCTTTTACGCTTTTATATGAATAAGGATATTACGCTTAGAAATTTACTAAAATAATAACATGCTATATATTTATATCATATATTTTTATGTATGTACGCCTTAAATTTTACAACAATTTAACAGGGCGTATTTAATTAAACAAGGTAACAGCTTTAAAGTAAAATAGATATACGGAACAGCGTTAGATCAAAAACGAAATTCATTTTTGCGCCTGACGAAGTCACACTCCATATGAAATACGAAGGAAATGTATAAAATCTTGGGCAGTGTTTGTTATGGTTTCAGTGTCTGGCAAAAGAGCAAATCTAATGTTTTGAATGTTGTTTGTTTGACAGAGCTTATTAAGTCAGTAATAATAAATAAGAATATTATACAACGAAAATGCTACTTAGAAGTAAAAAATGTACTGCTTTTAACCAAATGTAAGACATTTCATTTTCAGTTATATTTTTTTCTTTCAAGGACAGTATTCATCACACGATGTGAATTGGAATATTTCGAATGTAAGAGGATATTTCAACACCTACACACAAACCCAGCACTTCTTCTATAATATTCCATTTCATATGTCAGTTCATCAAAATAATATAGATATTCGATTAAAAAGACTGATGTACACTAATTAAAACTTAAATATATACAAATCCCGAAGAGACAATTTTAGTAATCTGTTTCTTTTTGTAATTACAATCGTAATTTGTCATTTTTAACGCATTCAAGATTATATGAATGCAATATAAAAAAAAGCCACACTAAACGACAATCACGAATTAATATGATTGATGCAAGAATTTAAAACGTTTTAACCGATGGCGACATACTGAGCAGGCAAAGTTCAAAGGAAGGTCATATGATAACGATTAATTACATTAAAAGTGAAGAACCATTAAATATATCTTCGTTGCTTTTTTTCATACTCGAGCCCTTCTTCAATATTAGGCAATGCGTCTCAATGTACCACTTCTGTTTTTTATTATTAATTTCTTAATAAAATATATATGTAAATAACAAAATCCTAAGTTCTGAAAATAATCATTAATAACTTATGGATTCATGTTGGGTTATTGCAATGCTGTTCGAAGAACATTACTTTCTCAAGTACCTAATAGACTCTATATTTCGCATGTTACATACTGTGGATGTAACATTACAGATAAAGAAATATGTTACTCACCTTGATTCCTTTGAAACTCTAGAACTTCCATCCGAATCATGACGACGACGTTTGGCGTCCAAACGAGTGTTTTTATAGCGTGGCCTGAAACAACAACAAATAATGTTATTGCATATTTTCGTAAGAGTTCGATTGACAAAAGCTACTTACGGTGAGGTAACTTCAGAAGCTATGGGTGATGTTTCTTCTGTATCAACACGCCTGCGTTTATCACGCATTCCACCAGATGAACGGTCCCTAGAATGATGACGTCTACGTGTGCGGGGCATCTAAAATTGTGGTATTAAAAAAGTTCACATATATACGATAATGTGTCGCAATTAAGCGTTCAAACTTATATATAATCACATATAAACATAAAATATTGACGCATACATTGTCTAAAGCAAAATTTTTAGCTATGGCCATGTGTATTAATGAATAATCATAAATGTATCATTAAGTAATGAATCAAAGACAACATCCATATGTACAAAAGTATGAAATAACACGCTTATAGTTACGAGTAATTAATAATAATATAAATATTAGGCCCTCTTCCCCACCTTAAAACAGGTAAGTGGCAAAGGTAATTCTTTATTGTATGCTGAGCTGATAAGTTACAATGTATTCATGTATATGCACATGTCCGTACATAACACGCATTAATTACCTTTTTGCTATTAAACAATTTGTGCAATTATTGTGTTTGGAGTGAAAAAGGTGAACACCAACTATAAAAAGAAACACCAATAGCAACTAATATTTAGTTTATTTCTATTAAAAGCTAAACTTGTTTCTTCTATGTATAAAATACAGCAGACAGACGACACGATGAAAACGACAAGGCAGCAGCCACAAAAATATATTGTCAGAAAAAAAAATTGATTTTACTCCACTTGTGCTCTCCTTAATTCCGGAAGATATTTTGGAGAAATATATTTAATATTATTATTAAATACCAGCTTGGAGATAATTATGTTAAAATTTAAACAATATAAATAGAAAAAATTCTATTAATGACTTTTTACAAAATTTTCCTTGTTGAAATTTTCGTGATTGTCAAACAACACTTTAACTTTGTGACAATTTAGTAAATGTCGACCTCTAGCGGTAGTTGGTAAAAGTATAATAACACAGGGTGTATTCTATACCATTTCATCTTGCTGTGTCAATATATTAACATAATCATCGCATAACAAGAATTGCTTCCATTTCTACGAGATAAATGTTTTCTTTATTCTGTTTTCAGATAAAAAAAATTGTCTAGGCGATATTTACACCGCATTAAAATTCAATAACTAAATGTAGTAAAATAAATTCTACATTGATACACAATTATGCATAACTTGTTACACGATCATCAGATACAGAGGATATATAAAGTTTGAAGGAAGGATTTATAAAATTGCTGAATTAAAATTAATTTTTAAACACCCACTGAATGGGACGGGTATTAATGCGAAATCTCATCCACATAAAAACCTATATAAAACCTGTTGTCTTTCAATAGTAGCACACAATTTCTTCATTCAATTTAAAGTTTTTGATACAAGTACAATGAAAATATTATTATATTACTTGAAAGAGCACGCACAACAAAATTTTATAAATCTCGTAAATTGTGCCAGTTAATAACAAAAACCCCTCAACGATACGTCTAAAAAGTTGAGTCATAACATTGACTTGTTTTATCTACTGGGATTTTACTTCGAAAAATCTTTTAATCTTTGAGATATCTACTCTATTTTTAGCTTTTTTAACTGTTTTGTATATTAAAGACTCTTTCAGCCATAGCATTAGAAATAGATTAGAACACATTACCAATAGGATGGTGCATGACAGTTCTCAAAGTATTAACGAAATTTTATTTATATTTCTTATGAGATATATTTATATATATAGTATATATGACACCCTTAACAAATATCTCTATCAACATATATTCCCCTAAAACAGTAGACTCAGAGAATTAATTTTAAGTTACCTTCTTGTTAAAATGAAAGAAATATATATTTACAATTAGTGCAAAATTATACAATGTATATAAAAATTTGGGCGGTTCTTTATATGTATTGCAAGATTTTGCACTAATTGTCAATAAGGTTTTTATAACACCTTTGAAACGTTGGATAGGGCTTTTGGCATTTTCTATGACAATATATAGCTTCATTTCTTTGCTTTTTCTTTCTTCTTCCAATATTATGTGATAAACGTTACTAATACATAATAGTCTTTGCCTTATCGGTGTGTATGAACGTGACTGAAAATATAGCCACCCAACCATCACTGCTCTTATACAACATTCATTGCAAGCAAATTTACATGTTTTTATTTTATAAACAAATTATAGTACAGGCATAAACTTTGTGTATGTATTTTTTAAGTTCCATATATATGGTGTCCCAATTTTATACATATATACGGTCAGTGTTATTTTTATTAATGTTAAGTATAGAATCTATGAACGTTTGGAGTATTTGCACATGGTAGGCAAATGAATGTGAAAAAAGCGCGAAAAACACACAACAGAAGCTAAAAAAATGTTACTAACAAAAACAAGTGATAAAATAAATAATACAAACTTGTTTCGTCACAAAACAAATCGTAAATAAAGCAATGACCCATAAACAGAAGCCATTCGTGCGCTACCATAAACAAATGACCAAAAAATATAATCAAGTTTTTTGCAGCAAAAAACCAAAATTAAAATTGGGGAAAAATTGTACCACAGACTTTCATATTTAAGTAATCTGTTGTGTTCTTTTCATTACACTTACCCTTAGTAATATTTTTTCAATTGGTGGTTTGATAATAGCTTGAGAGGTTGTCGGAGTTGAGGCAGTATCGGATGCAGTTGTCAAGCAATTTGGTGAATAGGGGTAAGCTAACAGTGAAGGCGACGCAACTGTTGGCACATATAATCTATTCCAAAGAAAATGTATGAAATTCAATACACGTTTCCAAGTTGTAAGGGCAGGCTTTTTCAGGGTTATGGACATGGAGATGTTCCAAAATCTTGATACCACTCTCTTAAATCGATTTTTTTTTAATTTTCTCTCCTCAACAGTATTATTTGTTTTTCCACACTTTTATTTGTATATCTAGCACAGCAATCTGTTCTGCACCACTATTTATCGCTTTACACTTTTTTATTTTTTTCTTATCTTTGCTGTATGAAGTTTTTATGTTTTGCTTACAAAATGTCAATTCGGCAAAGTAAAATGCACAACTACAACAATATCAACTGCACAAATGAAAATTCAATGTAAAACTTGCATAATTCATTGGAAAAAGAGGGACAACTATATAAAATGGCCACTGCAAAAACAACGCTTGCTGAAATATCAAATTTATTATTGAGCAATGAAGTCCGATGTTAATTTAATTAGCAATCTTTTTCTCTGCGAGTGCGGACTTTTTGATAACGCTGTTTAATAATTAATATGCAATATATTTTTTCAGCTCTCATTCGCTTTTAATGATAGATTATTTATCTGCAGCTTTTTGTTTGGCGCTTTAACAGGTATATTTTCTCTTGTTTCTTTGAATGCTACTCGTTGATTATATTTTGAACAATACCGAGTGGAATTGGATACTGCAGCTAACTTCAGGCATTCTGTGTTGCCGTAAACGTGTACCAAATATAGTGATAGTGATAGTTGGCACTGCCAACGGATGAGCAGTTAACATATTACATAACATATTTGCAAAAGTTAGACATAGCCTGAGTTAAGGCAATATACCTTTTGTTATCTCTTATCTTGGCAACGCTGTCAATTACATGGAATTCGAAGGTCGCATCTAAGAGATTTAACAATGCAAATAATATATAAAAAGCAAAATAAAATTTACGTCCATAAATTAATTAAAAATGTTACCCTAACAACAATATAAACAATTATAAATATGTTTAATTTAATTAATTTCGGGTTTTTATAATTTTGCATCTATATTAAAAAGAAAATCGCATTTCTGTACCTGCATATTTAAGCATATGTCTATCAAGCCATATTATATTTTGATTACAAACCAACGGATATTTAACCCAAATACACCACAAAGGCATTGCCATACTTAAATACACATTTATTACAATGCAGTGCTGCCAGTCTTTTTCTTGCACATCGCGTTTGCTGTGCTGCCAGATATTTGTCAAATTTAATGTAACAGTTATTATGCCATACAGTTTGTTTATTATTGTGTTCCATTTATGGTCTTTTATGTACATTCTATATTTATATTTTTAAAAATAGAACACTAATTAAATTTCCTAAGGTCATGCATAATAATCTTTAAGGTAAAATATTCAAGCAGATGTATTGTTTTTTGTTTCTTTCAATGCAAATTCAATTTACGTTTTGCCATATGCACTTTTATTTGCTAGTATTACATATACAGATGTATACACATACATATACATACATAACTATGTATGTACATATACATATGTTATTGTTGTAACAATTTATCTTTTTTTTTGGCAATAAACAATAACTAATGACGTCACGTTACATGTCTGCTTCTTAAAAATATTATCTAATTATAGGATAAAAACAAAATTAAAATGTGTAATATGCACATATGTACGTATGTATGTATGTACATACGTATATAACTTAAATGGCAAAGTGTTTTTGTTATAAATTTAGCACAAGAAAAACGTAATTAATAAACACACATGTAGAAGTGCATATGAAGGAATCATGACTATTTGTAATGTTTTATTTATTATTTTTTTTAATTCACTATGAAAAACATTTGATTTTCTCTAGACTTGGTTAACTTATTAGTAAAATTTGACAAGGCATCATCAACAGGGACATTAAGCAAGCAAAGTTGTTGTAGTTTTAAACATGGAGGGCTTAGAAAAAAAAGATGATTTTTAAAGACCAGTCGAACGTTTTATTGTGGTTATATACATTTTTCTCAAATATGGTTTAAACATTTAATTCTAGCGGAAGCGTGTAATTAGTAAAGTTGCATATAAAAACGCATGTCCTTCAAAGGGAATTTATAAAAAGTACTTTTATTTCCACAGTTGAAAAATTCCAATCCAATTATTGCCACGGGTTACTTTGAATTTTTTATAGTGTCCGCTATAATGACGAGCGGTTGGTCACCGTACCTATACCGCATCCCGATGACCTAATTTGTTGTTTGAAAACAACCAAAAAGGCCTGTATATTCACCCTGTACATTGTTTTTATTATGTATTATTTAAAAAAAAAACTTTCATCACATGTAACTGAAACATGCGCCCTAAAGCAAAATGTACCATGTGCACACTTTGTTCAAAAGAGAGTATAGATTTTACCGCAAATTTTCATGTGAATTCAAATGACGATACATAGAATCCAATCCTCCAAAGAAATGAGATACTTTTGTTTTCTTTTGTATTTTAGTGAAACGATGTTTTAAGGAAAAATTTAGTCGGATTTAAATGCTCAACGTAGATATTACACACTAACGGATAATTTAAAAACAAAACGGTATTTGGCAACTTGACATGATTTTTTCAGTGTTAATGAATAATATGTAGGCAAAGAAAAATGTTGAGAAGCAAATAAAATTAGGCTGAAATTTTCAATAAAAATCGTTTTGGCGAACAAAAATCACAGAATAATTAAATTGATAAATAATTTATTTGTTATTAAAGTGCAAAATATCTATTATATTAAGAAACAAAATAAAATATGTAAAATTTCAACATTTAAGTTTTAAATTATTGATTAAAAAGCAGAAAAAGAAAAAACGACAAGTTGTGTGGAAATGATTATAAATTAAATGTTTGTTTGAATGTTTTACAAATATCAGCAAAATCTGCAGTAAGTATGCATTATAATTTTATAAATATTTTTTTTTACTTTTAAGTCATTATTTTGCTTTCGTTATCCTTTTTGGTTCCTTACACTATTAAGTAAAATATCGCGTGATTCATCTAGATTTTTACACGAGAATAAAACAACCAGGCAGCAGCTTTCAACGTACTCGTGTACAGAAAAAACAAACAAACAAATCCGTTGTTCTTTTTATATCCTCCAGCAAAGCGGTACAATTTGCTACATGGCATCTTGAAACGTATGTAACACAGTACGTATGTGTAGTTTATGTGAATACTTATTTACGTTGATATAAATAAAGTGTAGCTGCGGGGATTTATTGTAAAAACAAAACAGTGGTTTACGAATTTTGATAACCTTGATACTAGTATTTAATTGGAATATCGTTACATTTACCGTTATATATCTTTACCTACAATACATATTTGTTCTTGTTTTCTTTCATATGCATAGCATATTTTTAGGCATGTTTACTGAAGGTATTGAAAAATTCGTCTACACCTTGTTTAGACCATTTTTCTTCTCTTGTTTAGTGTTTTCCACCTCATTTCTATACGTCCTATCTTTCATTTTACACGATTTATCATTTTTGCACACATCTATACACTCTCATACGACGACATTGTCCTCATTATATTTTATTCACAAACACTGGCTTGTCGTTGGTGTAGTTGCGCATTCACATTCGCGCGATGTGTTCATACAGTGTTGCCAAGGTGTCATTTGCCAGAATGGTAATGGGAGAAAACGTTATTCGACCATTAAGGTCGAAAAGCAAAACTAATTTTTATTACTTATATGATATTAAATAAATAATTTCTTTTGGAAATGACATTAGGAATATCATAGAACCAGAGGAAGTAGGTGTAGTTTTAGGAACAAGTTGGAAATATAATTCAACTATCGAATTTAAATTGAGCAAACTGAATTGGATATACTAGTATGAATCTATGACAAAATTTTTTTTTTATATTTTAAATGGGTTGCTATTTTTTATAATTAATTAAAAAAGAAAAGATAAGCTACAGGGTCCGCCAAATAATTTTTTTTTTTTGAAAATGCTATAAAAAAACTACTGAATATTTTCTCAAATTTGTTTTTTTATTTGAAAGTACAATCCTTCCGGTTAATAATGGAAAATTATTTCATTCAAATGGCTGCCTTGGCTGGCCATGCAGTAGCCTACACGATCGGTCCAGTTATTAAGCACATTATCGATTGTGTGCAGCTGTATTTCACCAATGGCTTCACGAATATTGTCCTTTAAAGCGTCAATTGTCTCTGGCTTGTCGACGTAACACCTATCTTTGACGGCACCCCACCAAATAATAGCCCAACGGTGTCAAATCGCAGCTCCGAGGTGGCCAAACGACAACAGTTCTGCGGCTGTTAATGCGATCTTCAAAAACAGGGCGCAAAACATCGAGTGTAGCTGCGGCTATGTGGCACGTAGCGCCGTCCTGTTGAAATCAAATGTTGCCAATATCCTCCTCTTCAATTTTTGTGAACAAACAATTCGTCCAACATGGCCCGATAACGATCGCCATTGACTGTAACGGCCTCTCCTTGCTCATTTTCGAAGAAAAATGCCCCAATTATGCCTCTGGACTAAAATCCGCACCAAACAGTGACTCGTTTTGGGTGCGTCGGCTTTTCAATGTATGCGTGCGGGTTTTCTGTGCCCCAAATGCAGCAATTTTGCTTGTTTACATACCCGCCAAGATCAAAATGAGCTTCATCTGAATAGATGATTTTTTTGTGGCAAAATCGGCATCTTCTGTAAGTCGATCGCAGGCCCACTTACCAGCGTTGTTCAAGCGTATACACAACCATATTCTTTCAGCGGAAGGATAAAATAAATTATCTGTCAAATCAGACATGAGCTAAGTGTTACCATTCACGAAATAAGCACTAGTTGAAAAAAAACGTTAGATGGCGGACCCTTTATATTTTCCTGAAGAAGCCATATATGAAATATATAAATATTTAAAAATTTTTATATAAAAAGAATTATGTATTAAAATAGTATCTAACGACGAATTCATAAAAAAACATTTTATACTTGTAAGCTTATTATTTGAGAAATTTCTATACAAAATTGAACAGAAACAAACTCGCCTTGATTTATATCTATGCGTTACTGCATTGGACATCCAATGAGCTATTGCACAATAGTTCAATGTCAATGATTATCATACTTACGTACGTTGGTATGCATATATGTATATATATATGTACATAAGCATTTATGTACTTATGTATTATTTTTAGATTACTTCTATACAAATCACGCTACGTATCATTATCTCTGAAATGGCAACACTGAGAACGTACAAATTTGAAGACAAACAAAAAAAAGTGCTACAAAAATAATAGTAAATATTTTTTTTATTTGGTTTTGACTTCTTCCTGTTTAAAAACAAGAGCAAGCACGTGCTACTTTACCGAACATGATTACATAAACACAAAAGTCTTCTACTTAGATGTTAAAAACAGAGCAAATATGTACACACTCCATTGTTGTAATTTTTGTTACAAATAGTACGAATTTTCCTACAACCGAAAGTTGTTGAGAGCTCCATGCAGAAGTATTCAATCTACACACACTTTTATTTACGCTTACATTTTGGCACAATTTTCTAATTTTTACAAAAAAAAACATATAGCTAGATTGATGTGCTTCCATTTATTCGTCTCCTCTATAATAATTTTTGAACTTATATTTTTACTTTTTGCACCTGCAGATAGTTATTTACCTTAAGCTTTTAATTGTTGCTCGATTAATCGCATAATTTAATTTTATTATTTGTTAGAGTAACGTAAATAAATAGCAATTTTCGGTTGACGAATATTTTGAAAAATATGTATCAATTAGTCGATTAATCGACTGAAATTAATTTCTAACTGATGGAATTCTCTACAATTGTATAACATTTAAGCGCATATTTTATAGATTTTCAGAATTTATTTCAGAAAGAAAATGCAGTGTTGTCATATTAATTTTCCACGCGTCTTTCTTTGCATCAAAAAAATTGTACAAATCTCTTTTTCGACCAAAGACTTCTTTTACAAGTCATTCAAAACCTGTAGGTATTTTATTTCTATTTATACAAAAGAGTTACATAATTCTAGAGCAAGTTTTTATATTCAAGCTTAAAAAATTATTATGAAAATATAGTCATTAATCAAATTTCCTTATTTTGAATATTCACAATTTGTGTGTTTTGTTTTGAATTTTTATTTGAAATTTGTTTTAACTTTGTGTTTGGATCAGGGCTGTGGAGTCGGAGTCGGAGTCGGAGTCGAAGAGTCGGAGTTGCACTGTTTTTGCCGGAGTCGGAGTCGGAGTCGCTAAAAAAAGTCGCGACTCCGACTCCGACAAAGAATTTTTTAAATATTTTTCATAATAAAAATTCTGCGAATTTTTTTTTTTAAATATTTTCTATTTTCAAATATTTGCCTTTTTACAGAAATTGACTTAATCTTTTTAATGAATTATTATTTAGTTTATTTAATTTGAATTATTAATTTTGTTGATTTTTTGTTGTGTGTTGGAATAATAAAAACGTAAAAATGTGAGACTTTTCGTTTAAAAAAAAACGACTATTTTGCTCCTTTTTCAAAAACTTCAACATTAACCCTATTTGTCACTCATAAACTTGTGCTTTTATTTTCTCATGATTGAGAAGAAACCGAAGCAAACAAAAGCATTAACCTTCTCTCCCAAGTAAAAGCAATTTTGAAAAGTCACGGTTCACACAGTGAAATTTCATTACAAAAATTGCAATGTTCAGACACGGATGAAAGTGTAGAAGAGAATAAAAAAAAAAATTCATAAGAAATATTTTGTTATATTTATTTTTATGTTTTTTCGCGAAATCCCAAACTTCAATCGCGTTTAGAGGTCCATAAGTACCCTCAAAAAAAGTTGTTAAACATTTCTTGATTCAATTATCGGGATACCCTAAGGTCCATATACATTTAGCATTGGAGTTGAAGTCGGAGTCGGAGTCGGAGTCGTACTTTAAAAATTTCGGCGGCTGGAGTCGGAGTCGCAACTATTTTTTCACGACTCCACAGCCCTGGTTTGGATATACGAAATATCATAATATATTTTTATTCGAAGAGGCAAGAATAATACTGTGATGTTAACAAGAATGACTTATTTCTATACACGATGGAACTGCAAGAGGAACGTGGTTATGTTTCTACTAATCTTCCTTCGTCTATAGTCATTATAACATTTTTTTAACATACAAGTTAGTAAGCAATTTTTGCAGGAAAAAGTAATACACCAGTAAAACCACTGATGAAAATATTGCTTTCAGTTAAAAGTAATTAATTAATATACTGAACTTACTGATGATTTATTCTAAACAAACCATAACTGATGTATAACATACCATATCGTCAGATATATTTTGGAGATGTAAAAATTTTTTTTAAATTATTACAGAAATGTAAATTTTTCAACAAAAATTTCTTTGATTTTTCATGTAGTTTTGAGATTCCTCTCTTTTTTACATTCACTGAGAACTGATAGCGGGAATAATTTCTCATGGAAGATTCACCATACCATTTTTCCTTTCGAGTAGAATAAAAATTTCACTTGTTATTCACGAAAGGGGGTGAATAGCTTGCAACGAATGTTATTACTGACATTTCCGTTTTTGACAAAATCAAATATTTTGTCATGCCTGATTTCATAAATTTATGACTTAATTTTTTTAAAATGTCTTCAAAATTCAATAGAAAACTATTTAAGATATAAATTTATACCCCCTTATTCATAAAAATTATGAGAGGCTTATAAGAGTGTAATAGAGCAAATTTCATATGAAATTTTGTTTTATTACGCTATTATTAGACTCTCATAATTTTTATGAATAAGGGAAATAGTCTTTGCTGAAATGTTCATATTAATTTGTTGTAGTGGTTTTAAAAATAGAAATTGTTTATGATAAGTTGCTTATTTTAATTTCTAAACAAGACTGCCATATGAATTTGTAAAAAAAAGAAATAATTTATTGATAAAATATAAAAAAATTACTAACCAAACCATGTGGATGCAGCACCTCTATATTGCTACTCTGTAATGCGATGCGAAAGGAATTGCTTTTGTACTTCAATGTACACGCTGGTGAATTTAGAAAAAATTTAAAAACTGACCTTAAGCTTGATATTAGCAATTTGTATTGCCATTTTAAAACGATATTTAAGAAATAAGTTTATATTAACACATACAACATATTATGGAAAAATAATAGTAAAAATTAATATTCCAAAATCCATTTTCGTTAAAATTAAAATATTCATTTATATTTATCAGTCAAGTTACCTAAACGTTTATAATAAACGCTAATAGTATTTATAATTTAAGTTTAATTTTTTTAAATTGTCAACCCATTTTTAATTGCTCTTTTAATCCTGCAAATATGCCTCATTTGTGTTTGCTCGATTCCGCCAGAAAATCAACAATAAAAGCAAACGAAACTAACAGCCTTCAGCAACTGCATGCACACATCCACACACACATACATACATGCATGCATGTGAATGTGATTTAATGCGAATTTATATTTACACAACATGGGAAAATGTTTAAATTTAGTGGGGAATAAAATTACAGATAATATTCCATTTGATGATTTAATTTTATAGCAAATAACAGAGTTTAGTATCAAATCATAAATATTGAATGCTATTTAATTCGTCTGGAGTGAAAGTCTATCGTCCCTTTTTATTGTTGCCTTTGCAAATTGCTTGCAGTTAAATTTTCCCAGAATTCATTGGATTGATTGTCTACATCAAAAAATTTAAATTGCCAACATTTTCCCTTTAATGTTGGCTGTTGCAATTTTATTTTCATATTTAGCGTTTTATGTGATTTTCCCTTTTCATCGTTCGTAATTTTCTCTTCTTGTTTGCAGTAGCAAATATTTTCTATTTCAATGGCTGCTTAAAAGAAAACTCAGTAGGACACTTTGAAATCGTTACCATTTTCTGAGTGGATACTTAACATCATTTCAATATTTGCACGTTGTTTTATATTTTATTGGGAAAATTTATACAAGTAGATAATTTCATTTGGCAAATCTTTTCAATTTCAATTTTATTGTTTTCCATACAGTTGAGGAGGTTGTTTGCTACCCTTAAAATGTTTTTATTACTGTTTTTCTAAAAATATAAATGCCAATTTAGTGATTCAGTTTCACTTTCGTTTGTCCATGTATTTCGGTTTTTATATCATTCCTGCTGTATTTATGTAACTTTATATGGAAATTGAGTTACTGCAGCAATCAGTACTATACTTAGAAAAGTGGGTAGTGCCATGCCCATGTATACTGATGATGAAAGCGTTGCGGCTTTCGAAAACAGCTGTTCTGCTCTGCTGTGTAAGTTGAATAACTAAAAACTGATGTTGACTTTCCTTTGTGCCTTAGAATTTCTATCAAGTCTTTCTGAATTTAAAACAAAACAATTTCGAACAATTAGCCTATAAAATCTTAATTGAATTTAAAGTGTATATTATTTTTTAGTTGCCTCTACTTAAGTTTCTTACAGAACTAGTTCAATTCGATCAATCTTTAGTGGACCTTCAAGACAGATGAAGTTCCGGCGACCAAACTATTCTATGATTATCTTTCCTTAATATAATTTTGCATCCTAATTAAATAAAAGATATATAATGAGATCGAACTATATGTGTTCCCGTATTAAATTCAACTAAGAATATTTTGAAATATATAATAAATATACCAAATTCAATTTAATTATGCAATTTACACAGCAGAGCGCAACATGTGCGGAAGTCACTACAATTCCATAATCCGTACTCGTGTACATTTTGGTTTTTTTTTAGTATCTCAAGTCAGTGTAGCTTAATTTTTACTATAAGTATTCAATTTTATTTATTTATTTATATGTAATATATTTTACAAATGAATTCATAAAAAGTATTTAATTTTAATTATTATTTTTTACTATTTTTGTTGTTTTGCTGTTGTAATTTCAATATTTCTATACTTTTCAAATCTTCAATTTATTTTCTGTGAATTCTTCGAAATCAAAATCTAAAATTATAAAATGCTTTTAAAGAGATTATGTCTATATTTCTGGGAATTTGTGTTTAAGAAGTATACTGCATACACATACATACATACACATTTCCTGTATCAACAATTCGAAGAAACTAGACACTGTATAATGAGCAAATTTTTGCAAGCAATTAAATGCCATACACTTTGCACAAAAACATAGAAACATTTTTAGTTGTGTACACAAATTTCATTGTATTTAAGCAAAACTATAATTGCAGATATTTAGCAGAAAGAATGACCTTAACAATTAGCCAAAGAAAGGGTAACCAATAATTACGAGTACAAAATAAAAAAAGAAAGAGAAACACATTAAAATTGTTTTTGTAGATTAGCAAAGTACGATTAATATAAAGCAAAATTTAAAAAAATAAAAAAAAAGTTACCAACCAATTTTTTTTTAAGTTTCAGATCCTCTTTTGCCTTCGTATGTAAATTTCCATTTAATTACTATTCATTTTAATTTAATTTGTTGTTATAAAATTTTACTTGTCCAGTCTTAAACCATAGATAAATGCGATAAAAATATAGCATTATCTTGCAATATTATAAAACTGCCATAAATAAATGCTGCTCGGCGTGCATTAACAATGAAAAATGACAAAAATATATTTTACTTCAGGCAAGAAATAAAAATAATGAAGAGTTGGCTACAATGTTAAAAAATTATGAATGAAAAATATGGACAAAAAATTAAATTTCATGCTCGTATACTATCGATTTCTCTGTAGCCAAACTTTTGCTGTTTGCATCGTTGTGCAAAAAAAAAAGAAGAAAAACGGTTAACGTTGTATGTAAAGACTTAAAACCAATTGCAAGTGCACTTAGTTAAGGCCGTGATTTAATATCCTGCACAATTGTACGATTCATTCGCAAGAAAAAAAATGTTTGAAATCGCTTCAAAATGGCGTTGAAACACTGACTATAAAAATTATGTAAAAACATCTGTTTTATTTATCAATTATTTATTACAATTAAGACCAAAATTGAGTTGTTTAAAGGATAAAAGTCAACATAATATGCAAAATGGAAAGTTGCAAATACACACTTCTATATATGCGCCACACACTTTTTTGTGGTACGCTTTCATACATCTTATTGTCGACCGATATTGTGCTAACATATATGATTTAAAAGGTAATTTTGTGTAGATATATTTAATAAAAATAATTTTTTTACATTCTTGTTCTGAAACATCTAAAAAGTAGCTTAAAATTGCTTGAAAAATAACTAAAAAATTTTTTTATTTTCTTTTTGTTTTGTAATTATACATCAACGTTTAAAAATCTCAAAGAAGTGTTTTTGTTTTTATTAAATTTTGTGTAAGAAAAAAAAAGATATAGTGGAGTTTTACATATGAAATTAAAATTTCATATGTAAAACTCAAGTGGCTGAATTTTGACCACCAAGCGATCCCATTTAACAGTAAGAGCTCAACATTTTGAAATGTTTTTTTAACTCTCCTGAAAGTTTTTATACTGGGTTTTAGATGACAAAAAATATATTACCTAAAAATCAAAGTATATCTATGTATATCAAGTAGTCGCAAGAGTACAACAACATAAAATTACAAAAACCACCGTACATTTTGTTTGTGTAAAATTCAAATCTTGTGTCAGAAATTTTCTTTTATAATATAGGTATTTTGTTCACAATTATTTCCAAAAATTTAAATACTTTTCGCATAGAACTTTTTTAAAACAATCTCTTGTTGTTACTTTTCTTAAACAATACACTTTTTCATAAAAATCTTTACCACAACAATTCTTTTTTGCTACTTTTGTTGAATTAATAATGTTTTTCACAATTTTACAAAATTATTTTTTCAACGAATAAACAAATATGGCTCGCTACAAAAGTAAACAAATTTTGACATACGCTTAGGTAAAAACTAAATTTTTGTCAGCTGGGCTCTTGCATATACTTGATATAGATATACTTTGCTAAAAATGATACACCCTACGGTAGGCATTCGTGGTATTTTAAGCAACGTTAAGAAATAACTATTTTGATGTGCTATAGTTATTATTTATAGAACTGCGCTCCGCGGTTTCACCCGCCTAAGTCTACATACCGTGGGAATATCGGGTTAAAAGTAGGCTATGTGTTGAGAGATATATTGTCTCTAGCTGGAAATAATGCGTATAGCCATTAACCAATTACGATTTCACATTCACATTTAAATATAATATTTTATTAGGGTTGATTTGGTGGTAATACAAAAGTTATAGGTAGCTATTGCAATATACTCCTATAAACTATATTATTAAACGATTTTTTTCGCTCAGCTTAAATGTTCAGATTTTGTGCTTTAGAAACCCGTGTATAACTTCAACGATATTTGCGGCGCACGCCAAAACATGTCGCCGATTGTAGAATTTTTTCCTACTCACTTGACACTTATCGTTATATTTTGGACAATTTACACAATATCTTTATAATTTATAGCCTATGTGTTATTCTGATGTATAAGTTAAATTATTGTAAAGTTTAATTAAAATCCATTCAGTAGTTTTAGCGTGAAAGAGGAACAAAGATCCACACATCCACACTCACAAACATTCGGCTTTATAATATTAGTAGGATTATATGGAAGTGGAAAGCAGCCTTAAAGCCTAATTCATAAAAAGGATTTTATGTTTACAACGATCTTATTAAACAAATTTTTATAAAAAATTTAGAAACATAAAATGTTTTAAAAAAAATTTTTTATTCTTATTCGTGCTGATTGTTTTCACAAATTTACACAACAAAAAAAAATTTTAATTCCAAGCGTATTTCACGGGGCTAATGCAGATCATCAGGTAACCTTTACCCAACATTTCATAGAATAATTAAACATATTACTTAAAATTTCTTATGAAGTAGCTCTTTATGTTGATTTATTTTTATTGATCTTATCAGCTTATTGTAATATTAATCAAGCTTGTGGCTTTTTATAAAATTATAAGAAATAATATTTTATAAAACACGACCACAAGCTTGATTAGTATTACAATGAAGTAGCCCTTTATTTTTTATTGTAATTATTCTATATCATTTTACTTCTTTATTGAAAAATATTTATTTGTTGAAGCTTAGGACAGTCGAAAAAAATCTTGTTAAATTGCAGAAATATCTCAAATAATAAATTTTCTTATACTATTTTATTTTACTTTTTCAATTTTGCTTTATTTTTATTTAAATGTCATGTAAAAGAGAAGAAGAACTTTTAGTAGAATCACTTTTTTTTTAATACGTGTATATTATCCACTTCTTAGTAAATTTTTCGTAAAAAGAAAATTGAAAATACATCATTTCTTGTTTGTTATTGATTAAATAACTCGATTTCGCTTGAAGTACAGGAGAAAATTGTCTGAAGTTTCATTGTCTTTCCTGTCAATTTTAACTTGGGGAGATTCAAATAGAACGTCCACAAACACTACTCCCTCTATCCTCCTTCCCATAACCAACTTTCCTAGTTCTGGCACAATGCATCGCATATGTAGGAGTCATGCCCTGAGTGCTGGTCCAAGAAAAAAAAATTTGCATGTGAAATCGATAGCGCCTAATATCATTTCTGATTTAGTAACGTCTCTACACATATGTACTATTTAGTATGTATGTATGTACTATATAGGAGCATTTGATTTTATTTTTGTTTGGAAATTTTCTGCCCTATTAATATTTTCTATTTTTCAAAAATGTTTATGCTTCCATTTCTTTTAGACCTTGTCCTAGGCATGTCATTATATTTTTGCAACAGCTAGAGTGTGCAAAAATTTATGTAATCCATATATTTTCACTGGCCTAAATATATTGTTATTTTTTAGCCAATTTAACTTTGTATGCCGTTATTGGCAAAAACTTGTATGTGACATGAAAATTGCTTATTAGGAAAATAAGTGAAATGTTGGGAAAACAAGCAAAAATAAACTTATGAAAAATACCGTCTTGGGTAATTGATTGATAATTTCATTTGCAAAAGTTTGGTAAGAAGATGGTGAAATAGAGCGAACAAAAGCCGATAATATCCATAAGCAGCATATGTAATACTATTTAGAACTGTTCATTGTCAAATATATTATAATTTGGCCCCCGCTATTGCTCTCTTCTGTTTCTAAGATTAAAGAGATTCATAAAAGAACGGCGTTTTTCAAACGAATGAGGAAATAAGAACCGAATCGCTGACAGGACACGAAAAAGCTGCTTCGAAAATAGGAAAAAATGCTGGCATAAGTGTTTCATAGGTGAGAGGTACTACTTTCAAGGGTATAAAATAGAAGTTGATGCAAATATTTTTTGAGAAGAAAAATTCATTTTATTTTTTGAACAATTCTACTGAATAATGTATTTTGAACAGACTTCGAATAATGTAGTAAGTTTGTGGGTGCTGTTGGCTGAAGTAATAGAACACGAGACTATGAAGCGGATGGTCCTGAGTTCAACCCCGCGCTGAGTCATGAAATATTGTGTTGGAATTCTTCTAAACAGCATTAGTGCATGGTTGTGTTAGGTGTTGCCAGCCTGTTTCAATGTGTTCAAAGAAGGTCCAACGCGTTAAACTTGGAGTCATAAAATAAAATAAAAAACTCATTTTTGGACACCCCCCTCTATTGTGAGTGATATTACATTCAAAAATAGTGTAAAAATTAAAAAAAAAATTTTCTTAAGCCCACATTCCTTAAGTTTTATTTTGACGTAACCTGATACTTCTCTACCCTATCCCCTCCTCCCCCTTTGCCCTAAATGATCCTATCAAAAAAAATTAAATATAAATTTTACATTTTATTATCCCAAACAATAATATTTGAGTTTTATGGCAAAAGTGAAATGTCGCCCAACGGCCCTTGCCAGAGCGACCCCGACAAAATACAGTTTTAATACCCTTCAGAAAAAGTTGGACCCCATAAAGTATATATATTTTTGATACTCTGGAACATAATTGGCAGCGACTGTACACGACCATGTACTAAAATCAGAGTAACAGCACCCTCCATCGTCGGTCCTGTAGCAAAAATCAGCCGTCCAAGTAAAAAGTTTAAATTCTCTATCTTCTCATCTTTCTTCATCTGTCCCCTCAATACTATACCCTGCTTTCCAGTTCCGGCGCAATGTACTGCATATGTAGGAGTCATCCCCAGAGTGCTGGTCCGAGATAAAAAAACATATTAACTCTAAGTTTTCCTCCCATTAAAATTTTATTAAAATTATATATTTTCGTTGAATATTTTAGACCGTTTTAGGGGCCTGTTATATTAAAATGTTCATCAGAGTGCTAGATTTACCAGAATAGGGAAGACCTAAAGTGTTAAATTGTTGCCCATAGTACTTTTCATAATAGGCCACAAAATTTGAATTAATCATTCCACAGTTTTATAGTTTTTTTGATTCGTAGTCTAATTAATATAATATAAAAGTTGTTTTAGTTTTATAAAAGCCCGTTCTAATATCACTACAGTTTAATGTAAATTTATTAAAAGAAAATAATTAATTATTTAAGTAGAGAAAAGAGGATTATTAAGTTAAAGAAATATGTATTGTTAAAGTAAGTTTATGCTCAGCTACACTAATAAAGTAAACTTTCTACGCATAAATTTCCTTATTATATTTAATATGAAATGCAATAAAATAATTTACAAATAATCCGTTTATATTCCTGATCTCAACTTAGTTTTATAGTTAATGAATCCCAGCGGAACAATTAAATTGTATTTATTGAATTTGTAATCCATATATTATATAGAAATGGAATTAATTTCTGGTTTTAAGTTAACCAAACAAAACTAGTTTGTACAAAACTTTTTCTATGTAATCAATATATTAAAGCATGAATAAAAAAAACTTCATACGTAAACTCCGAACTTGTTGATTTTAGAAGAATTCAACATAAAATTTAAAAATTCCAAAACCTTTCCAATTAGGCACAAACTCTCAAAAAGCAATTGAGGAGAATTATAAACTTAAGCCGCAAAAACACAAAGGAATTTTTATTAACGAACTATTTGAGAAGTCTCAGATGAATAATATCAAATAGGACAAAATTATTTTTTCAATAAAGTCAGTTTCAATAAGGAAACTTTATTATATTAAATTCAATTTTCAAATAGTGTCATAGCTTTTCCTCAGCCTTAGATTCGTAAGTTGTTGTATTCAGAAGGACATGGTAAATCTTTCAAGCAGCAATGGCACATTAACAGCAGTTTAATAGTTATATTTACACAGCAGAGCTAAACGACTGTTTTCGGAAGGCGCGACAGTTCTGCTGTCAGCAGTCTGGTGTATTTTCTTTATGATTAAATAGTGGAGGAGAACTGAATATTTTTCATGTTAGTAAAGAAAAATATTTTTTCGGAAAATGCTTTAAATAAATGAAATTTATTTGTTGGTGGTTAAGCAATGTCTATATGCATTTCATTGGTGCTTTACCAAATCGTCAGTATATTAAAATGCTTTAAGTAATTTAAGCTTTGCTTTTAAGTAATTTTATGTAATCGAAAAAAACTTCATTCCATATTTAACGACATATGACAAGTATTAGGGAAATTGTGACTGTGATCTAAAAAATATTACGATATACTTTCAAAGGTTTTTCCCGCAGTGTATAAAAAAACTTATGCAAAAAGCTGGGTAAATAAAAATATAATAGAAATAAAACTAAGACGCAACATACAAAGAAATGTTTTAAATATCTCACATTATAGCCGACACTTAAAAGACGGTAAACAAACTAAAGAAACCATATCAAAGAAACTGAACTGAAAATAAAACCAACGTGAGAATTAATCAGTGCGCAGTCTTAAGTAAAGCAAAGTACCGACCAATTGTTCTGAGTATGTTTTTAGAAATAAGATTCAAAATGAATTGTCTTCACCACCCCCACATGAATGTTAAAGGAAATTTGGATTTGTGCCAACTAAAGCAAAATATAACTAAAGATGTTGTTTCTTTAAGAAACTGAAAATTTTTCAAAGTTGTTTTTATTTCATATCACTTGTTAGATCTAAGCTTACTTACACTTTTAATAAATGTCAATAGCATTCATGTATTTATTTTATTATTTATGCAGATGATGTTGGTTTGAAATATTCGTATATATACAATATTTATCTTGTATTTTCATTCATTCATGTTATTTTTCAATTCCTACACTTTTAATTCAATATAAATAAAGCGAATGTTTCATTTAAAATATCAAATATTATTTGGTTTCACAAGTTAGGAAATTTACATGACACAACGAGCTGCAAAGGAAAGCAGGAGCGGATGCAAGGGCAGTGAAAAATGGAGTTCAGTTTCTAAAGTTATTAAAACAGCTATTGAGTATTGTAAAAATTTTCTTCCGAGTTGGTTTGATTGATTTTAAAACGATGTGCCATCATTCACCATCAATTTTGGCTTGCAAACAGACCAGTTTCGGCTCAGTATTTCCTGAAACAAGCACACAGCCGATAAAACCCTCTCTGGTAATAAAATTTTACTTGGTATAATGGAAAATATCTATTATCTCCATTACTTTGCGAAAAAATATTACAATCAATTTCCAGTTTACAATCAATTATAATCAATTTACAATCAATTACAATCAATTTCCAGTTTAAGCAAAAATTTTTGCGAAATGAAATTTTATCATTATCTCTCTCAGTATAAGACTGAGTTTATACTCTAGCCTCATGAAAAGAAAGTAATGGCGATTACAAAATTCATATCACAAACTCTTGCAATTTTTTGTAAGAAAAATGCAATTTTTTCTAGGGAAAAATATATTCTTGTGGCAACGCTGGCTCACAAGAAGGTGTACGTACGTACAGTGTGAATGTGAATATGCAAATTTGATATAAACCATTCTTCAATTATTCACATTCATCCAATTACAGTCAGCATTCTTCATCCACACAATACAAGCAACAAAAAAAAAATATATTGACCAAATAGTTTTACTTGCATGAGTGTGAGTATTTTGTGTGTTTATTATTTTCCTTACAGCTGCTGCTGGTGTCCTAAAAAAGTCAAGAATACACTTACATTTTCTTGTTTCCGTCGGAAACAAAAGTTTTTGTAAAAAATATGACTTTTATTTGAGTTGGAATTTTGTCTTTCATTTACTAAAAAATAAATGTGACATTATCATACGTTTCATTTCATTGTGTTATATTTTTTGCAAATAAATGTTTAACATTTTAAAGACCTTCGATTGTTTAAATTTCATGAAAACATTTTCTAAGTTTTTCATTTTATTATTTTATTATATGCCCAGTTGGTCAGTCGTATGTTGAATTTCGCTTTTAACTTCTCTAATTATTTTGTTTATCCACTATTTTCAGATATAAAGTGACAAGGCTTCCGCAAGAAATAAACCAATTTAATTTTCTTTAAGGGAAAAAGAAAACAAATTCCAATTGTTGCCTTGTTTTGCACTACGAATAAATACAACCAAATAAATACGTGATAAAACATGCAAACTGCTGTCGATCGCAATGGCAGCAGCAATACAACAACAATCAGCACAACCATCACTACCACAACAATCGAAGATGATAATAACCCTAATGATACGATGACACAACTACAACAAGACCACATACTGCAGTCTCAGCAACATGACCACCATCATCAATTACATTCTGTAATACAAGCACCACCGGAAACGGATACAGCAAATATTTTAAGACATCGCGTTAACACAAACACCAATAATGGCACTAGTTGCAGTGCTGCAACTGCTACAAAAAATGGTTTATCACATCTTATAGATGCAGCCGAGTATATGGGCAGTAATGTGGAATGCATGTCCGTAACACCATCACCGTCGCCCAAGGCATCACCATCCAAGAGTACAAAGATCAAAGAAGATTTACTATGCTTGACGGCTGCTAGTGGCGACATCAAGCACTCTATTGGCATATCTACGCCTCTTCAGGACACTTACAAAACAAATACCTCATCAGAATCATCGTCATCAAAAACTTCATCTAGTTCTACATCAACGACATCATCTGTGATCGCTACGCCAGTGCTCAGACGAAATGGCAATTTTTTCCAAGACAAACAACCAGATGGGCCTACAAATGACACAATCACAAGTCCAGAAGAAATGGGCGATAGCGGAGGCGGAAAATTGGAAATTAAAAAAAACGAACATAAACCTTTAGTTAGAATTGAAGCAGCTGAAGACTGCAAACAATCTAGGGAAAGTATTAATAAGCAATTATCAACAAATCAAAGGCTTCCATGTGAAAACACTTCCTCAACAATAATAATTAAAAAGGAATTGTCTTCTATTTCATTACCAATGTCTTCATCTACTACCTCGTTGTCAATTACCACACTAGCTGTTACGGATGCCAAGAAACCGTTCTCATCTTCAACCACTACCACACCATCACCATCTTCGGCATCTATAATCTCTTCGTCATCTGCATCTGCAACATCTGGGACATCAACTGCATCTGCTACAACAACTTCTGCCTTATTATCAACACCATTGTCGACATCTTCATCGTCATTGACATCCTCCTCCTCCTCCTCATCCTCATTGTCACCCTCACCCTCATCACCCGAGTCCAAAATAAAAGAATTGTCAATTTCCGGTTTAGTTCAAGCCGAACTATTGCATTGGCAAGACATGCCACAATATTTGCAATTCAATCCGTACGTTCTTAAGGGTTACCGTCCACTGTCAACATTCAAGGGCTGCCTGTTAAGTATGTTCTATTGGCACAACGAAACTATAAACATTTTAACTCACGGTGAGTCATCCTTTATTGTTTGCGACTAATTAAAATTAATAAATTAAGCATGAAAACTGGTCTTCAAAAAATAACATGATTTTGTTTCAGGAAAAAATAATTAAGACACAAAAACAAAGCAAAGTGCTACGAAAAAAAATATCAAATCAATTTATTCCCAAATCCAGTTATTTTTGCACAATCATCTGAAAAAATGCATTTAAAATAATTTTAGATTACGGGGCATTCCACGACAGCGAGTAAAATTTCAATTTCAGCGTATGTAATTTTAGTAGTATTTTGGTACTTTTACTTCTCTATCAGTTCCCCATTAAGGTGCAAAATATTTTATAACAAAAAGTCTAATTGATGATGTACGGGATTCATAGGGAATCAGTTTCGTTTCCGAACGGAGTCAGGGTCTGTGATATGGCCCATAATTGGGGTTCTATTAACGGCTGCAAAATGATATATGAAAACTTTTTTATAAAAAAAAGTTCCCAAAACTTTAAACGATAAAAACACAAATGGAGGCCAAGGCTCCACGATAAGTTTTTATTTTTTGCAGAAATCTGAACAAATTGCAGTCAGGCTTTCATTCACTCACTTTACACAAAAACTCATCCAACGTACGTTAAGTGGGTTTTGTGTTAGACTTTTGTCTAAGACGAGCGGAACTCGTAAGAGAATATATTATATATAATATAGTTAAAGCTGTCTTAAAACAAAGGCACGATGTGCGCATGTTTTTATTGCGGAAGGAAACAAGGGTACATAATTTTAATTTTACATAAGAAAATATTTATTCTAGAAAACAATTTCGCCTACTAATTTTTAACAATAATTAAATATTATAAAATTAATTACAATCGTCCTATTTTAATATATATAACATTTATTAACTGGATTCATGCCGCTGCCGAGAGGGCAATTAAACTCTTTGGAGAACTCTTTGAAATTCGACAGCGGCCCAATAACTCTGAACTTGCCGGGCACATGAGAATCGATTGCTGTTTGCAAACTGCGTACAGCCGGGTGAGCATCGCTGCACCAGAGTTGGGCATAACTAATGAAGAATAATTGTTTGCTGGTGTAGTTGAGACGCGGAAACGTTTCGTACTGCATGGACTGATTGGTGCGTTTAGCCTCGTCGTGCCAGTACAAATAGGCTTCGTAGGCCAAATGTAGGCCACCATTATCGGCAATATTTTCCGATTGTGAAGCCATCTCTGGCAAAGGTTTGCCACCGTATATGTATTGCTTATATTGATTGATGAAACACTTGCTGCGATAATTGAAAGCGGCAGTTGATGTGTCATCCCACCACTCGATGTTGTTGCCTAATTTATCGAAGGTACGGCCCGTATCATCGAAACCGTGGATTAGTTCGTGTGATATCAAAGTGCCCAAAGTGCCGAATTTCAAAGCATTTGGATAGAAAGTGGACCACAGGTAATACGGTTGCAGTAGGGCCACCGGAACTTTAATACGATTCTCCACTATGATATTGGCAGGGGTGTAGGAAAGCAGTTCCCCGGCTTCCAAAGGTTTAGGAGGTTCGTTCAAAGTTTTTCGTTCGTTTTCGGCATTTAAAATTAAAATGTTTTTTAGATTTTCTATATAATCATGTTTGTTCATGATCAATTCACCGAATTCGCTGTCAAAATCTTCATCCATATAGGAATTGATATCCAGCTTCATGGCATCTAATTTTTCCTCGGCATATTTTCGGGTCTCCACACTAATCCAGTCGAGTTGCTGCGACTGCAGCAGTTTCTTGAAATTCAATTTTATTTCCTCCCACATCAGTTTAACATCCTTTTCGGTTTGATTGGTGTTGTATTTGCGATAAACCATGTTGTCGAGATTTTTGGCAAAATATTTTTTCGTGGTTGAGATGCATTTCGATTGCAGCTCGTCTTTATGGGAGGGCAGGCGGAACATGAAGTCCTTTAGGAAAGTATAATATATATAATTGGCTAAATGATCTTTGGGTGTTTCGTCCAGCACATTTATAAGATTTAATTGATACTCTGAGTACATTTCGTACAGTGGTTCTGTTAAATTCGGCACCATGCCCAAAGAAATATTTAATAGTTTTATAAAATCCAAAGAAGGTTTGTACTTCTTTTGCAGCTCCGATAAGGTGGTCAAAGTGGTTAACTCGTCCATTTGCAGACCCATTTGGAAGTCCGCTATCCCACTTGCCAAAGCAATTTCCACATTTAATATCTGCTTTGATATAGTATCAGATTTGTCTTTATTTAGGCCCCAGAACATCTGCAAGTCGCTGGCTATGTGATTCTGATAACTTCTGCGATATACGGCATTCTCTTCGTTTACGTACATGGCCTTCGATTCCAGGGGAAAATCGGGATGTCCTACGTAAAGCCTGTTCACGGTGTTATCACGAAAATCGCCCATGATGTCATAGCCCAATATTATTGAATTGCCATATTTATAAGCAATTTTTCCTATGACTTCAATCCAATCAAATTTTTCACTTTGCCATTGACCGCTCGATAGAGCCGGCACTTCACCAAACTCCTCGGCAATTTCTTTTAATTTCGACTTGAGCATGCTTTTCACTATTCCCAAGCGAGTGCATGACTCGTAGAAGTTCTTAACTTTCTTATCGGTTTCATTGTCCCAGAGTTCTTGTTTATTTAGCATGGCAGCGATTTTGCGATCCAAGGATTTAATCATTATTTCGAAAAAGCCTGTTGTAATGTGTTCCAGCGAATTGGCCGGATTGATTTTGTGCCAATTTCCACAGGCAAAATCATAAAAATTTTCACATGGATCCACAGAATCATTTATGTAATTATGCATTTCCGCTACCTTGGAGTAGCGGATTTGTTCAATGTGTTTGGGATTCTTCTCATCAATTTGCACGGGATGTCCATAGATCAAGAGCACGCTGTATAGCAGCAATGAGAGGGCTATTAAAATAGTTGTGAAATTATTCATTTTCTTTTTCAACTCAACGAAGCACAATTCACAGTTAATTAAAATTTATTTCCTTCCTTAAAATTACAAAACGCTTGTGTTCTATTTGAGATTTAATTACAAACTGTTTTGTATAAATGCTGCAAATTTGCATCGCCAGCTATTGTTTATAAAGTGTTTATTTTATTTACTTTATTATTATTTTTGTTTTGTTGCTTTTGTTTGATTCATAAACCTCCAAATCTGGGTTACAGAGGTTATCGCAGAAGCTCTCAAAGATTTCAAACTTAAACGAAAGAGCCAGCAAGTTAACGAAAAGAGAAATTTCAAAGCAAACTTGCAATATGTACTCGTTGTACGTTTAATTGCAGAATTTCATACGTATTTTTATTGTTGTTGTTGTTGTCGTTTCAGTTTTTTGTTGTAGAAAAGCTGGTAACGCAGAATATTAATTGTATTGAAAAGTGAAAGTTATTTCTGCTCTCGAAGTTCATTCAAATGTGTACTTAAATAAAATTTGAAGAAAATTAATTTTTCGAGATTATTATATTGGCAAATTAATTTGAATCTTGTCAGTTCAATACAGTCATGTTGCGATGAGGAAATATTGGGCACACAAACTGAAAATTATTTATTGAACGAAGTGGTTTTACAGTGGTGTGAGCTAAATGTTTGTCACAGTTTTACCGTAGCGAAAATATTTACAAGGAAACCCAATGAATGATACGAGTTAGCCACACACTACACAATATTATTGAGCACTTTATTGTGATTGGTAATGCCGTTTTGCTGCATACTATTTAATAGGTTGCATAATATTAAGAAATGTATGTGTACATATATTGGGTTTGGTTTCTTACAACTTTGTTTCTTAGTAACAAAAAGTAAAGAAAACCCGAATATATACACATGTGTGTTTAAGAAATTATAAAATTGATTTTTTGAGATATAAAAATAATAACCACGTGACGAAATTATAAAGAATTAATTTAGGTTTGAACTGTAGTTTCAAAACAAATCCGCATTAACAGTTTTCTCAAAAATCCGTTTGAAATACAAATTATAATTTTTTAATTCGCCAGTAAATATACAAAAATGTAAATAAAGCAAATTAATAATAATATTAAATATATAAAAATATAAAGCCTTATTGTGGTTGTCGTAGCCGTGATGAAATCAATAAAATGTGGCAACACTTGACATACGAACATGGGCGAATTCCATAACATCAAAATACTTTGCAGTGATGCCATGTTACAATGTTTACAAAAACAAAACACAAGACTTTGCATCACTACTATCGATATTGACGTTTTGGAAATCAGCCTAAGTTTAGCATTGAAGCCGTTTTACTTCGACTGCGGATACGGAAATTGTGCCTAGGGCCAATGTTTAGTGAGTGAAAAACAGGTTTATTGTACAATCTATTACACAGTTTTCTTTTTTTAATAGCTTTAAATGTCTGAGGGCTTGAAGCACAAGGCATCTAAGTGCTTTTTTTTAATTTAATTTCCTAATGGAATTATTAAAGCTCAGGGTAGCGATCAAAGTAGAATTCATACGGTAGTGGGACAGAGCGACCAATTCTAGCAATTCCCATTAAAATATATCTCACATAATTGAAATATATATTATTACGTATTAGTCACTTGGATCCCTTGTGTTCTAGCACCTCCATACATCCCAGTTTCAAATTTAGTGCTGCCTGATCCGTGGGAAACCTCAACTTCTGTTCAAATGCAAAAGTTGTTTAACAGCTTTTATTCTAAAACTTAATAACATCGTGGTAGGAAATTTTTTTTTACTTCTAAATATACACTTACATATGCATGTGTATGCACACACATAATTTAACAATGCCTGTTTAAATCACTGTGAAATTATTCAGATATTTACTTTGATATTCACAGCAATTTAATTCAAAATTATATGGATGTTTGTGCATTAAATATGCAACTATTGTTGAAACTTTTGCCACACAAACTACGACAATAGCAACACGCAAAAAAATAAATAGAAATAAAAAGAATAAACTTTAAGCACGTGCGAATCCATAAACCAAAGTTTTTATGGATAAAAACCATATGATAAAATAAAGAAAAAAAAAAGTTTGCCAAATGAAGAAAAGAGAACACAATGGAAAATGATTTTAACATTTTAAAGCTGGTGTGCATTAAAAGTGTGTATTGAGCAAGAAGACAACAAAGGCATACCAATTTTTTTTATTATTTTTTTTTCATAATATAATAAATAGTTCTAGGTAATTTATTGCAAATTACACACAAAAAAGAAATAAATAAATTTTTCGCCACATCCAGCAATGACGAATCTAGTTTAGACCTCAAAAATTCATTAGAAAACTGAAATTAAAAAAAACCTGAATCTTAAGAATAGGGATATTCACAGAAATATTCCAAACATCAATAATTAATAATAGTAAAACCGAAAAAGAACAACAACAAAATTATATGAACGAATATATATTTAGATGCCTTTTTATTATTAGCTATTTTCGATCCTCAATTGCGTTCGAAAGAGCTGACAAACCATAGCATTTCCTGCATGCAACGAGGAATATCACTATTGTGAATTACACTCTTTTGAGTTGATCATAATGGCACTACAGTTACATACGATTTGTTAGGTGAGTTCACATAAACATTCCATTTAACTGTAAATGTCAAGTGGTTGAGGGAACTTCACCACGAGAAACATTTGTTTACTTAGTTAAACTCATTAACTATTTAAGTTAACTTAGTTAAACTTATTAACTATTTAAGTACAGGAAATTGTATCTATTATTTAAAAATTTATAAAATGTTAAAACAATATGTCCTAGTATGGAAAATATAATATGTATATGATAAAGATTATTTATTTACTTTCGTGTAAATAAAACGTGTGAATGTGCACCTGCAACAAGTTAACACACACAGTGTTTGGCCACCTAAACGCAAAAACCCAATCGTGAAATATTTAAATTTGCAAAAATATATGCACATATTTCGAAGGGATATTTCACACTCAACAACAATTTTTCCAATGCAGCAATGCAATGAGGCATTCCATGTTCAAAAGTCAATGAAAGATTGGACGGGATGACAAAAATTTTCAGAAGAGTAAAAAATTATCTAAAAGTTTATAATTTTAAATACTATAAATAAAATTTAAAAGTTAATTTCAAACAAATCTCGTGAAATATTTTCTGTGCTTAAGTAAGCATATGAATATTGTAACAATTAAGTAATTAAACTATGTTTTTAAACTTTAGATCTACATTTTATATATTTATAGTATTCACTTTTCTTTTCATTATTTCATTAAGCTTTGGTTAACTTTCTGAAACATTAAGTTAATGAAATATTGAAAAATTAAAAAAATAGTTTAATTACTTTAAAAAAGGTATCGAATAATTAGAAAAACAAATTGTAACAATTACAAATCGCACTTCCTCTTCCTCGCCTCTAAATCCGGGCCAGATCACCATACCACTCAAATAAAACAATTATTTATAAAATCTCTTTGTTGCTGTTTATAATGTAGAGGCTACATTACATTAAATCGAGAGC
The DNA here is from genome assembly GCA_951800035.1 of Linnaemya tessellans. Taxonomy (NCBI): domain Eukaryota; kingdom Metazoa; phylum Arthropoda; class Insecta; order Diptera; family Tachinidae; genus Linnaemya; species Linnaemya tessellans. The sequence continues at coordinate 152,187,474 of OX637532.1, read as the reverse complement.
GTAAATAAATATTGCAACATTTACAAATAGCACGGCATACTTGTAAATGAACTGACAATCTATTTCACAGGTTAAATTCATAACCACACAGTATTTATTCTGTTGAGGCATTCTACTTGCTCCACCCCAAAAATAAAGTCTTACATTTTTTAACTTTAAACTTTTATGCCTTCTAATTGTCTGTTGAATAGTGAAGTATAGAAATATTTCAGCTTCGTTGAAAAAAATTTATAACTACGACCATGTTTGAAATTACTTTAATTGCAAATTTCAGTTTATGTCAGGAAACCTATTCAAATTAAATATTAAAGAAACACTTTAAATGCTTGCATGCAAGTAATTGCAAATAAACAGATGGACAGTCCAATAGATAATTCATACAACAATTAAGTAGTTAAACTACTACAAAGACTTAGCTTTATATAGAATTTTCCACAAGTGCTAAAATTAAACCAACCGATAGCCAATAAATAAATTAATAAATAAATTAAATAAAGTTTTTGTTCAGACAAAAAGGTTTATTCATTGAAATTCTGTGTCTAATTTCCCATACAGAATAGAGTAACTGCGAGTAGTCATCAATTACTCACAGTCGTTATTCCAATTGCTCTCTGCAATATATGACATATACATACATACATACATATGTACATACATACATACTCATTGAAGTATTATACAGTGTGTTTAAAAAATTTGTAAATTTAATTAACTTTCAAAGAGTTCTGTTTAAATTAAATCAAAAAAATTTTTTTTATTAGTCGCTTTTAAGGCAGGTGGCTTAAAATCACTCATTTTCTTTCAGACATTTGAAAATTATATTCCCGCAGTATACAAAAATGCTGACAAAATAGTTGGTTAATCTGTGTATTAAACCTTCTACATTTCAGGACCAAAATATATTACTTCCAGAAATTGGCATAACGTACAGGGGACCAAATCATCTCAGAATCAGAAAATAATTGCCAAAATGTTATTGGATATTTCTTGTCTGCCTTAATTTTGATATGTACTACATAAAAAAAAATTTGGTACTGATATATTTCAAAATTGTTCATTTGTTGTGGGTTAAGCTAATTAATTTTATCTGAAAAATATAAAAATAATAATATAAATAATTTGACGCCTGTGTAAAAAAATACATGTTCTATCCTGCCATATTACAATATGACATGTTAGAACATGTCCTATCTTGTCAAAAATATTTTAAAAATTGTTTAAATGACGTTCATACACGATCACGTAAGTGGTTTTAATACCAAATATATTTTTATTATTTCTATGGTATTCAAGTTTAAATTTTAAAGTATTTATTGTTATTTAAAATTGCGTAATTATTAACATTTTAAATTCTAAAATAAAATAAACAATTTCAATTTCTGTTATATTAATTCAAACCACCTTGTGACAAAAAACATTTCGAATTCCCACGCATTCACAAAAAATAAAAATCAAAAATTAGCAAACAAACTTTATTGTGAGGGTTCGAAAAACTACAGTTATTTTCGACATATTAATTCTAAAATTCACAAACAAACAAAAAATTTTTTATTCGATATTTAATTATGTGCATATAAAATTGTGAAGATTGTTTGAAAAACATTTAATTTGTAGCTTTCACCAAAAAAAAAAATTGATGCAAATAAATTTAATAAATGATTGACAAACATATTGGGAAGGATATTTTTAAAAATGCTATGTTAAACAATATTTTCTCTTTCAAGTGCTAAATGTTACATTTCAGATTTATATTTCTAATCAGGAAATATTAAATATTCCCCTTTGTTCTCTAACTATTTGTCAATGTCACGTCAAGACAATATAACAATATCAAAAATAGGGCAGTTACATTCTAGTTTTGAAAAACTGCTGATAGCCTCTGACTATTGTGTAAGGACTACAAAATTATAAGAGGCTATTAAAAGGAGTTGAAAGTCGAGGGAAGAGAGTATACAGATGTTTTAGTTTTGACGTTTGACGAGTGACGTTGAGTTACAGAATAAGGGGAATAGTTTTTCAGCATAAAAACCGAAAATACTTTGCACTTATTCCCGGTCTGAAAATATTCCAGGAAAATTTTAACTAAATTCTTGATCGAAAAGTAACAGTCACAAGAGTAGTTGCGATCCCTGTTTATTCTCATTTTGGAACCCACTCATTTTATTGCACTGTACGACAAAAACAATGAGAAAACCCTAAGCTTTACATGCTCATTTGAAACTATTTACAAGTCAAATCACACAGATTTGATAACTTTTTGAACTCGCACACAGAAATCTACAGCTGGTTACAATTACAACTATTAAGCAGAGATCACAAGTTCCGAATGAGCAAACGACTTAAGACAAACTAATACTCGCAAGATACAACAATAAATAATGATCATTTGAATTGAGTGTAAACACACAGTTTTAGTTTAAACTTTGTGCGTACAACAAGTGAATAAGTAAAACAAGCGGCTGAATTAAAGCAAAAACTTGAAGAAATAATCACAATAAATAAATTTAAAGAAAAACTCAAATCCAAGCAATAAAACGATTATTGCTAAAATGCGTTGGCGCTTAATAAGAGACAAGAGAACAATTGCAGCTAATTTAATTAGTGTGCAATGGCTGATTTGCGCTGTGCAATTTGTTTACACTTCGCCGGCTGGTATTCAAATGCACGTCTTTGAGAACCTCATATCGTCGCACAATGACTCCAAATACGTGGCCCAGATAATGCGTTTGGCTAAGTCGGCGGAAATGCGCAACTACATGAATCCGGAGGCAAACGAATGCGATAATTTTTACGAATATGCTTGCGGCAACTGGCCACAATTACATCCAGCTGAGGGCACCAGCAAAAGGAAAACATCTATTTTCACTTTATTGGAAAATTCGTACAAACAAAAGCAATTACGACTCTTAAAAGAGGAAATTATAGAAGATGAAGAGAATGCGGTGAGTGAAGAGGAGTTGTCAAGTGACCCACGCTGGGGAGCGGTTAAAAAAGTAAAAGATTTTTTTAAATCTTGTCGCAATATGGGCTTAAAGAAACGTTCGTATGTGGTAAAAGAACTGGAAGAAATTATCAAGGAATTTGGTAAAATGCCGGCTCTTTTAAATAGTTCCGACAGCTGGAATGAGGAGGGGGAGGAGGAAGCTTTCGATTGGCTTAAAACCATTGGTTTAATACAAAATAGATATGGCTTTGATATTATCCTGCAACTGGGTGTACGTGGAGATTTCGAAAATAAAACGATCAGTACACTTTTTGTGGGCCAACCCCATTTAAAACTCAAGAATAAGAGCATGTATCTGGGAGCAGCCACAGAGAACCACCGACAAGATTACCGGCGTCATATAAAAGAAAATTTGGAAGATTTCTTGGGTCTAGACGAGTATAAAGCCCAAACTGTGGCCAATGATATAGTGAGTTTGGAAATAGAACTGGCCCGAGGTCTATTAGAATTCAACTCGGATAGAACTTTAAAATCAAAGTCTGTAAAAAGATATCCCAAGAATTCTACAGAAGCCGAAGACGATGATCTCAATTTGACAAAATTCATTAATGCGGCTTTGGGTTTCGAATGGAATTCCACTTACTATGAATACACTACCGAGTATCAAGATAATTTGAAGCAGGTTGCGAATGCCAGCAGCAAACAGCAATTGGCGAATTATATATTTTACCATCTGGTGGAACCTTTCTTTATAAGCTACGACATGCCTTTGGCCAAGATGGATGACATGTGCTTGGAAAATACAAAAAAATTCTTTTCCCACATACTGGACAATATGATTTACAGATCATTTAATACACAAGCCATGCAAAGAGATATTATACTTATTTGGCAGGAGATCAAGAAAACTTTCAGAGAACAAATCGAGTCGTCCAAAATGGAATGGTTAACGGCAATGACACGCAAATTGGCCCTAGAAAAGCTGGAGCGCATACAATTGCATATAAACTCACATGACAATACGAATTTCACTCAGCAGTATCAGGACTTGCCGATCAATGATTTTGACTATATAGAAAATCTTAAGAAACTCAATATTCTTCGGGTTGCAAAATTTTTAGATATAGTGGTCACTTCGAAGAAATTGGACTTGCCCACTCACACACTGTCCTATTCACCAGCCTTTATTAACTCAGAGAATCTTATAACGATACCGGTGTCTCTTTTACAGCCCAACTATTTGTGGTCTGATTATTACCCAGAGGCATTGAAATTCAGCACGTTGGGTTTCCTGTTAGCTCACGAACTCATACACGGTTTCGATGACATGGGCAAACAGTATGACTCTAATGGCAACGAGCTGGACAGTTGGTGGGACGAAAAGTCTACAAAAGCTTTTAGGCATAAAATGGCCTGCTTTAAAACTCAATATTCCCATTATCGTTTCAATGGTAAATATTTGCCAGCCACCGATTTACAGGGCGAAAATATAGCCGACAATGGTGCTTTGCAGTTGGCTTTTAAATCGTATACCCACTGGCTAAATTCACAATCTTTGGAGAGCCTGGAAGAACTGATGCCGCACATTAAACTCAACAATAAAAAGCTGTTTTTCTTGGCATACGCTCAATTCTTTTGTGTTGACATGGATGATGTGCTGAAAGATAAAGTTTCGCTGTTGGATGTTCATGCTCCGGCCATGTATAGGGTAATAGGTCCTTTGGCAAATTTTGCCGAATTTGCGAAAATTTTCAAATGTTCCGAAGGTTCGAACTTAAATCCGAAAAAGAAGTGTGAAATTTACTAATTTAATAATAGATATAAAATACTTAAGTAATAATAATTATATACTTGTAGATTAAGTATTGTTTTGGTTAAATAAATAATACGTACATAGGAGTATGTATGTATGTATGTATGTGTTTATACGAGTGTATCTTGTTAATATTTTCAGTACAAAAGCCCCTTTCATTGTTCATCGTGTATTGAATGAAATACAGCTTTATCTTATTATTTGTGCACTGAATATTAATGATATTGACTGTCTTGAAGTTTTAATTCAAAAATATCAAAATCTGTGTCGTATTGATGTTGTTTTATTTTAATAGTAAAACTAAAACAATATTTATTAGACGTTTATATTTTTTTGGCGATGCTAGAAAATTCACCACGTTAAATTATTAATGAATACATTTTGCGGCTTGATTCACATTTAGCAATTTTCAATTTGCCATCTTTGCAATTTTTGTATTTTTTTGGAGAATTTTTGAACTTTTTAAATTTTTTAAAAATTCGAAATTTTTATCGCCTCGGGAAATCAGTGATTTTTGGTGATTCAGTCCAAACGAAGATAGCCAGACACTTGAAATGTGGCAAAAATACATTTTGAAGGTCAAGTTCGTAAATATGCTGAATCGGGTCAGAGGGAAAAAAGTTCCCCTAAGAAGAACTAAATCAAGCTCTCAAAAACAACATATTTTTTTTTGTAATTTTATTGAGCAAATCATGTATTTCTATGTCAAAAAAGGTCCAAAACGTTGAACTTGCAGCCAGAAAATCCGAAAAATCCATTTTTAGACCCCGCCCTTTTTGGTGGGTGTTAAAGTAACAGATTATATGAAAAAATAATGTTAATAATTAACGAAATTTATTTGTTGGTGGTTAAGCAATGTCTATATGCATTTCATTGGTGCATATAGATTTATATCGAACATACTTTATTTGTTGGTTTAGTTTTGTATGAGTTTGCAAGCCTATGTTCTTGTTCTGTTGTTATTTTTGAAAATAGTTTGTAATTTACAAGTTGTGAATTCTCAGATGGTTTTCGGAAGTATATGCATAAGATAAGAGGTTTTTAACTTTTCAAAACTGTGGTTAAAGTCTACTGACGATTTGGTAAAGCACCAATGAAATGCATATAGACATTGCTTAACCACCAACAAATAAATTTCATTTATATATAGTATTGTGACAACAATGTGTCAAATAAAAAGATTTCATAACAGTTAATAATTAACAAATTGTATAATTTAAATTTTAAAAATTAAATTTTAAAGCTGTTATGACGAAACTGAGTTGTGCGCGGATCTTCCTCTGCCCTACCCTCCCCCTACATTTGCTCCCTAAATGACCCTTTAAAAAAATTTTTTTTTTGCTTAATAGCCCAAAAAATTGGCTTTTTAGTGTTTTATAGCAAGATGTCTCCCCTACGGCTCCTACCCGAGTGACACTACAAAATAGAGTTTTTATTCACTAAATATTTAACGGGTATTTAAAATTCGACCCGGTCGAATATAACGTTCTTACTTGCTTTTAATTAATATTAATTATTTTAATTTGTTATTTTGTATCGAACTATTTATTTTTGTATTAAATTCAATTAAGATTGGTAGGCTATTGTGATAAATATTCCAAGTTACAAGGGAAAGTCAACATCAATTTAATTATGCAAATTTTCATGGGAGAGCAAAACAGCAGTTTTCAAAAACCGCTACACTTTCATCATCTGTATTCATGTGTATTTTTGCTTATCAACATTTATTAAGTGGCTTTGCTGAATGTGATTACAGTTTCAGATAAATTTTTTATGAAATCTTTTGTATTTGAGTCAAAATACTTGAACAAAAATTCAGAAAATAGGGCATACAGTAAATATTCAAACGGCAAGACAAGCCCCCTTATTCTGTAATTGTTTGTCGACGTCAAAGTCAAGACAATATCAAAAAAGAGATACTTAGCTCCTCTTTGTGGTGAACAACTGAATTCCCCTGAAGGCCTCAGACTATTCTTTAAGGACTACAAAGTAACAAGAGGCTGTTACAAACAGACAATTGGTTCAGAAAAAGTGCAAATAATTGACTTGTTTTTGGTATTGTCTGGACGTTGACGTCGACAAATAGTTGAAGAATAAGGGGGAAGGACTTAAGTTGTGTTAATTTTTCAATTTTTGTTTTGTTCACTATATTTTTAGTTAATATTTTTTAATAAATCTACGTTTATTTTAATAGCTTCAGTTTTACTTTTAAGCATTGCTCTCAATGCACACACAACTTGTTTGTAAATAACTTAAATTTATTTGCATTGCTTTTCTAAAAATATAATAATTCTTTAATAGAAAAACCTACAAAATGCCCAATTAAAACTGTAGAAAAATTTCGTGATTAATTTGATTGCATCAGCAGGTTTAATACTTAATTAAATTTTATTCTTACTTTTGTCTGTGTAAATAATTTTACAAACGACTGACTGACTTTCCCTCGTATTTTGCTTTGAAGGTCAGTTTTGGTAAAATGCTGTTGAAATATATATCTTAGCATTTCACTTGTTATGTTCCAAATAAAAAGGCTATAAAGCAATGGTTTTGTCCACGACCAGAGCAGAAATGTGACAAATTATGCACATGGTACACACACACACACATGTGCTTATACTACATACATGAGTATGTATATATATGTATGTCTAGGCACCTGCAAGCCATATATTAGAAAATTTTGAAACAAGCCATATTTATTGTTTTCCTTTCGTAATATTTTTTATCCTTTGGCAGTCTACCAAAAAATTTTGGACAAAAATATTTCTTCTGGTGTTACATTACACATGACACACTCAAGGACTTGTTGTCTATAGACTAAAACTTGTTTGTTGATTGGCTTTATTACCAAAACAAAAAAATGTTTGCACCAATTTTTATATTATGCCTACCTTCAATTTTTGTTTTTCTGTTTTTCATTTAATAAAAAGTTTTAATGGTTCCCCAAGTAGTTGTGTGCTTAGTCTAACAGTCTGCATCTCGCTTGTCCTACTCCAGCCAAAAGTTATGGCCTGTTTTACTAAATCGCTTTAATTTCTTTGTTACTATGCTCTTTAAATAAAGTTTAGCATATGAATTATAATATTTCCTTTCAAGTTTTTACAACACAAAAATGGCGGGGTATGGTTTATTTTTCATTTCATCCTGAGAGCACATAAGTGTTTAATGGGGTGGCCAGCTCCCTCAAAATCAAGTTTGTGGTGTTATTGCCAAATGCTCCAAAATATAAAAAAAGTTACAAGGTACACGTGAGGATGTATTTAAAACGGAAAAAATGTGTGTGTTCTCCAAAAGTTTATAAAATATTGCCAAGACTTGAATAAAAATTATTTGGCACAAAGAACGGATTATGGATGATTCACAGTAATTGATTCATTGTTGGAAAAGCAGAAAAAACCAGAAGTCTTTTAATAATAAGAAAAGTTTTTTTTTGAGATTTTGGAAGATAATTTAATGAAACATCTTGATGCTTGTACAACTACATCTGTTGTATTTAAAAATTATTTGAAATTGTGTTTTAAGATAAAAATGGCTGGCATAGTACTATTTTTAATTTTTATATTTTTCTGTAATTTTTCATACATACATACATATGTGTATTAACCCTTTAAAATTGCAAAGAAAATATAAAATTACTTGCACTGTAGTTAAAACACAACAATCTTAATTAAGGCGTGTTTAAATGATGATCAAGGATATGGGACAAGTATGACTTTATTATCCAAAAAAAACCAAAAGACCTTAGGCTAGGAAAAGAAGCTTCCGCCGTCACAGGAATTTCAGTAGAAAACTCTGGTCCGGGAAACTATCATTCTAAAAAAATCAGGATCTCGGCTGGCTGACAGCTGGCCAATGACAAAGAAAATGCTACAATGTCTCATTACCATCTATGCCTCCAATCCGGTTTAAATTCCCTTTAAATTCTTTAGTTTCAGAATCTTCCTGATTTTTTCTTTGACTAATTCATTAACTCAATCCTAGCAGCCTTCAAAGCCTTTGCATTATATATAGATTAGTGTCGGCAACATAAAAGAAATAGACGGCCAGTTGCATGTGATTATGGCCAATACACGAAAATCAAGTTAACCGTGTGCATCTCTAATTGAAAGTTGCAGCCTTTTATAAGTTGAATAATATAATATCCTTTTGCGACATGCGATAAATCTGAAATTGCTGAATTTTTATTTTTATGTGACATTCTAAAATGAATTGAAAACATTTTGCCTTGACACTCTTTTTATCTAAAATAACAAGAACTGTTTGAATTTTTTTATTTATTTATTTGCAAGAAAAAACCAAACAGATGCATTTTATTTGTATTTTGCCGTGGTTTTTCACTTACAAATTTTTAAAGAATATTTAAAGAAAAAAAAATAGATAAGCAATTCATGCCTGAAGTAACGATTAGACTTTAAAATTGAATGCCTTAAAATTGCAAGTGTATGAGTGTCATGTACGTGTCATTTCCGTACAGCCATTTACGGTGGCATTTGTAAATATTTACATCAGAATGAGACCATGAGCAGTATTTTTTTTTTCTTTTTTACTTTCCGTTTCCTTTTAAATACTTAATGAATATGAGTATGAGTGAAAAAACAAGTTGATCTGTATGCAGTGTGACCATTGTGTGGGCACACTGCACTGCACTGTTGACACTTTTGCTTGTTATTTACTAAATGCTACATTTTCAACAAGAATTTTGTATAGCGGTAAAATATTAACTTGATACAAATATAAGTTTTACAATTGATTATTTCGAAATTTTCTAAGGTAAGAGTTACGGCAAATGCATTAAATCTTCATATAAAAAATTAATTATATAAATGTTTATTTACTTTTCCGGTATCTCCACAAATTTTAATATCAATTTTAGCCAACTTCAACAAAAAGAACTTTAATCTTCAATTTAGTATTCCCTAAAAATCCGCCATGGCCATGGTGAGACGATGGGTAAAATGTTTACTTTACAAGTCGTATTAATTTCGGATGAAGTATACGTCGGATCGTCTGATTTTTTGTTTGTTTATGGAGCACAAACCTTTAGGCCCATATTTATTAAAATTCCTATTTTTTTAGCTCAAAGATGTTTAATACCCACCAAATACATTAAAGGGCATACATTTGATTTAATTATTTCGTTTTTTAAGAGTTGCCTAGATTTGGTCAAACTCTTCTTTTTGGGTGCAAGTTTTTGCTAAAAATTCCTTTTTATGTTTTTTTTTTCAACGGTCACACTGGCTGCATGTATGTTGTTGTTACTGTGTACGTTTCCCTAAATGGTTTGTGATGACACAGATTTAAAGTTAATTTTTTCTTTTTTGTTTTTTTTTTTTACTTCTGTAGTTAGTGTTTTTGTTCCATGTGTTTCGACAGTCAAGCAGCATTTTATGGCACATTTCAACTCGACTGCAGTTTTATCGTACACATATAAAGTTCAAGGTTGTGGTCCATTATTTATTAGATTTGTACAAGTGTGTGAAAATAAATTCGTAAGAGTATGGTATTTACGTTTAAAATTTACATTTAATATTAATAAAAGAAAAATTGATCAAAACAATATAGTAATCTTCAAACCATTAGGCAAGTAAAACTGGGTCACAGTTTCATTAAAAAACGCATGTTTTTGTTTATTTAATAACAGATTTTATAAAATTTAATTTATTCGAGATGTTGTTAAGAATTCAAATTACAAATATATTTATTCTTGGTTAAGCTAATCTGTTTGACTGCGCTAATAAATTTGTGTTAACACCAGTTTATTATTGATACAGTTCCCGTATAGTATTCTCTGACAGACAAAAATATACACATGAGTACTGATGAGGGAAGTGTAGCGTCTTCAGAAACCTGTTGTTATGCTCTACCGTGTAGGATGGATAATTAAAGTGCTGTTGATTTTTCTTAGGAATATCAGCTTATCAATCTTAATTTAGTTTAAGATAACAAAAATAATCTGATTGTTAATCATATTATATTCCCCCTTATTCTGTAACTATTTGTCAATGTCACGTCAAGACAATATCAAAAATAGGACTCTTCTGTACTTCTTTTCCTCAGCAACTGACAATTGCTCTCGTTACAGGATGTCAGAAATATTTAACTGTTTTCCATAACGATCAGTTAAGTATTCTGTTTCTGATAATTCCCCTTATTCTGTAACTAGTTGTCAACGTCACGGCAAGACAATATCAAACCCAAAACATGTGCATACTCTTTTCCATCGGTATTTAATTACTTTTAACAACCTCTTATTATTTTCTAGTCCTCAAAGAATAATCAGAGGCTGTCAGCAGTAGTTACTTGTTGTCCATAATCAGAATGTAACTGCCCTATTTTTGATATTGTCTCGATGTGACGTTGACAACTAGTAACAGAAAAAGGGGGAATGACTTGGCGTGACATTGACAATTAGTTACAGAATAAGGGGATATTAATTTCGATGTCTTGTTTGAGAGCCGTAACTCAATCAAACGAGTTTAAAGAGATTTTAAAGGGATAGCAGATTTTCAGTAGCAAGATGCTTTAAAGAAAATAATAAGCCGAAATAAAATTTAAATTTACTGCCTGCCATAACGACAAAAGTTTTCCTTAAAATTTTTATTTTACATTAACTTATTTATTTGCTTACATAAAATTTTGTTCTTATTTTTTGTTAATAAATTTCACATTTCTTTGGCGGATCCATGCTAGAGTGTTTCTTATTACACCTGAATATCCACGAGAACTCTCTCGAGTTAGATAAGGAACCAATAACCCGATATATGCCAGGAGCATGTACATCGGCACTGGCAAACGTACTGCGGAACAAGGGAAATATATCTTCACACCAGTCCTGGGCAAAACTGATAAAGAACAATTGACGATTATTGAAATCCAAGCGAGGTAAAGTTTCATTAGCTTCCACATTGCTTTGGGTCAGTTTGCGTTTGTTCAACCAGCGCACATAAGCATCGTAAGCAATTTTAACGCCACCATTATCGGCAATATTTTCGGATTGTAATGAACTTTTGGCTAAACGTTTGCCATCATAAGTGTAATTGTGATACTGATCTTCGAAGCATTTGCGCCTGGATTCAAACTCGTACGCAGACTTCTCGTCCCACCAATTATTTGCATTGCCATTAGAATCGTAATTGCGGCCTTCATCGTCAAAACCATGAATCATTTCATGGGCTAACAGATAACCCAAAGTGCCATACTGTATGGCTTTGGGATAGTTCGGATCCCAAATGAAACGTGGCTGCAGCAGTGCTACCGGAATTTTAATTTCATTTTCCAAAATGTTATACACCGGCGTGAAAGACAAGACCTGAGTATCTTCTTCGGTTTTCTTTTGCAACTTATTTTCACGCAAAGACTCAGCATTTGCAAGTATATTTTGCACATTGACGACATAATTGGTGGGATCGATGTTCAAGTTCTTGAAGAGTTCTATAAAGTTATCATTGTCGTAAGAGTTAATAGTTAATTTCATGTTGTTTAATTTCTTGATGGCCTCCGTACGCGTCTCATTCGACATCCAATAGTATTTATCACTCTCTAGGTTGTGTCTGAATGTAGTCTTGATGTCATCCCAAAGCTCATATATTTCGGCTTCAGACTCATTGCTGCGGTACTGATTGAAGATGACATGATCGATAAATTTGCCAAAGTACTTTTTGGATTTTTCTGTACACTCATCCCTCAAATCGCTGCTAGTGATATCGATAATATATTCCTCTATAAACAGCCACAAAATATAATCTTCTATGTGTTCCTCATCGGTGGCATTGAAGGCATCGTACAAGCCGTCTATATAAGACTCATCATATACATATATCTGCTCGGGTAGCTCTTTGGAGCCTAGAGCGATCTCCAAATACTCCTTTACATTGAATAAGTCTTGGTATTTTTCAAACAAATCGGTGGTGTTGTAGAGAGTCAGCAGTTCTGTTACGGTCTTGCCATGGCGCACATCTGTGGCCCCCCAAATTAAATTTTTCTCAAATGTTATAATGTTTTTGGCCATAGTGGAAGCATCTTCGGCTGGCATATCGAAATACAATTGTAAAACTTTACGTATTCTATCCTCTTGTATTATATGTATCATATTAACTGCACCCTGTGTCATTTCGAATTCAGGCGGTCCAATGTACGGCATTGTTTTCGTCTTGTCATTAAGATCGTCAAATATATAAAGCGATAAAATTATAAATTTGCCATATTTGTTTTGTATTTTAGCCACCGTCGACCACCAATTGAAACTAGTTTTCAGTTTTTGCTCTTCCGTTTTAAATGCCGAAAATTCGCCAATAGTTTTGTAAAGTTTTACCAGGGCAGCACGATATTTTACATTATCAATTCGGGCATTAAGACAGGAAACGTAAAAGTCCTTGATTTTATCTTCCACATCACTTGTGCCAGTTTTTTTCTTTCGCAATAAACCATTTAGTCGTCTTTCGATGCCTTTGGCCAAAGTTTGCAGACGATCTGTGTTTATATTGCCACTATACTGGGCCGGATTTATCTTAGGCCAGGTGCCACAAGCAAAATTATAGAAATTATCACAGGGATCAACATTCTGATCCATATACGATTTAATGTCAGCAGCTTTAGCCAGTCTTAGTATTTGTTTGCCAGTATCGCTGTCAAAAACATCTTCCGCACTTTTAGTGCTTAAAGTCCAGCTTAACAGAAAGATGACACAATACGCAGAGCGATTTATCAATTTCATATACATTTCATGCATTATTTTATAATAGTTTTATTTTCATTTCAAACCGCACAACCGTTTCGCAAGACTATTTACTTCTGACTATGTTTTTGTATTTTATTTTCTGTAGTTTATTTTCTTCCCCCATCAAGCTGAGTCTTATCGTTCATATTTGTGCTGCTTTTAAAAATTGTGTATTTTATAAAAAAATTGGTTTCTTATCAGCAGTAGTTCGCTCAAATATTTATTTCAGTTATATTTTTACCAAGTAGAAATGTATAATTATTAACCAATTAACCCTTCCTATAATTTTATTTAAAAAAATCTGTTTTCTTTTTAATAATAATTTATAATTTATTAAAATAATAATTTTAATAAATTTTCAACTTTTGCAAACATTTCGAAAAGCCCTAAAACACTTTAACGTTAAAAAATTTTTATACCCTTCACCAGAAATAGTAAAAGGGTATATTTAGGGTTACCATGCCGTGTGCAATTTCCACAAAATGAATAAGCGACCTCATAAAATAAATATATATTTTGGGTCCTTATAAAAAGGCAAGTTGAATAAACGATGTCCGTCTGCCATCTGTCTTTCCGAAGAAAACGTACAAACTTCGGTCATGGCTTGACGTATTGCAAAAAGTCCTAAATAGATTGCTATTGAAAATCAGCAAATACATGGCACCAGAGCTGGAAAATTTAAAGTTATTTTTGGTACATAAAAGTAACTAGCTTCAACTAAGTTTTGTTTTTCATTAATTAATAACAATTTAATACTTCAGGGAGAATTAAATTTGTATTAAAAATAAAAAAATAAAAATCAAAAAACAATTCCAGGGTTGGATAATGGAACCCTTTTTTGGTACATAAAAGTAACCAACTAAAAGAATTTCTTTTTCTTTTTTTTAAATTAAATATTTTTCATATTTTTTAAATACATCTTTTACATCTCATCAAAAATCATCAGTGTCAAAATATAGGCCTAGCAGCCGAAGATGGGAAATATTCTCCTAGAATCAGAATAATCATTATTATTGATTTTTTTATGAAAAAATCGTTAAAATTTTGAGCCAATAACTTTAGCTTAACATAATTGTTCTTTTCGCTGCGAAATGCTTAAGAATCAGCTGTTTTCTGAAGAAGTTAAGGTCTTGACTGCGAAATCGGAGAAAGTGAGTTCAGTCAAAGTCATTATTTTTTATAGTTTCATTACAAAGTGGGACCTAAAAGAGAAAAAAGGCTTTGATATTCCTTAAAGTGCAAACCGGTTAACCTATCTCCGGTTGCACATACCGAATACCCTGATTTTTACACACAGCACGTATGAGGCTACTTATGTATGTGTATCTATATGTTTTATTACGTTACAGAAATTTCCTTCCTGTCCTGTAGCGACGGCTATAAAACTGACAACAAATTGCGGTTGATATACAAACTAGAAAGGAATATGTTAATAATATAGCACAAGCAAAATTTATATAAATAGCCTTACTCTTACGACTAAAGCAAACATTTGTAAAGGTTTGTTTGCAAAATATACAATAAAGTGAAAAGAAAAACAAAGAGAAAGAAAAACATTAATAACAAATCAAGAAATTGCCCAGGAAGGTCTGTTAAAATATTTTAAATTAGGAATTTGTTTCCAGCATGTGTTTGTTGCATATTAAAATTATATAGCAAAACAAAATTTTTTTTCGCAAAATCTATTAAATTTATTTCAGATATTTTTACAAATTTGTGTTTCAAAGACATTTATTTATTGTGAGTTGAACTAATGTAATGCAGACATATTGATAAGAGTAAACCACAAGACGAAATATTTTTGAAACGGAAAACTTTGGCAACACTAAATTTTAAAACTATTTGTTTTCAGATAATATTTAAGCATAAGAAAATGTGTTTTTGCTGTATGTGAAAATTTAGTGCTTGTTTTTCTTTGCAGCTATACCAATAGTTTATATACTGGCCATTGTACCTGGTCTTATGCCCTGGGAGAGTGGCTATCGTTTTCTTTCATTTTGTCATGTCTTTGGTTCGGTGGCACCCTGGTGTGGCAGTTTTGTTTATCATCTTTTTATGAATATTGAACGGGGAGAAAATGTCTACTACAGACTGTTGAAGCTGGACATGGTGGGAATATGGGTCAGCCAGAGTTTCGGTAAGTTGAATTTGAAATATTATGAATAAAATTTTCATTTGTTCAAATCGCAAGATCATTTATGCAGAAATGCAAGGCAATCATTCCAAATTTCTCATCTCGATATTTATGTGTTTTTGAAAAAAATGCTCTTATTTTACGATATGATTCAAGACTATTTTTTGTCTTTTAATATATAAGAATTTGCATAAAACATTTGTTGTCTGTAAAAGATCGTTTTAATCAATTGAAATATTAATGGATCAAATTGAACGTTCTTTTCTAGAGAACATGTTACATTTTTTCATTTCTTTTTTAAAAATGTGCACTTGGGAGGAGTTTTAAAACAAAAATTTATTTTCGTTAAGAATGCTAGGTGAATTTCTCATAAATTCGATATTTCCAAATGACATAATATTGCCATTTTTCATTGAAGAGTACAAAAAAAAATATTTTTTAGAAAAGCAAATAACATTAAGGAAAATAGACAATATATTTTTATTTTTGTGCAACTAAATTAAATTTGTATATAATTTCAGATACAATATTAGTACCAGGTTTTTCAAAATTATTATAGAAATATTAATAATAGGAATGCAATGGAGTACCGAGTCCAGCGCAGTTAAAAATATCCATTGAAAATATTACCAAATTTATAGAAAAAAAAATGCAATCATGGTTCTTTTCTTTGTTTGTATTAAGCACATTCAATTTGCACGCTGTCTGTCGACCACACAAAATTTATGTTGCAATTCAGAATGATGCATCATGCAACAGATGTGTGTGTGTACAGTTTGTTGCAACCATTTAGATTTTGCTTAATGTATTTATTGGTGTAGCATTTGAAAAATCATCAATCAGAATTCGATTTATAATATTCACCAAATGAAGATTTTTAGTCTTTAAAATATTTTTTTATTTGTGCCACTAAATCGCTCAATGCTACAGCCATTAATTTAGGTTGATGAGAGCAAAGATGAGAGGTTTTGTTTGTTTGTACTATATATTTTTGTTAGAGTGTTAGTAGCAGGGCTGTGGAGTCGGAGTCGGAGTCGAAGAGTCGGAGTTGCACTGTTTTTGCCGGAGTCGGAGTCGGAGTCGCTAAAAAAAGTCGCGACTCCGACTCCGACAAAGAATTTTTTAAATATTTTTCATAATAAAAACTGCGAATTTTCGCGAAAAAAAGTTGTTTGTTTTTTACAAATTAATGCTGAATTGTTTGGTAAAATAGTGCTCATTAAAGGAAAAATTTCAAACAATCGTTAGTGCACCGATTTTGATCCATAATTGCATTTTTAATACATATTAATATTTATTCACAAAAACTCCTTTTTTCCACAAAAAAATAAAATTTTTGCAAAAAATTGCAAAATATTATAGTTTGATTATATTTTATGAGAAAGTTTTTAAATTTGCTTAAAACGGCAAAAAAATCAATGAAAAATATGTTTTTGTGAAAATTCTTTTTTAAAAATGCAATTATGATTCAAAATCGGTGCACTAAAATTTGTTTGTAAATTTTCTTTTAATGACCACTATTTTTCCAAACAATACAGACATATTTTGTAAAAAACAAACAACTTTTGATTCAGCTTTATTTTGTTATATTTATTTTTATGTTTTTTCGCGAAATTCCAAACTTCAATCGCGTTTAGAGGTCCATAAGTACCCTCAAAAAAAGTTGTTAAACATTTCTTGATTCAATTATCGGGATACCCTAAGGTCCATATACATTTAGCATTGGAGTTGAAGTCGGAGTCGGAGCCGGAGTCGGAGTCGGAGTCGTACTTTAAAAATTTCGGCGGCTGGAGTCGGAGTCGGAGTCGCAACTATTTTTTCACGACTCCACAGCCCTGGTTAGTAGGTAATGAAAGGACCCCCTTAAGTCATTTTAATATTTGAATTAATATAATATTGCATTTAATACGAAAGACTCGGCGGGTGACCAACACTTGGAGAAAAGTATTTTTTTTTGTGAAAGCGATTACATTTTTCCATATTATTTCTTTTTCATCCCATTGATAGCTACAAGTGCTCTATAAAAAGAATAACGTAAATGGGTCTGGAAATTGAATGGCAATGTAACAATATGATTTCTTTTAAGTGCTGCTCAAATTGAACAAACAAATTGACCATTTCTCTTAAAACTATAAGCCATTCAGTCTATTACATTTTCTTTGAAACATCTCTTTGCTACGATTGTTTCAAGTACAAATGAAATGTTTTCAAGACTATACTTAATTTGAATTATGAAAAGCACGCATTTTGTTTGATTCTTTGAGTTGGTTGGGAATTTTATTTTCATTATTTTTAGCAAAAGCAGGCGTGAATCTGAGAAAATTAAATTAAACTAATTAATAGCGTTAGCTTCCAAACGGTCAAAGAAAATTTAACAACATTTTGCATGTTAAGAGTAGCAAAGAAAATTATATTGAAAAAATTATTGAAACTGATACGAGGTCATGTCGTCAATACAATTATTTGTCTGAATTTTTGGATTATTCTTAAAATTTCAATGCCTTGTTTTAGATAGTTTGTAACTTATAAAAATCTATTAGGCCTATTCACAATCTTGTGTAAATGGTCTTGCTTCATTGCATTTGCAAAATAAAGGTACTCTACACCAACAAAATACATTAAAAGTGCTCTCAAATACTCTCTTAATTTGGAAATGCAATAAAGCAAAACCATTTACACAAGACTGTGAATACAGCTTTTATGTATTAAACTTTCATATTATCCGTTTATTAGTCTGCAAAGATTAAAAAAAAAACATTCAATTGATGAAATCAGCAATTTCCTATTTTAGATAGACCAAAATTAATAAAATCACTTTTTCACAATTGAATTGTTTTGTCAGAGGAACTCCATGCGTATTCAGTGCTTCATATCAAACACTTAATTAGAGTTAATTAATAAATAATAGTGCAACCGTGTGTGAAACGTTAGTTAATAAATAATAATTATGTTGTGTGTGCGTGTAACCACCAACTTTTCTAGTCATTAAAATTTATTGAAAAGCAATTAAGCGCATGCAATTGAAATGGAATTATTACATTTTATAGGTTTGGCTCTCCTCATGTTTTATAATTTGTTTGATTAAATTGTGGTATTAAGGAAACTTTATGTGTGCGAAAAGTTTTATAAGAGTGCTTAAGAAAGAATTAAAAACAGACTGGATGCTCATTTTTATACATGGAAACTTCATGCGGGTTTAGAAATCATTTATTAGATATTTTTTACAAGGAATCTTGCAAAAGAGCTATTCCAAAATATCATACCTTTTCAGGACAATGGAAAAATAATAATTTTCTTTTATTTCTAAGTTTAGAATCTTTCCCTGTAATCCAAAAAAAAGATCACAAGTTCCTAATATTTAAACTACATAACCGATTTGCTTGAAATGCTAAGCAGAGATGAAGTCAAAAGCCAACAATATCTATAAAAAAGCAGGCCATTCGTTTTTTATACCCTCCAAAAAAGAATTAGAGGTTATATTCAGAGATCCCATAAAATATATATTCTTGATCAGTGGTGAAATCTAGCACGGTCCGTCCGTCTGTGTAAATCACGATTCCAAACGAAAATAACCAGACTGTTGAAATTTGGTACAAATATATTTTAAAGGATAGCACAGGTCAAATACGTAAATGGGCTGAATCGTGCCAGAGGGAAAATTTTCCCTAAGAAGTACTAAACCAACCTCTAAAAACAACATAGTTTTTAAGTTCTTTTTTGTAATTTTGTTAAGCAAATGATATATTTTTATGTCAAAGAAAGTCCAAAGCGGCTGAGCTTGCAGCCAAAAAATCAGAAAAATTAATTTTTTACCCCGCCCCCTTTAGTGGGCGTGAAAGTAACATATTACATGGAAAAATAGTGTAAATATTTAACAAATTGTATAATTTAAGGCTACATTCCCTAAAAACTAAGCTTTAAAGCTTTTATGGCAAAGCTGAGATGTTCTCTGATCTTCCTCTTTTTTCTATACAAAAATTTATAGAAAAAAACATTTTTGTTACTTTTATAACCCCAAAAATTGACGTTTTAATGTTTTATGCAAAAGTGAGATGTCTTGCCCACGGCCCCTCCCGGGGTGACCCCAACAAAATATAGTTTTCATTTACTAAATATTTGGAGGGTATTTCAGATTCGACCCAGTCGAATATAACGCTCTTACTTGCTTGGTACTCCATTGCCATCGAGTACAATTATTTTGCACATACAATGATACAAGACCATTTGCACCAGACTGTAGCCCTATTCACAATCTTGTGCAAGTGATCTTGCATTATTGCATTTGCCTATTCAGAGAGTATTTGAGAGCATTTTCAATGTATGTTTTTTTTTCTTTGGTGTAGGGAACAATTATTTTGCAAATGCAATGATGCTAGACCATTTGCAAAAGACTGTAGCCCCTATTCACAATTTTGTGCAAATGATCTGGCATTATTGCATTTGCAAATCGGGAGAGTATTTGAGATCATTTTCAACGTTCTTTATTGGTGTAGAGTACAATTATTTTGCAAATGCAATGAGGCTAGACCATTTGCACAAGACTGTGTATAGGGCTGCTAACTCATTCTCATAAATGAAGTGTGCAGAAAACTTTTCGGAAAAGTTATAGAATTTTCACTCATACGAGATATATAAATCGATTTGATTTCCACCAACCGTCACACATACTATCATATTTACACCTATACTATGCTTTACCAATATGTTTGATAATTCTCAAAACGTTAAAGGCAAATTTAAACCATATAATTTAATATCGATTTTTCATAATTAGCTTAAATGCCAGAACATTAATATTGCAACGAACGAAGGGTTGGATCATACAAAATGAAAATTATATCTCTACTGACATATTTTAATCAAAATGCTATGACGGACGGGTCGTATTTATTAAAATCACTCAACATAAATCGATAAATGCCAGGATAATATAAACGAATACCTTTACAATATTTTATTATTATTATTTTTTTGCCTACTCAAGCAGCAAGAAAAAATCTCAAAATAAAATGCCAGCACACTGGCACTAAGCAGTAAGTACATGCTTATTCTATGGCCTTTAGCTAATTTTTATTTCACTTTCTCTCCACATCATCTTTCAGTGTTTAATCTCTGATACAATTTTATTTTTAATTTCTATGATGGCTGATGATGTCTGGCAGCATTTTGCAAAAAAAAAATATAACGAAAAGTGTAATATAATATTAATTAGATACAATTTAATTTACATAACGAATGCTGGTAAATGAAAAATTATTTACATGAAATTTTATTACAACACAAAAGTGTACATTTACAACGAAGGCTGTTAATAATAATTAAAAACACGAAATATACTCAAGAGTTATTTATATTGGGCTTGTTATTTTTTTTTTTTTTTTATATCAATTACAAGAAGAGTACTTGCATTTAAGGATCATAATGTTTCTATGGCAATAAAATAAGTTATTTTACTACAATAAGTCGTAACAACGTTCATCAAATGCTTGGATTGTTCTTTGGAATTAATAAATATTGAATTTTCCAAGCTCTCTTTTAGCTAACATTTCGGCATTTTTTTGAATATTTTTTATTCGAAATTTACTTTTAAAAATTAGGTTCGCTTAAATAAATACTTGAATAATCGTTTTCCTTTAATCATCAACAATTAATTTCTTTCTAGTGCTACATGTTTGTATTCTAATTTTATTCTTATTAAAACGACAATAGGAACTATTTGACAACACAACATAAAATAGTAAATCACTTAGTCTCATGGTATTCGTACAATTACAACAATTTCCATTCGAGTGAGCGATAACAAATCGACCACTTGCTGCCCTATTTGCAATATTTGAACCGTCAACACAAGTTGTACCAGGTTTATTTGATCAATATATTATACATTTTCTGTGCGGATGCATTTTTGAGCCCAGCTGACAATGAAATGCTTCGGCAAAGACATCAAAGTTGGCAAACATGGCACGTACACGAACCTCTTCGGGTGGATGAACATCAGTGGTGGCAACAATATGATGCCATATTCTATTGATATCTGTGCACCACAACTGGGCCGAACTAATGAAAAACAATTGCCGTGCGCTAATGGTGTCCATGTGAGGCAAATGCTCTGGCATATGATGATGTTTACTCAGCCACATGTCGTAGGCAGCGTAGGCAATACGTATGCCAACATTATCGGCTATATTTTCTCCTTGAGCCTGAGACTTGGGCAAAAGTTTGCCACTAAATCTGTATTGACCATATTGTTGCCTCAGACATTCTTTGCGAGTGGCAAACACCGCACTGGCATTACGATCCCACCAGTTGTTCAGATTGCCCTTGGCATCATATTTGCGAATGGTATCATCAAAGCCATGGGCCATTTCATGGGCTATAATGTAGCCCAAGGTCCCATATTTCACAGCTTTGGGATACACATCGTCCCACAAGTAGCGCGGTTGCAGGAAAGCCACCGGTAATATGACCCGATTGTATTCGGCAGCATAAGCTGGTGTAAAACTAAGCATTTCATGTTCTTCCAATTTCGGAGGTTCTTGCACTTTCAGTCGGAAGTTCTGGCCCCTCAGTAGCAAAACATTTAGTAGGTTTTCGAAAAAATCCCTCGAAGATACGATCAAAGAACTGTATTCCTTTTCGAAGTCCACACCGACGTAACCGTTTATTTCAAATGACATGGCGGACAATTTTTCCAAGGCCTTGTCTTTAGTGGCCTCAAGCATCCAGTCCGTGGCAGAGGATTGCAAAATGTCTTCAAATGATAATTTCAATTGTTGCCACATAGATTTCGCTTCCTCAATAACGTCTGGCTGCTGCCTCAGCATCTGTGTGTAGATTATGTGATCCAGATATCTAATGAAATGTTTCTTTGTCACATCTACACACTTTTCTTTTTGTTTCTCCAAGCTTTTTTGTTTCTCCAGGCGAAAGTCTTGCACCAACTGCCACATAATATAATTTGCCAGAACATTGCGTGGTGTTTCCAACACCAGAATGCGTAAATTTCGTACATACTCCTCCACATATTCGTAGACGGGCAGACGATACTCATAACCCAGCCAAGTTTTGACAAATTGCGTAAAATTAATGGCAGGTCCATAATTTTCTGTCATTTCGTCCAATAGCCTTAAGCGGGTTTTATCCTCCATACCCAAACCCTCCATGGAGTCAACCATGCCGGCAGCCAATTTCTTTTCAAAGTCTACTATTTCCCTGGAGACAATTAGTGATTGTGCAGCAGATAGACCCAGAACTGTTTGCAGTTCCATTTGCAAGACCATTGCCAGACGACGATAGTATTCGTGTGAGTTGGCCGTTATTAAATCATCCAATTGTCCAATGTAAATGCGATTTATTTCATTATTGGTTAAATCTGCATTTATGTCTACACCCAAGATTATTTTACGGCCATATTTGTGCAAAATCTGAGCAATTGTTTGCAACCAATCGAATTCACTCTCCTTCCACGCAGAGCCTTTTAAAGCGGGCATACCGCCGAATTCTTCCATTATACTTATAATTTCCTGACGATTATGGTTTTTGGATTGGCTGCGCTGCAAACACGATTCATAGAAGTATTTAACTTTTCTTTCAGTTTCCGTGTCACCAGAAGTTTTGTCTGCATCTAGAATTTTAAACAACTTGCGATCGTAGGCCTTTGACAAAACACTAAAAATACCCGTTTTGGCCTCATTAATTGCCGGATTAATTTTGGCCCAATTGCCGCAAGCATATTGATAAAAATCTCTGCAAGCATCCACTTCTGGTCTCATGTAATTGCGCATTTCTGCCGATTTCGCCAAACGCATAATTTGCCTGCCAGCCGCTGTATCGAACTGTGACACATTATGGCTCATCGCCGAACCGTCGTGTATTGTTATTGCGAAAATAATTTTGAAATAAATCCAAAATTTTAATTCATTCACAAGCCGTTGTTTCATGTTGTTTAAAAATTATAGAACGATCTAAACGGCACTATTTTCAATTTCACACTAAACTATTTTGTGTTTTATTTCGAAAGAAAGTTTTCATCTTTCGAAGAGAATTTTTTGTTATTTGGTTCACAAAATATTGGGTCATTTTAAGGTTATCAACTTTTTTTAGGGGCTTTAGAATAGTATTGCAAAATAGTACACAAAACATACTCAGCCAAACTTATTTCATATTGGAGTTGAAAACGTGAATGGCTTTTCACGCTAAGCTTATAACGGCTCACGAGACTAGGTTAAGGAAACGCCACGACTCTCATGTAACAGATATCTATCTCAATTGTTTAAAGTTTTTAAAAATTTTTATATTGCTTTCCAAAACATATTTTAGAATTTTTTAAATTTAAAACAGCCATCAAATTTTACTCATGCACATTTAGTAATAGCGAACTGCTTTATACGAGCACTCACTCCCATTCAAAAATATTATAATTTGGTTTTTTTTAGGAACTTTTTAACAGCTTCCAAAGTACCATGAAGTGTGTTTTTACAACTAATCACGCAGCAGCTTTTGAAAACACTACGATCACCCTATGGTAAAATTTCAACCACAAAGCTAAAACTAAATAGAAAAATTTTGTCGATGCTTTTCAAGCAAACTTAAAATGCTTTTTTTTTCTATGCCAAGTACTTAGAAAACTAATTAA
This sequence comes from Linnaemya tessellans, assembly GCA_951800035.1. Classification (NCBI taxonomy): domain Eukaryota; kingdom Metazoa; phylum Arthropoda; class Insecta; order Diptera; family Tachinidae; genus Linnaemya; species Linnaemya tessellans. The sequence goes on along the minus strand of OX637532.1, from coordinate 152,163,232 downwards.
ATTGCATTGCATTTCTACATAAAAATACCTTTTAAGCCATGCATGATTCCGCAATATTGGTGAAAGATAAGTTACTTAAAAGTGTACCACAAAATATGTGTGGTGTATTTAATATTATGTTGTCCTTCCGTAACTCTATGTCTTAAAAATGGTTGCTGTCTCAATTAATCCCAAAATTATTTTAATTGTATTTTAACTTGAGATTTGTTGATATTTTACATTATGATCAGCTAAAGTCCAGGGGCCAAATTACGGCATTCGATATCGATCGAAATTTGTATATAAATTGTATTGAAATTTCGTTTCGAATCGAATGCGGTAATTTGGCCCCTGAACTGCAAAGAGCCCGTCAACGGAACATCAACGGAACCAAATTAAGTTAAAGTGGTACAAATTATATATTATAATAGGGATTAAATCCATTAAATGGGAATAGGCAAATTGCAATAATTAGAAAGGATCACAACTTGACCACCTTCGAAGCTTATTTCTTGCTGAGCATATTAATCATAAGGTATCGTTCACAATGCACACTTATCACGTGGCCACCGCCCATCACTCGTTTATACTCGTATGCATGCATGTATTTATAAGTATTGTTGTCACTACGAAATATTTGTTTCACTCTTTATTTTTTTTTTCTATATACAATCTGTCGCATTCAATACGTCACTGTCAATGCCAATGACGAGTTGCATTCATTTGTTTATTTCGAATTTTAGGAAGCTAAATGTAAAATAACTAATAAGGGATTATATGATCAAGTGTTATGATTAATAGATTATAATTGACACGGAATCAAATTAAAATATTAACTAGTATGCACTGAAAGTGTAAAGAGTTTTTGAGAGAATATGATAGGAAGCATTCATTTGCTGAGTTAGAGGGAAGAGCTACGTAGCAACCATATTCAAGCAAATCGTTCATATCGCGATTGTTATTAAATGTTTGCATAAGATTTATTAAATTTTTTTCACTCTGGGATCTTCTCCGATATCAACATCTTTTTTTCATATAGAAGTCAAATCGTCAAAAAAATTGTTTACTTGAAAGATGATCCTCTATTCCCCTTTTTAACAGTTTGTGTTCAGGTCTAAGAACATTGTCATAGTTATCGGAAATCATAAGTCAACATAGTCAACATGTAGAGAATCCAAGGTTCGAAAGATATGAAATACTATAAATAACTCATTGAAATTGAAGCTGCTAAAAAATCAGCTATTAACAATTTTAGAGAGCTTCCAACCCAACTCGTCCTTCTCTTTTGATCGTAATCCGCCTTATTTTGTAATTATTTGTCACCTTAAGACAATATCGTTAACAAATAGTTGCAGAATAAGGACTTTAATAGAGCTCTATTCAACTCCATGGATTATTTCTAGAGTTACACATTCTAATAACATTTAAATCAAGCTAAAAACTTATGTTCTACAATTAAATTTTAATGCTTTGGTTCATTTTTCATACTGCTATTATTTCCTTTTTCTGTTTATTTTAGGTGCTCTGCCTTTGGTAACAGCAACCACGTTTTGTTTTACTTTTAAGTGGAAATGGTTTATAATAATCTCCTATTGTATTTTCTCATTATGGGGATTATACAAGGTATGTATGTATAATTCCTTTTAAATAAAAAATATTAAATTACATTTTAGAAATTTTGTTCAGTTCATAGAAAATAATATGTGACAGAATTTAAGTAATTAAAATCACGATCGTTTACGCGTTTGGCTACTTCCATTTCTAAAATAATTTGACTATATGGTAACCACCAGTAGAAGTTTAGGGGTTAAAAGCGGCCCTTCAAGTTTATTAAATTTAGATTCTCTAAATATGAAACCTAGCAGCATAATTAATAGTGGATAGGGGCAATAGTTTTTTAAAGGAAATATACCTTTATAAGCTTCCCTGAGTTCTGGCCTCTAACATCTGTATAGTATGGGTATTTCCACAATGAAGTTCATGTTTGGCCACCAGGCAATTACTTCAAATTTTCGTTTTCATTTGCTAAATATACTATACAGCTACTTACATTCTACTGACAAAGAAGTGTTTCATCCCCACGATTAATAATAATCGTGAGCCAGTAGCTTATTAATTACGTTCAAAATCAAGTGAAAACAAAATTTGTTCAATTATAATTTATAGCAAAGGAGAATAATCGAATATGCTGTTGATATTAAAGATTTATTCGTAAAGATTCTTCTATTTCACTTAAGCCAGTATTAAGCGAATATTTCGAAAATTATCGGTATGGATATTTAGCCCCACATTTGGCTCCATTTTTTGTCTTATTGCTAAGATATTTATTTAAGTGCAAATGTTGAGCAAATTTCCTTGGAATTATAAGCAACGTTTTGAGCATTTGCTGCAAGATTTACACACGCATACAAAAACTTGTATTCAAAATGGAGATGTACAACTATCGTGATTTTTTTGTGTCACGCCTGATACACACATGAATCGTGGGAATCATGATTATAAATTATTAAAATCACACGTGTGTGAGTGGGCGTGATTCGAAATTTTAGAACCGTGCGTGGTTATTAATACATATAATATTCACACACTCAAAACAGAAAATAAGTTTTTCCTTCTTTTGACTTTTTAATACTAACGGTCATTTTCACAATGTATGATTACGACTTAACGTTTAGTTTAACGACAACTGTTGTATGCCAAACTTGGTCCACTTTAATTTTCAATCGTACATTATGAAAAGAGCCGCAAGTATGTAAATATGTATGTATGTAGTATGTATGTACATACACACATACATATCTATGTGTTATAGAGATTCATACTTTCACACACGAGAATAATTTAACTTTGAAGGCGGGCAATTTTGAAAACTATTTTACCATCGTGCGCGAAAGTACGTGATTTGAAAAAAAAATGCTTACGTGAGTGAGCGTGATCGTGAGCGCCCTAAATACTGCTGTGCCTGAAAAAATTTTAGTTTCGTGATCGTGTGTTTACTATTAGTCACACGCACATCTCTAATTCAAAACTATAAATAATTTGCTTACTCTTAAATTAATTTGTTGTATGAAAACCTATCATACGATTTAAGTTCACAGTTTTTAGAAATAAAATGTTTAATTTTTACTAAATAGAAAAGAAATATTAACTTTTCAAAATGCGCTATTTTTAACAAGATCAGATGCTGACAAGTTCCTAATTCATAACAAATATTTCATGCTCATAACATTTTTATTTGACAATTTTTGTAGAGAAATATGTCAAATAACGATGTTATAAGTATGAAATATTTGTTCTGAATTAAGCCTTAAGTCTCCAATATTGGGAATGTCACCAATTTGTATGAAAATTGAACTTTAAATAAACTAATGATGTTTTATTTTCTGTAAAACACGTAACATTGTTTCACTTTATTTTTTTAAATTTGCAGTTAGGCGGAGGTTTAAAACACAAACTAATTTTCCTAAGAGATGGCAGTTTAGTTTCTAATGAATTCACTATTTTGAATTGAATAGTGCCATTTTTCCATTAAAAGTACACAAAATGTTGCACTTTTTTACAGAAAAGAAATCAACATAAGCTAAAAATTATTTATTTTTCTTCATAAACAAACTTGGCAGGAGGCCTCAGATATTTTATTTCCGATTACCACACAATATAATATTGTTAAATAGCAGTATTTACATCAAGGGAAATTAGTTATTTTTTTGTACAATGAGTTCCGCTCGATTTATATTATCACATAAAAAATATTATGAACTGAATTAAAAATATCAGCGAAAACCGATTACTATTTGACCGGATCGATTAGCCATAAAGAATTATGTATTAGGAATTGCTTTCCGCTTGGTAAGGATAACGTGACGAAAATTTTATATTTCTGTGGAACTGCCCACATGTTCATGTTCTTTATCACAATAAATAAATATCAACATACAATATGAAAAAATCTTCTACCAACAATGTTTTTTTTTATAAATGTTTTTACACAACAATTGCCGTTCTAAATTTTATTTATTTAAATTTAAGTGTCTTCTTTTGTGTGCTCTTTGCAAGTGTGTGTATATATGTTTGTGTGTATGTTGTTTGTACAAACATTTTTCTCTTGCATTTTCATTTCCTTAGGCCTTAACAGCTAGTTCACCTTGGCAGCGACGTTTGTGTTTCGCCTTGCCCTTTACCATGCGATCGATTTTAACATTTTTCCGCACCATTGGTCTAGTGGGTGGCAATCGAGTTGCACTGGAACATGTTTATCTACAGGTATGTATGTATGTCAGTATGTATGTACAACAGCTTCTACTACTGCTGCTGGTGTGCAAAATAAAAAACATTTTATTTAAACTGAATTTATTAACACCCCTTATTTTATTTATTTGCGAATATATGTACATTAAATGTGCCATAAATGTCAGTTGTTAGTAAATTAATACAAAGTTTTGGTACTAGTAACCCAGCAAACACATAAGGTTTAAGTTAATATTAGTGTTTTGCATTAGCATATTTAATTTAATATTTTTATAACTATTGACTAACAGTCTATGCAAGGACCTCCAGAAGCTTGATATGAAATCAGGAAAATACTAATCGCCAAGAGTTGTTCTTATAACAAAAGTACAACAACAATTTGGAATTAAATTTTAATCTCGATTTTATATTAAAGGTTGGGAACAAAGTTTTGGTACAAGTTTGGAGGCAAGCTTTATATGCAATCGCACCTAAGTTTAATGGGATTGCATATACAGCTTGTTTGGAAATCAAGCCTGTGTGTTCGCTGTGTCACTATCTACCACGTTTGTTACAAAATGCATCTAAACATCTGTATATTACATCGCCATAGCAAACGCAAAAAGGCCTATTTAACATAAAACTTGTTTATATGAAAAAAAATTTCATTTACTATTAGTGAAAAATTATATAATTAATATATAAATATTTTGTTTGTAAGATTTTTGCATCTAAACATCTGTTATTACATCGCCATAGCAAACGCAAAAAGGCCTATTTAACATAAAACTTGTTTATATGAAAAAAAATTTGATTTACTATTTGTGAAAAATTATATAATATATATTCAAATATTTTGCTTGTAAGATTTTTGCATACTTTTTATTCAAACAAGTTTTATTTTTATTCTACAAATGATAGATAGGCCCTTTTGCATTTTCTGTAACGATATACCCTGTACATTTATATGATTACTGCAGTATTTCTTAATAATATTTTTGTTACACAAAAAATTGTTGCTCTTGCATAAACTTTAAATAATCTATTTTTATTTTGAATTTAATTTAGTTATTTTATTTATTCTTTATATTGTTCAAACTTTAATTGTCTAGATGTTTGACTGGATTTTGTGTACAATTGTTTTCTTTTGTTTTATATTGAGTGGTAGAAGGGTCCTTTCATTTCCTGTTTATTTTTGCTTTTCCTTTATAGTATAAGATTTTCAGGCAAAAAAAAAACATATATAACTAACTAAATAAAAGATAAAACTATTCATACATTGTTTTATTTTATATATTGTTTGTGAAACGTATAGCAAAGAAAACAAAATGCATATTTACATACACAAATAATATCTCAGATCTATCTAGTGACAATAATAACCTTGTGCCTATTTATGGTTTCGATAGATGTTGAGCATTGTTTTTATATTCATTTCATTGTTACTTGATACGATATATTAAATAACCTTTGTAACAAATGATACTTTAGCAAATGCTAAGTTTAAACTTTTGCGTAAGGGAACTCGAAGCAAGGTCGATTTAAAACGATTCGCCAACGATTTCAATTTATAATTATTTCATAGTAATTTAATATGATTTTACCACAATCTCTTGGAAAGGTAATTTTCTGTATCAAGCAAATTCATTTTTCTAGGGGAATAATAGTGAAGTGAACAAATTTGTTCGGAATAGACCAATAATGGCAGCACTGATTACACCACAGTATGTGGTGAGTTTTCCCAACTCACCACATGCATATATCGACGTACGTAGGTGTTTCTGCGAACCAATTAAAATATCCAAAAAAAAATTGGAGGCTATATTCACTTTGTTATTCCGTTTGTAACGCAGCGAAATATCCCCCTAAGACCCCATAAAGTATATATATTCCGGATCAGTGATAAAATCTAAGACAATCTAGCCATGTCTGTCTGTGGAAATCACCATTCAGTCCAAACGAAAATAGCCAGACCCTTGAAATTTGGTATAAATACATTTTGAATGATAGCGCAGGCCAAGTTCGTAAATGGGTTGAATCGGGACAGAGGGAAAAAAGTTCCCCTAAGAAGTACTAAACCAACCTCTAAAATACTTTAAAGTTTTTTTGTAACTTTTTTAAGCAAATGCTATATTTTTATATCAAAGAAGGTCCGAAATGTTGAACTTGCAGCTAGAAAATCTGAAAAAGCCATTTTTGGGCCCTGCCCTCTTTAGCGGGCATTGAAGTAACATATTACATGGAAAAATTGTGTAAATATTTAACTATTTGTATTACTTAAGCCTAGATTTTCTAAAAATTAAGTTTTAAAGCTTTTATGATGAAGCTGAAATGTCCTCTTATCTTCCTCTGCTCTCCCCTCCCCCACGTTTGCCTCCTAAATGGCCCTATCAAAAAAAGTTTTTTTTTACACTTAGCTGCCAAAATAGACTTTTTAGTGTTTTTAGTGGCAAAGGTGAGAGCCTCCCGCATCTCGGAGTGACCGCGACAAAATAGGGTTTTTATTTACTAAACATTTGGATGGTATTTAACAATCGACCCGGTCGAATATAAAGTTCTTACTTGTTTTAAATAGTGCGCTATATGACATGCTGTGTCATCCTACTGAAGCCAAAGGTTATTCCAGATTTAAAGATTCCCGGCTGTGACTCTGTAGAGTTCTCCGTTCAAATCAAAGATGAACCAAAATAATGTACCTACATTCGAGGGCGTAACAAAATCAAAGGTTATGAAGCCCTAAACCTTGACTAAAATGGTGTTTCCACAAGTAAAAAAATACCCTAGATAAAAAAATAGCCTAATTATTCCACCACTTCAAAATTCACATCAAACCGTCATCCATTTTAGATACAAGGGCATCTCCATAAATACGTATGGGATTTTGACCTCAAGCGGCATGTGTTCCCAAAAGTGAGAAAATAATTTTTCTATCAAATGCATAAGAATTTTCGTAAAAAAAAGTTGCCCACACAAATAATGGACGCCCTAATACACACACAAGGCATTTAAACTGTTTATACTCAATCTGCCAAAACAAACTTGTACATTGTAAACACAAGTTTCAAAATATCTAGATAAATGTTATTGAGTCTTCAGGAAAAATTAAATAACAATTAACAAATTTTCTGCTAAATCAAACAGATGAGCATTTAGAACTGAGTTTATGATTCTAATGATGAAGAAAGAAAACTGCATCTGGGCAATAAATACGAGTTTTATTAATTATATCGATCTGAAATTGCGAAGAGTCTCATAAAAATAGTAGGTATATTTGACCACATCTACTAAGCAATATGTCTTTTCCCCCTCTGAATCGAATCTAAGTTCAGTTTGGCTGACAAAATTTTGAGCAAATTGTGGAAATTGTTGCAATTCGACAGAATCTTCTATACGAATATTGAATTATTAACGATCAGTTGTACAAAATGGGCTTTTCTCTCACGACCAACGACTTCCGATAAGCAATTTGTCCTGGAATACTATTTTCCAGCCTATCGTTATATGCGCAAGTTTAGCAAAATATCCTACCTTTTTTCCTTCCAATGGAAACTAAACAAAAAACCTTAGAATTCTCATTCAAATAACATGTTTGGTTTTAATGATTTCTAATTATTATTATCTTTTTTTAATTTATTTCTTTGTTATTATATTTATATTTCATCCAAAAAGTAAAAAAACCTGTATTACACTGAAATGATAATTCTATAGGGGACTGACTGACTTTAACAGGTTAACGTACGGCAATTTTTAAGTCTTCAACATTTAAGAAATTGAATAACTGATTGCAAAGCCTATTGAAATAGCAGTTTATTTATAAAATTAAATTTCGTTTTTGGCATTAAATTTTAAACTAAAACTGTGCTTAAGTATAGTAAAATAATAGTAACAATAGTAATAATTATAATATTTAAGGTATTCAAGCGGTGTGCTATTGTCATTATGTCATAATATTCTAGACTAGGTTATTTTTATTATTTCTTTCATAAGAAAGCTACAGCAAGATGATAGGATTCAAAAAATTTTTCAAGTACTTTGTTTTAGAGAAAACGTTGCTTTTTGCGCAAAAATGTTGCAGATATTTTTTTTCAACAATTTCATCCGAAAAAATTTCTGCAAATCGAAAAATTATAAAATTTGCAAAAATTTAAATTTTTTAAACATAAGAAAAACTGTGGAAAACGTTTAAATATTAACATCAAATCAAGCAAAATATAGATTAGAAATTTCAAAATTGGAAACGCGTTTTGAAATTAATTAAATTATGCCAGTCCACAAATTTTGTATATTTCTAATATTAGCAAAATTTTAAAAGCTTTTTAATTTCTTTCACAATCTTTAAAACCAAAAAAAAAACGGTCATTGAAGCCAAAGGGAAAAAGTACATTGACTACAAATACCGAAAAATCGCAATAAATTTTTAAACATATAAAATTAGGAAAAATTATCTTTGAAAAACTTATAGAATAAATATAAAAATCAGCAAAATATTTTCAAAATAGTTAACAATTTCTATCATAAATTTGCAAGAAAGCTACTAAAGGTTGTTTTTATATTAAAATTTTTAAACAAAACATATTATAAGAATTTCAAATAGTTCTGGTACTACAATAAACAAGTTTGATCAGTTTCAAATACGTTTAAGAAACCAGGGCAACTGCCCGGAACATGCAAATTTGCCCAAGCTCGTTATTACTTTAGTTTTGCAACCTCTTTTTGGCATTCTGATTTCTAGAATTTTTCTTATCACCAGAATAAATTTTGAATCAGCACTTTAAATTATGCAGTCATATTTTTTAGTTCTATTTTAGAACTTGTGACGGCCATTTGAATTATTGCTTTAGATATAATTTTATTTTATATCCTTTTATAATTTAAACTGATTTAAATCCAAATATCTAAAGCCGCAATCAAATACTCTTACCACATACAAAATATTTGTGGCGGTTAAAAAGTGCACATAGTACATGCATACGAGATCATACGTTAGAATTAAATAAACAAAAACAGATTGCAGGTAATTTTCAAGGAGTTAATTTTAAATGCTATCAGGAAGTTTTTAATAACAAGTAGATAACTTATAAATGTGTTGCTCTTGAACAGCAATACTAACAGCAGGTTGCATGCAATGTTTTCTATTCTACTCTTGCACTTCCGTACAACGCCAGCGTTGCCATATTTAAAGCTAATTTCAGAGATATATTTTTACTTCAGTATCATCTACCAGTTATACAATATTTTTGTATATGATTTCAATTTTGTATATCCTTACGGTGCAGGGTTTTTCATACATTTTCAAAGATAGACTTGGAATTATTTAAAAGTTGTATATTGAAGGGTCCTTCCAAGTTCAGAACGAAAGATAGCTGAATGACTTATATTTCCTAGGTTCAAATAAAGCAAAGAATAAAATATACATATTTTTAAATTGTCTAACTAAACTCCGTCACAAATTTCTTTTAGGATGTCGTTTCCATTTTGGGTGGAGCAATTGGTGCAATGCGTATCCCCGAAAAATGGTTTCCTGGTTTGGTTGATTTCTATTTGAACTCTCACAATATAATGCACGTTTTAGTTGTCGTTGCAGTCTATTCAATGCACAAGGTAAGTTAAACTCAACTGCATGCCCCCAGTTATGGCATTGCAATAATTCTACAAAAATTTCAAATTCATCAACAATATTTTATAGGCAACTTTGAAAGATTTCGAATGGATGGAATCAACAAATTGCGATGCCTTTGTAAATATCACTAGTAAAGTACTTGAATCTACTCTAAATACCAAAATAGAACTATGACCATTTGATTTGAATACTTTGTTAAATTATTATAATCGTTTTTTATTTCTAATAAGTTTTAATAGTTGAAAGTATTGCTAGGATGTAAGATATCTATTAAATTAAACTTTATTTCCGTTTTCAACACAAAAGGAAAAATAACAAACCCAAAAATTATAAAATTCCAAATTTAAGCATTAATATTTTTATCTAAAACTTACAAGGATTACTTCGTCCTCTGTTTCTTTAAAAACACCAGCAACTATTCTTGCTTTTGTCTTTTGAAATAAAAAAATTTCTTTTTTAATTAAGCACTATTTTACTTAGTACATTAACGACTTTATAGTTTGGGTGGCTTAAATGCTCCACTCGGACCAAGTAAAGTTTAAAAAAAATTGCAAACTTAAAGGCTGTAAATCGTACAGCTTTATTTTCACAACAAAGAAATAAAAATGTTTAAGTTATAAAACTCGATCGATTTTATAACAATTATTACTTAACTTATTTAACTTTTATTTGGCTAGAAAAACAAATTTCTTTAAACCTAAAATTATAAACTCTTCCACAAGTGCATGCCAGTTGTTGCTAAACTACATTTCCAGTAATAAAATTGAAACTGAAACACGAATAAAAAACGATTAGAATTAAATAAAAGTACTTCAAGAAACAAATAAAATGCTCTACGACTGTGGTACTACATATTAAGTTAAAATATATATATTAAATTAAAAAGAAACAAAACAAAAATACAAAAAGTTTATATAAAATTTAATAGTATTTAACAATTAATTAATTTAACAAAATTTTAAAGCAAATGAAAATCAATACTCGTCTTATAGAATTAAACAAAAACTGAGTAAAAAACATTAACAAATTTAGTACTAGTAGTTGCAACAAAAAATATTACTCGCAACATTTTAGTAAAGAAGAATTACAATAAACAAATAGTTCACCAGTTAAATGATAATAAAGAAAACTTAGAACAATATTAAATTAACAGAAAAAAAACTAAATTAATATTATAATTGTAATATAAGAATTTAGAAAAATATTTTATTTTATTTGATTTAAAATCTATAAAATCTTAAATAAACAAATTCAATTTTCAATTGATTTAGAACACAAACTGATTTCTCTTGCTTATGAAATAATATGTATTCAAACTGGTTTTACTAAATAACATGTGTGCCCAAAAAAAGTTTGGACAAAAACTGTATGTCACCTGTTTATTATATTTTAAAATTTTTAAGGACCTTTTCAATAGAATCAACCATATTATGGATTTCAGTTCCGTTTGGGAATGAAATTGATTCCGTATAGCGGTTCCTCAAAATACGATAAATGAAACTATTTTTTGGAATGAAATATTTTTTAATATCATGAACAGAATTGGATAATGAAATGAAAAAAAAATTTTATTTCGAAAATTTTTTTCCTTTCTTGGTTTTTGAGCGATCAAGATACAGAATCACATCCGTTTCCAAACAAAATCCGTATTTGGAGAGGATGTTTTAAGACCCATTTATTAAATGTATCGAAATCAGATTGATCACATGGTGCGGATACCCAATAAATTATTTTTGTAATGCTTATTTTCGCCTTCCAAAGGACGTCATGGTAAATTTAGTTGAAACTCTAAATATTGCGTACACCGCAAACGGCATGTGGATTGGCAATTCGAATTTCTGTTTGGTTGTAATTTTTACCATCACGGAGTCTACGGAAATACCAAATAATCTGGGCCATATAGTCCGCCGGGAATGTATACTACTTTGTTTTACCGCCATTTTTGGTAAACATTAGGTTAGGTTAGGTTGGGTTAAATGGGTTGCCCGCAGTAAGCGAGAAAAACACTCGGAGGCCATCAAAAGGCCCATTGTGATGCCCAGAGGACTATACCCTACACACTCTTCTCAAGACGAAGTGGTGGTTCCTGAGAACCATCCAGAACTTCTCACAAAGCCCGCCAGGGCAGCCAGCGGTGCATCCCTGAGGCAGTCAAGATCCCGCAGGAAACGAGAGCCTAGATGTCTAAGCCTACGCTCCTGCAGGGCCGGACAGTCACAAAGGAAATGCTGTACTGACTCCTCCTCCTCCTCATCGAAGCAGCTCCTGCAGCGGCCATCATGGGGAAAGCCCAAACGCTCCGACATGTGCCCAATTGCACAGTGCCCCGTCAAGACCCCTACCAGGAGTGCCAACGGCTGTTTCCCAAAAAACAGAAGTTGCCTAGTCCTAGCTCTGCTAAGCGAGGGCCATAGAGTTTTGGAGACCCTACAGGTAGTAATACTTGACCACCTGTTTGTCACCTCCATCCTTGCCCACCTCTGAAATCTGCCCAGCAGCTCAATTGAGGGAATGTCAATGTCCCTACGCGATACTGCTTCATCCAAGGCCGAACCCGCTCTCGCGCATTCGTCCGCCATCTCATTCCCCTGAATGCCTTCATGCCCTGGAACCCAAACCACATTGACATCATGCCCCCTAAGTCTGGGCAGAGATTGAATGCATGCCAGTACACATCTCGACTTTATAATCTTGGTAAACATTAGTCTTGACAGTTCATATTTGGCAGACGTGAAGTATACACATGGTAAATTTATTATGGAAAAATATTCGATGCCACATCGCATACAGCCAGGATTACAAAGGAATTACTGCGAGACCTCTTTCCACAACAAGTTATTTCAAGAAATGGTGATGTTGATTGGCCTCCACGGTCGCCTGATTTGACTGCTCCGGATTTCTTTTTGTGAGGATATATGAAAAGCAAGGTTTATGCAAACAAACCGGAAACGCTTGAACAACTCAAACAAAATATTCGTGATGAAATTAATGAAATACCGCGTGAAATATTTGAGAATTTAATGAAAAATGTGCTCAAAAGGGCTCGCATTTGTGATGCTAACAGAGGCGGACACATATGTGATATTGTATTCCTCACATATATCAATATAACATCCATTCTCTTTCATTTAATGAAAAATTAAACAAAGCAGTATACCTTTCCGGCGGACACCCTGTATATGTCGTCTACAAAATTATATCCAAACCGCATTGTTGGAGATAAAACATTCAAGCTCTCAAACACAAAAACGTTTATGTATATATAAAAATAAAAGGAATTTTTTCACGTTAAATTTCTCAGATTAAAAAAAAATATGGCAACACTACATAGTATTTCCTAATGTTAGGTTAGGTTGCACAGAATGCTGGTAATAAAAAATATAAGTTACCTAAAAACTGTATAACATCCGACGTCCTAGATGGAAAACAAACTCACTATTTCTGTTAACAATCAGTCATAAGAGCACCTTCATGATATGTTACTTCTTAAGCTAGGTTCACATCTATGAAATATTTGACAAAATAAGCGTAACCAATAATTTCTGTTTTAATTTTTGATCATTTTTAGAAACTATTTTTAAAGTGGGAATGTGTCCCTTTGGCAAAAAAATGCAATACACGCTCAATATTGTCTTTTATCGTTTCATTTATCGTTCGCACAAACGAAATATTAAAGAAACGTTCGTAAAAAAACTAGTGGTTACACTTATTTCGTCAAATACTTGATAGATGTGAACGTTTCTCTGCTAAAATAATATTATCAGCATAATTGATGTTTGCCATTAAATACAATTTTGTGAAATAAATAAGAGAAATCAAACCATTATTAAATATTTCTCACATTTTACCTCAGTAGGCTTAAGAAATACAATATATAAACTCATATACACACAAACATAAAAGCGGGTATTCACAAACGTGTACTAACTATTGCAGCGATTGTCGACGTTAATTTATTAAATTGTGCTAAATATTTTGCCATTTATTTCATATAAACAGCATTTGCAACACTAGCATTTACAACCGATACAACAAATAGTACGTGTTTGTGAATAGCTATAATATTTTAAAATTTACACTGAAAATAAACAACAACAAAAAAAGATATCATACAAAACCACCAAAATAACTTCTATAGTACTTCTTTTTTAAACAATACGAAATGAAATACTACCGATCTAAGCAAATTTAATAAATACACAAATAAAAATATAAAATATTAAAATTTTAAATATGGAAAAACGCTTTAGAGAAATTAACTGCTAAACTGGAAATGTGCTAATGAAAGGAATTAAGTAGAAATAATACAATTAATAATTTTAATTTCTAGGCAGAAAAATTTTAATCGTCTTTTAAATAAGAACAAAAATTACACTGTAAAACAGTATGAAAATTATTCAAAACACCTGATTATTGCAGAGGCGACCGAAAACACCCACACGTGTATCAGCGTTTTAAAAACTTACGTCTGAGTGTTGTTTTAGGTTGACTTACTTAGATACATATTACAGTAGAGAATCATATCAAATATTAAAAGCAAAATTTTTGAGATCACTTTACAATAAAAATCTACTGTAACTGATGGAATATTTACAATGGAATTCCATAGTCCATATATATAGTCCATATATATAGTCTAACACCCTTATTCATAAAAATTAAGAGAGTCTAATAACAGCGTAATAAAAAAAAATTCATATGAAATTTGCTCTATTACACTCTTATAAGCCTCTCATAATTTTTATGAATAAGGGTGTAATAGAATAAAATCAGTAATTAAATTCCTATGAGTACGCAAAACAAAGTATACTTTAATTAAAACAAGTATTTTGTATGCAAACCCTGTGTTTAAAGTTTAAACTTTAAACCCATTGTTTGCTTACAAAATACCGATTTTAAAATCATAATTCGTATTTTATAAAAAATATTTTATTTCACAAATTTCTATAAAAAGTTTACCTAATAAGCAGTTTATAAACATAAAATATTTATTATGAATTCGGACTTTAAACTACACTTTATTTTAACTACGAAAGCTCATACTTCAGCTTGAATGCTAAAAGTAATTTCAAATTTGGACATATTGATAGATAATTTTATGTTTGGACATATCTGTTTGCGTTGAATTGAAGATCGGATTACAAATATTTTCGAGGAGCGTTTTAACCCTGGGTGCAGAGCTAAAAAAATCTGTGCAACAGACTGAAATAACCTAAAAAATAGTTCTTTCATTAAAATTTACTTCATATATATTTAGAAATATGTGTGAAGATAAATATGCCGAGATAAATATGTTTTGACGTAAGCAGTTACGAAACAACATATTCACCCTTATCGTGTTTGGCGTTTTTTGCCGTCAGATTCGACATTTTGTAGTGAAGAAAATTTTACCTTTTTGTCTTTAAGCTATTACAATTTGTCGAATTTGCAGGCGTAAAACGCCAAACACAATAGGGGTAATTCATCTGTGAAGTTAAATATGTTATGACGTAACGAAATGGCAATCAGTGAAGTTTCTTGTATTAAAATTCATTCATGTATTTAATAAATTCCTTTAGCATTTTGGGAAAATATTTACAGACCATAAAAGGTCAATTTACAGGCCATGAAAGTGTGTGTGATCTTGAGAGGGATTTTACACCCTAGTGGCCAAATAAGTAATTGGGATGCATTGCCAGTAAATAAAAAATGATTATGGGGGCGTCTTCTATCACACACAACAATTGGAATAGGTGAATTGAGTTTGTGAAAATATTCACAGGCCATGAAAGTGCGTGTGATCTTGGAGTGATTTTGGCCCAAGAGGCCAACTAAGGAGTTGGCATGCATTGCTAATATATATACAAAATGATTATGGGAATGCTTGTATCTGCCGAAAACACCGATAACTAATACGTAAAGATCACATGGTTCTCTACCGATTCTCTACAACAATATGAAAAACTAATTGCAACTCAGGCCTAAAATTGCATAACACTGATACACGTGTATGTTTTTTTGATCCCATTTGCTAGAATCAACCGGTAAAAATCTTGTGATTTTTTTACTGTACAGTTTATTAATAATATATTTTTTATATTTTTTCACCCACAACTCATGAAATTTGTTGAAAAGGTATTACATAATTTAAAGTATATACTTTTTTATACCTATTTGTCTCTATAAAAAGGCGTTTTTGCAGGAATTATTATTCCATTCAAGTAAATGTGCGAGACAAATCAAACACATGTTTTCTTTTTCATTGGGTTGAAATTTTAATAGCTAATTAATCATAATAAATATGTACGTATGTATGCAAATATATCCATTTAAGAGTTTTATTACACCAGGCAACAAGGAAAATAATAACAATGGAAAAAGGATATACATCTGAATGCTATTTAACCGTCTAAATTGTGAAAATTTCATAAGAGTGGTTTAACATAATTTTGGTGTAAAAATTATAATTTAAAGTACACTTTAAGTGCATATTATTTTTTATGTATAATGGCAAAAAAAGTTTTGTTAATGTTTTCAAAGGCAATAAACAGCCATATATATGTTTATCCATTTTACAGGTTTTTATAACTTGACATGGAATTTTTAGTGCATATTTTAGACTTTGTAGAATTTTTTTGCATATTTTAGTCAGTATTCATTTATTTTGCATATATTTTCAGTATTCATTAAATTTACCTTTTGTAGCATATTTTAACGAAATAAAAAATATATACATATATTTCAAGAGCCGCAAGTAAGCATTAATTTTAACGTCTATTGTTTTTATGCATAAACTTAGTAAATTTTAAACGATTTTCATTCCAAATTGAGGCAAACCCTGTAGGAATCCAAAAACTTTCAATTTGTGGACTAAATATGTATGTATGTATGTGTACGGACAAAATTTTACAATGAAGGTATATCCGGTATTTAAACATACATACATATATTGTTTAAATACGAAGTCATTAAAGCCCGGTTCTACTGTGCCTTAAATTTTAATAAGGTTTAATTCATCCTTGTTGGAAGCCATTGTGTTTTCAACAAGTGAACCGGCAACCGTATTTAAGTGTTGTTGGACCATTTCGGCAAATATAATATATAGTTTTTCACTTACTTTCAAATCTTACACTTCGAGTAATTCTTTGCTATCAAGTTGTATAACCTTTACAAGGTAACTATAGTTCTATTTATAAATAAAGTGGGAGAATTGTTGTCTTCCATATTTGAATCTTGAATTTTAAATCCTTGCGTTTTATTTCTCTTTTATGAAATTTATCATCTGATCGGATATACATATGTACGTCGAGAAATATATTAAAGACCTAATTCATAAAAAAATATGTTATGCATAAAGTCTTCTTATTTGACATATTTCTATGCACAATTTGTCAAATAAGCGGTTTAGAAACACAAAATATTTGTTATGAATTAGACCTTAACAATATAACGGCTAGTTATGGCCAATGAACTTTTTAAAATATAGCAGACAGTTTTTGTTGTAATCACCGCCAAACTGTTCCAATTTTATTTTTTTAATATACCCCATGAATTCCGACTTATTTAGTGAAATTTAAAATATTTTTAGTGTTAAAAATATTTTTAATACGGAAAAATAATTATTTTTCAGAAAAATCAAATACATATATAGCAACTAAATTGCAATAATTATTTTATTTAAAAGAATCTGGCATATAAAAATTAATTTCATTCAAAATAAAGTAAAATTATCTGATTCTTGCAAAAATGCTGCTCTAGAGATTTACATATAACCATTCCATTCTCAAACATACATACATATCTGAATTCTATTAAAACCTCGACCGTCCTTTGGCCGAAAATTTTTATAGACAATTTATGTGCATACATACAAATACATACATATAAATACATTCATTATTATTTCATTATAAAAATTAATTTATATATTAAACCGTAAAGAGATTTAAGCCCCAGCAGTTTAAATACGATTAAAAAAATATAACAACAAACATATTTATAAATATGCAATACTAATATGTAAATATTTTTTCAAAGGAAATTTTCAAAATCTATAACTCAAATACAATTGCACACTAAAAAACGGCAAAAGTTTAAGAACAAAAACACCAACACAAACACAACCACAACCAGGCCTAAAAACGCAATTAATTCAAAGCCAAGAAAAACGAAAATCAATTAAATTTTACAAAGTAAAGCAAAATTCCTAACAAATACTCATCCTATTACAAAATTTATAAAAATTTATAATATTTACTACAAGTTTGTTTTTATTTATTTTTTTTCTAAATAAATAATTATATTTAAGAAATGTAGCTAGTTTTCACAAACATACTTAAATTTATTTATAGTCCCAATTATTTAAATATTTAAAGTGAAAAATTGTTATTTGTTATTTGTTTATTATATTATGCATTGATGATTGTAATTATGGGGAAAATAATTATTATTAAAGCTTTGATGATGATGGCGAATGATGATGCTGATTTTAAGTAGCACTAAAGTGGAACAATTAAACTACATTTAATTCTTTTTAAAAGCAATTTAATGTACGCGTACATCTATACTTATGTACATGTATAATAAATACACAGAGAAATATACATGAAGACAAATAGAGGCGAATTATAACAATAAAAATTTTATTATTAAATAGAAATATATAACGAATTGTAAAAATTTGATTATAGAAATGCATAAAAAATTATAGAAACAAACTAAAGCTCTTTAATATATTAAAAGAAAATTGCAATAAACCAAAATATTTAATGAAAACCAAATAAATTCTAATAAATTTTAAAAAGATTACAAAATATTACAGTAATGGATTTGATTTATAGTAAGCACGGAGGTGGTAAGTATGAAATCAAGTTGGAATAATTAATTCTTAAATATTTGAATAAAAAGCTACATCATATGTTAGTAGGTAAATCTTGTTTGTATTTTGTATTGCCAATTTTAATAATTAATTTTAATTATACTCGAGTTCTATTGATTTCATATATATTAGTAAATTTTTTTTCCTACGTTATTTGGCACGCTAAGCTCGGCACTGAGCTTTTTCATATTTGGTCTAGATTTCTAGCATTTCTTGACAATATAACGGTTTTAGTTTTATTAGTTTCAAAAACACCAATCTGACAAGGCTGTCAGCTGTTAAATATCTGCCATCTGAAGTGTCATTTATTTAGTGAAATGCAAAGTCTATCAAATATTTGATAGATCTTGGTAAAATGTTTGCCAATTACTGATGCTCCCTAATGATTTGCACTAGCCGCAGGAAAACGAACTTAGAAACTGGAAATAATCATATTGAATTGTTTTTTAGTTTGCAAATAAAACAGCACGATTTCTAGATATATTTGAATATGTAATTATCGATGGCAGGCGTTATAAAATTTTCAATCGCATAAAATTATTATGTAATTTTATTACGACACGTGCAGATAGAAATATTAATTTATTAAGGACAAAATACGCTACACGAACGGTTTGACCACTTTTAAAATAAAACAAAAAGCGGAAAGGAAAGAAAATTAATGTGGATTAAAGTAGTATATGATACTAGAAAATTTAAAGGTTTCACAATTCAATTAAAAACATTTTTTTGCTGTTTTTCTCCAATCAAGTCTTTTTCTTTTGGCTTAGAAACGATTAAGCAATTGGATACTTCACTATATTTAAACACTAATTAAAAACAAACATTAGCCCTTATTACGGTTCACGATTCGACTCGAAAGAATGTAATAAATTAAAGAAAATTTCAAGATTTTTCTTTAATCTATTACAAACCCTCGATTTGATTCGAGAACGGTAATAAGGCAGATTGTTTGCGAATGAAAAAAGCTTTTACATAAAAATTGAAACTTGTGGCGAAATTGGCATGCAATTTTATTTTCAAGATGTTATCGAAAAAACTGAAATTATTTCTAAAATTATTTACTATAAGCATAACAAACAAACATAATTATGATGACATTCGACAAAAAAACTAAAGATTTCATCATTAAATATTATACATGGTGTTTTCTTGCCTGAAAATTTAAATACCTCTCTTGAAAGCAAATTTGTAAGCAAGTTCGACCAAATTTTATAGGTATGTATGTGTAGGTGTTTTAAACTTCAAATTCAAAACTTGATTGTGTACCAATTTGTTTTTCAGTGTTACAAATAAAAATACAACTCTGCTTGATGTTGTGGTAAATACAGCCGTGCAAATTAAAGAAAAAGAAAACAAAACAAAAATAATTTGACAGTTCTCCTCTTAATTAAATTTAATTGGAATAATTTGGTTGGAAATCTTAAATTATGTTAACAAGAAAATAGAAATATAAGTTATCAAAATTTAATGTGAAACCGCAATAAATGAATCATTTCAGTAAATAACCACGAAAGTAAATGGTAAGTTCAATAAAAAACGGGTGATCCGGAGTTACGTGCACCAAAAAGTGATCTAGATCAAACAGATTATTGCAAATTGCAGAACAAGGTTAACGGAAGTTCAAAATATTGCAGATAAATTTATTTTTAAATACTATATATTTCCATATATTCAAATATTTAGAAAAGAAATTGTTTCGTTTTAGAATTTTAGAGATAAAATATCTCTATCGCCTTTATGAAAATTATTTTCACATCAGTACAAGATTTCACAAGAGCATACACTCAGAAATGTTTCCTGCCACTATATTTCGTCAAGTATCCCGTAATCACATTTCCTATTGCAAAGGTCTCGCAGAGTTAATTGGTGGTTCAACGACAACATCATTCTCAGCCCCCACTTCTGTGATTAACTGCCTTAATCGGTATGCTGCCGCTACCGGTTTCATACGCATTTCATTTTTGGATGTTAATCAACATCGGAATTGGGATGTCGCCGCTCTACGTATGTATGCAGACAACAAGAAGCATTCATTGCATATGAAAACTCTAAAAGGTCGGGATATTTTACAAGGAGTCATCGAGAAGAAACGAGATTTATTCATAGAACGTAAAAATGTTATTGTGGAAGATATTCGCGAAGCAAAGCACAAGATGCAAGAGCGTGTGCGGGAGAAAATGGAAGAGGTTTACGAAAAGGAAAACATTTTGACTATACCGAATTTACTAACTATGAGTCGAATGATTCTATCGCCATACATTGGATATGTGATTATAGATGGTCATTACGGTGTAGCAATCAGTTTGTTGGCATTAGCTGGGGTGACGGATTTGGTAAGCGCTAGGTTTAAAATTTTTGTACAAGCAGTCGGAAATTAAATAGAATTATTGTACCGTTACAGCTGGATGGTCAAATTGCGAGAAGATGGCCTAGTCAAGCCAGTAAAGCTGGCTCATTTCTAGATCCAGCAGCTGATAAAATTTTAATGGGTTCCTTGGTCATTTCTATGGGTTACTGTGACCTTCTGCCACTTTGGTTAGCTGGAGTTGTTCTCTTTCGCGATGTGTTTCTAATTGCTGCTGGATTTGTTATACGGTATATAAGTTTGCCACCACCAGTAAGTAATCCTTAAATAAAGAAATATGCATATCAAATAATTAAATTTTTCTTGAAGCGTACTATTTCTCGTTATTTTGATGCCACGCATGTTACTGCTCAACTGGAGCCTACATTTATAAGTAAGGTCAATACTGGGGTTCAATTAGCAACTGTTGGTATCAGTTTAGGAGCTCCTGTTTTGCAATATATGGGTGAGATGTTCCGAAAAATAAAAATAAATAACTGTTTTTTAAATGAATCGTCATTGTTACAGATCATGCTGTTCTTCACGGTCTTTGGTATTTGACGGCAGCTACCACGGTAGCGGCTGCCTTAAGCTACATAGTGAATAAAAATACTTTTAAAATTTTAGCTAAAAATAAAACGTCAAAAACGTAGTAAGAAAGAAGTGCATACATGTCAATGGAAATCCAAAACAACGAAGAAACTTAAGCTTCCGTTTTTGACGCCTTAGCTCACACTAGCCATATGGGTTGATATGATATAAAAAGTCTTATTTTTTATTTTATTAATTTCTATTACTAATTGTTCGATTAATCGCCGAAAGAAATTGTTATAAGTTAAATTGTTTTCATCTTTTAATTTCTTCCTTGTGGCAAATTTTACGTTTTCAATCATTTTTATGGACTGAAATTTACTCAAGGAAAACAAAATGACTTTGTAATAAAGTTAGCTACATTAATTATAATTAATGACTAGTTTCCATTTTGTAACTTTAAGGCTCTTTTTTCCATCACCCAATAATACAACGAAGGAAATACGAATCGTAGCCAAAAACCAAATTTAGCTTGGAAATCACATATTAAAACGTCCTTTTCCTCGCTCAATAAAGCTTCTAAAATACGTTTTGCACATACTTCTGCAGACATACCTTTAGCAGTTGTTGCATCCATTTCTATTGTTTTGTTAAATAGAATTTGTTAAAATCCACAAATGAAATTATACAATTTCGAATACTTACTGCCATACTGTTCCCCTGTTGATGTCAAGGCATTTAATGACAGATTTGTTTTTATGTAACCAGGACTCACACATGTCACTTTTAAACACTTGAAAGCTACTTCAGCTCTTAGAGAGTCAGCGAAAGCCTGCACAGCATGCTTTGAAGCTGAATATGCTGATCTGTATGGCAGGGCAAATTTGCCTTGTACCGAACTAACGAAGCAAATGTGTCCCTTTTGCCTTTTAACCATAGAAGGCAATAAAGCTTTAGTTAAGGCTACTGAACCAAAATAATTTACCGTCATTACTTTTAGATCCACATCTAAAGTGGAGGTTAGAGCATCTGCTCTAACACTTATACCGCCATTATTAATTAAAATATCTATGCCGTTATATATATTTAAGGCCTTCTTAGCTAAAGCAGGAATCGCATTTAGTTCGGACAAATCTAATGGTAATATCGAAGGAGGATAAGCTGGACCAATCTAAAAAGAAAAATTGGACCTTATGTGTTTCACTAAGTTTGAATTCAAGTATTACCACTTCTATTGACAACAAATCTTTTTTCACTCTCTCCAACTCATCTACACGACGTGCTGCTAGTATTAATTTACACCCTGCCTTGTAGAAAGCATGAGCCAAAGCTTCTCCCAACCCCGAACTCGCGCCAGTTATTAATACCACTTTACCTGGCAGACGTTTGCGTTCTTTAGCTATTACAGATCTTCTCCAAAAATTTATAAGCACCAATGGAATAGCCA
This sequence comes from Linnaemya tessellans, assembly GCA_951800035.1. Classification (NCBI taxonomy): domain Eukaryota; kingdom Metazoa; phylum Arthropoda; class Insecta; order Diptera; family Tachinidae; genus Linnaemya; species Linnaemya tessellans. The sequence goes on along the minus strand of OX637532.1, from coordinate 152,140,224 downwards.
GAGGCATACATACTGTACCCAACACCCAATATAATATACTCCAATTGTTTGTGGCTGCGGGAGACGCACACTTCTCGACTGTATCGTATGTCATATTAAAAATGTCTAGATGAACTTTACTCTTATGTGTGGTTTGCAATAAATTTATTTATTGAAAATGAATTCTGAATCAGAAATTAATAGACTTCTTAGCGTACATATGTATGTATGTATCTGCGTTGTTTATAAAAATCAATGAATTTATATGACAAGTAATTTGTACTTTTATTTAGATTTGAACGTTAGAGACGCGAATATGGAACGCAAAGGAAAATGTAAATCAGCTGCTATCTACTGTCAATTGCGGGATGGTTACGCATTTGTAAATAAGAAAAATGTGAATAAATTTCAAGCCTATTTTATCTTGTTATATATATAATTAAATTTTATAACAATGCTGACATTAATACGAAATAACCCTCTTTTGAAACGTCTGTCTATAAATACCATCTGCTTTCAAGAACACGAATTGAATTCTCTTATAGTACCTGCAACTTACGTCCATACAACCCCAGTATGTAAAACTTTTTGGGAACGTGAGAAAAAATCTGGTTACAAAACCGCCTTGCCGCTACCGTCTAAAAAACGTTTAATACTCGATGGTTTGCGAGAACTTAAGGATGAAATTCATTTGTGGAAAGAGGAAATGAAAGAAAAATTTGAGTCAGATCCGATTCTAGTATTTCGTCCGGGTGAAACGGATATCGCTTTTAAATTCAAAGATAACTTATCACTTGATAGATGGGTTGTTACTACCGACATGGATCATAATGAAGGCAAGAGTACAGCGGCGCTTGAGCTAAGTAATTCAGGTGCTGGTCTTTTCCATGGGGTGGTAAGTTCAGAGCACATTAAAGATGGGATAGTAAAGAGGACTGGCTACGCAAGTATACGAACGAAGCGTGTTAGGGTAAGCAATTAAGTTTACTTAAAACTAACATAAACGATCTTATTATATTTTTATTAAATTTTTAAAACAGAAATCTTTTAAACGTGATGCTACATACGACTGGAGTCAGTACAATATGTTGGTACTGAAATTACGTGGTGATGGCCGTAGTTATCTGATTAACTTGCATTGTGAAGGCTATTTCGATTTGATGTGGAATGACGTTTATCATTATGCCTTGTATACAAGAGGTGGGCCGCATTGGCAAATAGCTAAGGTAGGTATTTAACTGAATTGTCTCATACGGCTGCAAAGTAAATTAAATTAAATTGGTAATCTATTTTCTTCCTTGTCTTTTGTGTGTCTTTAGATACCCTTTTCAAAATTTTTCTACTCTTCCAAAGGACGTGTACAAGATCGTCAGCAAGCCATACAGTTAAATCGAATCACCCATTTCGGGTTTTCGGTGGCAGCCAGAAACGGTATGGATGGACCATTCAATTTAGAAATTGATTATGTCGGTCTTCAGTTCGACCCTAGTCATCGCGAGGAATTCGCCTATGAAATGTACCAAACTCCTAAGTATATTGTAGCCACATAAGTAGAAAATGTCAGAGTTAATAAAATTTGTGCACAACGCCATGTTCGTCTAATTTGAAACATGAAAAATGTGATGTGCATTATGATTTTACTTGTTCATCTTTTTTTTAAATTAATAGAATTTCAGTATTGATATGGTATTAAAATACACGGGATTCACCTGTAAGGAGCCCAATTTCGCTACATTGAAATTTCTCATTGAATATTGGGAACGTTTGCAAACTTTTACAGTAGTAGTTATTATTACACTTATAGTACATTCAGTATCTTTGACAACGGGTTAGTATTACAATTATAAGCAGAAGTGAATTATATATAGTATGTTTGCATCCTATATAAGATATGTATCTGCAATGAGAAAAAAGCTCAAACTCATCACCAGTAATACAGAACGCTACTAATTAAAAATCAAGATAAATGTTCTAGAAGAGTTTGTAAGTCCGATAATGATAAAGTATATTTTATTCACAAAAGTTTTAAATTAACGGAAGTGTTTATTCGGGATTAGGAATAATTGATAATGAAAAACGGAAACAGCATAAAAATTATCAAGAAAATTAGCTTAGATTTAAATACAAGCCTACTGTTAGTCCCATGTTGGAAGACCTTAACTCGGTTAACTATAACTACACTAGAAATTACTTACATTGGTTGAAGTTTTTATAAAGTTTAAAGACATCCTGCTTGAAGTGTTATTATCCACTGGATATAAGTTGAATGTGTTACTTAATTTATTAACAGCTTTTTAAAAATGAAATATTTTCACATTTTTATGTATACACAAAATTTGCATCACGAGAATCACGGTATGTAAGCATTTTTACACTTGCAGCTTTACACTGTTTTTAACAACTTATAATTTCACAATAAACCACTTATGCACCACACATTATTTAACTTTTTATTTAAATACAATAAAATTTAGTTAATAATTTGCTCATGAGACTCAACACAAGTTCCGTTATGATTTTCCAATCAAGCTATACTTATACTACAAAAAGCGGGGAAAAATCAGCTGCAACAACAGTGTTGAGAAGTGAACAAATTAGTAAAAATTCTGCTAAACAATAAGAAATATATATCCAGCTATTGTGAATGGAAGTATCCGGTATATTTGGCAGTTACCAAAGAGATATTTGAATATAACCTTCCATATTATTTTCTTTTTGTTGCGAGAATTTCTCCTAAGGGTATAATTACAGGAACACCTTAAAAAAAAGGTTGTTATATATATAAATAATACATGTGTGCATTTTTGTGAGTTATATTTATGTTTTTTATTATTCCCTACAAGAACACTACCGAACATTTGACTAGTCATTTGTTTGATAGTGCTGAGGGCTTAATACCTCATTGCCTATACAAAACTTGCTATCATTTTCTTAAGGGCAATATGAAAAAACTGATGTATACAATCGTATACATGTGAACTTGCATCTCTGTCGTACTTATTAATTCTGCCGCCATTAGAAAATATTGCTCACCTGCTCACTCTAGTGCTTTTTTGTATACACATATGTCGCATCAGTTGATTGCTCAGTACTGAAGAATCAAATGACTACTCAAACCTGACAACTCTTTTCTGTTTTGTTTATATTCTTCAATGAAAATAAAAAAACAATTTATCAAATTATATTAAGGTTTTTATATTTAAATAATTTTAAAACAAATAAATAGAATCTTACAAACTAATAAATTAAACTTAAAAATATGTTGTACCCGTACTATGTAGTGCTGCAAAGGAATGCGAATGGCTAAAGTGAACAAAAAAACAAACAGCATTAATTAATCCACCAAGTTTCACTTACAATAATATCATATAACTTTACCTTAATTTTTTGAGTTTTTGATGAGCCAAGATGCAAATCACATTGTGCAAAGGGATGGAAATGCCTAAAATGAAACAAACAATAAATATTAAGCCAATGAGATTTACCTAGAATATATGTACATATATTATCTAAGTTTACCTTCATTTCTGGCTATTCCGTGTAATAACTTCTCAGTTTACCATAGTTGTTGTGCCATAGTTATTCCGTGATTTGTGTGCATTCATTACTGAATATTTCCACTACGGGAAAATATCTTTCGAATCACTATTATCTATAAAAACATGTTCTTGTTATATAAATTTTTATTTATAACTTTAAAAAATATACTTACGTATCCTATTTATTCACATGAGATAGATTCCTTTTTTAATTTACAGCACATTTTCCACCATAAATAAGGCACAAATAAAATAAACAAATATTAAAATTAAAAACAGAAATTGAAATCTAAAAGTATTGTCAAAAATTCAACAAATGTCAGTCATATGTTCAAGTGTGTTAGTGAAAATGTTATATGTGTATTAGTTTCAGTCATTCATTTCTTGTGGGGTTGCTATTATTTTTAGGAAAATACTTTGCGAAGAAAAGTTCAAAAGCATCTGTGCATAGATCTCATACACATATACATATATAAACAAATTGACACTAAGCTCCTAACAAAACATATAAACTCTACCGAGGCAGATTTACCAAGTTCTACCAAGGTAAATCTGCCTTGAAGTCTACTTTTCATGTGCTATGAGAGCCACGATGACAACTACACTGCTTAGAAATATAATCAGCTGTGCATTCACAAGCACCTTGTTCCATCTCTTTTTCGTACTTTTTATTTGCTCTCCAAATTTCAGAGACGAAATTCTCTATTGATTGTTTTTATTCCATAATTCGAACATTTGTTGACTTTTTTGTTTATTTTGTAGAAAATACTTTATTTGGTTTCTATTTGTTTTATTATTTTGCTCACTCAATACCTTATTTTAAAAGTTAAGCTAAAAAATTGAATTGGGAATAAGTTATTCGCAAAAGCAAAGTGCTATGCAATCGAAAAATAATTACTGGTTATAAATAATCAACGGGATATTAGTGAAACTTTTCTGCATTGGAGAAGAAAATATATTGTCTAGACGTTGCGTTTTACACAATCTACAACGTGGAAGTGGAATTGGTTAAATATTTTTTATCTAACAGAGAATTGCTGATAAAGAATATGGTAAGGTTATATATAAGATTTACATTGATTTAATTATATAGTACATATGTACAAAAAAGCGTTTCTTTTTCAGTTATCTTCTAGAGAAATCTTCGAAGCATAGAAACCTTTAATAAGACAATCCAATATTTTCCAGGTTTTTTATTTTCCTTTCTAAAACTGCTAATTCCGATTTTGAATCAATAATGTGCATTCATTATTGTTATTATTAACCACTATTTTTCGTACGAATTCTAGATACCGCACACTTGATATTTTAAACACTGTATCGGACCATTCTCTTCCGATTCAAATTGTAATTTTTAAATGTTTTGCTTAACGACCTTCACAATCTGTGATTTTATGTGTTTCTTTTGCTTGTACACATACACTTACTTATGTACACAGCAAGTATACAAAGGAATGCATATTTCTAGACAAGCACACCCCTCAATATTATTTGTATCACAACATAAATACCAATTGAACTGATAAAGAAAGTGTTTCTCGGCCAGACAGGTTTATTAATATGTGTGTAGGTATGTCTATATAAGACTTCGCTGAGTTGTCAAAAGCAAAATACAAAAATTACAAGTTCGCTCAATAAAACCGGTAACAATTCAAAAGTATTTTTGTGACTGGTATTGCGTTCAGTTGAGTTGATTCGTTTTTCTCTTAGTTTAACAGTCTTCAAGAAATCATTAGTATCTAGATGAGTTGTGATTGTGGTTACGTTGACACCTTTTGGCTAAAAAATTTTCAAAACTCACAAGTTAAACTTAATTTAAATTCAAATAAAATGGTGGGATGGCAGGTAAAGAATTAATTTTGTAATAACGTTTGTAGATACTTTGTTAACCTCTATATTATATTTTTTGTATAATAACATATACATTCGTATATATTTTTATTTCGTTTCCTTTTTTAGGAAGAAACATATCTTTATGATCCCGATTTACTGCTGAAATTGGATTTCCATCAAAGTCCTGCTAAATTTAACCCATTTATTTCTGCTGCCTGCCCCGGAGAGCCCTGGCTAAAAGTTCGTCCTTTGAAAGATGGTGACTATGACCGTGGCTTTCTGAAGTTGTTATCGCAGTTGACTAATGTCGGAGCAGTTTCACGAACGCAATTCCTAAGTGAGTATTTATTTATTATTGTATTAATTTATAATTAAAATAACAAGATAATAAAAGAAGAATATTTTTTCTTTTTTGATTAGTCTACAAATTTTACACACAACATTCTTTGTGTTTAACTTGAATGCATACAATTTGCAAACAAGTTTTTAAAAATTTATACATTTTGCGTGGAATACAAGTTTTCAGTTCGAAAAAATCTAAATTAATGAACCAAAAATTTCCTTTATAATATCGTAAAAATGTTATAACGAAAAATCTCGGAATCAAATAAAAATAATTATTATTTTATAAAAAGCTACAAATTAGTAACGGGTTTGTTCCGTTTTATTTCTTATATGTTTTATTCCAGCACGTTTTTCTCAAATGAAAGCAAGTGGGGATTATTTTGTAACCGTTATAGAAGATGCCCGAAAAAATGAAATTATTGGCGCTGCTTCTCTTATCATTGAACGTAAATTTATACATAATTGTGCTATAGTAAGACCTTTAAGGAAGAAAATGATATTTTTGAAAAGTGAAAACCTCTGCAACTTTTTTGTTTTAGCGTGGTCGTCTAGAAGATGTTGTGGTTAATGATTCCTACCGTGGTAAACAACTGGGAAAACTGTAAGTTGTTAAACTTAATAGATAATTTTTCGAAAATACTAGTTTACTTTACTCTTTAAGCATTGTGGTAACTGTCTCCCTTCTGGCTCAGCATTTGGGCTGCTATAAAATGTCTTTAGATTGCAAGGACAAGCTAATCAAATTCTACGAATCTTTAGGTTATGTTTTATTACCCGGCAATTCCAATTCAATGACCATACGTTATGATGAATCTCCAGCTGTAAAACAGAATATGACAGCTTTTAATGTTGGTGGCAGCGATGCTTGTCAAACTGTGAGCCTTGATTTTAACTCTTGACAATTAGCCGTCAGTACTGCCGCCAAATCAAAACTTTAAAACTGTTCAAATTATAAACATATTAACAGGCGTTTTCATTTACAACAAGAATATCCATAAAAACGCCTTTAACGAGAAAGGAACAAGTGTGGAGGTTTTCTTCTTATTTTGTTTGTTCTCTTTTTCAGATGTTTATTATTCTGCAAAATATATTAAAGTTCTGATTTCTCAAAGCTTTGTTTTAACTAAATTGCTTTGAGGGCAGTGCTGGCAATAGTTGCTTGGCTATTAGTATTTAGAATTAGTCAAGTATTATCTGCCTAAGTACTTATAACATTTTCAATTTTTTTAACAACTAAAGATTTTAAAATCACCAAGATTTATTTTTCTTTTCTTTTATGCTGTGCTGAAATTAAAAAAAACTGCAGGTAGTTTGTATTTTACCATTTAAAAGTACATTTATTAATTGAAAAATATATTTTTACATAAGAATTATTTCTATCCTAATTATATGTATGTATATAGTATACATGTATAAATACATATTAAAATAAAATTATATATAAAAGTCTTAACATTAATTGTTAATTTTTTCTTGTTAATAAAATCATTTTGTAAACAAATCATAAATTAGTAAGTACATGACTAAGATTACCATTTTCGAAAGTCAAATCAGTTCGCTATATCTCTTTTAATTAATTATACTCACACAAATGACCACATTTAGGGCATTTCGAATGATTGGCAAAATAGTCCATAACATGTTTTATATGACCACCATGTGAACAACCTTGACACCATGCATATAAACCTCTTACAACCAAATCACATATAGAGCATTTAGCCAAACGCATTGATTTACATTTCTGACAATACCATCCCACACTGCCACCTAGAGGCCGACCGCAGTCGCCACAATTTGTATGAACACCAGTAGATTTTTGGTTTAATTCTCGTACTCTTCGTAACCAAGATAAATTTATTATTGTGCAGGCCTCATTCCACATTTGATAGCGGTGCAACTGATCAATGTAAGTTAAAAACCAATGTTCCTAAAAAATCAAGTCTCTTTCTATTCGAAGCAAAAGCAATTTTTAATATATGTACGTACAACTAAAGCGTCTTCAATAGGAAGAAATTTACGATTTTCACCCATAACGATAAGTACAGCTAAAGCAGTCTGAACATCACCGACATCATTTTGCAACATCAAGGCATCGGCTAGAAATTTATGAGGTTCCCACAATGGTAAAGGAGGTATGGAGGAGACTTTTAAAACTGCTGGTAAATTTGGAGGCTACAAAACAGATACGGTAACAAAAACTAAAAGAGTTCAGGCAATAACATTAACCAACCGGTGACTTTTCTCGATTCTCCTTTATATCTAACTGAGGCCTAGCTGCTTGCACATCGCAATGCAACGCTGTTTCGGGCAAAGCTAAAGCTTTCGTGAAGTCCGGTGGGCCCACATAAATAAAACCATTGCGCAGTGAATCGAAATTATCAAAAGTAATTTCAGATAGTATTTGTGATTCTGAAAGTATGACAGAGCCACAAGGCGGGTAAGTTTGCTTGCCACTTGAACCACTACCATCCATTAAATTATCATCATCTTGAGATTTTATATCGAGATTATCATCGGACCCATTAACATTATTATTTTTGTTGTGCTCCCATTTCGAAACATCAGTACTAACTGCCTGTGCAGCCCGACGAGCATTTTGAGCATTTTTTTGATTAGAAAACGAATTGCGATGTTCGTATTTTTGCTTATTCATTTCGTTTGAACCATAACAAATCTCTATGAAATTCCAAAGAGTAGTGACATTGTGTTTCCCATGTTTACGACTAACATTAGCATTATGTTTGCACATATCGGCTAGTTTTTTACCGCTCAATATTGTATCTTTGGCACAGCCAATGAAACATTCATGTTCTTTAAGCTGTATCGAAATGTCGGAATCTACATACCCAACAAGCTGTAAGCAACAAGTCGTATAAAAATTTTTATTATATTATATTGAAGAAAGAACTCACCGATGTATTTAATAAAAATCTGCACATATCGGATTTACCAATATGAAATTGCTCCGACCCTATTATAGATTTTCTTCTACTGCTAAAATTTATAATTAAAGTATATTATAACTGCTGTATTTTTCTAACCTTAAACTTACAGGGAAACATTGGATTTCACTACTTGTGCCGCTGTTACGGGTAAGTAAACCTTTAATTTGTTTGCAAATGAGATGTCTCCTTTACGTCCTAGACTTGCACCTTGGACGTTTGCCTTGAAGGCCGGCCTAGAAGCATCTCTGAACGCATGGTTATAAATTGTAGAATCTTTACTTGTTGATAATAGAGAATTAGGATCATTGCCTTTCCATGATATGCCGGTTGTTACATCTGTGTGATCGTTAAATGAAGCAAAGGGCACAAAGGGACGTCGTATATCCCAAACGTGTATACTATAATCAACTACCAAGGAACAGCTTGCAATATGATAACTGAAAGATACAATTTTCCATTAGATACATAGATTCCTGACTTGGTAAGGTTACTAACGTTTCTTCTGGACGCCATTTAACTCGCCCGACCACAGCTATAGAGTGTATTGTATGTTCCAGAGAAGCTTTAACATCCATATTCCATATCTGAAATAAATAGGATTTATATATTTTAATGATTGTACTTAACAGTAAGCAAACTGTTGCTTGAATCTTTAATATGACCTTTATTTGCTTATCCCTACTACCAGTGGCTAACCAATTTTGCGTAGGGTGCCAGTCGCAAGTGTAAATTGGTTCCATATGGGCTGGAAATTGCAATATACATTTTTCAGTTCTGAAATATAAGAAAACTACTTTGTTTAAATTTAAGAATAATTTAAAAAGTTTACTATTTTGCACCTTCTCAAGTCCCATAGTTGAACAGTGCCGTTTTCCAAAACAGCAGAAAATAAGTTATTACTATGCGGGCTAAATTTCACATCTCTTACAGACTCTGAATTACTATAAAAAGTGTTGCAGGCTTTATCGGTACGTGTATCAAAGCATTTAATAGTGCCATCCTGTGAACCCGAAATAAGTGTATTTACTTCGGTGTTATGGAAAGTAACAGCGTGGGCAGTACGTTCGTGATCATTATATACCAACCATTGTTTTTGTTTACCGAATTTCGAAAGATCCCATACGGAAACTACCCCATTAGTGGCTGCGGTTGCCAATATATTTGAGTCTAAAGTGTTCCAAGCAACGTCATTTGAAGAATAGCTTAAATTTTGGTTTTTGCCACCGCGCATATTACACACCTCGGCGAATCCATCATTGTTAATAGCATAAACTTTAAGTACTGTATAATATAAACCAAAAATTATATATTAAACATAAGCATAAATACCAAAATCATAACAACTTACAGCTTCTGCCTGCTACAGCAATTTTATTACATTCTTTATTAAGCACCAACGCATTAGCATGACCCTCTTGGCAAATGCGTATTGAAACTGTGCCAGTATCTTCCAACATTTAAAGGCACTTAAAAATAATAAATATCACACTAATTGAATATTTTTAATTAACTTTGCATATCGCAACATTAAGCGATAATTAAAAACGAAAGTGCAGTAACACCCAAAACATATGTTTTTGATAAGAAATTGCGTTCGCTTCATAATGCAAATTGCCAACTTACATAACTCTCTTTTAAATTCTCTTTAACTTGAATAGATAGATGCCACACTTCTATTGTGTATTCTAAACACGAATTGTAGCGTAGAAAATCCCCGCCCTGTATATTTTTGTAGGCCTGTCAATCAGAGAATGGTCCTTACTTATGCAATGCAATAAGCCTAAACTAGAGCAAAGGGAACAATATTGCTATGATAAATGATTTAAACTCGGAATAAATGAATTTCTAGTGACCATTTTTATTAATTGTACTACTTCGGTGGAGAATATACTTCATGATTGTGTCAATGATGGCCGGGACAGTACTTCATGTGAAGAGGTCGACAATTAACATAACTCGAGCTAATATATATATATATATATATATATATATATATATATATATATATATATATATATATATATATATTAAAAATTCCATCTATTTATGTCTGATTGACAAAACCTAGGGTGTAAGCTATTAACCGGCTTTTATTTTCAAGGCGAAAACACTTCAAGCAACCGGCTTTGGCAATTAAACGTTAAGTCTGGCAACAATAACCAGTGTCAGTTCTTACCGTCAAAACTCGTATTTTTAAATTTTAGCTTTTATCTCTATTGCATTCTTGGGAAATAATTTAATTATTTAATTATTACAGGTGGTAACAGCGAAAGTAAGTCTATTTTATAAGATTTTCATATGTAAACGAAAAACTTTAGATGCGATAAGCGTGTTTTCATTGGCGGTGATTGCGCCAGAATATGGAAATTGCTTTCTCCAACTTGCTTTTGGCTTTGAATTTGTAATGTTTACTTATACATTAAAAATTTCTGTTTTGTTTATTTTTCTCTAAGTTGCAAAAGAATAGGTAGCAGTGAACTATTTTATAAACAATTTAAAGTTGCTTACTACAAATAAAAGACATGCCGGATGTGAAAGTAACACCGTTGGGAGCTGGCCAGGATGTGGGACGCAGCTGCATACTATTAACAATGGGAGGAAAAAATATTATACTAGATTGTGGCATGCACATGGGCTATAACGATGAACGCCGCTTTCCCGATTTCTCGTATATTGTGCCGGATGGACCGATCACAAGTCACGTTGATTGTGTTATAATATCACATTTTCATTTAGGTTTGTAAAGGTTGTACCTAATATTTTCAAAGAATTATAAAATTGTTAACATTTTTACTTAGATCATTGTGGTGCCTTACCCTATATGTCCGAAATGGTTGGTTATTCTGGACCTATATATATGACCCATCCCACCAAGGCTATAGCCCCAATTTTATTGGAAGACATGCGTAAGGTTGCTGTGGAACGCAAGGGGGAATCAAATTTCTTTACTACACAAATGATAAAAGATTGCATGAAGAAAGTAACTGCTGTGACTCTACATCAAAGTGTAATGGTTGACAGTGAGTTAGAGATCAAAGCCTATTACGCAGGCCACGTGCTTGGAGCCGCTATGTTTTGGATACGCGTTGGTTCACAATCTGTGGTCTATACAGGGGATTACAACATGACCCCTGATCGGCATTTGGGTGCAGCGTGGATAGATAAATGCCGACCAGACCTTTTGATATCAGAGTCAACTTATGCCACTACCATTCGTGATTCTAAACGTTGTCGTGAGCGTGATTTTTTGAAAAAAGTTCACGAATGCGTGGCTAAAGGAGGAAAGGTACTAATTCCTGTTTTTGCTTTGGGAAGAGCACAGGAATTGTGCATACTTTTGGAAACTTATTGGGAGCGCATGAACCTCAAATATCCGATATACTTTGCGTTGGGGCTAACAGAGAAGGCCAACACTTATTACAAAATGTTTATCACCTGGACTAATCAAAAAATTCGCAAAACATTCGTGACCCGAAACATGTTTGATTTCAAGCACATTAAACCTTTCGACAAAACCTACATAGACAATCCTGGTGCAATGGTTGTATTTGCTACGCCCGGTATGCTGCATGCCGGTTTGTCTTTGCAAATTTTTAAGAAATGGGCTCCTAATGAGAATAATATGGTTATAATGCCGGGTTATTGTGTCCAAGGAACTGTGGGTAACAAAATTCTGAGTGGAGCTAAGAAAGTGGAGTTTGAAAACCGCCAGGTTGTAGATGTTAAAATGTCTGTGGAATACATGAGCTTTTCAGCTCATGCAGATGCAAAAGGTTCGTAGGACAATGTAATTGTTTGATGAGTAGTCATGTTTTTTGAATGATTTTGAAACATGATGGGACTTCTTGTCACATGTGCAGTATTTGAATGGATATAAACTTAATTAACTTGACTAACGTATTTTTTATAATAAGAAATAAACTAACAAAAGAATTTGTTTTTAGGTATTATGCAGCTTATTCAAAATTGTGAACCCAAAAATGTCATGCTTGTTCATGGAGAAGCCGAAAAAATGCAATTCTTACGCACAAAAATTCGAGAAGAATTCAATATTGAAACTTATATGCCAGCCAATGGTGAAACAGCTGTTATATCTACACCAGTTAAAATACCAGTCGACGCATCAGTATCATTGTTGAAAGCTGAAACACGCATTTACAACGCCCAACCACCCGATCCGAAACGTCGACGTTTAATACATGGCGTTCTAGTTATGAAAGATAATCGTATTATGCTGCAAAACCTAACAGAAGCTTTAAAAGAAATTGGAATTAATCGCCACGTGATGCGATTTACATCCAAAGTTAAAATGGATGATCCTGGACCCAAAATGCGTACAGGAGAAAAATTATTGGCATTGTTACAAGAAAAATTAACTGGATGGACAGTGTCGATGCAAGAAAACTGTACGATTGTGGTTGAAACGGTGGAGATTAAGATCGAAGAAGATGAAAATGATACTAAACACAAAACCCTTTTGATAACATGGACTAATCAAGATGAAGATATTGGTGCATACATATTAAATATGTTACAAAATATGTTTTAGTCAAAAAGTTGTTGTACAGTAAATAAAATTTAAATACACGAACGTTTTTAATTCTCTAAAATTTTTTGAAATAATGTGTCTTAAAATACAATTCATTCACTTTTCTAATGGGACGACTGATTTAATGGCAAAAGTACGAAAGCTGAATAAAATACATTGATGTTTTAACCGATCCCACTCATATATACATATATATATATATATATATATATATATATATGTATATATATATATATATATATATATATATATATATACATATATATATGTATATATATATATATATATATATATATATGTATATATATATATATATATATATATATATACATATATATATATATATATATATATATATATATATATATATATATACATATATACATATATATATATATATATATATATATATATATATATATACATATATATATACATATATATATACATATATATATATATATATATATATATATATATATATATATATATATATATATACATATATATATATATATATATATACATATATATATATATATAGATATATCAATATATATATATATATATATATATATATATATATATGTATGTGCATACATATATATATATATATATATATATATATATATATATGTATATATATATATATATATATATATATATATATATATATATATATATATTTCTTAAAACTGTTAGAAAATTTTTATTTGACATATTGTCACAACTCTATTTTAATGAAATTTATTTGTTGGTGGTCAAGCAATGTATATGCATTTCAATCCTTCAGGCTGATTATTTCATTTCCATATGAGTTTCAAGGGCTACTATGCTTATTCTGCTGTGATTTCTGAAAATAATTTGTAGTTTACAAATTGTGAATTCTCAGATGGTTTTCAGAAGTATGTGCATAAGATAAGAGGTTTTTAACTTTTCAAAACTGTAGTTAAAATCTACTGATAATTTGGTAAAGCACCAATGATATGCATTTAGACATTGCTTGACCACCAACAAATAAATTTATTAAAATATTTGATAAAACATTTAAGTAAATAGAAATTCATAAAAAAAATTCCATTTCAAAACGGTAGTAAAGACTTTCGTGGAACCATGTGGAATGAATTCGACTGCCGTGAATATACAAAACTGGAACCAATTAAAATAGGAAGAAAAAAATTACAGTTGTTAACTTCACACCATAAATCATGTGTAAACACAAAATGTCAAAAAACACAGATGACACAAAGGTTAGTTGTCAAGAAAAAATTATCGCATACGTCATGAAAAGCTTGTGAAAAATTAAGAATTTATACAAAAACATGAAAAATTACACAATAAATTGTACATTAAAATAAACTTTAGTTGGTAGTGCTTAACTGTATTTAAAAAAGTTTCCACGAAAATCAATTTTAAGATCATAAATTTGATACGAACATTTGGAATTATTGGTGAAAATAGTGGAAAGAAAAATTAGAAAAAAAGTAGAAAAGCAACAACGTACGAAGGCCGATCATAAAAACAAACGGAGAAAACAAAAGACATTTTTTGTTCTTTTACACAACAAAAATTCAGCAGCTGTTAAAAAGTTAGAAAAATTTTCATTAAATATTAATAACAAGAGGAACTAAAGCTGTTAAAGACGCGAAGAAACATTTAATTTTTTAACTGTTTTGTTAAATAGAAATTTGTAACAAAATATTTGGGCGACGAGCAAAGCACATGATGTGGTCGTTCTTCTCGCGCGACTCTTCAAAGGACTTCCCTTATGATATTGGCGAACCAGTAGCGGGATTCGAAGCACATTCCATATGGACACTACACAAGGCCAAACGTAAAGGGTCGCTGGAAGAAGTATCAGTGTTTGTTTTTGACTTGCGAAACGGTTCAGATGCTAAGTGCGAGTTAGCAAAGGCATCATTGAAGAGATTAAAGACCCTTAGGCACCCAAGTATATTACAATTTTTAGATTCATTGGAAACGGATAAAATGCTTTATGTGGCCACCGAGCATGTCGAGCCTTTGGGAACACATATTCAAAAACTATCAACAGAAGGCCCTCAAAAGGATTTATATCTCGCATGGGGAATATTTCAAATCACGGTAAGCTTACAAAAATTCGAATCAAACTAATAATAATTAATGCACATGGTTTTTCAAATTATAGCGTGCTTTATCATTTCTAAACAATGATGGCAGTTTGAGACACAATAACGTTTCCGTGTGGTCTGTATTTGTAAACTCCTCCGGTGAATGGAAATTAGGTAGTTTAGAGTATGTGTCGCCGGCTGATGGAAATCCTATGCCACCTATTAAAGTGCCACCTTCTCTGGAGGTTTATGATCCACCGGAAAAAAATGATCAATCTAAGTTGAAGGCGGCTACAAAATGGTAGAAACCTTAATGATTTTTCTTAAAGGTTATTTGTAAATATTGAAATTTTATATTGCAGTTCTGCTGACATGTGGGGCCTAGGCTGCTTGGTGTGGGAATCGTTCAATGGTCCGCTGCGTTCCCGTAGCGGCCTAAAAGATATTGATAACATACCTAAATCTCTTCAGTCTTTATATTGTGAACTTGTAGGGGCCTCGCCTTCAAATCGCCCTAATCCAGCTGATATTATCACAAGATGTCGCAAACCGGGCGGGTTTTTTAAAAACGATTTAGTTGATACTCTGTTGTTTTTGGAGGAGATTCAAATAAAAGATAAAGCAGAAAAGAATCGCTTCTTTTCTGGTCTAACATTGCATTTGGACAATTTTCCTGATAATGTGTGCAAGTAAGACATTTTGTAATTATTATGGGCTTCAATAGAAATTGATAAGCTTATTTTGTTTCTATAAGACATAAAATTTTACCCCAATTGATAACAGCGTATGAATATGGTGATGCTGGCTCAGCTGTGTTAGCGCCAATGTTTAAGGTAATTATTTTTTTTTTTTGTTTTTTTATTTTATATTTTATTATAGCAAAACAATAACAATTTTTAAGGGCTATTTTGAATCCAAATATCTTTGGAATTTTTCAGGATTATGCAGAAAAAATTATAATTTTAATAAACAGGTGGTAAAAAACACCATTTAATTTTCAACGTGCACGGTAAAAGAAAAATACCAACGTTAATTTCGTATCTCGCCTCATGCTTATCATGCTAATATGATATTAGCATCATAAGAAAATAAATGGAATTTTAACTCAAGTAATTGTCATTACTTTGTAATCGATTTATTTTATTTTTTATCATTATTTGTATGATGAATTGAGTGACGTTTATATTGAAATGTATCAAGGAAAAGTTTTACGAAGCATATTTTTTACTTTAATTTCTCTACTCACGGTCGTAAATGCCTCTATACATATTAAATAAACTCATACCGCAAATGATAACATGTCTCATTAATTTCGCAACGACTACACCGAAAATATTCTTAATTCTTAAAATTATTACAATATATACATATTTTGTTCCTTTTTTTTAGTTGGGGAAACTATTAGATGAAGCAGAATATCAAAAACGTATTGTACCCTGTGTTGTTAAATTATTTGCTTCCACCGATCGCGTAACACGATCACGTCTTTTGCAACAGCTAGAATTATTTATTGCGCACTTACAACCACAAGTGGTAAATGAGCAAATTTTCCCACAAGTTGCGCATGGATTTCTAGATACAAATGCTACCATTAGAGAGCAAACTGTAAAAGTAAGTGCAATGTATTTTTTATAGAAGTTAAAAATAAAAATATTGTTTAACAACAAATTCCAACAGTCAATTATACATCTGGCTCCTAAATTAAATTATAATAATTTGAATGTTGAAGTATTACGCCATTTTGCTCGCTTGCAAGCTCGCGACGACCAGGGTGGCATCCGGACAAATACCACTGTGTGTTTGGGTAAAATAGCACCACATTTACACCCACAAGTGAGTGAAAACATGTTTTCTGTTTATTTGTTGTTTATTTCAATTTTAATTTCAATTCAATAGGTACGACAACGTGTTTTAGTATCAGCTTTTATAAGAGCAATGCGGGATCCCTTTCCTCCTGCTAGAGTGGCGGGTGTTTTGGCTTTGGCTGCCACCCAGCAATACTTCTTATTAAAGTAAGCTGTTTTCCATAATATATTATTTATTAAGATAACAAACTTAAATATTTGTTGTTATTTTTATATGTAGTGAAGTTGCAAATCGTGTCTTACCTGCATTGTGTTCGCTTACTATAGATCCTGAAAAGTCAGTTCGCGATCCAGCCTTTAAAACTATACGAGGTTTTCTGGGAAAACTAGAAAAAGTCTCTGAAGATCCTAGCCTGAGAGAAACAATGGGTAAATTTGTGCATGTCATTTTCATACACTGTATTCAAAAGAATCTGTTTTGTTTTATAGAAGCAGATGTTCATACCGCCACTCCCTCAATTGGTAACGCAGCTGCCACTTGGGCGGGATGGGCTGTAACAGCAGTAACCTCTAAATTCTATCGCAGTCAAAGTGATTCTTCGAGACCCCGACCTCCACTTACAGGACGTAATTTATCAAAGCCGGCTTCTTTGGGTATATAGTTTATTTTTGTTTAACATTAGAAAATAATCTGAAACCCTCAATATTATTTTGCAGAACAACCTTCTAGCAGTAGTTTATCGACGACCACCTCATCAGTAACGTCCATGACTTCATTGGAGCATGAAAGTAATGATACTTCAGCATCTGCATCTGATTATGGCAACAATGATTGGGATAATGAGAATTGGGGAGAAATGGATGTAAGTGTGTTCTTCTTTAGATAGGAATTAATAAAATATAAGAGTTTAAACTTTAACATGTTGTTAGACATCGCAGGATCCTAGTTCTCCAATGGCTGGTTCACCCAATAATGGTCCTTTAAATGCCTCATCCACATTAGCCGAAGTAAGAGATGGTTGGGACAATGAAGAATGGGGCAGCCTGGAAGAAGACCCGGTAATTCTATAGCCGTTTTTAATACTCAATCAAATCTAACCAATAACTATCTAACAATTAATTGTTATTTAGGGCGAAGAGGAAGCTCAAGAGCAAGAGCAACAACAACTTCAACAGTTACGACAATCACCTTTGCGACCACATCAACAACAATTACAACAACACCAATTGAATGAACTTATCGAACCATTAGCCAAGCTTAACTCACACAATACATCCCCCTCAAAACAACAAATATCAACGACGGCCTCTCTATCAGCAAACTTACGACCAAAGGATTTATCAACAAATTTTTCTTCGCTTAGCAATAACGTAATATCACAATCACCATTCCTAAACTGCAATAATGTCAGTCCACCTCAACAGAAATCACCACAACATCATGTTAATAATTCAACGAATAATGCAAATTGGAATAGCGATTCATGGGCTGATGGTGAATTCGAACCAATTGATGAACCAATGACGGGTAAGTTAATTTTTATTTCATTAAGTATTTGTGATATTATTATTTTAAATAGCACTCACTGACCATCATATTTTCATTATTCATACATATAATAGAACTAACGTTTTTGCAGTTTTTAATTTATATTTTTGCACATGGTGCATTTACAACTTTCTTTACATTTTTTGTTTGTATTCCAGGTAATGCAAAACTTGATGAGGCCAGACGAAAACGAGAAGAAAAAAAATTACAACGTCAACGTGAACTAGAAGCACGACGTGCTCAGCGTAACAGTGGTCCAATGAAATTGGGCGCCAAAAAGCTTTAAAAACTAGCATTTAACTGTCATTTTAAAACAGTTAAGTGTCCAGTTTTACTTGTGTAACTAAATTATAAATAAAAATAAATATCAAATATAAATAGTTATAATTATTCTCGTCTATACATACATACATACATATATACATATATTTTTTTCTACATTAATATTTTTAGCTTAATTATGCGATATTTAATATAAAAGAAATTATATAACAAAGATGACAAAGACATAAATTGCATGCCAGAATAATATTTATCAAATAAAAATTTACAGATGTTTAGGAAAAATATTGATACTTTAAGCATTGAATGCGATAACAACAAAGTAACAAGTAATTTAATTAAATCTAAAAAAAATTCAAAATAATTAAATATAGAAAATATTCCCTTCTTAATTTTTTATTTAGCAATTTTAATTTTGTACTTTACTGCAAAGCACTGTGGATCAAATGCAACACTAGCTGCACAAAATAAATTGAGAGATATTTTCAAAATAATGCATGGTTGACTCTCGAATGATAATCTTGACATTTTTGAAATATATTTAAGGTTGAGCCGCAAATAAAAATCTGGACAAATAGGGCATAAAGGTTAAAGCAATTATGTATAAAAACATTTGCTGTTTATTCTTCTTTTCTAAACTCTAAATACTCGTAGCTCTTTATGCTTAATAATTTCTTGTTTATTTAAAAAAATTCCGACCAAATTTAAATGCCAAATTTAAATATCATAAATGGAAAAAACCATTTGGCAAAAATCCCTAAAAAGTAAAAATAGATTGAAAAGTTGCTGACAACTTCGAATTGCAAGAGAATATTATGCTGTCAATTAAAAACATGAAAAATATCAATTTATTTATTAGTACAAGAGACAGCGCATCGATTTCTGTATTTTAACTTTTTGTATTAAGTAAGAGCAAAATTCTGATACCAAATCATCTTATATCTACAGCATTCTTATGATGTCGTTTCTGAAACAATTCTTGGAAAATCATGTTGAAGGGCATGCAGTTTTTTGATTTGAAAATCTATTTCACATAGTTTTGAAAGATTGTAATACTATAAGGACTCTCACTTTTATAATATTGTCCTTCTAGATCTAGATTTGCTATCACAGTGCAAACCGCGAAAATCTCCATGTTTAACGTTTTTCTTATTTCTTTAAATGAAAAAAATATTTTGTTTTGTTTTTTTTTCTCTACCATTAGAAGGCATTTTTGTGCAAATATCAGTATTTATTGTTCACTTCTTAAGCTAAAAGAATTATATGTATTTTGTTCCAAATATAAAAAAATATTCAAAAATTCTTTGTTTTTGTAAATTTTGCAAAATATTAATTACTATTAAAAAATGTATATCGACTTGAATTAAACAAAGAAAGAAATCTAAAAATAATGTAACTAGGTCTTAAATAAAATTTATTATTAAAATCTAAATTAAGCTTATGAATTTTGAATTTTATAGAAATAATTAAAGTCGTAATTTAGAATAACAATAAATTGTGTAAAATGAAATAAACTAATTAAATATAAACAAAAATTTATATCGTCGGAACAAGAATAATAAAACAAAAAATAAACGACAAAAAAAACAGAATTTATATTGTCAAAATAAGAAAGATAATTATTGTAAAATATACTAGATTTATTTTAATTAAACTTTCCATGTTAAGAGCTGTTTAAAAGAAATAAAACAAGAGTTTTTATAATACACACAAACACACACATAATTTTTTGTAGTAAATTTTTATCACAATTGCTATGTTTGTTTGCTTTTACATATTTTTAAATATAATTTTTTTTAAATATGTTTTATAATTTTACACCCAAAAGTGTATAATAATTAAGTGTCTTTAGTAGTTATCAAAAAGTGAAACAGTTTGCAGCATCTGATCAAATCTGCATGTTACTTTAGAAGCATAAACAAATACTTTAGGTGACCTAAAAAAACTATACCATCTGCTTTTAGGAGTAGAAAAATAATTAAACAATTGAAACAAGCTCGATTACTCTTGGTATACATATATACATATCTGTCGAAAACCAAAAGATTTTAAATAAACTCATCTACAATAACTTTTTAATACGTTCTTTGATTTTGGCAATAATTAAATGCTGGATTGTCTCTAGACAAAATAATGCTTATACTGAAAGTTTGACTCTTCATATTAAATAAACCTTTTTTTCAAAAATTCTTGTTACTCACCAACATGTCAATGGAGGCTACAAATAAAAAATTTTCTGAGGCCTAGGGACGGCAGGTTTTTGTCTTTGCTCTTATCAATTTATAACATACATATTTGTTACCTGTTAACAATTAGAACGAAGCAACAGATCCCAAAGATCAGTCAATTATATATTTTATGGTTTTCCAAAGATATTTGCTAATCACACAATCAATATAAATTTCGCAATCGAAAATTTTTATATTCAACTTGATTGTGCTAGGTGTTTTGGCTTTATCCCGAAACGATTTTCCGTAAAAGATTAAATTCTTAGCATTTTACAAACAGGGTATCAACAATCAATCATTCAGATTACTTGAAATCAAACTATTAATACTCATATCTACCGCAAAACTTATTGAAATGTTTTCTTCCAGTTCTAATAAAACAAGTCTTAAAGAAAAATACAAATTGTTTTGTAATCTAATACAAACACCCGAGTCACTACGTCAACCTTAATAAATCCAAGCAATTTTTTTTTTTTTTTTTTTTTTATCTTGGACCAGCACTCAGGGGATGACCCCTATATATGCAATGCATTGCGCCGGAACTGAAAACGAGGGGATAGTATTGAGCGGACAGATTAGGAAAGATGAGAAGATAGACAGTTGTTTTTTGTAGCTATTTCAACCTTTTACTTCGCCGGCTAATTTTTGCTACAGGGCCGGCGAAGGTGGGTGCTGTTACTCTGCTTTTTAGTACATGATAGTGTCGGTCGCTGCCAATTATGTTCAGTGATCAGTGACTATGCCTTCATCATTGAAACAGGCTGACAACAACTAACACAACCACGCACTAATGCTGATCAGAAGAATTCAACACAATATTTCATGACTCAGCGAGGGCTCGAACTCACGACCCTCCGCTTCATAGTCTCGTGTTCTACTACTTCAGCCACCAGCACCCACCATCAGCCACCAGCACCCACAATTTCAGTTAATGCGGTTGTCGAAACGACTTTGTTGTACTATATTAACGAAACACATATCACTTGTTTTTAATTTAGTGCAAGCTGATGAGACAATTCAACGCAATAAGGCCTTATAGACATATGTAACAGTATTTTTCATTATTTTATAAAAAAATATTCTGAAAATCTTTTAAATATAGTCGCCGATACTAACAATCATTAATAAAGTATACTTTAACCCCGGTATTCATAAAATTTAAAATGAGTTTGAAATGTATTTTAATCAAATTTTTTCATACAAAATTTTCTTAAAACAGGGAGCAAATTACGGCACTCGATATCGAACGAAATTTGTATTTAAATTGTATGGAAATTTCGTTCGATATCGAATGCCGTAATTCGGCCCCAGATTTCAAATACGTTTTATTTTTTTATGAATACCGGCGTAAGTGTCTAAAAACAGTATTTCCACACAAAATACTGGTTTTAAACTCTTAAATCATACTTTGTGAATTTGAGCCATTATTTTTAAGATATTTCATACATTTTCAGTCCATTTCAATCGAATTGCATAGTAACTTGCCTGCGTTTGTTGTCTTTTTCATTTCCGACGTAAAATTTGTTTTCGAAATTCGGGGATAGTAGGTCCTCTGGTAGTCAATGGATTTTAATTTTGTATTTTCTTAAAAATTCGACTTGAGCAAGATTGTTTTTAGGCATTTTTTAAAAACATCCAGACATATAGACTAGTTTTTATTGCACACCAATTTTGTTGTAAAACTATTTTGGAGAACAACAAATTTAATAAATTTTGTTTTAAATGTTTTTCTTAATTTTTTTTTAATACATTTCGTTTCCTTATTTTATTTATTTTTTTTTTAAAACTTAACAAATGTACAGTTTATAAAAAAAATAACATTTTAAATTATAAAAAAGTCCCAAAACATATTGAAATCTTTCCATATAAAAATATATTTTTACGAAAATAATTTAACAAATAAGAACATCAAATTATTTTTATAGACAAATTAAAAAGAAAAAAGTCTTACAATCTCCTTGAATTGCAAAACCAACAAATTAAATATTTAAATCAAATGAAAAAGGATAAATAAAAAATAAAACATCAATAATTTCTTACAGCTTTTCCGATTAGAAAACGAACCAACATTAAAAAAAATCATGAAACCCGAGCACCATTTAACAATATACGTTGCTTTAAAAAGTTTTAATTTTCCTAAATAAAATTATTTTATAATATTTATTTTCTTTTTTAATTAAGATAATTTTTATTAAAACTAACAACTATTAAAAAGGAATGTATTTTTCGTAAAAAGATTTAAAAACCGAAAAGAAAACCAAACAAATAATCACTGTGTGTTATTTTAAATCAATAATAAAACATACTTATAAAACACAAATAGAGAAACTTAAAATTTATTACAAATCTTTCATATTGAATTCTGCTCCTCCAATTCCTTCCGTCTCTCTGCTCCTCTCTACTATAGTTGTCTTTTTTAATTGTAATTGTAAACCAAAAACAAAAAAGAGAAACATAAAATTTTTTCCATTTTGCAAAAACAAAAAACAATCTCATTGTCAGTTACATTTTTCCTCGATTACCACGACAAGAAGAATAAGAAAAAAAAATTAATTTAAAATAACACGAAAAAGAAATTTCGTATTATAGCAAAATACCGTTAAAAACATCCTCGCTCGAGGAACAGGACATAATTTCTAATATCCTGTAAATATGGTACCTCCAAATAAAAAGAAATTTTTTTTTGCTAAAAATTGTATGAAAACGAGTAAACGCAAACATATTTAAACAAACAAACAAACCAACAAAAAACATAAACAACTAAATGTTTAGACAATTTTTTAAGACTGCAACAAAAAGAAGAAAAACAAAAATTACAAAAATTTATAAAACAGATATAAAACAAAATTCATTGAAGTGGTAATTTAGTAATTAAACAAGAAAAATTAATAAAAAAGCAAAAAAAAAAAAAATAAATAAATGTGTTTTAAGTGGATTCATAATTGAACGACTGAAAGACTTTTTTATCAAATAATGTTTTTACAAAAGTCTTCAAAACAGTTGTTGGCAGGGTCATGTTTATAACAACTGACTGCATTATTATTATTTTTCTGTTTTTTTTTTTTTTGTAATCAAAACACTTTTTCATCAATATTGTAAATAATGGAACTATTTTTATTTTTCAATGCTAAATATTTGCGTATTTTCTCTTGGAACTTCTTTCATATAATCGAATATTATTATTCAGCCTTTCAGTCGCAAAGCAGCTCTGAGTCAGTTAACATCAAGCCTCGTTTGCAATTATCTTTTAATTGTTTACTCTCTTTCGAGAGTTTTGCGTCTCACTCGCACTAGTTAATTTCAACACCTCAGATAACTGTATAGTTTTACAGTTCTTCTGAGGAATATTCCGTGGTTAACTACGTTGCTACTTCCTATGTGAAGGCATAGGTCGCGTACAGTCAGTCACAGTAACGGAAGAAAATACGGGTTAATAACATCGCCGGCATATAGTCTAAGTCACTCCGTCGGCATCTGTGCACCAAATACTTTGCAAATTTACTTTGTAAAGTATTTCAACATACAAATACAAATACAAATATTCAGCCTTAAAATTCGACCTACTAATTCTTTGGTTAATGACCCGACTATTGTTCTTCAAAGTTCTCTACGCCGCCAAATGAACTATCGGTATTTAACTGCACTAACCACGATGACATGCTAAATAATCGTATAATAGTGCTGCTTTTTCTAAAATTTTATACAGTAATTAAGAAGGCGCTGCTGACCTTAAGTTACGAAAAATTTTGAAGCAGATTTTTCTATCTAACTGCTAAAAAAAACTTTGAGGATATTCGGCTAGAAATTTTAAATTTTAACTTCTCTTATCTAGTTTGGTCCATTGCCTTTCTAGTAGGGAGGTCTAATCTTATCTGTTTAGCTTTTTTAAATGAAAAGTAAAGGCCAGTGCTTCTAGTCCTAGAGAGAGTATATTTTGAGGTTTTAAAGCCAGCGCTCCCATACAAAATACTGGTTTTAAACTCTTAAAGTATACTTTAGGATATGTTCTGACACTCGCGTAACATATGCGATTGCGTATTGTGATCCGTATACCTAAATACGAGCCTAAATAGGTTGACAACGATGATCTATTAGAAGTTAATCACTTACATTCTACTTGAATACCTGGGCGAAGTAGGCAGTCATAAAAATCAAATGAGCATGAAACCAAATATAATAAATGAAATTTATAGACAGTTTAAATTAAACTAAAAAGTCAACATTTCCAGTTTTTTTTATTTAAATGAGCGTTACTTTTTAATTGTAAAAAATTGCACTAAAACGCTTACCAGCAACATATGCTTATTTAAAAGATAAGGCATATCAAAAGAAAAATATATTTTTAAAATTTTAAGGTTTAAATGAACTCGATCGCTACAAAACTTACTTATTATTATTGCAAATATTCAAGTTTACAGCGGCCCACTCACTTGCAATATAACTGTGCAATTTTTCATATTGTACAATCATATCGCCAATGTGTATGTCACAATCAAAAGCATATATTGGCAGAAAGTAGTGCAATATACTGTGAAATGTGTTGGCAACATTGTACAATATTGTTTTTGTTTTGCTTATAGGTTATGTTTACTTTTTATTGTAAGAAAGTTGTGCAATATTTTATTTGAACCTATTGCGCCACTTATTGAATAATTGAGGTCAAAATGGAAATAATATTGCAAATAACATATACAATAATATTGTATAATGGATGGGCCGCTTAAGGCCTGTTTTCTCAATTCGCAAAGCTGCCATCAAATACTTTTTAATATATTTTAAAACCTAATGTGCTCTTAAATATTTAAAAAAAATATCTGCGTCTGGCAAAAAATAAAAATAATTATACATTAAACAAATTAATTTTTTAGAATTTTGGAATTTTCAAAAAAAATTTCTTGAAATTGTGGAAAAATCAAAAACAAATTTCATATTCTTCACATTAGTTACTTCATTTTTCACCAAGCGCGAGCGGATTTTCCATCGAAAGCATTGATAAATAAAAATTTTATAGAACTGTAGAAACTGAATATTTATTTTAATTTTTTTTACTAAACACCCCACTGTGTATTTCTACTTTATGTGATGTTTTATGGAATTGTAGAAGCTGAAGAATTATTTTCACTTTTTTTTACGAAATACCCCACTGTGCACTTCTACTTTAGTGATGTTTTAAGTACAATCCAGCAAAGGACAATACGAATATGATCTGCAGAACTTTTCAAAGTAAATCGAGAAACTACTGTAAAACTTTGTCTTGCGCCTAGTAGAAAATCTGTTTTTACAGTTTTAAGAAACCCCTCATATAACAACCAAAAGGCTCTTAAGTATTAATAACACCAGTAATAAGAAAACAGCGCGATACCTCCCTCGTATACCCAGTTTAATGCATTAACTTTTCTTTCTTGTATTTCACAAATTAAATCAACAAGCAACAAACATGTTTATGAACCAATAATTCATTAATACAAATTGAAATTGACCCAATTTGCCAGTTGCATAAAAACAGCAAGCAAAGCGTGTTGTCCCCTCCTCTTGCTGGAAACCAAAATCCATACAATTTGTAAATAATCTGAAGAAAACTGTATGTATTTGCAGTTTGAAATTTGTTTTCATATTTTGTAGGAGTCCATATGTTTAACCATAAACAGCTACAACAAATGAATAAATAAATAAAAAAAACATTTGTGTGCAACACGTGTGTTGCTCTTTTCATTTTTCACAATGTTTTGCAATCTTTAAACCTGTTTTACTTTTTCATGTTTTATTTATTTACAAAATTAAGGGATTATTTGTGTGTGGAAAACAAAAGGAACAAAAAAATAGAAATCAAAAAAAGTGTACTTTGACACAGATACAAGAAGGAACGGGTGAGTGCGGAGTACTCTTGCAACGATACAACAACGGCAGCAGTCAGTTTTGTATACGAGTATGAACGTATGAGTGTATTTTTGTTATCATTGCTGGGGCCAACTTTGTTTCATTCATTCACAAATGCAGGCGAAACACACCACGTTGAAAAAACTGTTATTGTATGCCACAACAACATGTTGCATGCTGCAACCTTATTTTGTGTGTCGTTTTTTCTTTTTTCATACAGTAACAACTTTTCACAAACAGCTGCTAAAGTTGGCGCGTGAACACTTGGTTGGTCGTTGTCTAAAGTTGTTACGATATTGTACTCGTATTCTACTCGTGCAGAATTTTAAAAGAATGAATTCATTTCGTTTTAAAAAGCTATTGATGTGAAAACAAAACCTGGTAAACGCTTAATGCTGCCGATCACCTTATTTATTAGATATAAAATATACGAGTTTTCGGCATTCGAATTGGTTTTCAAGTCATTCACAGCTTCGGAAGGAATTATAAAAAATATTATTAATTCGTGCTTCGAAAGGAGTAATCATTTTTGATGGAGTGAATTTTACGGCAATTGTTGTTGTTTTTAAGCTAAGACTTGATTTTGGGGTCGACAGTTCTTCCTTTCATTCGATAATACATATTATTTTCGAAAACTTAAGAAATTTAATTAAAATTAAATTTAAGAAACCTTTTATAAAGATCCCGATCAGTTGATGATATTGTCATAAAAATTATTATTAATTGTCGAACTTGAAGGCGAAGAATGCCAAATGTGACAAGTTTAATTATCGAATTTTTCGAAATTGTTTTCATAGCACAAAAAGTTAAAGGGCTTTTAGTGGATTAAAAAAAAACGTGGCATAATTTTCCTCAAGGATGATATTATTGAAATTCTCAATTCTATTTTAGTCAACTTTAATATTTTTTCTTAACGATATCTAACTTTTTATATACAGATATTAAGAAATATTTGAAAAATGTTTGCCGACAGAAAATAACCGTCTGTTATTGAAAATAAAATTTGAAGTAACAAATTCTTTCACATCCCTGACGACACGTACAAAAAGCTGCTGCATACAAAAACATTAAGAAAGATTAGGTATATATCGTTTCTTGTTGTTTTTGTTGTTGGGGAATGCCTGTCTTTGGCACATGCGTACCCACAACTGTGAGTCATTTATTTAAAGGTTTTTCAATAAGGTTGTGCCGATGTTGGAATAAAATAAATTCTTTTTTCAGATATATGTATGACATTTGGTCGCTTAGGATGACATCAAGTATATGGAAGATGCCATTTTGAAAGGCCCTTCCTGTACAGAAAATCTCTATTAGGGATGGCTGATCTTATGTCGTGTCTAGAATATCAAATGGCGACCAAACAATAGGTACAGTGTGAAGTAAAGTAGTGCTGCATTCCTGCACCGACTGTTAGTCTCGGTTCGCACTATGAAATTTTATTTCATGAAAGTGGCAGTTAGTTTGTGAGAGGGGAGAGGAGAATGGTGTCGGGTACACATTTTCACGTTCACTGAAATTCTGTTTTGTATTGTAATTCGTGATTGATTTTACTTTATTTTTATATTCTTTATGTGAAAGTAAACAAAGAAAAATATTAGCCCAATTCACAATCCTGTGCAAATGGTCTTGCATTATAGCATTTGCAAATTGAGAGAGTATTTGAGAGCATTTTCAATGTATTTTGTTGGTGTAGAGTACAATTATTTTGCTCATGCTACGATGCTAGACTACTTGCTCGAGATTGTGAACTGGGCTATTAAGTTTCATGAAATTAACTTTCAGTGTGCAGACACGAGTGAAATTTTAAAAGAGAATTTCAGAAATTTCATGAAAGAAAATTTCATAGTGCGAACCGAGACTTACATAAATCACTACCGTGATACACAACGCTGTTCTTAAATTATTTAAGTACGATTTACACTGTCGCCATTGGGAAGTTTTCGTATGAAAACAAATAAGGACCATCCGAAAGAAACCATTTTTAAAAATATATTCATACCCAACACCAACTGCCAACAATGATCAGCGCCAAATTGGAAAACTCTTTGTATAGTTTTCGATTTTAACCAAAAATTTAATATTTTTTGGTTTTTATAGTTTGCCTAAGAACAGCAGCAGCAGCAGAAAAAGGAAAAAAGCTTTAAAAAAAACCCAGATAAAAACGACACTGTTTTACAAAATAAAATTTATTTACGATTATTTCTATAGTCGTACATGTGTAAATACGATTGTGTTGGTTTTTGTGGTTTTTATTTCATGCATAGACACGATCTGATCGCCACATATGGAAGGAACTTTTGGTATCTGCCAGTACGACTGTGTGTATTTTTTGAACGCACGTCAAGCCAAAGTCTTCATTTTTAGTTTTTTGCTTGTGCTCTTCATACAGAATTTATATCTTAACGTTTTTTGCGGTTTTATATTGTTGTCATTTATGTAAATTTGCATTTTTTGTTGTTGTTTTCTCGGTATTTTTTTTTTAATTGTATACCTATTTGTGCTTTTTTTATGGTGTAGGTTGGCCGGTAATTTTGTTGTATGCTTCCAGAGTTGTTTCTGTTTGTTTTCTTAGTTTTTCTGGGTTTGGCTACTGATTAAAATTTTGGACTCTTGTTTATTTAACGATGATATCTTAACACCTTTATTTTTGGGTTATAGGTTTCTTTTTAAGTTAAATACAAAATTTACATATGCACATGTATATGTATGTGCATGTACATACATACATGTATTGTTTTATGTACATGCATACATACATACATAAAAATATATACGAGCTGTTTTGTTTGGTTTTGTCTTGACTTGTCTTGTCGTTTATTGTTTGTTTACTTTAATGGCTGGCGGAGCGTTTGTCCGCCAATTTATCTCATATCGAACTATGAATGTAGTTAATTGACAAACGGAAATTATGTTTGGACATAATCTTCGAGTATTGTGTTCATATGAGAATGTTTGGCAGAGACAAATATCGTGTGTAGTCAGCCACAGTGGACAGTTGAGAGATTTTTTTTTTCAATTTATTAAGTTTGAAAAAATGTTGTCGACTTTCGTTTATAATGTTAACAACTGCTCCAGGGTAATCTTGGAGCTTTGATTCCTACGCACTCATGCTCCGTGTAAATTTTCATCTTTCATGTGATAACAATGCTATATAATCAGAATTATAAGAAATATCTGATACGTTTGGCATTTTATGTAATCTCAGGAACTTGCGCTAAACTTAAAGCCACTCAATGTGGTCAAAAATACAAAATTTTTGTATCATCGCAACTCTGATGAGCACTTGATTTTTGAAAAACGGAATAAAGCTAAAAATGTAATCATTTGAAAAGAAATAAAAAAATTGCTTTATATAGAATTACTGCATTTGATAGTATATGAGAAGTCTAAAGGTGGAATTAGACTTCTGCAAAACCGAATAAAGAAATAAACAAATTGCTTTATATATAATTACTGCAATTGATAGTATACGAGAAGTCTAAAAATGGCAAAACCGAATCATTCTACTTTACATCTAGCCGTATCGTTCAGCTTTCGGTAGCAGTTATAGAAAATGTAATACATAATTTATCTGGCATGTGTTTTTTATCTTCCTTAGAAAGCGCTAAATGTAGCGCCAAAAACGATATATTGGCAACTCCGTATATTATTCATAATTCAGTCTACAAATAAGTGTTATTTGTGGTATAATTTTTTTAATAATATGTACACCTCAATTAAAACCATGTAGGGTTGAAAAAAATACTCGTCCAAAGATTTTAAAACAATTTCTTTTTTTTTATTTTGTTAAATTTTGTTCGTTTCACTGTATTTTATTTATATTATACCTATACGATTAAAAAAATAAAATTAAACCGAATAATTATATACTAACACTTTCGTTTTAATAACAAACGCGGTCTTTTTGAACTACATTTGAGGTTGTCAAAATATATGTACATTCAGTTAAATAAATATATTTTAATACTTATTTTTATGTGTTTTTGTATGAAACAATTCGCAACAACAATTGCCCATATACATAAACTTTAAACAAAAGATAATCATCACATCAACGAGATATAGAATGATATTTTTCATAAAGCAAATACTTTTCAAATTTTTAATCTATTAAAAGATCTAACGAAATGTTTGTTGTTGTGGTAACAACAATTGTCTTAAAGTTAAATAACAGATAGAAAAATAAATAATTACTCATACGCCATGATGTCTAGTGGCAACAATAGCAGCAATTATTATTGTCAAGTACCCAGTGAATGTAGTACACTGACAAAAAAATGATTGAAGTATGTGCACATGTAAAGCAAAATTGGAATTTGTTACATTACACAGGCCAGCAAGATTTTCTAAAAAAAAAAAAATTTCACAAAAACATATATTTACATGGATTCGTATCTTCAGAATTACCTTGTTGAAGTAAAATGCTACCGTAAGGATTAGCAAGGCTAGAAATTATTAAATTGTTTAAAGTATAAAACCAAAATAAGAGCAATTAAAATTTTATAATAATTATATTTTAAATTCTTCTGGTTTCTTGACCTCTTTTTAATTATTATTTTATATAAATAAAATAATTAATTTCCTGAAGAAGTCACAGAAAGGAGTGACGAAATATTGAAATTAAAATTTAAATTAAAATAAAGAGACCTTAAGCTTAAAAATATCAGAATAAAATAATAATTATATTTTAAAAATTCTCGGATTAGGGACGAAAGCAATTAGCCTAGAATTAGTCTCATTTGATATTTCTTTAGTCGCTGTAAGTTCTTGATTCATACGTACAAGTACGAGGGTTGTGTGTCATATGTGTTGTTATAAGAATGCGAATTTTCGCATATTTTTATTTAATCAAAACGGACAAAGCGCTCTTGAGTTATGACAGCATAATTATGTAGTGAAAAATCTATGATGCATTTGATAATTTTTAGGTTTTTTTAAGAAATTAGATAAATTCTCTTTGTGAAAATAAATTTTGCTAACATTCTTTGTTTATTTATTAGCTGTAGGACACTAAATTCAAGTATTGGGGTTTGTAGTTCCCAAAATATAACACAAATTTTATCAAATATAGATTCTGCACATTAACAAATAAATAGCAATAAAATGGTTTACTTTTAAAATAATTGGAATGTATGATATGACCTTCAGAGGGACAACAAAATGTTGTCTTCGGCATTACTTCTAAAAAGTTAACAAATAAAATTCACATTTGGTGCGGATCTAGTACGAATCTATTCAGACTTCATTCCACAATGAAATTATTTACTTTTGTTTTAATTTTTTCATGTTAAAATGTAAAGAATGGCCTAAAAGCAAAATAAGTAGTTGTAATAAGTATTTTTTTTAATGTACCGATAATTACAAAACCAGCATCAATATTGTTTCATCAAGATGTAATAATGGCACTTAAAAATATTATTATCAGTATTATGTTCATAGTGGGTAGTTTGTAGTAATATAATAACTTATTTTATGGAAATACTATTTTTAATAACTTTGACAACCGATAGCTAACAAACATAAGTTTAAGTTAACTTTTCTGCTTTCAGCAAAATAATTCATAATAATGTGACAATTTGAAATGCAGGTGCAAATATGAATAAAATTTAAACGAAAAATAAAGCATTAGAATATTTTGTTGCAAATAATAAGTTGGTTTTTATGTTCATGAATATGAATTACAAATAAAAAACAAAGAAAAAATATGAAACCCTCCCTCATAAATTAGAGTTGTATTGTGGATTGCTGCTTTTTAAGCTTTTTCGTTCGTTATCATGATATGCTGCATTAATTTTTGCTAATTTTTCTTAACGAATTAAAACCGCTCACCAAAAACAAAATCATGAAACATGTAAATTAGTTCTCTGTTGTATATTTCCCCTAAAAGCAAACACCTTAGTGACAGCTGAAGCAAGAGCTGTAAAAGATTGAATTGTTTTAAATGAATTTTAATTTTAACATTATGTATTTTGTACCAGAAACTATTTCATTTATAGGTTTATTTCAAGGTTTGTTTTGGTTTCTGGATTTGTGATTAAAAATAGAAAAGTATTTTATTAGAATATTCGAAGTATGAAAACTCGGTAGAAAAGCTTTGGGCTTCGTTGGTGAAACGGTTTTATACACAACAATATAATTGCAATCAAAAATGTTTCAAACAATAACGTGTCGTTTCTTAAAATTAATTATATATTTATGTATTAAAGACGGCATAGCTTCGTGATAAAATAACTAATAAAAATCAGCGGAATGCAGTCAGCCCATTTATGATTTCTATTTTCTTATAAAATTGTACGTTACAGATTGTTTTAAAAATTAGTGAAATAACATAGTGAAATAGAGTTATATAAATTTTTTTTAAATATTTTGATATTTAAAAAATTGTAGAATTTGAAACTGTAAGCAATTTATTAAAAAAAAGTGGCGACCTCCAAAAACATGGTCTTGCGACATTATGTTTTACTCTTATTGGCACTAACTTCTTTTATTCCTTACTGAATAAGACTGATTTGATTAATAATATTCTTCTAATTTTTTCGATATTTTTATTATAGGTATATTTTCTATTTTTCTTTATTTTTTTTTTTGCAAAAATAATTTTTTAGTTATTTTTATATAAAAAAGTGGTTCTTTTTGTACAAAAAATTAGAAAATATATGATTTGATTAATTATTTTCAATGAATACTGCAAGTTACAATATGCTCATTCTTTTAAACTTCGACTTTGATGTCAAAGTTATTTTAAGAAAGGGTGTTCAAATTGTTTACATTCGAATTAAGGAAACTTGATCAATCTTTAAAAAATATATTCATCTAGAAATTATGTATGTAAATACAATGAACATTTGAAGTCGGATTCACATATTTAAAAAATAAGTATCGAAAATCTAACAGCCGCATTCAAAAAAATAATGTGAACTTTAAAAGAGTCAAAATAATTTTTTTATGAAAAAGGTTTAAAACACACTTTAAGTTCACGTTATTTTTCTATGAATACGGAAGTATTTAATTGACTCAATCCAGACGCCAAAATTTAATTCATGTAAAGGACACAAATAAAATTTTAAATATTAAAAACGGGACAAAACCAAGGAGATCTCTTCATAGATATTGAGTTTAATATCGATTAGACTAAGCGGGCCCCAGAGGGTTGATTTCATACATTTTTGTGCAAAAGTGGTGCTACATCATCTACCTTTTTGTTTCTAATCTATTACAAAATGACGAATTTGAGAGCAATACCCCAAAGAGGATAACGCTAAATGCCAAATAATTATTTTGTACAAAAAAAAATTTTTTGAAAATAAATTATTGCTTTTTCCTTTCAAAAATAAATTGCTTTTCGACTTCGTGATTTTAGTATACACTGAATAAAAAAAAAGAAAAATAAAACACTTTTTAAATGCAATACCCTGTATGAAACATAAAAAAATATTTGGCTGCGTTTGCGTCTTATGTGTTACCTGCATTTATTATTATTTTTTTCAAATGTTGCATGTTGTGTCGTTGTAATTTTGTTTTATTTAACCTTTTTATGTTTTTGTTGTTGTTATTAATGCCATAATGAGTTTTTATTTATTTTGAGGGTTATCTGATGCTGTTTGTTTTAAAGCATTTTTTTTAATTCCATGGCCATTGTATGCAATATTGATTTTATTTAGAATTTCAAATTTTGTAAGGTTTTTATTTTTGTATTTTTTTTTTCAAGGAGTGGCGGCGCAGTGCAATTTTGAAGTGTTTTGCAGTGTTTTGGTTCTTGAAGTTGTCGTGTTTATGTTGCCCGTATTTTGTGTTATAATTTATTTTAAATATTCATATTTATATCTTAAATTTAAGGGTAATAATAAATTGTAAAAAAATTTTTATTCTGTAGTTTTAAATTAGAGAATTATCGAGGTTGCAATGACACAATGTGCATTTGGAAAACGGAAATTGAACTTCATAAGTGAAAGCTTTGCTTTATTTTATTTTCAAAAATTTCTTCTTTCTCTAATAAAAGATAATAGATTAGATTGGAGTACATAAAAAAAATAACAAATACAGCCTGTCGTATCCTAAGCTTAAGGAGTAGTTATTTCTTTAAATATATAAAAAATATATTTATATTTATATTCCTGTTGTATAAGAGTTTGATAAAAGCTTATTGCAATACATATTTATAAAAAATAAAATAATTAACTTCCTGAAGAAGTCACACAAAGGAGTGACGAAATATTGAAATTAAAAATTAAACTAAAATAAAGAGACCTTAAGCTTAAAAATATCAGAATACAATAATGTATTTCTATACTTTAAAATATAAATTTCTTGCAAAATTTACTTTTAAAGACCTCATTATTTTTTATGAATATCGCAATTAGTATATAGTCTGCCATTAAACTTAAATTGCAAAATTCCTAATTATGGCATTTTTTAAAAGAAATAGCAGGCTCCGTTTTATCAATAATTTTAATGTAGATGACTTTTATTTATAGCTATGAAAAGGCTGAAGAAGCATAGAATGACCCATATTCATGGTCATAAATAAAGTGCACTTTAAAGTTTTAAAAACAGTGTTTCCTTTATAAATTCTTAAATAATGATTTATTTTGACTCTGAGCAAGGCTCAATGAGTTATTTATTTTAGTTTTAATTTTAAGAATCATTGCGTTACTTCCAATGCACAGTTTTTAAAATATATTTTAACAAAATATGTGCAAGTTTTTTTTATATATGTATTTACCATTAAGCAAGTGGACACTTTTTATTTATCTAATCATTGGTCTAAAAATTAGCCAACAAAGTAAAAAGGTTGAAATAGCTACAAAAAAATTTTCTATCTTCTCAAAAGGAGGAATAGAGACCTACTTGCATATGTAGAAGACATCCCCTGAGTGCTGGTTCGAATTTAAAAAAATATCTTGTATATTAAATAAAATCGCTTCAGAATTACTCAGGTTGCATAGATATTTATGGCGATTGAAATAAATTTATTCTAAAACTATTTCAGATCATTAACCACAACCCATTTCTTAAGACTTTTTTTCTCAAAATGCAATCCGAAAAATCTATTTTTCCATTCACACGTACTTAGTATACATACAAATGTATGTGTGTATGTATGCATAAGAATTTATTTAAAAAAAAACCTTCACCTTGACTTAAAAATAAAATGCGTTGCGTTGTGTGTATAAATTTATTTAAATTTCTCTTAACGATAACGAAAAAACAAAACCAATGGCATTTCCGTTTGTGCCATCATATCAACTGAACTTCAAAGGGTACGAGTATTACGGCTGAAACACTTAAACAAAACCATTTTTCAATATCAAAAAAAAAAATGCTACAATATTTAACTGTTTCTGTTCCGTGTAATTAAATAGAGTGTTAATTTTAGTGAAATTCCATAGTCAGGTTGTGTGTTTTCACATACTCGTACATTTATCTCCGGTATACGAGTATGAGCTGCTACAATTATTTATTGTTTTGTTTAAATGTTTATTTATAAATACACACACGAGCATATTAATAATTAAAAATCACGTTTTGTAGTGAAATAAAATATTTTATTTATTGTTAATTAAATTATATGGCATTTGTACGTACGATTTGAATCGTGTTAAAAATGATATTGACGAATATAAAATCATGTTTGAAATTTATGGACAATTTTATTGAAAATAAATTGTATTTTTATTGGGGAAATTCGTCACCAAAAATTTTGATCGTGCGAAATAGAAATGTATGGCTCTCAGATTTATTTGTATATCTGGCACTACACTGGATGAAGGGATATTTCAGATCATATACTTTTTTAGAGAAAGGATCAGATATGAAATGTCCATTTCTGGCTTTTTTAAAAAAATTTTGTTTAAAATAAAATTAACTAAAGATAATGCCAGGTTAATAAGAAACAAATAATTTATATGTTCGGGCACAGTGTCATCCATCCCATCGAAGGTAAGGCCAGGTCCTTCATGTTCATCGCGTGTGGAAATAGAGTATTTTATGGGGACGATGTTTCGCTTATTTTTAAAGTCGCAAAAGACGTTTTATGTACTGAGTCTGAAATTGACGATCCACTGACCCCAAAAAGTTGCCTAAAAATTTCGCAAGCAAAATATGTGGCGGAGTTCTAATAACGCAAAAAATATTTTTCCAAAGAAAATATTTTTTTACATTTCCAAAAATTGGCAAAAATGGAGGCTACTTTTTATTTGACCGAAAAAAGGGACATTTTTAGAAAACGTTCAAAATATAGTTAGTGCACTAAATATGTAAAAGCAAACATAAAAAAAGAGATATTCAAAACTCATTAGCCCTATTCACATTCTTGTGCAAACAGTCTTGCATCATTGATTGTGCAAAATAATTGTACTCTACACCAACAAAATACATACATTGAATATGCTCTCAAATACTCTCTCAATTTGGAAATGCAATAATGCTAGACCATTTGCAAAAGATTGTGAATAGGGCTATTCTACTTAGATATTTGAAATTTGAAATAAGTTCAATTACTTTATACTTTATTAAAAAAAAATAAATCTTAAAATATCTGCAGACATTTTTAATATAGAAATTTATTTACTTGTGAAGCTTGCCATCTCTGCAAAATGTTATCAAAACAAATAGTAATTAAAATAAAAAGTAGGTTAAAACTAAACACAATCAGGCACACGTTTTTGATCTCATGCTTTCACACTTATGCTGCTAGTCTCCCTAGCAGAAATACATATCAATAGCATGAGTCATGCCTGGTGATCATTATTATTTGACGTCAGCCATAGAAGATTGAACGAAAGTTTTTATGTCGTTTGGTGTTGTGAACGATATTTTTCTGCAAGAGAAGACCAGGCAAAGATAAAAACAGCTGTACATGGGAATAAGTAGTAATTTGTTTGACAAAAAATTATACGTTAAATCATAAACGATCAGTCATACAAATTTTACTACAGTCTACAACATGCAATCTTTCTTAGTACGCACAAAAAATATATATTCAGTTAATTCCTCTTTATCAATTCTAGGAGAGACACTGGGAGCAGTTAAAGCAACAACAAACAAATTTTATCTTTTAAATTGTACTTCTATGGACTTTATTGTGCCTTTTTAATCAAATGACGTCAAACAATATTTCTTTTTTAAAACAAATGACGTACAATTTTTATTTAGAATTAATGAGAAATATTTTTCAAAGTTTTATATTTATGTATGTACACATCTATGTCTGTATGTATGTATATGTAATTATAAGGAGTACTAAATAATAATTGAAATGCTCAGCGAAATTTGTCATAAAATTATTTATAATCATAAAAGTATAACATATAAGTTCATAGCAAGATATATCATGATCAAGCTTGTCCATTTGCGTCATCAGCAATATGTCGTTTGAAATGATTTACTCGTTTCATGTGTGTTTTTTACAACTTTTATGCTACATAATAGATTACGGCTTCAAAATAATTTTTAAATGCCATCCGAAAGTTTCTATCGGTTTCTACATTTTGAATAGAAATATTTTGATTCTATACGCCCACTTGCCGATACTGCAGCTAAAATTCACCCGGCATAGTAAACAACAAAATGACTACAGCAAATTCTTTATCTTCTCATCTTAATGCGTCTGTCCCCTCTTGTCGTAGTTCCAGCTCAATGCATTGCATAAATAGCAGGGGAAAAAATCCAAGAGCCGGTCCAAGTATTTCTTTAATATTGTATTAATACTAGGTAGGATTTTTTTTTAAAAACCAGTATTCATAATATCTATTTATTAGGCGACCGCAATTCGAAGTCTTCTTTCCTTCCTTGGCTTTGTGCGCTTCTAATAATTTTATATTTTTTTTTTAGTTTTTGGTGTTTTTCTAAATGGAACTTCTAATTTTAATTTCCATACCGTTGATTTCATCCAATCACCTTGAAATTAATAAAATTTTATTTGTGGCAAATTTATGTTAACCTTATGAATTAATTCAAGATGATTAATAACTCCGGGAGCTCTACTTGTCTACTTGTCTTCTATCCCCTTAAAAAGTCTCCCCACTGCAGAGGACATCTGTTTAAAAATACGTTCTGAAGATTGTTTTGCTCAAATGTAATTTCAAATCACAAAAAAGATGTTCCTGCAAGTAAGTTTTTAAAAAATAGTGGGAGTTACAGAACAGTGAAAACTTACACGCTTGATTTTAAAACTACATGTGATTTGAATGCATGTGATTTTCAGAACATGCCTGTATAAAATACTCTCACTAAAATTGTTATTTACCGTTTTTTTAACACATTTTGATAATCAATTTGACGCTGTTTATATAAAACTATTTTTCATGTGAACATTTACCCACCGCACAGGCGTTTTCCACGACTTCTTCGTTATGAAAAAGCAATTCCACTAAACTTAGAATATTAATAATTTTTCTCTTCTTTATATTTAATATCACTTTGCTATTTTATATTCAGCTGTTATTTGTTTACAATTATTTCAGTTGCTCATTTGGTAATTTAGGGCAATTAAAGAAAGTTATGGCAACTGAAGAGAGTTTCCATGCTTAACCTCAATTTATCAACAGTTGCCTTGCCAACAGAAGTTAAATTGCTATCGATAATTGTCCCATAAAAATTATATAAACTATACCGTGCCAAATATATGTGAACGGCTTACGAGTTATCGACTTATTTTCAAAAACAAAATTATTGCAAGTTTTAATTTTAAAAATAGATCGATTGTATATGCAAATACATGCCAGATTATCATCGATCATCTGTCGCTGGATACATATGATTTAATGACAGTTACAAAACAAAATAGTCTAAAATATTTATTTTCAAATTAATAAATGGCCATTATTTATATAAATGTGAAGCAAATATGTAATAATTTTTAACTTTCAATGAATCAACAGCTTATCTATAGTCTTTATCTGTTTCAATAATTAATTTATTCATTTGCATAAATCTTGAGATTAAAGTTTTGTTCAAATAATCGTATATATAATATTTTTAAATATAAATTATTTAACAAATGTTTTAATTCATTTTTGCTATACATTATAAGCTATTAATAATAAAAACAATAATATTTAAAAGAAAAAAAAACATAAATAAATTTTTTATTCAGAAATTTCGTGTCATAAAAATGCAGTAAATTTAATCTCATGAGTCACTTTAGATCAAGTTGTGTGGTCTACCTGCTAATGGCATCATTCCTGCTGCCACATCTTTTTTTTCATGAAGTCTGAATTACTTAATAAAAAGAAACTAGAGTTGTTTTGAAATGTTTCTGCTTTTGGAGTATTATTTAAAATAATTATTTAAAAAAATACGTTTCCCAAAAATTTTGTGTTATCAAATGTTTAATCTTTTATTACAAGATAAATAATTTTTTATTCACATTTTTTACGTATTAAGGCCAAAGTATCAGCGAGCAAAATAAAAAATTATGCATTTTTGTATGAAAAATATTATTATTAAAAATTTATTAATTAATTAATCAACTGATTAACCGATTACAACAAAAATGCGCTTAATGTAATATCGCTACAACACTGTCCTTCAACAAATGCCGACGTTTTGCTAAAAAAAATTATGTCAAATATAATAGAACTA
This sequence comes from Linnaemya tessellans, assembly GCA_951800035.1. Taxonomy (NCBI): domain Eukaryota; kingdom Metazoa; phylum Arthropoda; class Insecta; order Diptera; family Tachinidae; genus Linnaemya; species Linnaemya tessellans. The sequence continues at coordinate 152,099,616 of OX637532.1, read as the reverse complement.
TAAATATTACATGGAGAGTGCAAAAATGAGTGAAAATGTAACCACCTGTTCACATGTCGTACAATTTATTGCCTCTATTCAATTTAAGTAAACTTATTATCTAAATGACCTTGATTTTGCTATAAACTGCTTTTTTTTTTGTTCTCTATAAAAAAATAAAGATATTACATTTATTATCACTTCGTAAGTGCTATTTTTATCAGCTAACATTCATTGATCGATCTATGACTTGCAGTTTCAACATTAAAATAATTTATTTCCAGACTTATGAGACAAATTCCAAAGAAGATAAAAAAACAACTATTCCTTCCTTATTTATTGAGAACAATTTTTTTAATATAAAAACAATTTATAAGTCGATCACTTATTCCCAGACTTATAAGATCAATTTTAAGACCACTCAAAAAGAAATGTTTTAAAAACAATTAAAAACGCTATACTCGACCGGATTGAATCTTAAACACCCTTCAAATATTTAGTAAATAAAAACTCTATTTTGTAGGGGTCACGGCGAGAGAGGTCGTGGAGGCAACATCTCACCTTTGCCATAAAGCATTAAAAAGGAAATTTTTGGAGTTAAAAATAATTTTTTTTTTGATAGGGTCATTTAGGGGTCGGGGGAAGGTAGAGCAGAGGAAGATCAGAGCACATCTCTGGTTCATCATAAAAACTTTAAAATTTAATTTTTAAGGAATGTAGGATTAAATTATACAATTTGTTAAATATTTACAATATTTTTCCAAGTAATATGTTACTTCAACGCCCACTAAAGAAGGCGGGATCCAAAAATGGTTTTTTTCTGATTTTCCAGCTGTAAGTTCAACTCTTTGGACATAAAAATATATAATTTCTTAACAAAATTACAAAAGAAACTTACAAATTATGTTGTTTTTTAGAGGCTGGTTTAGGGGAACTTTTCTTCCTCTAGCCAATTTCAGCCCATTTAGGAACTTGTCCTGTGCTACGCTTCAAACTATATATATCCCAAATTTCAATAGTCTGGCTCTTTTCATTTGGACTGAATCGGGATATTCTTAGACGTACGGACGGACGGATGGACATGACTAAATAGTCTTAGATGTCATCACTGATCAAAAATATATATACTTTATGGGGTCTTAGAGAGACATATCGTTTCCGCGTTACCCACGGAATGTCAAAGTGAATATACCCTCCAATTATTTTTTGGAGGCTATAATAATCCCCTTTATTCCGTAACTATTTGTCAACGTCACATCAAGACAATATAAAAAATTGAACACGACTGTACTCGTTTTCTTCAGCAATTAACAAATTTTAACACCCTATTGGCATATCCAAGACCCGGGAGAGTAGTCACAGCTAGTCAGAAGTAGTTAATTGTTGTTCGCAAGGAGTAGATAACTGCCCTACTTTTTATAACGTCTTGACGTGACATTGGCAAATAGTTGCAGAATAAGGGGGAATATAATGCATTAGCATATGTATAACCTGCATGATTAGCATTTATTAAAAATCGTATTAAATTTTGTCATGGAAATCATATGGAAAATATATATCATTAGATTTTATTGGAACCAAGAAACATTTTGTGGTATTAACAAAACATAAAAATGTACTCCAAAACAACTATGCACTGGTAATTACTTATATACATACATATTTACATATACACATACATGCACACTTACCTAAAATAAATAAAAAGTTGGCAAAATACACAATCTCATTGTATAAAGTTTTACAAAGTGCTTTTCTTAATGGTTCATAAATGGCTACAATATAATTTGCATAATAAATCCTTAAGTTTATTCAACTTTAAATAATTAAATATTTTTTCCAGTACTCATCAATCTCTTTTAAACTGCTTTCAAATACACACACATACATACACAAAAAAGTAAATATATTACATTCTCACTCCTTCATCTCTGGTCACTCCAGATTGTCTGCCTATCTGCCGGGCTGTCTACACCTGAGTATGTTTTTAATTTCATTTTTAATTCGTAAATAAGTATTTTTCATATATCAGCCATAAATCTCAACTTGTAAACTCATACGAAAACAAACCATGTAACAATTAATATTCATAGTGGCAAAGTGGAGTCGATAGCAAAAAATTCTGGTAAAATAGTCGTACATATTCCCCCTTATTCTGTAACTAATTGTCAACGTCACGTTAAGACAATCTGCCTCATTACGAATGACGACATCGACGTCTCAGCAGCACGACAGCAAAAACTTATCGTTTCTCGACTCGTTGCCGCCAATAATTTACTATTATTAATATCTTCTATCAATATTATACGCCTTAAAGAATACTAAGATATTGTTAATAGTAAGTAATTGTTAACAGGCTATAAGTTTTTGCTGCCGAGTTGATATGACGTCGATGTGGTCAGTAGAACACTTTTGTATTGCCTTTCTTCAGCAATTGGCAATTTCTAACAGTATTTTTATATATACAAGGCCCGTAGAAAATAGTAGACTGTCAGAATTATTTAATTGTTGCCAGCAAGAAGTGCGTAAGTACCCTATTTCTGCCCTATTATGTTGACGTGTCATTGACTAATGGTTATAAAATAAAAGGGGATTGTCAAACTCCTCAGTCGATTGAGAAATGATGTTAGCAAAAACGTTAAGTTTCCATATCCAAATAATTGGGTTTAATATCTGGCATATCATCGCGTATTATAAAAATATGACATCAATTTGCTGAAAACCTAGACTTTTGTTTACACTACTTTGCAATTTTATCTCTGGCTCATTTTTGCCCATTGAGCCCACTGTGTTGTGTCGTAACACGATTCACTTTTATTTTACAGAGAATAAAAACATTTCTTCCATGTCTTTTTTTTATTTTTACGAAATGTTTTATTGCGTTGTAAAAATTATAAGTCCAATCATTATCATCATTGTTTTGAATTTAATGCGAAGCCTTCCAAACCAAAAAGTTTCGTACACGTTTAAAAAGACGTTCGTATTCAATGATCATGTAGTCGATAGTTGCACTTATTTCAACTTTAAGCATTCGACAAATTATTTTGTCGACTGTAATTTTTTGTCACGGCAGCAAAGGAATTTCCGTTTTTTATTTTTTAAAATATATCATGTACACACATACATACACACACACACTTATATAAAACACAAAACATGTGTTTGTTAGCCAATTATTTTGATTGACGAATATTATTAAATAAACTGATATAATAACTGTAACGAAATTTTGAAAATATATGTCACGATATAAAAAAAATAAGAAATCTTCACAAACTTTTAAGAGCCGTTGAAAACTTAATATGAAATCATATTGTTAATTTTATCAACGGGCTTAAGTTCGAATCTGCAAGACTGCAAACCATTTTTTTTTATTATTTTATTAATAAATGAATTTGTTCAAATTCTATTTTATCAATTTATATTAAGATTGGAATATTAAGAATATTTTTCAATAATCATCAATAATTTCATCATAATGAAATCATATGTTTATTTCATTTTTTCGAAATTGTAACTTTTAGTGATTCCAAACATTTCACATAAATTCACCTCGTCACACAAATTTCGTGCATTGGGATGAAAAATAAAGTAGTTTTAAAGCGTCACAACACTAGAGCAACGCATGCAAATTGTTGATATCTTCAATCAAAATAATTCTTCTATTTGTCAAACTTATCGTGCATTCCTTTCATTTTATGGGCGTACATAATCGTCCTTCAGAGCGGCTAATTCGATAAACAAGAGATCGTTTTCGGACCATATTTACTATTACTGATGATGTGCGCCATGAAGAAGTTGTAGCCGATGTTTAGGAAAGCATTGAAGATCATCCTAATCAATCAATTCTTTGCCGTTCTCAGCAACTGGGATTGTGTCCTTCCACTTTATGGAAGATTTTTTTCGTTGTGAAAATTGGTATTCCAGATTGAGCCTTCCACGCGCCAGCCGTGGCGGCCACATGGCAGAAATCATATTTAAACAATAATTTCATAAAATTTTCTTTACAATAAAGCCCGTTTCATTCTTATTAAAAATATATTTTCGTGTTTCATTATGATTTAAACTTCTGACACTCTATAAAAAAAACACCCTTTACAAGCAATTGATTACTACAGTTTGTAATGTTATGATGAATGCAGTCTGTTTTTGTGTTTACCTTTTCTTGTAAAGTTACAATGAAGGCAGATAGGGCCTTTCAACAGGAGACTATTGATACCGAACATCACCCTGCATTTCCATGCCAAGAACATCAGTAGCTACTGATTCTTCGCCTATAAATACGGATAGAGCGCCATAGTCTCCCAAACGCCTAAGCGTCAACATGCAACACTGGCTCTTACGAGTATTGAAATTCATCATGTACGTGAGGACTCTCTTCATTATTTGCTTTCCAACACCAAGCTTCATCTCCGAAAGAATAGGTAGCCGTGAAGATCTTTTGGTGAAAGCTCTCAAACGACGGCCACAATTTCCACTCATATGCACAGGTAAATAGAAAATGTAAATTATAAATTTGATTGGTGGAACATCACGTCATTAAAATAATTTTTCAAACAAAATGAATCACTATTACACTACACTGCATGGACAAGTGAGCATGTAGTGGTAACAATGCATTTAATACTAGTAGATCGTGCAGTAGAGAGGATCGTGCTTTGATCGTATGTAATTGGCCGAAGAAAAGTAGTTTAAAATGGGGGGTGAAAAGTAGGTAAGAAAGAATTTTTGAGCGCAAATGGCCAATTCTCTTTGTACGATTTGATTAAATATGCATGTCGTATGAGTTATGAATGAGTATCATTATGAATTTTAATGAAATGCAATTTATTTTAAGCGAGTTGTAGAGATTTTATTAAACTGATACAGCGTCTCAAATTATTAATTAGTCTTTAATTGCCAATAATTAGAATAAAGTTAGGTAGGGCATTTGGGCGAACACAAAACGTTTTTAATATACTTGCCACAAAACAAAATTAACCTCTTTGTAGCCTCAAGTTAAATAAAATATTTTGTAATGACATCGTGAAGATTACATGATGCACGCCTGATCGTGAGTATTTGAGTATAAAAGAAAATAACCAAACGGCAACACGAGTATTAAATAAAAGTGTGTTACCATCGGTTTGATACACTTCTCGTATGCAATTTCCTAATAAAAGTTGTATAAACACAAATTGTTATCATTTTCCAGTAAGACACCTAATAAGTGGTGACAAACACAATACTAATGATGACAGTGTAGCGGCTTTCGAAAACAGCTGTTCTGCTCTGCTTTGTAAGTTGAATAATTAAAAACTGATGTTGACATTTGTTTATGCCCTAGAATATTTATCATGTCTTTATGAATTTAAACACATATTTATAAATAAAAATTATGAGAGGCTTATAAGAGTGTAATAGAGCAAATTTCCTATGAAATTTTGTTTTATTACGCTGTTATAAAATTTTTATGAATAAGGAGGTTAGTCTATAAATCTTATTTGATAAAAATACATAAAAGTTGTTTTTTTTTATAGAGTGTCACAAGTTTAAATCATAATAAAACAAGGAAATATATTTTTAACATCAATGAAACGGGCTTTATGGGAAAGAAAATTTTATGAAATTAATGTTTAAATAGAATTCTGCAATGTGGAAGCCAGGGGTGGCGCGTAGAAGGCGCAATCTGGAACACAAATTTTCAACAACTAAAAAAAAAACTTCCATGAAGTGGAAGGACACAAGCCCAGCTGCTGAGAACGACGACGAATTGATTGATTAGGATCATCTTCAATGCTTTCCTGTACAGTGGCTACAGTTTCCTCAGGGCGCACTGTTCGGCGTCTAACGGGATGCACATTATCAGTAACGGTAAGTGTGGTCCGCTCTGAAGGACGATTATGTACGCCATAAAATGGAAGAAGTGCACGATGAGTTTGACGAATAGAACAATTATTTTGATTAAGAATTTCAACAATGTGCAATTTGTTGCTAACGTGACACTAAAAAACACGCTTTACTTGCATATAAAATTTTTTTAATTGTTTCAAGGAAGTGACTAAATACACATGATCATGTATCTATTTACGTATTTTATTGGACTAGTCTTATGAATAAATTCTAAAGGCTAAACATAATTCTTAAAAGCTATCGGCTCCAAATATCTAGAAAATGTTCATCTATGGTCGAGAGTGAAATATTATTCAGAACTACAATACATATGCAATATTATATTTATTAACGTGCCAAAAACATATCGCCAAGAGCGTGTGCAAGTACATAAAATTTTTTCTTCCCCATAGTGCATGATCACGATTAAATATTTGGTTGAAAAGTGTGCTTTCCTTCTTTTTCATTTACATAAAAGCTACACAGACATTTCTGCGACAATTATGATTACAAAATTGGGCTTGTGAAGGGTTAAACAAACTTGATTTTTTTTAGTTTAATGATTTATGGAATTATACCAGTATTTTTATTAAAATTTTTTCATTTGTTTCAACTCTTTAGATCTTAATAAAATGTACAAAATCCAATAAATTACATTCTCGAAAATTTTGCATGTCTACGCTCTTATAAATAAATAAAATATCTTTCGGTGAAAAGAAAACAAACACAAATCATTTTTATAACCAGCTATAAAAATAAAAACAATACACGTTATAATAAAAATAAAAGTAAAAATTTATTATCTTTCTACCTGATCGATAACAACAACTTTGTACGGCTGGCCAGCAAAATAAGTTCTTTCTTCTGTTGTTCGTCGTCCCGCAAAAAATGTTAATAACTTGTCAAAAGCACACAAAGAATATTGCGCAAAATTAAACACAAATATTTAACAAATTAATGTCAAAATATTAAAATCATTTGAAAATCTCTCAAATGGAAGTATTGGTTTTCATAAAGATCATCAGCAGTTGATCGGTGTGTACATATAAAGAGTAGCTTCAATCTTTGTGGCGTCTATTAGCCAATGAGATGTCTCTTGTTGACGTTGCAGTATTACATATTAATCAATGCAATATTGAGTGAAACAGACTAAATTCCTCTGTCAGGTGACAGCCTCGAAGCCACTCCACCATCTACAAATAATTATGACAATCAATAGTTGATAATTAAAACAATTGCATTGTTTTGCTGTTATTGCAATTGAGTAGGAATAATTATTTTTGTTTATTCGTTTGGGAAATTTTGCTTGCCTCTGTGTGTTTAATGACAGGTAGGCGCGTTGTGTTTTTCTGATTTTAATTAATTTGAAAATATTTCTGTAGTTAGGAAATATTTTACTGAAGTTTAAATGATCGATACAGAGATGGGAACTGTACAATTTGTAATAGCAAAATCAGGCTGTTTATAGAGTCCAATACCAAATCTGCATGTGTTAGTTGTTGTCATCCTAATTGACACTATCATGTACTGAAGAGCAGAGGAACAGCACCCTTCTAATAAAAAAGTAAAAGGTTCAAACAGCTATAAAAAATTCTCTATCTTCCCATCTTGTTTCATTTGTCTCTTCAATATTATCCCCTCACTTCCTGTTCCAGTAGAAAATAGTTTTTCCCTTTTTCAGCTACCGTTGAAAAACTGCATTTTATTTCCGGTGGCTTCAACAGTATTCTGTCATTAATTGAATAAAAATGTCTGCTTAAATTCGCTGTTCGAGTTCGGGGCTTCCATTACATTTAAAATTATTTACTAACACATTCACTCTTTCCCAAAATGGAAAACTTGCTTAATATACATTTTTCTTTTAAGTCGTACAATTTAAACAATTTTCCTAATTCCAAGCACTTTCAGTAAGACGCACGCTTGGCATTTGTTTCCTTGCCGACCACATTTACAAATTTTTTTAAATTAAATTATTAAATTGCACGCATCTTACGCCACTAATTAAATTAATTGTGGCAAGCTAGAACAAAAATTAAATTAACGAACTTGATTGAATCTGATTGAAATTCCTTGGAATTGAAGTGTAATCCTACAATTCAAAGAAATTCCCACGCACTTAATTGATTTTTGTACCACATTCTTCCAGCCTGCCTGCACAGAGAGTTTGTGGTTTTGGATTCGAGTGAGAAGCATAAAAATTAGTAAATAAATAATACATATTGAACAGATTTTATATAAAAGTGCCGCTAGGAACTATGGATTTGTCAGCAGGCGACTATGGTACTTGTCACATTCCGTACGTCAGGGGCAACACAAAGAACTAAAGTTTGCAAACTTTTAACGTACATTGAGTACTTTGACAGACACCAGCAGGTTTTTTGCAATGTTAGGAGTAATTTTTAAGTGTTCCTTGCTGTGCAGACAATTAAGAACGTTATATTCAACCGGGTCTAATCTGAAATTACCCTCAAAATGTTTAGGAAATGAAAACTCAATTTTATAGTGTCACTCCGAGAAGGGTCGTGGTGGAGACATCTCACCTTTGCTACAAAACACTAAAAAGTACATTTTTGGGGTTATTAACTGACATTTTTTGTATGGGGTCATTTAAGGGGCAAAGATGGGGGAGGGTAGGGCAGATCAGAGAACATATCAGCTTCGTCATAAAACCTTCACAATTTGATTTTTCAAGAATGTAGGCTTAAATTATACAATTAATAACAATATATTAACATGTAATATGTTGCTTCAACGCCTACTAAAGGGGGCGGAGTCCAAAAATGGAATTTCCTGGCTGCAAGTTCAACACTGGATCTTCTTTGACATAAAAGTATATCATTTGCTTAACAAAAAAACAAAAAAAACTTTAAAAATTTTTGTTTTTTTAGAGGTGGGTTTAGTTCTTCTTACGGGAACTTTTTCCCTCTGACCCGATTCAGCCCATTTACGAGCTATCCTTCAAAATATATTTATACCAAATTTCAAGGGTCTGGCTCTTTTCGTTTAAACTGAATAGTGATTTCCACAGACGAACGGACATGGGTAGATCGTCTTAGATTTCATCACTGATCAAGAATAGATATACTTTATGGGGTCTTGGAGGGATATTTCATTGCGTTAAACACGGAATGACAAAGTGAATATACCCTCCAACTCTTTTTTTGGAGATTATAAAAAATATACTAATAAATATGTTTAAGTTAAATAAATAAAGCAGAGAACAAACTTTATTTAATATCCATCAACAAAGTACTTATTGTGTAGACTTTCTTCGAAGGTACGTTAATGCCACTTCAAAAGGCGACGTCTGACGTATTCTATGTGGCTCGCCTTAAATTTTTCAAACCTATTATTTCTGTAATTAAACAAAGGCTCCTAAGACAAATGCTCAGAAGTTCATTTCTGCATGCACTATTTTTTAAATCAACGCTGCCCCCGGTAAGCATGAAGTTTCAATAATTCTATACTTTACAAAATTTTCCGCAGCCTGTTGTGTAGAGGCCCTACTGTATTTTTAAGCACGCTGCCGCGAAACGAAAATAATTTTGGTATATTTTTAAATTGTAGTAACTCGGTGGTCTATTAGAATTTTTAATAAGTTGTTATTGTTTTTTTTGTTTTTGTTATATTTGTTTAATTTATAATTTTATTTTTTCTACATTTTAACGAACGCGTGCTTAGCGGTATTAGTCATACTAAAAAAAGGCGGCAGCCAAGAAGACTGCTCGTACAGATTTTTGTTGTTGTTTTTCATATTTTTTATTTTGTTGTTTCACAGTACAACAAACTTTTAGCTAACCGCGCATACAATGAAATGAGTGTTTGACACTTGTGATCATACACTGAAAGTGTTAATACGGGAAAAATCGTTTTATAAAAAATATGTATGTGAAAAAATAGCAACTAATTATCGGGCAAAATAAAAACGGAACAAAAACTATATTGAACGAAATAAAAACGGAAGTCGCAAATATATGAATTTTATACAAGAATTTAAAAATAAAATTTTTAAATGATTAACAAAGTTTCATAGAAGGAAAAGCATATGCAAAATTAAAAAAGAAATTGTAAAAAACTTTAGTAAATTTATGAGCAAAATATTAAATAAAAGCAAATATAAAATAAACAATCTTAAAAGAAAAACAATTCTACATTCTAAATACAATTATAAAAAACCACTTACCAAAATTTGGAACAAAGTTTGCCAACAAAATACCTATAAAATAAAAAGTTAATAAATTAATTTTATTTATCTGGTGTGAAAAATAAACGGTCACTTAACTTAAACAAAAAAAAAAAAAAAAAGAAACGAAATCCAAAAATAAATTAATACATTCTAAATATCAAATTACCATAAAACACATTCCTAAATTTAGCTTTTAACTGCTGTCGAGAGTGAGAGGGGGTTTGTTCTTAACCAACAAAAAAAAAATGGTTTAAGTACGAGTAAATACTATAAAAAATTTAAAATGAATTACTGACCCGTGTTAGTCATTCTCAATTAACTACAAAATTTTCTGCTATTTATTTTTTCATAAGGGTAAAGTACAACAACAACAACAACGTCAAACACATCAATTACACACAACAATATTTGACCAAATTTAAAAAATAAATGTATTAAAGATCGACTTGCTTCACCTCTATCGCCTGGAAGATATATTTAATAGAATTTAATGACAATGAAAATGTCGTACCTTTTTTTTGAGATTCAATACCATTTGGGATTTTTATTTACAAATTACTGGGGGTTTTTAGTGCGGCTATAAACAATTTTATACATACGAATAAATTAGTGTCGAAGGAATGTGGTGTCCAGTCAACAACAAACATACATATTTGAATTCATCTTATTGATTGGAATTGTAAAAAAAAACAATGATATACGATTTATTTTAAGTGATATCTTAACAAATGTGCCACATTTAGCTGCCGTATTTGTAAAAAAGGAGAAAATAAAATTTCGTTTTGATACGTATTTTAGGGAAAGTTTTTACGAAAATTCTGTTTTACAAATATATTTCGAACCTAAATTATCTTTATGAACACGGAAGTAATTGTCTAGACTACGAAAACCATTGAAAAAGCAACACTATGAAATAATCGGTTATGCTTCCAATACGAATTTCTTAATTGATTTTGTTAGTGCCAAAGCATCATATTTTTTCTATTATCTGGCAACATTGGAACGTAATTAATGGTGAAATTTTTGAAGTATACTTCCTACACATTATGACGTTTTGTAAACACGATATTGTGTGCTAGTGGCAACGTTTGTCATTTTCGATATTTTTCGTTGTGTGATGTTGCCTTGTAAACTGTTTAGCTATCTAATGTTGCCACAAAATGATGAAAACACAAACTTATAATCTTCGTGACTATGTAATTGAGTAAGTTTTCGTCATTTTGACTAATATTTTTGCTCGCCTTACTGTCCGGAAACATTACCAAAAACCACAATATCACATTAATGTAATGTGCGCAGCGTTGTCGTATTATTTTTTCAAAAAACTTTTGATGTTTGGAAAACACGTCTTCTTTTCGTACCAAAAAAATTTTTTTTCAACAAATTACTTTTAGTTTATTCCTATCTAGTTCAAAATTAGTCTTCTTACAATAAAATATAAAAATTTTGTCCCTTCTACGAATAAAATAATATATTGCAACCAGTAAAAATCGCTATAGACAATGGAACACTGCGCTCAGTGTTGCTATATTATTTTTTTTATATTCGCAAAAAAAGTCTTCGGTCAAAAACAATTTTTTTTAAATAAATTTATTTTATTTTATTCCTATCTAGTTCAAAATCAATTTTTTTATAATAAAATATTAGATTTTTGTGACTTCTCTGAACAAAATAATAAATCACAACCAGTGAAAATCGCTATACACAATTGAAAACTGTGTTTAGAAACAAGAACTTAAAAATATTATAATAATGTTTGAATAACCACAAAGAAAACCTTAATTTTAACAGGAAACATTTGTATTCACGGGGTAACAGTAAATCGAATATCTTCGTGTTTCTTCTAATGTTCCTGCATGTATTGTCACAGTAACATTGCCGAACAAAGGAAGTAGAAAGAAATTTTTAAGCATCATTAAATCATAGTTAAATTATTAATAAACTAAAGTTAGTGCTTTATTTTAAACACATCAAAGGCATCTAATTTTCAATATTTGTTTTTGTTAGAAAAAAATATAAACAATTTTTTCCGTATAAAAAAACTTGCAAAAGCAGATAAATCTGACGATATGGCAAGACTGAATAAACGTACGGGTGCATACATACATACACATACTATGTATACAATATGAAGTAAAGTGTTGGCAATCCTGAATAAACAACTTAACAGCTGACAATTTACTGTTACTAAATTTATCGATCCTTACACGATAAAACAAATTGTTTTCATTATTGAGCAGTATTTAAAAATAAACAAAGTTTTCTGCAGTTGGATAGAGCAGAAGCCTTTCTATATCGATGGGTAAACTTATAAAATAATCGAGTCTATATATAGTATATCAAAAAACCCAACAAGAAGTTTTAAAAGGTGCTGTCTGTAGAGTACATGGCGTTGCTGTCTAGTCTAACTATAACAACGGCAACAACAAAAGCATTAAGTTTTAAAAATAACAAAAAACATGGTGTCTTGAAAGACAACAACAACAACAGCTCTACTATCACACTAGGCCAACAGCAGCAATAGTAATTGACGCCGACGACAACTATAACTGCCTTACAATCATTCTACGATCGACCCAAACGATCGAAGAACGACCGACCGGCCAGTATTCAAATTAATAACAAATTTTCATATTGACCAGCGAGTGTGAGTGAATACGTGTGCATGTGTGTGTGTGTGTATTTCTTTTTGTTTTCTGGAACCTATGTAAATAGTACGATAATACTTAAGCGGCGGCGGTGTCGGTGTCGTTGTTGGTGGCGACAATCCCAATTTCCAGCCATCTGAAACAAATATAACCAAATATCCACAACAACAACAACAATAGCAACAACAAAGTAACAGAGCTGACATAAAAATAAATTTAATGAAAATTAACATCAGCAACAAATATACAATCGTGTAATAACGACAGCGATGACAACAAATTATTGTGTATGAAGTCGTTAATTCCTTTTGTTGTTTTTGTTAGTTAATGCTGTTCCTTGTTGATATTGTTGTTGCTGACGTCGTTTTAAGTTCCTTTTAGGAGTCAAGAATGAATTAGTGCGAGTTTGTCAATTTGTGTTGTTTTGTTTTTGTTTGCTGGTGTTGCATTGCTGTTGTTGTTGTCGTGTATATGTTGGTGAATTACCAGCCCGCGCATACTCGCGTGCATATTTCAAACCAAAATAAACCTACCAATCAACCACTCAGACATATTCAGTTAAAAAGTCATACCAACAGTGTTGGCCATTAGTATAAGGGCGTACGATCTATCCAAGGACTTTGTTTAGATCGAGTTCGAATCGACAACAATGTGTAGGAAACAGTTTGTAAAATTGATGTGGGTCTTCAAGTCAACTTAGACTAAAATAACTCTCTATCTCTATCTCTCTCTCTCGCTGCTTTGTTATTCCTTCCCAGGCGTATACTTAACTTCAGTTTCATACGCATACAAAAGAAACCTGAGGATGTTATAAATCAATGTTTAGATAACACTGCTCGGCAAAAAATAATTTTTTGTCTCTCCTTTAAATAAAATTATGTGGACTATATGGATTTTGATACGCTGAGTTCAAATCCGTTTTCGGTTTTTTTTCCATCAGGTCGGGATTTTTTCTTATAGGCGTGGCAAATTTCCCCCTCTAAATTAGTCAAGTACGGGGACATATTTCACCCTAAGTCGAGAACGAGTCATCTGATTTTCAGAAAATGAAAACGGATTTGAGTTCAGCGCATCAAACCCCTATAGTCCACATAGTTTTATATAAAAGAGGATTTTGCTGCTGAGCGGTGTAATTATATTAATTTAATTTTATAGTTTTTATGAAATTAATTTAATTACATTACTTTTTGAACTGTTCCTAAAAAAATATTCTTAATACTGAACATTTTTTAATTATCAATATTTTTCCTTTTTCTCTATACATTTTTAATGTACATCTTTTTTTTTTTTGCAAAAGTGTTATTCTCTTTTTCAAGTAGAACAAAACTAGTGTCAAAAATACAAAAATTATTGATGAAATAGTTAAAAAACATATTTCTAAGGATAGTAATTCCTAGTTTAAATATACTTTGATTAGGTAATTGATTTTTCAAGACATCAAAAATATTTGAACCGCCATAAACATGAGTTCACCTTAAGAAAATTTATTAAAGCCAATATTAAAGATCTACTTCGATTTAAACCACGGATATTGAAAATATACTTCCGCTGTAAAGTTTACTTTTTGTTGCTTAAGCTTCTTTTGGCGGCTATGAAACGATATTTAGGTTTGCTACGAATAATTAAGAACATGATCGCAAGCCAGAGATTTTAGTGCTTCAACTCCAGTCTGGCAGTTGGAAAAATTATCCCTCAAAATTTTGTACATGAATTAAAAATGAGGTTGCAGTAACATGGATGTAGGTTAGGGTAGGTTAGGTTAGGTTAGCAGGTTGCTGGTAAAAGGAAAAGTCCAGCCCACTTGTTTCCAATTATGTTGATCCCAGTGTGACACATGTATATGAAAGGAAGAGTGTATAGATGAGAGGTGAGGAAGAAGTAGGCGATAGTCGGAGTTTAGGTAAGAAGGTAGCATATATAATAGACAAAAGTTCTGGTCGTGCACGCACACCTCAGGGGAGTCAGCTGCCGAACCAGCCACTGCTCCTAATAAAGAGACTCAGGTATCTCAGTTCTATCTCCGAATCTGATATATCCGAAATGTCTCTAAAACGTGGATGTGTGTAGTAGACAAAAATAAATTTATAAAATATACTTGTGCCATATTCTTTGATAACTGAAAAAATAAACGCATGGCATACAGGATCGAACCCACAATTTTCTACTTCCTAGTAAACGCGTTAATTACCTTAGGCCACTACAGGAGATTATTTTATTTATCAGATCTGGGGGTAAATTACGGCATTCGATATCGATCGAAATTTCCATTTAAATTGTATTGAAGAAATTCATTCCAATTTCATATATTTTTCCCCATTTAAATCATAAATGAAAACTTTTGTCTGCCCTTCTAAAAAAAATTACCCTTGGTTTGTACTAGACTCGATCTCTTTTGTGTCAGACCAATTGGACTAAATCTCCCACACCCCTAAAATTCATTCAATCATTTCAATCGACCATAAACATATTTTGCCCACTATACAAATTACAATACTACAAAATCCTCAGAATGATATTGTATGCATGTGTTGGTGCGTCAACGTGTTGTTGTGTTTTTCGTATTTTTCGCCAGTCAAACAAACATTATTATTATTTCAGCTCAGTTTACTTAACTTACTACTACTAAATTCTACTCTACGCTAAACTCGCGGCGCACACACAACATCAGAAAAAAAGGTTTATCAAATTTCGGTTTACATTTCGTATTTTAATATGTTGCGGGCCTTGCTAACGTAAGGAAGTTAAAACAAAAACAAACAGAAAACCGAAAACAAAAAAAAAGTACTCACGACAATAAAAACACAAAATCCCTTGAGTGATAAAAATAAGAAATTAGAAATAAGAAATCAAACAAATTGTGAAATTGGAAAGTGTTTAACAAAAAAAAAATACATATTTGAAATAACAATAATCCATTAATCTGTAATAATCCTTAATTAATAAAGAAATTAAAAATAATAATAATAACAATTATTATTTCTTACTGTGTGTGTGTAATATTTTTGCAGTTTATTGGCGGTGCATGATGATGTTTGTTGATCATGGCGAATGAGTCAACGACCTTTTTCGTTTAAATCACAATTAATGCAATAAAGTTATAATTAAAAAAGAAAATTATATATCAAATGTGTGTAATTAAACAAGTAAAAAAATATAAAAAAAATAATTGAAGAGAAAAGAGTATAATTTTATAAATGCTTTTTGGAAAAAAGTTGTGGGTGTTAAAATAATGCCATTTATTATTCTCAAAAGTGCCAAAAATGTAAGTGGCTTTTTTGTGTGTCATGATGATCAACGATCTGTTGAAAAACAAATACAAAACACAAGACCTCACTGTTCGAAATTTTGTAAATGTTTATTATTCAAATTTATTTAATTTTAGTGGTGAAATTCTAAGAATTATAGTTTCATTTCGCTTGCTGTTAAAATGTCTGCGATTAAAAACATTGATAAGCCATCAAAAGCAAGAAATTGTTTTATATCATTATTTATTTTGTAAAGTACGAGCACAAAAACAAAATATAACCGTCGTCGTACCTATAAAATACCTGCGACATTGTGAAATTTAAACTAAACTTTGCATCTTATAAGAAAAATGTGTGTATGTGCGTATGTGTGTACAATTGTGTATGCTGCGCTGTGTTCGCAAAAAAAAGGCGTGACTTGAAATATTAAAAATTGTTTTGGTTTAGTTTGGGGGGCTTTATGTAAAGTATTTGAATCTAATTTTTGAAACACTTACAGCGGTTACAAAATCACTCTCTACTTATGGAATATTCACCCCAGGGCTTCTTTTACTTTCAGTAAGAATTTATTTAAAATAGCAATATATCTTTGAACAATTATTTAATTAAAGCAACTAAAGTTTTTGCTGCCCTGATTTTTAATTTCTTAAAGTAAATCATCCAAATTTGCTTATACAACCCCTAAATTCACCTTTAAATATACCGATTTTACTACCAAATGCAAACTACCACAATAACATGCTCAAACCGTGTCTATAAATATGCCACATATTTTTTTGTCGTACACTTTTAGGTATCTTATTGTCCACTAATTTGGATGAAGCACAATTTGTTTAAAAGGTAATCTGATGTAGATATGCACAATATAAATTACTTTCTAATTTCTGGGCATTTTAAGTAGTAAGAAATCTTTTTAAATTTTGCATTAAAAAAATTATTTCTATTTCGTGTTTGCCTTGTGCTTGCAAAAACACTTGCATACCCATAGACAAACGTTCAAAATCGCCTGTGTAATATTTTCATTGACTAGATCCAAGTTTAATTAATAGTAAAAATTTGAAAACACATTCAAAGCGTGGTAAATTTTTATTCTTAAAATTAATAGAAATTTGCTTGAAGAAATACAAATATTGCACACTATACACATCCGCAGGTCTGTTCTATATTATTGTAGTAATTCTCGTTTATTCATTGAGATGTTTTAATAAATATAAGAACTTAAGAAAACAATTTTTTTTAATTTTAATTTAATTTCTTTGAGAAAATGTCTTCAAATAAATATAGAGACGGCAATAACAAACTTGAATAATATATTAGAAAAATATAGTCCAAAATTTAGACCAAAATATTAAAATATTTTTAATAAAATTATTTAAAAAATTAAAACGAAATCTTTTATATAATAAAGAAGGAATCAGTGTCATTATATCAGGCGATTTCATTCCAGATTTAAGGATTTTTTAACAAAACAGAGAATTTAGAAGTGAACAGATAAATATACAATTTTTTTTTGGTAAAATCGACACTCAAAAGATGGACCCTACTTAAGCAATGTTTTTTTAAGGACCAGCACTCAGGGAATGTCCCCTACATATGCAGTGCATTGCACTAGAACAGGAAAGGAGGGAATAGTATTTAGAAGACAGATGAAGAAAGATGAGAAGATAGAGAATTTTTTTTGAAGCTATTTTAACTCTTTTACCTCCCCGACTAATTTTTGCTACCGGCCCTACCCTGTTAATCTGCTCTTAATGCTGATCAGAAGAATTCGACATTATATTTATGATTATGAGCGGAATCGAAGCTGGGCTTTTGGCTACTTCAGCCAACAGCATCCTCAATGTTGTGCTAGAACTATGGAAAGTGCAATTAAAGCAAAATTGGAGGAGAGAAAGTTTGTTCAGTGAAAATATACGCATGTATTTAAGCATTTTTGAATAATTTTAAGAAAGTTTATTGAAATGTTTTTATATGTTCAATATCAACTATTAAAATATAGAGAAAATAAAACATTCACATATACAAAATATTTTTCAGGTTTTTTCTTTAAGAAATTAATAAAAATTCGGTTATTTGATATATTTGAACTATCAAAAAGTTTGTAATAAAAAATTAAAAGCTCAAAAAAAATTTAAAAATTTGATTTTTTAATTTGCGCGATCGAACGATAAGATCCTACTTTTAAGCAACATGAAGTTGTAATAATGACCCATAATGGTCCATACCCAAAGTGATAATTAAAGTGCACTTTAAGAGTTTAAAACACGTACATATTCCCATACAAAATATTGTTTTAAATTGTTGAAGAATACCTGATTTGATTATAAGTGTTGGCCTTTAATTTTGATCGCAAATTTGATCATAATGTTTTCGGTGCAAAGCATTCAAAGTGATCACTCGAAAATAATGCATTCATAGCAATTTCAAAACCACACAATACATTTCATTGCTCTCTCTCTCTCTCCCTCACGCACATACATACAAAATCTGCATTTAATTATTTTCAGATTTAGAAATTTCTTTTATTAACAAACAATTAAGATGAGTCATTGATTATTTTGCGTAGACATTATTTTTATATACATATATTTAATGTGAAATTTCAAAACCACAACAATGTTCATTTACGCACGATAATTTAATAAAAGACACACAAAGACGACAGTTGCGAAGTGAACGTGCCAGCGGCTGCAAGAAATGCGTAATGCAAACGTAATAATTAGCATAACGTCATTGTATACAATTTGATAATCTCCACAGTCTGTGCATTCGCGCGTGTGTGTGTGTGTCTGTATTGTTTCAAAATTATTTGAATATCATTCAGATATCGCATCGCCACTTATCTATCACCAAGCATTCAATTTATAAATAAATATATTTTGAATTTAATTAACTTAAAATGTTAAATTAGGCGTTTAAGTAGCTTAACTATGAATTTAAATTGATTTATTAAGACCGTAAAAGAGGTGTGTTAATGACTACAAATTGGGTGAAACAGTCCGCCGAGCAGCGCGAATAAACACTTCGTTTTAAATGTTTTTTATATTTTTGTCCTAACAGTTTATTGAACTTTTCACTTTTACAATATTTTATATAATTTTTTTAAATTATGTATGAATTTTTATTAGTCGAACTTTCTTATGCAAATTGTTAATTTTATCAGCAGAAGGGATCAAAAATTGAACAAAGAACGCTGATGAGATGGCGTAGCGTCCTCGAAATCAGTACTGATCCGTTCTGCTGGTTTGATGATTATTGAAAAATATTCTTAATATTCCAATCTTAATATAAATTAATAAAAATAGAATTTGAACAAATTCATTTATTAATAAAATAATAAAAAATGGTTTGCAGTCTTGCAGATTCGAACTTAAGCCCGTTGATAAAATTAACAATTTATATAATTTTTTTTTTAATTTCAAAGAAATCTCATTTTGTCATGGCATAGAGGACAAATCTGACATAATGAGCAAAATATTTTCCAATTTGAAAGAGATTGAATTATAAAATTTCGGTTTCGGCTTTTTGGCCGTCACTTCATATAATGAATTATTTTATTTTTCCGAAGTCCTATGAAAGAGCGTATGGTGACACACTTTAGTTTAGCTACTCTTAGGAGTTTGTTAATAATGTGGGTGCTGTTGGCTGAAGTAGTAGAACACGAGACTATGAAGCGGAGAGTCCTGAGTTCGAGCCCCAGCTGAGTCATGAAATATTGTGTTGAATTCTTCTGATCAGCATTAGTGCGTGGTTGTGTTAGTTGTTGCCAGCCTGTTTTCAGTGATGAAGGCATAGTCACTGATCACTGAACATAATTGGCAGCGACTGACACTATCATGTACTAAAAAAGCAGAGTAACAGCACCCACCTTCGTCGGTCCTGTAGCAAAAATTAGCCGGCGAAGTAAAAAGGTTGAAATAGCTACAAAAACAACTGTCTATCTTCTCATCTTTCCTAATCTGTCCCCTCCTTACTATCCCCTCGTTTTCAGTTCCAGCGCAATGCATTGCATATATAGGGGACATCCCCTGAGTGCTGGTCCTACTCCTAAAAAAAAAAAATAGAGAGCCAGGCAAGATCCTAGCGAATGGTATGTTTCCTTTGAGAAAGAAAATAGAAATCATGGCAAGAGTATGAAAGGAAAGATTTTGTTCAAGAGAAAAAGGCAGTTAAAGAATAGGACAGTCATGGTTTCTATTGTTTTTCTTTTAAATTTTTAAAATTTCTGCAATATTACATCCACACAAATCGAACAGTATTTTTGAACACGATTTATTTGCTCATATTCAATTCGAGTTTGTTTTCCTCTATTTCCAGACAAAAATAATCTAAGCCAAAATGCAAAATATTAATAATAATAAAAATTATTATTATTACAATAGTAGCAGCAATAGCAACAGCAACAACAACAGTAATAATCAAAATGTTGTTGTTAACAATATGTTGCAACAGCAGCAACAACAACAGCAACAAATACGTGTGTCAAATTGGGTACAAGACACGAATCGTAATCAAAACCAATATCAAGCACAGTTAATGCAACAGCAACAACAATGTTTGCAACAAGTACAATTCCAAAATTATACTGCGTCACAGCACCAGCAGCAGACTCAAGCACAATTATTATCTGCATCAGCAGCAGCAGCAGCAGTAGCGACAACAACGATCTCTCCTTTACCCTCAATGCATTATTATTCTAATCATAATCATCAATTGTTACAGCAATCACAAACACATGTCTCATGCATGCAACTACAGCAACAACAACAGCAGCAGCAGCAGCATCAGCATCCTCAGTCAAGACAACATATACAGCAGCAGCAACAACAACAACAACAACAACATAATCTTAAGATTTTACAACAAAACCAGCACCAACAAACATTACAGCATCCCCAACAAATACTGACACCCGCGCCATCTCCTGTCACTACCAATACTGGAAGTCTATTAAGACAACAACAACAACAGCAGCAACAACAAACTCAACCTCATTTAACAGTGCAGCAGCGATTACATCAGCTAGAACAACAGCATTCTCAGCATCTGCAGCAGCAGCAACAGCAACAGCATCCACAACAAAGTAGGGTAAGTGAAATCATGAGATACATTTTGTTTTTGCTTTTTGTTATTTAAAAATCATTTTGTAAGAAAATCAAATAAATAATTTTATGAGTTGTCAATATAACCCCAAATTCGTTAACAACATGGTATCCGAGCTTACTGACAACAGAGAAATTGTTAATATAGTGCGCCATTTTGTTTAAATTAAGTACATTCATTTATGCAACCGCTTATTGCATTGACAAATCATGCTTAATACCTGCAAAATCTTGTCCAGTTTTGCTAATCGGTACACCGATGATGGCTTTTTATTTTTTTTATTATTGAGAGTTACTTACTCAGAGCACGGACACTTTTCTTTATGTGGATGCTATCAATGGTAATTTTTATTAAATTTCTGGCATATTTAGAAGGATCTTCTATCCTTCGGCTTTATGTCATCTTCAGTGTTCTTTTTATTTACAATATCGTTATAAAAAAGGAAAAACCTTGTACCTAAACACAATTTTTAAAACTTTGCAGTAGAAGAAGAATAATTTTAATAAAATAGGCCGTCCGATGGATGTTTTTTTTTTTAATTCGGACCAGCTCCCAGGGGATGACCCCTACATATGCAGTACATTGTGCCGGCACTAGAAAGGAGAGGAAAGTATTGAGAGGACAGATGAAGAAGATGAGAAGATACAGAATTTTTTTGTAGCTATTTTGACCTTTTACTTCGCCGTATAATTTTTTTCTACAAGGCCGACGAAAGAGGGTGCTGTTCCTGTGCTCTTTAGTACATGATAGTGTCAATAGCTGACATTTAAGTTCAGTGACCAGCTATATGCCTTCATCACTGAAACAGGCTGACAACAACTAACACAATCATGCACAAATGCTGACCAAAGAATTCGACACAATACTCATGACAGAGCGCGGAGTCGAACCCAGGACCCTCCGCTTCTTAGTCTGGTGTTAACTACTTGAGCCAATAGCGTATCGGTGCGCCTTATATCAGACGTATGAACATTTCTATATTACAGAAGTACATATTAAGATTATGAAGTTATCCACTTAAATTTGTTATGCCCTCCAAACAGAATTGATGGGTATATTCACTTTGTTAGACCGTGTGTAACGCAGTAAAATATTCCTCTAAGACCCCATAAATTATATATGTATATTCTTGATCAGTGATGGAATCTAAGACGATCTAGCCATGTCCGCCCGTCCGTCCGCTTGCGGAAATCACGATTCAGTCCAAACGACCCTTGCAATTTAGTATAAATATATTTTGAAGGATAGCACAGGGCAAGTTCGTAAATGGGCTGAATCGGACTGGAGGAAAAAAAGTTTCCCTAAGAAGAACTAAGACAACCTCTAAAAAAACAACATCTTTTTCACTTAATAACCTCAAAAATAGACATTTTAATGTTTTATGGCAAAGGTGAGATGTCCCCGCCACGGCCCCTTTCCGGAGTGACCCCTACAAAATATTTTTATTTTTTTAAACAATTGGAGGGTATTTAAGATTCGACTCGGTCGAATATAACGTTTTTACTTGTCTTTTTTTCAATACCATCGGCCTGGCAAGGATGATTAAGAACTTGTCATCTAAAGTGTAGCTTATTTTTAACAAAATGCTTACCATTAACGAATATGAATTGTTTAACAACCAAAGAATGCTTATGCTTAAAAGTATTTAAAACTTATTACAAAGAGCTGAATCAACCGTGAGAATTTTTCTTACGAATTGATTGCGGTCGTCATCATTGACAGACCCACTGTGCCAGGCTTTGGCAATATTATAAAGAATTTTAAGGGAACTGAAAGCGTTATAGATGCGGCCAAGAATGTGCATTATCGCATTCTATTAGTGAGAGTGTGGTGGATAATTCGAATTTGTCGATTACAAGGCGTGCTCAGTATTCGGTACTATCTTACGGATCATTATGGCCTATTTTATATTTAAATTTGCATCTCTAGCCATACAAAGTCCAGCTAACGCCATAATTAAAGTCGGCTGATCATTCACAACGCCGTAGATTTTCAGATTGGGTGTTTGGATAACAGACTTTCAGTACAGATTTTTCGAACACAATTTTCTTCAGGGATAAAACTCGTTTCTCATTCGATGCATGCGTTAACAAGGAATAGTGTTGCACATGACACTCGGAAAACCCATTGATACAGAAAAAGAGTCAGTTTCGTGTGCATTATGGTCTGGAGATGTCATTGGGCCGTGTTTTTGTATTTTTTAAATGAGGCTGGAAGAGGAGTTAACGACAACTCAGAGCATTATGGCCGTATGATAACCAATTTTGTTTGGCATTTAATTAAAGATTATGAAGTTTACGAAATGTGCTCTTAGCGAGATGCTTCCACAACCCACACAACACGACCGATTTGGTCTGTATTGTATAAGAATTTTCCAGAATGTGTAATTCCTTGTTTTTGGGGGAATCATTTGGTCAACAAGATCACGGGAATTGGCGCAATTAGACTTTTTCTTTGGAAATACGACAGAAATCCTCTCTTCGCGGATAATCCCCTGACATCGGTGCTATTGAAAACCAACGTTCGTCAAGTTGTCGCCCGAAATGTGCTAAAAAAGTTGTCGTAAAAAGTTGTCCCAAAAGAATCGAAAGCCTCAATCAATCTAGAGACGGTTATTAAAATGGAAATAAAAGTTTCTTAAAAATTATAGCTATATGTTTCTTTTATTTCACTTCACTTCTGAAACCGATAAATGGATAACCCGTTTCAATAACACGCAAAAGCCGCCATTTAAGAAACATATTTTTCATTTACATGGTTTTTCGTTTTATTTAACTTCATTGAATCAGCAACGAACACACCTCCGTTCTGTGTAAATTTCGTGTTGCTTCTGCCTGTTGCCAATAATAATATGTAATTAACAAGACAAGAAAAATGCACAATTTGTTGACAGTGCGTTCATTCAGTCATTCATTTTTCTCGTCGCTGTCGTTCTGTCTTCTGATTTGTTGCATTCAATTCTTCTCATTCTTATTGGAGGTGGAGCCTTCTACTTCATCTTTGTTTTTCTTTTTTATTACGTTTATAAAATTTTTTGATATATATATTTTTTTTCCATTTTATACATGTCTGTCTGTATGTATGTATGTATGTATGTAGTAGATGCATATGTACATACTTACAGCCATACATAAATATGTATGGATGGATATACACACATATACATAATTGTTGGATTCTGTGTGTTTGTGATGAGATCTTTGCTGTGTTATGCTCTCATAGGTGATCTCAAAGCCTGATGTCATTTGCTTTCTTTTTTTTTGTTTTGGGGCAAGATTTTTTGAAAGAAATACTTTCAAGCAAAAATAAATCAGACATTTTAACAATAACGAGGGCGGTCCCGGATTAGAAAGAAACACGCAAAATTATTTTAGTTAAATTTGTATATACATATTTGAACAAAATATCCTTTAGAAAACAAGATGATATAGAAGTAGTAAAAGCTGGCATAAACAGCAATTAGAAGTGCCCTAAAGTAGGGCATAAAATGGTTGTAGTAGTGGAAATTTGTTGAGGTGTGTAACACTGACGATGTTTGATGAAAAATCAGAAAATTTCGAATTTTGGCAAGCACGTACACAATTGAATTAATATATCAAATGCATCACTCATTAAAGACGTCGAATGAAAAAGAAAATAATAAAATAAAATTATTTAAATTATTTTCAATTTCAAGTTATAAAGCGTGTTTGTTTTTAGTGTATCACAACTTTGAGTTGACATCACTGCTTTATTTTAGTACCCATTTAACAGCTGATAGTTGCTTTTTGTTTAGTTTGTTTTGAAATTTCATTATGAATCGACTTACACCAGAGCAACGGGTGGAAATTGTTGAAATTTTTAATCAAAATAATTGTTCTATTCGTCAAACTCATCGTGCACTTCTTCCATTTTATGGCGTACATAATCGTCTTTCAGAGCGGCTAATTCGAAGAACAATAGATCATTTTCGGACCACATTTACTGTTAGGTTAGGTTAGGTTAAGCTACCATTTACTGTTACTGCTAATGTGTATCCCGTGAGACGCCGAACAGTGCGCACTGAAGAAGCTGTAATCGCTGTACAGGAAATCAATCAATTCGCCGCCGTTCTCAGCAACTGGGGTTGTGTCCTTCCACTTTATGGAAGATTTTCTTAGTTGACGAAAATTGGTGTTCCAGATTGCGCCTTTTACATGACAGCCATGGCGGCCACATGTCAGAAATGGGATCTAAGCATTAATTTCATAAAATTTTCTTTCCAATAAAGCACGTTCCATCGATATTAAAAATATATTCCATGTTTTATTATGCTTTAAACTTGTGACGCTCTATAAAAACACCCTCTAAAATAAATTATGAAATTAAATCTTTTACTAGAATTTCGGGAAAACTAGGACGGCATACTAACCACTTTTTATTTTTGACTATCCCATAACACCCGCTGTTAACAGTATAAAATAAAAAGAAAAATGAATGCTTGATGGGTGTTCCAGCAGATGTATGTCCTACCGTCAACTCCACGTGCACAAGCTTAATGTGAAGCATTTTGCGATTTAGAGACAAAAAACATGACGTATTCAACCATCGTATGCATGCCGAAATAAAAAAATCTTAAATGTGGTTGAAATGTGGCTTACCCAAAACAAATAAAAAATATTAAATTAATTCGCAAAATATTTCAAATAAATTTAATAAATTATTTAGCAGGATTTCTACAGTCGCACCAAAAAAAAATTGTATTTAAGAACTTTCATACTAATAATTAAACCGCCATCAAATCAAATATAATCCCGCAAATAACCAGATTTTTAATGTTTCCTTCTTTTTAATTTCTACAAATTTTAAAGACTTTGACTTATTGCTGCACTTGGCAAAAAAAAAAGAACAGCAAATAACAACAATGAAAATTTTAATTAAATAAAATTAATGAATGTTTCAGACAATGATGATGTTGGAGGAATAAAAATTACACAGATTTTTATGATTAAAATCAGACAGTGGAATGAAGAATTAAATTAATTTTTGTTTTATTTATTTTTTTACAACAATAAAAACAAAAATAATAAAGCACAAAACAGAGCGAAGAACCAAGTCCATTAAATAATTTTATATCACATGTTACTTAAAGTTGTTAATTTGCTATAAATTAAAATAAAATGAAAACAAAACAGAAAATAAAACAGTTGTTGGGAGGGTTCGTGCCACTTAAAAAAATATAACAGTTGCAATAACAAAAATAATTAAATTAAACTAATCAAAAGTTCATGGACTTTATTATTATTGTTATTATTTCTTTTTTAATTTTCTTGAATTTATTTACTCTGTTGACAACTTTGAAATGCATGAACTATTTCGAATAAAATGTTTAAGTGCATTTATCAAAATTATAATGTGCGTAATAGGAACTTAAAAATTGTGTCTACTAATTGAGCAATTGCTCCATGCAAAATTAACTTGTTTGAATACAATATGAATTATTGAAATTAATCTTTTATTATTTTATTTCATTAGAAAATTATGAAAACTTTAAGCTTCTTCCCACTTATGTCCCATTTATAAACAATGACGTTGTAAAATTCAGTTATTTTGGTTCTTCAAAATAACAAACAAAAAACTAAAAAAAGTTTTGGATTGAAATTATTTTTAATTTTATAAATTAATAACGTTCTTCATGTTAAAAATTATTTAATTGGAATTTTTTTTTAGTGAATTTCGTTTGTCCCGTTTCACACACTTCAAATTTTGCTGATCAATTATTTATTTTTCTATGAGAAAAAATGAGACAGACTACAAATTGTATATGTGTCTCACTTTGCGGAATTGTGTTATGGAGCTGGTTGTATTTGAACAGCAAAAGTTAAAGTGTGCGGATCGGGACTTTCCAAACGAAATTGTACTCTCTGAAATGGCGGACAACTGACTATTTCCAATTTGTTTCGAAATTGGAAAATTCTTAGATAGGACACATACAAAACAACAACACTTTAAAAAATTAAAAGAAAAATCTTTAGAAGTGATACTATTTTTAATTAAGAAATTTTCAAAACACTTTTGAAATCTTCGAAACCCAAACTTTTGTAACTTCACGCACTATGGCTCAATAACTTCGGTTTCTTAAAAAATTTAATTGTCATAATTTTTGCCTGGATCTATAGATGTATTAATGCTACATAGAGTACATATTATTATCATTACAGCATTCTCAGGTGCAAACCCACGGTTGGAGGTGGTCTTCATAAAACTATCCATTTTGTACCGTTTTGCTAAATTTTTAAACAAGAAGTTGATGTGACTAAAAATATTTGTACAAGCCAATAAATAATTAATTTCCGATTAGGACACATGTTTTGATAGACATGTCGCTGCATGCATAAACAACTGTCTGCCATACACACACACACACACGAACGTCGCGTTTTGAGAAAAAGTATGTTTTAACAAACATTTCACAGGGAATGAATAATCAATAATAAATAAATTATTTGTGAAACACATTTAATAGCCAACCATCATTGATAAAAATAAAGGCTAAATTTATAAAAAAAAAAATAAAAATACAATAACAAATGTTTTACAAAGTACAGACGTACACATGGACAAACACACAAACATAAATACACAATCGTATGTATGCAAATATTTAATAAAAAAAATTTGTTTATTTTTATATTAAATTTATAAAGCGTGAGAAATTCGCAAAATTAAACAATGAAACACCAAAAATAAATTTTGCCATAATTTAAAATAATTTTTTTTACATATTTTGAATGAAAAAAGACAACAAGCAAAATGTTTAATAAATTCCAAATGCAGACCACAGACACTCGCATGCACATAATCGTAATCATAAAATTGAATATAAATTCAAATGATGAGGATTAAATTTTACTATGCTTTTTAAAATTTTTGTTAATAATTTAGGAGTTATTTTTTTTCCTTGGTTATTGAAAAATTGTTGCATATTAAAAATTCTTATAATTGATGTTAATTTAATTAAAATGAAAAATTTTCATTTGTAGTATGAAGCTTTAAAAATATGCTTTAAATAAATTAATTGGTTTTTATTCACATTCGCTGGGCAGAAGATTACAAAATTTTGTGCCATCGCAAGCAAACACAATAGTGTATACATAAGTACTAGTGGCAAGGTTTGTCCTTTTTGTGTATTTGTATTTTTGGAAATTTCTAAATGATATGAAAATAAATTTTAATTACTTTTAAGTAATTTTTTTATAAAATGCAACCTTGTTTCTGTCTTGTTTTTGTCTGTGCCAACTTGGGTATTGCCAGGTTAAATATTGAAAACAGCTGAAGCAAACAAAAACACACTTTCTAAAGATGCCCAATTTGGAATAACAATTAAAAAACTGGAACTTCAGCTACTTTTAATTTTATTCACTGCCGTTTTACGTGATTTCATTCTTCTATTTTCACTTATATCCTACTGTGCGCAGTATTTTGAGACAAATAGGCAAAAAAAACCCAAACTTAATAACATCCCACTTAATTATATTACACTTGTTTAAATAATATAAATTATAAAAATTTAATCACAAGTAAAATACCACTCTAATGTTGAAATTGTTCTAAAAATAAAGATTAGTCTATGGAAATATTCCCGCTAAGATAATTGTTACCTTTTTGAATTCGCTACAAAACAAACTCTATTTGAAGTACGAGTCTTTATTTGCACACTACTGATAACATAAGTAGGGAAGAGACATTTAAATAAAATAAAAATAAATATATTTGCAATTAGTCACTTGATATTCTCGTACTTTGAACAACAGTAAATTACAAATAAAATTTAAAACCATTTTCTAAATTTAAAAATGTTTTCACTTGTGGTTATTATTTGTTCTAGGGCAACGATAATTATAAAACTTAGAAATAATTACTATACTTTTAATATTTTGTGTGTGTTTATACTTTGTATACGAGTACTTCGCCACACATTGGCGATTCTATAAATTATAGGTATGCTCGTGTGTACATGTTCCGGAAAACCCAGCCCTGTGAAGTCACTCACGGCAAAAGCGTGATGTGCTGTAATTTTGCTATTTTTTTGTCAAAAATTGGAAGCACATACTTTACCACAAGAAAACATAAATAAACAAATAAATTGTATTTTAAAATTCTCTTAGCTTTGTTACTTGTTACATTGGCTTTGAAAAATATACTACCAAACAAAACACTAATTGGCTGACAAATTTAAATCTTAACAAAATTTTAAAATTTTTTTCAAGTAGAAAGAAAAGATATTTATTTTTTTTTACTTTGGACCAGCATACAGGGGATGGCACTTTAAGTCCACATTATGGTTGATGTTTGTTTATGTAATTTTCTATTATTAAGAAATTAATAGGAAGAAATATAATTGCGGAATCTTTTTTGAAATCACTTAAAGAAAACGGGAAATGTGTATTTATAATAAGTTTTATTATATTTATTATGCTCGAGATCTTTTTATAAAATTATTACAAATTTTAGTTTATTTATTATATATTTGGAAATCTGTTTTATTCGTGCTGATTCTTTTCCCAAATTTACAAAAAAAGTGCAAAAACATCTCAAATGTTATTGATAAATATTCAACAGTTCTTTAACATGGTCAGGAATAAGCAATAGGAAATTTCCCTCCTAACCCTGCAAAGACTTTGTTACAACTTGTAATTTCTTCTTAGAAAAATAGCTTTTAGACTCAATACGCATCGATACTCGTACTTTTTTTAAGGCATCCGGCAACCTAAACTGTAAGCGAGCCAGCAGCATCTTAACTACTCCCACGTTCGTTATAATTTATATATTTTTGTATGTTTTATAATTTCTTATTTTGCCGCTCAGAATTTCCGATGATAAATTTCAACAAAATGCTAAAGTGTTAAATTGATAATAAAATAAATATGACCATGTCAAATGTTTAATTTGAACACCCACTCCAATCATTTAGAATTATTAAAACTGATTCAATAGAAAAATCAAAATCGAAATATTTTGATTTAATAAAATTTAATAAAAACAACCATGTGAAAAGTTCACACACACATCACATCACATTGATTCTTTTATAAGACACAATCACAACAGAATCTCTGGGGGTGGTAGAATTATTTTATTTATTTCTTCAAACTTCTTTTGTTTTTATGCATTTTACACTTTAAATGGCAAAACGGTAGTAAGTATTGCTATTCAATTCTATGATTTATTATTGTATTTTTCTTTTGTCTTAAAGTAGCCTCCAGTGTATGCCGCAGAGACTCAACATGAAAATGTTGTTTCAATTGCATTTTCTTAAAAAGCAGAGTTGGAAAATAATTAACTGATAAATGGAATAAAAAAAAATCATTATTTAATGAAAAAAAAACCTACAAGAGATGAAACGAAAATAAGGTTAAGCGGCATGGCCACATATCAAATTGCCCTATCAAATCAAATTGTTTGTTTATTTTAGTAAACAAAAAAAAAAGGTTGCACGTATAGATTGAAGCGTATTTTACCTTAAAACTCTGCAATGTGTATTTCATATTCAAAGAAAGAAAAAAATTAAATTACTTTTGAATTTTATTGTACAAGCAAAAGCAGTGCAATCAATATACTGTGAAATGTGTTGGTAACATTAGACAATATTGTTGAAATTTTGCTTAAGGACTATTTTCAATTACAGTTGCGCCATATTTTATTTCCACCACTCATTGCCTAATAGGAGGCAAAATGTAAATTTTATTATTATTTATTCTTCTATTGTATAATGATTTACTATATAGATAGACTGCTTGATATGAGTTTGATGAAAAACAAAACACTTTTGATTTTCACTACCTGTGCTGCAGAAACTTCTTCGATGTATGTATGTGTGTGTGTGCACACAAGTAGGTTTCGATCCTACATAAATCTGCCTACAAAATGCTGACTGTAAAATTATACCATGAATTCATTAGCTTACAACTCTGCCTTTTCGCTCTATATGCAACCTCAATTGCAACTGTGTTCTGCCATGAGTTATTGCAATTTAATTTTTAGAAAAAACTAAAACAGCAATAAAAAAAAAAGAAATAAAATCATGGCAATTCTCGCACCAACGACAAAATAAAACACATTTTGTGGTAATTTTCCTTCTATTTGATTTCTGTTTTAAAGGTTAGACAAATAAAATAAAAGTAAACACAAAATAACGAAACTATAAAATTGATTTCAGTTCTGAATTTAAAGTTTTTAATAAAATTTATTACATTTTAATTGTTTGGCAATTGCGAGTCTTGGAGCAAAAATAAAATACCATTTGTTTCGAAAATGCATTACAGTTTACAATTAAATGGCAGTTGATAAGAAATCATTTTCAATTACAATTAACAGCCAACCACCCCTGCAATGAAAAGTCATTAACAAAAAAGAAAAAAAAAACAAAACGCAATTCCCAGAGGGTCCATAAAATTGCAATTTTTATAATCTTTTTAATAATTTTTGTTGCTTTTTTTCTTTTGGATTGTGGCAACAGTTAAAAGTGTAACAATGAAAATTGATGGTTCTTTTGCAATTTCCTGTCCTTTCATTCCGATTGCCTGAACATTTCCGTATCTTTTTCTTTTTGCCGCAAATAAAAGTTTATCTTTGTAATTTCAATCATGTAATGAAATATTACCAACAAATATTGGTTGTACATGTCACTCTCTCCCTCTCTGTGTTTATAAATATTTACTTTGATTTGTAAACAATGCCGTCCCACCCTCAAAAACAAACAGTGTTGCAACAAATAAGACGTGTATGTGGGAAATTAGCAACAATTGCGGGAAAAATTAACACAAAATGAAAGAAAAAGAGTTGTAATTCGGGAGTGTTTTATCAGACAGGACAACCAGTTCAAAAATTTAAGAAACTCTCATTTATTATATTTTTTTTTGGAAACAATGGAATGAATACTTAAGCATTTACGTAGAAATTTTTTGCTTTATAATAAAACATTTCCATTGTAATAAAAAACGAATCCATTTTTCCAGGTAAATAACAAAACTAGTGGAAGTATTTCAACAGATTTTAGAGATGGAAATGCTATAAACAAATCGACTGATTCCGATGATGATATTGACGAAATTTTCGAGGTAATTGATCAAAAGTCTGACGGCAAAGAGTTGCTTTTAATTTATATGTTAAGGAAATTAATAGGACATATAAGAAACATTATAAAAAATACCTCTAAGGAATGCTACGGAAATTCAAGAGATTTTTTGTAGTATTCTAAACCATTTTAATTTGGCAATATCAACTTTAAGCCGAATTAAGGAAAAATTATGTACATGTATAATAACTTTGGTCCAGAGACCATAAAATGACATATCCCACAAAATGTTCCTCTTTATTCTGTAACTATTTGTCAAGGTCATGTCAAGGTAATATCAAAAATAGAACGCATTCCTACTCCTTCTGGATAAAAATTATTTTGACAATCTGTGACTACTCTCTAAGGCCTTGAATATAAAGGCCTTTTCAACATCTTTGAAGATGATTCAAATTTTTATTACATTACGAACATAAAAGTTCAGCAATTATGAATGAAAAATGATATCTGGCAAATGTCAACCGCGGCCACGCTGACTTCAAAGTCAAATCCTTAGGCAAAATTCGCCATGTGATGGTTTTGCATAAACCCAATTGTTGAGAACGTCAAAGAATTGACAGATTTTGATCTGCTTCAACACTGTGGCTCACGGCTGCGATGTTTTCAGTTGAACGACCCGGTCGAACATGCGTTGGTGTTGGCACATTTTGTATCGAGCCTGTCGACTCAAATTTAACGATCAAGTTTTTATATTGTGCGAAAATATCACGAATTTTATGAAATGTAACTTTAACAGAACCACCATTTTCCTAGTGCATTTTTATTATTTTAATGCGATTTTCAAGCGAAATTGAATTCATTGTAACAATTTCCAATGCATCTACTACGAATACGTCAAAAAACTTAATGTCAAAACTATCGTGTTGTTGTTGTTGCCACAATTAAAACACAAAGTTATTGTTGAAGTTGTTAGAAACTTTCACAAAAGTGTCCTATTTTTGATATTGTTTTGACGCGACGTTGGCAAATAGTTACAGAATAAGTAAATTTGATGGACTTTCACCCTCAATATTCATAGAAAAATAAAATGTCTTTGAAATCTATTTTAAGAAATTTTTTTATGAAAAACTTTTAATAAAATACATTTCGAATTCATTTTAAATTTTATGAATATGGGGATCAGTGTTTTATGTCAAACATCAGCTATTTTTCCATCATAATTATATGGATTAACGTTCAAAAAAAAAGACTGTTACACATTTTTACCAACGGACTTCGTAGATTAAATCAAAATATGTTATTTTTTTCGAATCAAATTTAGTACTCTTTGTTCGTTCGAATATTCGAATTAAAATTTCGAAACACAAGGTGGGCCAAAGAAAGTCATCCGATGACTCCTCCAACGTGAACAGCGCACCATGCGGTCATTTTGTGCGGTGGTAATGGCTCCTCGTGCATCACTCGTGGATTTTCGGTGTCCCAGAAGCGATAGTTTTGCTTTTTCACGTACCCGCTGAGGTGGAAATAAGCCTCGTCGCCCATTAAGATTTCGGTCGAAAAATCGTCCACTTCGTTCTCGAGATTGAGGATGGGGAGTGTATCGCTCCATGGCTTGGTCACTTGTATTCTGTCTAGTTCACAAATGTCAAAACAGATTTGACATTGGCCGCCATTTGGAAAAATAAGAGCAGGGACAAGTCTTGATTTCTTAGACAGCTCTAAGAGCTGCATGAAGAGGTCTCTGCTACTGAAGCAGTATCTATTGTAAATAAATTTTGATTCGAGTTATTCGATTAACTGACTGAATTGATTGAAATTAATTTTTATTACAAAATAGAAAGTTATTCATACGATTAGAATTCTTATTCGAGTAAATAATCTAATGTTTACCCATCCAACCCCAAAATATATTTTGGGTCTGCAAAAAAAGTTGCAATAATCATGGGGAAAAATTAAATTAATCGCTGTCAAAATGAGACAAACAATTTGAGGGCAAATAAAATATAACAGAGATAAAAATTTAGATACTTGCTTTTATTAGTGGCTCGTTCACACACACACACACATAGTATGAATATAATATAATACACGAATTTTACAATAACCTAAAGGATGTGTTTGGTCTGAATGTATATTAATTATTTCATTATTTAAAATATATTAATCAATTATTATCATAAATACACTATAATATGGTTTGTATATAGAAATCAATTTTTAGTCATGAAATACCGTAGTATATTTATTTTATTTTATTTTAATATGTATGTAGAGTCATATATGCATATTAAATCTAATCAAGTTACTTGATATGAATTTAAAATATTTGATTAAAAAGAATTTTGAATTATTTTATTAACGATACGTTTTCGTTCAGTGTATTTTCCTTTTATTACTTTGTTCTTATTATTCATGTACAATAAGATTTTAAAGTTTTTGAAAAGAGAAAATGAGTATGAATAAAATCACCAACCGGTGCAGTCGCATTGTTTTATATCGCGCATGAATCTTTCTTTAACTTTGTTTTTTTTTTTGTTGCAAATTGGTTAAAAATTATTAACCAACATTTTTGGCGCCCGAGCAGGGACTCAATTCTAAGAGTTCCAATAAGTCGTTGTAACAAAGTTAAAGTGCCAATTGCTTAACTAAACTACACATTATTATCCACACTTTCGTTGATCATCGCTATTAATAATATTGGAAAATACACCAGTTGGATTATCGCTATCAATTTGTGGGCCCTTTGAAGGTATTGAAGTTTGTCTTGGACAAAACAAGTTCTGGAAATATAACCACCAAGGTACTATACACATGTTTCGTTGAAAGTGCACTCGATAGCTCAAATTTAATTAACACTGCATACATAAGAAGCTGTTATAAATGCAAAGTCATAGCTTGTGAATATAAGGAAAAACGAATAGTCGACTGCACTCGCAATCAAACATACATACATACTTAATTATATATATATGTATATATATATGTATGTATATTTATGTACATACATATTCGTATTTCACAAAACTGCCAAAGCACACAAAATTTAAGGAATTGAAATAATATATAATAAAGACCGCTACTTTGATTTAGTTGTTGTCGCAGAGAAGGGCACTTGTTGTTGTTTTCTTTATTGCCCTTCCTCACATATTCATCGATACAGTGGTTTGTTATAGTTATATTATTAATATTCGCTACTTTGGTACACAATTGAAACTTTGCTGCAGACACATTTCGGAGTTAAGCTGATACATACATATGCACGTAGAGATACTAGCAACATTGTTGTCAAAAACGCATAAACCTATTCAAACGTGTTGTCGCTACTTATAAAACAGTTCGTCGTATTGGTTTTCCAAACAAATCAAATTAAACTCATTCTTTAAACTTACTTGCAATAAAGTTTAACAAATTTATGTTGTGATCATAATTTTGTTGTGAAACACACAAGACATACATACTAGTATTTGATAAAACCTTAAACCCTTGTAGAAGCCATATACATATTTGCCTAAACAAAATTAAAAATGCCTGCAGGTTCAGAATTAAATGAAGCTGCTACTTCAGTCTCAGATAATCTAACTGCATTACGCCAGCAAAGAAGCATCGCTAAAGGCAACATTACACGTATAAAAAACAGTATAGGCGGTACTGAGCGATCCGTTGTGGAATTAGAATGCAGGCTTGATATATTAAACTCTTACATCAAACAAATAATGACGTACCAGACTGAAATAGAAAGGGCATGTCCACAAGACGATCGTCGTCCTGAAATAGAAGAGTTATGTATTAGTGCTAAATCAAAAATAATGTCGCTGCTCGGTCCTCACGTATCTAGAGATAATTCGTTGCAAGATAGTACATTTTCAATACGACCACTGAATCGTTTGCCAAGTTTGAAATTGCCGACCTTCGATGGTAAATATTCGGACTATAAAAATTTTATTACCTCCTTCAACAATTTAGTTCACGACGATTCAACGCTCACTCGTATTGAAAAATTTAACCATTTGTTGACTTGCCTATCTGGAGACGCTCTTCGAACTATCAAAGCCTTCCAAATTACTGAAGACAATTATCCAAAGGCATTGCAAAGACTAGCAGAACGATACGACAAAAAATGCTTAATTTTCTTTGATAGCATAGAGCAAATTTTTGACATTCCGAAAATAAACAAACCAAACGCCTCGTTGCTGCGAAAAGCCGTAGATACTGTGTCCGCAATTTATGATTCATTGTCATCGCTTGGCAATGAAAAAGACATAACAAATGCGCTGCTGATTCACATCGTACTTTCCAAAGTTGATTCGATTACTAAAGCTAAATGGAACGATCAACTTGATTATGCTACATTGCCCACATGGGAAAATTTCGCAAAGGTTTTGATAAGACGTTGTCAAACCTTAGAAGTAAGTGAAGATAGGGTAAACAAAACCATCGATGCTTCGGCAAATGGCAGATCATTCTCGAATCACGAAAAAATAAAGAATAAGTCATCACTTGCATGTGCACAAGAAGCTAGTACGTTTAAATGCGTTCATTGTCGCTCACCTGACCATCATATTTACAATTGCAAAACCTTTGGATCACTAGATGTGACACAAAGATATAATTTTGCAAAATCAAATGCTCTCTGCTTGAATTGTTTAAAAAAAAGGCCACTCAGTTGCACACTGCAATAGCTCTCGTTGCCGTACTTGTAAAGGTCCACATCATACACTACTTCATAGACAACAAAATCAACTTTCAGATACGCTTGTTGAATCGCCAAAAAACACTAGCGTAAATACTTCATCTTCGCTTCACACTAATTCTGTCGATAATGTGGTTTTGCTTGCAACCGCTGTGGTTCAACTACGAGACAAATACGGAAATTTGCAAAATGCTCGTGCAATGTTGGACTCAGGTTCCCAAATAAATATCATAACTGATGAGTTCGCTAATCGATTAAAAATTAAACGTTCTGTAGCAAATATTCACATTAATGGAGTTGGTGAAATAAGTACTAATATCAACCAACAAATTTCTACTGTCATCAAGTCAAGAGTTAATGATCATGAGTTCGTGGCAGATTGTTACATAATGAAATCGATTTCTACCTTTCAACCAAATATCAATTTAACAACAAAAAACTGGAATTTACCCAGCAATATTGTACTCGCCGATCCACAGTTTCATAAGCGACAAAAGGTTGACATACTCTTGGGTGCAGATGTGTTTTTTGATCTTCTTTGCGTCGGGCAAATTAAATTGGGTGAATCTATGCCATTATTACAAAAAACTCTTCTTGGTTGGGTTGTGTCAGGTCGCTTCACGCCATCAAACCAACAGACGCAAAAAACTTGTCATTTGATTCAAGGAAAAGACATGTTGCACAGCATTGATAGTATTTTGAAAAAATTTTGGCAAATCGACGACTTACCAAACTGTGAACAAATATTGTCTAAGGAGCATCAAGCTTGTGAAGATCATTTTAAGCGAAATGTTAAGTTATTACCAGAAGGACGGTTTCAAGTACGGTTGCCATTTAAAACCGATCCGTCCCATTTGGGCTCTTCATTTGACATCGCAAAACGTCGTTTTTTAGCTCTTGAACGAAATTTGTCAAAACATCCAAAAATCCAGTTAATGTACAACGATTTCATGAAAGAATATCTACATCTCAAACACATGTCACCTACTAATAACATAATTCCAGTTGATTCACATTACGTTATTCCGCACCAAGTTGTTTTAAGGCCCGAGAGTGTAACTACAAAACTGCGTGTGGTATTTGATGCGTCCGCTAAAAGTTCATCTCAGTTGTCGTTAAATGACACATTACTAGTTGGACCTACTATTCAACCAGATTTATATACTACACTGCTCAAGTTTCGTTTAAGAAAGTACGCTATTACTGCGGACATTACTAAAATGTACCGACAGGTTTTGATTCATAAGCAAGACAGAAACTACCAGCTGATATTGTGGAGAGAAGATTCAAATTCACCAATACAAATCTTTCAATTGAATACTGTTACGTATGGAACATCGTCAGCTCCATTCTTAGCAATACGTTGTTTGTATGAACTCGCAGAAAGATACAAAACCACATTTCCAAAAGGCGCAAGGGTCATTAAAGAAGATTTTTATGTCGACGATTTACTGTCAGGTGGAGACGATTTAGAGCAATTAGAAGTCATTCGTACACAAACAACACATATTTTAGATGCCGCCGGCTTTACACTTACAAAATGGTACTCGAATCACAAATTTTATAGTCAAAATGCATTAGATGAAAAATGTTTAGATTTTAATCATGACGACACTACAAAAACTCTAGGTCTCAAATGGCTTCCAAATACCGATATATTAAAGTTTCAACTGCCAAAAGATTTCACAAATTTGAAGTCAACAAAACGTAATATCTTGTCGACTATTTCTCGCCTATTCGATCCGTTGGGAATTGTGTGCCCAATAGTAACTAAATTAAAAATATTGCTGCAGGAGTTGTGGATAAGTAAATTAGATTGGGATGAGTCTATACCTCAAAATCTAGATACGCTGTGGAGTCATTTCAAAGTCGATCTCGAAAAGGTTTCTACAATTTCCATACCTCGTTATGTTCATACATTTCATAAAAGTAAAATTACTATTCATGGCTTTTCAGACGCCTCCATCCGTGCGTATGGCTGTTGTTTTTATGTCGTCACTGTTCACAATCAGAAAGTATTTTCACGTCTGCTGACAGCCAAATCAAAGGTTGCACCTACAAGAACGATAACACTGCCACGTCTCGAATTGTGCGCTGCACACTTGTTGTCAAAGTTATGGAGTCAGATTGAAGCGGTTTTTCTACCCTATACATCTGAAGTGATATTTTGGACGGACTCGGAAATTGTGTTATACTGGCTAAAATTGCATGCTTCTTCACTCAACACATTCGTTGGTAATCGTGTGTCGCAAATACAAGAGTGGAGTAGTAACGCAGAATGGCGCCACGTTCCAAGCAAGCTAAATCCTGCAGACATTGTGTCTAGAGGCTGTACTGTTGCCGAATTATTATCGTCTTATTGGTTTGAAGGTCCAGAGTTTATTAAAAAGGGCAAAGAACATTGGCCAGTAAACCAACACTTTACCACGAGCCCACCAAATGTCTTACCGGAACTCAAAACTTTAAAACACGTTTTTATTACATCGCAAACACAAAACCACTGTATCTTCGAAATAATAAATAGATGTTCGACGTATCTAAAAATCTTAAAAACTGTCGCTTATGCTTATAGATTTATCACAAGTAACAACAACAACAAGCCGAGACATTTGACTTCTGATGAATTGGAATGGTCATTTCTTAAAATAGTAGCAACTATACAACAACACGAATTTGTAGCTGAAATGAAACTTATCACAAAGTCAGAATTGCTGAGTCCAAAGTATCAAAAGCTAACACCATTTTTACAAGATTTCGTTAAAAATGGTCGGAAAATAACTTTATTGCGAGTTGGCGGTCGACTATTGAATGCAGATATGCCATATGATGCTAAATTTCCTTTTTTGTTGCCAGCGAATATCAGATTTATATATCTTTACATGCAACATCTACATGCATCAAATTATCATTGCGGCGCAAAGATTCTAATTGGTTTACTACGGCAACGCGTATGGATCATCAACGCTCGTGAATTAGCAAGAAAAGTTGTACGAAACTGCGTGCATTGTTTTAAATATAAGCCCAAACTGGCGACCCAAATAATGGGAAATTTGCCTGCCGATCGTCTAAAGGTTATGCGTCCCTTTCTTATTGCTGGTGTAGATTTTTGTGGTCCCGTCTACACCACATATCGTATACGTGGCAAATCACCATACAAAACGTATATTGCTGTTTTTGTGTGTTTTTCGTCTAAAGCAGTTCATATTGAAGCGGTCTCAGATTTGTCTGCTAATGCATTTCTTTCTTGTTTTAAAAGGTTCATTGGAAGACGTGGCGTGCCAGAGAAGTTATATTGTGACAATGCGACCAACTTTGTTGGAGCAAACTCAAAGCTACAAGAACTTAAACGACAATTTTTCAATGAGAAAAATAATGCAGAACTTATTAATTTCGTCGCTGAGCGTGGTACTGAGTTTGTGTTTATTCCGCCACGGGCTCCACATTTCGGCGGCCTCTGGGAGGCCGCAGTTAAATCTACAAAAAATTTAATGTTACGTACTGTTGGTAACGCAAATCTTACATTTGAAGAGCTATCGACCGTGCTTGTTGAGATAGAGGCAATATTAAACTCACGGCCAATTGCCCCATTATCTGAGGATCCAAATGACGGTGAGGCTCTTACACCTGCTCATCTCCTCATTGGATCAGCAATAAATATGGTTCCTGAGAAAACTGTAGAAAATCCTGTTGTGAATTACTCGAAGAGATATCAGTTTATTTCTCACTTAAAAGCTCAGTTCTGGCGAATATTTCAGCGCGATTATGTACTTGGACAGCAGCAACGCGTAAAGTGGTCAACACCTCAACTCAATTTACAAATTGGCGATTTGGTATTGGTGCATGAGGATAATCTCCCTCCTTTAAAATGGATGCTGGGTCGTGTTACAAATGTCAACACCGGTGCTGATGGAAAAGTGCGAGTTGCAGACGTGCAGACCAAATCAGGTTTGTTAAGAAGAGCAATTCATAAATTGGCGTTGTTACCGAAATAACTTTGAAGCCCACATTCGGCATTCAACGCGGTCGGGATGTTTGGTCTGAATGTATATTAATTATTTCATTATTTAAAATATATTAATCAATTATTATCATAAATACACTATAATATGGTTTGTATATAGAAATCAATTTTTAGTCATGAAATACCGTAGTATATTTATTTTATTTTATTTTAATATGTATGTAGAGTCATATATGCATATTAAATCTAATCAAGTTACTTGATATGAATTTAAAATATTTGATTAAAAAGAATTTTGAATTATTTTATTAACGATACGTTTTCGTTCAGTGTATTTTCCTTTTATTACTTTGTTCTTATTATTCATGTACAATAAGATTTTAAAGTTTTTGAAAAGAGAAAATGAGTATGAATAAAATCACCAACCGGTGCAGTCGCATTGTTTTATATCGCGCATGAATCTTTCTTTAACTTTGTTTTTTTTTTTGTTGCAAATTGGTTAAAAATTATTAACCAACAGGATGCGTGCACTTACATGCGAACAACACGACGCACTGCTTAGTTATTGTCGCGGCTGCCACCAACCACACCACTAGAAGTTGGCTGCTTACACGAACTCAGTGGCACTTAAATTCAATAGAAATTTTTTTTTCTGTTTATTTTGTAATAAATGGCCAGAGTTGGGTTTTGATCAATATTTACTTCCTAAAAGAGCACTTTCCCTTATCGACTCGTTTACAATTATAAATGTGATCTCTTTGTCTGAGAGTGCGTTTGTTATGTGTTTGGTTATATTAAGGGTCGTCCTACTAATTGTTGTCTTTGTTGTTGCCGACACACGTGCGTATGTGTGTGTAAACCTACCTGATTGTTTTAATTGTTGAGGAATTTTTATGAATTTTATGAATTCATTTCTTGTGGTGATCATGTTGTGTTCCTGCAGTCTTAAATGGGAATCAATGGGATTGTTAATGGATTTTTGTGTTAATGGCATTTCATGCTTTTCACATATTTCGTTGTGTGTTTTTTTATCCATTATTAAAAAATATAACGAATCCTTTAAGAGCGACACTTGGCTGCCTGTTTGGCACTTAACATTTTTTTTGGGTATTTTGTGTCTGTGAATTGTATTGGATTTCATTCATTGCATTTTCATTCTACCTGTTGATTGTGTAGTACGAGTATTTGCTTTTTTTAACCTTTATTGTCTTGACAAGATTGTACAAAATTATCTTGTTTTATAAATATTTTGTTGTGGTGGCTTGGGTTTTTTTGCATTCCATTTGTTTTTTTTTTTTTCTTTACTTTTATTGTTGGAATTTTTTTT
The DNA here is from genome assembly GCA_951800035.1 of Linnaemya tessellans. Classification (NCBI taxonomy): domain Eukaryota; kingdom Metazoa; phylum Arthropoda; class Insecta; order Diptera; family Tachinidae; genus Linnaemya; species Linnaemya tessellans. The sequence goes on along the minus strand of OX637532.1, from coordinate 152,057,571 downwards.
AATATTTATTGTATTTTAGCAGATTATTGTAGAATAATATATGTATGTACGACTTTATTAAGAGGAATTGTTTAAGCTAAAAAAAATGTTTTAAGGAATTTTAATACATTTTTAAGCAAGGCAAAAAGTTTGCTTAAGTCGTCATATTTTTTGTATTTTTTTTCTTGTCAGCTACCGGTAACAGATTCTCAGTAGCTTAGCTTTTCAAAGGAAACGTAAAATAGTTCCCAGTATGAAAAAACTTAAGCTACAAGTTCTGTTAAGACAAAATTATTGCATTTTGTATTGACATTTTCATCGATATAATGGCTTTAAAGTTTTAACCTCATATTCATAAAAAAATAGATATAATGTATTTGAAATATATTTTAAGAAAATTGTGTATGAAAAACTTTGCCTGAAACACATATCAAACTCGTTTCAAATTTTATTTTAGTTAAAATTTATAAATATATTCATGCAAAACTTATCAAAAAGTCGCCTTTTTAAGCACTAGTTTTCAAAAAGCGCTGTTTTGCTTAACCCTCTGTGGGGATATACAGACAATAATTGCAAATAAATAATTTTTTTTTTATGATAGGCCACTTACTAAAGGGATTTACATATATGAAACATTTTATTTCTTTATTTAAACATTTTAACAAATTATGTTTATTGAACCGTTGCTTACAATTATATTTTATAAAAAACTTTTTTTATTCTGATATTTCGCCACTTTCTTATGTAGCTTCTTCAGGGATATATCAAATTCTGTAATTTGATATAAAATGTAATTTCATATAAAAAAGATTTTATATAAAATTACACAATTTTATATATACCTGAAGATGCTATACAAAGAAGTGGCAAAATATCGGCATAAACAAAGTTTTTCATAAAAAAACTTTGTTTATGTCTTTCTTAAATAAACTTAATTTATTAATAATAACAGAAGGTCGAATAAATTTATGAAATAAATTTAAAGAATTTATTAATTTATTACCCGTCAAAATATCAAAAATAGCAATTGAGTACTTTTTGATAGCCTCTTTCCCAAGGCGAATTAATACCCGGTGAATTCATGGGCGAATTCCCTGCAAGTTGAAATGTCAAAATCGTTTTGATGTACATATATGAAAAAAAAGTTTTGACAAATTCATTAAAAGCTAAAGCAGCACCAAGTAGCAAAAATCCGGAAAACAGCTGTCGAGTTCACCTTTATATTAATTCGCCTTGCTCTTGACCCTTTCTAGCACAATGGGTACATAAATGTGCTACTTTTGACATTCTCTTGACATGACGCTAACAAATTGGTGCACAATAAATTTCTATAATTCCATTTTTCCCAATTTTATCGAGAAACCCTTAAGATCCTACTGTAAATGTACCCACTATTCATTTAATTTATTAACTATTAAATTTTAACGCTTAATCCTGATTTGTAGAGAAACATTTAAGAAAACTTTACGATCCACATGATTTAACTAATAAAAATGTGAAACTCTAATTTATTTACACACAAATATAATAAATAATTAAAGTTTAACTGAAAAAGTAAAAGAAAAAGCACGCATGAACTACGCAATTAACTACAAAAACAATTAAATCAGCGCCAAATAGCAATAAAAAGAAAAATGCGATCGTAAAAAATTTAATGCAAGAAAAAATGCATAAAAAATAAATTTTAAGAGCAACATTAGGAGCTACAGCAGCTACACCATCTGATAAATACATAAAAACCTAAAATGCAGCACCAGCAACAGTGGCATAAAACACTTGCAGCACACAAATGCAGCACACGTTCATTACAAATAATAATGAAGTCAAGTTGTTAGTGTTAATGGTGGCAGGCAGCAGCCGCAATTAGTTGGCGAACGAAGACTATCAGAAAAAGATCTAGAACTGCAAATAAGATGCAGAAGAAATTGGTACGGTAATATTGTATATGCCACAATGGCATGCATCTGCAACACTGCGAAAGCCCCGATGTCACTTCAAGCACATTGACATACAATACTTACTGCACTTGTATTTTTATACACACCCATACATATGTATTTATGTATGTACATGCATATTTAAAATGTTTCAAGTCTCCAATCTTCGTAGACATTTTTATACACGTACTAAATATTAACCGGTACATTATTTGGTACCTGAAAATATTTGGTACATAAAAGTGGCAATAAAATTCATTTTATCCCAGCGATTTGACACAAATTTTTCCAATACGTACACACATACATACATTCATGCATTTACATATGTGTAGCTTAGACAGAAGCAAGTTAAACTTGAATTTTTGTAAAACATTTTTAAAATTGTCTACCACATTCAAAAAATGAAAATGATTATTTAACAAATATCGCAGCATACAAATGAACCAAAACGGGTAACAAAATGCACTTATTTTCAATAAACTCTTCACAAGCCTACACACACACATCCAACAATTCCATCATCATCCTATGTTATAGGGGACACACCAGTTGAAGACTTTACTTGGTTTTTTTTTTTTTTTCTTAATTTGACTTTGGAAAAAACCCCGATGAGTCATCATCATCGGTATTCATGTTGTGTATGTCCAACAACAAATATAAAAAACAGCAAAGCAAACATGCATCTCCATTGTAGGAAAAACAAAAACAAAACATAAAGCTGAATCAACAAAAAAATCTTGTCAAACAGTATTCAGGTGTGCGCGCCAATTTCTGCAGCAGTGATGGTATGTTAACTTTTATTGTACCATAAACAGTACATTACCGCAAAACCCGTAAATTATAAATTTGATTAAATATTTAAATGTATAGTATACGGGGTACTTATTATAGTATCCGCCTTATTCATAAAAATTATGAGAGTCTAATAACAGCGTAAAAAAATGAAATTTCATATGAAATATGCTCTATTACACTCTTATAAGCCTCTCATAATTTTTATGAATAAGGCAGTATATCTATAGGTAGGTACCTAGAGAAAATTTATTGCTGAGATCGATTTGGCAAACCCCTCAAATAATACACAGACTTAGGTGTTGGACCTGTATGTTAGAATTTGTCAAAAGAGATTAATTATGAAATTTAGAATAAAACGAAGATAGAGGTATATCAACAATTCCTATTTCAGTAAAAATCCAAGCAAAATATATCATAAAAGAATATAGGTATACAAAAACATGCATGCATATGCATGTATTTAAATATGTACATACATATATACTGACATACATAAGTGACCTAATGCACATAAGTCGATTGTATGAAAAACTGAGAGTGGTACCAAAAAATTTATTTTCTGCAAAAAAAAACAAAAAATTTATATATATAAATATAAATAGCTATAACGGCAACGCTGTTTCAAATTTTTGCCCAGAAGGTTTTCCGGTGGGTTCAAATTTTGGTTAAAAAAATACAAAAGCGATTTTTTATATTACATATAAAATTAAATAACTTACAATATTATTGTGCACTATGAAAATTATTGCACAACATAAAATTTTGTTTGCAGCATATAAAATTTTAGCTCAGAACGATAGTAAAATATTGTCTAAATATATGGTCCATTTATTACTAATAAAATCGTACTTTTCATGTGACCAAATTAGCTGATTAAAAATTTTCTTGTACATCCATCACTGTCTCTTGTTAAAAAAGAATCCACTGCACCACTAATTTTCTCTTACAAAACTGCAATAAGACAAGTGTCGTTTACTCTTTAAGAAATTTGAGTGATAAATTTACAAAAACCTCTTACAGTAACAAAACTCAAGAGTATTTTAAAACCTTTTAAAGAGAATGTAGAAAATTATATCATAGTACTTGTTACAATAAATTTTATAGCATGTAAGAAATTTCTATTATTTGTCTACATGCATTAACACATACATACATACATACATACATATGCATATCCATGCGCTTTCAGTTTTAATCTCATTCTCCTTTTGTCATTCTTTCTATATGTGGCGTTTTGTTCTGTTTTGTGTGTTTCTTATTTTTGCATTTTTATTTATTTTTTGTTTCTTTTCATAAATGTTGTCTTGTCATTTTGACATTTAGTGCTGAAATTTATTTCCTTATTGTATTATATTTTATTATACTTTGTCAGTTTCTTTGTGTTTTTCCTTTTGAACATCTGTGATGGATAACACGTTCGGTTCGGTAATGGTGCCACATCGAATATGAAATCTACATATAAAAAAGTATCTATGAAATCTATAAAAATTTATCTACTTATGAAATACTGTATTTCAAAAAGCGGAGATTTTTTGTATAGAAAATTAAAATAAATTGTTCGCATCTTTTCTACACTCTTCTTGTTAGCAATATGGCAGCATTATAATCTGAATGTGTTTTATTTGTTTGTAAAAGTGTAAATTGAAAAATTCCAGAATTACTTAAATTAACTGCAGCCACTGGTCGACTTTACTAGTACCCTAATTTAATAGAAATATATATATATATATATATATATATATATATATATTCATACGTAGGTAGGTATATCAGAAAGCTCTTAATACAGTATATATTTTGGTAATTGAGACATTTAGGGTTGCCATTTCCAATTTTTAGAAAAGGAGGGCAACGACCTTAAGAAAGGAGGACATTTGACTCAAAAAAGAGGACTCTTTTTTTGCCTAAAATTCAAATATAAAAATCAAAAAACTCGATAAAATATAGGTACAAAATTACTTATTTTTATTTAAAAAATTTATATTCATTTCAATACATGTCTATCACATTTTTCCGAAAATATTCATAAAGTGCTTGACAATTCATACAGTGATGCCAACGCAGTCCCTAACGCATCACATATAGCCCTTTTTTGTTCAAAATAGTGATTTTTACTGGCTGTTTCACAATTTCGAATTAAAATTGATTCGTACGAAATCTGTGTTATTTGTAAATTATTTTGGGCGTTTTGTTTTTAAAAATTTAGCTTGGCTACTTATGAGCGAAAATGTAGCAGTTTCGATATTTTGAAAATGTAAAAGCAGCAAAAAGTAGGACAACCCCAGAATTGCTCTCGTACAGAAAAGCTCTAACTCATGTACCTGCCTAATTGGAATTTTACAGGAGAGTCTAAAAACTAGAGATGTAACGAAACGCCTTTTTGCTGATACGTTAACGATATTAACAAGAAATATCGACGATGCCCATAATGTTCCGCATATTGCAATAATGTTCAAGTTGAAATTAACAAGTCTCGATTGGAATAAATCGTTTATTACAGTGTAGGAGATCAATAATATATAAAATTGATATCAATGAGATTTAAAAACATATATTGCCATGACAACAAATTTGAAACAAAAACAAAATTTTTGAATCGTCAAATAAACAGTTAGATATTTTATTAAATTTCAAACATGTGTGTATGAAATTGTTTATGGTTTGCAATTTCTTACTGTAGGGTGATTATTTCGTTATTTTCTTTCATCTGCATATAATTCGAATTAAAGTCAAAGCAAATACAACGAATTGGAAAGAAATAAACCAGTAAAACGTAGCCAACAATAAATACAACTACAAGGCCAAATACGAGTATGGCACACACACACAAACACATCCATAGAAACACGCTCACAGATACTACGTAAATAACATATGATGGTGGTCGAGTGCTTGGTAAAGTCGTGAGAAACGACAAGCCAAAACAAAATATACAATTGTATGAGTTTTTACTTACATACGTGAATTGTTAAGTAGTGTTTTCGGACATTTTGTTGCTTGTTGCTGTTGTTTTTGTATTAATTATTTGAATGTATAAATGAATGAAGATAGAAGAAATGTGGAAACGAAGTTTATGGAATTTAGTTATTTTTCGATTTTCAGTAAAGATCCAAACGACCGACGTAACAGGGCTTCAAAACCGCCAAAAAGTTATATGTATTTTCTATATTAAACAGCAAAAAAGAAAAGAATCTAAATAAAAAAATTATATGAAAAGAGTGAGTGTGAAAAAAAACCACAATAAAGTAACAAATAAAGAAGAAAGAGAAATAACGAAACGATTACGACAGCTTTAAGACTTTAAACTAAAAGTGTGACGTGTTTTCAATTAAATAAAAACAGAAAAAATTTAATATTGAAAGTTTCTTTTGTTTTCTGTTTAATATTTAAATAAATTGCGTTTTAACTAAATTAGAGAGCGTCTGTTAAGATTCCTTTACATTAAACGGGCTTTTATAAAATAAAATTAAGATTTATTTGAAATTTTGTGATAGAAATTAAATTAGTTCGGTGTGCCTAAAGTTCAAGTACGTCCAATTTTTTTTTTTAATTCTTTTGTGAGACAAAGTGTCGAAATGCAGTGTCTGCAAATTTTCTTCTTGCTAATCTTATCACTCCCATTGTGTAGACAACAACGACATTAATTGAGGGGTGGTGATGACGACTGCATTACAATAATAAAACACAAAATCTAAAGCAATTTCATAGAAAAAATAAAATAAAAGAAAATTATTGTCAAGGTGTTAAATGTCTGTGCCAGCACATACTGAAAGCGTTATCATTTTATGTGCTTGTTTTATTAAAATAAAAACAAGCGCAATAACTACCTACATACATACATACATATAAACATACCTATTAATTATTTATTGCAAACAATTGCGAAACTTAAAAAACCGTCCAGAAAACGAAAATCTTTATAACAAGGAAAACGCAATAAAGGCAATTAAGATTAAAATCGCCAAGTTTAACAAATTTGTCGGTACCCTACCCTTTAAAAGTTCTTTAGTACAGCAAACATTTGAACAGCAACAGTCTGGTTTATTATCGTCTTTTCTTTTCTAGCTACATACCTACATATGTATATGTTGGTATGTATTGTAGGTACATAAGTTAAGCTTTATTCCATCCAAAAATCAAATTTCGTTTAAACAAGTCAATTATTTCGTATACACTATATTAAATACATGCATAGGTACATACATATATAGTATGTGTATATAACTAGACGTACATACATACATATGTACATATGTAGGTACGTAAATACCCTGCAGATAAAAGAACTAATATATAGTTGTTTTTTGCTTCGAAGTGGTTAAATATCTGTTCTTTTTTTCATAAAGCACCATCGATTTTAACATTAGGATGACATAGGAGCCCAAATAGTTCAATTGTTTACAGTCATATACTACTTGGAATCTGTGATATGTGTATCGAAAAACCACTACACATCTTAAAAAAAAATCCGATTTTTCCCTACACATTGAAAAAAATACCTTCATGCAAGGAGATTTTCCCCTACTTCTGGCAACACTGCTTTGGAATACTAGTTATTTTATTTATAGTTTGAACTAAAATTTTTTACTATTGTATTAATTACGAATGTATATCACTTCATTGTATACTAATATACACCAATATGGTTCACTCCTTTTTTGATTAACCCGGCCATGTTGCGCTTTCTCAAACTGTTACTTTTGATAACTCCACAATTGGTTAAGCAGTTACACTGTCAAATTGTGAGCTCCATTGTATATTCAATCTAAATTTTTATTATTGACAAAATATTTTAATCTGTAACTGTTTGTCAACGTCACGGCAAGACAATATCAAAAATTATATTAATAGTTTTTATTAAGTATCACATTAGCTGCTTTAACCTTTTTGCTTTTATCGAGATCATTTTTACTTCGATATTCTGTGAAATCCTTAAAATGACTGCAGCCAGAGTTGCCCATTTATGCAATTATTTTGTAATGAATAAAATATCATGTAGACTTGTGTAAATAATTTAGGTTGTGCAAATTCGGTGTACTTTTTCTTTGAGCTCCCTAGGTTCCACTCAATTCACTGAAACACTGTCTCGAAAACCATTCTGCCTTATTCTGTAATTATTTGTCAGCGTCAAGTCAAGACAACATCAAAACGAACACATCTTCATACTCTTCTTCCTCACAATTTTATTACTTTCAACAGTCTCCTATTATTTTCTAGTACTCAGAGAATAGCCAGATGCATTAATAATGCATTAATAAGTAGTTGCCCACAACCTGAATGTATGCATCCTTTTTTTGATATTGTCTTGACGTGACACTGACAAGCAGTTACAGAATAAGGGACATTATTTGGTACTTATTTTAGTGCAAACTGTATTTGCGGCGAACAGCCACGTTGTAGGGGATTTTTTAAAGAGAGTTTATGTACTTAAGTTTTTATGTGTGCTTTCAGAGAATGTGTGACTTACATTGTTTATATTCTATTGTTTTGCGTTTCTATTTTGGCATGGAATGTCACATTGTAATCGCCACAGCCTTTTGTTTTTGTTTGCTTAAATGTGCAAGTTTTACAAAAATATACCTATTAACACGTTTTTATTAGAACTAAATTTTTTTTAACAATTCGACTTGCCTACAAGTGTACGCACCTACAGATTTATGATGCACTGCTGTTTTCTTTGTCTACATGTTTATTTTGTATAGTTTGTTAAATAAATCAGATTGTTGCCAAAAAAAAAAAGTTTATGTTAGTTTGAAAGTATTAATGCCGGTGTAACCAAGTTATTTTAATCGCCAGGAACAGATCAGCAGCTAGACCCCACATACATACATACACATATGTACACGCTTGTTAAAACACAATTAACTAATCAAACACCACTTTAAAACAGGGCGTGTCACTTTAATTAGAAAGCGTTAGTCCATAAAACAAAATAAAAGAAAGCATTCATTTTAAACTAAAAACAAACATTTTAACATTCGCCTTACATTCCATACAATTATTAAAACGACTTCCTCTCCCTTATTGTGAATTTCAAATATTATTAACAAAAAAATAAATAAAAAATAAATAAATTCCATAAAACAAAATATCTACCTACACTCGTTTAAAATCATTTAAAATGAAAGTTAAAGTCGATCCTAAAACAAATATTTCCAAACTTAAAGCGCAAGTGAAAACATCTGCACCCGCCACTACATCTGTTATGATTTCATCGGAAACGGTTGTAGATGAACAGGAGCAGGACTCACAATTATCTACAAGATCGACAACAACAATAGCTGAGTTAGACGAATCTTCTACTTTACTTGTCAACGTCGACGGGCAAGTTCAAGACGAAGAACAAGTAGGAGAATATATAGAAACTTTTGACATTTTACCTCACTTATCTACATTACGCAATAATAACAATATTATCGTAAGTACCTACCCGTTTACAATTAATATTTAAATAAACATAAAATGTTCAAATATTTACAAACGCAGACTGCTGTGATCTATTTAAATCCTTTGTTCAAGCGGCATAATTATGGAAAATTAATTGCTTATCTTATTTGTGTTTGATGGTTAAGAATGGCCCAATAGACAATATAAAAACTATTCGTTCTGTTTTGAATTTAATAACAGAAGTTCCCAAACTTTTTGCACATATTCCCACTTTAAACCATTTTTCATTACAGTATGTATTTGCATTTTGTCAAAAAAAAGTAAAAATTGTTTCCAAAAAAGAACTGGAGGGTATAATATTCACTTTGTCATTCCGTTTGTAACGCAGCGAAATATACATCTGAGACCCCATAAATTATATATATTCTTGATCAGTGATGAAATCTAAGACGATCTGACCATGTCCGTCGGTCCGTCCGTTCGTCTGTGGAAATCACGATTCAGTCCAAACGAAAAGAAACTTGGTACAAATATATCTTGACGAATAGCACAGGTCAAGTTTGAAAAAGGGCTGCATCGGGCAAGTGGAATAAAGTTCCCCTAAGAAGAACTAAACCAACCTCTAAAAAACAACATAATTTTTAAAGCTTTTTTTTGTAATTTTGTTAAGCATATGATATATTTTTATGTTAATCCCAAAAATTTAATTTTGGACCCCGCCTCCTTTAGTGGGGGTTATTATATGCAGAAATAGTGTAAAAATTTAAAAAATTGTATTACTTAAGCCTACATTTCATTGCTATAAAATTTTCAAGCTTTCATGACGAAACTGAAACGTAACCTAATACTCCTCTGCCCTATCCCCCTTTGCCCACCAAATGACCCTATCAAAAAAAATTTTTTTTACACTTAACTATCCCAAAAATTAATTTTTAGTGCTTTATGGCGAGGGTGAAATGTGTCCCCTACGAAGGTGAAATGTGTCCCCTACGGCTCCTCCCGGAGTGACCACTGGAAAATACAGTTTTTATTTACTAAATTTTTGGAGAAAATTTAAGATTCTTCGCGGTCGAATATAACGTTTTTACTTGTTTTTAATTGCAATTTAACAGAGTTTTAGACCTTAAGAATGAGATCGTGAATAACTTGTCGTTAACAGTCATGCATAATTATGGTATAAAATTCTAAAGGCGACGCAGGTTCCACAATGGAACATAATTTCTCACTGCAACGCAATAGAAATCGGATATATTTTGTAATTTTTTTATATTTATTAATTCTTTTATAGTTATTTTTGCTTAATGTACTGATAAAAATAGTCATTTTACGACCCAATCTAATAAAAGCACAAGCATTTGATAAAAGTGTTCAAATATCAAGACCACAGAGAACTTGAATTTTTACTATTGCCCGCCCTATAAAATAATTAAAAATGGCCGAAGAGCCTTTCTATATTAATGTATGGATGTGTGTGTGTGCTTACATAGATGTTTTAATTTAGTTTTAATAATATAAAATTAATTTAAAAATAAAAAAACAGGTTTCTCAAGTTCTATTCTATTTTTCGAAATTGTCTTTAAAACATAAAACTTGTAGAACATTGAAATCAAACCTCCGATATTACCATGTTTCAAACTAGTGCCGAAATTTTCATTTAACATATTTATTAAACTATTTTTCTTGTGGCCACTATCTATTTTATTTCCATTTTTAATAATATCGGTCTCCATTCTTATCTACGGAATTTCAATTTACACTTTCATATAAATATTTTGCTAGTTTTGCTTCACCCCCGTCCTCATTCCACCCGTAAAATACTTTACTAAGTATGTATGTTTGTGTGTGTGTGTGTGTGTGATGTATGTACATATGCACATGTGTTAAACAATTTTTCAGTCCATATTTTATTACCATGTTTATCGTCTTTGTTTTGTTGTGGCTCCTATTGCAATTCTATTTTGTGTTGCCTGAATCAATACGGGGATGGAAAACTAGGTACAATAATAATATTGTTTACGCAATAATTAACGATAGTATCTAAGCGATGCAAAATAAAACTATAGTAAATTGTGATAAATAAACAAATAAGAACGTTATATGCGACTGGATCGAATCTTAAATACCCTCTAAATATTTAGTAAAAGTAAACTCTATTTTTATTCTTATTAAAATTAAATTTTTTTAGAGGACGATCAGATAACGTCTCAGCTTCGTCATAAAATCGTAAAAAATTAATTTTTAAGGAATTAAGCCTATAGTAATACAATTTGTTAAATTTTTATATTATTTTTTTTTATATAATATCTTACGCCAACGTCCACTAAAGGAGGCGGGGTTTAAAAATTGATTTTTCTCATTTTCTGGCTGCAAGTTCAACGCTTTGGACCTTTTTTGACAAAATTGTTATTTAAAAATTATATTGTTTTTTAGAGGTTGGTTTAGTTCTTCTTAGGCGAACTTTTTTCCCCCTGGTCCAATTTATCCCTCTTACGAACTTGGCATGTGCTATCCTTCAAAATATATTGATACCAAATGTCAAGGGTCTGGCTCTTTTCGTTCGGACTGAACCGTGATTTCCCCAGACAGACGGACTGACATGGCTAGATCGTCGTAGATTTAATCAGTGATCAAGAATATATGTATGTATATACTTCATGGGGCTTTAGAGGGATATTTCGCTACGCTACACACGGAATGATGAAGTGAATATACCCTCCAATTCTTTTTTGGAGGGTATAAAAAGTGGCTGCATGGACATGTTGAGACATAAGAAAGTATCGTAATAAATATTTACGGGTATATACATAATTTTTCTTTATAAATATTTCTCTAACTTCAGTCGTGGAGAGCTTCAATAAGTATAGACTTTATGTCTAAGTGGTATTTGCATGAACGTAAGTAGATACTTTTTCCTCTAGGGACGTTCTGTTGAGTAAATGTTCTCTGTCTTAAAGGTTGTCAGATAAGCTAAGAGGGCCTTTATAAATATGATTTCAGCGTGCAAATATAAAAAAATGGATTTTAATTACAAAAAAAATGCTCAGAAAATATTCTATATTTTCTATCACATTTGTAATAGCAACAAATTTATTAGAATTTCTTGAGGAATAATATTTTCCCCTAAAGTCAAAAGTGTATTTTATCAGTTCAATACTATTTGAAATTCTTTATTGTCCATACCTGTTTCAGTATCAGTTTCTTTTTGTTTGTATTTCTCCAGTTGGAATTTGTTAACAACATCGTTTTTTGCAAGTTTTTTTTTTCTTGTGTCATGTGTTAACTTGACGTTTGTTCGTGAATATTTGTTGCGAAATTTTAAAACAAGAAAATTGAACGAAGTGCTAAGAGATTTACGGAATGTATGCTTAATTTATAGCATGCTATATATTTTGTATTCGCAAAATTTGTATGCATGTAGATAATTAAACAGCGAGTGGAATGTGTATTAAGGATTTCCGTTTTAATTAAAGTCACATGCTTTCCGTTTAACTTTGGGATTTTCTTGTTTATATTTAGGATTTATTTTTGAGTGTTGAGTTTTAATACATCGGCATCAGCTATGAAAACGCAGGATACCAAATGGCGTAAATAGAAATAATTAATACTCAAAACAAAATTAAACGAAATGGATGTTAATCCCTACATGAAAAATACTATCAGTTTCCAAATATTTTTTTTTCTTGTCGTTTGTTGCACATATTTAATTTAGATTGTTTTCTTTACCAGTCAACAAAAATATTTTCCGAATATAAAAAATTACATAAAAATTATAGAAAATTAAGATAAGAGAGGGGGAATATCCAAGTAATATAAGCGCATACGTATGTGATCTTTAATTTTGGTTTTTGATATTCTAACTTTTTTCAAAGCTTAACCCTAGAGACCCAACGCTATTTAATACTACGTTAATACTAACGTGACGTAAATTATACGTACCTACTGTGTTTTTTTTTTTTTTTTGCAAAAATCCTTTAATTCATGTCCTTATTTATGTAATATATTTTATTATTACTATATGTGTATTAAAATATAAAAATCATGTTATAATTCATATTAAGGTAAACAAAAACAAATTTAAAAGGAAAATAAAATCGTATTTTGATATCGTAACAGCCGGTTAGGGTTGTCGTTCTAAAAGCACCTTAAGCACTAAACAGGATTTCTTTATGTTCTTGTATTTGCTCAATAACTATTGAAAAAAAAACATCTGTGCGACAAGAATAATAAAAAATAACTATAAGTAAAATTTAGTGGGATTAGTGTTCTAGGGTTAAGGTAGAGAGTATTCCGTTAAGGGCGTCCGATCTTTCACACTCGATATATTAGCTATTTGGTTATAGCTATATCTGTCGTGTTTCCTGTCATTTATTCAGTCTATTTTACTAAATCACCGTGGGCGCATACTGGAATAGGGTTAAATAGCATGTGGAAATTATGAATATGTTTTGTGGAAGTCGGTGTTGGAATCTGAACCGAATTTTCATAAAAACTTTCGCCCTCAGCCCATTTCTGTATGAATAGTTACATAACATGCAATACTAGTTTGTCAGTTCAAAGGTCGTGGGTTCAATTTCCGTCAAAAATCCTGGCTGTTTTGAGCAAACGTGCCAAATCGCTGGGTAACTTAAAAAATGCTGATAATCTTTTCAAGCCAATAAAAAAATTCACACATTGTTTTATTTAAAAATAAAGATAAGAAGCTTTTAATAAAATACCCTTTACTTATATCCATTCACATACACACACACCCACACACACACATGTACTTTCCCCGGTTAATGACTTGTCATTTCCCACTTGACTTTTTTGTACATAATAATTTACTTTCATTTAGTGAAACAGTTTAATTGGCTTTTATAATACAAAGTTTATCGTTACAAAAGTATTTATTTCCATTTTCATAATTCTTAGAAAAGTGGCAGCAACAGCACGCAAGTATTTTTTTTTTTTTTTTTTTTTTTTTGTTAAAGCGTCCAAAATTGTGTGTACGAGAACTTCCATGGGAATCACCAAACACTAATTTCCTTTATGAAAAAAAAGGACATAAAAGTTACAATTTTTAGCGATGACGTCAACATATTAGCATAAAATTTCACCAGGAACATTTACTTCCATACGTTTTTGAATAAGTGTGTTGTTTGTAAAACGATTAGGTACAAAGAGCTCATATGATGAAATTTAAACTGGTTTGAAATATGAAGCTTAGCAATGCACGTAAATATTTTTATACTTATATGATCGTTTATATCTAAATATGTATGTGTGTATTTAGTTGGGTGTTCCCTGTTGATAAAAATTTAAAACTCATGGAATCCTACATAAATGTTTATACATATATGTACATATACACTCATTTTGTAACAGAAAATGCAAATCGCACTAAACCACCTTTTGCAAGATAATTTTTGTAATTAGGGGGAAGTTGGCTGAAGTAGTTAACACGAGACTATGAAGCGGAGACGGGTCATATTTCTTCATCTGTCCTCTTAATACCATCTCCTACTATCTAGTTCCCCAGAGTGCTGCTCCGAGTTTAACAAAAAAAATTTTTTTTTTTAAAGAATTGTACTTTCCATGAAATGTACTATTCAGAAAAAGTACTTTTTTAAAAACTTATTTCAGAAAAGGCGCTTTTTACAAAAACTCATTTCACAAAATGTACTTATGTAAAAAGTACTTTTAATAAAAAGTTCTTGGGAAGGCTGCTGCTACTTAAAAAATACTTTTTATGAAAGGTATTTTTTATAAAATACCTTTCATATTTGTCAAAAGATATTTTTATAAAAGGCACTTTATATTAAAGGTACTGTTTAAAAAATGACTTTCTATAAAAAAAATCATACACACATACCGATTATAAAAAGTACTTATTGTAGAAATACTTTATGAAGGGCAGATCTTATTAAATTAACTATTAGCAAAAATTACTTTCAAAAGAGTTTATTTTTATTAAAAAATTCTTTTGAAAAGGATATTATTTCTTACAAATGTTAATTTTCATGACAACTACTTTATTCAAAATTTGCTTTGCCAAATAAGTATTCTTGTTTAATAAGCACTCGTAAAGGAAACTCATGGTTGATGCCAATATACTATGATTGAATAATATGGTTGATTTAAAATCCTGTTATTATCAAAATCAGTATACTTTAACCCCCTTATTCATAAAAATTATGAGAGTCTAATAACAGCGTAATAAAACAAAATTTCATATGTAATTTGCTCTATTACACTCTTATAAGCTTCTCATAATTTTTATGAATAAGAAGGTTAATATGTAATTTATTATTGTACGAGTAATTTAATTATAATATTGAGCTTTATAATATGTATATGCAAATAAAAATAATATGGTTCTAAATGAGCCAATAGATAGATGTTCCTGCAATGAAAATTTAAATTAAACATTTGATTGTTTCTTACAGCAAAGCAAATGCTTAATAAATTATCTTTGGGATTCACGTAAGGAAAGGAATTTTGTTAGTTTTGAGGCCATAAATAAAATAGTACTTTATAGATAATGCTTTATTGCTATAGGGCCATGCTTTTGATAAATACAAATAAATTGTATTCAGAAGTTTTTAAGAAAATCATTTTGCTAGATTCTAATGAATAATATGATGATTCAATGGAAACTTGTTTATCACAACCTAATTATGGTTTACAATACGAGTACATTAAAATAGTAATAACTTCTTTTCCACAATCACGGATTATTACCGCAACCATATTTTTTCTCTGCGCGCATGACAATAGTATTTTGCATTATAATTTGAGAAATGTCGTAATCAAACACGTGTCACATAATTAACCCGCTGTGTCTGTTTCTTTAACACATTTTACCTTCACAGCTAGAAGTTTATTTTATTGCAATTACTGATGTCATACAAACATACATACTAACATATTCAGATATAAACATAATACATACTACATATTTATGTTAAATACACAATGAGAGCAACAATAACAACAACACAACAATGTCAAGGTCGCACATATATCGAACAAACATTTCATGAACAAAATCATTAAAAACATAAACGGCACGACAAAATGTTGAACAAACGGCAGCTAAAAATATAGAGATACATAAATATTTAATAACAAACTTTAAACAATTTTGTATGAAAACAACGGCAACAAACATAGAAGTGTTAATACTGAAACGAGAAAATGTTGCTGCCAGATTTTAAATAGAAAAAAAATGTTTCCAAACTGAATATCGTCATATGATTTCAAAAAAACTCAAAGTTAGAGAAGCAGATGCAGCATATCAAAATACATTTTGCTACAAAATTGCATACTCCTACAAATCAAAATAGCCTTCTCATCCGCTGAAAACATTTGAAAAATGTTTGGTTAATTGTTTTTTTCAGAAAGTCTTAACTCCGGCCTTTTATAAATTCATATGACGATATAAAGTGATTTATGTAGATGAGAATTGACAAAAGTCACGACATTATGTTCAGATGCATTGAAAACTCAACCAAAACAGAGACATTTTGTTTAAAAATGACAACATGAAAATGAATTGATTAGCTTTAGTATTAACCCATTGTTGCTCCTAACCAAGAATTGGCAATTTATATTTACATATGTATGTATTCGTATTTGTATATTAAATTGGCAAATGCATACTTTAATATTTAAGCACTTTGCGCTTAATGTTCCGCGTGGAAACATTTTTCTGCAATAAATGATGCCACCTTAATTTATTTAAACAATGGAACTTTTTAGTGGGGACATCGTAGGCACTTATCATGGTGAAACAAATATAAGGTGGCAGTGCTACGGCAACATTACAACAACCAAGGGAATTTTTGTTTGTGTAACGTCATGTTGCATACATGCATAATTACCAACGACGCTCAAATATGCAAACACAAGGAGCACTTGTTGTACACAAAAACTTGTCATCAATGCAGACTCACCATGGTTTGAGCAAAAAACTATCATTTGCCGTAGCGTTGCCACCTTATATTTATTTCACCATGTCACTTATGGCAACTGCAAAGTAACACTTTTGCCATCCTCATCACATTCAGGGTTAAAAGAAGACATTGATAAGTAATTAAAAATACGACACACATTAATTTTGTACAATAAATAATCACAATTTAAGTCCACCCACATACAAATCGAAAAAAGTATTAAAAATAATTAATACTTGCAGCTGTGTGCAGTTTCACATTTATTTCAATACATACATATATAAAAAGATTCATATAATATTGTTTTTAAGAATTAAATGGAAATAAACTCTGAAATTTTTTTTTTGATTTCAAGTTGAATGACTCTTTCATGCTGTGTGCACAATCTCATCATGTCATCTAACACCCGATAAAGACGACAAAAATTTCCAAGTAATAATTTGTTTGTGGTTCCGTTAATTACCATGTGTATGTGCCTGTGCGTGCGTTTGTTTTTGTGGCTCTTATTAAATGAAAATAAGCTTAACACACACTAAATAATGTGGTGTACTCAATTTACAGCGATACAAAAGCAACAGTTACAACATTTGCTCTACATTCTTGGTCAAACTGGACTTAATACATAAAGAAAAACTATGAGATATGTAAATACCTAAGTAACGCTTTCTATTTATGAAGATTCGATCCAATACCTTAAGTGGAATAGGTCAGATGGTTCTAAACGCTTTGATTGATTGTCCGATCTAGTCGTACGATTTGTCAAAAATATCATGTGTGTTTAGAAAATGTGATAGTGTAGCTAAAAATTGAGGATGTGTCACAGGTATTTTGACAGATCTGTACAATATGATAAATTTTTTAAATTGTAGACATCAACCCAAAAAAAAGTGGATAACTATTTAAAACATACAACAGCTAGGAAAAATTAAGACAAAAAAGTATTGCATAAAAAGTGGAAATATACAAATTTAAAATACCTATTTTGAAGGGTATTCAAAATATGTATGTATATAAAAAAAACAGCGCCGTAAAATATACGCAAAGCGTCACAATGGCAACACTGTTTATCCACAGATTCAGGAAAGTTCTTGCAACTTTATTTGTTTAGTCATCGCTCCTAAATAACCTTTAATTTAGCAAAAGTTTGGTTCCAATTCTTATCAGCAGTTGGTAGATGTGTAAACACATGCATACATACAATGTATGCATGAACATACACATGTATGAACATATATATGTGTGTGTTTACTTGCTTACAATATTTTTGACAACTAAAGAATCTGGAAAACCCCATGAGGATTAAAGTTTACCACGAACTCTGTGGCGAAATTCCAAAGAATTTATTAAAGAAAAAGTAGCACTCACATAAAATAAAGGAAGCATCAAATGTAAAATTCCTAAAATAAATAAGATAAAAGTCAGATAGTGAGCGCTTCCACAATCGCTTGACGACTTTAAGAAAGAAAAAGCCTGTTACGGCATGCATCATGGTATTATTTATTTAAGCGATAAAGCCACTCCTACTTCAGGCAGCTACTAGAATTGGTAAGCAGTATGAAAGAGAAAAATCTCTTAAGAGTCGAGCATTCTCATTGAGTTAACCTTTCTTTGGAATAAAAGTTTTAAAAAGTATACGGGAGAGCTCTTTTACTCATTTGGAAAGGTGAGCTGTTTTAGCCGGTTTCTTAAAGAAATATTTGTATTTTATTCCCTACAAAGTTTTTTCTTTTTTTTTGGCCAACAAATACTTTTCAAAATAGTGTGACCATTTTCGTACTTCAATATGCATGTATGTGTGTACTAAAAAGAAGTAGGCTAATATCATATGATTCTTTCTAAATATATCATATATTGTTTGGATAATTGTTAACTATTAGGAGAGAAAGAGAATCAATATATCGTCCCATAACAGCCAACAAAGCTTAAGCGACAAAAAGTAAATTGTATAGAAGTATTTCTAATTATCCTTTCTTTAAATGGAAGTAGAACCTCAATATTGGACACATAGGATTGTAGTTGACTGTAATATTTAAAGTTAATAGTTTTAATAAATTTCCTATAACAAAATGCATGTTTGTGCAGGTTACGACATGCTAAAATATTTTCTAGGTAGTTTTGCATGTTGCAAAAATATATTCTAAAGAAAATCAGTTTGAAAATATGTGATGCTTCTGCCTCCAGCCCTGTCTAGTCTAAACTTAATGTGCCTAAAAGACAAGCTGGAGTGTAACATTCACAATCTGTTGTGTTTTCAATCATTTGGTAGATTTTACGTAAAAATGGCGAAAAAGGAGATCTTAAAAAGCAAAATATTTTAATTATTTTATATATTATCCTTTACTATTTTAAATTTATATATTGCTTCTTTTAAATGAACAAATTTTAAACTTAGTCCTTAATAGCAACATATATATTTCTTCAATCTGGTCACACTGTTTTACAGTCACAACAAGCTTTTTTGCGTTCAATAAAACGTTTGTTTATTTTCGCATGTCTCTCTCGGCTGTCAAGTTTAGGTAACTTATGCCTAATGGAACTAAAACAAACTATTTGACACGACATCATCTCCCTCTACCTGATATGGCTTAAATATTGTGTTATTGTTTAACCAATTCTTGGTAAAATGCGTATGAGTCATCATTGGCATCACCTCTATTTATGTTGTTGTTTAAGCGTTTGGCATACGTTTATCGCTTTATTAATGTTGCTGTTGTTGTTGTTGGTTTATAGTATTTCATTCATGACTTGATGTACAGAATGAAATTGTATTTTTCAGTGTTTTTGTTTTAAATTATATTATTTGCCTACTTGTTTTGGTTGACATTCAAGTAGTTACGGCGAGTATCTTGTTGAGTAATTTGTATATTATCTGTGTTTAGAATGAATTGTTGTTATTACTTTGGTACCCTAAAGAAAACATTCAGACGGTCTGAAGAATAAATTCTTTACTAGTTTCTAATTTTTGTTGTTGCTGTAAATAAGAAACGAAACATAAAATATTGTTACCTTTCATGAAGAGAATAATGGGTGCTACAAGTGTAATTATCCAGAAAAACTTTGCTTGAAAGGGGGGGAAATAAATATAGCAACATTTTGGCTGTAGCTATTTACACTTAACGGATAATCCTCATAAAGAGCTATTCATTAATAATAATTAAGTAAAACATTTAAACGTATAAATAATTATTTAAAATCGCCCAAAACAAAAATTTGCATAGAAATTCATGAAATATCACCCAAAATATTTTCATAGATATTTTAGCTATATTTCATAGAAAAACAAGCCGACATTTTTAGGCAAATTTTTTATGAATTTTGGGGTTATTTTTATTACCAAAACAGCACTAGAAAGAAGTGTGGTGAATTCTAAATATCTATTGTTGCCAGAAATGCATTTCAATGGTGTTACCATTCTAAAAATACAATATCGAGCCATAACAGCCGAAAAATATTAAGCGACATGCTCTTCGAATATCGCTTTTTGACGATAATCGATTATTTACAATAATTTGAACCATTTGCCAATATACATATCAAAATTGTGTTAAGTACCGTTACGAAAATACAACAAAAGAAATTTTAGCTTAACTGCATTTTTCCTTTAAATTATTAATTTGTTAATTTTTTTTGTAACTACAAAGTGTCGGTTAAGCTAAAATGTTCTTTTTCAAATAAAGCAAAAGTAGAGCCACACATTCAAGAAGATCAATGAAACAGTTAAAGGACATATTGCTAAGGACAAAGTGATTACAAGTTTTTAAGTTGAGTGGCTAAGTTAACTGTTTTTTCAATACATCGAGAATATCTTATCATGTCTTAACCTGCACAAACAGGCATTGTATTATAGGAAATTCATTAAAACTGTTAATATTAAATCCCAATATTGAGGTTCCCCTTCCATTTACATCAAGGATTATTAAAAATACTTGTCCTGTAAAATTTACTTTCTGTCGCTCAAGCTTTTTTGCGGTTATGGACGATATGCAGATTTGAAAATTTTTTATTCATTCGTTTTGCTCGGATGATATCAAAATATTGACATTAAGAAAGTTTAAAGTCATTATATTAAAAAGCGAACTCAAACTCATTATTAAAGAATATATAGGTAGAAAAATTAGCAATAAAACATATTTTATTGTTTGGTTTTACAATATCAACGCCGTAGATTTGGTACAATATCAACGAACGAGAGGTTTTTTAGTGAACGATCTTGCTAACTGTTGCCAGTACTGTTCAGTGACCAGTACTAGGCCTTTGATGAAATTTCTAAACAAAGAAAGGACTCTTTCGATGCGGTGATATAAGTAATAGCAATTTTTATGAGTTCATTCCTTTTTACCTCTGCCCCATGGGTTTTCTAGCATACCATACATGTATTTTTGCAAATATGTAATAAATTTCGTTTACATGTTAATTGAATATGTGAATATGTACTTTTCCAATACATACAGACGCATTTATACTTTTGTATGAGTATGAGTATATATATATATATATATATATATATATATATATATATATATATATATATATATATATATATATATATATATATATATATATGTGTGTGTTTAAAATATGGTTGTTTTATAAAAAATTATTTTTATGTTATATTTAGCCATGGTAAATGCATTTACCAATGTAGACAAATTTGATTGTTCCCCATGAATTTGCACAAGACAATTTGGTCGTAAGAATATGTAGTTCTGTATGTGCTTTTTCACAATACATATACATATACGTATATATATATATATATATATATATATATATATATATATATGTATATATATTTATATATATATATATATATATAAACATGAATATGTATGTGTGTACATTAAATTTATTTAAATCCAGTTTAAGTCGTAAGCTGACCATCCATCTATAGGACCTTGGATGTGACCTAATTAATGCAACTCCAAAAAACCACGCATTCATTACTCTTGTTGTAGCTTCGGTAACGATATGAAGATCTTGGCTTTTGCTTCTGGCTGCATTTTTTTTAGTTACTTGTACAAGAACTCTCGTAGATTAAGCCAACTTATTATGTCTGTGAATTTTTATTTTTTTTGCCAGTTTTATTCTATTATAAACATTCGATTTCATTTCTAGGAATTTTGTGTGTGAGTGTGTGTTTCAACGTTTAAGGTTATTTTTTATTACTGCTCTTGTCTGTAGTCCGTAAATATTGCAAGCAATTGTTTTTTTATATATATACATATATAAAACTTTTTCTTTTTTGTTCAGAAATATTGGCACCCGTTTGTATACGTTTTTTTTATAAATAATTTCTATTTTTTTTTTGATGCGGTGGTGGTGCTGGCGGTGGCGTTTGTATGTCATTTAGTTTTCTTTATAATCTTATTGTTGTTATTTTCTTCATTGTAGTTGTTTTTAAAGGAATTTCCGTTTTTCGGCTTTTGTTACGTTTATACCCAACAAACATATTTAGCAGCACTCATTCCGGCGTCCTCCCCAGTATGATGAATTCGTTGATACCGAGTCAGTAGACGATTAATGTGGAAAGTTTTTAAATTTCTTGCTACTTTTCATGACCTTGATTGGTTTAGTAACCTTATGTTTTCAAACGTAATACCATTTCACATCATAACCTTGCTATGGCCAGTAGGTTTAGTTCCTCTGGTTGCGTAGTCGGTCGCTGCATGTACGGAAAGCCATGGTTGGCAAGAAAGTCAACCATGGAGAGATTTCAGTACGAACTCTAAATTCGAAAGGAATTTTCTGCTTGTCAGAAAAATAAAATCTAATATAAACATGTTTTTTTTTGTGGAAATTTCGCATGAAATTCAAATTTCATTTGTTAAAAATTTATTAATTAATCCACTTATTTATATAAACTGACGACTACGACAACCATAATAGGCCAAAATGCATCAACATGATCCCAACTATTCTGCTAATGTCGTAAGCGAATTGTGTACAAGTTTCAGGCATTTTGGCATAAAATGTTCACTGGGTATATAGTCGATCCATCTGCGTGTGTTTTATAGCAAGTGTAATTTATTATTAAGTTTAAACGATTTTTGAAAAGCTATTTGGATTTCCTAAGAAATCTGAAGGATTTTTTTATTTGCAACCAAAAACTTTACTTATTATTATGCCAAAAAGTATAGTAGCATGTAATTAATTAATATTTGAATGAAAAACTCTTTTGTTTGATGTGATCCTACTTAAAAATTTAGTGGGAATACAGCAAGGAACTCTAAAGACTCTCGACTGCAACTAAATTGTATTTCCAAATAATGATTCGAAGATTGGGTATGATTTTCTCAAAGTGAGATACACTGCCCAAACCGGTCTCTTTACAAATCCAAATTAAACTCGAATAGGGGAAAATTATTCTCAATACAAGTAAACTTCGTTGGAAGGAAAATACAAAAAAAGAAAAAAATATTAAAAGATTGTTGAGGTAAGGAATCATATTTCTTCGAGGACATTTGCGCAAATATCGACTGTTGTTGATAATAAATTTTTTTCTTCGAATGGTTCTACTTAAACGATACTTTTGGAGTTTTTACAAAACAAAATATGTCCTAAAAAGTGGCACGCCCGTACGAAAAAGCACACTTTTTAGCTGCTATTCATTATAGCCGGCATATTCATTATTGGCCGGCGAAGTAAGAGGTTGAAATAGCTACAAAAAAAACTGTCTATCGTCTCATCTTTCCTAATCTGTCCCCCCACCACTATCCCCTCGTTTTCAGTTCCGGCGCAATGCATTGCATATGTAGGGGTCATCCCCTGAGAGCTGGTCCTACTCCTAAAAAAAAAACATTTTTTTTGTCCACAAAAGAAATTATTCCTTGAAAATGTTCAACAAAAACCGTTTATCAGAAATCTTAAAAACTTGCAATTAATTTCGAATTCAGTTATTTTAAAATGCATATGATCAAAATCAAAATATTTGGAAATTATAATCATAGATTAAGCTTTATACTTAAATTTTTTATTTTATTTTTTTGAACACTTGCCTTAAATTATCTCATTTTATAAAAACCAGGAGGTGGCTCCAAAAATCAATTAACTAATTAATTAATATCACGTACTGCAAAAATATAAGAGTTAACGACATTTCAATGTCATTTACGGCCAATTGTTGCCGTTTTTTTTTTAACTTTTCATATTTTAAAAATTCAGATAACAAACGTAATGTTGTACAAAAAAGTAAGTTTTTGACAACGGAAATGTACAAATAATGCAATAATAAATGAAAATAATAAATATGAAATAAAATACATGTGTAAATGCAATTTCCGTTAAAAAAGGATTTGCAATTATTAAACGGAAAACTTTAATAAATTTTTAAGAAAAGAACAAAACACAAAAAGTATTAAATGAATAATTCCATACAAGTCATAACAAAGAAGCCATGACAAGTATGAGTGCGTCAAATGATTTTGTTATATTTTTAGACATTTACTTCAACCTTTGATTACACAGTAGCGGTATTCAGACTTTGGTGCAAATGAAGTCTTAAAAATGCAAATATATTGTAAAAAGTGCACAAATACGATTTCGCAATGTTAAAACAAAATTATAGTTTTAATAGAATAACAACGATATTGTAAATGTTAATTAGAGTATTTTTTTTTTGTTGCATGTTATTTGCACCAGCTACTGAACTGCACTATTGTACTTTGTTTGATAAGAAGAACATTAACTAATATTTATAAATTCAGGTTTTTTGACACTCCTCCGGCCACCTTGAATTACTAGTGAAGTGTTTAAATAGTACACGCCGTTTATCAGTTAAAATGTGCAATTGTTTTGTAGATTATTTGAAAATAAAGTTTAAATTTAGTCATAGATATTTAAGAAATAAGGAAGTACACGCAATCATATCGAATCACATTTTTTCCTTGGAAAAATCTTGCGCAGACAGGAAGTCACCAGTGTAAACTTTTAATCCATTGCAAGTTAAATTTATGACTAACAAAATTTCATGCAGACAAATTATTTCCATTCTTGTTTTCTGAGGAATCAAAATACGGAGTCAATTCCGTTTTCGGAAGGAATCGGATTGCGTGGCTGAATAATTAGAAATTATTTGTATTTTGAACGTTTTTATTATGTGTAGCGTGTTTTGTTTAGAATGTCGCAACACCAGAGCAACGCGTGCAAATTGTTGAAATTTTTAATCAAAATTATTGTTCTAGTCGTCAAACTCATCGTGCACTTCTTCCATTTTATGGCGCACATAATCGTAATTCGAAGAACAATAGATCATTTTCGGATCACATTTACTGTTAGGTTAGGTTAACCTAACATTTACTGTTACTGATAATGTGTATCCTGTGAGACGCCGAACAGTGCGCACTGAGGATGATGTACCCGCTGTACAGGAAAGCATTGAGGATGATCCTAATCAATCAATTCTTTGCCGTTCTTAGCAACTGGGGTTGTGTCCTTCCACTTAATGGAACATTTTTTTAGTTGTTGAAAATTTATATTCCTTCTACGAGCCAGGCATGGCGGCCACATGGCAGAAATCAATTTTAAACATTCATTTCATAAAATTTTCTTTCCAATAAAGCCCGTTTTATTGATATTAAAAATATTTCCTTGTTTTATTATGATTTAAACTTATGTCGCTCTATAAAAA
Organism: Linnaemya tessellans; assembly: GCA_951800035.1. NCBI lineage: Eukaryota > Metazoa > Arthropoda > Insecta > Diptera > Tachinidae > Linnaemya > Linnaemya tessellans. The sequence goes on along the minus strand of OX637532.1, from coordinate 152,031,910 downwards.
ACACCCTTTACTTGAATTTTAAAATTTATTTTTAATACAGATAAATTATGATAAATTTATCATGTTCTTATTAAAAAATCCGAAATAGGCTTTTTCAAATAAAGTTGGTACAGTTTGCAAAAAATATTAGATAATAAATAATTTTACTCTCAATAGAACAAAATGTTATATATTTTCTTAATAAATAATTTTACTCTCAATAGAACAAAATGTTATATATTTTCTTAATAAATAATTTTACTCTGAATAGAACAAAACGTTATATATTTTCCTTATAAATAATTTTAGTCTCAATAGAACAAAATGTTATATATTTTCTTAAACTTCTAAAGAAATAAAATTAACTCCATACTCCCCTAATTGCTTAATATATAATTTTTGTTTTAGTGGCTGTTAAATATGGCAAAGCATTTTCTTATCGCTTCTGGGAAATTTCTACTTCCGATTTTAGCCATTCTTACAACAAAAATTTGACATTAATATCACAAGATTCTGAAGAAAACAAAAATTATACCGCCTTATTTTTGTGATTTATTAGTGTTATTTAATAAAAATTTCTCTTGTATATCAAACTGCATAAATTGTTATCAACACAATTTTTTATTCAAAGCAGTCATAGGGGTGTATGTGTGTGTGAGAGAGTGAAACACATACATATTTTCATTGAAGTATTTTTAATAACTCTGCAAATGATTAGAATTTATTTTTATTTTACATACTTATTTGGTTTTATTTATTTATACACATGTACATACATACATACATACATACATACATACATAGATACATATGTATATACATAATATGTACATATGTGCTTTTGTTACAAAGACCGACTGTTTGAAAATGATTAAATAATGAAATAAAAATTGTGTAAACAATTATTATTATTATTAAAATTTGTTTAAAGGCTGGTTGTCGCATACAGCTGAAACTGAAACTCAAACTGAATTCCATACGTTTGCGACTGAAACTTAATAGCAACTGAATTTAGCAGCTGAATCCGATTTTTCAGTTGCTGTTGACAGGAACTGAATTCTATACATTAGCAACCGAACTGAAAAAAAGTACTTTTGACTTATTTTCAGTCGCTGTCCGACTGAAATGTTATTTTTGACACGTCAAATTTGAAAACTATCACTTTATTTTGTTTGAATGAATATTCACCTTGCATTTTTTTGTAAAATTTAAATAGCGCGTATAAATAGTTGAAAAAAAAAGTAAACAAAGCCGACAAATTACATTTGCTTTGATTCAGTTTCAGCTGTATGTTGCAACCCACGCAACATTCAGTTGCTGTTTTAGAACTGAAAAAGTAAGAACTGAAACTTAAAAAAATTCAGTTTCAGTTTTAGTTTCAGTTTCAGCTGTATGCGACAACCAGCCTTAACCCATATTTTCGTTACCACACTAGCGGGCAAAATAAAGAATCGGTTTATGCAAATAACTTTTTTTTTACATAAATTTTATAAGATTTGAATAAAATTGTTTCCTATCTTAATAGCCTTGTTGTATCTGTTAAAACGTTAGTTGTGTATGAAAAGTCAATTCCAAACAAAATTACTCAAAACAAAAATAAGTTATTTGTAAAATAGTTTAAATATCTGTCCAAATATTTTTATACCCTCCAAGAAAGAATTAGAGAGTACATTCATATTGTCACTCCATGTGTAACGCAGTGAAAGACCCCCTAAAGTATATATTCTTGATCACTTATGAAATCTAAGACGATCTAGCCATGTCCGTCTGTGGAAATCACCTATCAGTCCAAACGAAAAGAGCCATACCCTTGAAATTTGGTATAAATACATTTTGAAGCATTTTGAACAGGTTAAGTTTGTAAATGGACTGAATCGGGCCTGAAGGAAAAAAGCTCGCCTAAGAAGAACTAAACCAACCTCTAAAAGAATAAGTTTTTTTTTTGTAATTTTGTTAAGCAAATGATATGTTTTTATGTCAAAGAATGTCCAAAGCGTTCAACTTGCAGCCAAAAAAAAAAAAACAGACAAATTAATTTTTGAACTTCGCCCTCATTAGTGGGCGTTGAAATAACATATTACATGGAAAAAAAGTGTAAATATTTAACAAATTGTATAATTTAGGCCTGAAATTCTTTAAAATTAAATTTTAAATCTTTTAAAACGAAGCTGAGATGTGTTCGGATCTTCTTCTGCCCTATCCTCCCCCTTTTCCCCCTTAGTGACCCTATCAAAAAATTTTTTTTTTACACTTATGGCTCGATTATGGAGGGGCAACCGATTGTTAGTTGGGTTGCCAGCTGCTAAAAACTATATTGTGGATGGCAACTTAAAGCTGTCAATTTACTTTGATATTTAATGATTTTCTGACAACTCAAAATGTTCAGTTGCCACCTGGCAACTCAAGTAAATTTCAGTTGCCATCCGTAATTGAGCCTTTAATAACTCCAAAAATTTACTTTTTACTGGTTTATGGCAAAGGTGAGATGCCTCCCCAACGGACCCTCCCGGAGTGACTCCGACAAAATAGAGATTTTATTTACTAAATATTTGGAGGGTATTTAAGATTCGACCCGATCGAATATAACATTCTTACTTGTTTGGAATTCCTTTGCAAATGCAACTCTTGTGAATTGGCCTATTACATAAATAATTTTATTACCTGAAATTGGTAGATTTTTTTTCCAATGAACAAAATTTCTAAATTTAGAATAGAAATTTGTTTAATAAATATGCGAGTGAAAGTCGAAAATTATAATAATTTAAACAAATTAACTAACACAATTTACTTGCTCGCATCGAAAGTTAAAAAATAATGTGAATCACATGTTATATAAAAAATTAAATTTTGCACTCCTGAGAAAGAAGTCAACTCGTTCATCCACAGATTTCAAAGTATCCTTAATGGAAGCTTGTACTAACATTATGCCCACCTCTCAAAAATTATAATTTTAATGGCTTCCTAGGAAGTTCACTATCACTGGCTATCGATATAAAATTGAAATAATGCTCACCTCCCTAACATCCACCCATAATTAATTTGTTTATTTATCTTTACGGCCTCAATGGTATTTTTTGTTTATAGCAAAATAAATTATTTTTCAAACATATTTAATACAACTTGTTGATAAATAAAAATAATCTATACATTTTCAGTTATTTTCAGTACCGAACAAAATTTTGTTTTTATCTCAACTTAATGGAATCAATAAGTGTTGGATTAAAATCTAAATATAATTAATAGTTCAAAAGTTATTACAATCAATAATATTGAAATGTAGTGAAAAGTATTTAATTGAACAATAAAAATAGTAATTAAATTACATTAACGATTTGAATATTTTAATATCTAAATTCTGTTTAGATAATAACATTTTCAGCACTTTAATCAACATAATAACTGAGGGTAGTGTCCTTGATAAAAGTTTACGTGCCAGTAGCTGAGAATAGTGGCAGTTTTTATTTATAACAAATATTTTTGTATTTAATAATACAGGGTAGTGGCGAAATATTAAAAGGCCTTATTCGTAAAAAAATATTTTTAATTTATAAAAGGTTTATAAAACAAATTTCCATAAACAATTTCTTTTATAAAACCTTTATAAAATAGAAATATTTTTAATCGTAAATTATAGAAAAATATTTTATACTTATTTAATAGATTGCTATATAAAATTTTTTAAAATTGAAAATTTTTATAAACAAGTAATATATATAAATGAAATTTATTTGTTGGTGTTTAAACAATGTCTATATGCATTTCATTGGTGCTTTACCAAATCGTCAGTAGACTTTAACCACAGTTATAAATTATAAACAAGTAATATTTTTTATGAATTAAACCTTTAGAATAAATTTTAAAAAAAATTTTATATTACCGATACAAAGTTTCTGTAGCTCACAATACTTGCCTATCTGTAATCGTGTGTATTTTGTGTTAAAAAATTTATATCAATCGTGTATGAAAAGGAAATACGAGAATTACTATTATTCGTATATATATAATTAACCGTATGTATAATTATTCGTATATATAAAGTGTCTAAAATTACTATTTCTAGTGGATCTTCTTCTCCTACATTTTGAATCATCAGCTTATTAATTTCATATAATTTATTTATTTTCATCTTTCCTAATCGGTCCCCTCAATACTATCCCCTCGTTTTCAGTTCCGGCGCAATGCATTGCATATATAGGGGTCATCCCCTAAGTGCTGGTCCAAGAAAAAAAAATATAGAAATAAATTGACGGACGAGGTACTGAAATATTTATCTTAAAATTTCACTTTATTATGTCCGATAGTGTATTTAAAAATTACTCGAGATGCTGGTTTTATTTGGATTTATTTTATTTTTAACGTGTATATAATTTTAATTAATATTTTAAATCTTCCAACAACTTCAATGGCTTTCCATTTATTAATTTATTATTTTTTTCTTGTTTCTTTCTAGGTAAGTGTGCCTTATTTTAATCTATCATAAAATGTAAGTTCGCATGTAAACAATACATGGACGTCATGTACAAAACTACAGTGATTACACACTTGTTTATAAAAAAAAATTTCACCTAAAATTTTTTTTGTATATAAAATTTTTCTATTTAATTTTTGGCTAAAATCTATATCTTTTTAAATAAATATTTAAAATCGAGATATGTGATTTAAATTTTTGAAGAAATCTTAAAACTATGTATGAATTTTTATTAGTCGAACTTTCTTTATGTAAATTGTTAATTTTATCAACGGGCTTAAATTCGAATCTGCAAGACTGCAAACTATTTTTTTATTATTATTTTTTTTTTATTAATAAATGAATTTGTTCAAATTCTATTTTATTAATTTTATATTAAGATTGGAATATTAAGAATATTTTTCAATAATCATCAAACCAGCAGAACGGATCAGTACTGATTTCGAAATCTTAAAACCTTTTAAAGGCTATTAATTTTCTTAAAATCAAATGGCTCTCTTTAAAATTGTTAATTCCTGAATATTAAACTGCTAAAGTTGGATGTAAATATCCTATTATTTTGTGTTCACTGGAATGCCTTTGGAAAAATTCCACTTTTATCAAGGATTCTGATAATTTAAAAACACGAATGCTCAAAGCATTAGCTTTCTAACTGCTATTCGCTAGAGTAAAAGAGCTCCCATAAAAAAATATATATATTGTGTATATAGTGTTATGGACTCATTTGATCCATCCGATCGCCCCCAAATAATTTGTTTTACTTGGAACGATGCTCAAGGTATGAATCCATGAATGCCATGCATTTTGCCTGAATTATAACAGATGGAGAAAAATAAAAAGGTAGAGAATTTGTTGCAGGCACTTTTCGTGATTTTGATTCAAATTAAAAAAATATTAAAATTTTGCTATGAGTAGTGCTATTTGGAGAGACCGATAACAATTAACTAACACAAGCACGATCTAATGCAGAGCAGAACATCGCGATCCAATATTTACGAGGAAGCGTTCTTCAGATGTGTAGACAACGCGTTGGCATTTTATTAAAATTTATGCAAACCTATTCATTTTATTTAAGACTTTTACTCGTGATCCGCTCGAAATTCAGTCCTGAAGTATTATTATATTTCACAGCCTTGGTGGTTTTTGTACTTTGCAGTGTAATTAATATTTCTATCGACTAACTTTTTCTCATACGGCGACTCTACTGTATTAATTTTTCAAATAAATAAATTACCACGTACCTCAGCGAAAACAATATATATTTTTTTAAATACAATGTGGTTTTAGTTAGAATCACAGTACACACATTCGCCACAAAATCAATTATAAAAATATAACAAATGTTTATGGAAATGAACATAATTGTTAAAGTCAAAGAGGCAGGGGGCGGGAGCAATTAAAAAATAAAACAAAAAATAAAAACAAACAAGTGTAAAGGGGAGAACATTTGCAGTTACATGTGTTTTTGAAAAGAAAGTATGTAAAACAAATAAAATGCACCTCATACACCTAAAAAATAATTGTTTGTTTATGTGACTTAAGGGTTTGATTAAAAATTGGCGACATCGTGGAACCGGCCAAACAGTTGGATTACTTTGTCTAGCATTAACAAAGTTTATAAATAAAAAAGCTTACAATTAAACATATAAATACATACCCACATGCACACGTATAAATGTATTTGTTTTTAAGAATTTAATAATTTAGATATTTGATAAGAACATTGAAAAGATTAGTAAATAACTTAGAAAGAGATACTGTTTTTCCACGGAACATAGATTTTACAATTTTATCGCTTTGTTACTTGTGTCTATTTGTATTTATTATCGAAAATGTTTTAATATTTTGAGCTTAACAAGAATTTAAAAGTTTGATTTTGCTTTTGCGCAAGAGAATTTTCGTACAAATTTTGGAAGTAATCTGAGAAAAACTTAAAATTATAAAAACGATTGCTTGAAGTTGAAACGATTCACAACAACTTTTACCGCCTGGTCTGGAAAATCAACAGAAAATTTTCTTCCTAAATTATAAAACAAATAGAAATTTAAAAAATTTATATATAAATTATGGGATCGAAACTTTCTTGCGATATATAATGATCCAGGCAGTTAGTTCTCTGAATTCGTTAAAATTATGTGTTGCACCATTGTGATCTACTGCTGGTAAATCAATACCGATCTATATTCAAATTAGTATCGGCTGTTTTTTTTAGCTGCATGAAGAAGTAAAATCATAATACAATACAGAAATATTGTTGGACTGAAAGTGTTTATTATAATCGAGTAGATAGTTTTATGGCATTTATTTTTTAAAAATGAGTTCCGGCATGATCCATTCGATCAGACTACTTTTTCCAACAAATCTGGCCATATGGCATAAATGGTGACTTGAAGATTGGCCTTCAATGTTAAAAGAGCTGCTGGCTCGCCGGAATAAGCCAATGACTTAATGGAGATCCATAAAAAGTAATCTAGAGGCGCTAAATCGCATGAACGATTAAATTTTGGAAACTAAAATTCAGTCAGTATGACTGGATACCGCTTGTCATTGCTCAAAGACAGTAAATTTTAATGGATGCAATGGCCATCCGTTAACGGCTTAAAGATTGTCCGCGATTCAAATACAACAGTTGCTTATTGACATTACCTATTTAACAAGAAATGAACTTCATCACTAAACATGATTCTTTGATAAAGTTCTCTATAAACGAACAGTTTTAAAAATTTTTTTTAAGTAATTAAAAAATCCACAAATTGGAAAATATGTTCTGGCGTTGAACTCTTCATGATGACTTTCTAAAACTTACAGAAGAGAAATGTCAACACAGTTAGACATTTCCAACTGTCAAACTATAGTTATCGATGTAGATGGTTCTCATGCGGCTAGAAAAACATACATATATCCGATAGATATCTAGCAGCGTGAGCAAATAATATCTTATATACATGTATAATATGTAATTTATATTAATATAAAATTTATATTATAAATGTATGTATGTATGTATGTGCGTAAGTACCTATAAGAAATTAGCAGAAAAACTCGGAAGAAAATTATGCCAAATGCATACAAATGTAGTGTAATAATATATAAAATACGCATATATAATATAAGTATATATTTATATATGCACATACTTATTTATAATATATCTAGTATTAAAAATACGGTTTTTTCTTTTAGGAGATAAAAATTATAAGGAAATTCCTATAGCAAAAAACCGCAATTTAAAATTATGCTCTCTTTATTTTCTCTTGAGTGTTTTTTCTCTTACTCTTTCAATTGCAAATAGCAAATAAAATTGTTGTACATCTCTTTCTCTAAGTAGTTTTTTCTTGTTCAGTTGAGTACAGTATCTTGTGTTCCGTCTGTGTGGCCAGATGGTTTGGAAAGAAAGCTTTCGTATGTTGAAAAAGAATTAAATATATACAGTATAAGCTATACATACATATATGTATATTATCTACAGTATTTATAATCAAATAAAATAAGGATTAAAATGCGTTTTCATTTCAAATTTTTCTCAATATACGTTTTAAATCAATTCATAATCTGCTTACTGATAAATAAGGCCGTAATTAATATTCACGGCCTTTTTGTTAAAAATTTTTTTAGGTCTTATTTGACAAATTTTGCCTAACCATTTTCAAATAAGCATATAACAAATGTATTATATTTTACGAAGAAGGGTGTAAAATTCTGTACAAACTACGTTTCGCAACTAATCACTCCACAACGCCGAAACAGAAATCCACATATATGTATATCACCTGAATTTTACTTTTAGTTTACTATGGTATTTTATTCATTTTTACTAAATTGCTTTTTTAAGTAAAATTTTGCGCTGCAATTAAATGAACAATTATTTATATAAAATTACAAAAGTATTAGTTTGTTTAAAGTTTCTATTCGAAATCAATTATTTTTTTAAAGAATTTCAAGAATTTTACCCATTTGAGTGTGATAAACTGAATTGATGTAAAATGTCCTATTTATTAACAAACTCCTGGGCTTTGATGTGAAATAATATTTTGAATATAATATACCATCAATGTAATCTATTTATTAATTTAGTTTTATTTAAATTCACTATTAGTGTCACGTTGACAAAATAAATACATATATAGGGTTTTGATAGAATCGGAAAAGCTAATATTGTTTCTACACTTATGTGGTTCTAATAGGTATTATTACGTTTACATCTCATACTTCTTTCTGTAAAATTAGCCAACTAATAATTTACAAAATTTTCAGTAATGGTAAATAACTATTTTTAATACTAGTCTGTATCAGAATGAGGAATACAAATGCATTTATTTGTGAATATGTGAGTGAGTAATAAATTAAAATTTAAAAATTCTGAATTGGAGAGGGGCAAGCGCCAAAAACAAGCCGAATAAAGTACTTATATAAATAAATACGCGAATGTAGCTTAATTCATCACATCATATTCTAGTAAAAATAAAATTCCTAAAAATTTTACAAATATCATCACTCTGGCAACGCTGTCTTGCAAAGTATATTTTGCTTTTGAGTCAAATATCTTAAAAATTGAAATAAAATTCCCACTCAATGTTTTCAGCAAATTGAGCATTTTATATAAAAACAAAATTTACGAGGATGACGCATTTAGTCTAAACAAGTCTATACAGTAAACTGTGCACAAGTAACGTCTATTCCATATAAAAAAAAGATAACAGACTTAAAAATAACATGCAAAAGCGTCAAATATAAAAAAATATTTCCAAATAAAAACCAGAAATTGCATTCAACAGTAAAATTTATAAAAAAAAAAATAGACAACTTAAACTCTAACCACAGAAAATTATTAAAAACTGGACAACTGCAATTAAAAAAATTAAACAATGATTTAAACAGCAGATATTAAAAACAATTAAATATTTCCAAAAGACAACAAATGAAATTTGTGCTGTGTTATCTGTAAACCTCCCGTTCTATTATACTCGTAGTGTTAAACTAAACTAATTTGTTTTATTTATTTATTTGAACTTTTTGGTTTTGTTGTTATTCAATTTGCTGTTCTCAGAAAGAACAAGAGGAAGCATGTATTTCGTGTGAATTTACATTGAATCATCAACTTAATTTACATTTTCGCATATTTCACACGTTGTTGTCTTTAAGATTACGCCAAATGTTTTTGTTTTGATTTTGTTTGTGTGATAAAAACATAAATGTATATGTGAAAAAATAGTAAACGATTTGTAATATAAATATAATAAGTATTAGAACAAAGTATTGTAAATTAAGTTAGTAACTTTTATAAAGACGTGCAGTAATAATTTATCGAAAATGACTTTGGACAGTTACAATATATTTAATGATGAGTATCTCAATTTACCATTCAGCATGCCGCTGTCGCCTTTACCTAAAGTGGTAAGTTCGTTATTTTTTTGTAAACTAATTTTAAGCCTTTTATTAGACCGCTAAAACACTGTGAACACACCTTTAAATATTAAGTAGCAAACATGTATGTATATTTATGAAACAACAAAAAATTAATTAAGTTTAAAAATTAACTTTTATGCTGATTATATATTTGAAAGGTGTGCTTTAATATTTTTTTTTTGTTTTTAACAAAATACCTTTTCGCAAAAAATTATTAATAGAGTTATAATAAAACAAAAAAGAATTGAAGGGTATATTCACTTTGTCATTCCGTGTGTACTGCAATGAAATACACCTCTAAGACCCCATAAAGTATAAATATTATTGATCAGTGATGAAATCTAAGACGATCTAGCCATGCCTGTCCGCCCGTCTGTGGAAATCACTATTCAATCCAAACAAAAAGAGATAGACCCTTGAAATTTGGTATAAATACATATTGAAGGATAGCACTGGCCAATTTCGTAAATGGGTTGAATCGGACCAGAGAAAGAAAAAGTTCCCCTAAGAAGAACTTAAACCAGCTCTAAAAAAGAAACACAATTTTTAAAGTTCTTTTTTGTAATTTTTTTAAGCCAAGAAGGTTAACATTTTTAAATTGCAGCCAGAAAATCATAAAAATCAATTTGTGAACCCCGCCTCCTTTAGTGGGCGTTGAAGTAGCATATTATATGGAAAAATAGTGTAAATATTTAACAACGTTCCTTAAAAATTAAATTTTAAAGCTTTTATGCTGAAGCTGAGATGTGCTCTGATCTTCCTCTGGCCTACCCTCCCTCCACCTTTGCCCTCTAAATGACGCGATCAAAAAATATATTTTTTTCACTTAATAACACGAACAATTGACTTTTTAGTGTGTTATGGCAAAGGTGAGATGTCTCCCCCCCCCCCCCCCCCCTGTCCCACCTAGAGTCACAAAATAGAGTTTTTTATTTCCTAAACATTTGGAGGGTATTTAAGATTCGACCCGTTCTTACTTCTTTCTGTTTTGAATGTGTTTATACGAAAGAAAGAACTCTGTCGACATAGTAAAATCGGCAGTTAATGTATTTTCAAACATTTTCTTTGAAATTTCAAACATTTTGTTTGAAAAATTAAAATCATACCTATTAATAATAATGCCTACCCTAATTAACAAAAATTAAATACGGTTATGTAGCTACTGCCATTATAACTGTATTCAATTTATTAATTGTTATTAAAATTAGCCCAATATTTGCTTATGTTGGTTCATACAACAATAACTGGTAACAGAATATATTTTTTTACGATTTGATTGAAGCGAAATTAAAAATTTATTTAAACCTGAAGCTAAAAATATATTAAGGTTCTCAAGTGCACATAAAAATGGTTACAAAAAAAACCCACACAAAACTCTCATTATATAAATTGTATTTCAAGTAAGAATCAGTTCAAAACCTACACTCTTCCACACACTGCTGCACAATCGCAAGATACTCTGTACGACCGATCGAGTTTAAGAAAACAGAGCACCAATAAGAAAACTTAAAACTGATACAAGTACTCGTACTTAAGTTTATTTTACTCTTTTTTTATTTATAATTTTGCTTTGTATGAATTTTTTTCCAAAAGTGCTATTTAACCAAACAGGGTTGAGATAAGAAGTGTTTCCTTTCTTTATACATGTTTATATGTATGTATGTGTTTGTATACATACATATTTATATAAAAGAAAGTTGGTTTGCCGAAATTGAAGTGGGTGTTTTTGATGTATTTTTTAAAAATTATTGCGGTGGTTTCAGAAAATTTGAATTTGTTAAACAAAAACATGTGCATGCATATATAGGCGTCTATAAATTGAGGTCATATATATAAAGTACTTAAATTTGATATTAAATAAAACTACACACACACACATGCATATGCACATAATTAAAACTAATTCGCCTTAAAAAAGCACCCTTTGTTTGGTAATAAAACTTTAAATGGGTAACTGAATATTGTTTTTGTGCATGTGTTGCTTAAGCTTTCCTAATGACTTTTAAATTCCTGTTAAATATTTATTTATACATACACACACATAAGTTTGTATGCCTATACATAACCGTTTGTAAGACATCCCACCCAGCATTAGCGCGTATACTCGAGGGTTTTTGACTCCTCTGCAGTTTTTTGTAACCGAACTTGTTTAAATATGAAACCAAGTGATAAGAAGCAACAAAAACTATGTATTGCACATGCATACATACATATACATATATGGAGAATACATACATATATATGTACATATCTACATACAATACAATACATACCCCACAGACAAAATAACTGATATATAATTAGAAATATACCAGGTACTTTTTAACTCTAACTCATTGCCTATCTGTCGCTATTAGTTGCGCAGTTACTGCACCAAGCCATTCATTTGGAGTCCTACATGAATCTTTTCTTCAGGAACCTCCAGATGGTCAAAAAGCAACCACTTCTCATTTACAATTAAACAATCCATGGAGCGATACACTCAGCAAGAACGCGGAATAATATTGTCTATTTTTTGCGTAACAATTCGTCTGTGGATGACTTCTTTTGGATCGGATAACTTCTTTTGGTCCACCTTGTACATATAGAGTGGCAACTCTGGAATTTGGCAGCTGTGACATATGTTTATTCACGAAAGAAACTAGGAGATCACAAAAAGCACCCGCTGAGGGTGCTGTTGGCTGAAGTAATTAAAACGACACTATAAAGCCGAAAATCCTGAGTTCGACTCCGCGCTCAGTCATTAATATGATGTCGAATTCTTCTGATCAGCAAGGATCTGTTAGTTGTTTTCGGCCTCTTTCAGTGAGCAAGGCATATCACTGAGACTCAGAAAATCCTCATGCACTCCCTGATCTCAAATTTAAGACCCAAAACGTCAGCGTTGAGATACAGCCACATTATCTGGATGAAAAAATTACGCGAATTCATGAAACCTGTCCAAACATGTCTTTTTAATAATCCAATACATTATCTCAAAAACACGCGTTTTTTATTTTAAGATGAAAAAGTGAATTCTTACTGAGACACCTTTTATTTATGTGTGTACATAAATATGAACATACATAGACATACATATATGTATACATATTGTATTCTTTATCCAATTAAGGACTTTCTATATTTTATGTCATTCATTATACCACCCATTTTGAAAAAAAAAACAAAAAAGCACTTGTTCTCTTTCCAACAGGAAAAATCAAAATTTTTATTGTCACTTTTATGTTAAGAATGTAGAAGAATTATTAATATTGCGCATATCTACATCAAAATACCTCTTAAACCATATATATTTCATTAATATCGATGGATCATAAGATACCTAAATGAGTACTACAAATAAATGGCGTATTTATATATAGTATAACGACGAAGGTGTATGCTCTAATTTTTCAGTATTTATTGAATGTTTAGTATGTAATAGTTTACATTTAAACAAGCACACAATAATGCTCTAAAAGAGATCAGAAAAGTTCAATTCCCTATTCACATATGCAATAAAAATGTTAAACAATTTACGCCCAAATGACAGCTGGGATACTGAGTATTCGTGTGTAGATGTGTGATAAAATAAGACAAAGAATTGCACTGTGTTTTATTAATTCCTTTTTTCAATGTTATTTTTAATAAATATTAAATTCAAAGTTTTTAATAAAGGGAAGTAGGCTAAGGTCAATAAGTACATAAGTATAATTCAGTTTACATACACGTATGTATGTAATTTGCTCACCGAAGGTCTTTTTATAGTTCAGCAGCGCTATATCTACCGCATTGATAAGAATTTTCATAGGTAGCCCAATCACGAATAAGAATCCCTTGGACATTTATTTTTGCTTTTCCCATTTCTTTTATTATTACAGTCGAATCCGCTTAGCGCAACACGCTTTATTGAAAAAAAATCGGATTACTGCAAGCGATACAAATCCCCGCACTGATTTTAAACACAGCTAGTCTTATTCACTTTGCTTTAGCGATACATCGTTTTACTGAAGATATCGTATTACTGAAAACCAAAAGCAAGCCCACAACTACGTTTTGTATGAAACTTACTTCGCTTTAGTGAAAAATAAACAATGACATCGAACCGATTGCATAACTTAAGGCTGAAAAAATTGTGCATCTTTTGTCCGTTAAAAAATTAAATGACAAAATGTATTTGTCCTTTTCGCTCTTACGTACTTTATTGTATTTTTCTATTATATTGTCAATGCAAGTGGCTAGACATTTGACATAAAAAGTATTGTTTTACTGATTTCAAGCAGCACGCTTAACTGTAACAAATTTCAGTAATCCGAACTACGTTTTGAGAAGAAATCGGATAACTGAAAAAATTGGGTTTTGGTTATTTCCAGTAAAGCGGAGTCGAAATATACAATTCAATTGAACAAGTTTTTAACCCGTAGACGTAATTACCTTTGCAGTGATATATTACAAGTCCGTAGCATTAATATGTAAAGCATTTAACTAATAAACTTCTTCAAAATTGCCTAACTGTGGATTCTTCCATCAAAATGCCTACTATGCACTTCTCATACTTGCACTTAAGCTCAGTAAAGATTTCTAATTGTTTGTTAGTGATTGTATTAGTTACGATTTCTGTTTTTGTGCCACACTGTGAATTCTTGCGTCAAAATGCCTACTATGCACTTCTCATACTTGTACTTAGGCTCAGTAAAGATTTCTAATTGTTTGTTAGTGATTGTATTAGTTACGATTTCTGTTTTTGTGCCACACTGTGAATTCTTCCAACAAAATGCCTACTATGCACTTCTCATACTTGCACTTAGGCTCAGTAAAGATTTCTAATTGTTTGTTAGTGATTGTATTAGTTACGATATCTTTTTTTGTGCCACACTGTGAATTCTTCCGTCAAAATGCCTACTATGCACTTCTCATACTTGCACTTAGGCTAAGTAAAGATTTCTAATTGTTGGCTATTGATTGTATTAGTTACGATTTCTGTTTTTGTGCCACACTGTGAATTTTTCCAACAAAATGCCTACTATGCACTTCTCATACTTGCACTTAGGCTAAGTAAAGATTTCTAATTGTTTTTTAGTGATTGTATTAGTTGCGATTTGTGTTTTTGTGCCACACTGTGAATTCCTCCGTCAAAATGCCTACTATGCACTTCTCATAATTGCACTTAGGCTCAGTAAAGATTTCTAATTGTTTGTTAGTGATTGTATTAGTTTCTGTTTTTGTGCCACACTGTGAATTCTTCCGTCAAAATGCCTACTATGCACTTCTCATACTTGCACTTAGGCTCGGTAAAGATTTCTAATTGTTTTTTAGTGATTGTATTAGGTAGGATATCTTTACGTATTAGAGAAAAAATCGGATAATTGAAAAAAATTGGGTTTTGGTTATTTCCAATAAAGCGGAGTTGACTGTATATGGAGAAAAATTACCTATTCCCAATGCATTTGATAATTCAATGTTGCCACCTTTTTATTTATTTCAATTTTTTGTTAAATTTATTCTTGGGTGAATTGTTTCTTTTCTTTTTTAATTATTTGGATCATAAACTGCTTTGATACTGGACACCTACCGAAATTTAGCAACACCTTCAAGCAGAGTATTAAACTAATTAATTTTAAAGTTTAAAAGTATTTTAATTGGGTATTTTAAAAGTGAGCTTTTGGAATACACCCACTGTTGCATTTGCAAGTGTTTTGCTTGACAAGAATTTAAAAATCAGTTCTTGTGCATAAAAATAAGTTCTTTCGAAATATGTTTGATATCTGCTTTGATAAGCCCACTAATTTTCTTTAAAATAATATTCTTTGAAGCTTTCCCTTTTATAAATTACATAGTGACTGACATTGCTACCCTTTGCAAATTTAAACCGTCATCGTTGGAGAACCTGGTAAAGGTTAAAACAAATACTAAACAATTATCTGCACATTAAATGCAATCATAAATCGCCGGCAGCTGAAATACAATTAATTTGGTCTCTTGCCTCTAAATTCGTGCAATATCAAATGTCGCGAGTGACATAAAGGGTTAAAATATATTTTTTGCATTTCACATATTTTTTATACCTACACGTTTTTAACCACTTATTTCAAACGAAAATATGAACTCTAAAGGCATCAATCCTTAAAATAAAGTCATGAAAGTGGCACGTGTATAAAAATACTTACATACTCGTATCATTTTCAAAACTTTTTATGTTTTTTTTCTTTCTTTAATGGGAAGTCTTTTTTTAACATGTTGTTAAGAAATTATGTATTTACTTTTTAATTTTTTTACTGGTTGGGCGTCAAGTTATTTATTTCGTTGAAAATATAATACAAAAAAAAAATTATCACAAATAAAAATACCATTTACTAAAAAAAAGAACATACAACAAACACATGATGTTTTTTATGTGATAAAATATTTTTGAAATGCATTTTTTTGTGTTTAAAAGAGGGGATATTTTCGAGGTTTAAAGTTTATTCATACCCTTTTGTAAAACATACAAATAGGATAGAGTGCTGTCTTTTATATTTGAAGTACAATATTATTCGGCCGGCTCTTTTTTAATTCATCCCCTCTCTAAATATGCTAGTGTTTCTTTTAAAGAAATTAAAAACTTTAAATTTATAAAAATACGGGCATAAAAGCATATTAGCTTCTTCAGTGGCCTGTCCTCTGCTGTGTGAAATATAAATATTTCTGAAATAAATATAATTGAAGTCTATTGAATTAAGGTGTTTCGCTAAATGTCCCCTAACATTATTTAAAGCTAAATAACAGCCATATGGAAAATTTCGTGAACTCTATTCGCACGAAAATGAAATAATCTACATGCATATGTCATCCAAATCGTAGTGAACCTTGAAATTTGTTATAAATAGATCTTGTAGGGTAGCACAGGTCAAGTTCATATATGAGCTGAATTGGACCAGAGCGAAAAAAAATTCCCCTAAGAAGAACTAAATCAACCTCTAAAAAACAATATAATTTTTAAAGTTCTTTTTTTGTATTTTTGTTAAGCAAATGATATATTTTTATGTCGAAAAATGTTCAAAGCCTGGAACTTCCAGCCAGAAAATCAGGAAACCCCATTTTTGAACCCCGCCTTCCTTAGTGGGCGTTGAAGCAACATATTACATGGGAAAATAATGTAAATATTTAACAAATTATATAATTTTTTTTTTAGGTGTAGGACCAGCACTCAGGGGATGACCCCTACATATGCAATGCATTGGGCCAGAACTGAAAACGAGGGCATAGTATTGAGGGCATAGATTAGGAAAGATGAGACGATAGACAGTTTTTTTTTAATTTAAGACTACATTCCTTCAACATTTTAATTTTAAAAGTTTTATGACGAAGCTGAGATGTGCTCTGATCTTCTTCAGCCCTAGCCTCTCCCCACCTTTGCCCCCTAAATGATCCTATCAAAAAAAAAATTTTTTTTACTTAATAATCCCAAAAATTGATTAAAAAAATTATTAAAATTATTAATTAAAACAACATTTTTTTTTCACTTAATAATCCCAAAAATTGACTAAAAAATTATTAAAATTATTAAGTAAAAAAAATTTTTTTTCACTTAATAATCCCAAAAATTGGCTATTTAGTGTTTTATAGGAAAGGGAAGATGTCTCTCTCCCCTACGACCCCTACCCGAGTGATCCTACATAATAGAGTTTTTATTTACTCAACGTATGGAGGGTATTTAAGATTCGAACCGGTCGAATATAACGTTCTTACTTGTTTAAATATCTTTTGATAATGGATTTCATGTAGAATTTAAGAATCAAACTCATACAATACAAATCGAAAAGAAAAATACAGACAGAAGATTCAAGAAAAAAATTATGAGCAATGGGAATAACTTAACAATATGTGCCATTTATTTATGGAATTTATTTTTGTTTGTCGGGCTTGAAAGACAATCTATTACACCAAAGAAATGCAAATGAATATTAATTTTTTTTTTTCGGTAAAAGTATTAATTAACTTTTAAATTTCTTAAAATTTTAAAATGTCTTAATATATGTATTTGAACCTGCAGTTTACAATTCATTATCCTTCTTTCTCTCTGCTAAAATGTGAATATTTCAAATACTTCTGTACATTCTTATAGTTTTGTAAGCAAATATTCCCTCCGTTTGATATATTACAATTTATTGCCACTCTCTTTTGACACACAATTAATTTCATTGAGAAAAACTCTTCATTACCACCTATTAAGTCTTAAGTAAAAATATACCCCATAAAATTTGAAACAGTGAAATTCTTTTAAAATTTATGGAGAACATTTAAAAAGAACTATATATGTGTAATAATATATTAAAAATTTTCTAGAAATATGTATGGAGATAAGAATTGCAAAGAAAACAAAATATTAATTTAAAAAAATATATATATGACGTGTATTTTAAATGTATGTACGTAAGTGTTATATCTTGTAGTGGTGCATAGAAAACGTCTCATACTTTCCGTATAAATGAAGTACGAGTATTCTGTGGGTTTTTTCACTTAGCACTTCTAAATTAAATACATATTGAATATTAGATACTACAACAACAATTAAAAGTTATTTATAAAAGCAAAAATAAACTGAAAGAAAAAAATCTTGAAAACAATTTCTAAGATATTAAATCGAACTCAGTTAACCCTTGCGTGCCCAGCCGTATGCATTGGTATTTATTCTGTTTTGAAATTAGATTTAGTATTACTTTTATAAATAAATTGATTTCAAGTATTTTGTAATGCTTTAAAATATATTTTTCTCAACTATATATTTTTAAAAAACGCATGTTAGGAACATTTCGATAATCAAAATCTTAAAGCTTTTTGGAAAATTAAAAAAAATTGATTTCCCGATTTACATCAAAATTGCCAAAGTCGAGGCAAATTTTCCATTTCTTAAAAGCTGATCAAATATAGAAAAAAAAACTTCTTCGGAGCTTTTCAACCAGGGTGCTATTGGCTGAAGTAGTTAACGCGAGATTATGCAGCTAAAAGTCCCGAGTTCTACTCCGAGATCAGTCATGAATGTCTGATTAATTTATGCTTTTCTTCGTAGTCGTCGACCAGTTTCAGTGACGACATCATAGCACTAATCACTGAACATAAGTGACAGCGATTGCCACTATCACGTACTAAGAACAGAGTAAAAATGTTTCGTTTTTATTTTCATATTAATTTTGAGCACAACCTTGGCAAATTTCCAAAATGCCCAAACTCGAACCGGTAATAAAGTTATAAATAAAATATCTGTCAAATGCTGTATTTTATATTCCAAAGTTCGAAGAATTTTCAATATCAAGTTTAACAAAACATTTTCTGTCGCTTCATCTAATTGCTCAGTGTGTAAAGTAATTAAATATTTCAGGAGGCAGTGGTCAAGCCACCCACCCACCTAACTAAAGATTTCCTACACTTCCTACACTTGCTAAAACTAAATTTCACTTCCCACAAAGTTTTTAGTTTGCAATATATTTAACAGATGGCGACGGCTAGTCAACATTAAAGTAATGCAACACATAAAATTTATGATTACGAACAACAATAAACAAAATATGTATAAGTCTGCAACCAGAGCTTTAGTATTATCCTTAAAGCAAACCCTAATAATATACCAATTCGAAATGAAAGAAAAACTGCATGGCGACCATGAAAAATGTTGCACACACACATACATTCCATATTGTTGTACATAATCCTAGCATACATGCATACGAGTACATTATGTATGGATGTATAAATAATGTCTTTTATATCTGATCAATTTGTCAAAGATTTTATTTTAGTATTTTGCTCGTAAAATTTAAAAGTGAAATTATTTTATTTAACTTGCATTTTCATTTGTTTTCCCTTGAAATCTTGTTTATTTTCCTACGAAATTTCTTAAAACTTGCATGAGACCAAAATGGGGTTGAATATATAATTTTGCCATTTATAAAAATTGATACAGCACACTTCCATACATACACATACATACATATATATGAATGTATGCCTGGGCGTGTATGTGTAGAATTACAACTCCGTTTTTTTATTGCACTTGACTGTCCCTTTTCACCAAAAACTAAAACAATAAAAAATAAGAAAAATAATACTAGTAGTTTTTGCATGTCCTTATTGTTGCTGTCAAGTAAAGCTAGCTTGCTGTTGTTGTTGTTGTTGCTGTTGTTGCTGTTGCTATTGTTGTGGCTGGTTTTGTTTTTGTTGCTATTGTTAAATAGTGTCGCGACAAAATGCATTTAAATAAATTAATTTTTATTTCGCAAAAATAAATGAAACTTTATATTTTGAATGTGAGTGAAAAGTAAAGTGATTTTGAAATGCAGTCGCGTCAGTTGTCTCGCTAAAAAAAAGTTTTGCTTTGTTTGTTTGTGGGCTATGCGTACGGTGACCAGGTGTGGCGTATAGTACGGAATTTTACTTTTCTTCAATGTAGCCCAAAAATACTACTCTGTAAGTTTTTATAGACGTAAAATTTCTACTGCTAATGAATATGAAGAAGAAGATGCTTTTTCTTTAAAAGCATCTTCTAAATTCTCCTTGCATTTATTGCATGATTTTTAAGCAACGAGTAGAAAAAGAATAAAGCACAGATAATAGCAATAACGAACTTGAATGTAAGGAAAAATTCAAAGAAACATAAAGGAAAACAGAAATCGTGCTGTTGTTTCTATCTCTCTTACTTCTCTACAACGCTCGCCTGTCAATGATGTGTACCCATGATTTTAAATCATCGTGTGAATTGATTGTTAGACATAAATCGACTGGACGGAGATCTCATGAGTTCTTAAATATTCTTAATTAAACTTTCTGCTTCTGACGAAAAATAAGAAAAATACAGCGAAAATACTGATAAATCGCTATTTTGGGATCTTGAAAAATGTCTTCCGAAATTGCGGAGACTTCAGAAACGAATCGCATTTCTTTTTCCTTACGCATTGTAATTAAAGCCACCTAAGAGCAAATCTTCAAATTGAAGTTTTATAGCGTACATATTTTAAGAAAACTTGTATATAAAAAATTTTAATTTTCTGGTACTAAAATTTTTGTACACGAAAATTCTCAAAAGATAATAAAATAGAACCGCTTAATCGAAAATAGCCAATTTTAAATTAACCGACTGACATACATATCATAATTATTATAATGCCTATTTAGTTTTATATTAATTAACAACATCTTATTATAATATGATAAACTCAATGGCGCAATTCCGGAAATCTTTGTATAATAAAACACTCCCTACCAATTCTTATACAATAAACTTTATAATATTTTTTTGGAAAATATGAGAATGCATTTTCTGTCTGTCAAGTGCTTGTTTTCTTGATTCAAAAATTTGGTCACCGTAGCTGAAATGTTGTGTAAAATGATTTAAGGGGAGACTTATTTTGAAATAAATTTAAGTTTGCGTGCGTTCTGCTAAAATTCATCGTGGTTTTGTCTACCCTCAGTCAGCCAACTTTGAAATGCTTTTGAAAATGGGCGTGTTTCTTTGGTGTAAAAGCAGATATTTTATTATTTTGTTAATGTTTAAAGCACATTGAAGATTAATGTGTGTTTTTATTTTGAAAATGTCTCTGCTTTATTCCATATTATATGGACTATTTTAAGAATCATGAATATTTTGTTAAACATTTTAAAGTTGTCACTTAGCAGTTGCAAATTCAGTTTTAAAGACTGATGTATAAAAGAAATTTTTTGCCGGCTTCGCAAAGCTTTAAAAAATTCTGTTTGTTTCTGCTTCTGTTTTCTTTTTAGCTCTATCAATCAGTTGTATTTTTGATATAATTTTTTTGTTAATTAATTTAATTAATTTGTTTAAGACATTATAACTCTTTATCTGTAATAGCAATTATAAGTTGAAATAGAATTGGCCTATTGTTTTAAAACTACGAATTCATTAGATTGGGTCAGTTCTTGTTGATTTTAATAAATAATTTATAATAGAACTGTACAAAAAATCTCTGGAGATGAAATATTTTTTATTGCATCTCCCAAAAAGCGCTGAATGGATTTTCATCAAATGTGGTATGGATATATTTTAATACCTATAAGACGATATACATACGAGTATGTAGATTGTTTTGGCAGCGATTCTTATTTTCAAGTAAATATTGAATAAATAAAACTTTGCAAAGTTACTTACATATGATACTGTTAATAAGTTTTCTTCTTTATAATGTTGGTAGCACTGTTCATGTATCTAAAAAAAAGAAAGTTTATCAAAAAAAGTTTGCATTAGTAAAATTATAAATCATTAGACAAAAGAATTAATTTTAAAGCTGATACTGACAGTGTAGCACAGAATTATAGAAATTTGATTTACAAGACTAGATTATTAAGTAGGTCATATACCCCATAAACTATATATTCTTGATCAGTGGTGAAATCTAAGACGATTTAGCCATGTCCGTCCGTCCGCCCGTCTGTGGAAATCACGATTCAGTCCAAACGAAAAGAACCAGACCCCTGAAATTTGGCATAAAGCACATCTTGAAGGATAGCACAGCGCAAGTTCATAAATGGACAAAATCGGTCCAGAGGGAAAAAAGTACTAAACCAAGAAGTACTAAACCAACCTCTAAAAAACAACATAATTTTTAAGTTTTTTTTTTTTGTAACTTTGATGATACGTGAAAGAAGGTCCAAAGCCTGGAACTTGCAGCCAGAAAATCCCAAAAATCTATTTTATATTGGATAATATATTGGATAAAAAACTAAAGAAAATATTTAACAAATTGTATAATTTAAGCTCGTATTCCTCAAGAATTTAAATTTTTATGATGAATCTGAGATGTGATCTGATCTTCGTCTGCTTTACCCACTCTCCATCTCTGCCCCCTAAATGGTCCTTTAAAATAATGTTTTTTTTTTCACTTAATAACACCAAAAATTGACTTTTTAATGTTTTATAGCAAAGGTGAAATGTTTCCCCCAGGGCCCGTCTCGGAGTGGCCCCAACAAAATAGAGTTTTTATTTATTAAATATTTGGAGGGTATTTAAGATTCGACTCGGTGGAATATAATGCTCTTACTTGTTTAATTTTCAAATGCGAGGCAGGAAAAGAAAAAAGTTTTAATTTTGAAATGCTTTTTAATATACATACATATGTATAGAAATATTTTCAATAATTTAAATTTTATATAAGAAAACCAAACTACAAAAATATTGAATATTCTATAATTGTAAAATTTTGTTGTTGTTAATTAATTATTATCAATTGTTATCCTGAAGAAGACATCCACAGGATATCGAAATATTGAAAAATAAAAATTTTTTTAAATTATTATTTTATTAAAAAATGGCCTCAAGCTCAATATTATTACTTAGATTAAAAAAATTAAAGGTGAAAAAATTAAAACAATAAATTATAAATGAAATAATAGATTTTACTGACATTTCTATATAAATAATTTTCAAGGTTCTCAAACCCAATCATATATTATTTTTCTATATAAATTTATTTCATAATAAATTGCTGCAGCTACTTTAGCTTTAATTCTCATATCCCATATTTCTTATTTTTTTTATTAAAAATATCTAATTAATTTATTTCTTTGCTTCATTTCAGGTAAGTGTTCCATGTTTTTTAAAAAATTTTTGTCATATGTGAGTATTATAAATCAAGGGAACATATATGTTGTTGTCCGGGAGTTATTAGTTCATTCTGATACATCCAGTTTGTGGGTTAGCTGAACACTTCCATACTATATAAATTTAATTTCATATATATTTATTTCCACCTCTTTTTGTTTTGCTGTTGATCATTTTGGGAAATCGAATGTTGATCTTTAATGAAAAAATAATAAAAAAAATCACATTTCGTCGAAAAAATCTGAGTTTTAGACTACGTTAAACGAAGTTTAAACTTAACCCACATTTCAAAAACACGGCCTAAATACGCCCTGAAATCTTGAAATCATGCACAAATACGTCATTACAGAACTGGAGCGTCATGTCAGCAATAACGAAAGTTACATCGACGTACACAGTTCGGTATGCGCTACATATTCGCTAGTTTACCACGTGTAGAAATGTATCTGAGCATATATTTAGGCGCATAGTACTTGTGTGTATGTGAAAGGAAATTGGGAGTTGAAGAAGAAACTATTGGCTCGCACCTTTCCTCTTGAGTTCATTTACTCTTTCTTTAACTAAAATATTTTTGTGGCCATAGACAATTTTCCTTGGCTACTTAATACGCCACAAATTGCATTCAACTGCAACGTATTACTCTGCCACAACAAAAATTTGTTTCATTTAATTGAAACTTACAAATTATATCATTCCCTGTCATCATGTAGACTGTAATTTTGTAATTTGTTGAGCATTTCCTTTGAAACGGACAGCACTTTGTAAAGGGAAAACAAATATCCTTAATAAAAGTATTTTAATATTAGGTAAATTGAAAGCAATATGCCAAAAAAGCATGTCGTAAAATATAAAAATCTTGCCAAAATCAAATTAGATTATGGACAAAACCAGCACATATTCATAGACACATTTAGAAAGTTAATTTTTTAATGGTTTTGTATTGTTTGTGAGTTGCGAAAATGAACAAGCCAAAGAACTAGTGGATTTGTGAGTGAGTTTGTAAGTAGTACTTAAGTATTTTGCAACATGCGGCAGCAGCACCAGTAGCACTAAGCTATCAACCTCAATTTGTATTGCATTTCATACATGTATGCACGTACATATGGAGATGTATGTATGTACGTACATATATGTGCATACGTACATATATGTATGTATCTAGGTACTTTACGGCAGTCAGTCATAATGCAGTCGTCAAAAAATATATATTTTTGGCCAAACTCTGGCTAGTACGCCAGCCAATATGTATAAGAAAAAAATTCTCTATTGGTCATGGTCAGCAGTTAGACAAAATGAAAAAGTATAAAATAAATAAAAATCTACACACAAAAATAATAGAACTGTGAAAAATACTTCATATAAAATTGCTTTTTAGTTTTTTGCTTTTGTTTTATTCAATATGTATTTTCCTTTCACTTGGCTGGCAACTTAAACCAGCAAAAAGAAGAAGCAAAACACTAACGAAATAAAACCGTAAAGCATAATAAAAGGTTGCATGTTGTATAAAATCGCAAAGAGAAAAAAAACCTTAAAGCCAACAAACATTTTCAAATGAGAGGCATAACAACAAAAGTAATAATATAAAAAAAAAACTGCAGCTGCATGGCAACAGTGAAATTCTGATTGAATAAAGAAATCATTTTGAAAACCTACTGCCTTTTCCGTAATATCGCTGCTTCCTTCTTCGCACAAATGGCTTGCCAAACAATAACAAAATTTTAGAATTTGGTTGAAATATTGTTTGTGCAACAGAAGGATAACTTGCGACATGGTGGTACAGGCAGTGTGAGTTTGTTTCAAAATAAGAGTTCATCAAGGCGTATGAGTTTTATTAATTTTATACTCGCATTAAATACATATACATACATACAACATAAGTAATTTGCCTACTTTGAAAGTATTTCATAAAATACATACGTGGAAAATACATTAATTTTATAACAATTCCAAGACCTTGATATTAATTTTTTTCCGATATTTTGTCAGTCATACAGTCCCTCCAAAAAAGAATTGAAGCGTATATTCACTTTGTCATTCTGTGTGTAATGCAGTGAAATAAGACCCCATAAAGTATATATATTCTTGATCAGTGATGAAATCGAAGACGATCTAACCATGTCCGTCCGTCCGTGTTTGGAAATCGCGATTAATTCCAAACGAAAAGAGTTAGACCCTTAAAATTAGGTATAAATATGTCTTGAAAGGTAGCACAGGTTAAGTTCGTAAATGGGCTGAATCGAACCAGAGGAACAAAATTGCCCTAAGAAAAACTAAACCAACCGGTAAAAAACAACATAATTTTTAAAGTTTTTTTTTTGGTAATTTTGTTAAGCAAATGATATATTTCTATGTCAAAGAAGGTCAAAAGCGTTAAACTTGAAACCATAAAATCAGAAAAATCAATTTTTGTTCCCCGCCCCTTTTAGTGGGCGTTGACATAAGATATTATATTAAAAAACTGTGCACAAATTTAACTGTATTACTTAAGGCTATATTCCTTAAAAATAACATTTTTAAGCTTCTATAACGAAGCTGAGATGTTACCTAATCGTCCTCTGCCCTACCCTTCCCCCCACCCCTCTTATGACCCTATATGACCCTAGCAGAAAAAAACTTTTTGTTTACACTTAACTACCTCAGAAATTTACTTTTTAGTGTTTTATGGCAAAGGTGAGGTGTCTCCCCCACGGCCCCTGCCACAGTGACCCCGAAAAAATAGAGTTTTTATACCGTCCAGAAAAGAATTGGACCCCATATGGTATATATTCTTAATCAGTGATGAAATCTAAGACGATCCGTCCGTCTGTTGAAAACACGATACAGTCCATTTTTTTGACACCGCCCCCTTTAGTGGCCGTTGAAATTACATATTACATAGAAAAATAGTGCAAATATTTAACAAATTGTAATACTTAAGCCTACATTTCTCAAAAATTTAATTTATAAGCTTTTACGACGAATACAAGATATTATCTTGTATTCCCCTGCCCTATCCTTCCAGACACCTTAGCCCTCTTTTTAAATTTTCAAAGCAAAGGTACGACGTCTTCCCAACAACCCTTCCCGGTGTGACCCTATAGAGTTTTAAAATCGGGCACAGTAATGTCTTAAACGAACTCTGAACCAACTTATCTCAGTTCCTTGTTTGCACCTTGATTTAAAATATTAATACGTAAATTGCTTTTACGCTGATGGAAAGGTGCCTCAGCCATGGTCCTCCCAACAAATAAATTTTTTTCTTGTTTACCTAAGCCAAATGCCATAAAAATTTAAATTTTAATAAGAATAAAAATAGAGTTTTTATTTACTAAATATTTGCAGGGTATTTAAGATTCGACCCGGTCGAAGATCACATTCTTACTTGTTTATTTATAAATTATTGGCTTAATAACAA
The DNA here is from genome assembly GCA_951800035.1 of Linnaemya tessellans. Lineage (NCBI taxonomy): Eukaryota > Metazoa > Arthropoda > Insecta > Diptera > Tachinidae > Linnaemya > Linnaemya tessellans. The sequence continues at coordinate 152,005,096 of OX637532.1, read as the reverse complement.
AAATAAAATAAAACCGCATATTCCAAAGTCCCAGTTACTTTAAAACCAAAAGCTAAAAACGAATGAAAATAAATAAAGAACCGTTAACGGATGTAATAACTAAGCCGGCCACTTTTAATTTTTTGTTGTTGTCCGCAAACTGAAATAAACACACTAATTTTTTAAGGGAGATTTAAAAATGGCTACAAATTCTTGGAATCTACATTTTGGCATTGATGGCATGCATTTTTAGTAACAAGTCGAAAATATCTTTGAAATATCTGTTAACAAAATTTTATTAGAATTTCGGAAGGACCTAAGCATGATAAATATTCTAAGAAATTAAGTCATGGATCTTGACTGCAATTGAAAATTTACTAGGGCATAACTATAAACAAATTAAATTATTAGTATATTTTGCTAACACGGCGGCAACAAAACTTGGATATTTCTGCCACACCAGAGTGTTTCAAATAGAATTTATAAAATTAGAGCATACAATGAACAGTCTAACAATCTTAATTTTTATTACACTTGTGTTTACAATCGCATTTTAATTAAAAGGCAATTTCAAGACCAAACTCAATAAAAAATAAATAAATCGAGCTCTAGACATTTCTAACGTCATGGTAGACTTGATTAACCAAATATTTCATTTCATTTACTTAATTAGCAACAAAAACACAAACTAAAAAGCATGCAATACTTGCTTTACTTTACTTAATTCAAGTATTTAAAACTCATTAAAATTGTAACTGAAAATACTTTTATCAGTCGACGAAACCAATATATCAGGCTTTTGACATATTCTTTAAATGAATTTATCAAACGAATTTATTTTTTATTAAGAAAACAAACGAAAAATAAAGATTGTGTTAAAATTGAAAATAAAATTTCAGAAATAGTTTGATTTTAAAAACTTAAAATCTACAAATAAATTAAAAGTGGCAAATAGACACAAAAAAAAATTTAAATCTAAACATTTCAATATTTTATAATTTTTGAAATATAATTTCAATGTTCACAGATTTACATACTTTCGATGATTGAATAATTTCGGTGCGCCATACACAGACGATCGGTCGGTCCACTTGGACAGGCAGCACTCAAACATTGAATGCGTTTGATATTCTTTTTAGCTTCTGGATGCATAATTTTAAGAAAAGAATTTTTTATGCCATATTGTGCTGCCATTTATTTGTTCTTGTTATTAGACACCAACCGAAAGTGTTTACTCCAAAATTGTTCAAAATCATGATAAACAGTCAAATCTGACAGACGTGGTGGGTGGCGGAGCTGTTAAGGTAGAATTACAGGCATACACACGTTCTAACAGACGTCATGCATTTAATGTCAAAATTCCCAGTTGACCAAAGATTCGAAAGTTAACGAATTAAGCGACAACTAATCAAAAACCTCCAAATATTTTGTAAATAAAAACTGTATTTTGTAGGGATGCCTGCGGGAGGGGCATTGGGGGAGACATCTCACCTTTGCTATAAAACACTAAAAAGTCAATTTTTGGTGTTAAGTAAAAAAAAAAACACTTTTTATAGGGAACAAAGAGGGTGGAGGGTAGGATAGAAGAAGATTACACTAAAGGGGGCAGGGTCCAAGTTCAACGCTTTGAAGCTTCTTTGACATAAAAATATATAATTTGCTTAGCAAAATCACAAAAGAAAAAACTTTAACAATTATGTTGTTTTTTAGAGGTTGCTTTAGTTCTCCTTAAGGGAACTTTTTTCCCTCTGGCCCGATGCAACCCATTTACAAACTTGACTTGTGCTATCCTTCAAAATATATTTGTACCAAATTTCAAAGCCCTGGCTCTTTTCGTTTTTACTGAAACATGATTTCCACAGGCGGACGGACGGACATGGCTAGATCGTTTTAGATTTCATCACTGATCAAGAATATATACTTTACCCAATAGCATTACACACGGAATGACAAAGTGAATATACCCTCCAATTCTTTTTTGGAGGGTATAATAATCAAATTCCCACTACTGCTAACTAGTTTTTGTTGTTGAAGGGTTATTCCAAGACTGTGCTATCTCCCCCTCTTTTCACCTTCATCAACGACCTGCTTTGTCAAACTTTCAGTCCTATCAGCAGCATTTATCAAACGTTTTGATAAAGGTTAACTGTCATAATGATACATTCAAGTTAATGGTTATGGCGGCGGATACAGTTTGCATCCCAGAATCTATATTCTGATATGCAACGATATAATTTTAGAAACAAAACAGTGTTAGAGTAACTTGTTTTCTATTTCAGTTATTTTCGAAATATCTTCGTAGAAAATAATATAAAGAAAAGCTTTGGTCAAGTGGTTTGTCATGTGAACAACTACATACATACAACGACTTGAAATTAAAAAAATATAAATATGTATGCAAGTGTGTTCTTTTAAGTAAATTTTCAATACAGCTTGACCAAAAATGGTAAAAGCTTAAAAATATTCATATAAAAAAAATATATATATAAAAACAAATTTAATTTTTTAAGATTTTTTTAAAATTTCATTGTACATCCATCCATACACACATACATATGTACATATATACAAATGTACATGGATATGTACATACCGTTGTGGTTGAAAATGGAGCCATGAACAGAGAAAAAAAATTCAATTCAATTTGTTGTTGCCAATATGGCGTTTAATAAAATAAATAAAAACAACAACAAACCATACGACAATAATATACCGCGGCGTTAATTTATTTATTTGTTTTAAAGTCCGTCCAAATATCCGTCTGTCCATTCGCTCATCCGTCCAAACCTTTTGCACGGTTGCCTGTAAACAAAAAAAAATTCCAACAACAAAATTGTTGAGTTGTTTTTGCCATCCATTTATTTATTATATTCGTTCGTTTGTTCGTTCGTTTGTGGCGTGCAATTCTCAAAGTCATTGACTTAGTTGGTTGCCTTAATTTTATTTTAACAAAAATGGTTTTCGGTTTTTATTTATATTATTTTTTTTGTGTATTTTAGCAAAAAAGTTAAACAAAATAAAATTCTAAAATCTAGTCACGTTACAATAGAGTATAAAAAACGACTCGTTAATTGAAATTAGCAAAATACTTAATAAACAAATAAACATATATAATTATGTATGTGTGTATGTTCGTATGCATATGTGCATGTTTGTTCTTTGATAAAGAGTTTGCAAATTTTATTTAATTAAGCTTATCAAAATTTATTTAGAGATTTTGAAGAATGACTCGAAAAAGGTATGATAAAGGCTGAAATGCTTTCTTCTAAAAGAAAGAAAAAGCGAATAAAGATGGTGCTACATACTTGCAAATGTATGCATTTCTTTTTGCTATACATCTATTTTTTTAAGAAACAAAGTTGTCTATTTCTAGAAACTAAAAATTAAAATGTTGAACCTTAACTACGATCTCAAATGCTATATAAATCTGCGACCACCAAATTCTTTGATGTTCGATCCTTATATACATATTTTACGGCATAAATAATGAACAAGCGTCAGTGATGAATTAGTGTCATATGATTAAGATTGTATGTGCAAAACTTGTCTTAATATTAATATAGCGTGTTTTTTAGAGTGTCACAACACCAGAGCACCGCGTGCCAATTGTTGAAATTTTTAATCAAAATTATTGTCCTATTCGTCAAACTCATTGTGCACTTCTTCCATTTTATGGCGCTCATAATTGTCGTTCATAGGGGCTAATTCGAAGATCGATCGATAGATCGTTTTCGGACCACATTTACTGTTACTGATCATCTGCATTCCGTGAGACGAGGAACAATGCGCACTGAAGAACCTGTAGCCGCTATACAGGAAAGCATTGAAGATGATCCTAATCAATCAATTCGTCCCCGTTCTCAGCAACTGGGATTGTGGCCTTCCACTTTATGGAATATTTTTTTTTACTTGTTGAAAATTGGCCTTCTACACTCCAGCCGTGACGGCCACATGGCAGAAATCATTTTTAAACATTAATTTTACAAAATTTTCTTTCCAATGAAGACCGTTTCATTGATATTAAAAACATATTTCCATGTTTCATTATGATTTCAATTTGTGTCACTCTATAAAAAACACCCTATATAAAGACTGCAAGTGTGTGCCGCAGACTACAGCGGTCTTCGAAGCCATCGGTCAAATTCAGCTTGGTTTATGCACCAGATTTATGGGAAAGTGGACTTTTTTTGTTTTAATTCGGACCAGCACTCAGGGTATGACCCGTATGGACGCAGTGCATTGCACCGGAACTAGAAAGGAGGGGATATTATTTAGAGGACAGATGCAGAAAGGATGAGGCGGTTGAGAATTTTTTGTAGCTATTTCAATCTTTTTACATCGCCGGCTAATTTTTCGCTACAGGGCTGACGAAGGAGGGTGCTGTTGCTCCGCTCTTTAGTACACGATACTGAAATAGGCTGACAACAACTAACACAACCATGCATTAATGCTGATCAGGAAGAATTCGACATAATATTCCCCTGCAGGAAATGTCAATAGTAAAATTATACTGATTATCTATTGACGATGTCACCAGTACTACTGACTAATTATACCCCAACTAATGCTGTCTACTTTTCACACATAACACTGGCTTGTCGTACGAAATCTACCAGTAGACTGCGTCAATACTGACTAAGTACTCTTAGTTCTTATGGGACCATATGGCGAAAATGTCAATAGTAAGATTGTACTGACTGACGAGGTCAATAACAGCAGTTGCCGTCGGCTACCCACCGATTTTGAGCCCATCAGCTTGATGATTTGTTTTAACCGTCAACAATTTTCTCTACCTATCAAAAACAAAAGCAAAAAAAAAACAATTTGTTGATAGTGTCACCAAAGAGACACCATAATTGCTGACAAAAATATTGACATGGTTACACTTAACCCCACGTTTCCTTCAGGGTCATGACTGAGCACGAAGTCGTAGTCTAGACACGCCGATTTATAATCTCGTATGAAGTACTTCAGCTAACAGCACCTTAGGGTGTATTAAACACAGAGAAGCCGTGTTATATTCCACACATAATAGCATCAATAGGTCTGTCAAACGAATAAAAAAAATTTCGGTGATATCTCACACACATCATCACTACAGCATTAAGCATATTGTATTTTCTGGAGCACCAACGATTAAAATATATGAAAATTAAAAAAAAAAAAGTTCCATCAAAAACAATAACTATAAAACGATTAAAATTGTGCCGTGCTTTTATCACACAATTTAAACTTTGCCCTGCTACACACGCACACACACACATATTTATGTATGTGTATGTATATCAGTTTGCTCCAATTAGTTTAATTTGACCTTTGACCCTCAATTCCATAGCCCCTTCTTTTTCAAATTGAAAGAAGTCACGTATTGCACACATTGTGCAATGCACAACTAATTAAACAAAACTTCTCTGCACACACAAACGCTTTCGCTTGTAAAATATGATACTTTGGAAACCGTCGCCGTTAGTCCGAACGATAAGATATAATTTAAACATTGTCATTGAATTACTGCTTCAAATATTTCCACCTCTAGTATTTAAAAACACTAGGAATTGCCAGATATTGTTAAACTAAAACTAGTCTATTTAATAAATTTTTGTAATTTTTTGGATTTTAATTTCTTTTATTTCAATTTAAGTAATACTATTGAGCTTGAGGCCTATTTTTATAAAATAATAACTTTAAAAATTTGTATTTATTTATTTTTCGATAGTTATATCCAGAGGATATTAAACTATTTATAAAATGTGAGAAAAATAATTTTTAAGGTGAACATTGATTGTCTGTCGTCTAGTTTGTATTAAAATATTGAATTAAAAATTTATTAAATAGCATTTTAAATTTTGGCTGTACAAAAACATAAATTTAGTAGACTGATTGAAAATACTGTGCACATGTTAACACGAATAGAACCGAAAATGCCTTGGCAAATAAAATTGGCAATAAAATAATCAAGCAATAATACATTAAACCGATTAATAAGTAAAACTGCATCGTTACATATAGAAGATGGAAATTTTTAAGAAATAAATATAATTTTAACTACATAAAAAATCATAAATGCGTGCTTAAAAAAATATTTCACAAATGCATTTTTAATGCGTGCTTACCACTTCCTGGATCATTAGCAACATAACTTAATACAGATTTTCTTTTTCTGTTGGCCATATTTGACAACAGTCATAAATTATATTTCGTTCAAAGGACAGTTTGACAAAGATCTTTTAGTTTTAAGAGGAATAAAAAGCTTGTTTTACCACCTTATTAATCAAATTAAGTCCAGGTTGGTTTTAAGGGAGTGTTTCCATTTGAAAGAGAAATTAATTTCGAAAAGTTTATGATTTTATGTGTAATCCAATTCGTGTTTATTCATTATACTGACATGAAGTAAACACTACAAAGGATTTATTTAAAAAGCTGTTCATATAAAATCTGTACGCATTGAAATATGTGACAGCGCACAGAGAAAGGGACCTAAGGGTAAAAAAAATCAATTTTAATTTTTTTTTTTTTATGTGGACAACATATGAGCATCGAATGAGAACGATCCCATGCCCCAAAAGTGTTCCCTCCCAGAGATATGCGCGTTTTATGAAGAGATGGTACACCAAAGATACACGTATTTAAATCTTTAAAATGGCTCTACTGAACAAAACCGGTTTTTACCCTTAGGTCCCTTTCTATGTTGAGCATCACATACATATATTAAAAACATGGTATCAAACCCTACGATTCTTTATTTAAAAATTATAATAAATATTCTTTAAGTACAAAATGGAAGTTCATTTGAAAATATGGAAAGATTGATTTAATAAACTTCGCAAAAAGCGCTATACAGTGGAATATTGAAAAATTTAAAAGAAATGTTCCCAAGGTAATACTTTCCATGGAAGTACATATTAACTTGTCTAAGAGGTTTCCAAAAAATAATACCTATAGTAATTTATTTTATTTTATTTTTTTTGCTTTTTTTTGTTTTTTTTTTAAGTAGAAATAGGTGGCATTTCCAACACCGACTTTAAAGCAAATAAATAAAAAAAAGTAAAATATAATAATTTGACACAAGCCAACAAACACACCGCCCTCCAGAATTAGCCAAAAATATTAACAATTCGAAAACGTTTAATTATTATGAAATAAAAAAAAAACGCTAAACCAGTTTTCGGTTCAGTTTCTGGAAAACCTAACAACTAATTGTATCCAAATTAGTTTTTAGTTGTACAATAGCCCAAATATAAATTACTTGGCGAACTTGGAGGGGGGCAATTTACACTTTTACTATCATTTCTATTCAAAATGCCTTTCATGCATGCCAGTCACTCACTCATACACACATTCACCAAAAAAAAACTCAGCAACTGTTGTGCTTTTTTTTTAATTCTATTTTTAAAAACTTGAGCGTTTTAATACTTTTTCTAAGAAAATTGTGCTTGTTTTACTTGGTTTTGTTCTAATTGAGAGAACGGAATATAACGTTTTTGTCACATCACGCCAACAACTCGGTGACGTAATTGATTAATTTAGATTATTTTTTGCTACTTTGATACCACATACGATTCCGATAGCACGAGTTTAAAATTCAAACACATTATAGTTCTCTTCTTCATGTGTTTATTTTTTGATAATTAAAATAAAATTTGCAAATTTACACACATACATTCATGCATACATACATGCAGATCATTTGGCTAATGTATTTAATTATTCAAAATATGTTGTTAGAATACACCCAAAAATTTTTAAAATAGTAATAATAAAATAAAACTGCTTTACAGCGGTATGTTAATCAGTTTAAAGTTTAAACTGATTAACATACCGCTGTTACGCTAGAGTTAATGTCGACGTCGTCGACGGCGTCAAATGTCAAAAAAAGAGTTGAATCGTATGAAATTGTATGGGAGCAGTTAATCTCAACGCGTTACAACGCTGTAAAAGTTCAATCTATTTCAACTTTTTCGGCGTTAAAACGCCGTCAACGGCGTCGACATTAACTCTAGCATTAGAGTAAACGGTTCGAAGTTTAATATAAAATTACATATTCTTAATTTATTATATTTACATCTCAATTACTGATGGCGATTTCTTTTCTGGAAGATATGTAACATTTTGTCACTTTTTATTCTAAAGAACCACAATTAGGAGCAATTTTAAAATAAAACACATCTTCATAAGAGTTGGTAGATCAATTTCCAATAAATTCACTATTCTCAAATGCCATAATGTTACCATTTTCCACTGGAAAGTGCAAAAAATTTAGCATTCTTTTTTTAAAAAAGAAAACATCATTAATCTAATAATTAATTACAGAATTCATAAAACATAATGCGTGCTTTAAAACATAATATTTATACAAAATCAAACTTAAAGCACTCTTTAATTATACATTAGTTTTTATGAATATGACAGTAACTGTTTACCTGTGACTTTTAAAAATAAATTTTCGAAAATGACAGATGGCGCATTGAAATATGCATACATAAGTATGTATGTCTGTATATGTGAATGACCATTTATGTGGACTTAAAGTCGATTTTAGTTCTACAAGTTGCTATTTGATTTCGACTGCTACTTCTCCTTTTGTAAATAGTGATAATATAAAGTTTGCCCATCTTTTGGCCATCTTTTTGTACTACACGATTCAATTTAATATTACAGAGAAACTTCGCTATAACGAACTTCGTTATAACGAAAATCTTAATATAACGTATGTTTTTTTGAATCCCTCTTTATTGCAAAGTTTTTCATCCAAAAATCCACTACAGCTATAACGAACAAATTCTGAGCGAAAAAGCTTCTATATAGCGAAATATTCCTTCAAATGTCTCAATATAACGAAATCAGAATAAAAACAGCGAAGTCTACATTTATCTATAAGCGCATTTGTAAAGCCTCTATAAAACGAAGGAAAAATAAAATTATAGCAAAATGGTAAAGTCCCGTTATCAAAAGAAGAAATCTTAATGTGTGTGCAAAAGAATAGTTGTAACAACTTTTTTTCGTATTTCTTTAAATTTCGTTAAGGGCACACACTTCGTTCTTTTGAACAGTGTTAACCGAACGGGTAAAACTGTATGGCTTAACACGTACAACGACCCTGCACACACACTATACGTTATTTTCTTCCCCGCTATAATCAAAACAAAACCAAAAAATTTATGCAAATGTATGTAAACACGCAAAAGCTGCCTTCCCTTCTTTACAGTGTGGCCCACACACAAGCAGTTTTGAACGAACACGTGTGAAAGCCGATGGTTAAAAGCAAGACGTTATAGATTTTTTGCACATTCCAAAAAAAACGTCGGTTTTTGTCCACACACTAGCAGTTTTAACCGTACAGTTTGAACCGTATGGTTAAAACTGTGCAACAAGAACAATGTCTATGGGGCCCTTTATATCAAGGCTTTCCTGATTATATTTATAGCGAAGCAATGGCTATAAGGAAGTATTTTCGGATCCCCTTGGAATTCGTTATATTGACGTTTCACTGTACAGTATATAAGTGAAATAAGCCTTTAATAAATTTAAAATATTTTTTATGAATAAATCAGTAAGTATATAAATAATTAAATAAATCAAAAGCTTTGAAATTAAATACTTAAAAAAATATAAAGATAATGTTTAGTGAGTGACATGAATGAAGAAGAGGATTATTGTACAATGTTGCCAACTGATTGAGCAGTTTTAAATCGAAATACCTTCAATTTTGTGCAACCATCGACTAGGACCTATAATAACTAATAATTAAATCCATTGTTGGTACCACACATTTGCATATCCAGCATGTGCACTATACTTAGCAGCCGCAGTGTTTGAGTGTCTTCAGTTGCTGACAAAAAATTCATTTAACAGAAAACACTACAAATTGTTCACTTGCTCAATAACAATTAGAAAGGCCTATGTCATGAAAAATAAATTATCAATATATATCATAAAGATTTAAAATCCACATAAATGTTTATTTCTGCTATTTTTCATTCAATTACAAACATGACCGCCTATCTGTCTGTCTGTCAGTCTGTCTGACTATTTTGCTAGTAAACCTTCAAGTACACTACATACCTGCCTCACTGCATATTTGTACACAGCGCTAAATCGAATCGTCAATGTCATTTAGAATGAATATACAACTATTAAAAATTCTACTTGTAAGAAAAAAATAAAAAAAATAAGTTAAAATTAATTAAATAAATTGTATAAAATCAAATCGTTTTAATTCAAGAAACCCGCCAATAAAAATAAAATAGTCTGTAGCTGAAAAAAGATTAAAACGAACAATTCAAATTTGACAAGTTCAAGTTAAAACAATAATACGTGTATTAAATACATTTTACTCGTATTTTTACTATTATTTCGTTTTACTATTGCTTTTTTTCAAATCCATCAACATCTGTGCAAAAAATGCAACGAGTAAAATTATTTTGCATTTGTAATTTTATTTTTTTTTTTTTTTTGGTTTTTTTGTAAATTTATAATTGTTGTTTTAATGTGTTAACAAAAATTTTTTAATTTTTTTTTAAACTTGGCTTTTTAATTTTAAATTATTAAGTCATTGTTATTTTTGTATTTTCCTTGAATTAAAAAAAAGTTAAATTGCGATAATTAAATTTTAATTTATTACTGAAGCAATGGAAAAAGAACGTTATATTCGACCGGGTAAAAACTTAAATACCCTCCAAGATAAATAAGATAAATTTTATTGAGACTTCATAAAAATTTTTTTTAACAATTGGAAATATTTTTTTTAATAAATATTATATATGATAACTTAGAACTAAATGTATGATTCTAATAAGGGAAAAGAAAATGCATCATGCACAAAGTAAAGGTGCTGTGAGAAAATACCCTCCAAATGTTTCGTAAATAAGAACTATTTTATAGGGGTCACTCCGGGAGGCACGGTGGGGGAGACATCTCACCATTGCAATAAAACACAAAAAAGTAAATTTTTGGTGTTATTAAATGAAAAAATACATTTTTATAGGGTCATTTAGGGGGCACAGGTGGAGCAAGGGTAGGGTAGAGTCAGATCAGAGAACATCTCAATTTCATCATAAAAACTTTAAAATTTAATTTTTAAAGAATGTTGGCTTAAATTATACAATTTGTTAAATATTCAACGCCCACTACAGGGGGTGGGGCCCAAAAATTTATTTTTCTAATTTGCTGGCTAAAGTTCAATGCTTTGGACCTTCTTTATTATAAAAATATGTAATTTGCCTAATAACATTAAAAAAAAAAACTTTAAAAATTATGCTGTTTTTTAGAGGTTTTTTTTAGTTCTTCTTAGGCGAATTTTTTTCCCTTTGGCCCGATTCAGCCCATCATTAAAAATTTAAGTATTTATACCAAATTTCAAGGGTCTGGCTCTTTTCGTTTCGATTGAATTCTGATTCCCACAGACGGACGAACGGACATGGCTAGATCGTCTTAGATTTCAACACTGATCAAGAATATATATACTTTATGGTGTCTTAAAAGGATACTCGTATTTCACCTACGCACAGAATGACAAAGTGAATATATCCTCCAATTCCTTTTTGGAGGGTATAAAAATATGGTTTTCTTTAAATTTAAACAAAGGCTGATTTTCAGTATTTAGTTTGAACAGATTTTTCGCTATTTCTTTAAAAATTAGTACCACAAAGAAAGTACGCAAAGAAGCCTAACTATTGTAAAAATAAATATATTATTTCTGCTCTTTTCATTTTGAAAATTTAAATCTAATTAGAAATTGCCAAAAGTGTATATTTAAGTGGCTAAATTCTAGAATAACCACATCGACCTGAGTAAATTTAATGAAATTTCGTCATTATGATTAATTTACACTATTTTTTAAATCTTATAATTTTTTTTTTTTTTTTTGAAGATTGTGTGTGATACAAAAATAAGAAATGAACAGATGTTTAAATCTTTTTCGCACAACATCAACTTGTACAATTGCCAAAATAATAAGCAACATGTTTCAGATGTTTAAAATATTACCGAAAATAGATGCTTTTTGATTTTGAAAAGATCATATGCTTTAAAACAACATCATTGTTTTATGTCGAAAAAATTACCAAAAAGTCTAAAGAAATTACTTACATGCGAATATGCACACATTTTAATAATTTGCTGTTAAAAGAGGCGCGCCAAGTGTTACACTTTCAATGAATAAATTTAGCAAAATTATAAATAAAATTTGTTTTTTTTTTTGTTTTCGCAATTCTAGTTTAACGAACTTTGTTTTTTTGAATCACCGAGATACGTTCTTGGTGACTCAATAGTAGTGATGGCAAAGAAATTAATCGACTAATCGCAGCTAAATAATCGGTCTAACGACTCAACATATTATTTGGCTAAGAAATAATTAAAAATATGGAAATGAATAACAACTTTTTTGACATTTTTATATTCTAAAAATACATTTTTGAGATAATTAAGCGAAAAAAAATATTTTATAGGGTCGTTTTAGGAGCAAAAGGGGAGGAGGGGGATAGGGCAGAGGAGGATCAGGTCACGTATCATCTTCGTCATAAAAGCTTAAAAATTTCATTTTTAAGGAAGGTAGTCTTAAGTAATACAATTTGTAAAATTTTTCCACAATTTTTGCATATAATAACGCCCACTAGAAGAGGCGAGGTTCAATAATTAATTTTCTTGATTTTATGGCAGCAAGTTTAACGCGTTGGACTTTCTTTGACATAAAAACTACTTTGTTTTCTACAGGTTGATTTAGTTCTTCTTAGGGGAACTTTTTCCCTCTGGCCCGATTCAGCCCATTTACGAACTTGACCTGGGCTATCCTTCAAGATACATAGATATATTTATGCCAAGTTTCAAGAATCTGGCTCTTTTCGTTTAGACAGAACCGTGATTTCCACAGACGGACTGACGAACGAACGGACATGGCTACATCGCCTTAGATTTCATCACTGATCAAGAATATATATATACTTTATTCTCAGAGAGATATTTTGCTGCTTTACACACTGAATGACAAAGTGAACATATTCTTCAATTCTTTTTTGGAGGGTATAATAATTTGCAGATTTGAACTCAAGCCTGAATAAAAGTTTTTAGTTTAATAGTAAATAAAAAGCAAATGGTAAATAATTAATTATTTGCAAAGCTCCGTAATTTAAATACTTTATTTTAAAATTGATATTTGCCCTCAGCTAAATTTTTTTTCAAGACTTGTAAGAACTTGCGGAACGGCCTAAATGGGTTAATATTTTTTTATGGCCGCGGCAATTTATTTTTATGCATTTAACATACAAATATTAAAAACAAACAAGAACAAAAACTCATAAGATGGCTATAAAAATGTGATAAAATTGCGTTTCTTATAGAAAATATAAATATGAAATACAAAAGTACAGTTGAGAAAGCACTTTTATTTCGCAATAAGAATATTTTACTTTAAAATGCCGCCTCACAGTGTCATGGAAGGGAAACAAGTAATAATAAATAAACCACTTCAAAGTCATTTATCCGATTTACTTGAAAATTGGCGATTGTAAAATATGGAGACGAATTATTTTAGCAAATAGGAACGTTAACTTAGAAGCTCGGTTTGTACAGACATACATACATGCATACACATGTATCTATGTCACCTTCGTTTTAACATTTAACCCCACTGTTTAATTTTTATTAATATGCAAACAAACATTTCTATATACGAGTATAAAAAACCACTTCTTTTTGTGTTAATGAATTTTTTTAGGAAATTAATTAGCAAACAAAAATAATTAAAAAATTTTTAAAAGTTTTTAATTTACATAGTACATGCATTCATTTAATTTGGCTTTCGATTTTTTTGTCACTGCAGTCGATAATTCACCATCAAAACTCATCTCTGAAAAGCAATTTCACAGTAGTGGCTAATCAACGAGTGAATGGAAAGGAAATTAATAACATCCAGCAACTGTAATTGTTGTCTTTTTAACTTAATGTCCGATATGTTTCTAAGTCCTGGGGGTTTACCTAAAATACTAATTCCTTTAGCATCGCAAGATATAAACTTCTGCATATATAATATACACATGCCAATTTATATGTATGTCCATCAACATATTTGTATGTGTATGCAAATCGTTTATAAAATTTTGAAATCTTCTTGTCACGTAAACTTTATCAAAGAGTTTTATTTGGTTATTTTCTTGATTTGTTTTTTCTTCATATTTTTATTTAATTTCTCTTCACCGTATTTAAACACCTGTTATTATTTTATTATGAATTATTCTCATTATGGCAGATTTCTTTAAAATCTTGTATCTAAAAAAATATACGAATTATAGTAGCAACGAAAATGTTTGTTTGTTGTTCATGTTAAAAAGATGAAGAAACATTTTAGAGATAAACCGTCAACATTTTAAATAAATTACGAATAATGAAAATAAAAATATACACAGAGAGCAAAAAGAAAATAAAACACTACAATTAAAAAATACAATAAACACGATAATAAAATTGGCAACCATTTAGGAACGGAAAATACTGTAAGGAAAATTCAGCAAGACCAATAACAAAATTCTTTTTCTAAAAATACTTACATACGAAGAGAAGCAAAAAAAAAAAAGAACTCTAATTTTATATAAAGAAGCTTAAGAATCTGGTCGAATGTTAAGGCGCCCTAAGAAACACTTGCGTTTTAAGTGAACACAATGGAGCAAGGAAGTAAATATTGAGTAGAAAGGAAAAATACATGGGCCCGTGTAATTGATGAGGCTGATCGCAATGGACGGGAGGTCCATTTGTACTTGGCCTCCACACAGGCCAAGTACAAAAGAATAACATGGCCAATACAGTTGGCATAGTTTTCATAAAGGATTTTTCAAAAAGTCTCAGGTCCCGCAAATAAGGATTATTTTCCAAATTTAAACTGAAAAAAGTAACATGGTCCACGTTCAGATGCTTAAATTTGTATTTGTTAAGTTTTATAAAAAATTCAAGAAATAACAATTATTTTCTGAGGAATAAAAATATAAAAAATTAAAAAACAAAATAACTTTTATTTTCTAAGCGAAATACAGAACTCACTCAGTAAATAATTATTAAAATGTTATTTTTAAAATAAAAGTTATAACCGTTACGGTTTCTGTAAAGAACTAATTGGGAACTTTTTGTTTAAGCGATTTAGCGTACTTTATTAAAAATGTACCAAAATGTTGGGGTCCGTTTGAATAGAAATAAAATGATTGACGATGTGATTGATAACTTTTGCATGTGTTTTATGTAGTTTTTGTTGATATTTTTGATCGGATATTGAATTATTAAATATTTAGAAATTCTCAGACTTGATGGTCATGCCCGGATGGAATTGGTTTAGTTTAATATTTGGCAGGCTTGTAGTCTGTGCCTTTCACTAATTTTTGCAATATATGTAAATGACTTCCAAAAACTTATTTTATCAAAAGTAAGTTGTTTGCCTCATATTTTATATCTTCTTGAAGGCGATACGTTTAAGAAGTATACTATATGTATACTAAAGGGGTATCCTATCTTTAACCGTTTTAGGGGTTCTTTTTTCTGACAACTTTTTGTGTACTTCTTACCGGATTTGTGCCTTTGGCTGGCAAAAATTTGGCATTGCTGATTTTTCGCGCACTATCAATTAGATTTTAGCATTAATTCTAGCTATAGAGCACATTGCAATGCAAAATTATAGTTATTAAATGTTAAAATTTTCCTGCATATAATAATAAATTTATTCATATGAACGTGTATATGTATGTAATTTATTTATACAAGAATTTATAATTTTATTAATTAAAATTTTATTTGTACATGCACTCGTACATACATTATAATGTCCGTATGTGTGCATTAGTTCCTAAAATGTGTAGGTAGCATTTTTTTCTATTTCACTTAATTTATTTAGAAAAAAAAACATGTTCTCTTGAGTTGAGAAATTTAATTTAATTTTAACAAAAACAACCAAATACAGAATCTTGTGTGTGATTGAATTGAACGACGACTACTAAATTCTATAGCTAAGATAAATAGATGCTGATGTTTTTGCTGCGACTACCAGTCAATGATCATGAAGATATTTTCAATTTTTGCACTGAATTTTGTACAAGAAAAAACTAATTCTCAAAACTTTAAGAAAATTTTTTCTTCGGAGTGTAATTTAGTCATAAACGAGTAACGAGCCACTGCGGTAATATTTAACGGGCGTTGGAAAAAATCTATGATGAACGAAATTTAAAGAAAAAATAACGAAAACGAAAATAAATTTTTTATAGAAAAATTTCAATAAAGATTAATAAATAATACTCGTCCTAAAACCGAAAAATTGCAGGCGGTGGATCTGTTTCACATCATTTTGAAAAAGTAAAACATAAATAAATCTCACATAAAATTTCAACGAATATATAACGATTTCATAAAAGAAAATTGAATAATAAATGTTAATAAATACCATAACCTCCATAACCATAATTACGAAATTGAAATAGAAAATATCTTAAAGAGAACTGAGAGAGAGAGAGAGAGAGGGAGCGAGACAAACAATAGAAGAGAGCAAAAGCTTTATAAAAAATTGTGGTTCAACGTGGGATTTTGAAAACTATTATTGCAGTTCCATAAATATTAAACACAAAATTCAAATTAAGGAATTTTTTTTAACTCTACAAAATTATATAACAATTTTAATTGTTTTACTTCCTAAAGGGAATATAAAAAAAGATAAATCAACGAATAACGACAACGTACACAGAGAAGTCCTCTAATAGCTGAGTACATTCAAAACAACCAACGACATTTTCAAAAAAGAGAGAGAAAAATATAGACTTGAAATGTTTAAAAGATCGTCGTTTTGGGCAAAATCATAACCAAAACACGTGAAACGATTGAAAGTGAATGAAATGAGAAGTAAACAAACAATAATAATCCTGTGAATTGAAATGAAAGTTTGAATTAAGAATCAAATTGAATTGAAAACTTTATGAACTATAATAATAAATTTTATGATTTAAAGCCAATTTAGAAAAGTAGTATAAACAACTACTGACTTATGTATGTGTTGTAAAAATAAAATGTTTAAGTAATACTTTTTATTGCTTAGGGTTATCATTTTATTGCTAATTGCGATATACAATTTTTGTTCCGCCAATAACTAGCATTGATAAAAGCTATAAGCTTTTTAATTATTTCAGCTGTAAATTGATTAATTTTATGGATTATAATTAATTAACGAGAAAGTTGCAAAGCAAAAAGGAATATTGAAGATTAAGCGAGAGATTGTTAACATTTTCGAAATTTTTGTATTAAAATTGATACAAAACTTGAAAAACATTTTGTAATTATATTACTAAACATTTAGTGACTTTTATATTAATTGTTATTTTTTATTAAATGTTCATACATTTCAAACTCTTGTTATACTTGTAGCTTAAATATTATATAAAAATATAGGAAATAGCAAAAAAAAAAAATAACGGTTGAAATTAAAATATTTTAAATATAATAATTAAATATATACAAAAATTAAATAATATATTATGATTGCGTGTGTTTTGACAACTTTAGACTTGGTCAAAAGCGACCAGATTTCAAAACGTTTTAAAAGTCAACCACAATTTCAAAAAACAAAAGTGTTCACAAATCACAATAAACTGTTTATATTGAAGCCACCTGAAAAAGACTGTCAAAATATTTGATGAAAAATTTAAACAACGATTTAACAACGACAACATTTTTCTCTAACCGATTTAAACGAACACAATTAATAACGAACTCTGAAAGAGATAAAATTCTCAAGGAAAAAGGGAATAAAATAAAAACGTGCCATAGAATAAAAAGTTAAGTTTTAAAAATTTAATTATATACACAAATATAAACCTTTATACGTATTAAGATATTTTAAAAACAATTTAACGATATTTATAAATACATAGAAATATTTGACTGTTTTTATAAATTTTAATCTAGACTTAACACAGGAAAATAAATTTTAATAAGAAAAATTACAAAAAAAAATCTTTTCCAAGAAAAGTTTATAATTACATCTTTTATTACTAATCATTAGTTTTAAAGCTATTAATCTCATACAAAGCTTAAGACATACATTTAAATGTAATTTAACTAAATAACAAAAAGACGCTAAAACTATTTTGTTTAATTTAAATACCTACTTAGAAAAACTATTTATAATTATTAGCTACAAAGTCTAAACTCTGAACTAGTCATTTATTTATTACTATTAACCCCTTCGTATACTCCTATGAAAAGCTTTAAAAATATTTAATCGTTATCGTAGTTTCATAAGTATTGTGTTTTTAAAAATAGTCTATATGAAAAACTTAAATATTAAACAATACCACCAAGCGTATCATCCCTACGAAATACCTGCGAACACACAACACCAGCAACAATTACAGAGCCAAACAACTTTGTTACATCCCTACACTGCACCCACTAACCAAAAATCGAACTCCTCAAATAATTCATATAATTTTCTGCCAACGACTGCAACAAGTTTTGCTGGCTGCAAAACTTTACCAACATCTTTTAGCAATAATAATCAAACCCTCACCTCGTCGTCAGCAATACCACCTACGCTTGGCGGTTACTTGGCGAATCAACAGCAGCAACGTTTGCAGCAGCATCAACAAGAGCGTCAAAACTTTAATCAGCATACAGCAACAGGCCAACAAATCAGCAATATGTTGAGTTTAAACCAAACGAATACTTTTAATTACAATTTTAATTTTAATACCAACTGCAGTAACAGCAACAGCAATAACAACACCACCAACAATCGTAATATAAACAATAACAACAATGGCCACAATAATAGTGCTCTCTCTCGTCCACAAAGACCAAACTCGCTTAATATCTCTTCAATGGCTTCATTGGGTACACCCTCCTACTCTTTCCACTCTACAACTGCAATGAGTAATGCATCCTCCTCATGCCATTCAGCACCAACAACAGGTGCAGGCAATTTTACTCCAAATCATTTCTATAATAATAATAATAATCAACGTGAAAATATATTTAATTTTCCCACCAGTCAGCAGCAGCAGCAACAGCACAATTATAATAATCATAATTACAGTCTACAACAACACCAGCAAAATTACAATAATTACCAAGCTAATCAGCAACAGCAACAGCAGTACCAACTGCAACAATTTCAACTATTACAACAACAATTAAAGCAACAGCAACAAAACCACCAATTGCAAATAAACAACCACAATAATAGCAACAACAGCACTAATTTTAGTAAGAACAACTGTAATTTGACCTCACCTCCCACAATGTCAACGTCTTCTGCTTCCCTGTGTAGTACAAGCAGCAGCACATTATCGTGTGTTAGCAGCTCGAGTAATGCTCTAGCTGCTTCTGTCAATTCAACTTCAGATCAATCAAACGATCATTGCGATAAACTGACAATGGATGCTGGCGAAATTGCTAATTTCCTTGCCAATGAGCTATTTATGCAACAGGTAAAATGTCCGTGTACTTTGTGTTGGTTTTCCATAAATTTGAAAGTTCTGCATGAACAACTTCTGAATAAGTATGTGTCCGAATGTCGCTATGGCTGATATTGTAGTGATGCTCAGAGGTCATGGTTGTGATTCTCTTCGAAAACGTAGACTGCTTTCCATAGACAGGCCACATCATTGCGGATGTTGTTTTTATAGTAAAAATTTACGAATCGATAAAATGTGGCAACGCTTAATATACATATATATTTTTAACAATGGAGTTGCTTTAATATAATTTTTTATGATGTATGGTGTTTTATAGTGGAGGTTGGATATGATTAATGCTACTTTCAAAATTGTCTTTGATTGCTTAAAAAATTGCTCGTTCTCGACTCTAATTGTACCGCAGAGCCATAAATATTTCTTTATAAATTTTTTTAATTTTTATAAAAAATAATATTAAGAAGAAAAAAGTTTTTAAATTTCTTGTGTAACGCAATACATACATATATATGGGGGATTCCCACATTCTAGAAAGACATTATGTTTCTTTATTTATTTGAAGATGGAAAAATATTACTCTAAGAATTTCGAACTAAAAATTGTTCGATAAGAAAACTTCTGAAATATATTGAAATTTTGGATGGTCGTAAAACATGAACCATTAATTATGTTGGACAAATTCTTCCCATATTTCGAAATAAAAACAGCAGAGGGTTAGAAGAACAGTCAAACCAACGGTTTTGCTTGAACTTAATCTAGAACAAAAGCATTTTGGCTCAAAATGAAGACTTGTCGACTTTCCTTAAAACTTCACTATTTCTTGGGCTTTAGAAAGCCTGTGTAAAATTTTGTAGCATAATTTTATATAAAAAAGTCGTATTGGAAACTTTCAAACTAAAAATGTGTGTGAAGGGGTGTGGTTATGGAGGACCAGAAATACAAGTTACAGGAGTAAAATACTGTAGTACTATAGTATTTTTAGCACGCCAATTGTACGGGAAAAAGTACAATAATTGTATGGAATTTATTTGTTATCCCTGGTAGGATGCACCGCAAATTGCGTTTTAAATAATCTGATTTGATATCCAACAGGGAAGTGTTTCAAATAATGATACAAATATTCTCTTATATATTTATGTATTTTATTCATTGGTAACAAGTACTTTTTTTAACATATCAAATTCATAACACAAGTAAGTACCAATCATTACTTTGTACCGTATTAACAAAGTACTATTTATTAGTGAATTTATCTTAATGTTTCATATCCGAATAACAACGTATTTTATGAAATTTTCTTGGCAGACTGTTTGACTCCTCTATAGAATTTTCGTTGCACAAAAAAAACACTCCTACATACCTGTACACGTTGTAATCATTATTAGATACTCTTGACTTCTTATTTATTTCTTTTATGAATAGCATTTCCCTTGCTGTTTCAAACTTATTTTAATCTCATTTTTTATTGCAAACTGTTGTTTAGGAGTTTGCTTCTAAATTTTGAAATAAGTTTTTATAATATTCACATTTTTGTTTTATGGGCTTGTGCATTTTATTGCACATTATACTCGTATGTATGTGTGGATGTGTGTATGTGGACATATTTTTGCTATTTAACTAATTTGTTTAAATTTATTTATTTTCATTGTTATTTTTTCGAAGAAAAATAAAAATTATAGCAAAAAAAAATCGCGCACACGTTGCCGATGTTTTATTTTTAAAGATGAACTCAAGTGTACGTACTTATATATATGCATACATAAGTATATACATATATGCATACATAAGTATATGAATGTATATTTGGGTACGTATATTATAGTTTGCCATTTTGTTGTAAACAATACAATGAAGCGATTTTAATTAAAACTAATTAAACGCACTCATTAGCCATTTTTATTTTCTGCAAATTAAAGATATTTTCCCCTCAAATTAAAGATACAACATTAGAAAAGTGTTTGTTAATTGGGAATGCTAAATGCGAATAATAATTTTTTTTAGACTTTTGTATCTGCGCCTATTGTTGCTCTTATTGAAACCAGCTTTTATATTTATCTCTCAAAAGATATAATCTTCTGAAGTTGCACCTTCTTTTAACGCATAATTTTATTATAAAAAGGAGTTTAGCTCTAAAAAACAAAAATTGTTGAACAATTTGGCAACAAATTATTTATTTTATTAAATATTTATTGAGAAATTTTATGAGAATAAAAAACAAATCCTAGTCGAATTGTCGAAATCTAGTCAAAAGTTTTTGTCGTACCTAAATCTAGAAATTTCTCAACAAGCGTCGATCACAAATGCAAAAATAATAAGAGAATACGTAGTAAAATTTACCTGTTTGTTTTCTTTTTACAGCTCGTTTCAATGGAATGCATGCAAACTGGTGTACCCACTCTGACCACTCCCACCCTAACACCTACAACGCTCAAGAGTATAGAAGAATCATTTATACAGTTAACTAGCGAGCCAATAAATGCACCATATCAAGCGGGATTTATACCACCACCATTGGGTTCTTATATTGCTACACCGCCGAACAGCACAAATAATAACAACAATAACAACAATAGCGCATTAACTACTACCACATCAGTAGTTGGTATTTCACCAGATGCGACTTTGAATAACGTGTATGTGGGTGATACTAGTGCAGGTGCTAGTCTGCCTGACTATGGTAACATCAATGATACAGAATCGGAAAATTCTCAGGGATCTTGGACGGCCAACCATTTGAATGAAGAGAATTCAATGGCAACAACCGATACTTGTAAGTTTGTGCAAATTTAGATACAGTAAAGAAACATTTTTAATAACATTTTGGTTTATCTTGCCCCTTTACAGCAAGTGCCGCCACAGATACAATTTCATTTCAAAATGGTCTTAACGGTTTGGGTGTGAATAATCTTAATAATTCGAATTCCTCAACAAATGAATTCACCACACTGGCCGCGTTAGCTGTGGCGACAGCAGCGGCCAAAATATCAAATGCTGGGAATCACAACAACAATAATACCTCATCAAGTGCCACAACAACTACCCCAACTCGACGTGGCGGTGGACGTCGTCCAACAACTAACAACAATATGTCACCCGAAGAGGAAGAGAAGAGACGTATACGACGAGAGCGCAACAAATTAGCGGCTGCCAGGTGTCGCAAGCGTAGAGTAGACCAAACTAACGAGCTAACGGACGAGGTGCAAATGTTGGAGAGGAAACGTGAAGAGTTGCAAAAACAAATCGAATCACTGAATGGCACCAAACAAGATTTAGAATTTCTTTTAGAAGCACACCGTCCTACCTGTCAAAGAGTTGAAGCAGCAGATATTTTATCTGTCAGTACGTTCGATGGCCTGATGCCTTCCACAATATCAACGGTGAATGATAACATTACTGGCATAGACACCAGTTTAGCTACCACAGCTAGAAGTATTTCACCTTTAGATTTGAAACCAGTATTGAATGACCAGCTATTAGCTCAAATTAAAGCGGAACCTTTGGATTCTGCTTTAGACTCAAATTCATCCTTGGATCAGGATGGTCCTCCTTCGCCAAAAAGATTATTATTAAGCAACAACAATCCCATGATACCACCGCCTTTACCAAATGTTGCTACGCTCTCAGCTTCTTTGGCGGCTGCTTCGGCTTCCCTTAACACGCCCATAGTAACTACAGCTCCTGTAAGCTTTATTTCCATGTACTCCAACAATCCATCACTTAGTGCTCCACTAACAAAACCAAATGTCAAACAACGTCCTACTTCATTGCCAACAATACCAAGAAATCTGAATCATAATATAGGCATAAATGTTGATCAAAACAAGGCTCCCACAGATATTAATGGCGTAGCCATACAAACTCCGTCAACGGGCATGTTCAATTTCGATTCCCTCATGGACGGTGGTACAGGTTTAACGCCGGTCTCTGGTCCTCTAGTTCCCAATTGTTCTTCCCAGAACAAACATCCTCTGGAACTGGTGACACCAACTAGTGAACCATCGAAATTGGTGAGTTTATAACAATAAATGTATAACATTTGACGACAGAGAACAAGAGCATAAAAACCTGAGAAGATGAGGAGAGAGTGCAAACGAAGCTGGTCTTAAAAAAAAATAAACAATTAAACTATTAAAAGATAATTGAATTATGAAATATTTAAAAAAATCTACTTTTTAAAAGTACGCGTATTTTTTTAACTAAATAATGGTTTGTTTAAAATTTGAAAATAAAGAAATGTTTTGTTTTTTTATTATAAAAGATTTACTATTAAGCAAATTTCCTAGATACTTTTAATAAACATTTTATAAAAACTTTTTTTAATTATAATAATATTGTGAACTCAAAGGAAAGCAACTGTAACAATCCTTTAAAAGTTTGAAAGCCTTGATTCGGTATTTAATTTTATAATTTCGTAAAGAAGCAAGAAAAAAGCAGACAAGATTAACTAACAACAACTTATTTTTTACTATATATTTTTAATCTGTATTATTATTTGTAATTATGTCTTGGATTATTTGAAACAAGTAAGCATAAACGTTTTTTTTATAAATATTTATACTATTTCTCTTTCGTGTTAAGCAATGAAATCAGTTGCATTAAATTTTCTTTTTATAAGAAACTATTTTTAAAAATCGACTTAATCCTTTTAATTAATTTGCTCATTATTGTTTGGATGTTCTTTTACTTTCGTAATCATTTTACTTTTTATAATTTTTTCTATGTGCAATTAAAAATTTATTTATTAATAAAAAATTTTAATTTAAAATTAATAAAAAAAAAATAAATTAATACAAAACATGGTTTTTATTAATTAATAAATAATAATAACAATTTAAAAGCCAGGCGTTGTGATATTTATAAATAAAATAAAAAAAGAAAACTTTAAAAATAAATAGTTAAAATTCATGCATATTTTGCTTTTTATAAAATCTATTCTTTAAAAAATATGGCCTTTCGAGATTGAAAAAAATTTAATTACTTTAGATAAAAACATTGATAATGACAGCCTTATGTAATTATTTTAGTATTGATATTTATATAAATATTTGTATATATATTTTGCTTACATCTCAAAATAAATATTTTGATATATTTATACATACATTCATACATACATAAATATATTGGAAGCTTGACACAACACAGAAATCAAATCAAATATTCACAAAAAAAGGATAAACATGCTATTTAGTATATAATGTAAAAAAATATAAAGCAATTTCTAGATCTGAAAACAAATGGTAAAATTTTTAGCTTTACTCAACCAAGAACTAACATGGCAAAAACTATACATGCAACAAAATTTAAATGAATAAAATCATATTTTTTAAATAAAATTATATATATAAATTAAACACAAAATAGACGATCTGAGAATGTCCAAAAAATTTAAAAAAAATAATAATAATAATATGAAACAAATAAATGCAATATGTTTAAATATAATAAATAAAAATAAAAACATTTTTAAAACAAACACCAAATGATTTCAAAATGAAGTAACGATTTGAAAATAAAACACTAAAAACTATATTTTTTGTGTCAACCTTTTCTTTTGCAATAAGAACAGAAAGTGAGTAAAATATCAATACTGTTTATTAATTAATTCATGTTTTATGTAAGAAAAATAAATTTTTATTTTTGTAAGAACCTGTTCGTAAATTCATCACTGGCTGAGCTGAATTACATGACTATTTTGAGCTGAGACTGCTAATGAGCTGTTTGTTCATGTTATAGTTTGTATTTACGAACGAAAAATGGAAATGTCAATAACAAAAATATATCTAATGTAGGTATTTACAATAGCATATCAATCTACATTTTGCTACATTAAATTTAGAAAGGCATGATAAGTGACATTCAAGTAAATGGGGAAAAGCAAAAATACACATGAGTACTGATAATGAAAGTGTAGCGGCTTTGGAAAACAGCTGTTCTGCTTCATTGTGTAAGTTTTATAATTAAAATCGATGTTGAATTTCCCTTGTACCCTGGAATATTTATTATGTCTTTGAATTTAACACTTTACGAACACTAGTCTTAATAACGGTAGTCATTCGGTTAACCGATTAACTATCGGTTACTTTAAAAAAGGCTATTTTCGATTAATGAATTTTGAATTTTTTGTAGTATTATGTATATCATTTTTTTTTCTTTCTAATTATTTATTTCGTCTAATATACAGAAGGCATATGCCTAGAAAATGTTTTTTCATGCAAAGATGGTGCTCATTTTAATAGGTTGAAAGCAAAATACACAAGCATACGTACAAATGCAAGAAGGCAACAAGTTTCGTCTTATACTTGACGTAAAATATTGTTGGTCCTCGTTCTTCAAAATGGTGGGCAATTTCCTTCGTATATGTTTTTGATTTGAATAAACAAGTAAAACAGTAAAGCCTTTGAACGTTGGGATAAAGGAGATTAGTAATGATTCTAAGACTCCTAGTAAACACTCTTCAGGGAATTATTAAGTTTTTGAATATTAATTAAATAAAAGCCAATAACACTTGTCAACGATTTAATTAAAAATCTAAGGACTATTATATTATTTTATTTCATATCTCCACTCAGGCATATTTCCTTACACATTCTTAAAATCCAGTACCAAAACAGAAACTAAGGAATTCAGGAAAAAAATTCTTTGTAGAATTTTCGGTGCAGAGCTTTGCAAGCATCAGTGAGCAATTTGCAATTGTTTAACTGAATTAAGCGAAACAATTAGAAGAGTTAAAATTAATAAAAATAAATAAAACAGGACTGGTAATGGAAGTTTTTATATTAAATCCAGAAAAACGACTAAGAAATTAGATATTGTGTAATATAGGTTGCTTTGATTTCTCCAACATCATCACATAAACCAAAAGCTTGGTTAATTAATCGAGTGATTAATCGATTAAAGCACGATTAAATTAACACCCTATTATATACATACGTTTGTATACTGCAAGCGAGAATAAAAAATTCCAAACGCAAAAACTTCAACACATTGTCATGAATTATTCATAACGAATTTTATGAACAGGCTGATTTTTTTATTTTAATTCGATATTTCGTTGATTTATCTTGACAACCACATCAGACAACATAAGCATCTGTTGGACGAATTTATTTCAATATCATGAAAGCAAAATATATATATTTATCAGTAGCTGCCTTTAACTGTCTGTTTCATGCACAGAGTTCGTTCTCCGGCTTAATAATTAATTACACAATTCAAAAAGTTTTCATATAGAACTACTTCCAGGACTGCCAACTATTCTGTGAATTCCCTAAACACATTTATCAAGTTTTCATTGACAAAAAAACTCCTCAAGGAGCGTGTTTTTTTATAAAAACAAATTAATAACAAATTAATTGCATACTTCCAATTTAACATTGTAAATACAATAGAACTTTTTAAAAATATTTTTGTAGTTCGCTTAAAATTGAGTAAAATTTTTAATTTTTTTTTTTGCTTTCAAGGAACGTTATGTGCTAAGAAAGTACGCCACTGTGGACTAAGAATGCAACTGTGTGGAAGATTTCCAAATAACCATTTAAATGACGACTTTGGATATAATTAATTAATTTTTTAAATTTTGGCTGAAACAGAACTCGAAATATTTCTAAATAATTAAATTTTCCAAGTATGTGTCTTTAGTCTTTTATTTATTATAGTTTGTGGATATTATGGAAATTATGTAAAAAAAATTTTAAAATCAAAATATGAAAAAAAACTCTTAAAATAATTTTTATTTTCCCCATATTTCCAAATTCGTAAGTGTAAAGGAGGTAATCGGGGTAACAAATATACCAGCCCATGCCTATTAAAAGAACTTCAATATTGGAGATTCATACACGCAAAAAGTACACAATTTAGAATACAAACTATCTGAAAGCCAAAAAGCGTATCATAATACCAGCTTGTGGTTATTTTCATCCGAGAAGTAATCTAGGCAAAAATCTTTAGCATATCAAATTTACCGAAGAGAAAAAAATACCACTGTGTACAAAAGAATAAAAAGTAGCAGTTTGATCCTGGTTGCCCTGAGAAAGTACACTGTATATTAATGTAGTCCATTACCTGAACCAAAATTGTCAATAAAAGAAGGTAACCTGTATTTTAATGACAATCATATGGTAACCGTGAATCAATTCGTCTAAATCTATTTAGCGGTTTTTGCGTTTTAAATTTAAAAAAAACATTCAATCTGACAATCAAATAAACTTTCAGATTTATAATATAAATGAGATTAAATATTTATCTAAGTATCTACATATATATTTTTAACCCTACTGTCTACCATAAAAATTGTTTTACAAAAATTTCTTCTTTATATGCAAAAATTAATAGTGACTTTCATTTTATGTTCATTGAAATTTAATTGCTTCGATTTGCACAAAAATAAAATCAAGATTTTTAGATTGTGATCTTTTATATGTAATAAATTCCATATTAATACATACTGTCGTCATTCATTGCTGGATAATTTCCTTTCTGTATTTAAATTGTTTGCAGTGTATGTATACACTTATACATGCATCATAACTGTATACAGACAGGGTTGTCATTCGAAGAAAATTTTTTCAAGTACATATTCGAATAATTTGTATTGGTTTTCGAGCAAAAAAAAAAGTTTTCAATTTAGAATAGAACTACTAATTGTAATTTCTCTATCCAAAACTTTAAGGGAAATCTTTTAACAAAAAAAATATCTCTTGACCGATTCATTCATAACGTTGATCATAATTAGATAAAGTAACATTGATGTCTATTCTGAAAAATACAGCGATGAATTGCAAGTTGTGTGCCAACAAATATAACTTAAAAATTTTAAAAATTTAGTTTTGTTAACAAAGTAAAATCAGAAGCGCATTAGAATTCTCAAATTTATTGAAATAGGATTTGGAAAATAAGCAAAAAAGTTCTTGAGTGTTTCGGTAAGGTAGTAAGTAAGAATGATGGCTTGTCATTATGGCGCTCGTCCATTTGAGGTACTCGTCGTTACAATAGCACGAGTATCGATAGTTTTATTTTTGACTTTCGATATCGATATTATGGGCAAAACTAAATAAAGCCGAGTTCTGTATACTTAAGGCCCAATTCATTTTGTATAAACATTTGTCAAATAAGGATATAAAAATAAAATATCTTTTGTAAATTAAATTGTATTTTTTGATTTAATATTCTTATTATTTGAATTATTTGAAATTAGCTTCATTTAAATATATTTATTTATTTTTTTGTTGAATTGTTGTCCTTGTATTATTAATTAATTAATTTTATGGAAAAACTGTTCACCGATATATTACAAATTTACCCAGACAGTATCGATAGTTTTTATTCAAACTAATGAAAATATCGATTGGATCGATATATTTGCAACTCTAGTTACGATCTGTATCATGACTCTAATAACTCTTTTGCTTTACATGCTAACGCCACTTAGCCACATACTTGTATTACATATGTATGTATGCATACATACATATGTAATACAAGTATGTATTACATATGTATGTATGCTTTATATATTATGGATTTAATTTTTTTGTCTTACGAGATGAAATCATCGATAAACTCTGCCATGTACTTACATATGTGTGACGCATCTACGTACGCATGTATGAATGTCTAATTATGTAAATGAGTTTTACAGAATCTAGACCGTAATTAATCAACTTTTCCAAACATGTACAAACTTATAAAAAAAATTCTCACCATATGAATGAAATTAAATTTTATTTTTGTACCAAATTTTTGAATGACAATGAATGTAGGGGTTGAATTACTGCAACATTTTGTAAAGAATTATTTACACACACAGATGTGCAATGAATGCATAAATATGTACACAGCAAGTATGTATATAGTACATGCATGCGCTCCTAAATTCCCAACGGATATCATATTTATGAATAAGTCTGTTCTAACTTCTACATTACGTAGCGCAATTATAGGTCTAAAAATAACTACCATAAAATTAATTCACTGTTAAATTATTGTAATGTACACATTTCCAAAAAAAAAAAATCCAAAATGAATAACAACAAAGATACAAAATTCCTATATTTGCATTTTTATAATCGAGTATTTCTTTTTTACATTTCAGTCTGAAAGTTAAACGTACAACGATAAGACCAAACGACGAAACATCTCCACAGTACCACTGGAAAAAACACAAAAGATCAAAATACGTCTTTTAAATACCTAAGATACATACGAGTATATACATATACATGTAATAATAAATTGTGTATTCAAGTTCAAAACACTTGTTAAATATAAAAAAAAGTATATATAAAAATTGAGATAAGGCTAAAAAATAAAGAAAATACGAGTATGATGTTCCGGAGCGCCATTACAAGAATCTTTGGCTTAGGACGGCAATTCAAAGTGTCCCCTTCAAATGTTGTTCTTATTACCGGCTGTGATTCTGGATTAGGGTATGGTTATAATTAAACACATATACTAGTACATAAGTTAATAAGATCACTTAAACTGTTCGTGAGAAAAATTAATTTTTTTTTTTTTTTTGCATATTTTCGTTTTTTTTTTCTACACAACATATAAAACATTTAAAGAGAGATTCAAATCGAACTTAAGCGTGTATACAGCTTCCTCAATAATGCCAAAGGATATTGTATTAAAAGCGTTACTTTTTAAATAATAGCTTCAAAAAATCTTATCAATTATAACTTTAAACGCCAAATTCATAAAAAATATTTCGTGCTTATAACCTTCTTATTTGACAAATTCCCATAAAAAAAATTACAGGCCAAATTGCCGCATTCAATGTCGATCAAAATTTCAATGCACTTTATATATAAATTTCGAACGATATCGAATGCTGTGAATTAAAAAAGTATAAAACAATAAAATATAAATTCTCTCCATAGTGCAACTTATGAAAATGTTGAAATATAATATTGTCAATTGCGAAAAGATATCCGATTAAGTTTTTAACTAAAAAAAAAATACTTTTCTTAGCACGAACCTTGCAATGCGACAGTTAAAAGCAATTTACACTTAATTTTGTATTGCAAGTATATTTCGTTACAAAAATTGTATCAAAGTTAGGGACAGATCGATTATTCGGTGTTTTTGTAGTTTTTATATTCTGTGCTATTGATGTGGTGAATGTCAACTTTTTATATTCACGAATACAAATGCAAATACGAATATCTGAGACAGTATTCCCGAATACGAATACGAGTATACGAGTATTACATGTATAATTAAAAGACATTTAATTGCATTCTATTAACGTCTGCAAAATGATGATAAATGAAAAATGTTGGATAAAATCTTCATAATTCTTTACGTTTATATTAGAGTTTCCCTTGTTCTTCGGAATATTGATCATGTCTTTCTAAATCAAATATTAAATATTATACCAACCGTTTTATTGCCGTAATGTTACTAAAGCAAACTGCCTAGTAAGTATTTAATTGGAGAAAATAATTTGTATCGTAAATTTAGCGAAAACAGGCAAAAAAAATAATGCAAAATTAAATTAAAAATTGATTTGCATGCACTTATGTATGTATATGCGTATATTTTGAATATACATAAAGCGTGTTTTTTAGAGTGTCACAACACCAGAGCACCGCGCACAAATTGTTGAAATTTTAATCAAAATAATTGTTCTATTCGTCAAACTTATCGTGCACTTCTTCCATTATATGAGGAACATAATCAACCTTCAGAACGGCTAATTTGAAGAACAATAGATCGTTTTCGGACCACATTTACTGTTACTGATAATGTGCATCGCGTGAGACGCCGCTCAGTGCGCACTGAAAAAGCTGTAGCCGCTGTACAGGAAATTATTGAATATTATTCTAACCAATCAATTGGTGGCCGTTCTCAGGAACTGGGATTGTGTCCTTCCACTTTATGGAAAATTGTTTTAGTTGTTTCATTGAAATTAAATATATATTTCCTTTTATTATGATTTAAACTTGTGACCCTCTATAAAAAACACCATATATATGCAAACATACATATGTATGTATATGTACATAAGTACCCTTTAGGAAATAAAATAATCGGTTTATAAAAACACTAATTAAAAATTAACTATTTTGCAACTGACTACAAATTGGTTTAAATCTAATGCAGATATCAACCAAACAAAAAAAACCTAAATATTTTGAATTTAACTTTAATTTTAAGTCATGAAATAAATGTGCTTGAATTTTTATTTAAAATCAGTATCAACGTTGTAAAAAGATATCTTTTTTATTATTTTTTAATAAAAAATTTATTGAAACAACTATTTATAAATGAATTAATAAAAAAGTATTTTAAATAATTTAAATTAAACTGACTACAAATTGGTTGAAAAATATGTAATTAGTAATCAATTAAAGTCATGCAGAGATGACCAATTGACTATCGCCTATGACATGCACGACGACAAGGAAACAAGTCACTTTATGCACTAGTTGTGCTTATTTAAAAACCAGTTTTAAGTTACTTAAAAATAGGTTTGACTTCCTACAGGGTATGTATTTATATGTGCATACATTTACATTTAATATATCTATGTACATACTAATAAATACTTATGTACATACGTAATTGTCTTTTTTATTTAAGGTTCTCTTTAGCCCTGTATTGTCATTCACTTAATATGACAGTAATATCGGCCTGCCACAACGTTGGCTCTGATGGAGCAAAAATTTTACAACACGTTAATGATCCTAAGCGTATGATAACTATTGAATTGGATTTGTTGAAACCGGAAACCATACTGAGGACAAAGCAATGTCTAGAAGATTTACTGGCAATGCAAAACTATCAGTTTACAGCGTTAGTAAACAATGCAGGAGTCATGTGCTTTGGAGAATTTGAATGGCAAACGTGGTCTCAAATTGAAATGCATATAAACGTAAATTTATTGGGCACCATGAGATTAACCAGAGAATTAATCTCATTGGTAAGACAACATCGAGCACGTATTATTAATATAACAAGCCATTGCGGGCTACAGGTGAGAACCTAATAGTTATTTATATCCAATAAAGAAAACAACAAATTAATTTGTATATTCTCTTTATACATATACGTACATATGCACGTACATATGTATGTATGTATGTATGTATGTATGTATTTTTTTTTTTTGCTTTAAAAGGCACTGCCATCGTTATCTCCTTATGCTGCTTCCAAAGCTGGTTTACGTTTTTGGACCGACGCATTACGTATTGAAATGCAGGCCTACGGCGTAGAGGTGGTGAACTTCATTCCAGGTTCCTTTGTCAACTCTAGCAACATATCCGCTAGGCAGCAACAACATGCCAAAGAGATGTTCAATAATTTTACGTCAGAACAACGTGAATTCTACGGAACATATTTTCACTGTTTCAATAATTATTTAAATACGATTTCTGATTTTAAGCCACCGAATGGCATGAATGATACGAATTTGCTTGAAAAATTTAAGGATGCTTTAACTAATACCTATCCAAAGGCTTTATACATACACGAACCATGGCGGTAAGAATATATTCCTTTTCACATCCTTGATCTCATGTAGAATAGTATTAACTCTCATATTTTTCGAAACGATTATTTTTTAATTATTCCAATACATTTAACGTAAACCAATTTCCTCACAAAACTCTAATGCAAAAAGACCTATAATAACGGTTTTACAAGCAATTGCTAACTACAAATTGCATGAAACCAACGATGTAGTACTTATTTATATGTACATACTTATGTATATATGTACGTACTTATGTACATATGTACATACTTATGTACATATGTACATACTTATGTACATATGTACATATGTTCATGTGTATGTATATAGAATACATTGCTAACATTTTGCAATATTTAAAATTTTTTTAGCTACAAAATATATGGAATTTTATTCAGATGTTGTCCCACGCCCCTTGCCGACTGGCTGTGCGTTAAGTTTTGTTCAATGCCAACTTACCAACAAATTCAGAACCAGACTAATCATCAAAGAAATGGTTGTGATATAAAAAAATAAAAAATAATAATTTTTTTGGAAAATACCATGAATTGCTCCTAAAAAAATTGTATTTGGAATTATGAGCTAAAGGCCTATGTTGCTATTGCTCTTATTTTTTATTTATCATATAATTTGTAATTATAAGCTAAACTAAATAAATAAAAATATTTGGAATTGAATCAATTTTTATTTTGAAATTTAAATTGTTAGTGCTTTCTCTACTAACTTTTTTGGAAACTAAAAATAAAATGCATACTTTCAGGAAAGGTAAATAAATACCAACCCCCTTATTCATAAAAATTATGAGAGGCTTATAAGAGTGTAATAGAGCAAATTTCATATGAAATTGTGTTTTATTACCCTGTTATAAGACTATCATAGTTTTTATGAATAAGGGTGTAATACTTTACATACCTACATCTATAGACAAAATAACTAGAAGATATGCGCACGTTCATACATATTAAGTTTTTTTTTTAGGAGTAGGACCAGCGCTCAGGGGACGACCCCTATATATGCAATGCATTGCGCCAGAACTGAAAACGAGGGGATAGTATTGAGGGTACAGATTAGGAAAGATGAGAAGATACAGATTTTTTTGTAACTATTTCAACCTTTTACTTCGCCGGCTAATTTTTGCTACAGGGCCGACGAAGGTGGGTGCTGTTACTCTGCTTTTTTTTAGTACATGATGGTGTCAGTCGCTGCCAATTATGTTCAGTGACCAGTGACTATGCCTTTATCATAGAAACAGGCTGGCAACAACTAACACAACCATGAACTAATGCTGATCAGAAGAATTCAACACAATATTTCATGACTCAGCGCGGGCTCGAACTCACGACCCTCCGCTTCATAGTCTCGTGTTCTACTATTTCAGCCAACAGCACCCACGTTTATACGTTGCTTATTATTACCGTGAAGAAAAAAGTAATAGAAGTCAAAATGAACTTCACAGTAAAATAAAACCGAAAATTTCTCTAAAAACTTCTTGAAATCCCATGAGGTTACTGTGCAAATTATTTGTGCAAAAATGCCGACGGAGTGACTGACGCCATATGCCGACGATATATTTTAACCCGTATTTTATCCCTTCTAGTTACTAACTGTACACGACATGCCTTTACATAAAGAGTAGGAACATAGTTAGCCACGGAAGAGAGAAAGCGATCAGTGGTCTGGCTGCACTTAAAAAATTATTTCCAACGAGGGTTGATGATGACTGACTCAGAGATGTTTAGCGACTGAGGCTTATATACATACATATGTGTGTTCTGAGTCTAATATACATATGTGTGATCAGTGGATTTCCTTTAAATCTACTAGCAATAAAATATATTATAAGGATGGACAATTTGTACTTACCTTTGTTCCAGCTTCAACTTCTGGCTTTAATTTGTTATATACATATCTGCATGTACTTTTATGTATGTATGTATGTACATATGCGTATGCAGGTGCATACCTGTGCATGCATGGTTATTGGTCGTATTCATGTACATATGTATACATTGCTTGCAAAACTTATATATTATAAATTTACACTACACACTTTTTAAGAAATTTTTCTGATACCTCTTTTATTAACAAAATAAACATAAACTTTTATGTTGCAAAATCACAAAATTGCATTCCTCAATTTGATATGAGCGGCACAACACATTCACTGGAACTTTCTACGAACACAATGCATTTTCCTCAAACTTTGTATTCGTATTCTTCTAATAATTTATAAACACTTTAATTACAAATCAGAACACTCATGATAAAATCACATTTCCGAAAAATAAAATAAATTAAAATCTATTCACACATTTTAGACAGATGTAAAGTAACGTAACTACTAATTTATTTAGAGCGAGGCCAATCGGATTATTGCTGCCGCCGACAATTATTTAACATAATGAGCCGTCGTTTATGTATGCGTTTCAATCGGCTAACGGTTTTTTAAATAACAGTTTGTACTTGAAAACGCCTTTTAATTAGTTCTAAACAAAAGATGTTAAAGATAATGAGTAATTCGACATCAATCTATGTTATTTTTTACCTTTATACATTTAGTCTCCAGGCATACTTGACCACTAAATAAATAAAGCTTGATTGTCATAAGAAGTGGAGTGGTCGGTTTATAATAAACTAGAAAACGAATGGACTAATGTTGCTCATTGATATTAAAGATCATTCAAGTTTTGGATACATTTCACAAAAAGCAAAATAGGTTAAAGTCGTAATCAAGAACTGAACTTAATATAAACGAATGAAGTGGAACAATTTGCTAGATAGGATATACAACGAAGTGGTTTAAAATCAGATATTTTGCAGGTAAACGCAAAAAGCCGTTGGGCATGCAAAAAGCCATTAATATAAATTTGTTCCAAACGTAAAATACATTCAATTAATTTGTTTAGCGTAAATCAGTCTTATGGTTAAAACCCGACATTTGCTTAATGAGTGACCGTGTGATTTTTAATGATAATCCGCTTTCAATTCTTTTATAGTAATTAGAAAATAAATATTTTTTATTAAAGATTCATATATAAATAAATGAATCAGACCTGCCATATCCTTGACAATATTAAATATAGTTTTGTATGCATGAATGCATTGCATTTCGCGTAAGAACTATCATTTGGGCCAAAAATTTGTCATGCTTTAATTTTTGTTAATTCATATGCCATTTTTATTGTTGGTTAATTAATATTTTTAAATTCAAAAGTTCAATTTTTTCCATTATTTGTTTTATACATATCGTCACATTAAAGACCAAACAACCTATCAGCAAATTTTTCAAAATTTAGTTTTTTATTTAATATTATTCCCTATATCATAAAGCATATGTATGCAAAATTTTAAACTTCTAATATTAGAAATAACCAAGCTATTACCAAATTACCAAATACCCTATCAGCAAGTGTACAATTTTCTGAAACCAAATAACCTATCAGCACTCACGCTAAAGAAATCAGAGTAACCATTTATATGAATTTTTTTTTTTGAAACACAGTTACTTTTGATTTGTTGTTGTTTGTGTTTTATTACATTTTACTTATTATTAGAAGTGAAAAGAACATAAAAATGTGTTAAAACGCAATAAAATGTATTCCATAAATGAAAATAATCTTGAGGCAGATATGCAAGTTCCTAAAAAAGTCAACAAAAAAGAAGAAATAAAGAAAAATCCTATGAACGGTAAAGAATATGAAGGTTTTTCAAAAGGCAAAATCGTTTGCAGGAAGCCAAGAGAAATGAAACCTGGGTGCACATCAAAATGTTGTGAAAAGGCTTCAAATCGACATTGTTCTATTTTTTCTGAAAAATTACGTGAAGAAATATTTCAACGTTTTTGGCAGATGTCATGGGACATCTCCAAAAAGAAATGGCAACATTTACAAGATTTAAAAACTTTGCTTCCGGCAGACTGCCATTACTTTTATGATAACATACCTTTTGAATAATTTTTTTGCGGTAGCTTTATTTAATGAATAGTTTTCTTTTTATTTAATTTAATTAATTTAACTTTTTATTTAGTTATTAACATTGCAATAAATAAAAAAGTAGATTTTTTTTGTAAAACCATCTATAATTTTATTTAAAAATCAAAAACTTTAGGAAAATTAAAAAAATTCTTTTTTAAAAGGCCGTGACGTACTAAATAAAGAGGAAAATAAATCATCAAAAATCATGATAAAAGTTTAATTTTGTTTCATAGTGTAATTTAAGCAAACATTAAGCACTTTTTGTTTAAACAAGTAAGAGAAACTATAAGTATTATTATTTAATGTAAATAATAATTATGTGTTCAAAGGAATGCCTAATTATTCATACTACATAATTAGTATTGCTGATAGGTTGTTTGGTTTCAGATTTTTACAATTCCAAATTACCTAAGCGCCATATCATAAGCTGTGTTTAGAAAAACAAAGCTTTCTCAACCGATATATACTTCTGGTTTCATTTTAATCATAATATATAATTTTCGGTTCAATATTGCAAATAGTTCCAATTTTATAACGTTTTTTCTCTCTCCTGTAAACTTTTGAAAACTGCTGATAGGTTGTTTGGTCTTTAAGGTGACGATATGTATGTTTACAAATAAAGTTTTTCACGAGGTACATATGTATGCATATTTATTAAGTACACTTCTCGACAGTAAGAATAAACATATATAAATTTTGTTCGGGTTTCTATATGGAGTTTGAGAAAGAGAGAAGTCGACATAAATGATCACCTGTTTACTTGCATATACATAAATAAATAAACGTTGGATTTCAAAAAGAAATATGTACTAACTTAGTAAGGAATAAGAGAAAAAAAAGAAATCTCACATTATTCCTTAATGCACAGAAAAAATGCTATTGCCCAAACAAAAAGTGAATATTATTATTTTTTGTAAGTAAAACACAAAAGAACTTGCTAAGTAGCTGTTACTTGACAAACTTTGTCACAACTGTGATTCGCAATATTTCGAAAACAGTGAATGAATCACAATTAGAGAAATATATAACGTACATAAATCGAGAAGCACTGTTGTTAAAAAACATTTGGTCACAAAAATAATTACAAATATTAGTATAACTTATTATATTTTCAAAATTAAATTTTATTCATAATGGAAAGATTTAGGATCTTGATTATCCAAAGAATCCTGCATACCTCCTCGACCAAAAGCAGCCATTAGATAAATCAGCACAACAAAAGCCAAAATTCCGCTAAGAACCAAAAACCAAGTTCGTCTCCAAGGAGGCCTTGATGAAGGGGCGTAAAAACGTCTAGACCAACGCGAAAATATTTCAGCTGGCGTACGTCTAGCATACTTGTTTTCATCGCGATCTGCTCCACCAATTGGTGATTGCCGTGGTAATAACGTGCGGCGACTGCTAGCTGTTCATTTCAGAGCGATTGTGTGTCAATGATGGAAATATATAAACTACAGTAATGCTTACCGTGTACATCAGTATTTGTGGGGGGATTAAATGCATCCATAAGCAAAACGGAATGTGGACTTTCTTGTTTCAAGGTGGAGTTTGCAGAACCACCATTTGTCTTAGAACGTTCCAAAGCATTGCTTTCGCTTATATTGTTACTTGTGCTATGATGTATCCTAGTCATACTACTCATAGAAGGGTTCGCAGAATTGGGGTTTGTTGTTTTTGAAGAATTGTTATTGGATAAATTTTTTGGATTTTGGACTGACCCTTCATTCAACTGAAACGCAATTAGAAACAATTTAATTGAAAAATAAGTACATTTCTTTAATATACCAGTGCTAAGCCCAAGCCATTACGGGCCCAGTTGGCCTGTACCAGTTGTTGCTTTAAAGCATCTGCTACTGGTGAGACCAAATTAGATGTTGGAAATATCTCGGTTTCGCATATAGGACACTGATGACCACGCGGAGCAGTGTTTGTCGGTAAGACGGATTGCCTAGCATTTAAGCAATCCCAATGAAAAACATCTTGCCAATAGAAAAATTATATATTACTGATAATTACTTTCGCAAATGGATTAAATTAACTCACGGTAGCACACCAAACGTACGCATTCGCCTTCTTCTAAGCCGGTTGAACATAATGTACAATTTGATATGTAATCACTATCTCTAAGCCATTGCAGATACGATTGCACTATGCACTATTTTAAGAGAAAAACAAAATCGCTACTGTATTCGATTCTTGTTAATTTTACGACCATTTTTTTAATACCTTTGGGTGGCTTTGCACCATACAATGTTCACAAACATTCACGCGATGTTCAAAACAAAATTGATTAGTCACATTTCGTTTAGGACATTTGCACAAGCCCATTTTTTATTACTTAATTTTTGTTTTCCAGAATAGAAAAATATATACTTTGCAGCCGGGCACCTTGTTCCTTAAAATTATAAACTTTTCTATAAATTCTTTAACACTCTTGTCATTTTATTCCTGCTTCGCAACACAAAGCATTTTCGTTTATAAAATACTTTTTCTTTTAGGAGAAAAATTGACAGCCACGTCAAATTAGACGTTTTTACACTACAGAACTATCAAAGTATGTACATGTAGATGGATGTACCGCAAAAGTCCGTTATTTATTTGTGTCCTAATTTTTAGAACACATTTTGTGTTTATTACTCCTTGCGAAAGATTGTTTGGTCGGATGACAACAAAAAAGCACTTCCCTTGCCTCGCTTGGTTATATTGGCAAAAAAATTATATCAGCACAATCCTTCTGGGTTGTGATATACCAATCAGATACAAAATGTCAACATACGGATGCTAAGTTCATATTTTGTTGGTGTAAATAAATATCATTAAAATATAAAATTCGACATCTTTGAACCAAAATCAAAGTAGTTTGGACATACATTTTTTCTCAGCAAATTAAGTTTGATTCAATACTATTTATTTGAATTTTTTGCTTATAGGTTTATTTAAAAGTTCATCATTTAAATACTATTATTTTAATGGTATTGTCGACGTAAGCGTAAAAAGTCTATTTTCTTTCTTATTGCGTAATTTAAAAGCCTTGCTTGTCATTTTCTAGGCCTTAGTATTTATGTATTTATTTAGTCCAACCACTCTTTCATATATATGCACTGTGTAGGTGTGACATCGCCACATTTAGAGCAATTTGTAATAACGGGACATATACCACATGGCATTTGTACAAGACCAGGAGGAGGTAAAGGTGAATTAATGGCTCTATAAACAAAAAGCCCATCTGGCATTAAAATTCTCTCTGCTTTGCCATCATACACCACAGTTTTTAGAATAGTTTGCAAATCATCTTCATCAAGATTTACCTGAAATATATAGAAATATGTAATGAAATAAATACATTTTTTTTTGTCAGTGGCATAAACCGGATATATTGTCACAGATAACTCCTCAAGTGTACAATTTATATTAACTACTTGTCTGCTTTTAAATAGAAGATTAAGGAAAGTAAATCTCACCTTACTAATGCCCAAATCCGATATAAACTTATGCACTTCAGCTACTGTACAACATGAAAGCTGTTTAAAAGCCAAGGGACCCTCTCCTGTTTTTAAAGCATTATCTCGTTTCAGTTGCAGAAAACGAAGGCATTGTTGATTTAAAACATCAACAAACTCTGCTTCAAAGTCTTGATCCTGATACCAAGCACCTCCAGTTACTGAACGATCGGGTTCCAAATTATACAACATATATACTTTCTTTTTGCTCGCCTGTAATTTATCGTGTTATTATACTCAAATATACCGCGGAATAGAGAAACCACAGAATTATAAAACAACTTACATTAACCGATTTTACTGCTTTGATAAGCTTCTTCGTTTCCAAATTTTTTAGTATTTTATTCAACTGAGTCATATTTAGATTTGACTGTATTCGAATATCACGTATCCATATTCCTTTGCTGCCGCCTTCCTCAATAATACTATAAACAATTTTCTCTTCATTATCGGCATCCTTAGGAAGAACACTCTTTTTGGGATCTTTCGAACGGTAAAATAGTTTATCGCCTTTCTTCAATATTTCAATAGAACCCTGCTTTAATAGTTTATTAAGTCCTTCAACACGGATTGAGGGTGAAACACCAGGCATACCCTTTTCTAAGTCATCATTATTCGCACCTCCAGGAATACCTTGTATTAAAGCTAATAGCTGGTGTGATATATCATCAGAAGACATTGGGCTTTTCTGTTAACTACCGTTTACCCTATTTATATAATATCGACCTAAAGAGAATTAAATAGATACATATGTACATATATTTTCGACATATTAAATAGGTGGATTAAATTAACCAGTTAACTCAACGAAGTCATCCGAAACCTTATATTGTATATATAAATGCACAGCCATAACGCCAGTTCAATTCCGAAACGGAATTGACTTCGTATTTTTAATACCAAGAACGAAATTTACTGAATGATATTAGAAATTTCATTGCGAAAATTCGCATCGTTTTTCGAAAAATCAAAACACAGATGAGTTCCGTTTCCGAACGGAATCGGACTATGTAGCATGGCTGAATATTTCAAAGTGCATCCAAAGCATTTTTATACCAAGTACTCTCTTGAATTCGGTTTAATGTACAAAATATCACCTTAATTGCATCTATACAATATGATAAGCTTATATATGCAACTATTTCCAAATAGTTTGCTGTTATATAAAGAACTTGGGATAAAACAGAAATAATTTAGAAACTGTTAACAACAAATAATTATGTATGGATAAGAACATTAATATATGTTTTGGTGTTGATTGCATTTTGCCTAGTACTGTGTGCTAGAGCTGATAAAGTTTGACAGCACCAGCCAATACAAAATTTGGTCAGCTGCTTACTTGGTCAACCTTGTTAATCAGTCTTGATTTCAGATGGAAGAAGAAGCTAAAAAGCACCAAGCACGAGAATTCACAAATAAAACATTTTAATGAGCTAATTTAACATAT
Source organism: Linnaemya tessellans (assembly GCA_951800035.1). Classification (NCBI taxonomy): domain Eukaryota; kingdom Metazoa; phylum Arthropoda; class Insecta; order Diptera; family Tachinidae; genus Linnaemya; species Linnaemya tessellans. The sequence continues at coordinate 151,963,289 of OX637532.1, read as the reverse complement.
AAAAATAATGACAACTACAAACGATGTTGATTGCACTGACTTTGTTGGCGTTAGTAAAAACAATTTTCAACAAATGCAGAGGAAAGCTATTAAGGTAAATATTGAATTTTACTAAAAGATATTTACTATTCACTGTTTGAAGAAGAATAAGACTAGTGATGATGCCATATCAATTAAATTGTGGAAGGTAGAACAACATTTTGTAGCAGATTATTTATTCACCTTGATTGCGGTTTGCGTTTTTCGCCTTCGAATCCGGCAATTTGTAATGGATTAAAGACAAAAGGATGAATTTTTCTAAGGTGAAAGTGTTGATTCGCCTTGAATTTTTCCTCAATCTATTATAAATTGTGGAATTTGAATGCGAAAAACGCCAACCGTAATCAGACTTCCATGGAGTCATTTGGACAACCATTATATCATCCATTGTTTCCTTTGTCATAATGATCCACAATGTTCTTTTGTATTTCCATTTTTTTGAGAAACAGAATAATCAACGCTATTATGTTTTCGCATAAATATAAAATTCTATGCTGTTTAGTTTACGGGAAAGGTTAAAAACTCTGTTGCAAATATATACATTAATTTAAAAAACGTATGGCGTTTAAATTACTGTTTCAGATTGGTTACGCAGATGGTGTAAATGATGGACGTGAAAGTGTTTTCCAAAAAGAATTTGACAATGGATACAGGGATGGCTTATCTATAGCTTTTGATTTAGAGAAGTTTAGATATTTCTTTGATCATCTGAATACTAACAAAATAAATTATATAGACTTGGCGAACGAAAAGGAAGAATTTAAGCGAATTCCAACTATGGATTTAAAATCTCTGCAACTAAAAAATGGCAGTTTAAATTCAGTTTCAGAAGAGTATGCATTGGAAATAAGAGACAAATATGCACAGAAAATACCAGTGGCAACAAATTTATTAAACGTACAATCTCGTACGTAAGTATATAAAAAAAAAATAAATAAAATATCAATCTACTTAGAATATTTATTCTCGTTTTATTAAAATTCTATATAAGTGAAGGTTTACAAGTATAGGCCTTCAGGAGTTCCCTCTTTTTTACGATACAACACGCTTTCTTTTGATTTTTTAAAGTCTTCGTTAGTAACTTTCATACGGCGTTCACGTAATGCCATTAAACCAGCTTCAGTACATATAGCTTTTATATCAGCACCGGACAAGTCATCTTTAGCCATAATCAGTTCACTTAAATTTACATCTTCAGCTAATGTCATACGCGATGTATGAATGTTAAAAATTCTTCGTTTAGTTTTTTCATCTGGTAGAGGAAATTCTATTTTACGGTCTATACGGCCTGGACGAATTAGAGCAGGATCCAAAGTTTCAATTCGATTTGTGGCCATAATAACCTACATACACATTTCAACTATATAGCGTTACTTTATAAAAAAAAAAACATCATTTTACCTTAACATCGCCTCTGGAATCAAAACCATCCAACTGGTTTAACAGTTCCAACATAGTTCTTTGAATTTCCCTTTCACCACCAGAATTTGAATCATAACGTTTTGTACCCACTGCATCAATCTCATCAATAAAAACAATGGAAGGAGCATGTTCTTCAGCAACTCGGAAAAGTTCTCTTACTAACTTGGGACCGTCACCTAAATACTTTTGAATCAATTCAGAACCGACGACCCTCAAAAACGTGGCTGAAGTTTGATTAGCCACAGCCTTTGCAAGAAGTGTTTTTCCCGTGCCAGGGGGGCCGTATAATATAACGCCCTTTGGAGGTTTTATACCCATTTCTTCATAATACTCAGGATGTGTTAGTGGCAGCTCTACGGATTCCTTTATTTCTTGTATTTGAGTATCTAAGCCTCCAATATCAGCATAAGTTTCCTGAGGAGCCTTTTCCAACTTCATAACTGTTACCATAGGATCAGTATCATCACTTAGTACCCCTACTACCGCATGCACTTTGTGATTAAGTAACACTGAACAACCAGGCTCAAGTTGGTCTTTATCTACAAAGGACAAAATGCTAACGTAGTGTTCTGAACCTACACTTGTAGATACGATTGCATGATTATCGTCAATGATTTCTTCCAAATTCCCAACCGACATTGGCGTGCCTCTTAAATCATCAACCTTGGAACGTTCTTCCTCGTTTTTTTCATCCTGTGGCTTAAGACGTTCTTGGTTCCGAATGAATTCTTCTTCCATCATCAAATAATCCTTGATACGTTCCAACTTCAATAACTTCAAACGACATCGCGTGTGGGGCGTAACTAGGGGCAATTTCATTGCGGCATCAGGACCCTTTGCACGCTTCTTCTTTTTGCCAACTCGAGTTGGAATTGGTGGCTCGTATTTCTTTTTTTTATCTTTGTCATCCTTCTTGTCACCAGAACCCCCTTGCGCTGATTGGTTTTGACCCTAAAGGAAAATTTGCGATAAGATTGATTACCACATATAAAATTTATATTTACCATCGCTTTTAAATATCAAAATAATTTTTTTTCAAATATAATTTAACTTATTTCTCCTATTTGCAATGGTAACAATCGGCTTTACCAAAATAATTGTTTTTCACTAGTCATGCCAAAAGCTAAAGATGCAAACTTTAGTAGCAAACAAGGCGAATTTAAATTAGTGCTCAGTTCGCCGTGGTAGTAGATCACGAAGAAGCAGTCCAGATGAAGGCGAAATAGTATATATTGATATAAATATATAAAGAAGAAATAAAAGCTTTCTCTTCGTATAGTTTAACATTGGAAAAATCATGCATACATAATTTTGTATATAAATATCAATGCAATGTGAACAAGTAGAATTTTAACCAAATATATAATAGCGCACTACAATATAAACAACTTTTGACAATTGCAATGGTGGCAAGTGTCAACGAAAAAATGCAACCTCTCAAAAAATCATATGTGCAGTTTATTTAACCTGCTTATTAGTCTACAGGCCATGGTGTTTACTTTCTTATTTTGAGGAACTTTGCTAACCTGCCAACGCATTAAAATGGTGTTACTTGACAACTCTTCTGTAATATTATGTTATAATAAGAGAAAATTATATATTAATAATTTGTTTTTAATTTTAGTTCATTTTACGGTTGCAAAAATTAGCCAATGTAGCAAAAAAAGATTCCTCCTTTAGTGTCACGCTTAAAAGATGTAAGTAATTCATTTTTAAATTCAAGCGTGGTTTAAGGGTGTCAGGAATATAAAACAATTAACTGATGAGCGGGCATTCATTTAGTAACGCGACTCTTGCGAAGATGGGAGTAGATGATACGGACTTATGTTATTACTGCGGTGAGGTGGATGACGACTCGCATGTCATATTTGAGTGTGAGCAGCACTACAGTTCGTGCGAATTGGTGGTGGCGGAATAGTTTTTAGCACTGGTCAAATATTTCTTCGGTCGATGACTGAAGTAATAGGATAGATTGGAAAAATGGTTAAATAGTTCAGCTTATATCATAAACAAATTTTAGATCTCAGTAGATTTTCAAATTAGAATACTAAATAGGTCAGAGAATAAAGTAATATAATCTTCCGAGCACAAAGAAGGCGTGTTACCCTCATACACGAATATGAATTAACCTTAAAATACTCTATATTAAGAATTGGTACTTATGACTTACATGTATTGGAACAAAACTAGTTTGCCAGTTTTTTAATATTATTTGACCTATATGCTAGGTTATCATGAGAATAAATAAATTATACATACATTCATAACTTTTGGATAAACTGTTTTAATTGTAAGACTAACAACCATATCTTCAATATATATTCAACTCACATTTCTAGACAATGGCCATGACAAACCTAAGCCACGCCAAGGAAAACCAGCCCTACCTGAGCCTGACGAATACATGTGCCTAATCAGAGCCCAATCAAAATCGAAAAAGGTGATATGGTTTTCAATTACATGTTTTAATGTAAAATTTAAAAAATAATCATTTATAAAGATATCCACAGTGGTTAAACATGAAGATGTTCCAAAAATGATGGTCATGTATGCTCAATTTATGAAAAGCAGTATGGACGGTTTGAAGCGAATTAAAAAGATTAAAAGCAAAGCAAAAGTCGCTAAGGGCTAAACCACGTTCAAGTATTTTTGGGCTTTTTTACTATAAACTAGCATTTATATGAAAAATAAATAATAATAAAACAAATTTTATGTATTATAATTAAAAATATAATGAGCGTAAGTTTTAAAATTTATTTTACTATTTCAAACAAAATAAAATATAAAGTAATTTTCTATGAAACAAAATTTGTTATAGAATTTACAAAAATAAATGCTAGGTTCATTATAGATATATTGAGTTGAGCGTCATGACACTTCCAAGTAAGTTTAAGGATAAATATCTGTGAACTTTGGACAAAACTGGCTAAGTACGATTTTAAAAATTTCAATGGGAATTCTCGAAGATAGGATTTTAATAACTATGCTGAACCAAAAAGGCATTCTCAACACAAGAATTTTGTATTTCTATTTCAAAAATACTGCATTTTTAAAATATTAATGTTTCTAATAAATCAACATACATATAACGAAGCATTTTGGAAAAATGTACAAACAAATTCTAAAATTTAGCTTTTGGTTCAAAACAGAGAAATCTTTTTGTTAAAACATTTTAAAAACAAAATGTATGCTTTGTTTGTTACGGGTGAAATATGTCTATATGGCTGCATTTAATTGGAATCTATGTTTTTTAATTTTGCTACAGTTTTTGAAAATTCCATGCTATATGCGTGTTCTTTTGTAATTCTCAATTGGTTTTTGAGAGTTCGTGGATAACACTGATGATTTGGTATAAGAACCAATACACATACTTAAGTTGTAACAAACAAAACATATATAAATTATTTGAGACATAATCTCAAACAAATAACATTAAAAAACGTTTTCTTATTATAATAAATATTATCACTTTTGAAGAAGAATGTGTTTTAAAATGAAAATGTGAGCGTTTGCTTAAAAAGATGTTTTTAACAATATTTTTCTTAATACAGATATTAGCAATTTGAATTTTAAAAAATAAAATTTTTACTTAGGTTAAATTATGTAATTTGTATTGTGGTGAAAAAACGAGTTAATTTGTTGATATGTTTTATATAGAAGTGAGATAATGAAAAAAAAAAAAAAATACAAAAAAACAAAACGAAATATTGAATAAAAATTATAAGAAATAATATTTTATAAAAAACGACCACAAGCTTGATTAATATTACAATAAAAAACAAAATAATGAAATTTAAACAAGTATTTTACAAATAATGGAAGACAATGAATATTTTCGAAATGAAAACTTGTTTAAGTGAGATTTTTTACTCAGGTAATAAGAGCAGTGCTCAGGCAAAAGTTATTGGATATTTTTGCAAATATGTCACAAATTTCCTGATGTATGTATTATACGAATGTAAAATTGTAACAAACATTTTAGTTTCGGACATAGCCGTCTCAATATGAATTGAATAGCAAACATTTTTGTTTTATTTACAAAAATATGTAGTTAGCTGTCGAACGAGCATTGTTCAATTAAAATTATCCACTATTACCACAGAACGTGTATATACAATTTTTTTATAACAAGATAATTCTTTTTGGTTTCATAATAGTTTTCATTTATAAAGTAAAAATTAACATTTTTAAAATAACAATAAACAAACTAAGCCATTTCATGTATGCTTCGTTTTTAAAATTAATTCTTTTTTTTCCTTGATTTTTTTCTATTGGTCGGTAGCAAATTAAGAAAACAAATCAATATATAGCTTATTTTTCAAAATCTTAAAGTTTTTAAAAACAATTTTCGTAGTAATATACTACTTAGAGAAAGAAATATTATTAAAATCTGTAATATAATCACATAATATGAAAATTACTTTAAGTCGACAAATATGTGTCAAAAGTTCACAGATATGTACACATTTATAAAATTTATTATACTATTACATACGCTTTTCTATTAAGCCTTTCTTTTTTAATTGACGTAAAGCACATTTTGCTGCAGTGCATTTCGCTATTCTGTAGTTTCTTCCAATTCCGCGATAAGTTCCTTTACAAAAAACTTCTACGGTTACACGAACACGGCGGCCATCAGCCAACTTTTCAGGTTTGCTAAAATGAAAAAAGAGAAAATAAAATCAACTGATCTTACGAACAGTTTTAACTTTGCAAAAATATTCTCACTTTGAAACTAAATTCTAAATTCAATGATTACTTTTTATACTATGTTAACATTTCTAGTACAAACGTTGTGTTTCATACTCACCCAAACTTTGCAGTTTCCGGCTCCAATTCTAATAATTCTCTTATTGGAGATTTTGGTACTGAATTACTAAACTGTTCTATCTCAGGACGCATCATATTATAGTAAACTAGCCACACAGCATCTAAGGACATATTTGAGTCTAGAAAAATTGCTCCAGCAATAGATTCGAAAACATCGCCCAATGCCTTTGGTACCTCAACATCTTCAGCATCATCACATTCTTCTTCAGAAAGCAAGTAATACTTAGAATAAATATAAAACAGGTTCGTAGAAATTAAAATAAACTATGTACTAAAGTAGGTATGCAGATTCTGTATTCAGCCTTATTATCACATTTGAAAATTTCCGAATAAAATTTTTAAAATTTTACAGTGTCAAATTTTGTTCATTATAAGGCCGATTGTCTTACCTCTTCGCTTATGCTATGCCCATTTTCAGTTTGTATACGCACAAAACGATCAATAACTTCATTGAGACCGGGAGATAAGTGTCTAAAATATTTGTGAAAGCCATGTCTTACAGCTAAAGATGCAAATATAGTATTATTAACTAATGCCGATCGTAAATCCGTTAGAGCTCCTGGAGAATGTTGTCTCGGATCTTCATATAAATGCCTAGTTATCAAATAATCTAGAACAGCATCGCCTAGAAACTCAAGACGCTGATAGCAATCTGTCAATCTATTTGGTGTATAAGAAGCATGAGTCATGGCTTGAAGTAAATATGATCTGTCGCGGAATTTATAACCCAATTTCTTTTCAAGCTCATCATAACCTTCCAGCATGGCATTCAGATTTTCTTCAGCGTTTGGTGTGTAGTGTAAAAGTGGCGATTTCGGTGGAGCCCATGAACCAAAGACCGTTACCATTCCGTCATCGTCCGGAAAAGTAGTACCAGGCATTCTTGCTGTTTTGCAATCATAAGGTACACGTTGGAATGGAATTACTCGTATGCCCAACCAAGCCATAAAAAGTAGAGCTCCTCTTAGACCACACTCAATAAGATATGCTCCAATGAGAGCTTCGACGCAATCAGCTACCGATTTATCTGCAGACAGAAATGTAAAATCGTAATTTTTACGTTTTAGAAAAGAAAATATGCAAATTTACCGGGTATGCTGTGTTGCGATACTAAATTATAAGGTATGAAACAAGAAAACTCTACAGGAACGGAGTTTGGATCGTCCCAATCATTAAGTATAGTTGAGCTAACACGATTCTCATCTTCAAAATCATCTTGTTCCTAAAATATTTATATCAAAAACACATTTGAATATCAACAACACACTTCAAATAATATCGATGGTCACAAGTAGAGAGGCCTTAACTCAGGAGAAGGGAAAAACATAACCGTATTGATCATATTAGAAACTGCTTGTAAAATCGTTATTTTTATACTATGTCACTAACTGTTTGAGACGAGATCTATTTGTCAAAAGTGAATTCATAAAAATACGAATTACGGCCATTCTACTTGTGTAATTTCAATACCGAAAGATTGCAACCCCACTCATCAGCCTTCTTACGAACTAGTTCACAAATTTCCGCATTCGTTAGCTTTTTGATGTTAACTAAATCAACTAAACTCCAATAATGCGGAGGTATTTTGGCTTCTATTAAGGCTTTTTCCAGTTCCTTGGGCACGTAATAACAGGGTGGCAACCAGTTATCGCTCGGTTCAAATTTGGTAGCGATCATATATTCACCCAATTGTTTTCTCCTGCCTAAGCGATATAAATTTAAATTAGCCACTTGTTTTGAACGCAAATGACTCAGCTTTCCTTCATGCACATTCTCGTATGTTATATATAAATATGTTGTGATGGCGTATTTCAAAAAAGAGTCGCCTATTGTTTCCAGCCTTTCTAAATTTATGCCATCATTCGCATTGGACATAGTAAGGGCTTGAAGTATAATACTTGGACTAGGACCAGGATGTGTTGACAAGTCAGGTTGGTAATCGAAACTGAAGTTCTCTACAGGAAAATGTTTTAAGTTTTGGCTGTATTCATTTGTGTAATCTTGCGTTAGCTTCTCTTTGCTATATTCTTTTCCCTGACTTTCAAAATCAATTCGAATTAGTTTTTCTCCTGTTTCTGTCAGCGCTAAATTTTTCGAATCATTGAAGTTGTCAAATAAGTCTCCACATCCATCAATTCTATACAATTCTTCTGGTTGATTTCTTAACCATCTCGAATTAAAAATCTGTAGGTCGTCAACACTTAAAGCATGTTTGGCCATTTCTTCATTCGGCAGTAAATTTGAAAAATCGCTATCTGACATATACGGTATGAATTGCCTATACGTTTCTCTGCACAGTTCTAATTTATTAACTTTTTTGTTTGTTTCTTTTGTTTTTTCTGGTAATTTAATGTCGCGGTCATATTCAACCAACATGCCAGAATTTCGAATATCAAAAATAAATTTATTTATCGATTCTTCAAATTGTTCAATCGATTTTTTTAAATCATCTGAATTTTCAGGTTTAATATCTTGAAAATTGTAACCCACTTGAAGGTTTTTGGTTTCATGATAATCACGATCGTTGGCCTTGGACGCTTGTATAATCGAAAGTTGTTTATTTAGCTTTTCAATGTCTTGCTCGGTTTCTATAGTTTCAGCTTCATTTTTAGAAGTTATGATAATATCATCTTCATCGGACGACTCGGTATTATCAATAATATCAACATCACTATCGAAAAAAGATTCGTCATATGATGTATCTGAATCGTAATAAGCAAAAACTTGTTCTTGCTTTCTGGCTTTGGCAGTCTGAGCCTGCGGAAAGTCTTCGGTGTCATCCAGTTGTATGTCAGTAAATGTTGGAGATGTAGCTCTGGCTGCCTTATCACCTTAAATTGATAATAAAATACTTACTACTTAAAAGGTTATTTTACATTTCTCCAACTTACTAATTTTATAATTCACCATCATTAGGCCATCTAAAACTTCATCGAAATCTTCTTCATCCGTGTCCAAGTCAGAAAGTTGATATTCTAAATTGTCAGCCATTTCATTCGACCATGTCCCAATTTCTACAAAATCACGATTCTTACATTCTGTGTCTGAAGAATTCTTATCTTGTTTATCTGATTTTAAAATATCATCTAGGTTTTCAGTACCATTCAATGATGACTTTTTACTTTTATCTTTTTGTATACAATTTTCAGTTTTTGTTTGATCTTCATCATTTCCATTACTATCGACATTCTTAAGTTTGTTGGCCTTGGTTTTTTTCAAAACGTCGCTTAAACTCCAGCCAAAGTCCAACATAGGCCATTCCTTATCGTCTGTTAATTCATTTTGGCCTAAGCCCATGTCTCTGACAACTTTCTTGCGAATGTCATCAGCTAGCAGAAGACCATTTATCCTATATAAAATACATGGTAAACACACTGCAGTACGCCACAAAGATGCAGGAAACGGATGTACCGTACATAGTTCGGGAACAAGAATTTGTTTTAGTTCCAAGTTTTCTCTCTTAGCTCTTTTAGTTGCTTCAGAGCTTGTAGGCAAAGCAACCCCTTTGCGGTTGACATAACGTGGAGTTAGAAAATTTAGTCTGGCGCTGGTATGATCCACATCTAACAGTGGTTGTTTTGAATGAATTTTTAAACCATATTTTATGTAATAGTAATGCATAAATGTACGATACTTTTTACTTGGAAATGCGCTAATGGGTGATAGTTGATGGCATATCTCGGCCACGTAGAAATAATGAGGTTGATCTTGATTACGATACCAGGGCATTACAACAGCATCATTAAATTTTTCGGATGAAAATTCTTCAGCATGTCGCTTCTCTTCGGGAACTGGAGTGGGCATCATATTGGCATTCTGTTCTATAAGTTCCAAAAATTTCCAATCAATACTTTTATCGCCATTTGATGATTTTACTGTTGGCACTATAAAGACGCAGTTTTCAGTAGATTCTGGGTCGAAAAGCATTAAAAACTTTTTTAAACGCAATACTTTAGAAAATGTATAATTAATAAATGCGTTTATACATGAGATTTGTTTTTCATTAAGTACCACACGTTGTGGATGTAAAACTAAAGAAACCTTTACTTCGCCGGAACGAGTAAAAATCGGAAACGAACTAACTTTCGGAATTTTCTTAAGAGTTAAAATACCGAAACCCTGCAAAGCATCTTCAGGTGGATATATTTTTCTACCCCTGGTGTTTTGTTCTTCTGGTATAGGGCACTGTAAAGTGAGATCCAACAAATATAAATAACACAGTTCTCCAGCAACAGGCCGACAGTCGCAAAACTCTGAAGCAATCTGAAAGTATTTTAGGGTGTTAATTTGTTCCGGTTATTTGTCTAGAAAAACTTACTCTTTTATAATAGTATTGTCTTCTTTTTGTAGTACCAGGCCTCGGCTCAGAATTCTCCATAACAATTTTTTCGTCTTCATCCTCCAATTCAAAATTTTCCCAATCCGACTCAATGGCTCTAAATCCTTCCTTACCAATAGGCTGCAAGTTATCATCTAATTCTCCAGATTTATGCAATGCAATGCATGCTTGCAATGCTGCCATTCTACGAGCCAACACTTTTGTTGGCATCGGCAATCCCACAATATCATACTTAAGTGGAGAATTAATTGGCAATCTTATAGTGCACTGATACATTATTATATTATTACGAATGGAGTGAGCACAACGCCATAATGGTGTAAGTTTTGTAAAGGTATCACTGGGTAATTTGGCACAATATTTATTAACCAATGCTATTGAGTTGCTTAAATCAACTGATGCTCCCGTAAGCAGACGAGCCAAAGGTTTGTATGGTTCAATACAATTGTTAAAAAGGTCAGCATCTCTATGTTCGATTTCTTGAGGTTCGACGTTTGCGCACTTTTGTAAAAGCATCTACAAATGAAACTCCTTAGTTGACATACTATATATGTACGTGTACATATCGCTCCTTTATTGCAACATAGGCATATCTCAAAAAAATTTCAAACTGAGAACATTGCCATTAAAGTGTTTACAATATACGGTTTCAAATACGACTGCACAAAATATATTTTACTGTAGCTTCGGTTCAGCTAGAGATATGATGCTGAACTTTTGTTTTAAATATGCGGACGGTACGAAACAGCGCTTTCGTTCAAATAACGAAAAATTCAGATTTTTTGAGATATGACTTTCTCTATGTAGCATTAAAGCAGCGATATTTTAATTTCATTTCCTTTTTTCAGAATTTTTCATTACCTTTTCAATTTCTCGATATTCAGCCATTTGTTGAACAATTGTATTTGTTGTGTTATTCATATTTTCGAGCTGCTTGGTTCCAGCATTACTAATTTGCGGATCAACTTTTTTATTACTGTCATGAAGTAAGCAAATAAACTTTTTCTGAGCCTTTGATCTTGATGGCTCTTTAATTTTTGTACTTTTCTTGTCAACATCGCGAAGAGCCTCATCAATATCTAACACATTATGTTCGCAGTTTTTTGATGAAATTTTTCCATCGGAGCTGTCGCGAAGAGCCTCATCAATATCGAAAGCACTATATTCGCTGTTTTTTAATGGAGTATTTTTATCGGTGCTGTCACGAAGAGCTTCATCAATATCAAAAACTTTGTGACTGCTGTTTTTTAATGAAATATGTGAATCATTGCTGCCCCGAAGAGCCTCATCAATATCCAAAACATTATGTTCACTACTTTTTATTGGAATATTTTTATCACTGCTATCACGGAGTGCTTCATCAATATCAAAAACAATATGACTGCTGTTTTTTGATGAAATATTTTTATCGATGCCGCCGCGAAGAGCCTCATCAATATCCAAAACATTATATTCTACGTTTTTTATTGAAATAATATCAGAAACATTATGCCTGCAATTTTTTGATGAAATATTTTTATCATCAATATCCAAAAGATTACGTTCACTGTTTTTTATTGGAATATTTTTATCGGTGCTGTCATGAAGAGCTTCATCAATATCAAAAACAATGTGGCTGCTATTTCTTGATGAAATATTTTCATCGATGCAGTCACGAAGAGTCTCATTAATATCTTGAACATTGCGTTCGGTGTTCTTTGATGAAATCATTTTATTTGTACTGTTTTCACAATTAGGTTCGTGTTTACATCGGCTAGTGTTGTTAACATTTTCTTCTTTCATAGCAATCATTTTGTGAATGTCGTACGACGCATCTATCACAGCTTTGTTGCAATTAATGCTTTTATTTAAACTAATGGAATTATTTAAAATGTAGTTCCCATCTTCATTTAACGTTGCTATGTTAGATATGTTATTGGTTTTACTATGTTTTTGCTGAAAGTCTTTGCTTATAAAGTTATCTTTAATATTTGTAATATCAAAAGATTCATCTTCAATTTCTTTTAATATTATATCACTACCAGTTTTAGCGGAAAGATTCGAAGGATGTTTATAAGTTATTACCTCTGGATTTAATATTTTAATCGTGCCTTTGCTGGAGCCATAAACAAATTTTTGCTTCATAGAAACGCCGTTGATTTGTTTACTTTCTTCTTCCTCAGCACTATTATATTTTTCGCTATCAGAACAATCCGCATCAGAACAATCCGCACAACTGCCATCGCTCTCTTCAAGATTACATACTAAAATATGACTTTTATCATTAATTTGCTCATTTGAGGTCGCCAGAAGTTCAAACTCATTGCAGTTTGGTGCAACCAGTAACACGTGATATGCAGGAACCGCTCTAGCTTTGCCCTTACATTGAACATAACTACGATACGTAGTGGGGGGATCCCATCTTATGACTAAATTACATTTAGGCACATCTATTCCCTCTTCTAAAACGGATGTGCCAATTAAAATATTGCAATCATGCATCCGAAAACGTTTCAAAACTTCTTCTTGCCTGCGATGCTCTGACTCCGCTTCTTTAGGTTCGGTTATTGGATCGGCGATACGATCAGTTGTAAACTGGCACTTAATAAATTTCAAACTTGGATCATGCCTACTCATTTCGGCTAACAACTCAAAAAGTACTCGGGCTGTATAATTAGAATTACAAAATATAATAGAACATAAAGTATCAGAGGCATCGTATTGGTCACGATGACGCCGAAATGGACGTCTTTTTGGACGATTATTGTTATGACCTGTAGATTGACGACGATTTGGGGCTGATGAGGAATGGGGATTGCTAGAAATGTTTGTATCATCAGTCTTAATGTTATTTTTTGTTTTGTTTTCGACAATTCTTTCACAATTGAGCTTCTCATTAGTTATTTTCTTATGAAACTCAGGTTTAATTATAGAATCCAGATTTTCAACAATAGATCGAGATTCCAATTGTTGCTTTTCAACTGCCTGTTCTACCGAATGACATTTAGATTCCAGAATACGAGTAAGTTTTTGGAAATCCATTGTATCTAACTCAAAACTTATACGCTTCATTGTATCATTTTTACTTGTATTATCATCGGGCTTAAACAGTCTTAAAACTTCTAAAAGTCTTAACACCTTTGGGGTAGAATAATTCTCAACACAATCTTTATGGTTATTTTTAAATTTTCCAAAATTTTGCTCGCATATTGCATGAACTTCTAATAGAGCTGTATTTACCAAACACAACAGAATATAGTGGCGTTCGTGAGGAGTTTTGATTTTCTGCTTCTCTATACGTTGATAAACATTAAATGCAACTCTATCGGCTGACCACGGTCCCATTTCTAATAAAACTTGTAGCATGATATCAAGAAATTCAAGTGGTTCTTTTTTTGGATCTGGAATGTCTTCTAATTCTTCTAAAAACTCATCAGTACTATAAATTTCGAAAGGATCATACCGGTGATTTTTAAGAAATGCTTTGCGAGTCAATAAGATGTCTTGTAGTAAAAAGCACAAATCACTCTGTTTGTACGGTGCACATTGAATAATGTATTCAAAAGGTTTTGAACAATATCTGAAAATAATAATTATAAATAATAATGATATTGCTGATATCTACATATATTGGGTTCAGTTTTCTCTTTACATTTCTTTTATATGGCCACTGTTTAGGGTGTGATTTTATGTCCGTCTTTGCTGGGATGCGGGTCAAACTGAATTGATCTAATTTAATTTGTATTGATATAATTTCTTTTTACTTAATTAAAAAAATCGCAGTTGAATATATTGCTGCAATATATTCTCTTATTCGCTATAAGGCCATATGTATTACAAAATGAAATACATGAACAAATAAATATATGAAGTACATATGCATATATATGTACGAGTGCATATTCGAGTCAGACATATTTTTAACCAAATATTAATTAAACTTACCTCAACACCGTAACTATATCACTTGCAGTTTCCGTTTTACATTGCACTGTACTTTCCAAAGTATTCAGCATAGCCGACAATTCAGCAAGAGCACAACTAGCGCTATGTAAAGGCCCCGCTAACCCCAATACCTTTGGCATATATTTTATATCCTGGGTTTTATAGTACTTTGAAAAAATATTCATAATGTCATTCTGTGCAGCATCATGATGACAGTCTTCTATCACCAATAAATTTATATTTTCCATTGTGATTTTCTCCTCAATTAGCAGTTGTAAGCATCTTTTCGGATGTAAAATATAAACATGATGGTCCAGAGGAATATCAACATTTTCTGTCGAATTAGATTCTTGATATACGTTCAAATCCGTTAAATGTTGCAACATGTTGAACATTGCTGTTGTAGTTCTAACACTTAAGTAAATACTAATTTTTGATCTCTGTGAACACGATAGATGGGCCGATTCTTGAATTAACTTAAGAGCTATAAATTCCTTGGAGGACTTGTGTCCCAAACATATCATAGTGTTACGTTCGAAAGCGGCTGCTAAAAGTTCCACCTGATAGTCCCGTGGGCTGAAAACTGCCGTATGCAGATTATCACACCAATGAAACGACATGACTGCGTATATAAAATAACCAAAATATATTAAAATAAGAGTAAAATTAGCTTCTTTTTAACAAGACTATTTGGCTTTTTCCAAAAGAAATATACATTTATTTTAAGCAAAGTGAAACATTGGAATTAGGACAAACAACAAAAATGTAAGCAGCTGGCTTTGCCAACCAATTCGTAAGAGAGTTTCCAGAGCAAACCGGTGTCATCTAAGAAACCGGGAAGATATTGAGGAAAATTATCAGGTATTTTTCGCACAGTATGGCCGAACTTGGGAATTTTGAAAGCATGGGAAATTACAAAATAATTTTTCCAAAAATTACGATCAAGACAAAGTTGACGAAAGGCACATTAACCACGCGCTTAATTATGTATGTATATCAATAATTTTTAATTATCTTTGGAATATTACATATATAATAATATGTTCTCAAGGCAAATTAGTACGAGGTAATTTACCCATTTTTAGTTGCTTTATTAATTCGCCTTGCCTTGTTGTGCTGCAATTACTAATGCTGCCACCTTATTGCCTACGTATTTCGTACTAAGGCAGATTTAATCTGCCTTGGTCATACTGTAGCACTTGCGCAGTTAATTTAGATTCTAAATTTTAGAACATGAGACGGTCTAAAGCTCCTTCAGAGTTAAAGAAATCAAAAGGATTTTGCAAATCCAATGATACCGAAGAGAATGATCGTAATTCGGACGTTGGGGATGAACAATACTCTTGGGGCACACGAAATAATATTAAATTTGACGAAAGCAAAAGAATATTTAATGTATTGTGGCGTGATATATCAACGAAAAAACATAAAACTTGGAAAGGTGATGGTACTCTTGAAGTCAGCGATGTTGTTATGAGAACTACACTAAGAGATGAAACTGGCAAATATTTGGCGTGTTCAACAAAATTTAATAGGAATGAGTTGGTGCCCGGGTTTCAAATGTTAATAGGAGGCAAGGAAATTGAAATTCTAAATGAAGTTATGGGTGAAGAACAATTGCACGAACTCCGTAAGAGGCAAAAAGAAAATCGTGGCTGGATCGACCAGCAATGGATATCTCCTAAAGATATGGTTGAAGAGGAAAGGAAACCTAAAGGAGGTTTTAAATTTAAGCCTATTTTGGTATTAAATGACCCAAAGGCAACGTTAGATGCAAACAAAAATTTCAACTGGATATCTAAAGAAAGTGGAGATCCGATCTCATATATGAAAGCTAAGTCGAAGCTCTCTCCAAAAAGCAGTAGCTCTGATGGTCAAACTC
This sequence comes from Linnaemya tessellans, assembly GCA_951800035.1. NCBI lineage: Eukaryota > Metazoa > Arthropoda > Insecta > Diptera > Tachinidae > Linnaemya > Linnaemya tessellans. Next base: position 151,946,853 of record OX637532.1, on the reverse strand, counting down.
AGTTAAATGCTGGGGCATATAGGCGGTACATGTGCTTTTTAAAGCCTTCTGAATTACAACAATTTCTCTTCCAAAAAGTAATGGAGCACATTGTTTCAACTAAATCTGGTGGACCTTTATGTAAAAATCTTTCAGTTGATATAGAAGAAGCCTTAAAGCTTATCTGCAATCATCCATCATTGATTCATCAAAAAATTAACACAAATAAATTTATAAACCATTTAATACCAGTCCTACCAGATTGGACGGAAATGAGTCCCTTTGATTCGGCTAAATTGGAATTCGTACACTATTTTCTTAGTGATTTATCAAGATTTAGTCCACAAACTTGCACTATTTTCGCTAAAAGCGCTATTGTCTTGAATATGTTGCAAGGCTTATGTAATTTTATGAATATAAAATGCTTACAGTTAGATGCAAATATTTCGGGTGTTGAAAAGCAAGTTGTCGAGTATTTTTCAACGGAAAACTGTTCCAGTAAAGTCCTACTATTAAAATCAACGGAAGTATTAAGCAATATGAATATTTGTACTTACTGTAAAAATTTTATATATTTTGAATTTTCCAAAAATGTAAACATGTTGATGCAAAAGAATATAGGAGATATATTTATATATAGTTTGGTCACTGCATTTTCAATAGAAGAATTGTTACTTCTTGATACATATAATAATGAGAATATCGAAAATCTTTTGGACGGATTAGTGCATATAAAAAACACGGAAAATGATTGTTGTTACCTACACTCAGAAATTCGATGTAATTGCTTCGAGAAAAGTATTGCTGAAGTTAACCCTAAAAACATTTTTATAAAATACTGGAAACATTTTAAAAATCCGTTTGATCCACAACTATTAAAGGTATCTGTTTAAATCGTCTTTCTAATATTTCAATGGGTATAACTTTTTTTATATAATTGCAGATATCTGGATTGGAGAACTTATCAGAAAATATCGTTTCTATATTTTGTGAAGAATCATAAATCTGAAATATTTTTAACGTAATCTTTATATATAAATAAATACGCCACGCATAATGTTCTATATATTTAGTGATTTAAATAACTTAAGGTACGGTCACTTTGGGGAAAGGCTTGGCGAAAAACGAATTTATTTGATTGCCGTATTTTGGTTAGCAAACAACGAAACAGCTGACCTTTGGCAAATAACGTATATGTATCTAGTGTGAACAAAGTGCAACCACACTAGCAAATATTTTTCTCCATTGCTGGCTACATTGATGTCAAGTTTTTGGGTACAATAAGAACTCGGTGTGTTTGAATATGTGCGTTGCTAGCAATTGTGCAGTATTTTAATGTGTTTTATTACAATAAACATTATCGTGGGACATGACTTTACACACACAAATATGGAACTGGTGTTGTAATGTTGCCGTATTACCGCCACCTTATATTTGTTTCAACATGGGTAGAACATGATTCTGAATACTGGGTAACCGACAACAATTACTTCACAACACTACAAACATTTCTCTGTACACAAATTTTTGGAATCAAGCTTTTCAAACTACGTGGGGTCATAATTTTCCAAGATTTTTAAATCAGATTATAAAAAAATGGTGAAAAGCACACCAAAGGAAACTGGCTTTGTAGTGGAAAAGATTGTGGATAAAAGAATCACGCCAGAGGGTAAAGTTGAATATTTCATCAAATGGCGGGGTTATCCCAACTCTGATAACACTTGGGAACCAGAAGAGAATTGTGACTGCCCAAAACTAATGCAAAAATTCGAAGAATCAAGGGCCAAGTCAAAGAAACGTGGTGAGAAAAAGCCAAAAGTAGAGGAAATACAAAAACCACGGGGATATGAAAGAGGATTACCTATAGAACAGATAGTGGGAGCTACTGACACAAAAGGCGACATTTTCTATTTGGTTAAATGGCAGTTCTGTGAAGAATTCGATTTAGTATCTGGTTCAGAACTAAAACAAAAAAATCCCGAGTTTATAATAGATTTTTATGAAAAACGATCTATATATCAACGTAATATTAATGACCGCCTACTTGGGGTTCCAGACGAGCTGAGAATCTTGAATGCAGATGGTAATATTGGTTTATCCAGCGTTGCTACCATACCAAATGCGGCTGCAGATACAGTAGATATAACTATGCAGCAGGATTTAAATGAAAGTGGCAATAGCGTGGACAGCAATGCCGTTTCTTATTCTATACCGGTGCCAGGAGTGGGCAACATTGCTATTGACGTACCAATTATACAGCCAAGCGTGTAGAGTTTACACGTTTTAGTTTTAGATCTGAAAGTTTGTATGAAAAATAAAACCAAATTTGCTTGCATATATTTTAAATTATTCGATATCATCCAAGTTACATGGACCTAATACTTTAGTTCTAAATAGTTTTATAAAATGTTTTGCAGAATGCAAAATGTCGGGCATTATAAATATTTGTCCATCACTTCTCTTAACTTTTCTTTGTGCACCCAATTTGTTGGCACAAGCTACCAGAACTTCGGCTATATCATCTGTAGGATTTGTTAACCCCATCAATTCCACGTATTCAAAACGTTCGTGACGGTTTAACCAATATAATAGAAAATCGGCTATTAAATCTTCTCCCACTAGATGATCCGGAAGGCACCCAACTAAAGCCAATTTCATACCCATTTCATCGCTGCTTATACGAGGTTCTAATATTCCTGGTGTATCTATCATGTATATTAAAGGATCCTCACTAATTTTTATTTTTTCCATAACTGATCGTGTGATTCCGGCTATTCCACCCACTTGGGCTGCTCCTTTTTTCTTTAGGTGTCGGTTACGCAATACATTTAATAAAGAGCTTTTGCCTACATTTGGTACTCCGATGATCATCATACAATAATCTTTCTCATCTGCTCTGTTGTACCGCCCGGATTTCGATATTAGATCATTGGACAAAGGTATCAATTTCCGCATTCCCGCACATTGCTGATCTTTACAATTTGTAAAAATAACATGTGATGAGTGCTCTTTTTCTTTAATTCTTCTAGTTATATATTGTTGGTCTGCAGGCGAAATCAAATCCTTTTTATTTAGAACTAATATATGAGGTTTCATACCACCCGCTATTGTTTGCTGGAATTCAGGATTACGACCGGAAAATGGTATGCGAGCATCATGTACTTCCAAGATACAATCTACTGATTTAAGTTTTTGTTGCATTTGCTTCAACCCTTTACCCATGTGTCCTGGAAACCACCTTATAGCCTGCTTAGAGACCAATTTATAGCTTTTTCTGAAGCTCATATTTTTTATGCGCGTTTTTAAGTAATTTTCAAAATTTTTTGGGACTAGTAGAGCATAATTATGTACAATATTTTAACGTTATAATTGTGGTGAATGGTGCTCTGATATTATTAACTTACAATTCAATTCCTATAGACCCGGAGACTAACAATAACTTTGATAAACCCAGAAAAACCATATGCTTTCTAATCGGCCCTGTTTTGTACCAACCCGTATTTACTTATTTGCCATACCTGTTTTTTATTTCGCTATAAAGGATTTTGCATGTAAAATATTGCAAAATTATGGTTGGAGAGATGGAGCGAACTTACAATTTGATAGTGCTGATTAAGCTGCAATGATTTTAATAACCATTGGTGGGTTACACAGAAAGGAGAAGAAATTAAATTGAAAGATACAGACGAAGTTGGAGAAATTAAAAGAGGTTTCGGAGAAATTTCTGGAAATAATAGTACTTTTAACAATTTCTCACGAGCAGCAACCTTAACAATTACAATAGATGAAATTGGTACGAATTCTATTGAAGTATCCAAAGTAACGTTTAAGGAAAGAATACGTTGCTTCGCTAGTCGTATACAGCTTTTTGTTGAATATAAATGAAATGCAATCTTAATTGAAGTTTGAAAAACACTATGCTCAGGGCACACTGATATGGTATGAGTGTGCCCTGACTATGCTAAAGAAAACCAAGATATATAAATTAGATATACCATGAAGAAAACAATGTCAGAAACTATTTTTTGATTATATGCATTCAAAATTTATTTTTTGGATTTCATTTTTAGTCTTCTGGCTTTGCCTACACGCTTGTTACCCGGAGCAGCTTTTGAACCCACTTTACTTCTGGATAGATTTGTTCTTTCAAGTCCAGCAGCTGATGCTTTAGTGTTACGTTTAGATCCACTCTTTTTTCCTCCAAACCCAAATTTCTTGTTACGTTCTTTCCTTTTCGCAGTTGATTTTTTTGTTTTAGCTTCTAAAGCTTTGGCGTCTTCTAAGAAATCTAAATTTTTAAGTTTCCCCTTGCGAAACTTCTTCAATTTATCTAACATATCTTTCTTTTCCATTTCACGTTGAACCTTAGTTTGTTTTGCCAATATTTTTCCCATTTTACGTTGTTCTCGTATTTGTCTAATGCGTTCTGATTTAGCTTGGCCTTCCTGTTTAGCCATCAAATTTGAACGAACCTTTTGCATATGTTCATCCGACTTGGCCATTTCGGCGAAATAATCATCGGGTCGCTTGGTTTTTATACCAATATCATGTAAAAGTTTTATACCCTCAACAACCGCAGCTTGCGCTTGACGATGAAATAACATTTCTCTTTTAAAGTCATTTAGTACGGGATCTTCTTCAGGTCTTACATATGGTATTTTGGCATTACCCTTAAACAAATTAGCTCTTTTTTGTTCGTGCTTCTCCAATGCGACAGCTAACTCAGGTGCCAATGGCGCTAAATCATTTATCATGTCCATACGTTCGTTCCACGGCAAATCTGTCTTAATTTCATCTATTTTTGACAAAATTCTGGGCTGTAATATAACTGGTAATTAAAAACTTTCACGTCATTCATTGGAATACCACTTACAATATTATTAACTTTATCCTTTCCTTTCTGGAACTCAATGTTAAGTCCAGGTTTTAATTCTCCTCGAGCGAAAGCTTCTTGCAGCTGTCAAAATTTAATTAAATGCGTAAATTGATAAATGGAACCATATCTTGAAATAAGTACCTCAGTTTCGGAGTCGTTTTCAGAATAATATTCTGAATCACTATCAAGTCTTTCAAAATCAATCATATTTAAAACTTTTTAACACAAAAATACAAAATAACAATATTTGTCTACAGCAGATTGCACGTGCGATTGCTACAGAAAAAAAATGTTGTGACATAAAACACAACAATAAAATCTGACATAATTAATAGCAGAGTTGGTTTTGAAAAGCAACCACGGTGAAATTAATATAAGGTGGCAGTACCAAATATTTTGTGTGTGGCAAAATGTGTGCCCGGCGAATTCATTATTCGCTTTGAAGTGAACTAAGTGAATTTGCCTTGTTAGCTAACATAAACACCATCAAGGTATATAAATACCATTATTATACCCTGCTATGACTACTACTACTAATTATTTACTCAAGTTGGCTACGCCGCAATTGATTATGTTTTATATTTTCAAATAACGCGCTTTATATAGTTTTGTTTATCAATTGAATTTTTGTGGTAACAATGTGTTCGAATTTAGCTAATGTGTATGAAAATTTATTGAGAAAATATAGCGATAATTATGTTATCACTTATGCTTCTGCACCTACTTATTTAAGCAATATTGTGGGATTTGCTGAACATCCTGGCAAGATTATACTCTTTTATGTGGAGGTAATATACGGACATGTATGAATGTACATGGATACGTCAATGCATAAAGTTATTATTTGTAAAATTTATTGCGCTTACATACGTAGGATCGTTCCACGGCAAAAATTCTGAACTTTGCGTCACCGGCCAAGCTGGATATGCAAATTACGACAGATAGAGGTTTGAATTTAACCGGAAGTCCTCTGAAAGACGATTGCGAAGTGGACGCTTTTGACGATATTTCTCTGGACTTTAATCTGGTCTCTTCGAATTGTTGGAAACCAGAAGAAGAATATCACAAGGGTATATCGGTCGAGAAAATTAGAGCTATTATAACAGAAGATTTTCAAAACGGCGCCTCAGCTAGTGATGCTGTTGGATCTGTCTGGTTCTTATGCTCTGGAACAGATGCTGCAAAAACACTACTGTTGCAATACGAATTCGATCGAAAACATTGTATAAGAGGCATTATAAATTACAGAGGCTTAATACCTTCAGTAGATGTTGCGATTCAATCATTGTTGCATGAGCATTGCACTATAGTAGGCAGTGATGCTCGTGTTGAAACTCAAATCGAAAATACCTACAACATAAAGTCTAATATATTCATAAAATGCTCATGGTCAACAGTATCGTCTAATCCCTCCCTAATAGATCTGAGGACTTGTGATGTCGATTTGAAACAAACATTTCGATTTAATAAAAATAGTTCGTCTACTAAATATTTTATCAATCAACTACGAACACTGATGGCAATTCGTGATGAAATAATTTCTTATAAGCATTTCGAAAATTCGGATGTGCCGAAGGAACCTATTTACTCATGTGGGAAGTAAGTTGAAAATTTATTTTACAATAACAAATTTATTTTGTTTATAAGACAGCGTTATTGATCAACAATTGGATTAGGAAAATTCTCCTGTAGTTATCAGGAAAAATATAAAACAATGTTTCTTTGTTACTGTGTCAAGGACAGTCAGACTTTGTAGATATAGTAAAACATTGTTAGATATTGTAGCTTAAAAACATTTACTCTGCGTATTAATATAATTGTAATAAACTTTTATAATAGTCTAGAAATTATTTATACATTTCAGCGGTATTGATATGGCTGAACTACGAGGAAACATCAATAAAGTCATGACGGAAATATCTGAAATAGACGCAAGTAGTGGAGCAGAACGGGATATTGAGGATGTTATACAAAATGCTAAAATAAGAGATCCCAAGGACTTGACCGATAAATTGTGGGACATTTTAAAACGTAAATATGTTTTATTAATTCAAAGAAAGCTAAAGATAATAATGTATTACATATATAACAGAATATTTCAGCAAACATTTCAATTTTCAGATTAATGCAATAAATATTTATTTTTAATTTTATGTATTTAAGAATCTTCGTCTTATAAGGACTTGAAGATGGCCTACAATATACTATTTCAATGCGCTGCTAGGTGTAATATTGTGGTAAGCTATAATTTATTATATTTATGATTGTCAAGAATAAAACTAATGGACGGCAGGTATTGAACAATTTTGGATAATATTTTTTATGCGTTTTGCGGTTGGCAATCTAACTTTAAGTGTGATTGCTATCCATAATCGATTAATATAAACTTTGAAATCTTTAGCACATTTTTCAGAACATTAAGTTTTTTTATATTTGTATGCATGTACATCAATTTTATTAAAAGCAAAACAATGTTTAAAAAGCCATCCCTTTATTTAAGTGATACACTTAGGGATCGATATAAAGTTTTATTCAGAGATAATTATTATTATTATTTTTTTTTTGGTTTAAATAGGTTTGTTGAATCCGGTTTCTTGATTTTAATTATATTACCTTAAAACTGTTATTAATGTAACATAAATAAACAAAAAATTTAAATATTGTACATTTTATTTTAATTAAATTTAGAATACACCAACAAATAAAAATCGTTTAGCCGAAATTATAACGGAAGTCGCAAACCGTCGTTTAGCCATACCTTGTCTTTCAGGTTCTGAGCCGTTGGAATTATTACTGGAAGTTGGTATGGAAAAACTCTATAAGGATTATGAATACATATTTGTTGAGAGCAAAGTCTGCAGTGCTAACGATTTAAAAATGAAGAGGTATTACAATAAATATAACAAAATTTTATTAAAGTTATTCTGAACTTCGCTAGTGCTTATGATTATCATTTGAAAAGTTTCAAAGGTATGTAATAAATACAAACCTTTATGCGTTCCAATAGCACGAGTTTTGTTTTGTAAAACGCAAAATACAAATTAAAACTAAATTTTAACTCAACAATTCGAAACAACCCATGCTTATAAAAATTAATTTACTAACTAAATTATTTCCGTTTGTTTCAGTATCGCTGGTGACAGCAAAGAAAAGGATTCAGCTCTACCAAATGTTCGGAAATCCCTACGAAATGCTGTAATACAAGATAATGCTGCTATGCGTAAGACTTTGTTGCACGATAATATTAAAAGTAGTAGCAACAAAATTGAAACGGACATGATTTGTTTCAAAAATAGTAATTTTAATGAGTATGAAAGTGCAAATAAGCTGTCTAAACTATTGCAAATACATTGCACATTAGAACATTTACTAATGATACGCATCCACTTGAATTTGAGAAGCGTTTATTATGAAGTTTGTGAGCAATTGTTGCGCAAAGCGCCAAAAATTGCCGATTTGAATTTAGATTCCTTAAGTGATGAAATGGAAATACAATTATCTCCCGACTATGTGCGCGATCTTTTGGAAGGAAGGGATCCCAGTTCACGTCGAATAACTATGAAATCCGAAAATAAGTTGCGGCAAGTAACATCCACATTTTACTTTAATATGGAGAATGTATTTCCTCCTAATATATCGGAATGCTTTAATGCTGAAGAGAAAGAATATAATAAAAAGAATTTTTACTATTATTGGCTATATCGTAAAATTGCCACTGTAAAAAGTCAATAAATGCATTTAAACAATTAGAAGGCTTTTTGTCTGTTCAATTGCTCGTAGTCATTCTTAATGTTAAAAATAAAAAATAAAAGGGGAAAAGATAACGAAGACTTACAAAATGTTATTCTTGGCTTTTGCCATTGCTTAATTTTATTATTATCCATTGGTTTATATATAAAGAAAGAAATGTTAAACAATCAAGTGTGGCCCTAACACTAAGACCACTTTTGTACGCCCAATATTCGCCAACACATTTTGAATTCTTTTGTTGGATTGTCAAATCAACCATGCAACCAATTATACCCATGTATTAACGGCGAACGAAGAATAAAGCAGCTTTGCGAGTGCATCAAGGCCTATTATTTTCCCCCCTTCGCTCTTAACAAACTCACAACCTTGGCAAAATAAAGTTTAAGTTAAAAATTTTGTTTTTATTAAAGAAAAAAGTCTCCACAATTGTTTTTAAGACATCCCTGTACTAGGCATCTGCTTGAAAAAAGTGCAAGGCACTATTTCAGAATTAAGTAGTAGGCCTCTACATAAATTTCAGGCGTGCAGTTTTGCGTTCTCTAAATTTTTTATGTTTATAAACTTGAGAATTATTTAGAGGACAAGTAAAATCCCTTCACCAAATTTTCAAATTATGTATTTCACAAATACCTATGGAGTTGCGTACAACAGAAATATAGAAATAATTTAGAAAATTAAAAATAATTGTAAAATAATCCAAGCCATAGCAGTTGGAAGTCTTCCATATAAACATATTTGAAGAGATTTGTTCTATCAACGACCATTCGAACTTGATTATTTACATTGTCATTAACAACGTGTTTAGATGATTTGTTTTGATCACACATTTCTAAACAAATTTTAATGGACATGCGTATATGAGTGGGAATTTCAAAACATGCGCTCTGCAAAGGTTAGTCAACTCTGGCGGCAAATTTGAAACGGAAATGCCAAACAAAACAAATATGTAAACGTTTGAGGAAGACTACAGTCTATAATCTAGTTTCGAACACCTAGTTCATTGAAAAATGGTACAATCCAATTAGTTACAATATAACATTTCTTGGTTTATTTGAGTTCAACTTTGTGAAAATTCAATTCAGATGCACCTTTCATGTGCTACGATTCGGACGTGTCTTAGCACAATAGCGGAATATAAACATTAACAAATTTTAAATAAAATGAATTAAAAACTTCAAAAGGATAATGAATTGAATTGAAGTGTTGAAATGTTAAAATAGTGCTGGCAGAAAAATTGTGAAAAAGTGAAATTAATGTTTATATATCTGTGTATAGTATAGTATAAATAATTAATCCAATTAACAAATATTTTAAAAAATGGTGTGTATACAAAATCAATTATTGAAAAAATAATTAAACTAATTAAAAATATGTAATAATAAAATTATATACATACATACATATATAAATATGTATTTTTTTAATTAACTAATATTTAAAAATTTTAAGATTTTTCGAATTTGTAAATTTTCTGAATTCATAAAAGTGCAAACTTTAAATAGACCGTAAAAGTTTTATGCAAACAAGTTGCATTTGTTATAAATCCGTTACAAATATGTACAATCCGGAAAAATGAGTAAACTTTTATTTATATGGTTTCGCAGTGATTTAGTTTTCAAATCGATTGGTGTTGCAAACGTAAAAATGAAGTCAAAAGGATAAGAAATAAAAAAGATTTTTGATTTAACATTAAAGTAAATGTGTTGTGCAAGAACGTTTCATATTACAGGGATTAAGAACGCCGAAGACCATAACAAAGGATATTTTGTAATACATACAAAATGCAAAATGTTTTGTTAAAAGACTATCACAATTGGTTTTACGATGATTGTAGAATCTACTTTGCATAGTTTCCAATATATTAAGCGAAAATATTTATGCCTTAATTCAGTATATGTGAAAGTGATATGAAAACCATTTTAGTAGTTTCAAATTAAAAGAAAAATTTTAATTTTTGTAAAAGTTCTTGACTTAAAATATATTCAACCTTAAATATGAATTCTGAATACATATTACAACTACATAATTGAAAATAAAAATAAAAAAATTATCTGTTTTTATGTTTCATACTCATAAAGTTTGCATTTTTTTCATTTCATGTACTTCATTTGCATTAAGAAATACAAAAATTCCTTAAGCAGAAATGTTTGTGGATATTTACTTAGGTGCAAGTACATCTATAACCAAATGCCTGCACAACTTTTGCCATACAAATGCTCACATTTTATTTATTTAGCTGTATTTTGACTTCATACCGTTTTTTAGAAAAAATGTTTAAACACAAACCCACATATTCATAGAAAAATAAAATGTATTTGAAATCTATTTTAAGAAAATTTTGAATAAAACATATTTCACTCATTTTAAATTTTATGAATGTGGGGAAAAAGTACTAATTAAAAGATTTCAGAAAAATGATATTAACTCAAAAAGTAGCTTTTTGCAAATATTTAATTGTAAAATTCTTCTGGTTTCATGACCTCTTTTTAATTATTATTGTATTCTGATATTTTTAAGCTTAAGCTTTATTTATAAAATAATTAATTTCGTGAAGAAGTCACACAAAGGAGTGACGAAATATTGAAATTAAAAATTAAATTAAAATAAAGAGACCTTAAGCTTAAAAATATCAGAATACAATAATATTTAATTGTGAACTTATTCCATTGTAAATTTATCTTTCGTAAATTTATGGAAATAAATCAAATTCTAAGCTTTTATATACATTTCTAATAAAAAAATATTGTTAGATTAATTGGCATTAATTGATCGATTTATTCGTTTTGTTGGATCGATTAATCAAATTATTCCTAATCGGTAAACAACTCAGGCAGACATATTGAACCATTTGCTTTGATTCTCAAAACTCTCTCTAAAAAAATAAAATTATAATAACTACGAAAATTCGAAAACGAGAAGTAAAAGCAAACATTCATATGTACACACGTGTGTATGCATGTGTAAACAATACAAAATATAACTATTATTTTGGAATTTTGCATTTTAAGGGCCTGGAGTTTTTCTTTAAATTCGGTTATGCCTTTCTTATCATAACATTGTTGATAATGATATGGATGTCACTGGCGCGAGCATCACTGTATAACCATCGCGAATTAGAGGAAATGAGATATCCGCCATGCACATATAATTCGCTTTGTACTTGCTCAAAATCATCTTCAGACCTGGGTATAGTTCATTGTAAAAATGTACCTTTTCCTGCATTGCCAAGAATGGTAAACCAATCGAAGGTAAGTGCAGATATTAAAATGTTGTAGTTTTTCTGCTTATAATAATAAGTTTACAATAAAATAGGTGTTCATGCTGCATATGGAAAATACAGGATTACGAGAAATAGAACCATATTTCCTTCAAGCTACAGGTTTAATTAAAGAATGTGATTTATTTAAAAATATATTTTTTTTAGTTTAAAAGTATTCCAGGCATGTACCGTCTTAAAATATCGGGGAACCATTTAACGGAGATACCAGATGACGCTTTTACCGGTCTAGAACGTTCCTTGTGGGAACTTATACTGCCACAAAATGATTTAGTTGAAATACCATCAAAATCATTTAGACATTTACAAAAATTAAGATATTTAGATTTGGGTCATAATCACATAACTCACATACAACATGATTCTTTTCGCGGCCTCGAAGACTCGTTGCAGACACTTATACTGCGCGACAACTGCATTTCTACATTACAGCCACACAGTTTTTCAGGTCTACTTATATTGGAAACATTGGATTTGAGTGGCAACAATTTATTTGAAATTGATCCTAATGTCTTTGTGGATGGAATGCCGAGACTTATGAAACTATTATTAACGGATAATATACTGTCGGAAATACCATATGATGCTCTGGGACCATTGAAAAGTCTACGTACTCTGGATATATCGCACAATGTAATTTGGTCCTTAAGCGGCAATGAAACATATGATATACAATCTACCACAAAGTTAAATTTGGACAATTTGCATTTGGAGTACAATAATATTAGCATGTTGCCACCGAATTCATTTAAATATTTCGACATTGTAAATCGAACATTTCTGGATGGCAATCCGATACATACAATGAAGGTAATTAGAGATATGTACATATGTATGTACGTACTTGCTTACTATATCTTAGAACTTGACAAAATCCAGGATTATTCGGATTTTTTTTAAATCTTATCATTTTTAACATAGTGCAGTTTATAAGGTTTAAAATTAAATATATTGTAAAAGCGGTACTTAAAAATTGTCTGTAACTTCTAATTGAAGCAAACACTGGTTCTATTCCACCGATCATTTGAAATATCATTTTTAGCGAAAATCCTTTAACTAAGTCTCTTTGAATGCATTTAACAACTGAAAACTAATTGATCACTTGGTCAATTAATATATTAATTAAAATAAAGTGAAAATTACTCGAAAGTGAACACCGAGAGTGATAAATGACACTCCAAGAAGACTATTTTCTCTTAAACATGATTTATCGTAAATACTAGGTAGAATTATAATGAATAAAATAAGTTAAGGTATGCATTGGAAAGCTATTACTATAATTTTTTTTATTAAAATTTGTAATATACAAATTAATATTGGGAAATTGCAAGTTAACAAATGAGATCACACCTATTTATAGTGGAGTTATCAGTGAAACGAACAACGCATTACAGGGAGAATTCCTCCTGTAACCGGCAGTCCGTATGTGGAATACACAAACTGTGGAGGTCCTTCCTGTTGTATATATAGCATGAAAAAATCCATAAGCACTGCTCACTTTATCCTCCTTCCCATAAACAGTTTTTTTGGTTCCAGCACAATGCACGCAAGAGTGATCCCTTTAGGATAGGAAAATTGTATAATAATTTTGATTTCATATTATCAATTTCCTTTCTCCCAACATTATTTAGTTTTTTCCCAATTTCAACTTAAAAGATTGTAATAAACTAAATAGGTAATACATTTAATATACATATTATCTAAATTGTTTATAATTTGATAAAAGTTTAATAAATCAAACCCGTCTTTTTCAGGATGATGCGTTTAAGTCAGCTAAGATTCGTGAAATATATATGCGCTACTGTGGTCTAACTCATATATCACCAATGGCATTCGACAGTCTAGTAAATAGTCTACAAATATTGGATTTATCTGGAAATAATTTAACACATTTACACCATAAACTATTTAATAAGTTCGATGTTTTAAGGTACGTATATATTATATGTGTGTGTGCACCTTTTGCTATGGAGCTTTTAACAAATTATTGAACTTTTAATACTTTTCGAAACACAATTATCACAATTATGAAACACAAGATCCCTTCTACAAATAACAATTGTATTTATAGAACTTTTTTATTCAGCGCTTCAATATATTTACATGTGTACACAAATGTATATATATTGCATACATACATATACTACGACAGTAAATATAAATACAAGGGTTTGGGAGCAATTGGAATTTTATTGTGGGAATTCGTTTGAAAACCGTGCTAAGATTTTCATTAAATAGTTAAAACCATGGTATAAATATACCTTGGTTAAAACTAATGCCAGAATGGTTAATATTAATTTATTTCATTAAGCAGTTAATATTCCCCTCTATTCTATGACTACTTGTCAACGTCGCGTCAAGACAATATTAAAAATAGAACACTTCTGTACTTAGTTTCTTCAGCAATTGACAATTTCTAGCGGCCTCTTGCCATATTCAAGGCCTTAGAGAGCGGTCATAGGCTGCCGGAATTAGTTAATTGTTGTCCACCAGGAGTAGGTAATTGTGGCATTTTTGGTATTGTCTTGACGTGATGTTGACAATGAGTTACAAAATGAGGATTAATTTAGAATGGACTGGAACTAACAGGATTGATTACAGGTCTCGTATACTATTTCTTAATAAAATTTGTGTAAATAAAATCTGTTATTATATTTAAATAAGCAATCTAATAAGCTTTAATAAAATAAAAAAAAAACACATGAATACTGAGGATGGGGGTGTAGTGGTTTTCTAAAACAGCTGTTCTGCTCTGCTTTGCACGTTGGATTGTTTTTAGAATGTTTATTAAGCCTTTCTGAGTATAACATGTTACGAATCTTAGCCTATCAATCTTAATTGTATTTAAAATAATAATTTTTAAGCTTTTGGCTTGATATGTTATTATGAATGAGATATTTACATTTTTATGTCCGTTTCCGGGAAGAATAAAATTTGGCAAATTCAATTTCAAGGTGTAACATCCGGTATATGATTAACAAAGATTTTCCCTGTTCTCGGGAATTCACAAAATATGGAAATCCTAATGTGTAGGTTAGGGACCTAAGCGTGCATTCTTATGTGCAAAAAACACATAGATATTTATTTTCTCATTGTCTTAAGTATTTCTACTTTATCGATGGGCGCCATATTATTAAGCAACAAAAATTGACTATAGATTTGTACAGTTTAGAAGACATGTGTGCGCAATTGTTGTAGGTGGGTGTATGCATGTGTATTTCTTTAAGCCGATTGTTGTCATCAAATGTTCGCGAGACATGTTAATATTTGCAGAAAACAATAGGTTTTTACTTGAAATCATTGTATAGGATATACAATATTATTCTTTTTTTATTATTTAATTTTATTTTTGTCTGTCGATACTATTTTGTATGGTTTCTTATACATAAGTGGGTCTAGAAGTATATGACCTTATTTTGTGACTTATATGCATATTTCTTGCAGCTTATGTACACGAATTGTTATTGAAATAAAAGTACTTTAGTTAATATTAGCAAAATTACTTATAACACACGAGACAATAAAGTTAATAGAGATAGTTAACAGTGCTTTTCAAGTAATGCGTGCAGAAACGTTCATAAAAGAGATATTTCAGCCTTTTCCCCAACCAGTTGGCCTCATACAAATCCTACTGATATATTTTTAAATGCCATCTTTTATTACTGTTTCTCTTATGTTTGTGGAGTGTTTACCGGTTGTAAAAACTTGCAACAAATGCAAAAATATTCCTATAGATATTTTTTACAAATCAGAGAGCCAACGAATGATTAGAGAAATTGAAGTAAGATTTTTACAATACACGGATATGAGTACAAAACGATATATATTGTTGCGAAAAGTAAAATGAAATAATTTTGGGTTTACCCCCTTAGAGGAACAAGTGTGATCGATATGTGCACATGCAGTGTTTTCAGTTTCTAGCGTTTAAAGGCTTAAATAAAATTTAATATATAAATAAATATGCATGAAACCATATTCTGTTCTGTTCTTATATTTCCAGAGTAATTAGTATGCGCGATAATAAGATTAAAATTGAACAACCCACCGAAACATTTAATGCCATGCAATATACTCTGCTTAAATTAGACTTAAGTGGAGATCAAAATGATCCAACCAATTTACAAACCTTGCGCAAGTAAGTGCAGTATTTGACTTTTCTTAAATCAAAAAAAGTATTTTTATTCATTTGTAAAAAGTATGACCAGAATGAGGAATATGCGTTCTTTATCCATGTCACGTATGAGCTCAACTTCTATAGGACCGGATGATTTTAAGGATTTTGGTGTCGAATTGGAAGATTTACAAATAACACGAGCTCAATTATCGAATATACAATCGCATGCTTTTAAACATGTGAGAGGATTGAAGCGTTTGGATTTTAGTGAGAACTCAATATCCAGTATTGAAAACGATGCCTTTGACGAGGTTTGTATTAAAAGTATATATATTAAATATGAAATTAGAAATCATGTCAGATCAGCCATGAAAGATCTTTCTATATGCAAGTGAACAAGCAAGAGAAATGTTGTTGCATATGCTTCAATGAACAGTTTTCAATTTTTATATTCTATAGGTATAATTCATAAAAAATAGGCTATGTTTATAAAGTGCTTATTTGAAAAATTTTTTACATACATAAATTTGTCAAATAAGAAGCATAAAATATTTTTTTTTATAAATTTGACCTTATGTATCTAGTATTTTTAATAATTTTGAAGATCTTGAATAATTCTAATATTTCAGATTGGACATTCATTAATTTCATTGAAAATAGCACACGGCTTTTCGGGTACTGCCTTGCCCTCGGAACCGTTGCGTCATTTGACGTCTTTGCAAGAATTGGATATGAGTAATAATAAAATTCAAAGTATGAGCGATACCAGTTTTCATTTTTTGAAAAATTTAAGATTATTGGAATTACATGATAATCGTATTGAACAAGTCATGAAGGGTACATTCCAGGTACGTAATCCCCGATTTCTTTATTACTGTGTAACAAGATTAATATGAAAACGGAAGAAAATAAAACAAATATATTGTTAAATTTATATTTTGGGAATAATTCCCAAAAATATTTGAAAACATTTTTTTTTAATACCACAGGCTTTTCGTTTAAAAGTTGCAAACATTCAACTTTCTATTGAAAATATTGAATTATTAGTTCAATGTGGGGAATAAATAATATATGTATATTTGATTAATTTTTAAATAACCTTGTAGGGGATATATCCTATTAATATAACACTCTTATTTTGTATTAATATAACACTCAACCTCAATGTCAGTGCAATAACAGACATGTCCAGACGCACTGGACATTTTCCTGGCTTTAAAAAACAGTCGCCGGCTGGCTGTCAGTTGTCTACAAGAAGTATGTAAATGTCCTATTTTTGATATTGTCTTGACGTTCATGTCAAAAAATAAAACCTTCTTAATGGATTTGAGCAAAAATTGGTAGACGAGTAGCATATCTATAGACTTAAAGTATAGGTACTTAAAAATTTTACTTTGGAAACCAGAAATAAATATAAACTTCAGTAAGTCCTATTCATAAAATAAAATTAAATCCAATGTTACACAGTGTTTTTATAAGCGTTTCATTTTCAGTTGTTTAAAATAACTTTGCTTTTCTGGTCAACAGGGTGATATACATTCAAAATTAGAGGAGATTTCTTTGCGATTTAATCACTTAATGCAAGTTTACCAGCACACATTTTTTGATCTAGAGGTTGGTTTTGAAAAATAATTTATGATTTTATCTTGCATATGAGTATTTATATTTATAGGCTTTGAGAAAACTTCATTTGGATGATAATAAAATCGAACGCATTGAACGTCGCGCTTTTATGAATTTGGATGAGCTGGAGCACTTAAGTTTACGTGGCAACAAGCTCAATAATTTAGCTGAAGAATCATTTCAGGTAAGATAAAAGAACATTATTACCGCAAATACAAACAATTCATTAAATTAAATTGAGATTTTATTTAGAAATACATGATAAATAAGGTAAAATCAATGTATATTAAATCTTTAAACTTGCTCAGCGGAGCAGACTGTCACTATTTTCGGAAGGCGCTGCACTCCCTTCAGCACAGTTTTAATACTAAATTGATATTAACACAAATTAAATTCTTGTGTTATCGTTTGGTTACTCATGTCTCATTTTCTGACTTTTTGGTCTATTCTACTTAAGTCAAACGATTTCGATTAACTGACGACCTTCTTTCTTTTAAAAAAATTTTTTAAATTATGTATGAATTTTTTATTAGTCGAACTTTCTTATGTAAATTGTTAATTTTATCAACGGCCTTAAGTTCGAATCTGCAAGACTGCAAACCATTTTTGTTTGTTTTTTTTTTATTATTTTATTAATAAATGAATTTGTTCAAATACTATTTTATTAATTTATATTAAGATTGGAATATTAAGAATATTTTTCAATAATCATCAAACCAGCAGAACGGATCAGTACCGACTTCGAGGCCGCTACGCCCTCTCATCAAAAAAAATATGAATGTGATAACTTCTCATATTCAATTTTCGTTAAAATATTGGTTAAATAGTTGATATTCCTACTAACTAGCACCACTTGCAAAAGTGGAAAAATTGAACAAAGAACGCTGATGAGAGGGCGTAGCGGCCTCGAAATCGGTACTGATCCGTTCTGCTGGTTTGATGATTATTGAAAAATATTCTTAATATTCCAATCTTAATATAAATTAATAAAATAGAATTTGAACAAATTCATTTATTAATAAAATAATAAAAAAAAATGGTTTGCAGTCTTGCAGATTCAAACTTAAGCCCGTTGATAAAATTAACAAAAAAATTTTTTAAAAATAAATTTATACCGGCAACTGCAAGTTCCACTCCTATTTAATTAACGATATTCCTCTAATGTACTTCATATAATTTCCTTAAATAGTTCTTGAATTATAAAAAAAAACAAAAAGCTGCTTAGTCGAATTAAAATTTATTCAATAATTTCTTAATGTAAATACATAGTAAAAATATTCATAATACTTAATGATTTTTAAACAGTTGTAGAGCTAATAAGCCTTATTACGGTTGTGCAGACTTTGACATGTACGATAAACGTTTATGCACAATACAGTAATAAATAAAAATAAAATTGCTTAATACATACATTTTACAAATAATTATTTATTTGCTTAAAAAAACAAAAAAAAAAAAAAAACAAATACAATTTGATTATCTTCTGTGTATTTAGTTCAAGTCTAAACTTATTAAAGATATTTGACAAGTTTTACCAACAACTTTGTAAAAAATTATCTTTTGTAGGTATAGACTGGCTTAGCCCACAGCAAATAATTTTGTTGTTGTTAAGAACTTCATGTTAGAACATAAATAAAAACAAGTCCAAAAAAGTTATTACTTGCTTTCTTTTAAAATTAATTTCCAGCCAACTCTTGTTCGTATGGATAAAAAAAGTCAACTAAAAAAATGTTACTTTCTTGTGTATTTCAAAAATGAAAATTAATTTATGTTATGAACAAACATTGCATGCAGCTCATAGTCTCGGTTGTTGGAAAACTGTTCATTGCATATAAAACAAAAGTGCCCATCTTGCGACACCACATACTCGGAATTGTCTACAGGTTCGGATTTTATTGCTTGTGTTAAGGAACCACTTGCATATTGTCCGTATTCTAAACCATTGCTGCCGCTCTTGTGAGTGTTATTAATTAACATATGTCCCGGATTTAGTGCGGATGTTAATAATTCAGGAACTATTAAGTTATCATCATCATTTATATTTTTCATAGACATCGCTGAACTTTGAATTGGATTATGATCGATTCTTCCGTAGTTGTTTAGAAATTCATGCCTCTTTTGTACAATTTTTGTTTTGATGCCACGCAACGGACCATTTTTCATAATAACTCTATAAGGTGGTCGAGGAGGTCTTGTATACACGGGATTTGATGCTGCTGTATTCTGATAGTAAAGTGTACTTGTTGAAGGCTGTGCTTCAAAGTCATCTTCTCTGTTATACTTATCACCTGTAACAGATAATTTAACAACATGTTCTCCGTAGCGTTTGGATGGCGGTTTGTGTTTACGCATATGGGAATTACTGGATCGAAAATTATCAAATACTTTATGGCAGATTTTGCAAGTAATAGTACCATCATCATTTTTTGTGCAAGACTATTGAAAATATGACGTTTTAATATTTGCGAGGAAATAGCAGTATGTAATATCAATATGTATTTACTTACTTTGGGGGGAGGTTTTTTGTAACCAGTCTTTTTAACGATGCCAGCGTTTAGCTTTGTGGAAGTTGGGATAATGTTCATCGGCTTAATTACTGTTTCTGGTAAAAATACGGGATTCATGGGCTGTGAATTATTTGTTACATATTCACTTCTGACACTACGATAGCTTATGCCATGTATTTCCATAACGTGCTCCCTTAACATCTTGGGAGAATGAGGAAATTCTTTTCCACACACAACGCAATAGAATTCGCATTCACCTCCAGACCAGTGCTGTAGAATGGCTTTATTGTCTGGATGTATACGCCAACAATTAAGACAACGTATGCATTTATTATCATTTAGGGTAATAAGACGCCCTCTTCTTAAATTTTTAGGTAATAAATGCTTTTGGAAAACTTTATTCACACTCACTTTTAAATGAGTCAATTGATGTTGTGCTAATATCTTGAGATCGGAGAATTTCTGTTTGCAATAGTGACAAGCCACAAAACTAGAACTCTTTACAACTGCTTGAGAACTGTCGTTAAAATGTTGATTATTCTCGCTTGATGTGGAAACTTTTATACGTCTAATTGTAAAACCATTAGATTCTAATTTGTTTTGTATATTCTTTACGACGGTTTCATTGATGTTATCTTTATTAGTTGTTTTAATTGCGATGTTATTTTCATTCTGATTTTCTGTTGTTGTAGTTGTTACAAATTTTCCTAGTGGTATGTTGTTTATCTCAATATTAAATGATGATTTAATGATTTCTTTAGTGGATTTAGTAGAATTCTAAAATTTAAAATTTAGTTGTTTCGGTTAATTTTAAACTGAATTCAATTGCACTCTAGATGAATGCCGAAATCCAATATTATATAATTCTAAAAATAGGTTCGTTGGGAAGGAATCAAATCAGGGGACCAATAATTTCTTTTAAATTTAGATATCTCGAACCATTAAAAATGACTGTAACTTCTAAAAAAATTATTAATTAAGCAAGTGAAATAAACGACGTTACAAAATTGTTGTTGATAATTATCAAACAAAAAAAATTTTCATTCTGCGAAATTTTACAGTTACGAATATATTAATAACGATCTGGGTCCAAAGCATTTTTAAACCATATACGTAATCTCTTAGACAAGAATGGAAATTGTGAACAGAGAACTAACCCCCATTTTTATAAAAACTAATTTAATTTGAAATGTGATGTCCACAAAAATTTTCATACAAAATTCAAGCAAATTACTTCAAAACTGTCCATATCAATTTTATGTTTGTTTTTTAAGGTGTTTCTTTTCAAATCGAAATACATAAATATTAAATTTGGATGAAATTTTTAAAATATTTCAATACATTTTTTATTGAATGAACCTATTGTTTATTGTGAATGAACGCTAATTTATTTATTTATTTTTCTTTATTAATACAAAAATACATTTATATATTAATAATTACAAGAAATATTAGGAGCTGGCTGCTATGGCCTTAATGAACGCTAATATTTTGTAGTTTGTTGAGAATGCCTAATGTAGTTTGGATGAAGGCAAACACAGTGAAACTTCGATATAAGGAACTTCATTATAACGAAAATCTTAATATAACGTATGTTTTATTGAGTCCCTTGCAAAGTTTTTCATACAAAAATACCCTATAGCTATAACGACAATTTCTGAACAAAAAAGCCTCTGTATAGCGAAATATTCCTTCAAATGCCTTAATATAACGAAATTAGAATAAATCCTAGAAGGTTAAGCCCCGTTATAAAAACAGCGAAGTCTAAATGTATTTACAAGCACATTTGTAAAGCCTCCAACGAAGTACTCGTACAAAAGCCTCTATAATAAAATTATAGCAAAATTTTAAAGTCCCATTATCAAATGAACGAATTCTTAATGATTGTGCAAAAATATATATTTACATATAACGAATTTTTTCGTATTTCTTCAAATTTCTTTATATCAAAGCTCTGCTGATTATATTTATAGCGAAGTAATAGCTATAACGAAGTATTTTCCGATCCCCTAGGAATTCTTTATATCGAAGATTCACTGTTTTATCTACTCGTACTCAAAACACACTCACGCGGTCGTCTTTAAAATGGTGCACTGTAAAGTGCGAGATCTTTTTGTAGACACTGTAGATATGCATAGTATATGCAGGAATATGTACAAATATATATGTACACATCTATGTAATAAAGCAAACCAATGTAACAAGTAAACAAAGCATACATACCTCCACCATATTAAGTATCTGAAAATATTTATTCTCTGGTTGCACTGCTTTAGTTAAATTCATCCATTTATTCTGCTGCCTCAAAACTTGTTGTATATCTTGGTACGTTGTGCTGACGTTGCCAATACATTTTGGGCAAATATGCTGCGGCAGTGGATCATCTTTGTATAACTTTTTAGTAAACATTTTGTAATAATTAATTTATAGCAATAATAATGGTGGATAAGCTACTTACCACTAATGGGTAGACAGTCAAAATTTTCGTCAATAAATCTTCACTCCTAGAGGAAATAGGTTTGCTAGTAAATATGTCAATATTTTCTTTATTATTACTTCCACAAAGACGGCAGGGTTTTATGTCTCGAAAGTCCTCAATGTATGGATTTAAAATTTCCATTTTTCGTTTGATAATTTCGGGTGTACAAATTTTTCTCTGATTTATTATAATTTTCCTATGCGGTGTTTTTTTCTTGTTTATATGGCGAAAAATTTAATTTGTTGGTGTACAGACAAAACAGCTGTTAGTAATGAGACTTCTATGCCGGGTTGTGTGGAATATAACGCAGTTACAAAGAGGAAGTTGACTTCTTTTAAGAACAAATATATTCGTTAAAGTTTAAATGAACGGAAATGAAAAGTATTAGTTGTATATTTTTTTATCGCTCTTCAATGTTCGTTATGAAAATAACATTAAAGTAGTTACGATATTGGAGAAAAATAGATTGTAATGAAATATATTGATATACAATGTAAAAGAGAAATATTTAATAACAAAACATTCTAGACTATGGTCAGTCCTTATGAACTAAACTAAAAAAAAAATAATATAAGGCAATGATGTCTTAATCCCATATACATATAACTTTTTTAGTTCTACAAAATGTTATAAAAATATCCTTGACATAAAACTTAGACCCTAACTTTGGAAATCACTTTGGTTTAGTAAAATGTAGATGTACATAAAAACAATATTTCAAATACTTTTATAACCTTTGCTCTCTTTTAACTAGTTACTTTTGTTTTTCATAAAAAATTTTAAACATTTTGAAAGGTAAACGTTTGTTGGGTGAACAAATTGTGTATAAAACAAAAGCAAAAACAAATTTTAAAATTTTTCAGAAATTTGTGTTTGTTTTCCCATAAATTTCATTAACTTAATTGATTTTGAAATTTAAAGGCTTAATTTATTTATTTAACTTTAATTTATTTTGTATTTTACTTTCAGAATTTACCCAAACTTGAAGTTTTGGATATGGCATTTAATAACTTGCCTAATTTTAATTTTGATTATTTTGATCAGGTAATTTTAATATTTTTATAGCTTTAAAGTTATCGATATTTTTGTAGGGAAGATAGTTGCATACATATTTATAATTGTATAATAAATTTGAAAATTCTCCTTAAGAAATTTTCTTTTATGACAGGAACAAAGTTCAGCAATGTATAAAATAAAAAACTTTTATTTTTCTTAAAATTTGCATATAAATATTTATGATCAAACGTATTTTTCTGCTACAAACTGTACCACAACTAAAAATTTTATTAATTTACTTTGCTAATATTTTTTAAATAACAATTCAGGTGGGCACTTTATCGAATCTGAACGTAAACGTTAGTCACAATCAAATCAAAATGTTGATGCACAATTCATCGTGGAATGTCCGAGGGGATCATGGTAAATTACATTATGAATTCTTAAAAAATGTTTCTAAAGAATATTTCCAACTCAGACTATCATTTTGCAGGTTCCATGTATCATTCGAATATAAAAATTTTGGATTTATCACACAATAATATTTCCCTAATACATCCGGGCTATTTCAGACCAGCCGAAATGTCTTTGACTCATCTTCATTTGGGTTACAATTCTTTAATGGTGATTAGAGTGAAAAATTAGCATTACCCTAATTAACAACCTGTCGTATATGAAAATGTTGTTGTATTTCTAGAATGCTACACGAGATGTTTTCGGCAACATGAATCATTTGCAATGGTTGGATATCTCACATAATTTAATACATGAGTTGGACTTTGATGCTTTCAAAAATACTAGAGATTTGCAGGTTGTGTTGTTACAGCATTTAAAATGAATTTATTTCTACCATTTGTAATGATATTCTTTTTAATTCCATATAAAGCTCATTTATTTGTCATACAACTATTTGACCGATATACCACAAGAAGTATTCAAGAGTGTTAAAGCTTTGAGGGTTGTTGATTTTTCTCACAATCATTTACGCGGCCTACCCGACAATTTGTTCTATAATGGTGGCATGGAAAAGTAAGTGCCTTTCGTAATAATAAACAAATCTTCTAACAAACTGTGTATCTTTTGTCGTTTTGAAGATTGGATGTCTCACATAACATGTTGCTTAAGATACCATCATCATCTTTGTCCAGTTTGGCGGCCTTGACATTGTGTGAACTACATTTATCCAATAATTTCATATCAACTATACACAGCATGGATTTATCTAATAAATTCAGAGTAAGTTCTGTGTGCACGTTGGTCATTTTAACAATTTATATTTGGTATGCCAAGACGAAACGGTGTTGTAAAATTTTTGAAAATATATAAATTTATGTGAATAATATTTTTACGAAATTTTCACTTTGCGTCGCGTTTTTTTTTAACGTAACCACGACGTAAAGTGAGGTGGTATTGGTGTACATCTAAAAATCGGTATTTATAGTGTTATAGTTTACACTTTCATTTGGGAAGATTAATTTAAAATTTTTTCTGGCTGTTGGAATTTCAAATTATCGAGATTGGACTGTAATTATTAAACTAACAAACAACTTGGCAATATTTTATTATAAAATACATGGGCGTACTAAATATGAAATTGTTAAACGATATAGAATCCTTAAAACTTTCTCTTAAAAATATCTCTTCTCTATTTTATTGTTTTCCCGAAATACATTGTATCTCTGTTAACCTTTCCAAAAAACCAAAAATTATATTAATTACTTTCCAACCTACAAATAAGCCACATAAATATCGGGTGAATTTATTTCTCTTCTATCTTCTATTAACACCCTGTTTTTGCTCATGTCCACTTTTTAACTTTTTCTATTTTATCTTTCATTTTATATAGTCCTTGCGTTATTTGGACATTTCGTATAATTATTTGTTGCGCATTGACGATGCCGTGTTTGCAACAATGCCCAAATTGGCTGTTTTGGACTTATCGCACAATCGTGATTTGAAAGTTATGGATAAATCATTTATGGGCTTGGAAACCAGTTTAATTAAATTGGGCTTGGAAAATGTATCTTTGAGCACCGTACCGGAAATACGTTTAAAATATTTACGAGAATTTCGTTTGGGATATAATGAATTGCCGTCGATACCACAGGAGTTGGCTCACAATATGTCGAATTTACGAATGTTGGATTTATCAAATAATGACTTGACAAATGTACCCTTGATGACACAGTCGTTGCCACATTTAAGGTAAGTAAAAAAAAAAATTCAGAAAAACTTCGCATTCAAAGCAATTGCAGTGTTGTGCTTTGCAATATTTTATGCAATTTGTGGGTGGGGATTTCGATGAAATGGTTTTAATGTAAAAAAAGATCCCCGCTATTCTTCACTAGTATGAGAATGGAATACTTGTATAGGTAACAATAGTTAAGCATAAATACAGAAAAAATATGATTAATATCAAACGAATTTTTTTTCAAAGTAAAAACAACTTATTTGTAAAATATTTTTGCTTTCACAACTTTTTTTAAATTGTAAAGAAACATTTATTGCATACAACTATTTTTAACTCGTGTTAAACAAATTTTCCTAAATTGTAATTAATTTGTTTTTGGAGTGCAGGTTCATCAGTTTTATGAACTTGGGAAAGTAAGCTTTATTTAAATTAATTAAGTAGTTCGATAACCTCTGGACTTTCAAATGCTTTGTCCTTAAAATTACATAGTTTCTTACAAAAATTCTTTATTTGAATCAAAATTAATATCGATATTATTTATGTGCATTGTTTTGAGTACATTCGTTACATTCGCTTTTATGAAAATCCCGGAAATTGGGATTAAAATATTCATATCAAGGAATTAATTGCATAAGAATGTAAGCTCGTCATTCTTGACTTCTCTCATAAACGAGTCTAGTTTGTTTTATTATGAAAAAACACAACATATTTAATTACAGTGCCAATGTTTATTTCATTGTAAAATTAACAAAAGATATTTGAAATGTTACATTGTACTGAAAACTAAATTCAAATGCATTTTGAATTTTCTTATCAATTATAGAAAACTGATGTTATCTGGCAACCCCATAACGTCCCTTAACAACAACAGTTTTGATGGTGTCAATGAAGATCTTGAAATGTTAGACATTTCCAATTTCCGTTTACACTATTTCGAATACGGCTGCCTAGATGCTTTGCCACACATACGTTCGCTTAAATTAACTGCATACTCACACTTGGAACATTTTAATATACCCCATCTGTTGCGCCATCATCATAATGTACGTGAATTATGGATTGAAGCACCACAACCGTTTACGCGCATTTTAAAAAAGGGATCAGGGCCAACACAGGAAATGCAAACCGTACAAATGGGTATGCCAACTGATTTGGGGAGAGAAATGGAGGGTCATTTGCCGCAGAAGTTAACGAATATCACATTTAGTGGGCTGCAGTTTTCAAATTTGAATGAAAATATTCTCAAAGTTTGTTTTCGCTTTAAACTAAAATGGCGCATGAAATAATTTGTTTTTATTGATCTTGTAACGTTCTTTTTTCCCTTAGGGCATGCAGTCACCCTACTTGTATATACAACTTTTTAATACATCAATACCTGAAATACCGAAGAATTTTTTTAAAAACATGGGCCGTGTGCGTAATATATCGTTGGACATACGCTATAAGAATCGCATGTTAAAGAAGATTCCAAATCCTAATACGGGCACTGTGCCTTACTTGCCCAATAGTGTTTTTCTAACCGAACTGAAAATGTCGAATTCGGATTTGAATTGTGATTGCGATTTGGGGTGAGTGTGGAAAAGCTTAAAGGAAATGTTGGGAAAAAGTTCCATAAAAATATTCTAAATATAGCAGCGAAACTCACTCTTTGTAGCCTGTACGAGTATGTAAATAACTGTGACATATTAATTATTGGCAGTACGGCAAATCTGTAGCGTATTTGCTGCATTTTTCTGTCACAAAATGTGAGGGTCTATTTTGAACATCGACTGCCAAATGAATTAATTTTTTATTTATATAAGCAATAGCTGTGTTCGAGTGCCCAATATTTTTTTGCCACTTTGCAGCAATTTTTCTTAGTGCTACTTGAAATTTGGTTCATAAGTAGACCGGTTTCAGCTGCACACGAAATTCAAAAGAAATATTTATAAAGAAGAAAGATACGTGATTTGGGGCAAATCATTTCATTTGCCCAACATGATTTGTCACACATACACGTATTTTTCATATGACCAAATTATCTAAAATTTGTCTGTGCAACACTGCGCGGCTGCTTCTTAAGCTGGATTCACCCATTGTTTCGGAACAAAAAATTTGTTCCGAAACAATTTTAGTTTTTTGAGAGTTTGTTCTGAAACGATTCACCCACTTCGAACAATTGTTCTGGAAAAACAAAGGTACCATATGAGATATTTTTGTAAACGATGCGTGTAATAAACAAATTGTAAATTAAAAAATCTTAATAAAATAAAAATTTAATTTTATTAAGATTGTATTGTATTATATAGATGTTCATATAATATGATGTGGCATCTCAGCTCAACTTTACTTAAAAATTTAAAGTAGCTGGCATCACTGTTGAAATGTTTCAGAACAAAAATTAATATTAAACCAATTCATGTTCCGAACCAAGTTAACTCTCTTTCGCTCACTCTCTCCAAAAAAAAGAGAGACGTCAAACCACATATAAAAAAAATTGTTTCGGAACAAATTTTTTGTTCCGAAACAATGGGTAAATCCAGCTTTACAGATGCAACCTGGGGATATTCATTATTGGTGAGCTACAAATTCGAAAAAATGACATTTAAGTATGTACACATAAAATGGCGCTGATTTTATTTCTTCAATATAATTTACAAAAAACTAAATTTTATTTTGTATTTTTATAGATTTTCTTTTTATTTTGCCATTCTATGTTAAAAAATAAACAAACAATACAAATGTCAAATTGATTTCGAAAATTCGAAACGTAATATAATATGTACACCTTTTGCACAATCGAAGTTCTCTTGGACAAAATCGTAACTGTAGTAGATGCACCTGAACTGATGATAGGAATATAGCGAATTCCGAAAACTTGATTTTTCAGTTCCACTGTGTAGTTTAATTAATTTTCCCTTGTTGATGGCCACTTTGTATGTAAGAACAAAATTTATTTTCATCAACATTTTTATGTTCTTTGTTTTTCACATTTCTTATTACACTATTATACTTTCTTTGATATCTCAGAATTTACATATTTTGCTTCATAAATGGTTCAAATCTATTTTAGAAATGATATACATGTTAAATTAAGTGTTTTTTCTTTTTTGTAAAAAGCAAATCACTTTGCTCATTGTGTTTCTTTGAATAATTACAAGATCTTCAAGCTTTACTAGAACAGTTTCCTACGAAGAGTGATTTCCCATAGTATATATTTTTAAATTTCGTTCAAACCAGCAAAAATATATCTTCGCAGGTGGGTAGAGTTTTGGCAACGCAAACGGCGACAATACATTTGCTCTTCGCAAACCTGGACCGATACAGTGTTTCGTACTTTCATGAATTCCCCTTGTCAGGTGTATGGCCGCTATATGTGCGATGATCATGATGATGATTTGCGTGAGACTCGTTGTGATAACAAAGGTGGCCAGCAGTTAATGGAGGCAAGTATCTTTAATATTTTGCCAAATATGTCACTTGTATATTATTAATTCATTCATTTAAATAAACAGTCTTTAAAAGCCGATTTGGAATGTGGTTGGGACAACGCCACCTGCCGTGAAGCATTCATAATGTTGACTTTCTCTCTAGTCGCTTTGCTATTTTGGATGTGACTGTTGTATTTCATTTTTCAAACATCGTCCGAGTTTTATAACATTTTAGAAAAGGTCTATGGCGATCAAATACTTTAAGATTTTAATATTAACGTTAAGGCAAATTTTTATTAAAAAGAAAAAAGTAGAACTGGTAGTAAGCAGCAATGTTAATAGTTTACAAAACAAAAAAAAAAGAACAAAAAGAAATATGAAAAAGAAAAAAAGCGTTGTTACTTATTCTAAAGTATGTATGAATGAATGTTAGCAGGACCTAAAAATTCTTTCAATGATGTTTGAAAAATTAACTCCGATCACCCATCTAGCTGTATCCCTCTCTCTCTCTCTCCCTCTCTCTCTCACCCTCTATTAAGTACCAAAATATGTATATTAAATATACGTACACACACTTTTTCATTAACAGAGTCATTCACTTTTTTTACATACATATATTTTTATAACTGGCATCAGTTCTGTGTAGTTTGTAAGTTTACTTTAATCTTATTTATACCAGATATCATTATCAATTTATCTATCTAACAACTTAATATCCAAAATTTATTTAACACACAATTATTATAAAAATAGCAATCAAATATCTACTATTACGAGTCTCAATGTATGCATGTATTAACTTCTGATAACTTATGTGTAATCGGCTTTAACAACAAATACATATGCAACGCTTTTAATAATTCTTAAAAAAATGTTTCAATTTTCTTGATAATAGCAATTTGGTGTTTTATTCTTAAAATTATGTTCTCTATAAAACATTCGATGTTATTCTAAAATATTCACTTTATCTAATAACGAACGGAGTTGCCCCATATATCCTGCATCAATCAACAGTGGGGATAGTGTTTTGCAAAATAGGACAACTGAATGAATTTAGAAAATGTATTCTCGGATCAGAACAGTAAGTGATTTACGTTTTAAAATTATTTATTAATAAAAATTTCAATGGCTTTTTAATACTTTTAAAATTTTTTTTCAATTAAGTAGAAGTTTAAAATAATAACATCGCTCATGTTCGATAGCAATATCTTTAGTTTCTTTAAAAAAGTTTCATCAAAGTTTCCTTGATGATCTAGAACTTTACTTTCCAAGGTGTTATAATTTGTTTAATTTTTTTTTATTATTTGTTAAGTTTCCAACTACAAACACCGCCGCAGGATGTGAGTGGCTACAGATAGTAGAGTTTAATTAAACAAATACAATTAGGGCAAAGTATACCAACATGCACACATACATACAAATTGCAAAATTAAAATACATACATACATCCACACCTATTAATATAAATTTAATTCTTAGTGAACTAAATATAAAAAATGGGGCGGAAACTCTTTAGTACCGGCTGATTGTTCCTTTAGCATTTAAACAGCATGATTATATTCAGTATTCGGAATTAAATTTTAAATGGATTTTGCACGATCTCTTCCACTTCACGTTTATGTATTTTTCCTACGCCAGTTGCAGATGTAGGCGCCTCAGCACGTCCGCAATACTGAAGCTGTTGGAAAAAGAAAAAATTAATTACATTATAGACATACCAAATATACAGTAGGGTCCCAATAATTCGTGGGCGAAGGTAACGGCGGCTTTTTATGAATGAGAGGTGTTTTCGAAATAAGCAGATTTCGCTTTAATAATAATTAAAAAAGAAAGGAACTAATTTAAAAAAAAAACAAAAAGATATAAAAAATTGTTAAATTATTCAAACTAAAATATTAACGAAAAATTCCAGCAAAATTTTAAGTAAATTTGCAAAAAATTTTGAGTTTGTAATTTTTTAAATAGAATTGGTCAGTTCACAACACTCAAAATAATTTTTAGGCTAAGACTTTTCTTTCATAGGGATCTTTATATCTATATTTTAACACACACACACAAAAAAGACTAGTAAGAACGTTATATTCGTCCGGGTCGAATCTTAAATGCCCTCCAAATGTTTAGTAAATAAAAATTCTATTTTTTTGGGGGTCACTCCGGTAAGACCCGTGCGGGTGATATCTCATCTTTGCCATAAAGCACTAAAAAGTAAATTTTTGGTGTTATTCGGGCCTGTTCTATAAATCACGTCGGGTTGAAATCGCCTGAATTCAAAAATAAATTGTGGTCCTGAAAAAGTTCTTAAGTCTCGGTTCGCACTATGAAATTTTATTTCATGAAAGTGGCAGTTTGTTGGTGAGAGGGGAGAGAAGAATGGCGTCGGGTACACACTTTCATGCTCACTGAAATTCTCTTTTGTATTGTAATTCGTAATGGATTTTACTTTATTTTTATATTCTTTATGTGAAAGTAAACAAACAAAAATATTAAGTTTCATGAAATTAACTTTCAGTGTGCAGACACGAGTGAAATTTTAAAAGAGAATTTCAGAAATTTCATGAAAGAAAATTTCATAGTGCGAACCGAGACTAAAATTCGATACGCCAGTTTTCTTCTAGATATGATATTTGAAGCTATATATAACAGCAATATTGAAAAATGTCTGGAAAAATATTTCTATTAGTGGAGATAATTTTCTAAAATCACGCCATTTCAAACTACGTGATTTACACAACAGGCCTGATTAAGCGAAAAATTAATTTTTTTAATAGGTTCATTTAGGGGCCAAAGGTGGGGGAGGTTAGGGCAGAGGAAGATTAGAAAGCATACCTGTTTTCCCACAAGATTTTCAAAACGGGGTCTTACAAAGTTCCATGCGCCCATGTTACGATGTTCTTCTTGACACCAAACAAAACCTACGTAAGCAAAAACGAAAAAAATTTATAAAAATAAGAATTATATAAAAATATTTGCCACGAACTTGTAGCATTCTTATATTTAGCAATCTCCTGTTGCAGTTCGTGAGCAGGGAATGGGCATAAAGACTCTACACGTATTATGGCCGTGTCTTGGACATTTTGAGCCAGTCTTTCATCAGTCAAATTATAATAGTGTTTGCCAGAACACAAAATGACTCGCTTCACAGGCTCCTGATGAACGCTGGTGTCACTCAAGACATTAAGAAAATACGTGCTGGGCGCAAATTCTGTATGCGATGAAGTAGCAGCCGATAAACGCAATAAAATTTTTGGCGCCACAACAATCAAAGGCTTGCGGAAATTTCGTATCTGCTGGCGACGCAAACTATGGAAATATTGGGCAGGGGTTGTAGGATTAATAATTTGTACATTAACGTTATCACTATCGGCAGCACATTCTTTTGAATCACATAATTGCAAAAAGCGTTCGATGCGACACGAACTGTGCTCCGAGGCAGCACCATCATAACCGTGGGGCAGTAGCAAAACCAAACCATTGGAGTCCATCCATTTTGCTGAAATGAGTTTGCAAATTGTTTTATTTATTACGGACAAAATTGGACAACTCTTCACAACTTACTTTCGCCAGAGATAATAAAATTATCAATTATTATTTGTGCCCCATTGGCGAAATCACCAAATTGTGCTTCCCATATTATTAGATTATTGGGATTATCTATGGCCATGCCATATTCATAAGCCAGTACAGCCTCCTCGGACAATATACTGTGAGCCACTTCCAATTTGCCATCGTGACCGCCTTTGAGGTCATTCAACGGTATAAACATTTCATTTGTTGCCTGGTCAACCAACATGACGTGGCGATGTGAGAACGTGCCACGTCCCACATCTTCACCGCTTAAACGTACATTGTAGCCCTGATACATGAGACTGCCGATTGCTAATGCTTCTGCCGTTGACCAATCAATTCTTTCACCAGCATTTAATTTTTTAATTCTCCCTTCAATATGTGTCTTCTGTAAATGCGGATGAACGTTCTGTGTCAGCATGGTAAAGTATAAAACAAAAAGAAAAGATAAAATGTGTTACTTCCCAGCATTTACTACACTTTACAACATTATTTTCTTATGGTTTCATTATTATTATTACTTTTTTTTTCTTCTTTTAATAAACTTACGAAGCCTTCAGGATATTTTACACTTTGCTGTCCAATATAATTTAGTAAACCATAATCAAGGCCAGTGTCCCAGTAGGTTATATTGTCAGATGCCGTTGTTATGTGTTGCCATTGCCTGTCAAAATATGCTCGTTCAGGTTTATATTTGGGCGCCAACAAAAGTTCCTCATTAAGGTACTCCACGTAGTCGTTGTTTATCTTTTGGGCCTCTGCGGTGGAGAGTATTGACATGTCATTGAGCTTCTCAGTGTAGAGATCGGGAACGGTTCTTTAAAGTTGAAAAATAATTTGTTATTTCTATTAGACTTTTTAGGATATTATTTCTATTATAAGGGAGTATGTGAGACACAGATGTGAATATATAGGCGGGGATGTTCAGAAAATTATAAAATTTCATATCACATATGCTGGTGATTTTTTGCTGTTCTGTAATTCTCATGCCTTTTGACGTAAAAAGAAGCAAATGATTCAGTGGTGATTCAGTTGACCGATTAAAAATTACATTATTTTAACAAATTTGTTACACTGAACACAGAGCAGAGTGGTGACAAACTAAAATATACATAAGTACTGATGACGAAATGGTAGCAGTTTCCGAAAACAGCTATACTGCTCTGTTGTGTAACAGCTGTTTTCCACTAAAATGTGTTTTGAAAAAGTGCCTCATAGTCAATTTAGGTTTTTTTTTTGGAAAACGTACGACAATACAAAACGTCTTCAAAAATTTATTCAAATTCTTATTGTAAACCTTCCATATAATTTCTATATTTGTACTATTCGAAATAGTTCCCAAAAACTAATATTCAACTAGTTTGATGATTATAACAAATTTTCTAAATATTCTTAATTAAAAAATTCGAATATAATACAAATTCTTAAATAAAAACAATTAAGAACGTAATATTTGACCGGTTCGAATATGAAATACCCTCCATATATTTAGTAAATAGCAACGCTATTTTGTAGGGGTAATTCGGCGAGGGGTCGTGGAGGAGATATCTTACATTTGCCATAAAATACGAAAAAGTCAATTTTTGGGGTTATTAGGTGTAAAAGAAAATATTTATTTTATAGGGTCATCTGAGGATAAAGGGTGGGGTGGTGGGTCTAGGGCAGAGGACGATCAGACAACATCTCAGCTGCGTTATAAAAGCTTAAAAGTGTAGTTTTTCAGAAATTTAGGCTTAAGTCTCGGTTCGCACTATGAAATTTTCTTTCATGAAATTTCTGAAATTCTCTTTTAAAATTTCACTCGTGTCTGCACACTGAAAGTTAATTTCATGAAACTTAATATTTTTGTTTGTTTACTTTCACATAAAGAATATAAAAATAAAGTAAAATCAATTACGAATTACAATACAAAACAGAATTTCAGTGAACATGAAAGTGTGTACCCGACACCAATCTTCTCTCCCCTCTCACCCACAAACTGCCAATTTCATGAAATAAAATTTCATAGTGCGAACCGAGACTAAGTAATACAATTTCTTAAATATTTACACTATTTTTCATGTAATATGTTACTTTAACGCCCACTAAAGGGGCGGGGTAAAAAAATTTATTTTTCAAGTACAAGTCTTATATCATTTGCTTAACAAAATTAAAAAAAAAAATTTTTAAATTATGTTAGTTTTTAGAGGTTGGTTTAGTTCTTCTTAGGGGAACTTTTTGCCCTCTGGCCCGGTATATACTTATACTAAATTTTAGGGGTCTGGCTCCTTTCGTTTGGACTGAATCCTGATTTCGACAGACGGACGGACATAGATGGATCGTCTTAGATTTCATCACTGATCAAGAATATATATACTTTATGGGGTCTTAGAGAGATATTTTGCTGCGTTATACATGGAATGAGAAAGTGAATATACCCTCCAGTTCTTTTTTTGGAGGGTATAAAAATCCGAAATCTAAATAAAAATTTTGAAGTTAAAAGTACGAGTAATAAAAATATATTCATGGTTAAATAATTCGTGTAAGTCGAAAGCTATTATTAACAAAAAAATTTTTAAAGAAATTGAATGCAACGATAACTTGAACGCAGGGCACACTGATATCAGTGTACCCTGCTTGAACGTATTTGAAAAAGAGACGATCCATTCTTTTTCAAATTTATTAAATGATTAATCTCTATAATAAAATAATTATTTTCTATAATTAATGTTGTTATGAAATTCAAACCATATATAAATATTTGATTTAAAAAATGTTGGGCATGCGCATTTTTAAACTTACTTGCGACTATTTACAATGGCGTAGACCAAGGGATTCGTAAAAGTTGGATCATCCAATTCGTTATGGCCCCAACGACGGAAACAATTCATATCAATAAAAATATCCTTGCGAAATTGACGCTGATAGTCGAATGCTAATTTAGTTACCACTGCAACCATTTCAGGATCATCACCATTGACATGGAAAACAGGCGCCTGAATAGTTTTTGCCAAATCCGAGGAATAGTCCGTTGAGCGACCTCTTTCACCGGGTGTAGTGAAGCCCACTTGATTGTTAACAATCAAATGAATACTGCCACCAATTTCGAAATGTGGCACATAGGCCATATTTAAACATTCCTGATTGATACCCTGACCAGCAAAAGCCGCATCGCCATGTAGTATAATATTTAGTGCGGCAGAGGCAAATGGTTTGTCCTCTGCATCACTAAATGCACCATCTTTCAGAGTCTGCTGTTTTGAACGAGTTTTGCCCATGGCCACAGGATTAGCAGCCTGATTTAAACGTTCGTACAACAATCAGCTTAAAAACATGGACAAATACTATTTAAAAAAAAAAACTTACCTCCAAATGTGAAGGATTCCTCGCCATATTGAAGCGTATAGTTTTACCTGCGACATTCAAATCTTCTGCTACATCTAAATAGTAAATGCAACAACAAAATCAAGCTTTTGCAATATAATTTTTTTGTTTAACGTACTGCAACAGTAGCGACATTTGACAATAAATCATAAAAATCATATAAAGAGTATTTCACATAGCACAGTGGGCCCGCATGTAAATGAAAGTTTTATAAATTGTTAATTTTATCAACGGGCTTAAGTTCGAATCTGCAAGAGTGCAAACCATTTTTTTTTTATATTATTTTATTAATAATATTAATATTATTTTATTAAAAAAAAAAATGGTTTGCGCTCTTGCAGATTCGAACTTAAGCCCGTTGATAAAATTAACAATTTACATAAGAAAGTTCGACTAATAAAAATGCATACATAATGAAAGTTTTATAATTTTTTGTCTTCGACTAGCACTCAGGGGATGGATGACCTCTACATGTGCAATGCATTGTGCTAGAACTAGGAAAATGGGGGCAGGGTAGGGGAAGTAGTGTTTGGGGACATTCGAATTTGAACTTCCTCAAGTTAAAAGTGACAGAGGAAAGACCTCTGCATGAAATTTTTTCCACATACGAACTGTTCGGCCAAAGAAAGAATTCTCTCTGTAATGCGTAGTGCAGTTCAGTGGCAATTCAACTATAAAGGGAGGCGGGTAGCTCGCTATCCTTTTCAGGAAAATTTTAAGACGGGCGCAGTGAAAAGTTAGATATTTAAAATCGGAGTTCAAAATCTTCAAGAAATTGTCTTCTGTCGAAGAAATTCCATTAGAGTTAATATATAAATTTCGTACGATATCGAATGCCATAATTTGCTGCCTGTTTTAAATCTCCAAACGTTTGTAGATATAAGTTATTTAACATTTATTTTATGAAATCGGTCCCACTGTGCGCTGTGATGAAATAAAAAGCAGTCTACTTACGAAAATGACTTATAACATCCGACATGGCTTGACAATCGTCGGGAAATTCTGATTCGCCCCTCAGTTTATGGAAAACTTTTGCTGGTCTCATATTCAACAAAACTGTTTGTAACTCTGTACGTCCACGATGTGGCATGGCTGCAACAATGTTTTTGAGATCAACTGCAAGAACAATAAGAATAGCACCCATATATTATTTATACACTTGGAAACTATTTATGTAACAATGAAGGAAAAGTTTCATTGAGTTTGCTATGGACGTGCATCACAAATTGTAATTTCATTTCATTTTATTCGTATTTTGTTTTCTTAGTTTTGGTTTTTGGAAAGACGAGTCGAGTCCTTTCTGGCAACTGATTAATGGCTGATGTCATAACCTTGAGTTTTGGTTTTAAATTATGAAATTTAATTAAATATAAGCTGCGATATTTTGGAAATTTTATGAATCTATAAATTCCCTTGTCATGGCAATGGCAAAACTCATGTTGCTGTACAAACAACAAACACTTGTTAGATTTTCCATAACTTTGAATAAATTGTGTTACTAAAATTTATTATAGTTTGTAAGGGAACGGTTTACTGAAATACACATAAATTAGAAATATTAATTTCAGGAAAAAGATTGTTGTTATTGTACCATTAGTTAATGTTACTAATTGGATGTGATATAATGAAACTGATTGGATATTTTAAGGTGAAAAACAATAACAAATATAAATAAGCAAAAGATCTATAATATCCCAAGCGGACTCCTGCACAATTATAGATAATTTATGGTTTGTGGGATATATTTTTAATTTTTGTTTGTTCTGCAAACTTGTTTCATTACTAGCATCTTAATTAACTACGGTAAAGAAAAAACAAGTAAAACGTTATATTCGACCGGGTCGAATCTTAAATACCCTTCAAATTTTTAGTAAATAAAAACTCGATGTTTATTCTTATAAAAATTTAAATTTTTATGGCATTTGGCTTAAGCAAAGAAGAAATAAAAATTATTTTAATATGATCGTTTCCAATGTGGTGGGAGGAGCATGACGGAGACACCTTTTCCTCAGCATTGAAACTTATGTATTAATATTTTAAATCAACGTGCAAAAAAGGGACTAAGATAAGTTCAAAATGTTTGACTTGCTGGGATACAATTCCTTTACGACATTTTTGTGACGAATTTTAAAACCCTATACAGGGCCATTCCGAGAAAGGCCTTAATTGTAAAAAGTTAAAAACTAAATTTTCGGGGTAATTAAGTGTAGAACATTTTTTTTTGATAAGGCCATTTAGGGGGCAAAGGAGGATGGAGTTGTAAGGCAGGGGAAGATCAGGAAACATATTACCTTCGTCGTAAAAGCTTATAAATTAAATTTTTAATCAATGTAGGCTTGAGGAATACAATGTGTAACTTCAACGTCCACTAAAGGGGGCGGGGTCCAAAAGTAGACTATATCGTGTTTTTCACAGACGGGCGTATTGGCATTTCACCTTTGCCATACAACACCAAAAAAGTAATTTTTGGGGTAATTAAATGCAAAAAAATTATTTTTTTTATAGGGTCATTTAGGGTGGAAAGGAGGAAAAAAGGGAGGGGCGGGGGTTTGGGCAGAGGAGGATCAGATTACGCTTCAACTTCGTCATAAAAGTTTAAAAATTTTATTTTTAAGGAATGTAGGCTTAAGTAATACAATTTATTAAATTTTTATACGATTTTTGCATATAAGAACGCCCACTAAGAGGTGTGAGGGTCCAAAAATGAATTTTTCTGATTTTCTGAATACAAGTTCAACGCTTTGGACTTTCTTTGAGATAAAAATTTATCATTTGCTTAACAAAATTATAAAACTTTTTTTAAAATTATGCTGGTTTTTTAAAAGTTCTTCTTAGGGGAACTTCTTTCCTTCTGGACCGATTCAGCCCATTTACGAACTTGACCTGTGCTATCCTTCAAAATATATTTATACCAAATTGCAAGGGTCTGGTTCTCTTCGTATGGACTGAATCATGATTTCTGCGGACGGATGGACAGACACGGCCAGATCGTCTTAGATTTCATCACTGATGAATATATATACTTTATGGGGGTCTTAGGGGGATATTTCGCTGTGTTACAAATGGAATGACAAAGTGAATATACCCTCTAATCCTTTTTTGGAGGGTATAAAAATAAGAACATTTTATTTTGTAATTCAAAAATACATACACAGAAATATAAACCTTAAGAAGCCCCTATATACTCGTAGTATAATAATTTTTATTAGCTGATGTTTTTTGTTGTTCTCTTTAATGAAAAATGTATAAGAAAAATATAATATATTTATTTCTTATACTATAACCCCCTTATTCATAAACATTATGAGAGTCTAATAACAGCGTAATAAAACAAAATTTCATATGAAATTTGCTCTATTACACTCTTATAAGCCACTCATAATTTTTATGAATAAGGTGGTAAGAAATTATGTTTTTGTTATTCTTAAACTTCATTAGCCATAACTTGAAAAAAAGAGTCAAATATGTGGAGTAAAATTTTATGTAATCGGTTATGAGCGATAAAACAAAACTTGGATTAATTAACAGTTCAAAAAGGACACCTTAGTTTTTTTTTGTTTGAAAAATTAATGTTCTTTAATTTATTTGAATATAATGGAACAGATGTGATGCACTAAAAGAAATTATTTACCTTGTACACTATTACGCAGTAATTCCCAAAAGAAGGCCAATAAACTTTCGGCCCCTTCACCACCGTACCGCTTAACAGTGGGAAATTTTGCCGCCATAAAATTATCCCAGGCCTGTGATTTAATTAGTAAATCAGCAATTTCCTTGCGATTGTCATTACTCAGGTACTGCTGTGCCTGCAAGTTCAACTGTTCAAAATGCAAAGCCAACCATTCCCGTTCCTCTAAGTTCTGAAATGCATAAGAGGTATACAAAATGATTACAAAATTTCTTGAATTTTGAAACTAGTATTAATACAGTTCTTGTAAATTATTTCTTATTGAATTTTTTATAAATAAAAAAACTGTCTTCATGTTCAATTAATCGACCTAATAAGTGATGATAAACAACAACACTTGTAGCCATGAGTACTGCTGATCAAAATGTAGCAGCTTTCGAAAACTGTGAAATTTGAAGTTACTTCTTTTATTAAATCTCTCTTCAAATATGTATGAAATTATTAAATCTTGGAAATATATATTCGAAGGTCGCTACACTTTTGTCATCAGTACTCATGTGTTGGATTTATTATTACTGCTTAATATTTTCTTTCACTGCTTAAACATCAGCAACTGATTTCCATTTTCACAGAAAATAGAATTTTCACAAACACAAATATGTAATTTCTCTCAGCTGCAAACAATAATTGCGCAAAGCTGAAGAAAAATAGGTTTTCTAATAAAAGGATAATAAATATGTCTTAGCCATGATGAAAGTTATAGAAAAACAGCGGCCTGTATATTACACTCACCTCAACGTATCCGAATTCAGCACTAACTGCTTTGCCACAATAAATTTCTTTTAGTTTAGCTTCCAACTCGCCTACAGTTATTGTTGCTGTGGCGGCAATATTATGGGCGTTGAAGAGACCCTGTGGCTGTACATTGTCCTGGCTTTGAAGACCATAAAATGCAGGATTTAATTCGTCCAAAGAACTGTAAAGGAAACATTAAAACAACCTGTAAGAAATATTTTTATTGTCACATATATTAACCCTTGTATCTATGCACTGCATATATCTATAAATATTGCATTTGTTCCTTTAACCCTATCAGACTAACGCTATTTAATTTCTAAAGCATTTTAATAAATTGTATCAGCAGGATTTTTTATTTATATATTTTGCTTTTATACTCTCCAAAAAGAATTGGAGGGTATGGGCTGAATCGGGCCAAAGGGGAAAAAGTTCCAACAACATAGTTTTTAAAGTTTTTTTTCGTAATTTTGTTAAGCAAATGATATATTTGTATGTTAAAGCAGGTCCAACGCGTTGAATAAAATAAAATAGTTTTTGGACCCCACCCCCTTTAGTGGGCGTTATTATATGCAAAAATAGTGTAAAAATTTAAGAAATTGTTTTACTTAAGCCTACATTCCTTAAAAATAACATTTTTAAGTTTTAATGACGTAAGCAGTTACGAAGTGAAGTTAAATATGTTATGACGTAACGAATAGGCTATCAGTGAAATTTTTTTTTGTATGAAAATCCATATTTCTATACAAAATAATTATGGGAGTGTCTTCTATCCCATACATCATTTTGTATATACTGGCAATCCATGCTAACTCCTTATTTGGCCACATGGGCCAAAATACCTCCAGGATCACACACACTCTCATGGCCTGTAAATTGACCTTTCATGGCATGTAAATATTTTTACAAATTCAATTCAGCTATTCTGACTGTTGTGTGTGATAGAATACATCGCCATAATCAATTTTTATTTACTGGCAATGCATGCCAGCTCCTTATTTGGCCCCTGGGGGCAAAATCCCTCCAAAATCACACACACTTTCATGGCCTGTAAATTGACCTTTCATGGACTGTAAATATTTTCACAAAATGCTCAAAAAATTTATTAAATATGAATTTTCATAAAAAAACTTTACTGTTTGCCATTTCGTTACGTCATAACATATTTAACTTCACAGCTAAATACGTTATTTCGTAACTGCTTACGTCAAAACATGTTTAACTCGGCGTATTTATCTTCACTCACATAATAAATTTTACATTTAATTACGCCAAATATTTATTTTTGGAGTCTTATGGCAAAGGTGAAATGTCTCACCAACGGCCCTTGCCAGAGAGACCCCAAAAATACATATTTAATGCTCTTCAAAAACAATTAGACCACATAAAGTATACATATTGTTGATCAATGATGAAGTCTAAGACGGTTTAGCAAATCCCATACGTTCGTCTGTGGAAAACATGATGTAATCTATTTTTGGACCCCGTCCCCTTCAGTGGGCGTTGAAGTACGATATTATATAAAGGAACTCTGTCGCACCCAGTTGAACATTTTAAATTTACTTACTAAATATTTGGAGCTAATTTAAAATTCTACTAAAAGTATTTTTATTTCCACTATTTAGTGTCTTTTTCCCCCCAAAGTATGATAAAATCGGTACAGCAGTCAAAATAAAAATCTCAAATTAAAACAAAAAGTAATCAATTCGGATTCAATTATATGAAAGTTTGAAATAATATCTTCGGTTATTCTAAGAAATTTTGCCTAAAGATTTCCAGATGATCTGCATTATATTTATAAGCCAAAAACATTAAACTGTATCTTTTTTTTTTTTTTTAGGAGTAGGACCAGCACTCAGGGGATGTCCCCTATATATGCAATGCATTGCACTGGAACTGAAAATGAGGGGATAGTATTGATACAGATGAGGAAAGATGAGAAGATAGACAGTTGTTTTTTTTTCTAGCTATTTTAACCTTTTACTTCCAGTGATCAGTACTATGCCTTCATCACTTAAA
The DNA here is from genome assembly GCA_951800035.1 of Linnaemya tessellans. NCBI lineage: Eukaryota > Metazoa > Arthropoda > Insecta > Diptera > Tachinidae > Linnaemya > Linnaemya tessellans. The sequence goes on along the minus strand of OX637532.1, from coordinate 151,904,282 downwards.
ACAGGCTGGCAACAACTAATACAACCACGCACTAATGCTGATCAGAAGAATTCAACACAATATTTCATGACTCAGCTGGGGCTCGAACTCAGGACTCTCCGCTTCATAGTCTCGTGTTCTACTTCTTCAGCCAACAGCACCCACAAACGTCAATATGATGTAGATTTTTTTTCTTTGTTTGAATTGAAAACCAAAAATTTGTTTTTATATTGCAAACAGTTCTATGAATCTCTAAAGTGTAGGCGTATACGTTACATACTCTTATTGGAAATTCTATATCACGTATGCGTTGCAGTGCTGCCAACTTTTTACTCTCACCCAATCAATGTTATTTAAGCATTAAAAAACTATTTATGTGAAAATAAAATAATATGTAGATGTAATATTAGAAACTGGCTTTTTACTCAATTTACAACTACTTATTAATAATCTATAAATACAAAATGCATATATTTTTGAATTTAGTAATATAAATATTAAAGTTTCTAGGCATTGGTTAATCGTTAGTCGAAGATAGATAGGAGCTCAGTGCATTTTATATACTAGTTTCAGCTGTTAACTAATCAAACATCTGAGTATTTAAAACAAGTTCGGTTTGCACAAACTAATAATATTACTATTGTATTGGCAAATACGATACAAACTAAAAAAGATGTTTGGTAGTATTCAGACTTATAAAAACAGCTGTTCAATTATATTAATAATATAATTGAAAAAAAGGTCGAAGATTTTGATGTCAAATTATTTTTAAATGAACTTAAATAAATATCATGGTGGAATAAATATAAAGTGGCAGCGCTTTACCAGATGCCAGTTTTTTGCTCAACCCATGGTGAGCCTACATTGATGTCAAATTTTTGTGTACGACAAGTGCTTCTTGTGTTTGTATATGTGAGCGTCGCTAGTAATTGGACATGTGTACAGCACTTTAATGTGTTTTATTGCTATAAATTTTGACGTGGGCCATGACTTTACACAAACAAAAATTCCCTTGGTTGTTGTAATGTTGTATTCGTACTGACACTTTATATTTGTTTCACCATGATATATATGCCAATCGTCTTTTGTTACATTTTCTGGCACCACAAAGGGTTAAACAGTGCCTTGTTATATTTTTGGTTTCATAAAAATTTCTTACTAAAAAGAAGTTTACATTTTATATTGTTGCATGTCGTGCAAATAATATAAAGATATACGAACAAAGAAGGAGACAAAAATGAAAATAAAAAAAGAATCAACAACTATGAATAATAAACAAATCCTTTCGTTTTTATTAACATTTTCATTTTGGCCAAGTTTAAATGGGAATAATTGTTAGCTTATGCAGCGTTTTTTCCTCACATTATTCTCAATACTATTCATTCTCTCTCTTTGTCTTGTGTTTTCTTTTTTATTTATTCAGATTTTTGTTGTGTTTTGTTTTGTTTTGTTTATTACCTTTGTTGACTTCTGATGCTTATGGGATTTACGGCTGCCAATTTGTGGCCATATTTGCGATAAGCTTCCACCCAACGATATACATTGCCTTGGGCATTTCTTGACTGCAGCACATCTTCCGGTACTGTTTGCAGGATGGCACAAATGAAAACAAATAGCAGGGTGATGTATGCATGTAAGTGTGTTTGTGCAAAGGTATTTGTTTTGTAAAGGAAAACAAAATGTTGCAAATAAAACAAAAAGAAAAGTTAAAATCATGGTTAAAATTTTTAATGAATTGTATTTATGCCAGTTGTGCAGGTGTTGGCATGCAGTATAATGAAAGCTATAAATTTTGTTGTTAAATGGCATGATATTTTACAGGCATGGCAATATATATTTTTCTAAAGTCACTTTTTGTAACATTTACTTATAACAAAGTTTCACATTTATCAAAAACTTTTAACAATTTCCTTCGTCTTTGTTAGCATTACTTTAGTTTTTTTAGTTGTTATTAAATTACTCTTCATTAATAATTAAACTTTTCTTAGCTGCTCTTAGCCTTCAAGGGCGAAAGTAGGCGAAATTAGATTATTTCCAAAAAATCTACGTATGTAAACATGTAAGTATGTAGGTTCTATTTTCTAACGCTAATTCTATCTTCTCTTTGACAACAATGTTTATGTCTAAGGGCATACACAATCCATTCAATATGTTAGAAAATGTATAAAGTTGGTTATTAAGTTTGCAACTTCTACGATAATAATACCGTGGGTCAAAATTGCATAGATTGGACATAACGTTTCTTATATATGTGGACATTTCTATACCCTCCAAAAAAGAATTGGACGGTATATTCACTTTGTCATTTCGTGTGTAACGCAGCGAAATATCCCTCTAAGATCCCATAAAGTATATATATTCTTGATCAGTGATGAAATCAAAGACGATCTAGCAATAACGATTCAGTCCAAACGAAAAGTGCCAGATTCTTGAAATTTGGCATAAATACATACATTTTGAAGGGTAGCACAGGTCAAGTTGGTAAATGGGCTGAATGGGGCTAGAGGGAAAAAAGTTCTCCTAAGAAGAACTAAACCATCCTCTAAAAATCAACATAATTTTCACAGTTTTTATACCCTCCAAAAAAGAATTTGGAGGGTATATTCACTTTGTCATTCTGTTTGTAACGCATCGAAATATCCATCTCATACCCCATAAAGTATATATATTCTTGATCAGTGATGAAATCTAAGACGAACTGAGCATGTCCGTCCGTCCGTCCGCCTGTGGAAATCACGATTCAGTCCAAACGAAAAGAGCTAGACTCTTGAAATTTGGCATAAATATATTTTGAAACTTAGAGCAGGTTAAGTTCAAAGATGGGTTAAATCAGGCAAGAGGGGAAAAAGTTCCCCTAAGAAGAACTAAACCAACCCAGAAAAAACAACATAAAATTTAAAGTTTTTTGGTTATTTTGTTAAGCAAATGATATATTTTTATGTCAAATACGGTCCAACGCCTTAAACTTGGAGCCATAAAATAAAATAAAAATATTTTTTGACCCCGCCCACTTTAGTGGGCGTTATTATAGGCAAAAATAGCATAAAAATTTAACAAATTGTTTTACTTAAGCCTATATTCCTTAAAAATAAAATTTACTTTAATGACGAAGCTGAGACAAAACCTGGTACTACTCTGCCCTACCCCCTCCTACCCCTTCGCCCCCTAAATGACCCTACCAAAAAATTTTTTTTTTAAATTTTGTATATAATCATCCCAAGCATTTATCTTTAGAGTTTTATGACTGCCTGTTGCTGCCCTACCCCCTCCTTCCCCTTCGCCCCCTAAATGACCCTACCAAAAAATTTTTTTTTTTAAATTTTGTATATAATCATCCCAACCATTTATCTTTAGAGTTTTATGACTGCTGATTTCAGCTCTACCCCCTCCTCTTCCTTTGCCCCCCAAACGACCCTACCAAAAAAAAAAAAAGTTTTTTTTAAATTTTGTATATAATCATCCCAAGCATTTATCTTTAGAGTTTTATGACTGCCTGTTTCTGCCCTACCCCCTCTCCCCCTTTGATCACTAAATGACCCTATCAAAAAAAGAAATTTTAATTTTGTATATAATTATCCCAAGTATTTATTTTTAGAGTTTTATGACAAAGGTGAAATATTTCCCCCACAGCCCTTGCCAGAGCGACCCCGCCAAAATACAGTTTTTATACCCTCCAAAGAGAATTGGACCCTATAAAGTAAATATGTATATTCTTGATTAGTGATGAAGTTTAAGACGGTCTAGCAATGCCCATACGTTCGTCTGTGGAAAACATGATATTGTCTATTTTTAAACCCGCCCCCTTCAGTAGGCGTTGACGTACGATATTATATATAGGAACTCTGGGCCACCAAGTTAAACATTTTAAATTCATTTACTAAATCATTGGAGGGTATTTAAGATTCGACCCGGTCGAATATAACGTTTTTACTTGTTTTTTGTAATTTTGTTAAGCAAATGATGTATTTTTATGACAAAGAAGGTCCAAAGCGTTGAACTTGCAGCTAGAAAATCAGAAAATTCCATTTTTGAGTAACGCCTCCTTTAATGGGAGTTGAATTAACCTATTACATGGTAAATAGTGTAAATATTTAACAAATAGTGTAAATATTTAACAAATTGTATAATTTAAGATTACTTAAAAATTAATTTTGTTTTCTAATTTTGTTAAGTAAATGATATATTTTTATATCTCTTTAGTGGACGTTGAAGTAACATATTATATGGCAAAATAGTGTAAATATTGACCAAATTGTATAATATAAGCCTATATTCCTTAATCTGATCTTTCCTCTGATCTTCTTCTACCCTAACCTCCCCTACCTTTGCCCCCTAAATGACCCTATAACTTTTTTTTTACACTTAATAACCCCAAAAATTTTCTTTTCTGTGTTTTATAGCAAAGGAGAGATGTCTCCGCCACGGCGTCTCCCGGAAAGATGCCTACAAAATAAAGTTTTTATTTACTAAAGATTAGGAGGGTATTTAATATTTGATCCAGTCGAATATAACGTTCTTACTTGTTTCTATTACTTTGCATGTAAAACTAATATTTTTATATGAATTATAATTTTTTGCAATATTGCCGACGACAGGTGGTGCTGTTACTCTGCTCTTTAGGACATGATAGTGTCCATCGCTGCCACTTATAACCACTAACCAGTGCTGTACCTTCATCCCTGAAATAGGGTGACAGCAATTAACACAACCACGCACTAATACTGATCAGAAGAGGACGAGACACTAGAGCACTACTTGTGCTACTGTCCAGCTTTTAGCCAAGTCAGAAGACGAACACTTAATCAGGAGATTATACAGGAGATAGAAGTTCTTAGGGGATCTGATTGGAAAGACTTAAGGAAGTACATTGAAGAAACTAGGTTCTTGACGTAATCAAACTCAGAGGTTTCCATGGTATCGGTGGAGGCTCCCTACAGTGGCATGGGAACTCCTTATTATAGAGCGCACAACAGGCCTATGAGGCCTAAGTGTAATCCAGGACGGATTGGGATGCTTATGCCCCTCAACCTAACCTAACCTAATACTGATCAGAAGAATTTGAAACCATTTTCATGACAGAGCACGGAGTCGAACTGGGGACTTTCCATGATGAAATAAATACAAGGTGGCAGTACTACGGTAACAAATACGACATTACAGCAACCAATTTAATTTTTGTTTTGTGTAAAGTCATGGTCTACGTCAAAATTATAGCAACAAATTACTAATGACGCTCACATATACAAACACAAGGAGCATTTGTTGTACACAAAAATTTGACATCAAAGTAGACTCATGGGTTAAGCAAAAAACTGTCACCTGGCATAGTGCTGACTCCTTATATTTATTTCACCATGGGACTTTATTCTTCACATTCTTATGTTAACTGCTTCAGCCAACAGCTGATTTAAGAATGAAATTTAAATTAATTCAATATATTTATATATGTATATCTGGAGTAAAGACCGAGACACATAGAATCCGTCATACGTTATACGTCGCCTTTTTCAACTGACAGCTGAATGTGACAACTCACATAAGAAAGCATGTATTTGCTTTCTTATGTGAGTTGTCACATTCAGTACTTCTGCGTCAAAGCAAAGTACGAAAGTTGGCCAACTTTTAACTTTTGACGTACGTTGAATACTTTGACGAAATCGATGAGTTATTCAAATTGTTTTAATTAATTTTTAGTATTGTGTGTTCCGGAAAAATTAAATAATATACAAAAAAATTTTATAAAATATATAAAGTTAACATAAATAAATAAAATTTAATATCCGTCAACAAAGTACTCATTGTGCCAGCCTTTTCCGTCAGTACGTTCATGTCAGTTGAAAAAGGCGACGTATAACCTATGACGGATTCTATGTGTCTCGGCCTTAAGACTTTATTTTCTGGTGTCAGTTGTCATTACATATTTAAAAAAATGTTTACACATTATTCTAACAAATATTCCCATACCTGACCTCAATACAACTATTTGAAACACATTCAAAAATTCAATCATTTATTTGGCAGATATTTTTGTATAAAATATAACAACAAAATATACGAGTATATGAACACGTTATAATTGTACGATTAGACAACGGATATGGCGCGTCATGACGTTAGTGCGAGCTTGTGAATAGAAAAGGCTTTTTGCTACGCATTTCTTTAAATTAGAGACATTAAGGAAATATATAACTTGCCAATCTATGCTATCTTTGCCAGCAATTTAGCTCATTTTCTCATTCCTCGAATATTTAAGCAATTGACTAGTGGCTGCCTTCCGCAAAAAATCTGATCACTAAAACTATATAAATGGCCTGTGTTCTTATTAAATGGGCCCTGTTATCTAAGTGGCGTAGTTTTTTATCAAAAAACTGTACTCGCAATTTACTTTCTAATTTATTTTAAACTTTATCTCGTTTAATAGTTTTAACTTTTTAGTTTTATATTTTATTGTTAAGCTGCCTGCTTCCAGGCTATTTTCTCTTTAATCTTTGCCTTTGATCTGTTGTTTTGTGTTTCTTTTCCAAAAGTTATTGTGGAAAACCATTGAGTTCTTAAGTGGTTTTTCTTTAATTTTTTTAACTCAATTTTATTTTTTTTAGTAGTATTGCTGGTGTTTTTTCAATTTGTCGCTTTGCATGTTAAATCTATTGTACATTTAGTCTTTTGTGTGTATTAGTGTATTAAGGAGGGTATTCATTTTAATAAAAGTTTTCAAATATTTGTTTAGACAAATAATACAAAATTATATTTTGCAAATTATACGAATAATCGAGTAATATTTGATATTTCATTTGAGTTATTCAATTGCTTAGAAAGCCCTTTTCAACTGACACACAGTGTAAATGACACACAGTGTAAAACGGTGTTCTTAAAAGACAAAATGGTTAAATAATTTATTTAGTAAATCGTTAAGAACAACTTTAAGATATAATTTATTAAAAAAAACCTTTTTTAATTAGTTTAAATTTAAATTAGTTAATCTTAACTTTATATATATGTCATAGGAATTTTTAATGAACATTTCTAAGCTAAGCACCACTGTGCAGCATTAATTAACGTTGGTATTAAAGGACAAATCATGTACATTTTCATAATTGTGTTTGCTGTTGTTGAACAAATCTTCGTAAAAACGTTAGAATAATAATAAAATGTTCGTAAAAGTATTCACTCAAGTTATTCGATTAATATACCCAAGTCATTCCAAGTTATTTTTAGTGAAAATTAGAAAGGATTTTATATTGAATAAAATTTGCTGATGAATCAGTAAAATATTGCAGGAGTGAATACTCTAGTATTAGGCCAATTGAACTCCTTCATTTTAACCTGAAAAATATAATTTTCAGGTTAAAATGTTTCTTGAAGTGATGAGATAATTTTTTTTATTAAATAACAACAAACTAAGAAAAGTATTAAACAGAACTCAATAGCTTTTTAAGTGGTTAACTGCTGCATGTATGTGTGTATTGCTGATTTTTATAATTTAAACAATAATATTATGCTAAATAATTTTATTATCAAATCGCTTAATTTCTTATCTTTTAATTATAAAAATTATAAAGAAATATAATGAACAAGAAAACTCTTGTATAAGTTAAAGTTGGCGTAGAAAAATGTCCAAAAATGACATTAAAAAAAACAAGGAAGAACGTCATATTCGACCGTGTCGAATCTTAAATACCCTACTATGTTTACTAAATTAAAATTCTATTTTGTAGGGGTCACTCCAGGAGGCGTCGTGGGGAAGATATCTCAGCTTTGCCATAAAACGTTAAAAAGTCAATTTTCGGTGTTATTAAGTGAAAAAAAATTTTTTTTCTCTTTGATAGGGTCATTTAGGGGGCAAAGGTGTAGGGAGGATAGGGTAGAGGAAGATCAGAGCACATCTCAGCTTCGCTATAAATTTTTTAAGGAATGTAGGCTTAAATTATTTTATATTGTTCATATATTTACACTATTTTTCCATGCATTACTTCAACGCCCACTAAACGGAGCGGGGTCCAAAAATGGGTTTTCTGATTTCCTGACTGCAAGTTCAACGCTTTCGACCTTCTTTGACATAAAAATATATCATTTGCTACACAAAATTAAAAAAAACTTTAAAAATCATATTATTTTTTAGAGATTGAGTTAGTTCTTCTTAGGGGAACTTTCTTCCCTCTGCCCCGATTCAGCCCATTTATTAACTATACCTGTGCTACCCTTCAAAATATATTTATACCAAATTTCAAGGCTCTGGATTGCTTGGACTGAATTGTGATTTCCACAGATGGTCGGAGGGAGATGGATGGATCGTCTTAGATTTCATAACTGATCAAGAATATATATATACTTTATGGAGTCTTAGAGGAATATTTTGCTGCGTTACACACGGAACGACAAATTCTATTTTGGAGGGTATAAAATAATAGAAGTTTAGCTAAGAGATCGTCAACTCAGATACACTTTTAACGGTAACGGTAGAGATACGCTTATTCAATTTAAAACAGTATTTAAGCAGCAGTCATATTAATTTACGCTCTCGGTTGCTAACATCGGCTGAAGCTAAGTAAACTTTACTCTATTTGAGTATAAAATGTTTGTGGGGTGATGTTAAGGTCGTTTAGGAAACCAGTGAAAGTGTTTTTGCTGTAGAAAAAAGTTTCATCTCAAAAGTCTCAATACAACAGACAAATTTTAATATATTTTTACTTAAGCATGATAAAATTAAGTAAATAAATAAAATGTTTAAAAGTCAAATGCTAATAAAATTGGAAATTAAATAATTAACCTCCATGTGTGTCCTGAGTTCACCACGAGTAGATTAATATATAATTTTGCTTAAATATATTTTATGAAAAACTTTTTCACCACAAATATTCTTATTAAAGATTAAAAAAACAGGCAAAAATTAGTTGCAGCTCAAAAAGATTAAAAGCAAATTTGATATCAGAAGCACGAAAACAAAGAGAAAATGATGTGTTATCAGATGATATTTTTATAGAAGCATTGATTAGATTTCTTAGTTGTGACAATTTTCGTTTGTGTGTTGAATTAAAATGTTTATGACTGCATACATATGTGAATGAATTTATTACAATTAATTCAATACTTAAAAAAATTTTTTTTCGGAATTACCTTTGTAGACACGTGCCGCTCTAGGCCGGTAACCGAAGACGCCCTGTTCACTATGATAATAACAGCGTTGCTGCAATTGTTGCACCCACAGAGATTTGTTGCAAATATTTCGTATCATATTTTTTTTATTTATTTCAAGTTTCAAGTGTATCTTTCGTACGCAAGAAATGTGCTGTCATTTATTATGTATAAACTGACACTGTTATTTATCTTAAGTTAATTTTTGTTGTTATAACCCACTTAAATTTAATTTATTCCACGCGGCAAACATCGAACCATATTCCCCCGGAGCCACAACAATACTGATTATGCTCAACGATTCTATTATTAATTTATTAAACGCACAATACGAATCAACTGATAACATAAAAAATATCAAAATAGAGAAATTTTACAGCTAAACAAGATTTTATAAAGCTCTTGGTGCTCAGTTTTCTCAATATCAATTCTCACTGAATTACAAATGATATGGTGACATGGAAATCTGACTTGCCATATTTGCTTTTAATTTTTATTTTATTTTTATAATTAAAAAATCCGTTAAATTGAATATGACTGTTTTGATTACAACTTTTGTCGTCTCTTGCACGACTTTAACCCCTGTATTCATAAAATTTAAAATGAGTTTGAAATGTATTTAAATAAAATTTTTTCATACAAAGTTTTCTTAAAACAGACTTCAAATACGTTTATTTTATGAATATGGGCGTAAGACTTTAAGAGAATTAGAAAAATTTGAATCGGCATTTATTCTATGTGTTTGTTTATTTTAAAAATATCAAATATTGTATAAAAAAAATAACTAAAACTTTATTTGTGTTTAACTTTCTATTTGGTAATTTCACTTCAAATCCAAACTTTATAATTATTCCAGAGTTTCAGCAATAAAGCTCAAACAAATTTACCAAACGTAGATTATGTACAAGAAATTTTATATGATTAAAATTAATTTATAATTTTCTAACATATAAAAATGGTGCCATATATTTTTATTCTACTACTGCCTACCAGAGAACGGCACTCTACTTGCTGTGTACCAGAGAACGGCATAGGCTGACTGCATATTATTTTATTTTTTCGTCGTCACAGTTAAGTTTCATGATTGGCTTTAGTTCAACTTTAGAAAAATTGTGATTTTACTCAACACCGAAACTGATACACATACGAGGTCTGTTCAAAAAATAAGGTGACTTTTTATTTAAATACTTTGTATCGAATTGGGGCCAAATTACGGCATTCGATATCGATCAAATTTGTATATAAATTGTATAGAAATTTTGTTTCGAATCGAATGCCGTAATTTGGCTCCTGATCAATTTCTTTTTCCAATATCGAAGCAGTTGTGATATGAACTTTTTGTCATATCTTTGAGCTGTCCCAGCAATTCAGTTTTAATCTTTGGAACATGAAACAATTACAGTAGGTGAATACAATGACCGTCATGAGAAGAGTTTTTAAAGCAAAATTCAATAATTTTGTAACAAATTTCAGAGTAGTTAAGCCGACATTCTCAGCAACTTCTTTAATAGTAATTCGACGATTCTCAACAACAATTTTTAAAACTTTCTCAGCATTTTCATATGTTGTTGGTGTGCATGAGCATCCAAAACGGGCGCCATTATATAAATCTTTTCGGCATTGCTAGGAAAGCTTGTATCACTTATGAAAATTTCTCAGAACCGCAGTACAATCACAACTGCCAGCCTAATTCTATTTTAAACAAAATTTTATACAAATTCTTTGATTCTTTTTTTGCGACAGTGAAATATCGTCGAACACACAAAAAACCGCTTATAAAAAAAAAATAAAAAAAATGGACGGTATATTCACTTTGTCATTCCGTGTGTAACGCAGCAAAATATCCCTCTAAGATCCCATAAGGTATATATATTCTTGATCATTGATGCAATCTAAGACGATCTAGCCATGTCTGTTCATCCGTCCGTCCATCTGTGGAAATCACTATTCAATCCAAACAAAAAGAGCCAGACCCTTGAAACTTCGTGTGAATATATATTGAAGGTTAGCACAGCTCAAGTTCGTGAATGGGGTAAGTCGGGCTGGAGGGAAAACAGTTTTCCTAAGAAGAACTAAACCATCCTCTAAAAAACCACATCATTTTAAAAGATTTTTTTTTGCAATTTTGTTAAGCAAATGATGAAAGAACTTGCAGCTAGAAAATCCGAGAAATCTATTTTTGGTTTCCGCCCCCTTTAGTGGGAGTTGAACTTACAATATGTAAGTCCATGAAAAAATGGTGTAAATATTTAACAAATTGAATAATTTAAGCCTAAATTCCTTAAAAATTAAATTTTAAAGATTTTATGACGCAGCTGAGATGTTCTCTGATCTTCCTCTGCTGTACAGTCCCTCCACCTTTGCCCCCTAATGACCCTATAAATATTTTTTTTACTCTTAATAGCGCCAAAAATTTAATTTTTAGGGTTTTATGGCAAAAAAGAAATGTCTCTCCCACCTTCCCCTCCCGAAGTGCCCTCTACAAAATAGAGTTTTTATTTACTAAATATTTGGACAGTGTTTAAGGTTCGAATATGTTCGTATAAGATATTGATTTCATACACAAACTTGATTTTAATATAAAAACATATATTTCGGAGTTATAGCAATTTTAAATGAAATTTAAAATATTAATTTCGTATAAAACAAACAAACCACTGACTATAATTATATTTCACCATAAGTGAACTTCACCCGATTCCTTTTTACGAGTGTCTTTACGGAGAAGAAGTTAGCGGAGTAGCGGCGCATAGCTTCTCCACCGGCATCCGATATATAACCTGTAAATGAATCACTTATTATTTTTAGTGTGTTTTTAGTAAATCTCATTCTTTTAAGTATCAGAAAGACATTTATTAAGATCTATCATGCGGATACATTTCACCTAAAATGACTCACTTCTCACTTTTCATTTTGTTTCCAAAATCTACTTCCGGCAATAAAAAAGTTCCTATTAAATAAGACTCTCCAATGCAAATAGAGTCACAACAAACAAAGAGTACGAATTGGTTTTAAATTTATAAAAACATTTTAATACGAATCGTAGTTAAGAACTACAAAACATTTCGACGATAAGATAACGGGAAATTTTTATCGATAAAAAACAAGTGACAATAAAGCCCATGTACGGGTAATAGATACCAGGTAATTTTAGTCCGAAACTAACGGTGGAGCTGTGTTAACGTATTTTCCAATTAACGGTAATGTAAAGTAACAAACAAGAGAGCAAATAAATAAAAAAAAAAATAGTGAATATACAGAAATACTCATAATTTTATCTGGCTGATAAGAAAATATAAATGCACAAACTGATTACGCTGGATGATTTTTTGTTAAATTTACTAAAAAAAGACTTTAAACAAATAATTTGTTAATATTAATTGCAAATGATGATGTCATTTACGACATATTAACGAAACATTCCGAAAGTGATTAATTCTCTTTTTGCTTTTCCAATTTTAGTGAAAATTTTAACTACAGCTTTATATATTTGAAAAAAAAAACGAACCATAAATATAACGAAAAGAAAAAAAACATATCGAATTCAATTAATCGATTTAGCTCAGAATTAAACAGTGATGCGTTTTAAACTATTTTTAGCCAGTTTACTGGCTTGTGGCTTTATGGCTTACGCTATTGCCAATGAAAATATTTCCGCCGAAACCGAAAGTATTGCAACATCTGCTAAAACAAACAAAGATAAAAATGTTAAAGTAAAACAAAACTCAGATACAGAGTTGCACAAAAATAGAGATGTGGAAATGTTTGAGATTTTAGAAGATCCCAAACCGAAAAAGAAACCAAATTTAATAACTCCTGCCAATAACAATTCGATTACATTGCAACGTTCTGGGGCCTTGCAAATGTTTGATGACTACCTGGGCGAATTGGGTTATGAAGTTACGGATAATGGCTATAATTGGAGTGAGTATGAATATATGTTTTAGCACAATGCTTTCATGTATAAAAAAGAAAGATTAATAATAATATTTTTAAAGATTTTTCATATAAATAATAAAGTATGTTTTCTTTCTGCATTTTATCTTAATAATTTTTCAAAATTATTATTAAAGATTTTCCATACAAACAGTTAAGTACGTCTACATGTCTGCATTTTATTGGCTCCTTTCGGAATTAATTTCAAGTCTACTTATGATTTAATGTAAGATACAGTACAATGCTGGCATATAGAATATAAATATATATATATATATATATATATATATATATATATATATATATATATATATTTTGAATAAAATCTATTGAGACAATCATCCCTATTGTGAATAAGAAGTGGTATTTGTTTACGTGAAATTTTTATTCCACTCGAAGGGAAAAATGGTACCGTGAATATCTCGTGAAAAATTATTCCCGCTATCATTTCTCAGTGATTGTAAAAAGCTGAAAACAACATGAAAAATCAAAAAATTTTGTGTTGAAAAATTTACATTTATGTAATAATTTAAAAAAATTTTAAAAAGTAGGGCTAAATATTTAGTGCTAAAATAGTTTGGATTATATTTTGTAAACCGAAGAAAACAAATTAAAAATATTCTTAATGTTTAGAAATGGAGCCATAAGTTTTACACAGATGCAGGCAATTGATTTGTTATAAAACATATCAGTTTGTGTCTTATTAACGGATCTTTCCCCTAAAATAAAATTTATAGACTCTAATATTCGAATTATAATGGAAAATACTTAAATTTTCTGCTCTATTTCTCACCAAAAACTAAGTGAATAAATTAAAGGGGATAAAACCATTCACAATACGGAAAATTTAATTTCATCATAAAATCATTCCCGGGGAATTTTTTCATGATTGCAATTTTAGGGAAAAGGGAAAAATTATTGATGATAGGAGTGAAGAAATTAAAGGGAAAAGTGGAAAACATCGCGGGAAAAAATCATTCACGATAAGGGAAACTTAATTTCAGCATGAAATCATTCACGGGGAACTTTTTCATGATTGCAATTTTAGGGAAAAGGGAAAAATTATTGATGATAGGAGTGAAGAAATTAAAGGGAAAAGTGGAAAACATCGCGGGAAAAAATCATTCACGATAAGGGAAACTTAATTTCAGCATGAAATCATTCACGGGGAACTTTTTCATGATTGCAATTTTAGGGAAAAGGGAAAAATTATTGATGATAGGAGTGAAGAAATTAAAGGGAAAAGTGGAAAACATCGCGGGAAAAAATCATTCACGATAAGGGAAACTTAATTTCAGCATGAAATCATTCACGGGGAACTTTTTCATGATTGCAATTTTAGGGAAAAGGGAAAAATTATTGATGATAGGAGTGAAGAAATTAAAGGGAAAAGTGGAAAACATCGCGGGAAAAAATCATTCACGATAAGGGAAACTTAATTTCAGCATGAAATCATTCACGGGGAACTTTTTCATGATTGTAATTTTAGCGAAAAAATTTAGAGGGAACATTATTCATGATAGGGATGAATATCTCAAATTAATAAAATTGAATTTACAGCTTAAAGTAAAGGGTCCGCCAAATAACTTTTTTTTGAACATGCTATAAAAAAAACTACTGAATATTTTCTGAAATTTCTATTTTTATTTTAAAGTACAATCCTTCCGGTTAATAATGGAAAATAATTTCATTCAAATGGCTGCCTCGGCTGGCCATCCAGTAGCCTACACGATCGGTCCAATTTTTAAGCACATTATCGATTGTGTGCAGCTGTATTTCACCAATGGCTTCACGAATATTGTCTTTTAAAGCGTCAATTGTCTCTGGCTTGTCGGCGTCACACTTATCTTTGACGGTACCCCACAAATAATAGTCCACCGGTGTCAAATCGCAGCTCCGAGGTGGCCAAACGACATCAGCTCTGCGGCTGATAATGTGATCTTCAAAAACAGGGCGCAAACCATCGAGTGTAGCTTCGGCTGTGTGGCACGTAGCACCGTCCTGTTGAAACCAAATGTTGCCAATATCCTCCTCTTCAATTTTTGTGAACAAAAATTCGTTCAACATGGTCCGAAAACGATCGCCATTGACTGTAACGGCCACTCCTTGCTCATTTTCGAAGAAAAATGGCCCAATTATGCCTCTGGACCAAAATGCGCACCAAACAGTAACTCGTTTTGGGTGAGTCGGCTTTTCAAAGTATGCGTGCGGGTTTTCTGTGCCCCAAATGCGACAATTTTTTCTTGTTTACGTACCCACCAAGATCAAAATGAACTTCATCTGAAAAGATGATTTTTTTTTTGGCAAAATCGGCATCTTCTGCAGGCCCACTTAGCGAAGCGTTGTTCAAGCGTATACACAACCATATTCGTTCAGCGGAAGGATAAAACTAATTATCTGTCAAATCAGACATGAGCTTGCTGTTACCATTCACGAAATAAGCACTAGTTGAAAAAAAACCTTTAGATGGTGGACCCTTTATTTCTAAAGTGTGGTGTCGATTAACAGAACTGTACTCAGTCGTACTTTTTCATTAACTGAGATTTTTTCTGAAAAAAAATTATTTAGGCAAGTGAACATCAGCTAATTAAATAAAAATATAATTTTCGTATCTAAATATTTAAAAAAATTGCAAAATTTGGCTACGATCAGTATGAAGAGGGTGGTGCCATTTTGTCAGCGACAATGGCTTTTGGCCCATAATTGTTTTCCCCATTTCTATAATTAAGATTCTTATCAAAATTTATTCATTTTTGTTGCGCTAGAAAACATGACTCAGAATTTAAAATATGTATTAATTTTTATATAAAGCCTAGTACTTTGAATTTGTGAAAAATGTTGCGCAACATCAGTTATTTCAGTTTCAGTTTTTTCCTTTTTAATTGAAATTATGTTTTTCATTTTCAATGAGAAAATTTTTAGTTTCAAAAAATTATAATAACATTCATGTTATTTCACATGTTTTTCATAATTAAAACAGAGTACTAGTCTAGCAACATTTTTCCACAAATAATTCAATTGAATATTTTTTGTATGGGTTCTGTCAGAATTTCACATGAAATTTGAAATAGAGTACTAGGCTTAAAAGTAAAATTTTCATACGAATATATATTTGTAATACGTGTTTGCTTCACTATATTTGTTAACATGACTGTGACCTAAATCATTACTAAAATGCTACAAAATCAGCTTACAAAACAAGTACATTTTTTCGTAAAGTAACAAATTAATTGTACATGAGAGTATTCATATTTGTTAATTTGTCTTATCTTATCAGTTTCATTCTAACTTCTTGGTATCGATATTGGTGGCATGTGTATGAATGTTTAGCAGACTCGTTGTAAAATATCAAGTTGAAAGAAGAAATATCACTTCCATATACAAAATAGTCAAAATAAGCAGGCACTTTATAAACGTTTGAATAGCAGTATTCATTCGAATAAGAATAAAAAGCAAATATATCCTAAAATATAAAAAGTAAAAACTTTATATTCGATCGGGTCGAATCCTAAATACCCTCCATATATTTACCCCGGTATTCATAAAAAAATGAAACGTATTTGAAATCTGTTTTAAGAAAATTTTGTATGAAAAAATTTGATTAAAATACATTTCAAACTCATTTTAAATTTTATGAATACCGGGGTTAGTATATAACAACTCTATTTTTATTCTTATTAAATGTTACATTTTTATGGTATTTGGTTCAAGTGAGCAAGAAAAACTTTTATTTTGATACGTTTGTTGCCAATGTGTTGGGAGGAGCATGACTGAGACACCTTTCCATCAGCATAAAATCTATTTTTATATTTTTATGAAAAACTTTTTAACGCACCCAATATATGAGTGTAATCGAATTCACATTAATTGTTTAACTTCGATAATCAGTTTTTTGGTCAGGTTGATATTTTTTTTTGCTCAAACAAATAAAAATAGGTATTAGTAATACGAGTGTATATTTTTATCGCAGGTCCCTTTATCTTATCATGTTCTCAATTAATTACATTTTGGCTCTACTCATACAATTGTTTCTATACAGCGTTTACATTTGAAATTATAGTAACCGCAAGCTAATTTTTTTACTTATGGTCAATAGCATATGGAGTATGAAAATAAAATTTATTACTTAATTCTTAAATATAATTTTGATGAGTAATATTCTGAATCACAGCAAGCCTTTTTATTAAATAAAAGACAGTTCTTGGAAATATATACTTTTTAAAATTCAATAATAACATTTGCAATAGTTAATGAAACTGCCCAAATATTCCTGATTTAAATAGAATAGATTTATTTGTTTTATAGGCTGCTTTTTATATAGAGTGACTAGGGTTGCCAGTCGGGCTTGTTTTGGCTGGATTGTCCAGCTTTTTAATGGCCTGTCCAGTTTCAAGCTAATAAGAAATTTGTCCAGCTAAAAACAATTTTCCACAAAATGCTCTTAATATTTATTTTCTGCTTTAAACTAATTTTTATAAATTTGCTATAACTTTTTTACTTCAAAGTACAAAAATATCTAGTAGCTTTTTTTTGTTTTGTTTGCGTCTTTTTGGTATGATTTTTTGTTTTCGTTATTTAATTTTAATTCTTAAATACATATCGCTCATATGCTGGAAAAAGTCATAAATAAAGTTTTCAATTTGCAAAGAAGTCAATGGGAAAACGAGAAATGATATTTCTTTCAAGAGCTGAATATGCAAGATTTTTACATAAATTTTTTACTTAAGATAAATATAGAAGCGATAATTAATTCTACATTAAAATAAGAAACTAATTTTTTGAGTTGTGACGTTGTTGCAGCAAATGAAAGATATGTAGATATAATTAATAAAATTGTTTGTACAATAAACAAGTAACTTTTCGTGAAAATTTTATTTCAAAATGTCCAGCTTTTTTTTAATATCCAGCATTTTTAATTCACGTGTCCAGCTTTTTAATAATCTGGATCTGGCAAGCCTAAGAGTGACACAAGTTTAAATCATAATGGGGCCGATAGCCATTAGTTGCTAGTGATTTCACTTCTTTTTGTTTATTGTAATTTTAATTATAATAGACTTGAAATAATAATAAATAATAATAAATCATAACGAAACAAGGAAATATATTTTTAATATCAATGAAATGGGATTTATTGGAAAGAAAATTTTATGAAATTAATGTTTAAATATGATTTCTGCCATGTGGCCGCCACGGCTGGCGAATAGAAGGCGTAATCTGGAACAACAATTTTCAACAACTAAAAAAATCTTCCATAAATTGGAAGGACGCAATTCCAGTTGCTGAGGAAAGCAACGAATTGATTGCTTAAGATCATCTTCAATGCTTTTCTGTACAGCGGCTACAGCTTCTACAGTGCGCACTATTCGGCATCTCACGGGATGCACATTATCAGTAACAGTAAATGTGGTCCTACAACGATCTAGTGTTCTTCGAATTAGCTGCTCTGAAGCACGATTATGTAGACCATAAAATACAGGAAGTGCACGATGAGTTTGACGAATAGAACAATTATTTTGCTTAAAAATTTCAACAAATTTGCACGCGTTGTTCTGCGGTTGTGACACTCTAAAGAAACACTCTTTACTATTGATTTGATATTAATCCTTTCCTCAAAATTGAAAATTTCAAGGAAGTCTACTCAAGTGATATTAGGGAACTTGTATCCTGAAATCGGTCTTATTTTGTGAATTACGCTTTCATCATTTGTAGTTCGGTGGCCAGCCAAACCTCGTATTACACACAGAGCTCGTTCTTTACTCAAACGATTCGTATGTTTAATAAAGTTCTTACAAACAGGTCTCTCCTGCTACATTCCATTTGGGGAAGTTCAAATCGGATGTCCGCAATCTCTACTCCGTCTATCCTCTTTCCTATAACTAATTTTACTAGTTGCGGTACAATGCATAGAATGTATGGAAGTCATTCCCTGAGTGCTGGTCGAATACAAAAAAAAATCACTTGGGTTAAGCAGAAATTTTGTAAATGGTAAAGCTCGACCTTCAATCATTCTCAATCGTTTAGTAACTGCTGCACTATAATTAATTTCGATGATCAAATATCTTAGCTATTGAATTTTTACACAATTTCTTTTAGATTTTTTGTTGTTGGTATAAAAGTAGCCTTTATATAAATTAGTCAACATTTTAGAATCTTATTAAGGTTAAGATCACTGCCTTAAATATATTATACGTTGGGACTTAAGCTACACGTTCACATTTATCACATATTTGACGAAATAAACGTAACCGCTATTTTTTTCACAAACGCTTCTTTTATATTTCGATACAGACAATACTTATTGTGTATTGAATTTTTTTTACCAAATAAACGCCTTGTCATTTTAAAAATATTTTCCCATATTAGTGATTTTTTTTTATCTTGGACCAACACTCAGGGGATGACCCCTATATATGCAATGCATTGCGCCGGAACTGAAAACGAGGGGATAGTAATTGAGAGGACAGATTACGAAAGATGAGAAGATAGACAGTTTTTTGTAGCTATTTCAACCTTTTACTTTGTCGGCTAATTTTTGCTACACGGCCGACGAAGGTGGGTGGTGCTGTTACTCTGCTTTTAGTACATGATAGTGTCAGTCCTTGCCAATTATGTTCAGTGATCAGTGCTATGCCTTCATCATTGAAACAGGCTGGCAACAACTAACACAACCACGCACTAATGCTGATCAGAAGAATTCAACACAATATTTCATGACTCAGCGGCGGCTCGAACTCTGGACCTTCCGCTTCATAGTTTCGTGTTCTACTACTTCAGCCAGTTTTTTGTGTGGTCGAGTATGTCTATATGCCAACATTTCATTGGTTCTTAGACCAAATCATCAGTAGACCTTAACCTAATTCCCAAAAATAACAAAACCTATCAGCTTATATATAAACTCCCAAAAATTAATTGAGAATTACACAGTCAAAAATTTTAGAAAACACAAAAAAAAATTTTATTCGATAGAAATCCATTTTATTTTTCCACCTTCACACAATTAATTAATCAAAAAACAATAAAAGTATATAAATTGAGACAATGTGTCGAATAAAGGATTTTAAAAAATATTTTCCCAAAATTATAAAGAGTTCAGAAATTATTGGTTATTTTGTCAAATATTTGATAGAAGTGAACGCAACTTTATTTGTGCTCTTCAAATTGAATTTCCAGATTTAATTAATTTAGCAACTTAAAATATAAAACGCAAATGCAGTAACCGAAATTGTGTTAACGCATTATCTACTTACATATACGTATTGCTGTTGTACCGTGTAATATTTACAATTATTCATAATTCATAATAATTCCTTAAGTATGTACATCCAAATATCTACACATACATACATATAACATTTGGGCAAAGCCCATAAGCAACAACATTGCATTTGACTACCTGTACACTGGACAGCAAAATAATTTGCAATGGAAAATATGAGTTCACTTTTATGACACCCATTTGAGGAGTTGTAGCTTGTACTAACGCACATTTGCTCTCACACACACACACACACACATTTATTAACAAGCAATTATACTTCAGTTTTGTTTTGTGTTAAATGTGTCATAAAACGATTATCATGAAAATACAAATTAATCCGCGTTTGCGTTTTCGTGTCCTTTGCTGAAGTCTTTTAACAGAAAGCGAATCATAAAAAGATTAGCGTTTTAATGCAAGCAAACAACAACAACAACATACAGCAATAAATTTTAAATACTTTATACCTTGAAAACAGCAGCTGCAATTTGCAACTATTAAAGTCTCACACAAGATTTATGGAAATTACACAAAAAAGACAACAACAAATTTAAAACAGGAAATATTTCCTTCATTCTCTTTCAGTTTATTGTACACGTAAAATTGTAAAATTTTAGTGGAAATTTTTTTAAGAATTTCCATAATCGATTATCGGCGTATTAAAAAAAAATTGCATGCGAAAACTTTTAGGGTTTTCAGGGTTCTAATCGATTTATATTGCACTTCCTTGAAGAAATTACATTTACTGCTATTTTGTGCAGTATATAAAGCAAATTAATAATAATAAGTCTGCCCTGTAGCAAAAATTAGCCGGCGAAGTAAAAGGTTGAAATAGCTACAAAAAAAAAAACTGTCTATCTTCTCATCTTTCCTAATCTGTACCCTCAATACTATCCCCTCGTTTTCAGTTCCGGCGCAATGCATTGCATATGTAGGGGTCATCCCCTGAGTGCTGGTCCTACTCCTAAAAAAAAAACCCTTATAATCTTATATACTCTCTATATATTCCTCCATTTAGGCGGCAAAGGGTTGGAGGGGTAGATCAATGGAAGATCAGACAGCATCTTACCTTCGTTGTAAAAGCTTAGAAATATAATTTTTAAGGAATTTAGGCTTAAGGAATACAATTTGTTAGATATTTTTTAATCTAATATGTTACTTCAAGGCCCAGTAAAGTGGGCGGTGTCCAAAAATGGATGATTGTATGGTTGCAAGTTCAATGCTTTGGACCTTCTTTGACATAAAAACATCTCATTTGCTTAACAAAATTGAAAAAAAATATTAAAATTACGTGGGTTTTTAGATTTTGTTTTATTTCTTCTTAGGGAAGCTTTTTTCCCTCTGGCTCGATTTAGCCCATTTACGAACGAACTTGACCTGTGCCATCTTTCAAAATATATTTATACCAAATTTTAAAGGTCCGGCTCTTTTCGTTTGGACAGAATCGTGATTTCCACAAACGGACGGACGGACATGGCTAGATCGTCTAAGATTTCATCACTGATCAAGAATATATATACTTTATAAGGTCTTGGAGGGACCAGTTATCGAATGAATGGTGCCATTATAGAATTGATTGGCTTTGAAAACAAAATATTTACCCCGGTATTCATAAAATTTAAAATGAGTTTGAAATGTATTTTAATAAAATTTTTTCAAACAAAATTTTCTTAAAACAGATTTTAAATACGTTTTATTTTTGTATGAATATGGGGGTTATTATTTAAAGATAATAATTATAATAATTAAATTTAAATAATAGAACGTTTAGCTTCAAGTGAAATGAATACGATCTAATGTCCAAAATTGTCTTATTCTACAATCTGGTTATATATTTTTTGTTGTACTGTTATACACATACTTATGCACAATTCTAAATGCCTGTAAAATTTGGGCAGAGTCCAAACAGAACAAAATGTAACTTGATTACCTGTGCACGGAAAAGTAATATAATTGGCAATGGAAAAACTGAATTCGTTTTTATGACACCCATTTGAAGAGTTACAGCTGGCTCTAACACACACATTTGTACATGCACACACACACACACGCACACACATGCATATACACACACATTCACACACATTTATTAAGCAGTAGTTACATTTCAGTTTTGTTTTGTGTTAAATTTGAGAATATAATCAATTAATCCCCGTTTACGTTTTCGCCTTCTTTGCTAAGTTTGGTACCTTTTAACAGAAAGGGCATCATAAAAAGAATAGCAGCGACAGGTAGCGTTTTAAGTTACTCATACATCAAAACTGAGCAATAAACTTTAAAAATAAAGCGGGTTTTTTTAGAGTGTCACAACACCTGAGCAACGCGTGCAAGCTGTTGAAATTTTTAATCAAAGTAATTCTTCTATTCGTTAAATTCATCGTGCACTTTTTCCATATTATGGTGTACATAATCGTCCTTCAGAGCGGTTAATGCGAAGAAAAATACATCGTTTTCGGACCACATTTACTGTTACTGAAAATGATGCATCCCGTGGGACACCGAACAGTGCACACTGAAGAAGCTGTAGCCGCTGTACACGAAACACATTGAAGATGATCTTAAGCAATCAATTCGTTGCCGTTCTCAGAAACTGGGATTGTGTCCTTCCATTTTATAGAAGATTCTTTTTTTAGTTGTTGAAAATTCGTGTTTCAGATTACCCCTTCTATGCATCAGATGTGACGACCATAAAGCAGAAATCATATTTAAACATTAATTTCATAAAAATTTCTTTCCAACAAATCCCGTTTCATTATACTCGAAAAAAAATATATAAAAAAAAAATTGTAGGGTATAAAATTCTTCTGATTTTTTGACCTTTTTAAGCCAATATTTTGAAGCTTAAGGTGCCTTCATTTTAATTTAAAATATATTAATTTTCAATATTTCGTCACTCCATTGCGTGACTTCTTCAGGAAATTAATAATATTAGAGTAAAAATATTAGTGTATGATAATTGTAGGGTATTCACTTTGTCATTCCGTGTGTAGCGCAGTGTAATATCCCTCTAAGACCCTATAAAGTATATATATTCTTGATCAGTGATGAAATTTAAGACGATTTAGCTGTAGCCCGTCCGTTTGTCTGTCTGTGGAAATTACGATTCAGTCCAAGCGAAAAGAGCCAGACAATTAAAATTTGGTACAGATATATTTTGATGAATAGCACAGGTCAAGTTCGTAAATGAGCTGAATCGGGTCAGAGGAAAAAAAGTTCCCCTAAGAAGAACTGTTGGCTGAAGTAGTAGAACGCGAGACAATGAAGCGGAAGATACTGAGTTCGAGCCCGCGCTGAGTCATGAAATATTGTGTTGAATTCTTCTTATCAGCATTAGTGCGTGGTTGTGTTAGTTGTTGCCAGCCTGTTTCAATGACGAAGGCATAGCACTGGTCACTGAACATAATTGGCAGCGAATGGCACTATCATGTACTAAAAGCAGAGAAACAGCACCCACCTTCGTCGGCCCTGTAGCAAAAATTAGCCTGCGAAGTAAAAAAAAAAGGTCGAAATAGCTACAAAAAAAAAAACTATCTATCTTCTCATCTTTCCTAATTTGCCCCCTCAATACTATCCCTCGTTTTCAGTTCCGGCGCAATGCATTGCATATGTAGGGGTAATCCCCTGAGTGCTGGTCCTACTCCTAAAAAAAAAAAGAAAACATAACTTTTAAAGATTTTTGGTGCAGTTTTGCTAAGCAAATGATTTCCAAAACGTTGAACTGGGAGCCAGAAAATCAGAAAAATAAATTTTTAGACTCCACCCCTTTTAGTGGGCCTTGAAGTATTATATTACATGGAAAAATAATGTAAATATTTAACAAATTGTATAATTTAAGTCTACATTCCTTAAATTTTAAAACTTTTTTGACGAAACTGAGATGTGCTCTTATCTTCCTCTGCCATACCCTCCCCCAACCTCTAAATAACCTTATAAAAATATATATATTTTTTCTCTTCATAAACCCAAAAACTGACATTTTAGTATATTATGGCAAATCACCCCACGGCCTTTCCCGGAGTGATCCCTACAAAATGGAGTTCTTGTTTACTAAACATTTGGAGGGTATTTAAGATTCGACTAGATCGAATATAAAGTTCTTACTCGTTGATATTAAATATATAATTCCTTGTTTTATTATGATTTAAACTTTTGACAGTCTATAAAAAAACGCCCTTTATTTTATACCTTGAAAACAGCGGCTGTAATTTGGAACTTAAACAAGTAAAAACGTTATATTCGACCGGGTCGAATCTTAAATACCCTCCAAATATTTAGTAAGTGAATTTAAAATGTTTAACTTGGTTGGACAGAGTTCCTTTATATAATATCGTACGTCAACGCCCACTAAACGGGGCGGGGTTCAAAACTAGACAATATAATGTTTTCCACAGACGAACGTATGGGCATTGCTAGACGGTCTTAAACTTCATCACTAATCAAGAATATACATATTTACTTTATAGGGTAAAATTCTCTTTGGAGGGTATAAAAACTGTATTTTGTATGTTTCCCCACAGCCCTTGCCAGAGCGGGCAAGGGCTGTGGGGAAACATTTCACCTTTGTCATAAAACTCTAAAAATAAATGCTTGGGATGATTACATACAAAATTTAAAAAAATTTTTTTTGGTAGGGTTATTTACTTGGTGAAGGGGGAGGAGGGGGTAGGGCAGAGGAGTACCAGGTATCGTCTCAGCTTCGTCATTAAAGCTTAAAATTTTTATTTTTAAGGAATATAGGCTTAAGTAAAACGATTTGTTAAATTTTTATGGTATTTTTGCATATAATAACGCCCAATAAAGTGGGCGGGGTCCAAAAATAATTTTTATTTTATTTTATGGCTCCAGTTTAAGGCGTTGGACCGTATTTGACATAAAAATATATCATTTGCTTAACAAAATAACCAAAAAACTTTAAAAATTATCTTGTTTTTTCTGGGTTGGTTTAGTTCTTCTTAGGGGAACTTTTTTCCCCCTTTAGCCCATCTCCGAACTTAACCTGCTCTAAGCTTTAAAATATATTTATACCAAATTTCAAGAGTCTAGCTCTTTTAGTTTGGACTAAATCGTGATTTCCACAGACGGACGGACGGACATGCTCAGATCGTCTTAGATTTCATCACTGATCAAGAATATATATACTTTATGGGGTCTGAGATGGATATTTCGATGCGTTACAAACGGAATGACAAAGTGAATATACCCTCCAAATTCTTTTTTGGAGGGTATAAAAATCTACAAGACTACGAAAGCAACGAAAAGCAGCGCTATAGAAGAAGTAACACTCATATTTAGGATATCGCGATCTATCGCTTTCAGGCAAAAACAACTTTTAGAAATAATTTTGTTTTTGTTTTAATGTAATTGAGCGTAAAGCGACAGTCAAATTATTTACTCAAGTGTTTTCAAAATCACATCAACTTAACAAACTCAATTAGCGGACATACATAAATTGCATTACAAATAAACAGGATAATGAAAAATTCAAGAATAAAACTGAAAATTGTGTGTGTGTGTGTATGTGTATGCGCTCATTTGCAAATAACAGGTACATATATTTTAAGGACCAAGCAACAACCTTAAAGCAGGTAGCAACAAAGCATTTGAGTAGAATCTGCATCTATGCATTCTGCGTTGGATACATAAACAGTATTTTTCGCTCAGTCTGCAATCAAACGTATTTCAACTGCGACAGCGACCACAACAAGTCAATCGTGTTAAAGTGAAAACAGCACAACAGCGACAACAGTGAAAATTTTTATAAAATCTATTTTGTTTTTCAGTGAACAAGAAGAAAGTCTAGTGAAATAAAAATGAATTTGGCCGCATATGAATATCAGTTTTATACTCGTGCCTACAGTATGCAAGAGCGTAGGTATGCAACCTATGACTATGGCATGGATGTCGATGACATTGGCATGCTAACACCGCCACCAAAACCACCAAGAGCTTCCGATGTATACAACAACAGCAGCGCATTTCCTTCCATTTCCACTCCTCAGCAATCATGTATTACTTCAACACCCAAGAGTACTGCAAAGTCAACTACATCAGCGGCAAACTATTTGCCAGTTCCCAATGGAACCCCAAAATCAATTTATTCTAGTGGTCTGTGGAACGTTAGCAATGCCAGTGAAGAGCCAGCTGAATTGCAATTACAACCAAAATTGCATGCCAGTCAAAAGAGATTTTCTTCCGAATGGAAAGAAAAGTCATTGGAAATATCAAAGCGTGGCTCTGCTGCAGAAAACATTAAAACCACCAACAACAATAGTGCAAGTAAAAGTTCCCCAAGCGAAATAAGACAAAAAGTATTGGAAATGTCTAAACGTAATTCGGGCTCCTTCGAAAAATCAGTACACACCGTAGTTTCTTCAATGGAAACTCTTGCCATGCATTCAACTTTAAATTCAACAAGCAAAAGTTCCTTAGCTTTCGAAAAATCCTTTAATAATTCCAAAGCAAATAGTTTGCCTCACATGACAGCATTTGATTTCAATAACACTTTTGCAGACTTCCGCATAAACTCTGCACCTCCAGCCAATGCTGATGATGGATCAGTATCAACGACTGAAGAATCCACAAAATCAGTTAAAGAACGCATCTGTTTTTTCAACAAACTAACAAGATCGCAATCCAACTCGTTTATAAATCTTCTAAAAACCAACAAAAAAGCCGGTCTGGCCACTAGACACAATTCCACCAATTCACAAACATCATTCTTTCCGGCACCCCTTAAGCCCCGAAGAATACCAACTCAATGGGAATTGCATTTGCAGGAGGACTTTGATGGTGCCAGCACACGGCTTGCACAAACCCAAACTAGATATTTCACCCCAACTGATGGTGGCATAAATGAAACTGCCATTACACACAGCAAACTGTCCACAACTTCATCGCCAGTATCTTCAGCCATATTTTCACAACGGAAAAGTTCTTTACGCCGCAAATCTTCGGTGGATAAAAAACGCCATCCCATTGTGCGTCAAAACTCCAATTCTAATTTGCACGGCACGAAACCGCAAATGCACTCTGCCATGGAGGACCTGAGTTTGGTTATACCAGTTCAAATGCGTGTAGCAGAATATGAGCGACGCCTTAAGATGAAGAATTAATAATCCACCAGTCCAGTAGCTGCAACACAGAGATGTGATCATCCACCCAGAAACCAGAAGCTGTTTATTTTTAATTTTCTTTACAAAATTCTTCTTTTAATTCTTTTTAATTATTATTATACCCTAATATTTTTAAAGTTAAACTCTCTTTATTTTTGTGACATCTTCAGGAAATGAATTAATTAATAAAGCTTAAAAATATTAGATTATAATAATAATAATTTTCTTAACCATAAATTTATGTCTATTTTCATGAAATTAATTTTTAAAAACTCTTTCTATTCCTTAAGTTACCTTCGTAAGCATCAAATATTTTTTTGTGAAATAATTATTTAGCTTAATTTCTTTTTTTATATATAATAAATGATTGCTTAATTTAAAACAAAAATTTTTCTAGTTCTCTCTATTAATTTCTGCTAACGGCAATGGGATATTATTGATATTCTTCAGATTTTTCAATATGGGGTCTTCATCAGATATCAAGATTTTGAGGTCATGAGAATCTATTTCTACTGTTTTCAGTATGATGTCCTTTTGGATGTATATGTGTATTTTTTTTTTGATGTGTGTGTAAGCGCATAAAATCCAAATCGCCCATTGATTCTTAATACCCAATTCACACGATGAATTTTATGACGTCAAGTTTTCGACGTCATTTTTGGTTTCATAGCGAACGGTGTAGAGAAGAAAGAGGGGTAGACAAAATGACTTGATTTGTGATTTCATGGTTTTTTTCATATTGCTCTTTACATTAATACCTATTCTGTTTGTTATGTTTTGCTCTGTTTTTATTTTACATGTGAAACAGTAACAAAAAATAAAAATAGCCATGAAAACCAAATTCATTGTATGAACGCATAGAGTTTTTGGAACCAATTTAAAAAGGGAATTAATAAAATTAGACGTCATAAAATTCATCGTGTGAAATGGGTGTAAGAAAATTTTGTTTCAGACAAAACTTTTGATGTGTTAATATCTATACGCGCGCCTCTAGGGCAGTAAACTATCAGTTTCAATACATACGCAAGTGTAAGGTGTAAGATTTTGTTTGTTCGTTGCTTGGCAGTCGGTATTGAAAGTGATTATTGGGCGATTTTCATATAATTTTCGCATGCGATTTTCTCCGGAAGTTCACAGCCGATTTTATTAATTTTTGAATTAAAACGCTAGTGCGGGTTTCGACGAAGAGTTTAGGCCAAAAATTAAGGAGATCCGGTATCGGCGAGCGGAGATTTAAGTGTTTTAATTCGGAGTATTAATTTGGAGTAATATTAAAAAAGTGTTTTATGTTGATCTTCGGTTTTGTCTTATGCATTGCAAAGAGAATAGTGACGTGGTTATACGTACATATATAAAAATGAGATAGCAAGACAGCAACGTATGTAGCTTAAGTACAAACATAACAATGTATGTATGTACATTTGTCTGTTGCTTTGCATTCTCTTTGTTTTTTGTGGGTTTAATATAAAATAAATAAACAAAAAGGTGTTAACACATCGCCCGTGAGTTCGAACACTCATTGATTTTTTTTTATATGAAGATTGGCGTTTCAAAACGGGATCTCAGAGATCCTACTTGAATGCTTGCGTGTAGCGGGCAGCCACGTATACAAACCAATGAAGATTGGCGTCTCTCTCAGAGAGTGAGAGAGAGAGAACTCTCAGATTGAATTGGTTTAATATTATATTTTATTCGGAACAAACTTGAAATGAGATGCCAATAAAATAAATAAAAATCAAATTGAATTGCCCCATCTTAAAATTTACATAGTCATTTTGTGCTGTGAAGATGTGAAGTGCTTGTGGGTGATAATTTCCTATACAAAATAATTAATAAAGAGATATATTTTAAAATGTAGATCGAAGAATATATCGCCCAAAAACAGCAAAAGTAAAATCGGTAGTGCCACTTTGTAAAACGAATACATTTTGTTTACATACGGCAATTTTGATTTTCTTAGTAACATTTTTGAAATGAGTAAATCGTTCCCCAGAAATTTTCTCATTAAAAATATTATTCTCCGGAAAATAAATTTCCTCAGACTCAATGGGTGGACCCCCTCTTAAAGATCTTATAGATAACTTAAGAATGACTTATCCGATTGGTACGAAAACTAGAAAATGCTGAAGATATTAACGACCTCTCACAATAAAGTTGTTCATATAAATTGTGAGCTACTAAACTGATCTTAGATATGAACAGTTAGCCGCTCTGAAGGGCGATTATGTGGGCCATAAAATATGGAAGAAGTGCATGATAAATTCGACGCCGTTGCTCTGGTGTTATGCCACTGTAAAAAACACGCTTTAAAAGGTAATAGGCCGTTCACATCCATGCACAGCCGCATGGTTTGTGTATCAACAATTTGAGTCCTAGATGACTTGATTGAGTTCTTTGAATCGTGAGCGCGAGAGAGAGAGAGGAAAATAAAATTAATTTGTATTTTTCTCTTCCTTCCTTATTCGTAATATTTAAAGCAACGTTGATTGAAAGTTAATATTTTAACTAGACACGTGGTGTGCGTGAGTAAAATCTAGCTCTCGATCATGTACAGCCACAAAACTTAAATTTCTTTTCAATCACTCTCACGCAAGCACAATTTAAAAGTTTTGCTATCACGTAAGCTTAGAAATGTAATATTTATTATCACATACCTTCACGCACAGCAGGATTAATTTTTCAAGACTACACACCCTCACAGCAAAAAAACAATTTTAATAATAAAAGATTTATTAATTGTATTTTGTAATTAAATTAATTTATTTATATTAATATTATATTAATATTATATAAATTCTTAAATTTACTATACGTTAAATATATATTTATTTCTTTTTATTTCTTAGATCCCAATAACCGTGTAGCACCACCCACTATGCCCTCGCATGCCCTGTCAAATGGTTATGTCATAACATCACAACGTTTGGCTGAGATTCGTTCGTACTTCATGTATTGGTATTTCGATCAGGATTTGTATGGCGGTCGTGGGGACTATCAATTTGATATACATGCCTCAACCACACAAGTCCATAAGAATTTGAATTTCCAGCTGCCGTTCTTTGGCTTTCGTTTCAATTATACTAGGGTAAGCAAAAGACTACTGATGGTGTAATAGCCCTAAGTAAATCACATACATTTATGCTCTTCAGATCTCCCTTAATGGTTATTTGGAGTT
This sequence comes from Linnaemya tessellans, assembly GCA_951800035.1. Taxonomy (NCBI): domain Eukaryota; kingdom Metazoa; phylum Arthropoda; class Insecta; order Diptera; family Tachinidae; genus Linnaemya; species Linnaemya tessellans. The sequence goes on along the minus strand of OX637532.1, from coordinate 151,873,693 downwards.
TTCCGACCCTCCCGAATACTATACTTATCCCCTGGTTTTCCCAGTCAAAGATTGGCCCAAGAAAAACGATCCGTCCTTTATTGGAATATTTTTCTCCAAGTGCCGTGTCGGACGTATTTATGCCACTGATGTTGATCAACGTACACCTGGTGTTTATTTTCGGTAAGTTAAAAAATAAAAAAAAAATCTGATGGCTTTGCTTTGTAATAGGGACTGTCAAAGGACACACATAGAAATCATTGCATACATTTTTATATTTATTTTTTTCATATTAAATATGGAGTTTGACAACATCAGATGCATCTATACATACAAGCAAAAAATAAATTTATACCAATTTATTTAATTATTTGTTCGACAATTTATGCTTATATATGTAGACACATATTCACCGCTATCGTGAATAACAAGTGGAATTTTTGTTGTCGTGAAATTTTTATTCCACTCGAAGGGAAAAATGGTATCATGAATCTCCCGTGAGAAATTATTCCCGCTATCAGTTCTCAGTGAATGTAAAGAAGAGAAGCTGAAAACAAGATGAAAAATTAAAAATTTTGGCTAAATATTTAGTATTAAAATAATTTGGATGCATTTTGGGAACCGTAGAAAGGAAATTATTCTTAAATGCTTAGAATTGGAGCAACAAGTCCTATAAAATCGCAGGCAATTGATTTGTTGCAAAAATATCAGTTTGTGTGTTATTAACGGATCTTGCCATATTCTACTCTATTTCCCACCAAAAACTAAGTGAATAAATTCAAGGGGGAAATCATTCACAATAAGGGGAATTTAATTTTAGCATGAAATTATTCACGGGGAATTTTTTCATGATTACAATTTCAAGAAAAGTGAAAAAACTCGCGGGGAAAAAATCATTCACGATAAGAGGAATTTAATTTTATCATGAAATTATCGAGGGGAATTTTTTCATGATGGCAATTTCAGGGAAAAGGGAAACTTTTCGAGGGAAAAATTATTCATGATAGGGGCGATTAACTAAGGCAATAGAAATTAATAAAAAGCACAACCATGACAAAAGATTTTAAAGAAAATAAAAGTATCGAACCAGTACTCAGGGGATGAACCCTACATATGCAGTGCATTGCGGCGGAAGTAGAAAGGGGGGAGCTAATATTTTGCTACTGGGTCGACGAAGCGTTTTCGATCACATATTAGGATGTTATAGTTAAAAACTAGGCACTAATTGCTTTAACTATTCGGCGTCATACAACAGCTTAAGATCTACAAACTTCAATCATTTTTATTCTCCCAGTTATTTCCATTTTCCTCAAATGTATGCCTTGGAAAAATTTCAAATATGAAATTTGTTTGTTGTTTATATTTCAAATACGAAAAAAAGATAAAAATGAATACAAATGTGATATACTACCTCTTTTCTTTTTTGAAGGACCTCAATAACGCACCAAGAGGGCATGACTAACCTATTTCTTTCAAAATCAAAAATAAATATTTTATTTGCAGAAATTAATTGTTTATCCTATTTGACTTATATTAAAAAATGTTGTGGTAATTGTCAATATAGTTTTCGTTTAAATAAGTTTTTTGCTACTCCTATAAAGTTTAATAAAAAACGTATTGCATTTTTTCTAACAAACAATAGTTTTAGGAAATTAAATCCATCGCTCTATGATTTCGCAACAATTTCCTCTTGCCTTGCTTGTGTTATTTAAAATTTAGTAAAAATATTTTTCCAGCTATTTAAAAAATTTTATGGCGTAAATAAATATTTATTTATGAAAATAAACACATAATATTTGCTTTAAATACTCAATTAAATACACATTAAATTAAATTCAATTAATACGATACGAGCAGCACCTAAACAAAAACAATAAAAATATAGCATTAGAATTAATGTTTAATTAAATGCATGAAATAAAAACTATTATCACCCAGCGATTTTTGAGCTTTAAGTTGTAAATATTTAACCAGAGATGGCAAGTGTCGGTTCGTAATTTGTTCTAATAACAGCAAAAAGCCAGTCTCGAATACGTCCTTATAAAGTAAAAAAAAACTAAAAAATAACGAAATAGTCTAACTTAATATATGCAAGATTTAAAACATGAAAAACCATTTGCACAGAAATATATTTTAAATTTGAAATTTCCACTTTCCATCTCTGCTTTACATAAATACACTTCCATCATCTGTACACAACCATACAAAAGTGATACAATTATGAAAATATGTGAATATTTGGCATAAATCTAAACAATTATTTGAAAATTGCAAACAAATAAATTAAATAATTTTATATAAAATATGTTCTAAATATTTAACAAAAGCGCGCGTGTATGCATTCTTTTTACATTAAGTTACTGCATAAATACTTTTACTATAAATATTTATTTAAATTCAATATGTAGTGAAAAGATAATCAACATTTCCCTTCGAACTGTACAATTTATAAAATACTGGTTGATATTATTTGTATTGTATTTGTATGCGACACCGCACAAACCCATATTTAGGAATGTTTGCATTTGCATTTGTATTGTACTCGTCGTTTCATCCGGTTTTTAAGTGCAAATAGGAACGATGTAAATGCAAACTCATTCACACAATGAAATAAATAAAATAACATGGAATGGAATAAAAAAGCACAATATGAAATATGTTCAACAATACAATAAATAATAACATGCAATAATAATATTGAATTGCGATTATCTCTGGGTCTGAGCACGTGAACACATGCACATACTTTTCCTTATTTATGGGATATGACATACACACTGACGCACATATACATACAGAAATGCATACACTTGAACACTCAATTTAGTTGAACACTCAATTTATAAAAGACTTTATATAAGAGACATTAGCTGTTGTTGTTGTTGTTGCTGTAAAAGCTCTGCAGCTATCAAAATTTCTTTCCTGTGGAAAAAAGGAGATTTTTTTCCTAATTGTACGAAAACAGTTTAGTTTTATGATCAATATTTTTTTAAATTTATTTTTAAAAAGAAGCTGTAATAACGACAATTTTAGCTCAGAAAGTCCTGCGTTTTTACGAAAAGTAGAAAATATTAATAAAAAAAATCATATTATTTTATTTAACTTCTAGATCTCGATGTAGACATGGAAAATTCTAATGGTCTAAAATGGGATATACATGCATATTTCTTCTTCTTTATGACTCACATAAATACGCCTCATTTAATTATTCACTTATAAAAGAATGCAAAAAAGTATGCAATGGTTTATCATAATTTATGTTCCCTGTACAGCAGCAACTGAGTGAAGTTTATTTATTGCTCATACGCGCAGTGGAACAATATTTTGCTTCATACTCGGAAAAATATGCAATAGGTTTCGTACAAAAATCTTTATGAATGAATTGTAGTATTTCATATGAAAAAAATTTTATTTAAAAATATTGCTCATTTGCTGGAAAAACGGCATAACTCAAAATTTTCGATATTTAGCTAAATGCGTTTTAAGTTTTCAATTGACTATAGCTCTGAAGAAACATGAATATATGTAAATATTTTGATATCATCTTGTAAATCAACTTATATTTAATATATCCGTATAGAAAAAAGTAGAGTAAACAATTTTTAATAATTGTTTTCAGATGGAAAACTGTTTATACTTTGAGTTATAACGCTATTGCTGCTAAAGTTCATTGAAAGTAGTGTAGTAAACTAAAATGTGTCGTTCTTAATGCGAAAACAACTTTTTATAATCAGATGATTTTTTTCAACAAAACAGTCATAACACAAAATGTGGCAGTATATAAAAATTTTTACTACATAAAACACATTTTACCTTTCCACTTATAAAGGCACAACGCAAATTACGTCGTTCTTTCCGAAAATAAAACGATGTTCACACCTTAACGAATGTGGCGTAACTAACGATGTGTCGTTGTTGTGAGTAAAAGAAGAGCAAAACCTAGGAATAGAAATAACGGCATATACTCGTCTCACACGTTCTGTATACAAGATATCAAATCGAGTATTTTACACAATATAGAGCATGATATTGCCAACATTTCTGTATTATTAACTCAAAAATCGGGAATTTTGAGTTATGCCGTTCTTGCAGCAAATGAGCGATATGTTCATGTGACAAACATACCGCTCAATAGAATGACTTGTTTTGTTTAAATACTGATCAGAGAATACGAGGTTTGTTTAAAAAGTAAGGCAAAATTTTCATGTATGTATATTGTCTTGCTACATTCAATTCAATTAAGATTGATGGGGTAATTTTTCGAACATGTGTTTCCTAAATTAATTTTTTTTTAATATTAATATATTCATTGATATCTATATTGTCTCCTCCAAAGTAGTCTCTTTCAGATATACACCTCAACATTATTTCAATTCTCGAATCAGTTCTGATATGCACTTTTTGGTATGTTCTTGGAATCTCCCAGTAATTTGGGACTCTTGAATTTTGGCAACAGGAAAAAGTCATGTGAAGCGTGCTTATTTTTTTGGTTAAAAATTCAGCATTCATTCGGAATAAATTTTGCTGTCGTATATAAATTTTTCAAAAAATTTCATGGCATGTGTCAACTGATATGCCGACATTGTTTGCAACGTTTCTAGTAGTAATTCAACGATTCTTCATACAAATATTCTTTAACTTTCTTAATATTTTTATCGGTTGTTGGTGTGCTGGGGGCAACCAGGACGAGCGTCAGCTACTTTTTAAAATTTTATTGACTCAGAGTACAACGATCGCATCCCACTGTTAAGAATGTCAAGTGTTTTGAAGCCTTTCATTTAATATTTTTTTTAAACAAAATTAAGCAAATTTTTTGATAATATTTTTTCTAAAGCATCACGCGAAAAACTTCTAGCTTTTATGACTCTCACAAGCAAAATAAAACAAGTCTAATCTTAAATACTTTCCATATATTTAGTATATAAAAACTATACTTTCTAGTGGTCACTCAGGGAGAGCCCATAGGGGACACATTTCACCTTCGCCATAAAGCTCTAAAAATAAATTTTTCGGATAGTTAAGTGTACATTTTTTTTTTGATTTTGGGGGCAAATGTGGAGGAGGGGGTAGGGCAAAGGAGAATCAGGTTACGTCTCAGCTTCGTTATAAAAGCTTAAAAATCTTAATTTAAAAGAATGTAGGGTTAAGTAATACGATTTGTTAAATTTGTACACTATTTTTGCATATAAAAACGCCCACTAAAGGGGAGGGGTCCAAAAATAAATTTTTTTTTGTAGGACCAGCACTCAGGGGATGACCCCTATATATGCAATGCATTGCGCCGGAACTGAAAACGAGGGGATAGTATTGAGGAGACAGATTAGGAAAGATGAGAAGATAGACAGTTTTTTTTTAGCTATTTCAACCTTTTACTTCGCCGGCTAATTTTTGCTACAGGGCCGACGAAAAGGTGGGTGCTGTTACTCTGCTTTTTAGTACATGATAGTGTCAGTTGCCGCCAATTATGTTCAGTGACCAGTGACTATGCCTTCGTCATTGAAACAGGCTGGCAACAACTAGCACAACCACGCACTAATGCTGATCAGAAGAATTCAACACAATATTTCATGACTCAGAGCGGGCTCGAACTCACGACCCTCCGTTTCATAGTCTCGTGTTCTACTACTTCAGTCAACAGCATTTTATAGCTCCAAGTTTAATGCGTTGAACCTTCTTTGACATAAAAATATATCATATGCTTAGCAAAATTACAAAAAAAAAATTTAAAATTATAGAGATTGGCTTAATTCTTCTTAGGGAAAGTTTTTTCCCTCTTGCCCGATTCAGCCCATTTCCAAACTTGACCTGTGCTATCCTTAAGGATATATTTCTAGCAAGTTTTAAGGGTCTGTCTCTTTTCTTTTGCACGGTATCGTGATTTCCACAGACAGATGGACGGACATGCCTAGATCGTCTTAGATTTTATCACTGATCAATAATAAATATACCTTATGGGGTCTCAGTGGGATGTGCTAAATTACTCAAACTGTGAAGATATAATCAAGACGAGTATACCGACAGAAAAACAAAAGCTATACGAATGCATGTAGTCGGTGATAATTGAGAATTATTATTTTTTAGGAGAACTCATATGCTGATCCAATTCTGTTAGAAATTATCAGAATGTAGTCACATGTAGCGCAGTATAGAAGGCCTCTGAAATGTGTATCATTACTTTAACCACTTTTATGCACTGAAATGCTGTTAAGCTCGCGACATGAATGTACTTCTTCTAGTTTACCACACCATATTTTATTTTGTTGTTGTTGCATGCAGATAGTTTTAGACCAGTGATGTCAGCGTCACACAATTGTGGAAACAAAACTCACATGTACGCTTACGCTCTTTTATTTTGAGAGCGTAAAATATAATTGTTCACTGAGAAACACTATCATTCAGCGGGAAGTATCGCAAGTCCTGTTTTGAGGCCTCTAAACAGAAATAATATATTTATATAAATATATATAGCGGTATTTTAAATGAGCTAAATTTAGAACTACAAGGAAAGGGAAACAAATTTAATTGATGTATATATGATTGTTTTAATTTTAAAACCAAATTATTTTTTTATTTTTCCTACTTTCCTAGAACTTTGCTTATTTATGACAAGGAGAAATATTTGAAAAAAAATCTGTGCACTTGGCAATTTTTGAAACCTTTTTTTACAACTTTCAAGATCGTTTTCAAGATTTTGAGGATATAAAACCACTACTTAACACATTTCAAAATCTTTTTAAGTGCGACATTGCAACTTATGAATTCAGCATCCAGTCAGAACTAATCATACTTAGGACCGAATTTAATCTTCCAGATAGGGAAAATATTATTGAGTTGTGGAAAAATTTAGAAGGGGCGCTATATCCTGTATTAAAAAAAAATTCCTTTAAATGTTTGTCGCTTTTCCCTTCTTCAATATACATTTGCGAACATAAATTTTCCGATTTGAAATACATTTGCTCAAAACAACGCAATAAATTAAAATCGGCAAACCTAAAAAATGTTTTGTTGTTACGAAACTGCAATATAAATTTAGAAGATATTATTGGTAAATAAAAGGATACTCTTAGAAAAGGCCATTAGTTAGGCCTCGCAACCGCACATCTCTCCCGCTGGGAATGTAAGAGATAAGAGTGATCTTACCAACACAATCGTATTTGACATCACTGCTTTAGAAAGTAAAATTACTTATTATTACTTATTGTGTCTTAGGACATGAAAAAGTCATGCAAAATTGCAATATTCAAACTATTTTGTATGAAAAGTTGGCTGTAGCAAATTTGATTTGAGCTGTAACTTGAAATTACTTTATATGTACCAGAGTTTATGGATGGCATTCTAGTAACTGTGTAATACGTATTTACAACATACGACGCTTACACACGTTTCTTGTAATATAAAATGAATTTGGATAATAGTAGAAGTACGTAACATTGAAGTGCGTTTCTTAATAATATATTCATATTTCTCTCTTATATATAGGGTGTTCTTTTTAGAGTGTCGCAATACGAGAGTAACGCATTAAATTGTTGAAATTTTTAATCAAAATTATTATTCTAGTCGTCAAACTCATCGTGCACTTCTTCCATTTTATGGCGTACATAATCGTCCTTGAGAGCGGTTAATTCGAAAAACAATAGATCGTTTTCGGACCACATTTACTGTTACTGATCATGTGCATTCCGTGTAACGCCGAACAGTACGCACTGAAGAAGCTGTAGCCGATGTTTAGGAAAGCATTGACGATGATCCTAATCAATCAATTCTTCCCCGTTCTTAGCAAATGGGGTTGTGTTCTTCCACTTTATGGCAAATGTTTTTTAGTTGTTCAAAATTGATGTTCCAGATTGCGCCTTCTATGCGCCAGCCGTGGCGGCCGCATGGCAGAAATTATAATTAAAGGCTTCATTAGTTTTTACTTTCTGTTGCTGTTCTGTGCTGTGAAGTTCGGTAGAAAATATTTTGTAATTACTTGTTCTGTTAATGAAATCAGCTGTTTTTAAAAGCAAACAAATAAATTGAAATTGTGAACATAAATAATTTTGTGAAAAATTGTGAAATAAATAAATTAATAGTTCAAAAATGAATATAAAAAATATGATATAATGAATTAAAAAATCTTGAATTAAAACAAAAAAAAAAAACTTTCAACAAAAAATGTGTAAAGCGGCCTGGAGACTATCAAAAAAAGTCATCAAACACAAGGTTGTGTGCGTGCGGTCGTTGTTTTTCGGGTACACGTATTTGTTGTCGGCTCTGTTTGAAGAAAATCAAAAAGTTTTGATGTTTATTTTGACGGCTGATTTTTTGTACGTCTCCATTTGTGTTTCACAAAAAAATTTTATTTTTCTGTGTTTTTCGTCGCAACAACATCGCGGGCAAACAGTAAAAGAAAAAAATACAAATTGTGTTTGAAGCTTTAATTTGTACGTCTCTTTCAAATGCTACAATCACACGACACCCACACATATGCAATGGTTGATGCCTTATTTTGATAGTCTCCAGGGCCCTTAATATTTGATATCACAAAAAACTAATGCATACGCACTGTTAGCTGTCACTTAACGTTGAATTCTATTTTCTACAGATTTGTCCGCAACAGAACAGAACGAAAAAGAAACAACAAACCGCACATACAGATTTTCAATTGAACAGAAACAAAACAGCTGATTCCGAACAGAACAGCACGTACACACTAATTCTGCCTTAAAAATTAATTTCATAAAATTTTCTTTCCATTAAACTTTCATTGATATTGAAAATATATATTTTTTTGTTTTATTATGATTTAAACTTGTGTCACTCTATAAAAAAACACTGTTTAGTATTTCTGTACGTCTATTCTGTTTTCTCAACTACTCAAGTTGTTATGCATGCGAAATTATATTTATATATGTGTGTGTGTGCACAATATATGTGTGTACAAGTGTATGTAAATTTATTTACATAAGCCCGTATTTACGATGTAGAATTGTTAAGCAACATTTCATTGAAGAGTATAAGTAATTGTTGTCAGCGTGCATGTGTGTGTGTGTTGGGATATGGGCATCTTCATAATTTATTTTGTAGCCGAATGAATATATTATTCTGTTATTGTTGCTTTATAATGGTCATAAACAATTCTCTCACAATCACAGTCATATTTAAATGTGTTGAATACAATTGTAATTGCAAAAGTTGAGCGAGAGCTGCAAAAATAGCAAAAAATATATTAAATTCATATAATTTTTTATTTTTATTTTTTTTTTGCTTTGTGCAGTTGAGGGTCTGTCTGCTCTTGTGTCAAATTGCATAATATTTTATATGGTTGAATACAAATAGCAGCTAAATTGGTTTTTGAGCGAAATAATAAAACTATTGTTCCCAAACAAGGGAGGAAAAAATAAACTAAATCTCTCATGCAATTGTGTTGTTATGCATCATTTATTCATTTATCGATTTTAAAGTGAATTTTTTTTGGGATCCGTATACAAAAAAGTTTGCTTAATTGCTTCAATATTTAAAGCCATTTTATATACAAGCAGCATTTTACTTTAAATTATTAAATAGATTTATGGAAAATCTATTATTTAATTACTTAGACTATATTTATTAATAATTTATTAAATTTAACATGTTGGCAGTAATTAATTAAATACACAATTTCTAATATCTATAAGAGAAATACTCAAATGAATGGTAAAGAGTTTTGTAGTGCCAAAGGGAATGTAATTGGCCAGATATCAGATATAAATACATACATTTTACTACTGCTTTTGCGCCTGTCTATACTGTGCGCTGCACGCTGCTGTATTCCATAGAAGAAAATCAAATATAAACTTTTTATTATTTCCGAAGGAAATTGTTTTTCTTTGGTTTGTATATTCTTGTACCATATGACTTAATAACAGCTAAGAAAGTTATATTCGACCGGGTCGAATCTTAGATACCCTCCAAATTTTAAGTAAATAAAAGAACTCTATTTTGTGGTGGCCACTCCGGAAGGGGGCGTGGGGGAGACATCTCACCTTTGCCTTAAAACACTAAAAAGTCAATTTTCGGCGTTATAAAGTGAAAATGTTTGTTTTTTGATAGGATCATTTAGGGAGCAAAGGTGTGGGGGAGGCTATGGCAGATCAGAGCACATCTCAGCTTCGTCAGAAAAGCTTTAAAATATAATTTTTAAAGAATGTAATTTTAAATTGTACAATTTCTTAAATATTTACAGTATTTTTCCATGTAATATGTTATTTCAACGCCCACTAATGGGGGCGGGGTCCAAAAAATTAATTTTTTTTTTCTGATTTTCTGATTGCAAGTTCAACGCTTTGCACCTTTTTTGATATAATATATATCATTTACATAAAAATATTTAATTTACTTAACAAAATTACACAAAAAAAAAAAAAAGCGGCCTCGAAATCAGTATTGATCCGTACTGCTGGTTCTTAATATTCCAATCTTAATATAAAAAATAATAAATAGAATATGAACAAATTCATTTATTAATAAAATAATAAAAAATCATTTGCAGTCATGCAGATTCGAAGTCAAGCCCGTTGAAAAAATTAACAACAAAAAAAAAAACTATGTATGAATTTTTATTAGTCGAACTTTCTAATGTAAATTGTTAACTTTGGGCTTAAGTTCGAATCTGCATGACTTCAAATGATTTTTTATTATTTTATTAATAAATGAATTTGTTCAAATTGTATTTATCATTTATTAATAAAATAATAAAAAATCATTTGCAGTCATGCAGATTCGAACTCAAGCCCGTTGAAAAAATTAACAACAAAAAAAAAACGTTAAAATTGATATGGTTTTTTTGAGGTTGGTTTAGTTCTTCTTAGGGGAACTCTATTCCCTCTAGTCCGATTCAGCCCATTTATGAGAACATGACCTGCTTTATCCTTCAAAATATATTTATACCAAACTTCAAGGAGCTGCCTTTTTTCGTTTGGACTGAATCGTGATTTCCACAGATGGATGGACATGGCTAGATCGTCTTAGATTGATCACTGATCAAGAATATAAATACTCTCTGGGGTCTAAGAGGAATATTTTGTTGCGTTACACACGGAATGGCAAAGTGAATATACCCTCCAGTTCTTTTTTGGAGGGTATAAAAAAAGAAAAAACAAATAAATAAAATAGAAGGAGCTTCGACATTTAAAATAAAACGAAAGATTGTCTTCAATATATCCGGTAAGATTTATATATACAACTTTAAATTGTAAAATGGAACATAAAAATGCAGTTTTAACTTAAACGCCTTTTTATTCGAAAGGGTTATATTTTTTTTTTTAGGAGTAGGACCAGCACTCAGGGGATGACCCCTATATATGCAATGCATTGCGCTGGAACTGAAAACGAGGGGATAGTATTGAGGGGACAGATTAGGAAAGATGAGAAGATAAACAGTTGTTTTTGTAGCTATTTCAACCTTTTACTTCGCCGGCTAGTTTTTGCTACAGGGCCGACGAAGGTGGGTGCTGCTACTCTGCTTTTAGTACATGATTGGGTCAGTCGCTGCCAGTAATTGTCCAGTGATCAGTACTATGCCTTCATCATTGAAACAGGCTGGCAACAACTAACACAACCACGCACTAATGCTGATCAGAAGAAATTCAACACAATATTTCATGACTCAGCACGGGCTCGAACTCAGGACCCTCCGCATCATAGTCTCGTGTTCTACTACTTCAGCCACCAGCTGCCTTTAAAATTTGAAATACATGTCGATCATATGGCTATCTCGTTTGATAATGGCGAAGCATAAAACAGTGTTTTAACATGATTGTAATTTAAAAGGTCAGAGATGTGACCGTGATCACACACGATCACAAAACTTGAATTTTGTTTCTCACACACTCATGCACGGCAAGATTTAAAGATTTAATTACGTATTTTCAGGCACAATGGAAACAATTTTGCAAAATCGTCTACACTCACAGTAAAATTGTTCTCGTGTGTGAATGTATCATACGTATGTATGTATATTTGTATGTGTGTATATATGTATATCATTTACCCATCTCTAGTGTCAAACCACAAGATCGTAGAGGCGTACTAATAAGACAATTTCTTGAAATAAATTTATCGCAATACGATCACCGTATTGTACGCCATTCCATTGATGCCGATTTCCGCACGATCATTCATCATGATGCGATAACGATTTTCATTGATCCTAATGTGATCTCCGACTTTATTTTTGAAGAAATAAGATCGAATGATACCGTTAACACTCATACTGTATCAAACTTTGAATGTTGCTGGATGTTATGGAGTCTGTAGGACCTGCATTTGAATTATTTTAAATATTGGACGATTATGTGCGCCATATAAAAATAGACTTGATGTCAAGGCATAAAGGGAACGCACTGATTGAGAAATGAGAGTAAGTTCGGTCATGCAGGGATATTGATATTCCCTTAGTGGAGCTTTAATATATGATTTAGGAATGACAGCGAGAAAAATGGAACTCTATTCTTCTCAACTTTCCCGATCTGTTCTCTCTATACTATTTCAAAATTTTTTTAAACCTTCAGTACAAAACATCTTTCCTAATCTGTCTCCTCAATACTATCTCCTCGTTTTCAGTTCCGGCGCAATGCATTGCATATATAGGGGCATCCCCTGAGTGCTGGTCCTACTCCTAAAAAAAAAAACAAAACATGGCATAAGTAGGGGGATAGCCTCCGTTCCCTTCCTTTGTTCCCTTAAATTGCAAAAACACTTCAGTCTTTTAAGTTACTGTCTTGAGTGGCATTATTATTTCATTGCCAGCCTGACTGCAGTGTTTTTCCTGTCACTGCTGTTGTTGTTGCTGTTATTGTTCATCGAGTTGCCAGCTTTCCGTTAAGCTTCCTCTTCATGTAAAATAATACAAGCACAAGCAGTTTTTTCTATTTTTGCAAGATTTTTGTTTTGTTTTTGTGCTGTTACTTTTGTTGGGGGTGAATGCGGATTAAATGTCGACAAGTGACAAACGACAATGTTTGGCCTTTTTGGCAAAAAACTTTCCTGTAAATTTTTTTCACAGCGAATCTAACCGCTAAAATAGTTAAAAATAATATGAATATGAAAATGTTTAAGACAATATCAGTGAATGTGATAGCGAGTGTGTTTGTGTGTGTGTGTCTGTGGCTTTTACTAAGAATGGCAACCGTCAGGCATCTGGAACTGATGCTTGGCATGTGCATCAGTTTGGTTGTTCTCATGAATTTTTTTGGCGTTTGAATTTTTCTCGTTTGACCCAATTTTCAGCCATGTTTTTTTTATTTTTTATTTTTTGTTACAAACATTTTTCTTCGCTTGTTTAATTTTTACTCGTTGGTTGTAAGAACAATGTGTGGATAAAAAAAAAGAAAAGGGTTTATATTTCACTGCAGAATGCATGAATATTTGTCTAAGGACATAATGAAATAACAAAAGGGTATTTTGCGTTTGGGTTTTTTAAGGTTGTGAAAAAAGAAGGTTAATTTGAATGTAACAACTTTATTAAAAGTTTAGTGAACTTGCAGATGAATGAAGATTAGATATGTTGTAAGACGTTTTTATTAACGATGAAACAACATTTCTAGAACTAATTTAATATTATCTATTTAATGTTATATTACTTCGTTCCGAGACACTTGATCCGTTGTAGGCCAAAGTATGCAATTCAATCCGAAAATTCTTCATATCACTCACCACCATCTTGACTCCATAATCAAATTTCCTAATTCCGGCACAATGTATCGCATATATAGGGGTCATCCCCTAAGTACTGGTCCAACACAAAAAAAAAAATAAAATATTTGCCCGAAAATCGGTACAGTAGAAATCGTAGATCAAGTGCTGAATCCGAGCACACAAAAAATAGACCTTCTTCAATATACAATTAATCTGTTAAAATAAATTCAAAATATTTTCTTTAACCATTCAAATCGCTTAAAAATCTCATTATCCTATTAAATTTTCCATCATACTTCGTTACTTCATTGCAGCAATTGTTATTGTTAAAAACACAATACAATTTAATTTTTCACTTTCTCATGTCTCATCAAACATGCTTTTCCCTCTTCGTATATCACCTCAACCTGGGACATTTATTTCTTAAATAGACAAACATTAAACCAATTAATTTTGCCCCCTGATGTCAATAATTTATAACGAAAAAATAGAAAGTAAAAAATAATAATAAAAAAAAACAGAAGAAAAACTTGTCTTCTTAAACGTGTAATTTATTTAGCAGCCGACAAGTCAAAAACAATTGATTTAATGCCGCCACTGGCAACCCAAGTAAATTTGAAGTGTCAGGAGGAGAGACATTTACTTTGCAATGAAATAAATTATGGCTGCCAAATTAGTGGAAAAATGGAAAAAAATACAAGTAAATTAAGGATATTTAGGATAACAAAATAAGAAAGAGAAAATGAAATAAATAAAACTTATAAGATTAGCTTGATGTCTTGACAGAAAGACGCTCATGTGCAGAACTACTTAATAAATGATATGAACAGTAACAAGAGAATAGATTAGAGTAGTTAACACTACTCGACAGCAAAAAGTAAAAATTATTTCCATATAACTTTCCTAATTGATTGACTGGCATTTGACATTGACATTCTTATAAAATATGTATTTCGTAAATTGAAAATGTTCTGTTGTTGTAGTTTAAGGCCCTGATTATGTAATCTAGCATTTGGTAAATACAACTTTAAGACGTTATTATTTACAACATCAAATCAATGAAAAATTGTATAATAAATGAAACAAAAACTTTTATCGAAATCATAGGTTTATGAGTGTTTTATTTAATTTTACTTTGAAAATCGAACAATTAATAATTTTATGTAATATATATACTACTGCTGACAAATGGTGGCCGAAAAAGATGTAATTTTGGAATTCGAATAATATAAATTAAAAAAAAAACAAGTAAAAACGTTATATTCGACCGGGTCGAATCTTAAATACCCTCCAAATATTTAGTAAGTGAATTTAAAATGTTTAACTTGGTGGCCCAGAGTTCCTTTATATAATATCGTACGTCAACGCCCACTAAAGTGGGCGGGGTTCAAAAATAGACAATATCATGTTTTTCACAGACGAACTTATGGGCATTGCTAGACCGTCTTAGACTTCATCACTGATCAAGAATATATATAGTTTATGGGGTCCAATTCTCTTTGGGGGGTATAAAAACTGTATTTTGGCGGGGTCGCTCTGGCAAGGGCTGTGGGGGAAACATTTCACCTTTGTCATAAAACTCTAAAAATAAATGCTTGGGATAATTATATACAAAATTAAAATTTCTTTTTTTGATAGGGTCATTTAGAGGGCAAAGGGGGAGAGGGGGTAGGGCAGAAACAGGTAGACATAAAACTTTAAAAATAAATGCTACACAAAATTAAAAAAAATTTTTATTTATTTTTAATAGGGTCATTTAGCGGTCAAAGGGGAGGCGGGGGTAGGGCAGCAACAGGCAGTCATAAAGCTCTAAAGATAAATGCTTGGGATGATTATATACATAATTTAAAACAATTTTTTTTTTTTGGTAGGGTCATTTAGGGGGCAAAGTAAGAGGGGGGGATAGGGCAGAAATCGGCAGTCATAAAACTCTAAAGATAAATGCTTGGGATGATTATATACAAAATTTAAAAATTTTTTTTTTTTGGTAGGGTCATTTAGAGGGCGAAGGGGAAGGAGGGGGTAGGGCAGAGTATTGCCAGGTTTCGTCTCAGCTTCGTCATTAAAGCTTAAAAGTGTTATTTTTAAGGAATGTAGGCTTAAGTAAAACCGTTTGTTAAATTTGTATGCTATTTTTGCCTATAATAACGCCCACTGAAGTGGGCGGGGTCAAAAAATATTTTTATTTTATTTAATGGCTCCAAGTTTAAGGCGTGGGACCGTATTTGACATAAAAATATATCATTTGCTTAACAAAATAACCAAAAAACTTTAAAAATTATCTTGTTTTTTCTGGGTTGGTTTAGTTCTTCTTAGGGGATTTTTTCCCTCTTGCTCGATTTAGCCCATCTTTGAACTTAACCTGCTCTAAGCTTCAAAATATATTTATGCCAAATTTCAAGAGTCTAGCTCTTTTCGTTTGGACTGAATCGTGATTTCCACAGACGGACGGACGGACGGACATGCTCAGTTCGTCTTAGATTTCATCACTGATCAAGAATATATATACTTTATGGGGTCTGAGATGGATATTTCGATGCGTTACAAACGGAATGACAAAGTGAATATACCCTCCAAATTCTTTTTTGGAGGGTATAAAAATTGTTTAAAAAAATTGGCTGGACAGGCCTAGTGGTCATAATTTGGTCATTTTAAAAAAATGGGGATGAGTTAGCCCAGGAACGCCTTACTATCGCAGAAAAAGTCTTATATCTGCAATAATTTTTAAATTCGAATAACATCAATTAAAAAAAAAAATGTTTAAAAAATTTGTCTTGAGAGGATTAGTGGTCCAGGAAGCTCTTTATATTGCAGAAAAAGTCTTATATCTGTAATAATTTTGGAATTATTAATGAATATGCAATACAATTTTTCTGATCCACACTAGAGCGTGCTTGTGTTTGTTGTTGTCGGATAAAGTAGATTTTGTATTCTACGTTGGCATGATAGCAAATACGTCGGCAAAATAAAATTATAAATAATGTGGTCAATATAAATTCTTTATTCTTCTCAATTTTCTTCATCTGTTCTCTCAGCTCTTTTCGTTTCGGTAGAATCTCTGGAAAATTGATTTTAGCAAAATATTAGTAAACATTTCCAAAAAAATCCTTTCCAAAAATATTAGTGAAATTTTTTTTCTTGAAATGCTTGCGTTTTTCCACCAAAAAATTGATTTTAGCAAAGAGCTACCCCTTTCCAAAAAATTTCCAAAAATTGTTTTTCTTAAAATACAAAAGAAGTGAGAGAATTTTTTTTTATACAATAACCTTGCGTTTTTCGACTTGTTTTCTGATCAGTTTTGCGAATAGTTCTATAGGCACCATATTAATGGTCGAGTCATCTTTTTAATATCTCTTAAAATAAAATGGCATGGTCACACATCAAACTGATTCATCAAAATCACATATTTTGAATGTGTTAGTAAAAAACGTATACATGGTTTGATTTCAGTTTGACAAAAAAATCAAGGGGTGCATGCCTATTTGATTTGTGTTCTAATTATCAGTACTGAATTAACCCAGTTTGCATCGTGCAAAGTAATTAACGCAGTAACAGTTTTTTCCACATTTATCATTTATACATATTTTTTCTTCCTGCTCCTGCATTAGAAATCATTTAAAGCTAAAGCGAAAAATAGTTCAACAGTGCGTATGATATTTCTAAGTTTGTTCGCAAAAAGTGTCTTATTACTCATACGTCCGATTAAGCTTGAAAAATAAAACATGTTTTTGCTTGCACGATACAAACAATACATTTATTTGCTCTATTTCTTGGTTCTTTCCAATATGTAAATATATTGGAAGAAACTGTTTACATGTGCATTTTTTTCGCAGCGTCGTGCTGTCTCTATAATACAAAAGCATTTATCTTCATTTATAACAATACTGTGTGTCTGTCTGTCTATCTGTCTGTCTGTCTTTGTATCCCAAGTGTAAGCGAATATGAAAATGCATGTGCTCTTGTTATAATATTATTGAAATACACCAGTGGCATGACTGTCTATGCATATTGATGGAGCTGGAGATACTTTTATTAGACAGTTGATTTTTAAAATTTTAGCACTAGTAAAAATAAATCTAAAAACTTTTAACAAAACAAAATATAAAAAAAAAATTTTGTGAAAAGCGTTATTATTAATAAATTATTGATTGAAAGTTCTTAACCTGGATTTTAAAGAAAATTCAAATATATGCAAGTCTGGCAAAATATTAAAGCCTTTACACAATAACTCCATTCAGTCAGGACTCTTGCAATAAAATCCAGTATCTGTATTGCAAAAATATTAGCACTCGTGCATGGTTGTGTCACCCTGTTTCAGTGATGAAGGCCTATGCCTTCACTGGTCACTGAATATAATTGGCAGCGATTGACCCTATCATGTACTAAAACAGCAGAGGAACAGCACTCCCCTTCATACACCCTGTACCAAAAAAACAAAACGAGAGAAAATTAGCCGCGAATACTATCCCCTACTTTCTAGTGCCGGCGCAATGCATTTCATATTTAGGGGTCATCCCAAAACAAATTTTTTCTTTTTATGTGAAAGATATGCCCATAATTTTTTGGAAAAAAATTGATAGGTATTAAAATCGAACGGCTCCAGAACCGGAAAACTTAGTTGTTTTATTTTGGAATATTAAAGTAAATGACTAAAACTATTTTTTTTCTTTGGTAAACAAACATATTTTATATTTTAGAATTGAAAATCAGAAAAATCAAAAATAGGGTTTCGCAGTTTGAATAATTATATTCATATATTCCACACTACGTCCGTGTAGGGTATATAAAATTCGGCGTAGGCGACTAGACCACTTTTGCTTGTTTTTTAAAGTAATTTTACATAAATTTTTATTATAATAAAAATAAAAAAGATTTTTTTTGCCTTTTTTTGTTTGTTTACATTTACAAAATTATGGTGTCGTCTGCCCAGCAAACATTTTGCATTTACTCTGCCAATGCATTATCATTTTACCCTCTCATTTACTGCATCATAATATGTACGTGAACGCAGTCCAGTAACATCCAGTAAAATTTTTTAAAAACTTTTCGATTCTCGAACGCATCTAATATACAGTTTTGCCACTCCCTGCTTGATGGATTGCTTGTATGGTTCTTTTCTAAACTTTTATATTTTTCTACTGCTTAAGAGAATTTTTCGTATTTATGTTTGAGTTTTATTTTTTAACATACATACACACAAATGTTTCCATATTTAATGTAAATATGTACAAAATTTTCATTTTTCAGCATGGAACGTGATCTGATGACACGCACTGACAGGTTCGGTGTTGAAGTACGTGAACGTACCATGTGGGATATACGTGATGGTGTGGTGGGTGCTGACACTTTTGTACCGAAACATGCTGTTATCGCAACATGGAAGAATGTGTCATTTGCTGGTGGTATTGATAATTCCTTATTTACGGTAAGTGGAATGAAGGATATACAAAAAGAAAAAATAAATAAAAACATGTGGCTGTTAAGTTTTTATTTGCCAACACATTGTTTGGATAGTTTGTTTTGTTTGCATATTTACTATTTATTTATATTTCGTTATCGGAATATGTTGCTAGAGCGCTGCAGAAAAGTGTGACATTTCCATCATGCAAATACGTGGCAACTAAAGCGTGTTATGTCATTTAAAAGCATCACTTTGTATTCATAATTTAAATTGAATGCTGGAATTAATACATAGATGGAAATGGTTTTTACGTATGTGAAAGTTAGTTTTCAGATTTGTTTATTTTAAAACTTTGTTTCACACATTTTTTACACCACTCCCCCCCTACATAATCTATTTACGATATTAAGCTGTACAGAATTTATGGAATTTTTATGCCCTCCAAAAAAGAATTTGGAGGGTATATTCACTTTGTCATTCCGTTTGTAACGCATCGAAATATCCATCTCAGACCCCATAAAGTATATATATTCTTGATCAGTGATGAAATCTAAGACGAACTGAGCATGTTCGTCCGTCCGTCCGTCTGTGGAAATCACGATTCAGTCCAAACGAAAAGAGCTAGACTCTTGAAATTTGGCATAAATATATTTTGAAACTGAGAGCAGGTTAAGTTCGAAGATGTGCTAAATCGGGCAAGAGGGAAAAAAGTTCCCCTAAGAAGAACTAAACCAACCTAGAAAAAACAACATAATTTTTAAAGTTTTTTGGTTATTTTGTTAAGCAAATGATATATTTTTATGTCAAATACGGTCCAACGCCTTAAACTTGGAGCCATTAAATAACATAAAAATATTTTTTGACCCCGCCCACTTCAGCGGGCGTTATTATAGGCAAAAATAGCATAAAAATTTAACAAATTGTTTAACTTAAGCCTATATTCCTTAAAAATAACACTTTTAAGCTTTAATGACGAAGCTGAGACGAAACCTGGTACTACTCTGCCCTACCCCCTCCTTCCCCTTCGCCCCCTAAATGACCCTACCAAAAAATTTTTTTTTTTTAAATTTTGTATATAATCATCCCAAGCATTTATCTTTAGAGTTTTATGACTGCCGATTTCTGCCCTACCCCCCTCCCCCTTTCCTCTTCCTTTGCCCCCTAAATGACCCTGCCAAAAAAAATTGTTTTTTAAATTTTGCATATAATCATCCCAAGCATTTATCTCTAGAGTTTTATGACTGCCTGTTGCTGCCCTACCCCCTCCTCCCCCTTTGGCCGCTAAATGACCCTATTAAAAATAAATAAAATTTTTTTTTTAATTTTGTGTATAATCATCCCAAGCATTTATTTTTAGAGTTTTATGTCTACCTGTTTCTGCCCTGCCCCCTCTCCCCCTTTGCCCTCTAAATGACCCTATCAAAAAAAGAAATTTTAATTTTGTATATAATTATCCCAAGTATTTATTTTTAGAGTTTTATGACAAAGGTGAAGTATTTCCCCCACAGCCCTTGCCAGAGCGACCCCGCCAAAATACAGTTTTTATGCCCTCCAAAGAGAATTGTGATGAAGTCTAAGACGGTCTAGCAATGCCCATACGTTCGTCTGTGGAAAACATGATATTGTATATTTTTGAACCCCGCCCCCTTTAGTCGGCGTTGACGTACGATATTATATAAAGGAACTCTGTCCCACCAAGTTAAACATTTCAAATTCACTTACTAAATATTTGGAGGGTATTTAAGATTCGACCCGGTCGAATATAACGTTTTTACTTGTTTTAATATAAATTACATGACAATAGATTTTCCAGTGTTAAAGTGACTTTGCAGAAGAAGTATTAAAAAAATATGGTATTTTTCAGGAAGGTCTATCTGTCTGTCCTTTAAATTGTGCTGTTTAATAGAATTCAACAAAACCAATTTATTATTGTATTAAAAGTGGAGATGTTACTTTTGTCGTGCAACGCACTATTTATGATTTATGATTATGACCTGCATAAATTATACGAGTATGTATTTCAAATATCAAAATGATATGTACTCTGACATTAACAAACATTTTTGCAAGTTGGTGTTGTGTTTTTTTTAAATTTTTTGTTTGATTTTAATTAAAAAATTCGCAAATAAAAGAATCTTTTACTTTTTGGTTTTGAAATGATGATTTATTTAATACTGTCAGCCTTAAAAATGCAATAAATTAATATTTATTTAGGTGTAATTATATTTTTACACAAGCGGATGTTGAAAGTAATCCCTCCCGAACAAAATTTATTTAATTACGGCAGTAATGAAGGCAAACTGGTGTAGTCGATATTGAAATATATGTAGTAATAAATTATTATTATTAAGGCTGCCAGTGATTATTTAGATAAATATTTCATAACAATATTTTTAATTATTTTTAAAACTGTTAATTAAAGTATTCAATTTTAAATACATTCAAAGTTTATGCTTTAATTAAGTGCCAATAAAGGAGCTAGCAATAATTTTAGATTTAAAAGCCAAAAGGGTGCGAAATAAATTTACATTTGCGTTTGATTATAATTAATTTCTTTTAAATATTTACAGACCAACACATTCCAAATGATTTTGGCTACCGATGAAGTCTATACTTATGCCATTTTTAATTATGATGTTATAAGATGGTCGGCCCATACAGAAGCTGGTGGCGATACCACTCACGGAGAAGGTGGTGTTCCTGCATTTGTAAGTAGTTTTTATCAGGTTGAATTTTCGTGTTTTTCTTGTTGTTGTGATATTCTTAGTCCCTTAATCCTTGACCTTTTTCTTTTTTGTGCGTTGGAAAAATTTGTTTTTATTTATGTATTATTTTTTTTCTGTGAAGAAATTAAATTTAATCTTCTTAATATTTTAAGACATTCTATGCTGTTGCGATTTGAGCTAAGAAAAGCTGTAGTGGGAGTACATTAAGTATTTGCATTTAGCTAAGGAAGACTCCTTTTATATTTCATAATTCTAATCACGTTTTTCTACTTAGCAAAAGAGGAATTATTTATGCTGGTGTACTTAATTTTATATTTTAACCAGTTTTGCTTTAATTTTGTTTCATAGCTGTCTTATTCTTATTTTCCAGACACGCCAAAATATACAATATTGTTAGAATCTAAATAAAGCTGAAATTCAGTTCAGCCAGATTTTTTTTATAATTAAAATTGGTGTGAAACAGGAGTTAGCATTTTAATATATTTTAAATTATCTAAATTAAATCTTAAGGCAGAGAAGTGATGATTTTTAGATAATAAATATAGTCCATAGTAATTATATTTATTTATTTCTTTTCTATTGAAAAAGTTATCTAGCTGGAATATGTGAGCACGCACTTGCATGCATTGAGGCCAAACACTTTGAATAACCTCTTCCAGCTAAATCTTCCAAATAACTTGTGTATACATTTTGGCAATTTTTTCGTTTTACATAAACAACAAAGTTTTTAATTAGTTTCTTGGTATTAGAATATAATACGGGTATGAAGAACAGTGTTGTCAGATTAGGGGTTTTCCCCCTAGATTTAGGGTTTTTTCTATTTAGGGGCAGATTTAGGGGTTAATATTCTTTAGGGGGAAATTTGGTGGTAAGAAAATTTTATTTAGGGGATTTTTAGGGGATTTTCGAATTTATAGTTTGGTACATAATAGTACATAATTTAACCACTGAGCATGTCGAAGATATTGTATCGAAATGTAATCATGCAAATACAAACATTAAAACATTCTTCTCGTTAAATAAATTTTGTTGGTTTTTTTTGAACTGCAAAATATAAATTTTAAAAAGTTGTTCATCTTTACAATTTATTACCAATATGCCAAAAAAGGATAACATATATAAACAAAAATATAAAAAGGAGTGGGAAGCAGATCAGCAGTTTAGAGGTATTGTATTTTTAAATAAAATTTTAAACACAATAAATGCAAAATTAAATTTCAGATTGATTAGCCCCTGTCCAGGGAGACAACTACAAAGCTTTATGCAAATATTGTAAAAGCATTATGGTGGCTAACAGGGGACCTTATTGCAAGCAAAATACAAAAAAACATATTGGATTTGCATCCCCAACAAAAGAAGTATACTTATGTACCCGTAACAAACTTCCTCAAGTCGTCTCTTACAAAAGAAAGACAGATTGCAGATATATTTTTTGGGGGGCTTTTTTATAAAAAAAAATAAAAATTTGGGTGTTTTCGTGCTTTTCGCGTAATTCAAATTTAATAGAGATAAGAATGATGAAACCAATTTACTACTTAAACTTTTCTGCTTTAGGGGGTTTTTTGAGAAAAAGTGTAGAATCTAGGGGGTTTCTAGATTTTTTTGGGGGGAAGAAAAAAAATTATCTGACAACACTGATGAAGAAGGCAAACGTGATATAGGAAAATCAATTTTTTTTTGTGCATCATTTGCCATACATTTCGCCAACAAAGACGTATGAGTGATATTCAGTGGCATTTAATGAGATATTACTTATACGTAAGCGATTGTACAGATATTATTGCATACTTTTATGATGTTCATAGAGATTTTTGCTACGCCATTAGAATGAATAACATGTATTTAAATAATCTCAATAGTGGTACAGAGAACAATAATTATGCCGAATCGTAGCATACATTTTTGGTTTTTTTTTTCTTTTTGATGAGTTAATAGTTCAGTGGAGCGTGTTGGGAATACAAATGAATAAAATTGTGTACCATTTGTTCCAAACGGTGATTAGTTACGTTATCTTTTGGTATTCTAAACATATAATAGAAAGATCTGTTGAACAAAAGTAAACAATATGTACATATATAAAACCCTTTGAGTTCTTTTCGAATGAATAAAAGTATTTCATTAAATACTATGATTTTTTGCTTTGTAAAATGCTTTTCTTTTTACCAAATGCTACTATTGTGGTCAATAAAATATTTAGCTAAACGATGTAAGTAAATTATAGCAAAAAAACATTTTACTACACGTTTTAAACAAGGCCATACTGACAGGGAAAAAATACTTGAGAATTTAAAAAAATTTTGTGGAATAACTTTCTAAACGAAGTCTACTCTAACCACAACAAAGGCCACATTCAAAGGGGATTAGGTTATGGAAATGTGTATCTTTTAAATATATAATATTCCTATATTAAAATACCAATAACTAAATAATAAAAGAAAACATTCAGATTTACCCAAAAGTATGCGGTATATAAAAGTTATGTTCATTAGCAAATGGCAAGATTGTAAAATGTGTACGAGTATATCACAGCAAACATTTTTTTTTGTAAAATATGTATTATAAAGAATTTGTATTATTTAATACAAAATTTATTTTACATAAAATATGATAATGCGAAAATAAAATTAATTCAACGAGCCCAGTATTTGATTGAAATATACTGCCTGTTTTTGTAAAAAGAATAAAAATTTTCGTTTGTAAAAAGAATAAAAATTTGTTTTTCTTTCAATATAAATATCGAAAAAACGAAACGAAACGAAACTTTTTATACTTTCTACAAAAACAGGCAGATAGTTTTAATCAAACATATGCTAAGAACACAACTGCGACGAACGACGAATTTTTGGTCGCTAATATTCGTCGCCAAAAAACATACTTCACTACCGTATTGTTGCATGTAGCACGAAAATTTTCAGTGCATACTAAGAACTCATTCACCAATTCACAAAAATTTATCATTCGGACGACTTTTTATTAATTTTGAACATTTTTTATAATATATGTAGTTAGTTAGTCCTATTTCCTACTTTTTCATATGGTCACTGCATCAGCTGTTAAATGAAAAGAATAATATATTTACAGCAAACAAAATTTCAGAAAATATATACGAAAAGGAATTTGTTCTGGAAAAAATGGACACCACCGGGGTAACTATTGATTGTTTAAACAATCTGGCAAAGATTTTTAAAAAATATTTAAATGTGAATTTTTTATTTAGTCGAACTTTCTTATGTAAATTGTTAATTTTTTCAACGGGCTTAAGTTCGAATCTGCATAACTGCAAATTATTTTTTATTATTTTATTAATAAATGAATTTGTTCAAATTCTTTTTTTATTAATTTATATTAAGATTGGAATATTAAGAATATTTTTCAATAATCATCAAACCAACAGAACGGATCAGTACTGATTTCGAGGCCGCTACGCCATCTAAAAAAAAAAAAATAATAATTTGCAGTCATGCAGATTCGAACTTAAGCCCGTTGAAAAAATTAACAATTTAAAATTTTAAATATTTTTTTGTTCATTATATTAATTTATTCTTTGTTATTGTGTTTCATACGACGAATTTATACAGCTAATTTTTACCAACGAATTTGTCGTACTTTAAGAAATTCGTCGTTCGTCCCAGTTGTGTTCCTACCAATATATTGTATAACTACCAGCTACAAAAAAAAAAAAAAAAAAAACAAAAAAAAAAAAAATAATAAATAAAAAATAAATAAAAATTTATCAGAAAATGGGACGCGAAGAAAATAAAAGTGTGTTACAATGGAATTGTTGTAGTTCTCGTATACAATTTCTTAATAAAATTTTTATATATAAAACTCTTATCACATTCAACTAAACCACCTGATAACCGGTGATAAACAAAAATACACATGGCTACTGATGATGAAAGTGTAGTGGCATTCTAAAACAGCTATTCTGCTCCGGCTGTGTGAACTACATATATAATTAAAACTTATGTTAACTTTTCTCTGTGTCTTGCAATATTATTCATGTCCTTCTGAGTTTAAAACAAATTTTCGAACGATTAGTGTACACATATTAAATGAATTTAAAAATATTTTTATTTAATACACATACAAATTTATTTATAAAAAAAAATGAAAATCATATTGAAAATATATTTAAATTTTGTTTGACATTTTGTATTTCGATATGACATTTGTCGAAATTCCAAAAACCCCGTAGTAGGCGTGTGTTAATTGTGTTGTTGTATTTATATAAAGGGTGTTTATTATAGAGTGTCACAAATTTAAATAATAATAAAACAAGGAAATATATATTTTTAATATCAATGAAACGGGCTTTATTGGTAAGAATGTTTTATGAAATTATTGTTTAAATATGATTTCTGCCAAGTGGCCGCCATGTTTGGCGCGTAGAAGGCGCAACCTGGAAAACTAATTGTCAACAACTAAAAAAAACTTCCATAAAATAGAAGGACACAACCCCAGTTGCTGCGAAAGGCGACGAATTGATTGATTAGGATCATCTTCTATGCTTTCCTGTACAGCGGCGTTACAGCTTCTTTAGTGCGTACTGTTCGGCATCTCACGAGATGCACATGGTCAGTAACAGAAAATGTAGTCCGAAAACGATCTGCTGCTTTTCGAATTAGCAGCTCTGAAGGACGATTATGTAGGCCACATAATGGAAGAAGAGCATGATGAGTTTGACAAATAGAACAATTATTTTCATTAAAAATTTCAACAATTTGCATGCGTTGCTTTTGTGTTGCCAAACTTAAAAAAAACCACTCTCTACAATAGTGCCAGTTTATTGATGAGAAATTTCATATTAAAAGACCACAGTTGCTTTCTTTATTGCGGTTAAAAGAAAATTAAGAAGAAAAAATTATTTATTCTTTAACCCGATTATTTCTGTACAGTGATTTCTAATAAACGCCAAACTCTTGATTTAAAAAGCATCGGAAAACTCATTCTAGGAATTGGCTATTAAAAATTAATTGCAAATTACATGTGTTACCGACACATTGAGAGAAAATGTTTATTTCCCCTCAATACAAATGAAATATATTATGAAAATAAATTGTTTCATCATTATTAGATTTGTAAATTATTAGATTTGTAAATTATTAGCTTGAAAAATTGTATACATATGGTTTTTAATTTAAAGTGCACAGAGTTTAAAACGCGACTCATTCTTATTTTTCAATTTCGTAAGAATTTTACTGCCGTGGCATGCTTCATGACCTTAATTTTGTTTGAAATAATTTGTAGAAATTTTATATGAATTTTTTTCATTATTTTCGATTTATTTAAATATTTTTATCGATTTCGTTAATATTCACATCCTACTGTGAACTGACCGCAGTGCAGCATGTAGCAAAACATTTCTTTTTTTTTCTATTCAAAATGGCAGTGTTTTCTGGAAGAATAAAGTATTTATTTAAACATTTTTTTTTTATTTGTTCACAAATACTTTAACAACCACATTCGAAACATCTGTTTTGAAAAGCACATCATAAACATCAGCATTTAAGTGTGACTGTTTCTGTCTCCTTCACAAACTCTGCGGGTAATTGTGTGCATGTGTGTGTTTAAAGTATTGAATTTGATTGAAAATTCAAACTAAACCACATGTATAGGGATTTATTTTGGTATGTATTTGTAATGAATTAATTTTATGTAAAAGATTAAAATATCCATATAAACAAGTAAAAATAATAGCAATACCAATAAACATTATTTTAAATTTGTATGTAGTAAGAATTTTAACGAACATTTTATATTCTTATATTAAATTGAATTAAGATTTTTATAGGCTAATTGTTACAGTTCTCGTATCCCTTTTCACAATAAAATTTGTGTAAATAGGAACTGTTATCACATTCAGCTAAGCCACCTAATAAGTGGCGATAAACACAATACACATGAGCACTGATGATGAAGGTGTTGCGGCTTTCGAAAACAGCTGTTCTGCTCTGCTGCGTAAATTGAATAAAACTGATGTTGACTTTCCTTTGTGCCTTGGAATATTTATCATGCCTTTCTGAGATTTAAATTACAATTTGCTATAAAAATCTTAATGTTTTTTGTTTATCTTGGACCAGCACTCATGCAATGCATTGCATATATAAATAAAGTTTCACACTGTACTTCTCTCTGTTACTCATTATATCTGCTTAACTCATACGTATGTATAATTTTAGAAAATGGCTCTTTGGATAACTATTTTCAAGGTTTTTTATTTAAAATATTTTATTTATTGATTTCTTGAAAATACTCTGGGATCTAGTGCAGTTGGTTTTGTTTTCGATAAACTTAGAGGATTTTCAAGTATTTTTCCTTATGCAAACAGTTTTGTGTCTGTAGTAATATTGTTCCCCTCGATAAAAACATAAACTTTTAGCTCTTCTCCATCGGCCATTTCTTTCTTTCTCTGTATATTTCTGTGTGTGTGTGTGTCAGCATCAAAATAGCAGTTGATTTACGCCATGAAAATAATTACAATTTTCCAAAGCGACACAGATTAACAGAAGTGTTAGAGATTACAAATTGAAATAACCACAAAATGTATTTTTTTTTTTAATTATTAATTAACACTTTTGCTAAATAAATAGATTGGCTTTAATGCTGGCAATGGCACACAGTCTTACGAGTACAAACCCTACAGTCAAAATATGGTACTGCGTGATTTAACAGGACGTGGTTGGGGTAACGGATTTCCAGGACGGCATATTTTCCGCATTGATGAGCAAATTTTAATTGGATCATGTAACAAGGATATTGGTAAGTTAAATGTTGCAACACGAAAAAAAAGAATCTGTTTTATATACTTGATGCAAGCAAGAAATATACAAGATAAAAATAAAATTAATTAATCTGTTTGCTTTTCCATCCAGATGATTCTCACTTGCCGTTGACGTTTGCACCTGAGTCTGGCAATATGCTGGGTGGCACGGTGGTAAACATTACAGGGCCTTGTTTTGATCCCATGGAACGCGTCATGTGCCACTTTGATACAGAAGATGTTTTGGGCAAGTATGTTGACAAGAACCGTGTTATTTGCGTACAACCATTCCTTAAGGCTGAGGGTTACATACGTTTCGAAATATCTGTGGGTAATAATCGCTTTAAATGGCGCGGCAAGTATTTTGTGGGTGAGTAGAAGAAAACCATAAAATCAATAATAACAATAATAATGGCTGTTGCAAAATATTATTGTGTACACGAGTGTAACGTATAGAGAAATATGAGAACAAAGGAATTTGTGTTAATTTTCTCTTTCGTTAATTTCACAAACAGAAACACCCGCAGCAGCTACTGAGAAAATTTTCTTTGAAACCGATGATGTTCATCAGAAAGCACCCAAGGAAATACGCATCAATTGGAATGCGTACAATTTAACCTCAAACTTAAATGCCAGCATAATGATTTCATTGTGGGGTTATCGTGAAACTACCATCCGGTAAGCCACTTATGCTCTTCCCTTATGCGTTGTTTAACCATCTCAACTGTTAATTCACATATTAAACATTTAGTTCAATTGAGTTTATCTGCATGATAACGAGTGTATTTTGTGGTTTATTAATTTAATTGACTTTATTGTACTCTTACAGGCCTCAATTGGAGTACATTGATGTTATCGATGCCGGTACCGTCAATAATGGCCACTACATCATTTCACCACAAAATTACATCAACCGCAATAACATTAACAACGATATGCAATTTGGTTTCTTGCAAATTAATCTGACCAATCCACAGCAGTATAACAATTTACAGATCAGCCCGTAAGTATTGAACTAAGGATAAATATTTTTAAATAGAAAATTCTAGAAGACATTCACCCCTATTATGAACGACAACATCGACGCCGTATCAAGATGACAGCAAAACATTGTCGTTTGTCCACTCTTTTTCGATAGCAACAGATTACTATGAACATGTTCTATCGATATTATACGCCCTAGAAAATGGTAAGAAATTGTCAAGGGTAATTAATTGTTATCGACAACTTGTAGGCAAGTGATCAGTTTTTACTGTCGATTTGATGTGACGTCGACGTCGCCATTCATAATAGGGGCGATTATAAATATGTGCTTTGAAATAT
This sequence comes from Linnaemya tessellans, assembly GCA_951800035.1. NCBI lineage: Eukaryota > Metazoa > Arthropoda > Insecta > Diptera > Tachinidae > Linnaemya > Linnaemya tessellans. The sequence continues at coordinate 151,843,845 of OX637532.1, read as the reverse complement.
TTGTTGGTAATAATAGAAAAATTCAGATTTTTGCTTTTACTTTGACTTTATTAACTTTATTTAATACAAGATGGTGTTAACAATGATTAGAAGATGCAAGTAAAATATATTAAACTTCATGTCTGCAATCCAATATCTGTACCAGAGTTGAAGTCTCGTAAGCCAAGATGTTTGCGGTAGTCTTAAAAATTTTCAGCAGAAAATACTTTTGCTTGCAAAAATATATTCAATGCCAATATAATCAAGTTGTTTACAATTATTTTGAACGGATACACATATTTCGCTTCTTATCTCGAAATTCCCAAAATAATCGTTACACATGTGGCACTGCACATGATTAAAGTTATTCAAGTGCTGTTGTTTAAAAGTTGTCGTTCTTGTATAATATCCGTTTCCTTTAATCGACATCATATTTTGTACATTTCAGCAAACACTAATTGCATTTCTAGAACACAATGAAATACATATATGAAAAATGGAAATAGGATTTTTTTTTGTCAAAACTAAAATACAAACTATTTAAAATAAGGCGAATGATTGCAGGAGAAACAAAAAAGAACGTTATATTCGACCGGGTGGAATCTTAAATACCCTCCAAATGTTTGTTAAATAAAAACTCTATTTTGAAGGGGTCACTGCTGGAGGGGACGTGGGGGAGACATTTCACCTTTGCCATAAAACACTAAAAAGTAAATTTTTGGCTTTATTTTTTAAAGGATCATTTAGGGGCAAATGGGGAGAAGGGAAGGGCAGAGGAAGACCAAAGAACATCTCAGCTTCGTCATAAAAGCTTTAAAATTTAATTTTTAAGTTATACAATTTGTTAAATATTTATACTTTTTTTCCATGCAATATGTTACTTCAACGCCCACTAAAGGAGGCGGGGTCCAATAATTAATTTTCTGGCTGCAACTTTAACTTTTTAGACCTTCTTTGACATAAAAATATATCATTTGCTTAACAAAATTTCAGAAAAAACTTTAAAAATGATATTGTTTTTTAGAGGCTGGTTTAGTTCTTCTTAGGGGAAGTTTTTTCCCTCTAGTCCGATTTAGCCCATTTTGAAACTTCATCTGTGTTATTCTTCAAGATATATGTGTACTAAATTTTAAAGGTCTAGCTCTTTTCATTTGGACTGAATCATAATTTCCACAGACGGAAGGACAGACATGTCTAGATCGTCTTAGATTTCATCACTGATCAGGAATATATATATATATATATATATATATATATACTTTTTGGGGGCTGAGAGGAATATTAGTGCGTTACACACGGATTGGCAAAGTGAATGTACCCTTCAATTCTTTTTTGGAGGATATAAAAATAATAACGATGTTTTATATACGAGTATTCAATAAGCCGTAAGAAATACTGTGCACACAGCAGTTGTACGTTCCATTACTTCTTTTTTAATTTTTAACTTTTTTTTTTTGTAGAAAACAACCTACTTCGCACATTTCGCATCCACTACATTTGCATACTTCAAATTCTCTTTCATCACTATGAAAGAAATTACAGAGAAAATAATTTAAAACTTGTGTTGGCATTTTTGTAGTCGATTGGATTAGAGCTCCTATTACAGAGACTTTGTAATATTTACAGTGTGCAACAAAAAAATATATATATACTATATACACATTTTACATCACTTTTATAATTCACTCTCATATCGCAGCTACATATTGGTCACATTTAAAAATCTGTTCGAAAATATTCAAATACATATTGCAATTAAAATTTTAGCAATTTTTCAGATTAATTGATTCCCTTAATACATTTAATAGCTTGATTAGAATTCAAACTGGGACCGCAGTGGCATGGGCTTAGATACGATATCTAGGCTATTGTTGCGGTCATGACTGGAAGTATGACAGGGATGTGCAGCTTATTTGTCTCTTCGATTTAGTTAAAAGTTCTTAGTCACGAGTTTTTAGGTTTGCGTACAGTATAGTTTATCACAGTGGGCCTAATAGGCCAATATAACCTCATCTAGCATTTAAAGGTGTTACGCTTCTAGCGCTTTTTAGCTAATGTTTGCTATTTCTGATTCTCAGATCAATGTTAATTCTGTGACTATTTACATATGTTTTATAGAATTTTAATATTTACATTTCTTTCATATATGTACATATCGCTTATTTACTTAAAGAACGTCATAACTCAATATATTTATTTTTTTGAGTTAGTCATGCAGAATCAATTCTCATGACGTCCTTTATATTGTGTAAAAATTTCATACAAATATCTTGTTTAGTCAACTCTTGAGATTGAAAAATTAAATTTTCTTTTCCCATTAAGTTGTGTGTAAATTGAAAACTTCAAAATCGTTTTCTGACAATCTCCTGTTTTTTTGATTTATGACATTATTTGTCTAAATGAGCGATATGTATAATTTTTCACAGTAAATTTTTTAAAAAGCTTAAAGCATTTACGATTTTACATGCAATTGGTGTTTAAAGAGAAATACTTTTTTTTCTACGACTTATTTTCATATATTATTAACGAACTTAAAGACTCGGAGTTTGTAAGGTTGAAAAATGAGGAAAATCTCAATAGCAGCTAAAATTGAAATGAAGTATGTTTTGCAAATATTTTAGAATTAAATCGTCTCTTATTCTCTTCGCAATTGTTGGTTGAATTGAAATTTAAATGCACAGTAATAAGAACCCAAGGCGTATGATTAATATGCAATTCTATTCCTTCAGTAGTAATACACCACGCACACTTATGCCCATCTCTCTTGTACGTATTAAATTGTTGAATGCTTTTGTGAAATGCAAGGAATTAATTGTTTGTTATTTAATTCCCTTTCCATCAGCAAACTCTTTAGTCTTATATGTTGTAGATATCGTTCACAAGTAATTCAATTTCAAATCAATTGTGTGTAAAAAAATTGTTAAAATAGTAAAAATAATAATATGAAGTACGAGTACTTTAGCTCTAAACTAAAATAAAGAGAAAAATGCGTCATTTGAATTGATAGAAAAAGGAGACGAAAAAAAAATCCATTGCACCAGTTTTGTAGCATGTAGTCTGTGGCCTTAATAACGCGGGTCGTATTAAAATTATACACTATTTTAATTAATTTCTAAAAGAGATTTTAGCATAAAAATAGTCCTCTTGGAACAATTGAGTTTGATTAGAGATAATATATCGGAAGTTATAAAGTTCATTTACTAAAAAATGTCAAAGTACAGAAAACAATTAAACCAAAATTTTCATTCCAAGTTTTTGTTTTCAAGTGTTTTAATACAAATTGTAATTTAATTTAGAAAACATTTTCTGTCTTCTCATCTACGCTCACTCTTCTTTTCATAGTTCCGGCAAAAGGCATTACATGAGCGCTACCACCCCTCCAGTGCCCGTCTACATTTTTTCACACACTGTAAACTGTACGCACTCATTCTCACAAACATCCAATAAGACATTAAGTAGCATCAATGATAGGATCAGCTTTATTTATTGTATTTAAGCCTGTAATAATTCAAATATTAATCCTTAAATTATTAAATCAATAACGAAAATTTTATTTGTTTTCACCATTTCTTAACCAATTTTGTTAAAAAAGTATGCACATAGAATATTTTAATTGGATCAAGTTTAACGATTTATTTAAAAACTACTTTACTTCCGTTTTTAAGACTCTTTCAATATGATAAAATTTTTTGAATATTTCTGTAATATTTTATTTGTATATTAAAAAATCTTACTAAATTGCTAATTTCTTGAGTTCGATAATAATAATATTTATATTATTATATATTTCTGTTTGCAAAGCAAAATAAAATATAATTAATAACAAGTAAGAACGTTATATTCGCCCGGGCCAAATCTGAAATACCCTCACAATATTTAGTAAATAAAAACGCTTGGGGGGTCACTCTGGGAGGGACCGTGGATGAGACATCTCGCCTTTGCTATAAAACACTAAAAACTCAATTTTTGGGGTTATTAAGTGTAAACAAAGAAAGTTTTTTCTTTAGGAGCGAAGAGGGAGGGGATGTTAGGGCAGATTAGAGAACATCTCAGCTCCGTCATAAAAACTGTAAAATTAAATTTTTAAGTAATATAGGTTTTAATTATAAAATTTTTTAACAACGCCCACTAAAGGGGCGGTGCTCAAAAATTCTGCAAATTCAACTCTTTGGACTTTCCTTGATTTAAAAATTTATCATTTGCTTAACAAAATTACACAAATAAACTTTAAAAATCATGTTGTTTTTTAGAGGTGGGTTTAGTTCTTCTTAGGGGAAGTTTTTTCCCTCTGGCCCGATTCAGCCCATTTGCGACCTTGACCTGTGCTATTGTTCAAGGGATATGTGTACTAAATTTTAAGCATGTAGCTCTTTTCGTTTGAACTGAATTGTGATTTGCACATACGGACGGACGGATATGGCTAGATCGTCTTAGATTTCATTACTGATCAGGAATATATAAACTTTATCAGAGGGATATTTTCTTGTGTTACACACGGAATGTAAAGTGAATATACCCTCCAGTAATTTTTAAAAACAAAATATTTAGATGATAAATTCTTCTAGTTTCTTGACATCTTTTTAATTGTTATTATATTCTGATATTTTTAAGCTTAAGGTCTCTTTATTTGAATTTAATTATTAATTTCAATATTTCGTCACTAATTTGTGTGACTTCTTAAAGAAATTAATTATTTTATTTAAGCTAAAAAATATCAGAATATAATAATATTTTCAACAAATAAATATTATTTACTTAGTTGTCTGATATTGGGAAGTTTAGCTGATTTAATTGCTGATTGAACAAATGTAATTGGGAAACATATAAGGCCAGAATCAAGGAGCCTTGTTAAGAACATTTCGTGTCTCATGATTGTTGTGTGGGTACGAATTTGAAAGCAAGGGCTGTCAGTAAAGTTTTAAAATCAAACATTTTCAAACCGTTGACTAAATTATTCATGTTCATCTCAGTTATCCAGTTTGATTGAATTTTTTGAAATAATATTTTAAATAATTTTTTAAATATTCTATAGCATCTCTATCTAATATTTAAACAGGGAATTGTTGTATTCTTAAATTTTCTTTCACTACGGGATTTTACAAAAACACCTGTCATCAATTCTTCTTTGGCATTTGCCGCATGTTTAAAACATGTTAGAACTTGGTGTCCTTTTTGTTCACTTCGTGTTAGTCAGCGGGTACTAAAATGCTGTTTAACTTTGAAATATAAAGAGGGTGTTTTTTTTTTAAAGCGCATAGATCTCAATGAAAATGAAACAATTTATTATTTATATATTTTATTTTATTTATTTATATAATTTGTTCCAATACAACAAGATATTATATCTTATTAATTATAGTACAGGATTTTTACATGAATGTAAATTACATATTTTATAATATTATATTTTATAATAGTATAACAAATTACAAAATATTAGAAGTGTTTATTACTAATTAAAACAAGTAAAAACGTTATATTCGACCGGGTCGAATCTTAAATACCCTCCAAATATTTAGTAAGTGAATTTAAAATGTTTAACTTGGTGGGACAGAGTTCCTTTATATAATATCGTACGTCAACGCCTACTGAAGGGGGCGGGTTTAAAAATAGTCAATATCATGTTTTCCACAGACGAACGTATGGGCATTGCTAGACCGTCTTAAACTTCATCACTAATCAAGAATATACATATTTACTTAATAGGGTCCAATTCTCTTTGGAGGGTATAAAAACTGTATTTTGGCGGGGTCGCTCTGGCAAGGGCTGTGGGGGAAATATTTCACCTTTGTCATAAAACTCTAAAAATAAATACTTGGGATAATTATATACAAAATTAAAATTTCTTTTTTTAATAGGGTCATTTAGCGGGCAAAGGGGGAGGAGGGGGTAGGGCAGCAACAGGCAGTCATAAAACTCTAAAGATAAATGGTTGGGATGATTATTTACAAAATATAAAAAAAAATTTTTTTTTTGGTAGGATCATTTAGGGGGCGAAGGGGAAGGAGGGGGTAGGGCAGAGTAGTACCAGGTTTCGTCTCAGCTTCGTCATTAAAGCTTAAAAATTTTATTTTTAAGGAATGTAGGCTTAAGTAAAACAATTTTCTAAATTTTTATGCTATTTTTGCCTATAATAACGCCCACTAAAGTGGGCGGGGTCAAAAAATATTTTTATTTTATTTTATGGCTCCAAGTTTAAGGCGTTGGACCGTATTTGACATACAAATATATCATTTGCTTAACAAAATAACCAAAAAACTTTAAAAATTATGTTGTTTTTTTCTGGGTTGGTTTAGTTTTTCTTAGGGGAACTCTTTTCCCTCTTGCCCGATTTAGCCCATCTTCGAACTTAACCTGCTCTAAGCCTTAGAATATATATATGCCAAATTTCAAGAGTCTAGCTCTTTTCGTTTCGACTGAATCGTGATTTCTACAGACGGACGGACGGACATGCTCAGTTCGTCTTAGATTTCATCACTGATCAAGAATATATATACTTTATGGGGTCTGAGATGGATATTTCGATGCGTTACAAACGGAATGACAAAGTGAATATACCCTCCAAATTCTTTTTTGGAGGGTATAAAAATATACAAAAACGAAAAAATAAAGAAAAAAGTAATAAAATATATATGACAGATCAGTTTGACATATAGAGTGAAAAAATTGCTCTCCTAAACTTCTTGGCTTATCTACTGCTTATAACTTTAATGCCAAATGGAATATGATTTCTGCCATGCAGTCACCGCTAGTACGTAGACAGTAAATGTTGAGTATTAGTTTTTCATAGTCAATATGACTCGCCTCGTCTGTAGCCTTCTCTCTCTTCCCGTTTGTAGCCAACTGTCCTTTGAAAACTATTTCCTCCTTTTCAAATTTACGACACAGTGCATTGCATGAGTAGGAGTCATTTCTTAAGTGACAAGCCTATTTAAAAAAAAAAAAATTATAAATATAAAAAATTTATTGTGCTGCAACCAATCAATCGTCTCTGATTTATCAGCTTAACTTTTTATATGCCCAAAGCGTAGGGAAAAATAATGATGTTTAATTGCACGATATAATGGCTTCTTTGCGTAAATTAATTCTAGCGCAGGCAGTGTGGCAAAATAATGCACAAAAGGGTTATTCCAGCGCCAGTCTATTTATAATAAAACTACAAATCATGCAACTCTGTCTGTCTGTTAAACTGGCTGCCTACATAAAGTAACATCTCGCTAACGAAAAGCAACACCCTTTATTGTCATGTAGTGAAGTGGGGGGCGAATGAGGATGTTTGAGTGTTTAGATTTTCTTTTCATCATATTCTTAATTCCCTACTGGTTTCCTTCTTGCATGATTCTAGTGTTACCTTTCGATGTCATTAGCATTATTTTTATGTGGGTGTTTTTCGTTAAATGTTTAACGACCATCTAGTGATTGTGATTCTGATGGCAGCTAAAGATGCAGAAGTTAAATATGCGTAAGCAGGCATTTTTACTGCTATTTGATTATAAATGTTGTTAAAAGGTTTTAATTTTATTAAAAGCGAATCAAATTTGTGCTACTGGTATTGAAACATTTAGGGGGGGGCTGCTGTAGAAGAAGCTGCTTTAAGGTTTCAAATTATAACAGCATTAAGAATGATGTTGTCGTATTTGTTACACCATTCAATTGTTTGTAAGGCTGTTAATGCGATTGAATTAATGTATATTTAGAAAATTAAGGAGATATAAATGACATTTTAATTACATTATTTTTACAAGTAGCATTCATGCATACTGTTGATCGTGAAATTACTAAATATGTAAAGAAACCAGGAAAGAGACTGATAGATATCGTTAGTTCTACAGCAGCTAAAAAAACAACCGACGGTATGGCAAGTATTCAAGTCATTTACACATATCGTAATTTTAACAATAGGAGACATTTTAAACTTTGTTAGGTAGCGTATTCTACTCTAGGGCAGTAAACTATCAGTTTCAATACATACGCAAGTGTAAGGTGTAAGATGTAAGAGTTTGTTTGTTCGTTGCTTGGCAGTCGGTATTGAAATTGATTATTGGGCGATTTTCATATAATTTTCCCACGCGATTTTCTCCGGAAATTCATAGCCGATTTTATTAATTTTTGGATTACAACGCTAGTGCGGGTTTCGACGAAGAGTTTAGGCTAAAAATTAAGGCGAACCGATATCGGCGAGCGGAGATTTAAGTGTTTTAATTCGGAGTATTAATTTGGAGTAATATTAAAAAAGTGTTTTATGTTTATCTTCGGTTTTGTCTTATGCATAGCAAAGAGAATAGTGACATGGTTATACGTACATAAATAAAAATGAGATAGCAAGACAGGAACGTATGTAGCTTATGTACAAACATAACAATGTATGTATGTACATTTGTCTGTTGCTTTGCATTCTCTTTGTTTTTTGTGGGTTTAATATAAAATAAATAAACATAAAGGTGTTAACACATCGCCCGTGAGTTCGAACACTCATTGATTTTTTTTTTAATCTTGGACCAGCACTCAGGGGATGACCCCTATATATGCAATGCATTGCGCCGGAACTGCAAACGAGGGGATAGTATTGAGGGGACTGACTAGGGAAGATGAGAAGGTAGACAGTTGTTTTTGTAGCTATTTCAACCGTTTACTTCGCCGGCTAATTTTTGCTACAGGGCCGACGAAGGTATTTGGCTCTAACACACCAAAATTAATAAAAAAGTAAATTTTAGTGACTTGAAATAAAAATAAAAATGAAAAATGTTCACTTGTATTTAAGTATAAAAGAATTCAAACCAGAAAAAGGTTGGCTTGGGTATAATGGAACAAAAAATTCAGAAAAATGGGACATGAAGAATATAATCAAACGGCAACACGGGTATTAAATAAAAAATGTGCTACCATCAGGTTAATACAGTTCTCGTATGCAATTTTCTTCATAAAATTTGTATAAATAAGAAGTGTTATCATGTACAATTATGCCATCTAAGATATGGTGACAAACAACTTACACATGAGTACTAATGATGAAAGTGTAGCGGCTTTCGAAAACAGCTGCTCTGCTCTACTGTGTAAGTTTTATAACTAAAAACTGATGTTGACTTTACTTTGTGCCTGGGAATATTTATCATGTTTTTAGAAAAGCTATTTTGAATTTTCCTTCTTTTATACTCTTTTTTATAGGCTATAAAGATTATTTTATGGCTTAAAATTTATGTTAAAATATTTTTACTAGCCTACACAAATTTTTATTACTTATATTGTACTCATATTATATGAACAAAAAAAACCCCAATTTCATTAAACTTTTGCTAACACATGTTCAACTTTGACATGAAAATCTTTACAGGATTTTATGGTCGAAACCAATACCATTGGCTTGGTATTTCAGACCACAATGGGAGCGAAAATTTGGTTATAAATGGCCCCGAGCACTGTGCGATAATTGGATACGTACGGATAGATATCTCAGGTAAGTAACAAAAGAAAAAACAAAAAATAAACTCTCTTGCATCCTTAGCGGTACTCCATTGTTTCCTGTCCACCTTTTCGGATTTTCTTCTTTTGGCATGTTGTTTGCATAACATTTACTGCAACAACAACAGCATTATAAGTTTGAACAAAACAAACACTTGCTTGTGTGATTACGGTCACATAAGTTGAGCAACAACAATGTGTGATGTAACACATTGCAGAAGAATAATAAGTTTTAATGGTAATTGGTCACGTTGATGTAATTTGAGTTTTTCAAATAACTCACGCACCTCAATAAATTATGCAATTTTCATTCAAAAATATATTCCACAAATTGTATTAAATTTCTTGCTAACATCTGCTGTGGATTTTATTTTTCAAATTTATTTATTTATTGTGGGTTTAGCTCATCTGTATGGCTGTTTAACCGTGTTGTTAAGGCCAAATGATTCAAGCAAGCATTCAAACTGGTATGCCCATATAAACAGCAATCAACAAGACATATTTTTAATAAATATATTAGACTTTTACTGTTTTATAAGACGTCCAATAAAATGTTTTGAGCAAAAGATGTTTTAAGTTTTGTTTTCATGAGTTTTTTTAATTTGCGAACAGGAGGCGTTTAATTACGGTCTTATTTTAGGGCAAAAGTTATGCTACTTTCTGTTGAAATTCGGCTATTTTGGAACGAACTACGCCGACAATCTGACAATTTCACTAACAGTGACTAAATAATTCTAAATAACAATTTTCTGAATTCTTTCAACATATTCATCGGTTATTGATACCTTAAGGCGTTCAGGCGGATCGTCGTCACTTACACGTTCTCGATCTTCTTTCAAAAGGAAATTTTTGTATCACTTGTAAACATTTTTCTGACTCACAGTACAATCACCGTATGTCACATTCCAAGTACTTTTGAGTTGCAAATTTTTTTTTCCATACAAATTTCAGAAAATTACCGAATAGGCAAAGCACTTCTAAGTTCTGTGACTGTCATGCTAACTAGTTGAGGCTTTGAAATGAATGTGTCAATATAAAAGAATTTTGAAATTTATATTCACTCTCATCATGAATAATTTTTCCCTCGAAATGTTTCCCTTTTCCCTAAAATTGTAATCATGAACAAATTCTCCTTGAATGATTTGATGCTGAAATTAAATTCCTCTTATCATGAATGATTTTTTTCCTCTTCAATTTATTCACTTAGTTTTTTGTTAGATATTGAGTAGAAATTGTTAGGGTTTTTTTCTATTATAAATCGAATATTAGAATTTACAAATTTTATTTTAGGGGTAAAAGCTTGAAAGTTTTACATAAATATTTAATTATAACTGTCGTAGTACGAGGTCTGTTCAAAAAATAATCACCCCTATCGTGAGTACTAAGTAGTATATTTGTTAAACCTGAAATTTATATTCCACTCGAAGGGAAAAATTGTATTGTAAATTTCCCCTGAGAAATTATTCCCGCTATCAGTTCTCAGTGAATGTAAAAAAGATAAGCAACTGAAAACAACATGAAAAATCAAAGAAATTTGTATCGAAAAATTTACATTTATGTAATAATTTAAAAAAAAAAATATTAAAAAAAGTAAGGCTAAATATTTAGTAGTAAAATAATTTGGATATATTTTGGAAACCGAATAAAGGAAATTAAAAATTTTCTTAATATTTAGAATTGGAGCAACAAGTCTTACAAAGACGCAGGCAATTGATTTGTTGCCAAAAATATCAGTTTGTGTGTTATTAACGGATCGGGTACCTAAAATAAAATTTTTCAACTCTAATATTCGATTTATAAAAGAAAATAGTTACATTTTCTACTCTATGCACCAAACAAAAACTAAGTGAATAAATTGAGGGGGAAAAATCATTCACGATAAGGGGAACTTAATTTCAGCATGAAATCATTCATGTGGAATTTTTCATGATTGCAATTTTTGGGGAAAAGGGAAACATTTTTTGGGAAAAATTATTTATGATTGGAGTGAATGTGTAAAAAATATGATTTTTACATTCGAATCTTTTGGGGTATTCTCACTGTGTGCTATTTAGTTATATTGTCATAAAGTCATAATATTTTAGACCAGTTTAAAAAAGTTGTTGTTGTCATAAAATATTGTTGTCATAAAATTATTCATACCTTTGTGTCTGTACATGAGATCACATTTGTATAACATAAAAATAGGTAAAAGAGAATTGAATCGTAAAATCTAAATATAGCCAAGTGAAAAATGTTTCTCATTTACCTTATGTAACTGGTAGCCACAGAACGTTTTTCCGTTTGCCGCTACTAGTCATTGATTTTTTTGCTATTATCTTTTTGGCAACACTGGTGAGATGTCAATCACGCACGTTTCGTATCTTGTGTCACTGTCAAACATCTTCAGTTTGGTCTATAATTTAATCATGAATAGTCTTACAAACGAACAACGCTTGCCAATTATTGAATTTTATTACCAAAATGCGTGTGATGAAGATCCACTTTTTTATCGAAGAATTGTGTTCAGCGACGAGGCTCATTTCTGGTTGAATGGATACGTGAACAAGCAAAATTGCCGTACTTGGAGTGAAGAGCAGCCAGAAGCATTGCAAGAGCTACCAATGCATCCACAAAAAACAACAGTTTGGTGCGGATTATGGGCTGGCGGCATCATTGGGCCGTATTTCTTCAAAGATGATGCGAATCACAACGTTACTGTGAATGGTGAGCGCTACCGTGGGATGATAACAAACTTTTTTTTGCCCAAAATGGAAGAGCTTGACTTGCATGACCTGTGGTTTCAACAAGACGGTGCCACATGCCACACAGCACGCGAAACAATGGACCAATTGAGAGGCGAGTTCGGTGAACATTTTATTTCACGTTTGGGACCGGTCAATTGGCCGCCCAGATCGTGCGATTTAACGCCTCTAGACTGTTTTTTGTGGGGCTATGTTAAGGCTAATGTCTATAGCGACAAGTCCGCTTAGATTGACGCACTGCAAGCCAACATTGAAGCATTTATTCGTGAGATACCGGCCGAAATGTTGGAAAGAGTATGCCAAAATTGAACTAAGCGGATGGACCATTTGAAGCGCAGCCGCGGCCAATATTTGCATATAATAATCTTCAAACATTAAATTATATCGACCCTACTATCGATCCAAATAAATATTTCATGCATTTTTTTGAATTTCATATGTTTTTTTGGAAAGAAATGTCCGATAGCTCTTAAAAAATCGCCTTTTACTTATCGTACTATAATTTTATGACTTAGGACTTTATGGCTACAGTGTGAGTCCCCCATATATTTCAAATGCTGTTGAATTAGTTTGGCTAAAAAACTAAAGAACTTGGCAGATATTTGCAAAAAAAAAAAAACGTAACCACTATATCGAATGAAAAACTTTTTTAATTCAGTCAGCGAGTGTTTATTTAGTTAAAGTGTTGCCAATAATATTGAATGTTATGAGTCTGCCTGTTATTTATTTATTATGGAACTGTTTTACTTAAAGAACACATATCGGAATCAAAATATTTTTCATTAGTTACTTGTGGTTACGTTTTTTGGGACAAATATTTGACAAGTGTGACTGTAGCTTAAGCGAACCGAACTTTTGTACTCCTGCTAAAAATATTGTTGTGCTTTAAATTTGATGCAATTTGGAAATTGTTTCATTTGTATCCCAAACACTTTCATTCCATTCTTTTCACTTTTTTATACTTTATTAATTTGTGCTAAAAGCATCTTTTTGTTACAAACAATCAACACATTTTTGAAAACATTTTACGATCTAATAATTTCTTAGTGATTAAAATTTTACAATCACATGTAACCAAATGCTGGCTCACACACTCGCACACAAGTTGGCTAATTAAAATGTGTTGCTATAAACTTGTGCTTTTCCCAAACTTTATGTGTTGCCTTGTTATGCTACAACTATAAATATTGCAGATATTTATTTTTGTTTGTTACCATTACCATTAATGGCAACAGATGTGCGTCAACAGAGGCAGTGAAAGTTGTAATATTCCTACAGCGTCCTGTTTATGAATATATTAAAAATAAAAAATTCAAATAATTATATTGAATACCTTCCCAAAAGCTTAAGCTGTTTGAGCGCCTGGCTGGCATTCATATTTTTTTATTAAGGGAACGTTGTTTTATCCCTGTGCGTTATATTTGGAACCGGCAATTAGCGGCACATAAAAAACAACCACTCCAAAAAAAAAAACTCATACATTTTCACACACAGAATGGCTGCAGTACGAGCACTCATGTGTAAATGTAATTTGTGTGTTGCTTTTATGTCGCTGTAAAAAGATTTTTTGTTATAATTTTTGCAACTTGAAAATGTGAAATGAAACTGTTGTCATTTGCATTTTATTGATTTATAAATGCAAATGATTTGTGTTTTATAGTTTTCAGTTGCCAGTTTTCAGTTTTTATGTAAAAAGTTGTGCGTGTTAATTTTTTCAGAAACTTTGCCGCTGACTTACCGCTGTGTCCTTGCAATTTAGATCATGCTCTCTATGACAAGGGCCGTTATAGACCCGATCGTGATTGTGATAAAGACTCCAATCCGACTTGCTTGCGTCAAAAAGGTGCCATACATTGTGTTGTTAGTGGCACGCCAACGTAAGTATGACCAGAAATACATAAATATATACCCCCCCCCCCCCCCCCAATTCATAAAAATCATGAGAGTATAATAACAGCGTAATAAAACAAAATTTCATATGAAATTTGCTCTATTACACTTTTATAAGCCTCTCATAGTTTTTATGAAAAAGGCGGTGGTTAATAATTATTTGAATGCTCTTCATACAGGGCCCAGGGTGCTGAGCAACAATGTTGCTATGATCGCTATGGCTTTCTGATGTTAACTTATGATCAAATGTGGGGTTCTCGTCCCCGGCGTATCCACAATTTGGGTAAAATGCCCTGGAACGAGGCCAGTAAGGTGCCCACACTTTCTTCCTGGTTCCATGATATGCGCCCCTTCTACACCTGCTGCATGTGGCAACATGAACAGGCCGTTGGCTGTGAGACTTTTCGCTTTGAGCGACGTCCTTCACAAGACTGTGTGGCCTATCAGGCTCCTGGTGTTGCCGGTGTCTTTGGTGATCCACATTTCATAACATTCGATGGCACTCAGTATACGTTTAATGGTCTGGGAGAGTTCGTGTTGGCCCGTAGTGTTGATGCCGGTCAACGTTTTGAAGTGCAAGGACGTTTTGAGCAAGTGCCCAACAATATGTATGGAGCGGTACCAGCCACCCAGTTGACAGCTTTGGCTATGCGTGGCAATACATCAACTACAATTGAAGTGCGTATACGCCCCCAACATGCGCGCTGGCGTTACAGATTGGATGTATTGGCCGATAGACGTCGCATTTACTTTGATCGTGAAAGTTTGAAATTTCAGCACTTTGATGGTGTAACTGTCTACACACCAACTTATTTGTTAAATCAATCACAAGTCATAGTCATGTTTGACTCGGGCATTGGCGTAGAGGTGATAGAAAATGAGGGCTATATGACGGGACGTGTTTACTTGCCCTGGCAATTTATAGTGAGTTGTTACGAGCACTTAATTTCACTGTATTGTGAATATTATTTTGAAACGTTTTTTTTTCTGATTCAAGAACAAAACAGCTGGATTGTTTGGCAATTGGAGTTTCGATCCCATGGACGATTTTACTTTACCAGATGGCCGGAATTTAAATTTGAATCCCAACAGTAATGACTTTAAGGCCATTCATAATGAATGGGCCATAAAATGGGCTTTGGCTGATCGTGATATGCCCGGTTTGGGTGCTGCTCTTTTTAAACGAGAATTCGGTCGCTCAGCCAGTTATTATTCGAATGCTTCGTTTGTGCCGAACTACCAGCGAGAGCCAAAAGATTTTCTGCCATACAATCGTTCGTATGACATAGAACGAGCCGAAGAGCTGTGCGGCGAAAGTTATCAATGTCGCTATGACTACGGCATGACATTGAATCGAGATTTGGCTCATTTTACAAAAAATTACTACGACAGTTTGGTGAATATCAGGACGTTGAACGCAGAGTGAGTTCTTATTTATATTATTATTTTATAGCCATTTTCCTAACGATATATGCTTATAATTGAAAATGAGTGCTCACCACCATTCCAAATTCTTTAAAAGTTCACACAGTAAAACTCTCATTTCTGACTGCTCTGAAAATAAAGAATAAAATTTAATTATATACACGTTTGAAGACTCATCCTTTTGCATTAGAAATATAATCAAGGAAATGGTTGCATTTATGCTGGCTTAACAATTTTTAGGTTTTTTACTCACTCAATTCTGTATCTTTTAGTTTTATTTAATTATCTAATCACGTAGTTGCTGTACACTGCAAAGTTTAACAAAAACAATCCTTTCACCGTTTCAGACGTGTGGTGTCCTGTGGTGTTTTGGAAACGCCACGTTTTGGTCGTAAACTGTCATTTAATTTTATGCCCGGCGCTAAAGTGTCCTTCGAATGTAATGAAGGTTTTGTATTGATTGGTGACCAAAGACGTGAATGTCTGTCAAACGGTCTATGGAATTTACCTGAATACGGTTATACGGAATGTTTACGTAAGTAGTTTTTTTTATGATCTTGTAAATTGCAGAACAAATCAATTGCTTTCTTTCACAGTCAATCCGTTGAACGTTTTCTTAGTTTTCTTGTAAATAATTTTATATGGCTTTTTTTCTGCTTCAATTTATTTTATTGAGTTTTTGTGTGTCTCTTCTTTTTCACCGGCTATTCGTTTAGGTGAGGTTTACTATACGAGGCGTGTAGCTTTTATAGCAATTGGCATTATCATCGCTGTTATATTACCGCTTATGTTGTGCATCATTTGTGGTGTGTATCGTTATCGGCAAAAACAACTGAAAGAGGATCCCCAATGGCAGATGACTTTGCCACGCTCGAGAGCTTCTTCGCGTAACAATTTACGAGCCGTGGGTACCGGATATGATGATGATAGCGATACGGATAATACCGGAACTATAAAGAAAAGTAGGTCATATGATAAAGTATATCGTACGAATGAACCACTACCGGGAAAACCCCGTATTGACTTTCCAGCTAAAAAATGGGATCTGGATGACGAGGATGTGACATCATCAGAAGGTAGTGAAAATAAAGATACAAAATTAGCTAAGGATATTGAATACATTAATAAAACAGGTGATAAGCCCAAACAGTTGGGAAGGCGTTCATTGCGTGCAGTCTCTGGAACGGATTTGGACAAATTGGCCGAGGGTACAGCCATAGATGATCCTGAACATGATCAAGAACAGAACGATGGTGTAGGCAACGTACATCCAGAGGGCTACCATCAGCCGCCATCGCCCGAAATCGAAGACCATGATATGCAGGGTATGCCAGTAACTCAGCAGTACAGTCCCACATACAGTGGAGCCGACAGTCGTAATAGTGGTCAGAGCTCCATGAGTTATATGCCCAATGCTACGCCACAAAACCGCTATGGAGGTGTGCCGGTGCTACCAAATGCCAACAATCAATTCTTTAGCCGTCCTGCCTCAACTGTACGTACGGGAGCACCTGCCCTTGTGGCATCACCCTCCATGCAAGACAATGGCTTGCCATCACCACCTCATGCTGTATCACCTACTCCATCCAATCAAAGATCTACTGAAGTTTAAGTCCTTTACTGTTACTAACCAAAATTCAAAACATCAACAAGAAATCCTAACCAAATCGCAAAGCGCCATCTACACACGCACACATGTTATACGCATACACTAACACAACAACAATATCGCTTATCAAGTCTCCTGTTGGCTGATGGCATTTCATTTTGGTAAATTCGCGTTAAAGTCACTGGCATTAACAAGCCAAGTTCAAAACAGTTTAAATTACAATCATCAATTATTGTGAACATTTAATTCTAAGTCCGCTTAACAATAAATTATCATGTGGAAAAGTTTTAACAACAACTTGTTTCCCCCCTCTCTACCTTTTCCCATACCACATCATAAATTGTAATTTTGTTTACCCATTAAACCATGACATCCATCAACTTGGACAATAAATCCGCCCAACCCCAACTCCCTATCAAAGCCAGCGATCATAACCTGTTAACAGTCAGCATTTATAAGAAAAGTCTTTAAATTTTTATTTGTCTCTTAATTTCATTTAATAATTTCATAATTTTTTCTTCTGCCTCTTGTTTACAATTCCGTGTAAATATTTATATTAATTTCAGTAAAATTTGTTACATATTTGATTGGCTGCGTAATTATAAAATTCTCCGCTCATTCTTCTGTCTTAATATTCAATGTATTTTCATATAAGCAAAATAAAACAAATCATATATTTTTATCTCTAGAACAAAAATAAACATTTCGTTAATTACTAATAGGAAAAAAAAATTACTAAAATTACTTAAACAAATTTTCATGAAATTTTTTCATTTACTAATTGGAAATCTGAAGCAGCATAAAAAGGAAATCATCTGATGATATTTAATGCCATCCCACTTCATGCCTGTCAAATAGCATGAGAGTATATAAAAAAATTTCTTGAAATATCAAACTTTTTCCTATTTGCTATTAAAATTCTTTTATATTTTTCTTGTAATAAAATATGTTTAGATGGCTGTGTGTTTTTGTAAAAATTATAAAGAAATTTCTTGCAGCCTTGATAATGCCAATTGTTACAAAAACAAAAATCGTATCCAATAGGAAAACCTATAGTGCTGTTTTCTGAAGTAGTTAACACTACACTATGAAGCGGAGGGTCGTGAGTTCAACCCCGCGGTCGGTCAGTCATGAATATTGTGTCGAATTATTCTAATCAGCATTAATGCACTATTGTATTAGTTATTATCAGACTGTTTCAGTGATGAAGGCATATAACTGGTCACTGAACATAAATGACAGCGACTAACACTGTCGTGTATTAAAAGAGCAGAGGACCAGCACTCTCCTTCGTAGGCCTTATAGCAAAAAAATTAGCCGGCGAAGCAAAAAGGTTCAAATTGTTATAAAAAAATATGTCATCTTTCCTCATCTGTCCCCTCAATACTATACCCTACTTTTCAGTTTCGGTCCAATGAATTGTGAGGGGTCATCCCCTGAGTACAGGTCCTATTCCTAAAGCAAACAAGGAAAAAAGCCTAATATTTTGTTCGTCGATTCAAATTCTTTTGCATTAGGAAATGTGGAGCCATAAATTCAAAATTCATTAAAACGTTACTGTAACCTGTTGGCATTATTAAAAAATGAATGGGATCGAAGAGAAAATTAATTTGTGAAATAATTTAATTTTATGGGCCAAAATAAATTCTTGAAATATAGGGTGCGCAATCTAACGTTTTTTTTTCAACTAGTGCTTATTTCGTGAATGGTAACCCTTAGCTCATGTCTGATTTGACAGATAATTAGTTTTATCCTTCCAATGAACGAATATGGTTGACCATCTAATGCGTTTTCGCTTCGCTAAGTGGGCCTGCGATCGACTTACGAGTACAGAAGATTCCGATTTTGCCAAAAAATATCATATTTTCAGATGAAGCTCATTTTGATCTTGGCGGGTACGTAAACATGAAAAAATTGTCGCATTTGGGGCACAGAAAACCCGCGCGCATACATTGAAAAGCCGACGCACCCAAAACGAGTCACTGTTTGGTGCGGATTTTGGTCCTGAGGCATAATTGGGCCATTTTTCTTCGAAAATGAGCAAGGAGTGGCCATTACAGTCAATGGCGATCGTTATCGGGTCATGCAGCCATTTGAATGAAATTATTTTCCATTATTAACCGGAAAGATTGTACTTTCAAATAAAACAAGAAATTTGAGAAAATATTCAGTAGTTTTTTTTATAGCATTTTCAAAACAAAAAAAAAGTTATTTGGCGGACCCTATATAACAAGTAAGAACGTTATATTCGACCGGTTCGAATCTTAAATACCCTCCAAATATTTAGTAAATAAAAACTCTATTTTTATTGTTATTTTTATTTTTACTAAATTTCACATTTTTATGGTATTTGGCTTAAGTAAACAGGGGGAAAAAATATTTTAATGCTCTTGTTTTCAATATGTTCGGAGGAGTATGACCGGGACATCTTTCCATCAGCATAAAAACAATTTCCGTATTAACATTTTATTTCAACGTGCAAAAAAGTAACAGAGATAAACTAAAAATGTTCAACCTGCTGGCTCAGAGTCTTATTAAGACATTTTTGTGCCCAATTTTAAAACTCTTTACGGGGTCACGCCGGGAAGGGCCGTGAGGAAGATATCTCACCTTTGTCGTAAAAACTTAACAAGTAAATTTTTAGAGTTATTAAGTATTAAAAAAAAGTGTGGGAAAATTTTTTTTTTCATAGGTCATTTACGAGTAGGGGCATAGGTGGTGGGGATCAGGGAACATCTTATCTCCGTCGTAAAGACTTATAAATTTAATTTTTAGGGAATGTAGACTTAAGTAATACAATTTGCTAAGTATTTACACTATTTCGCCATGTGAAATGTAACTTAAACCCCCACTAAAGGGGGCGGAGTCCCAAAATAAATTGTATCGTGTTTTCTACAGATAGACGTATGGACATCATCACTGATCAAGAATATAAACACTTTATGGGTTCCAATTCTTTTTTAGAGGGTATAATATCTCTTTTTTGCAGGGGTTACTCCGGGAGGGACCGTGGGGGAGACATTTAACCTTTGCCATAAAACATAAAAAAGTCAATTTTTGCGGTTATTACGTATGCAATTTTTTTATAGGGCCATTCAGGGGCTGTGGCGGGGGGTGAGGGTTGCGGTGGAATGGCAGAGGACGATCAGATGACGTCTCAGCTTAGAGTTGTAATTTTTATGGAATATAGGCTTAAGTTATATAATTTTATAAATATTTACACTATAATATCTTACGTTAACGCCCACTTAAGAGGGCGGGGTCCAAAAATTAATTTTTCTGGTCAACGCGTTGGACCTTCTTGGACATAAAAATATATCATTTGCTTAACGAAATTCCAAAAAAAAATTTTAAAATATATGTTGTTTTTTAGAGGTTGGTTTAGTTTTTCTTAGGGGAACTTTTTTTCCTCTGGCCCGATTCAGTCCATTTACAAACTTGTCCTGTGCTATCTATTAAAATATATTTATACCAAATTTCAAGGGTCCGGCTCTTTTCGTTTGAACTGAATCGTGATTTTCACAGGCAGACGGACGGACATGGCTACATCGTTTTAGAGTTCATCACTGACCAAGAATATATATATATATATATATATATATATATATATATATATATATATATATATAGATATATATATATATATATATATATATATATATTTTAGGAGTAGGACCAGCACTCAGGGGATAACCCCTACATATGCAATGCATTGCGCCGGAACTGAAAACGGGGGATAGTATTGAGGGGACTGACTAGGGAAAATGAGACCATAGACAGTTTTTTTGTAGCTATTTCAACACAATAGATATACTTTTAGAGGGATATTTCGCTGCGTTACATATGGAATGACAAAGTGAATATACCCTCCAATTCTCTTTTGGAGGATATAAAGAAAAAAACAAAAAGTGAAGAAATTGCTTTTAATATTCTGCCTGAATTATTATTTTAGACATGAATAAAATAAGACAATATGCAAGATATGAAAAGGATTCAACCGGGGCAATTGTGTGTGAAATAGCTCAGGTTTATTGTTAAAAATATTTTATAAAATCATTTCATGATTTTCAACAAGAGTTACTGTTTATTGCATGTCATTTAATGAAAAACAGTCTCGATTACTTTTTATGATTTCCACTGGTTTGTCCATAATGTTATTCTTTAAATGAGAGTATAAAAATGGTAGTGGCCCGAATAAAAGATAATTGTTTGCAGTCTACACAAAATGATTGATGTCCTGCAAATGATTCTACTCTTTTGTAATATTCTGTAAATGACACTGGCTGGCTATACAAAGCGGCTATGACTTTCAGATTTCTTGTAGCTGAAATATATTTTTCAAAAAAAAGGAGCATACGCTGGTAGACTTTTTTTTTACAGCCATATTGCCTGCGTTAAACTGTTTTACTGGCTGCTGAGATTATGGCCGAACTGTTTGTTATATAATTAATCTTGTGTTTGACAGATTACAACATTAAAAAGTTTTAGAGGCGTAGCATAATTTTGGCAAAAGATAATTTTTTTTCCACACAGACGCATGCATTTGTGCAGACATTTATCACAGTGAAAAGAGTATAATTAACTTTTAATTGAAATGGAAGCTGTTAGATAATCAAATAGAAAAAGGAACACAACTGGCGTATAATGGCCGAAATGAATGATTACACTTTCTAATACACGAACAAGAGAAATGAACATTTGGAAGAGTTTAATTGCTTTTGTGTGTTGGATTATATTTATGGAGTTATATTTGGAGCAGTTGTGCTAGTATTAAATGTTTTAGTTCAAACATTTGTTTTAATTCTAACTCGATGCTACAAAGTAGGCTGCCATGCATTTCTGTGGAAAATATAATAGTTTAAAGTATTCAAACAAAAAATTCTAAATAAGAACAAAGTATTTTGTTTGGAATTTCTTTATTTAGCTAAATAACCATTATTGTGCAAAAGCACTGACATGTTAAAAAGCATTTCTTTCAGCTGTTTCCTTATAAATTTTAAGTTTTCCGAAGAACTGGAAATTCAGTTAAAATATCGCAAATGGAACAAAAATTTTAAAACCGTTGAAGATATACAAAAATATGTAGAAAATAGCTCGAAGCTGTAGTTTATTTTTGATTGAAAATTTGGAAAATTTGCTTGTTGAAGATATTTGAGTAAAAAAACAAGTAAAAACGTTCTGTTCTTAAATATCCGCCAAATATTTAGTAAATAAAAACTCTATTTCTATTGCTGTACATCATAAACGTTTGCAAAAAGGTACAGAGTTAAATTAAGAATTTTTCAGCTGCTGGATCAGAGCTCCTTAAAGTCATTCGTGTGCCCAATTTGAAAACTCTATTTTGAAAGGGTCAGTCTGGGAAGAGCCGTGGACACCTCATCTTTGTCGTAAATTTTGGGATAATTAAGTGTAGAATTTTTTTTTGTAATACAATCATTTAGGGGCAAAGGTGGGTGCAGGGTAGGGTTGCCAGTCGGGCTTGTTTTGGCTGGATTGCCCAGCTTTTTAATGGCCTGTCCAGTTTCAAGCTAAAAAGAAATTTGTCCAGCTAAAAACAATTTTCCACAAAATGCTCTTAATATTTATTGCTGCTTTAAAATAATTTTTATAAATTTGCTATAACTTTTTTACTTCAAAGTACAAAAATTTCTAGTAGCTTTTTTTGTTTTGTTTTTGTCTTTTTGGTATGATTTTTTGTTTTCGTTATTTAATTTTAATTCTTAAATACATATCGCTCATATGCTGGAAAAGGTCATAATCAAAGTTTTCAATTTGCAAAGAAGTCAATGGGAAAACGAAAAATTATATTTCTCTCAAGACTTGAATATGCAAGATTTTTACATAAATTTTTTACTTAAGATAAATATTGGAACGATAATTAATTCTACATTAATATAAGAAA
This sequence comes from Linnaemya tessellans, assembly GCA_951800035.1. Classification (NCBI taxonomy): domain Eukaryota; kingdom Metazoa; phylum Arthropoda; class Insecta; order Diptera; family Tachinidae; genus Linnaemya; species Linnaemya tessellans. The sequence continues at coordinate 151,820,837 of OX637532.1, read as the reverse complement.
CTAATTTTTTGAGTTGTGACGTTGTTGCAGCAAATGAGAGGTATGTAGATATAATTAATAAAATTTTTTGTACAATAAACAAGTAACTTTTCGTGAAAATGTTATTTCAAAATGTCCAGCTTTTTTTTTAATATCCAGCATTTTTAATTCACATGTCCAGCTTTTTAATAATCTGGATCTGGTAAGCCTAGTGCAGGGGTAGGACGGGGGAGTGCAGGGGCATATCAGAGAATATCTTGCCTTCGTCGTAAAAGCTTAATGACTATATTTTTAAGGAATGTATTTCTTAAGTAATACCATTTGTTAAATATTTACCCTATTTTTGCATATAACAAATATCTTACACCAACGCCCATTAAAGAAGGCGGGATTTAAAAATCGTTTTTCCTGATTTTGTGGTAGCAAGTTAAATGCTTTGGACCTTCTGCGACATAAAAATATATCATTTGCTTAACAAAATTACAAAAAAAACATCCGTCCGTCTGTGGAAATAACGATACAGGCCAAAAGAAGACAGGTAGACCCTTGAAATATGGTATAGATAAACTTTGAAGGATAGCACGGGTCAGGTTCATATATAGGCTGAATCAGGCCAGAGGAAAAACAATTTGCTTAGGAACAACTAGACCTACCTCAAAAACAACAACGTAATTTTTAAAGTTCTTCCGGTTTCTTGACCTCTTTTTAATTATTATTATACTCTAATATTTTTAAGTTTAAGGTTTATTTTTTCCTTAACAAGTCACACAAAGGAATGACGAAATATTGAAAATTAGCATATTTTAAGTTAAAATAAAGAGACCTTAAGCTTAAAAATATTAGAGTATAATAGTAATTTTTAAAGTTTTTTTATATTCTCCAAAAAAGAATTGCAGGGTATATTCACTTTGTCATTCCGTGTGTAATGGAGTGAAATATTCCTCTAAGACCTCATAAATATTCTTCAGCAGTAATGAAATCTAAGACGATCTAGCCTTGTCCGTCCGCCCGTCCATCTGTGAAAATAACGATTCAGTCCAAACGAAAGGAACCACACCCTTAAAATTTGATATAAATATATTTTGAAAGATGGCACATGTCAAGTTCGTAATTTACGAACTTCGTAAATGGGCTAAATCGGGCCAGAGGGAAAAAAGACAATATCAATTTAAAAATATTTTTGTGTTGTCGAAAAACATCCATTTTTGGACCCCTCCGAAATATTGTAAATATTTAACAAATTGTACAATTTTAGCGAACATTCCTTAAAAATTAAATTTAAAAGTTTTTATGACGAAGCTGGGATGTTCTCTGATCTGCCCTACTCTCCCCTCACCTTTGCCCTCTCAATGATCCTATCAAAGAAAAAAAAAATATTTTTTACACTTAAAATTGACTAGTTTTTTATGGCAAAGGTGAGATGTCTCCGCCATGGCCGCTCCCGGAATGACGGCTACAAAATAGAGTTTTCATTTAAATTTGGAGGATATCTAAGATTCGATCTGGTCGAATATAAAGCTCTTAGGTATTTTTCCTGAAAATGTTCTTGAAGTTGATATTGAATTGTGAGAAACATTTCTGGAGTGCCAATTAGCAATTTTACTGATACATAAATTTTTTTTCTTGTCCGCTTTAAAAATTAACCATTTCAAGGTCTTAAGCTTTTTAGGTCACCGTTTATTGTTAATATTAACTTTTAGTCAGAGTAGATAATGTTCGGTTGTTAACGAAGAGAAGGTTTAGCAGGACATATAAGTATGTGTGCATTAAAGTTTTTAAATTATTTTAATTTACAGTTTACACAGACATTTTAATGACTTACAATTAAATATTCAGGTAACGAGGAACATCATGCGCGTGTGGCAAGTGTTTCACTGGGTGTCGTATTGTTGGTGTTAGTGCCAGCTCTATTGTTGCTGGTGTGTGCTGCGCATTATTGGATACAAGAGAAAATTGCACAGGAGGAAGCTGCTGGTGCTCTGCTGGCAACACAGAATAGAAAGATAAAATAAAAAGCAAACAGTGGGGAGTATTTGTCTTAACACAAATACAAACATACAAAAAGGCTTTAAAAGTTTTTTTATTTAAAGGTGCTTTGAACCTAGAACTCAACAGCTATTTTGTTGTAGTACATAATTATTGTATTTGAAAATTTGATCCTAAAATGATATTATATAATTGTGTGTATGTGTAACTAAAGTAATTGGAGTTTCAGTAAGAAATATATATACGTACTATACATACGTGAATACATAGTAATCAAAAGTGTTTTTTTCATACGAACTGATCTCAAAGTTCACTGTCTTTGAAATTAAGAAAAATTAAGTGAGAATATTGATACGGCCCCAACTTTTATACTACGAGATTCTAGAAAATTTCTGACGATTTATATCATTGACTGACTGTTCATATTACAGTGCGCTCGGTATTAAATGAATGCTTCGTAATTTAAACTATTTCACTATAATACAAACCTTTCTAAAATGAAGCAGGAACGGTTTTTTGGTTTTTTTAAACTTACATTTTAATCACAATTCCCTTAGAAAATAAAAGTTATATTCAGTTTTATTTATTCCTCAGAAAATAGAAGTTACTTTTTAATGTTTATTTATTCTTAAAAAATAAAAAAGGAAAAAAAAAGAAAAGATTAGTTCTTGATTCTTATTTATTCCTCAGAAAATAAAAGTTGTTTCACTGATTTTCGGGTATAATTGACTTTTTTTTACAGGGTACGAGTATTGGGAACCTATTTTGACTATTTTTCTTAAGGTACGTTCACACTTATCAAATATTTGCCCAAAAAAGCGTAACCACTAAATACTAATAAAAAAGTTTTTAATGCAAATATGTATTTATTGAGTTAAATAGTCTCCAATAATATTGGATTCATGACACTGTCTATTAGTTTTGTATGAAATTATTTTACTAAAGAAACACGTATCTGAACAAAAATATTTTTCATTATTATTTAGTGGTTACGTTTTTCGGGGCAAATATTTGATAAGTGTGAACGTACCTTTAGGATTAAGATTTTATGCAAAAAAAAAAAAAAAAAAAATAAAAAAAAATACAAGAACATTGGACTTGTTTTAAAATGCTGACTTTAAATGTTCGTTAATTTTGATGCAGCAACAATTTCTTTTTGATATATTAAAAATATTGTTTTTCATACAAAACGGAATTTTTCGGATAAGGCGTGATGTTCCCATTAGATAGACGTTGGATCAAGGTAGGTAAGCAGAAACAAGCACAAACTCATACTTACATTTTTTTTGCTCTTGGGTAGACAAATTTCCCAGTAAAATATCTTATGTATCTAAATCCAATATATGAAGTTTTCAGAGTTTCGAATAGCTTCGAGTTAAACTACTCTTCGAAAATGTAAATTCAAAACTTAAGTCAAACAACACCTTTTACAACTGCAGTTATTTCCGTTTTTTTTTCAAAAATTCCCCATTGTGCAGTGGTAGTCTGTCAGTGCGTTAATAATGGCTTCTATTCCCGCCGTAGGCAATGTGTGTGTGTCTTCCCTGAAAAGCAAATCGCTATTGTGGCATGGTTTGCATTGTGCTTAAAACGTCTCTCGTATAAATCTTATGATTATTTTACGATTAACTTTGATCGTCGCAAGTAGAAAGTTAAACAACCAGAATTCACTGCCCACTTAAAATGAAATTTCTTTTCATTAAAATGAAATTTTAAAGTGAAACTTCTTTGCGCGCAAGAGGGTAAATTTTTACGCATGAATCGAAAATGTGGGACGTTTGTGTTTCTAAGGTCGGGTTTTCGAGAGGTGGTTTGTTTAAACCTAGTTTAACGAAGTCTGAAACTCTGATCTTTCCAGCAAACTGCAATTTTTTTATTATTTCATTAAGGACACACATTTTAAGCAAAGCTAAGCTGTTCCGTCAAAATTTTGTATAAAAACTTGATAATAGCGACAAATATCTGTTTTCAGATTAACTAAACCTAGTTTAACTGAGATCCCAAAAATCCAGCCAAATGTATGTTTAAGACGTATGAGTAATACGTACCCATACAATCCATACAAGCAAATATTAATCATACGCAGCCATACGATGGCAGTATTAAATTTCGTTTAGAAACAGAATTGATTCTGCATTTTGGTTGGTCAGCGAAAAACCAAACTGTTTTTCACAACGAACTCATTTGTAATATTAGGCACAGAATTCGCTAATGAAATAAAAAATGATTTCATTTTTTGAAAAAGATGGTTTAATTTTTGAAGTGAAATTTCTCAAATGTGGGACGTTTTTGTCCAAGAGGAGACAGAAAGCAATTGCGATAAATATAAACAAGATTTAAAAATTAGTTGGCCAAAGACGTTTCACTTTTGACATGTTTACTTTAGACTCACGCAATTTGTTTTAAGGATATAAGAAATAAAGTGAAAGAGCTGCTGGTTTTTCGAAAACATTTGGTGCATCAAAATTTACAATAACTGCCATTAGATAAATAGAACTGAACTTGAAACTGGACATCTATGTGTTGGTTCGAAAAAGGAATTTTTATAAATTCCTGAAAATTTTTCAATATGTGATGAAACGCGAAATAAAATTTTCAAATATTACTCAAAGAAACCTGCAAATTGCAGGTTGAACGTTAATTTTAGTTCTTTTTATTAAGTAAAAAAAAATATGCCATTATTTTGAAAAAATGTGACAAAAATGTTAAACACAATATTACGACTGTTGCCATCCATCGCACGTGTCATTCTAATGATTTACAAATAAAATAAACTTCCGTGCTCAAACTTAAATGAAATAAATTTTGAATGTGGTATTTGCAATAATATGTTAGTCATTTATTTATACGTGATTTGTTTTAAATATATTTTTTTGTACGCCCACTTGTATGCAATCAATCAAACGACTTCCTGTTTTCATCATTAATATCCTTTTGATTTTGATACTCACATTTTCTATAAGATTTTATTTTTATTTTTCCAACATTAATTTTATTTGTTACAACTAAAAGTTAAGGTTTTATTTTAGTATTTAATAAATTTGTATTTAAGAATTGTTCATATATATATATTTCTTCTTTAGACTTAAAATACTATAAAGCTATTATTCAGTTTCAGTTACATAATTATTAGAGAGATATACATATTTAACTGGTTCATTATTTGTTTGTAGTTTGTGTGTCTTAAACTGATACATGTTCGTTTTGAAGAAATTCAGCAAAGATTTATTTATAAAAGTTTAATATTCTTGTAGGTTGTTTAGTTAATAAATATGAAATTTTTGTTACTCGTATTTAGTTCTTAAGAGATTGTTCATTTGGTCTATATTGCGTTACATACTCGATTTGGTATAATTCTAACAATAGGTTTTATATTTTTATGGGTATGACTATTTTTTGTAAATGACCGCAGAGGCATGAAGTGTTAATAAAACCTAAAATCATTAACGATATTATTATTTAAAAGACATCTTGGAACAGCAGCTGCATAAGGCCAGATTTTTAAAGGTAACCTGGGTTCACATTTAACAAATATTTGAAGAAATAAGCGTAATAAATAATTTTAGCAAAATATTTTTAAAATAAGCCAGCGTCTTTTTAGTATAAATTCAATACACAATCAGAATTTATGATTTCATTTATCAGGCATATACAAGTATTATTAAGGAAAATTTTTTTTAAAATATAGTGGTTACGCTTTTTTCACCAAATATTTGCAAAGATGTAAAGGCTAATTCATTTTAAAAAAAATTTATTTTCCAGAGAATAATATTTTTAATGAGAGTTTTCTGCCGAACGATTTACTCATTTCAAAAATGTTATCAAGAAAATCAAAGTTGCCGTATGTAAACAAAATGTATTTGTTTTACAATGTGGCAGTACTGATTTTACTTTTGCTGTTTAAGGGCAATATATTCTTTGATCTTCATTTTAAAATATATATCTTTATATATATTAATTATTTTATACAGGAAATTGCCACTCACATGCACTTCACAATTTCATAGAACAAAATGACTATGCAAATTTTAAGATGGAGCAACTCAATTCAACTTTTATTTTGTTTATTTACATCTCGTTCGGAATAAAAATATAAAATTAAACCAATTCATGCTTTAAACACATTCACGACAGCAGGCTACATGTGACACTTGTCGCCACAAAGTCAGCTACTTAATGATTTTCAACGCGGCAGCTACAACGTCAACATTTCATTTTTGTGGTGTCACTTTCATATATAAAACAACATCGTTTATTCTAAATCTATTTATAGATCGAAACAAAACTAATAATAAAAACGTTTTGTTTGTTTAAAGCATAGCTGTTAAGTAATGATTACTAATCATAATAATTAGTAATTAGATTATTTTTTTTCGAAAGGTGAAGTAACGATTATATTACGATTATATTCAGATTCGCACGATTACTAATTGATTACGATTACAGATAATCGAAAAATAATCAAGACTAATAAAAATTACGAAAAAATAATCAAAAATAATAAAAAGTAATCGAAAAATAATTTGACTACTTTCGAAGATTACTTTTGATTGTTTTCGATTATTATTTTTTTATTTTGCGAAATTATGCCAATCCTGTTTAATGTTAGTTGTTGTTTTTTATTTTTTGTTATTATTGATGTGCATCGATTTGATAATTGACAACCTATTTGCATTCTTCATGATTCTGCATTCTTCTTATTTATCACGGGTTCACAAAATCAACGCAGTTCCAAATTGAAGGTCCGTCTCCAATACAAGTAAAATGATCACATATTTTATCGTATGCTTGTCATTAACTTTTTTATGTTTTAAATGCAAATTTTTCAAAATAAAATGTATGTATAAAATGATGCGCATTCTAAATTTTTAAAAAATAATCGAAACTAATCAAAAATAATCCTTGAAAGTAGTCAATTATTTGTTTGATTACTTTTGATTATTTTCTCGTAATCCTAACTAATCTTAATTATTTTTGGATTATTTGTAATCATAATTAATTAATAATCAGAAATTTTAACAAAGAGAATTATGTAATCAATACCATTCTTTTTAAAATTTAATCTAATTGATTACTAATCGTAATCCAAATTTAACAGCTCTGGTTTAAAGCCTTGTATTGTTTTTACATGTGTAATAAATACATTTTGTAGTCCCTTTTTTATTATGGCACTATTAAAATGATTTCATGAGTTAATTCATTTGTGGCCTAACTCACGTCTTTTATCGAAAACGGCTATCAAGTACACCTAGTTCTGTTTTTACGCGAGATATGCGTTCCTCGAAAACTCGCGTAAAAAAAGATAGAGTATCCATATTAAATGAGGGAATTGGTTCCACGTATGAAATACCAGGTAAAATAATATAAATAATTTAAATTCATGTTGCTTTATACACAAACATATTTTATTTAAACAAAAGACAATAGAAAAAAGAGTTCATTTAGAAAAGTAATCACAAAAAACCATAAAACTTTAAAAGAAATATTTTTGTTATTTAAATATGATATATATTTTTGTTAATCAGTATCACTTTCTGATAATCGCATTCGTTTACGAAAGACATCACTTTCATCGCTAGAAATATTTTCGAAGTCATGTTCAGTTGCTGGTGATGATTCAGTCAAATTCTCCAAATCCAGTGCAAACAACGTTTTTCTGGTAAAAATACATACAGTTTTAGATCGCGTTAAATCAAATCTAGTCGCATAAAAACAGAATGAAATATTTATTTGGAAACGCGTTAAATCAAATTCGCGTAAAAAAAATTCGCTTAAAAACAGAATTAGGTGTATATACAAAAATAGAGTATTCAAAATAATGGAATTATTACTTCAAAAGTCAGATACAAAATTTCAAAATTTAATAATAGTCGCAATAGGTGAATAAATTAGAAAAATACGTCTAACAACAGAAACACATTTTGCAGTACATTGAAATGATATCCATATCGTTTATATGCATCCTATATTCTAGGAGCTATAACCAAAAATAAATAAATAAATATAATAAAAAATATAAGCCGAGAGAGGCCGCCAAAAAAAAAAAATTATAAAAAATAAATATTACAAAATAATTTTTATACTTGAGAGGGCTTTTACATATTTTATTTTTAATAATTTTTATATTCTTGACCAGTTTGAAAATATTTTTAAATACTTATTTTTTCAAGATTTTTCACTGTGTTGGCAGCACTAATATATTTATTGCCGGCTATGAAATGAGAATTCAGTTTATTTTGACTACAACTACAAAAGTAGCACGGACAACAACCTGCCGTGTAGCCATGAAAATAATCATTCCCACTTAAACACTTGTATACCATTTCTGACAGGTTGTAGTCGCTAGTAGACTTGTGTCCAACTAGCTCATTCGCTCTAATCAAACCTATGTAATTTAAATGGGTTTGATCAGAGGTTCTTGTCAAAACTGAGCGAATGAGCTAGTTGGACACAAGTCTAGTCGGTAGCCTGCAGTCGTGAATGTGTTTAATGCATCAATCTGAGAGTTCTCTGGAAAAAATAATTTGTCTCCCTTTTTGAGAGAATTCATATAAAAAATACTTTGTCCGAAACAAAATTTTCTTCAGAATGCATTTGTGAATCCGCCTTAAACGTTGCTTAGCCCATAAAAAAGAAGAAAAGGAAAAAGAAATTTGAACTAATTTTCCTATTAACAAATTCTTTTGTAAAAGCAACTGTTGCTTTAGCCCCTCATGCCACTGCGGTTTTATTTTGTAACTTGTCTTCGTTCTAAAATGTGCCGTTTTATATGTTAATTACTTTTATTGTTGGTTATTATATTCATTATTTTAAATTATATAATTTTTATATATGTATGTATGTATATATATATATGTTTTTTTTTGTTCATATATTTGTATATAGATATCTTGGTGCCTTTAGTTTAAGTTGTTTTTTTTTTTGGTTCACATTTAATATTCTACAGATGATTTGTTTTTAGGGATTGTTAATGTGGATGTGTTGGCTTAAAAGTCATAGCTTTGACTTTAAAAATACTCGTATGGTTTTTTTTAGAATGTAGTCCTTTCTTTTTTTGTTTGTTTGTTACTGTAGTTTATTTATTTGCCAACTCTGTTTTGAAAAGAACTTGTGTGTAGATTTTGTGGCAAGAAAAGTTTGCTTTTATTTGAGGCTAAAATATTTACATATTTAAAACTATAAAAGATATTCATTTTGTTAAAGTACATACGTTTATTAGAGAAACCATTTGTAATAATAATTATAATTAAATAATGCAAAAAAAGAAAATTGAATTAAAGAAAATCGAATACGATGTTGTGATAAAATTTTATTTTCGAGTAGAGGAAGAACATGCAAATAAAATGGGCTTAGATTTTATGCAAATTCCCACTTGTACATTACAAATTATTTGTAATAAAAAAAAATCATTTCTTATTGGCATCTATTGTACATACTACTTATTATACTCACACACACACACACACGCACACACACGCACACACCCAAATACACAACAGAGAGACCCGTTCATATACACTAGGACGAGTGTTCACACCATTTATTTTATTTACTTCTATCTATTAACGACTTTCAGAAACATTTTGTTCGGGAGTGGTGCGTGAACAACACAGAATGCCTTAAAAAGAAGGGATTAAAGGCAGTTGTATTTTGTTTACTATACAAATATATTAAATACGTAGAAGCTTATATTCTATATTCTACTTTTTAATATCCTTTGCCGTATTATTACATCCGTTGCTGAAAAGAAAGAAGTAGAAAATATGTTATATGATGTATATATTAATTTCGCATGTATATAAGGATATGGTTGGAGCATCTATTATGGATTCATGTTCATAATATTATGGGAAGCAATTTATAGTAATAAATAAATTGTTTCTTCAATGCTACATATTAATATTTGTTGGCGCTGGCTGTAAGAATTTACTTTCGAATTATACGGATTTTGTAAGCGCAGTTTTTAATGATATCAACGTATAAAAAATTTATGAGACTTAGCAATGTTCAAACCAAAAAAAGTTTGGCTTAGGCATAATAAAGGGTGTTTTTATAAGAGCTTGCTGATTTGAAATTTAAATAAAACACATGCCAAATTATGAAATGACCAAAAAAAATTCTTTTATTTGGTAGATAATTTCTTGTCATTTAACATTTAAATATAATTTTGGGCATATGGCCACCACGACTATTTTGCACAAAAGTCATTCTGGAGGTCCAATTTTCGACCAACTTTTCAAGCATTTGAGGGCGTATTTCAGCAATGACACGTTGAATACTGATTTCCAAAGCGTCAATCGTTGCTGGTAAACCAATGATTTCAGGTATCCCCACAAAAAATAATCGAGTGGCGTCAAATCACACGAACGCGGAGGCCAATTCACCGGTCCATTTCTCGAAATAATGTTGTCGTTGGAATGATCTTTCAATAAGTCCATTGTTTCGCCCGCAGTATGACAAGTGGCACCATCCTGTTGAAACCACATTTCGTTTACATCCATATCTTGAAGTTTTCGCTCCAAAAATTCATTGATCATGATTCTGTATCGATTTCCATTCACGGTAACGCGTCGTCTTTCCTCATTTTTAAAGAAATATGAACCGATGATTCCTCCAGCCCATAGACCGCACCAAACAGTACATTTATCGGGATGCATTGGTAATTCTTGAACGGCGTGTGGATTATCTTTGCTCCAAATACGGCAATTTTGCTTGTTGACATATCCATTCAACCAAAAATGCGCCTCATCTCTGAAGAGAATTTTGCGGTAAAAAAGCGGATAAACATTTTTAATTGAACGCTGTTTTTGAAAATAAATTTCCACGATTTGGGAGCGTTGCTGTGGAGTAAACCTGTTCATGATGATTTGCCAAACAATACTGAATAGAGACGTCACTTCAAACTGTCAAAACAGCTGTCAGACAACAGAGTGATTCGTATAAAAGAAAAAACTTCATAAAAAAACACCCTTTAGAATAAAATATAAAGAAAAATGGAACATGAAGAAAATAATCAAACGGCAACACGGGTATTAAATAAAAATGTGCTATCATCAGATTGATACAGTTCTCGTATGCAATTTCCTAATAAAATTTGTAGAAATAAAAAGTGTTATCATATTCAATTATGCCATCTAAGATATGGTGACAAACAACATACAGATGAGTACTGATGATAAAAGTGTTGCGGCTTTCGAAAACAGCTGTTCTGCTCTGCTGTGTAAGTTTAATAAATGAAAACTAATGTTGACTCTCATGTGTGTTTTAAAACATTTATCATATCTTTCTGAATTTAAAACAAAAATTTCGAACAACAATAGTCGAAATAAAAAACCAACTTGAAACTTTGGGTTTCAAGGACCCAAAAACTAATTTTCCTCAATGAAAATATATGTTTGTTGCTCAAAATGTTGATTTAGTCTGACTGCAAAATGTAACAACAAAGACATAAAATTGTGACATTGAAGCAGAATGGAGAGTGTGATTGACACTGCATGTGCTGGCCACCACCATCATATAAAATACGCATCATGATATAAACAAAACTTTGCTATGGCTTTTATTTCCGTTCCCTTTTGTAACTCTGCTTTGTTTATGTTGGCAATATGCAGAGGCCATTTGTCCGTTTGTTGCTGCAGCCAACGTAAACTGTTTGATATGTGATGTGATGTGATTGAGTCATCGTAATAACCATTATTGTAAACTTTTCTTTTAATGATGTTATAAACAAGATTTACTTGTTGACATTTAAAGGCTTTACTATGGTTTAGTTTAACAAATTAAGCGTCAGCAGTAGACATATAACGAGGTATAAAAAATCTACAACAATAATAAAAATATTAAACAAAAATTAAAAATCAATATTAACGGCCTGTTTTTGTAAATAAAATAAAAACGTTCGTCTGGAAGTTTGCATTGAAGCAATAATAAAACAAGTAAGAACGTTCTATTCGAATCTCAAAGAGCCTCCAAGTATTTAGTAAACAAAAACTCTATTTCGTAGGGGTAACTCCGGAAGGGGGCGTAGGGGAGACATCTCACCTTTGCCATAAAACACCAACCCCGGTATTCAAATACGTTTTATTTTTTTATGAATACCGGGGTAAAAACACAAAATCTGATTGAAAAAATATTCATACGTAATCAATATCCTAAAAGCAGGCCTTTTGTTCATACATTCAAACTTGTTCCAACATACATAATCGTTGCTGCTTTTTAATCATTCCAATCATACGATTGTTGTTGGCTCTACGATTTTAAACATATGTCGCATCATACCAATCAGTTCGGGTGTTTGCTCCTTTTTCCCATTCATTATTATTTTGATGAAAAATAAAATAAGTAGGCAAAAGCGTTCGTTCTGATTATCAACAAATATTTGTATGATGAATAAAATCAAAAAAGCAAAAATGAGCGCGTATGAGCGCGTATACATCAAGTGATGATATTTTAGAAACAAGGGAATTTTATGTACTTTGTATTTAGCAATTTATATACCTATACAGAACACCCAAAGCAGGGGCATTTTGTACAAAAGCAGCGGACACCGTGGTATACAACGTGAAAATGTTGTTTATATCGTGAAGAAATTTGCACAAAATACGTTCAAATTTATCAAATTTATCGGTAATAAAGTATAAACACTTTTAGAAATTTGGTCTAGCACAAAATCCTGGTGGTTTTCCATTTTTTCTTTTTAAAGTGTTTGCTTACTGATTTGTATTAAAATAATAATATTTTTCATAATTCCTCTGCTTTGATTTTATTCAACATGAAAACCTGATTATATAAAAATTTGAATAAAACATGTATGAAATTACTTGCAACTAACCAAACGATACGTTCGTAAGTATGATTCTGATTTTATTCAATATTAAGTTTTGTTGCATGATTAAATGTGAACAAAAGTTTAATGTATGATGAATGATGTGAATAAAACATGTTCGATCACTCGACTCACATTTACTTAAATGAATCGTTCACCATTACGATGATGATTTTACTCAATGTTGATTTATTTTGCATGATTAAAAGTGAATAACAAATTTATAGTATGATTAAATCAGAAAATACGTGATTTTTGTCGTTCTCTGGTAAAAAGCCAAGTTTGGGTTTTATTAAGTGTAAAAAATTTTATATTCTTTTTGTTGAGGTCATTTAGGGGGTAAACGGGACAGGGTACGGCAGATCCGAGAACATGAACGTTTCGTAAAAAAGCTTTAAAATTTAATATTTAAGGAATGTGGGCTTAAATTATACAATTTATTAAATATGTTACTTCAACGCCTACTAAAGAGGGCGGGGCCCAAAAATTAATTTTTCTGATTGCAAGTTCAATACTTTGGACATTCTTTGACATACAAATATATCATTTGCTTAACAATATTACATTAAAAAACTTAAAAAATTACGTTGTTTTTTAGAGGCTGGTTTAGTTCTTCTCAGGGGAACTTTATCCCCTCTGGACCGATTAAGCCCATTTAAGAACATGTGCCGTCTTTCAAAATATATATAACAAATTTCAAGGGTCTGGCTTTTTTCGTTTGGACTGACGGATGGACGTCTGTGGAATATATAGATTCGTGATCATCACTGATCAAGAATATATATACTTTATGGGGTCTTAGAGGGATATTTCACTGCGTTACACGCGCAATGACAAAGTGGGTATACCATCCATTTCTTTTTTGAAGAATTCATCAAAATCAATATATAACTTTTATTTGCGAGGCGAAAAATAAAACTCAGAAAATAATGATTCAAATCTAATTTTTTAAATAAAAATTATAGCCCTTACGGTCTCTGGAAAAAATCCAAAATTTTGTTATGGCTTTCAAAACGAACATTTTAAATTTATTTACCCAAAACAGGTAGTAAATGGTTTTAACTGAACAGTGAATTTTTATTTACTGCCTGTTTTTGTAAATAAAATAAACAATTTTGTTTGAGTATTTTTTTTATTGAAACAACAATAAAAAAATACTCAAATTTGTTTTTGTTGACATGTAAAATCCCCAACGATTATTTTTTATTTTATTTACAGACACAGGCTCTTAATACAGCAAATAAAAAAAGCTAGGAAATTAGAACAGTTTCATGCTGCTGAAATAACTGTGAAGCCACAACAACACCCCCAAAGACCTGAGTCACGAATAAGGGATTGAATTTCCTTGATCTGTAAGTGTTAGTGCTGGATTGCGTTAAGTGTTGTCGTTCTAAGCAAATGGCAAAGGTATTGCACAATACCAACAGCGGATTGGCATTATCTTGTACTCAAGAGGATATTACAGCAATCTCCTTCATCGTTTTGTTGTAAAAAATAAGGATATTATTTTTGTGCCTTGGAATATTTATCATGTCTTTTTGAATTTAAACAAATATTCGAAGAATTTGCCTTTAAATCTTAATTAAATTTGGTAAATCGCTTGCTTTAGTGATAGAGTGCCGAATAGTCATAATTTGTAGCTTGAATTCCCTTCTCAGCAATTACGTCTGCTTCAGGGCTCAGTAGGAAATTTTTGTTTGTTCTGCAGTTGAAGATTACGAACTGGGCGATATGTAGATTGAAAAAGACAGTGTTACGAGCCATGCAATTTGACTGATTGTGGCTTTATAGCATGCGAATTTTCCACTTGGCCACTAACCTCTCCCCTCAATACTATCCCCTCGTTTTCAGTTCCAGCGCAATGCATTGCATATATAGGGGTCATCCCCTGAGTGCTGGTTGATCCAAGATAAAAAAAAAAAAAAATATTAAGCGACGGCCTTTGACGGCTTTAGACTGTGTCAAAGGCCGTGTGTACGCGGAGGACTTCGAATTTTTTTATATCACGTTTAAATTAAAATTATCATTTGTCAATTTATTGCCGAAATGCCGCCCGAAATGTGCCATGAAGTTGTAACAGCCTTGAAAGGATCGACTGCTGCAATCAATCTGTTGGTAGTCATTTAAATGGTATTACAGTGAAACTTCGATATAACGAATTTCGTTTTAACGTAAAACTTAACGTAGGTCTTATTGAGTCCCATGAGAAAACCTCTTTATTGCAAAGTTTTTCATACAAAAATACGCTATAGTTATAACGAACAAATTCTGAGTAAAAAAAATCTCTATATAGAGAAATATTTCTTCATATGCCTCAATATAACGAAATTAGAATAAATCCTAAAAAGTATTTAAAAGCGCTTTTGTAAAGCCTCTATACAACGAAGTACTCGTACAAGAGTCTCTATACAACGAAGTGAGAATAAAATTATAGCAAAATGTTTTATTTTTTATTTTCCTCATTAAATATTTTTATTAGTATTCTCATGTTAAATAGAATTTGACTAAGGAAAACTGTAATTATAACGAATTTTTTTCGTATTGCTTCGAATTTCTTTATATCAAGGCATTTGCTGATTAAATGCATAGCAAAGCAATGGCTATAATGAAGTATTTTCGGATCGGCTTGAAATTCGTTATATCGAGGTTTCACCGTATATTTAGTATATAACGAGGGGGGCCAAGTAATTTAATAAAATTAAACTTTCATTGAAATTATAGATGTTTGAAAGTTTTATTTAATTTTAATTTTGAAAAATTTTATTTTGAAAAAAAGTTTTTGTGCAAATTACGTCCATTATTGTATGAGTTGCTTTGCAGGTCTATATAAATAAGTACATTAATATATTCTCTGACTGACTTCAATACACATAAATCGGCCGTATAAACTTGAGAAGACTTAAATAATATTGTAAATATTTGGACAGTGCGACACTGTTTTTCGGTTTTTCCCACTAAAAGATCTATCAAACTCTTACACAAGCACAACAAGGACATGTTGTGCATAGAAGTTTTTCAACTTGTCTATATCGGAAATTGCATGGATATATAATCATTTAAGGCATTTAATTTAAAATCTAAAAACAAAGGCAATTTGCTTAATAATTTAATTAATTAATAATTTCATGCAATCCTTACAGATATAAAAGCACTCAATAATACTCAATTAATTTGCTGGCACTGTAAACGACATTCAAAGACAAGACAACTTCATTGCCACTTCTTTCAAAATCAATCTGAAATGATATCAAAATACTTTAATTCTGCATCGTTTAAATTACAATATCCATTGAATCGACAAACAAAGTGTGAGAAAATAGTCGTATGTATGCTTAAGATTTGCTAGCAGCTTAAAACGTAGTTCAGGGATAAAAAGGAAATTAGATTGTAAAAACATGCTACACACACACACACACACACAGACACAACAAACAAACTTCAATATATATTGCGGATGTGCAAACTGAATGTATCTGGACATTTTATTTTGTGGCAAATACTTTGGCACCACAAATTTGTTAACAAGCTTACACACATAAATTTATTTCAAGTTATTTAAATTGTAAATGAACAACAATTTTTGTATTGCCTGAAGCCAAAATCGGCTTAGTGGCTTGAGTTTTTAAGAAATAAATTCCATGGATGATGCCTTCGTAAGCTGATAAATAAATAACACAATTTTTGAGACCACGTGTACTGGCCTGCCCTGGCCGTCATCACAAATGATGTTATGGGATGAATGGGATGAATTAAACAGATCCCCACAAGGATATCAAACGACCTTAATAAGTTCAACTAATCGTAAGCTTTCCCTGCAAATATCCCCACATAAAAAAAGAAGAAAATCGTACTTTAACCCAAAAGTGACCGATGATGTGTCAACATATTTTTTTAAATTTTCACCCACCCACCAGTAGCTTTCAACGTAAAATTCTCCACTTGTATTTTCTTTTCTCATTGCATTGCTGACGTATTGCTTGAGCCCAGCAGCTGGCATCATGTCTTTAGTACTCTGGCCATTCATGTGCATGCAAATGCTGGGTCCTTGCGAACTCAAGTATTTATGAAGTCAAAGTAAAATTGCTGCTTAAGGAAATATGTACGTTAAATAGAAGAGATAATTCCAACATATACTAATGCATTTATCGCACGTACAACACACAATTAGAAATTCAAGACTATAATATTGTTAGAGGAAAATGAGAAAGACGAGTGCTGGAACAATAAGAACCAGCAATTTTAAAAATTTTACACACAACTTAGCAACCATTTAGAATGTCCACGATGACGAAGATAATGATGATGATGATGATGATTATGATGATGATGATGATAATGAAAATAATAGGGTATGAAGAATAAGTTTGAAAAAAGAAAGAAAACTTATGGAAAACATCAAGTAATTGGGATTTTAAATCTTCATATTGTCATAAAAAGTATTAGAATGCATGTTTAGCTGAGTGCTTAATTTACGGAAACGTTTTGTGAAAATTAATATTTCAATAAATACAGAGTTTTAATTCAAATTACTTTATTGAGAAAATCAGTTTGAAAGTAGATCAAAATTCACTGTTCAATATAAATCCTTTTACTAACTATTTTTGTAAATAAATATTGAAAATTTTCGTTTTGAAAGCAATAGCAAAATTTGCTATTTTTCAGAGACCGTAATTTAATTTAAAATTAAAATTTAAAATTAAAATTTAATTTAAAAATTACATTTATATCATTATTTCCCGAGTTTTAGTTTTCACTTAGAAAATCAAAGTTATTTTTTAATTTTTTTGAATTTGTTTCTATTTTTATTTATTCCTCAGAATATAATATTTCTTGATTTTTTTGATTATTCTGATTGATCGATCTTATAATATGACTTAAATTTGTGTCACTCTATAAAAAAACACCCTTTTCATCAGGAGATGCACATAAAATGGTTAGTAAAATTTTTTATATATTAACAAATAAAATTAATTTAAATAAACCTTCGCTGCAGCAAGAATAAAAAGTTGTTATTAACTTACAATCGCATATTGGCGAGCCATTACGAATATCTGTTATGAATTTTCGTGTGGCAGCACACTGAAATAAAAACGTGAAAACGTGCCTTCAACAAGGCATTGGAATAACATGTAATGGAAACCATTAAATAAACTTATCAATCTATTTATTTAATGATGCCATCAGTGAATATTCACACAAATTTGCCAATTATTTTCGATGGAGAGCTGGGAATGCACATGTCGCAAGTCTACTGTATCTTTCACCTTCAATTTAAAAGACTGCCAGTGAATGAAAAATAATTTTATCATTCTACTTTACAGCTTCTAAGTATTTTTTATGCTCCACTTGTTTCCTTTGAATTTGTATCAAATTGCCGGAAGTCTATAATTTAAAAGTGTTTTTTATTTTGTAAGAAATTTATTTGAAATAGCTTTGAATCTTAAAAATTTCTTCAATTAAGAGGGGAGTTGTAATTTACATTTCTAATTTAGCATTAAACATGTGTAGAGTTCACATTATATTTGTGTACATATAAATATTTGCAAAAAGTCGAAAGGGTTTGGCAAAATTAAATACGAAATATTTGCATGTGTTTGTCTTTGTGCCAAAAACAATAAAACTAATTTAATTTAAAATTTCTACAGAGTTTGTGTAAATGTGTTTGTTGAATAATTGATAACTGAAGCAAAAATTTGTTTTGCTTACGAAGTTGTAATTATTGTGTTATTTTTTTTGTAATATAATATTTTATGTTAGCTTTTACCCGCGACTTTGTCCGTGAAGAACATGTGAAATTTCAGCTAAAGTTTATGTTACGTGAATGATTTGCTGTGTTTTTACTGGATCAAAGTTTAAAATGTTCTTAGTTACAAGTTTAATAATTTCATGCGTCTATACAAATTTTCGACCACCCTTGACCACGCAATAGGATCATTTCCAAAACAAAACTATGTTATTTCTCGGATCTTATAATATCTCTATGCCAAATTTCATCTAAATTGGTTCAAGGGTTTCAGCATGAAAAGGTAACAGAGAGACAGAGTTGCTTTCATATATATTATTTTAGTAAGGAAAAAGTGCAAGTCATCATAAAAAGTGCAATTCATAATAAAAAGTGCAAATGATCATAAAAAGTGCAAGTCGTCATGAAAAGTGCAAGTCATCATAAAAAGTGCAAGTCATCAAAAAAAGTGCAAGTCATCATAAAACGTGCAAGTCATCATAAAAAGTACAAGTCATCAAAAAAAGTGCAAGTCATTATGAAAAGTGGAAGTCATTATATAAAGTGCAAGTCATTATAAAAAGTGCAAGTTATTATAAAAAGTGCAAGTCATCATTAAAAGTGCAAGTCATCATAAAAAGTGCAAGTCATAATAAAAAGTGCAAATGATCATAAAAATTGCAAGTTATCATGAAAAGTGCAAGTCATCATAAAAAGTGCAAGTCATCATATAAAGAGCAAGACATCATAAAAAGTGCAAGTCATCATAAAAAGTGCAAGTCATTATGAAAAAAGGAAGTCATTATATAAAGTGCAAGTCATTATAAAAAGTGCAAGTTATTATAAAAAGTGCAAGTGATCAAAAAAAGTGCAAGTCATCATAAAACGTGCAAGTCATCATAAAAAGTGTAAGTCATCAGAAAAAGTGCAAGCCATCATAAAAAGTGCAAGTCATCATAAAAAGTGCAAGTCATTATGAAAAGTGGAAGTCATTATATAAAGTGCAAGTCATTATAAAAAGTGAAAGTTATTATAAACAGTGCAAGTCATCATGAAAAGTGCAAGTCATCATAAAAAGTGCTAGTCATCATGAAAAGTGCAAGTCATCAGAAAAAATGCAAGTCATCATAAAAAGTGCTAGTCATCATAAAAAGTGCAAGTCATCATAAAAAGTGCAAGCCATCATAAAAAGTGCAGGTCGTCGTAAAAAGTGCAAGTCATTATAAAAAGCGCAAGTGATCATAAAAAGTGAAAATCATCATAAAAAGTGCAAGTCATCATAAAAAGTGCAAGTCATTATAAAAAATGCATGTCATTATAAAAAGTGCAACTCATTATGAAAAGCGGAACCTTATGCGCTCATATCAAATCTCAAAGGATAATTCAATAACATCAAACCGATTAGCATTTAATTCAATAAAAATCTTTAAAATGCATTTCTATTGATGAAAGCACACGCCCTGCGAACATGTAATTCATAAAGGCGCTTTATGAATTTATATACTTTAAAATGTCTAACGCAATTTGAAATTAAAGGAATTATTAGTTTATTTACATAAAAAATAGAAAATTTGTAGTCATGTTTAAATAAATTTCATTAAGCGGTTGTTAATAATTAACAACTTAAAAGTTTTAAAATGTGCTACGAATAATTATTTTTTTTAATAGAAACACAAGCACCCTTCTTTATGACTGCGCAATTACTTTTGCTTATTTTTTAGTTGAATACAAAAAAAAAAAGACAGGATTGAGCTAATGAGCCCCATAGCGATAGGAAGTAGCAAGTTGAATGAACAAGAAGAGCAAGCATGCTTTTGGCAACAGCACAAACGAGTATTTGCTGTTGTTGCACTTTCACTGGTCATTATTTTTAATATCCTTAATATTCGCAATGGTTTCAAATGTGTTATTCTATTTGAATATAAATTTTTTTTTTTTTTTCAACTTTTTACTCTGAGTTGGCATTAACTAAAGAAGTGGAGTTTTATCTCAGTTATTACAAATTAACTATACAAAGCAGAGTACCTCGTTTTTATCACAAGTGGTTTGGGGGAAGAAAATTCATTTTTATTCTTTATGTACTGGAAACATTCTACTTAAGATTCTGTACCTTACGACACAGCATCTTTTTATATATTATTTTATATTTTATATTAATTTGCTTTTTGACAGCCACTTATTTACAATAGTACTTGATATTTTTTTTTCCTTCTTTAATGAATATTTTTATATTTTTTCAAAGGCATTTTTATAAATTTTTTTTTTGCTCTTCATTATTCCGTATTATCACTAACAAACTGGTCTTATTCTTCTTGTTAGTCCTTCTTATGCACTAATTGGGTTGGGATAGAGTTCACGTTGGCATTAGTTATAATTTAAATGAAGATTGGGTTACTTTTTTCGATGAATTATGGATACGAAAATATCTACCATGTCTTTCTGAATATATTGCAGAAAAAGTCTTATATGTGAAATAATTTTGGAATTCGAATAATATCAATATAAATTTTATATATAAATTGGCTTGAGAGGATTAGTGGTCATTATGGAAAAGTGGGATGGATACACATGGTGGCCCAGAGATTTCTTTATATCGCAGAAAAAATCTATATCTGAAATAATTTTGAGATTTGAATAATATCAATTAAAAAAAATTTTTTTTAATATAATTGGCTTGAGAGGATTAGTGTTCATAATGAAAAAACAGTGGCCCAGGAGCTCTTTATATTGCAGAAAAAGTTTTATGTCCGAAATAATTTTGGAATTCGAATAATATCAATATAAATTTTTTTTTTAAATTGGCTTGAGAGGATTAGTGGTCATTATGGAAAAGTGGGGATGGATGCACATGTGGCACTATATACAAATGGTGGTCCAGGAATCCCTTTATATCGCAAAAAAAATCTATTTCTGAAATAATTTTGAAATTTGAATAATATCAATTAAAAAAAATTTTTTTTAAAATAATTGGCTTGAGAGGATTAGTGTTCATAATGAAAAAACAGTGGCCCAGGAAAAAGCTTTATGTCCGAAATAATTTTGGAATTCGAATAATACCTTTCTGAATATGACACGTTGCGAGTCCTTGACTATTATATTGAATAATATTTCGAAATAAACAGTAAAATTACAGATTCAATCTTCAGCTGGAGCTAAACGCAAAGTAACAAGGCATAACCTCCAAAAAAACCTTAAATGATGTGGTTTTCGAAAAATGGCTTTTTGACAAAAATCTACTATTTACGCCAATTTGGACCAAAATATGGACATCGTGTCAAAAGCACCTGTACGGAAATACAGTACATAATATACATTTTTACTTCAATGTTGTTTTGCTTGAAAATATTTATTTGTAAAAAAAAGAAAAATATTTACAGTATTCTAGGCCTTTTTCTTGTAATTCTCAATTGGTTTTTGAAAATTTGTGCATAACCTAAGAGATTTTTTCAAACCAAAAGTCCCTTGTATTAAGAAAAATACTTAAATAATTAAAACCAATTAGATAATTTTTACAGCTTTCTGGCTGAAGTAGAACACAAATAAATTCCAGTAATTTTAAAATGATTCTAAAGATTATTTTCTAAGCATCAAATATCACAATTTAGATCATAATTTTTTTAATATGGAAATAATGATATTAACAATTTATTCAATGTAAAGTTGTCTTGCACTAAGATTGTGTGTGTGTATTTCAAGTTCTTTGTGTTCCGTCTACTCTCTGTAATATGATACGCATCAAGGAAATCTTGGAAACTTAAAAGGATTTAAACTAATCACACAATAAATAGGAATACATTTGCATTTGCTTTTGCTCTACGTGCATAATAATCATTCATCTGGGGCATTGTTGAAATGCAAAAAGAGTTCGCATCTTAAATACAATCTTTACAAATGTGATGCATTAGAATTGCATTAGTGGGATATGCTGGGAAAAATATCTTGCCATTGTGCTCAACAAACTAGCAGCGTACTCGCTAGATAAATATTGCAAAAAAAAAAACTGTGTGGACATGTTCAAAGATCCTCTTTATTTTAGATTAATTTCTGAACTGGTCCTGGTAATGATTTTAAGAATTCATGTATGTATGAATTTCTATTTTAATAGTGAACCTTTATTGATGAAAATTGTATTACAGGATGTTAATTTTCCCAACAGGCTATAGGTTCAAATCTGCGAAACTGCAAATTATTTTTTATTTTTATTTTAATAAATGAACTTGATTACATTCTATTTATTATTTTTGAGAGTGGAATATTAAGAATATTTTTCATAGTCATTAAACCAGTAGAACGGATCAGTACTGATTTCGAGGACGCTACGCCATCTCATCAGCGTTCTTTGTTCAATTTTTCCACTTTTGCAAGTGGTGCTAGTTCGTAGGAATATCAACTATGTAACCAATATTTTAACGAAAATTGAATATGAGAAGTTATCACATTCATATTTTTAAGTTATTACATTTTTGGTTAGTACGAAATTCCCAACCCTGACGATTAATATTCCCAATATTCCATGCATCTCTTTCGCTTTTTCCAGAGCCATCGGCTTCTGATAACTAAAGCTTTTTTTTTGTTATTTATGTTCAAGGAATTGCATTTTAGTTAACAATTTGCAATGAACATGTAAACAAGTGCGCGTGCCCTCGCAATGTTTTAAATTAATGTATGAATTTCTATTTTAATAGTGAACCTTTATTTATGTAAATTGTATTACAGGATGTTAATTTTCCCAACAGGTTCAAATCTGCGAAACTGCAAATTATGTTTAAGAATATGAGAGCCGTGTTCGCTTTAGACTCTTTTCAGTTCTTGCAGGTTATAAATTTTATATTCGAATTATTCTAATCAGCATTAATGCATGGTTGTGTTAGTTGTTGTCAGCCTGTTTCATTGATGAAGGCATAGCACTGGTCACTGAACATAAAAGGCAGTGACTGACACTGTGGTGTACTGAAGAGCAGAAAAACTACTCCCATCTTCGTCGGCCTCTCAGGAACAAATTCGCCATCGAAGTAAAAGGTTTAAAACAGCTAAAATAAGTCTACATCTTTTTCTTCATCTGTCCCCTCAATGATATCCCCTTCTTTCTAGTTCCGGCGCAATGCACTGTAGGGGTCATCCCCTAAGTGCTGGGCCGAATTAACAAAAAAAAAAACAAGTAAGAACATAATATTCGACCGCGTCGAATCTTAAATACCCTCCAAATATTTAGTAAATAAGAACTCTGTTTTTATTGTAATTTTTAATTTTATTAAAATTTACATTTTTATGGTATTTGGCTTAAGTAACCAAAGGGGAAAAAATTATTTTAATACGCTTGTTTCCAATGTGTTGGAAGGAGCATGGGCGAGACAGCTTTCCATCAGCATAAAAGCAATTGACGTATTAATATTTTATATCAGAGTGCAAAAGAGGGACTGAGATAAGCTAAAAATATTTAAGCTTCTGACTCAGAGTTTCTTTAAGACATTTCTGTGCCCAATTTTAAGACTCTACACAGGTTCACTCCGGGAAGAGCCGTGGGGGATACATCTCACCTTCGCCATGAAATACTAAAAAGTACATTTTTGAAGTTCTTAAGTGAAAAAAATATATTTTTTTGATAGCGACATTTAGGGTAGAGGGGTGAGGAAGGTTTAGGGCAGAGGACGATCAGATACTCATCTTCGTCATAAAAGCTTAAAAATGTAATTTTAAGGAATGTTGGCTTAAGTCAACGCCCACTGAAATAAGGCGGGGTCGTCCAAACATTTATTTTTCTGATTTTATGGCTCCAAGATCAACGCTTTTTGGATCTTCTTCGACATAAAAATATATCATTTGCTTAACAAAATTATAAAAAAAAAAAATACTTTAACAAATATGTTGTTTTTTAGAGGTTGGAATTTCATGAAATTTCTGAAATTCTCTTTTAAAATTTCACTCGTGTCTGCACACTGAAAGTTAATTTCATGAAACTTAATATTTTTGTTTGTTTACTTTCACATAAAGAATATAAAAATAAAGTAGAATCAATTACGAATTACAATACAAAAGAGAATTTCAGTGAACATGAAAGTGTGTACCAGACACCATTCTTCTCTTCCCTCTCACCAACAAACTGCCACTTTCATGAAATAAAATTTCATAGTGCGAACCGAGACTTGGTTCTTCTTCGAGAAACTTTTTTATCTCTTGCTCGATTCAGCCAATTTACGAACTTGACCTGTACTATCTTTTAGAATATATTTATACCAAATTTCAAGGACCAGACTTTTTTCGTTTGGACTGAATCGTGATTTCCACAGACGGATGGATGAACGGACGGACATCGTGTTAGATTTCATCACTGATCAAGAATATATTACTTTATGGGATCTCAGAGGGATATTTCACTGCGTTACACACGGAATGACAAAGTGAATATACCCACCAATTCTTTTTCGGAGGGCATAAAAAAACATTGAGTGGGTGCATGTGAAATACGAACAAATAAGCTACAGATCCTGGCAACAGGATCAGTGGTATAAGTTAATATTTTTTTTCAGGCTAAGGTCTTGTAAGAAGCCATTACGGTCGTTCCTGGGAATACAGTTGAGCCATTAAAAACCTCTTAAGGGCTGCTTTTATTATCACTTTGAAGGAGTAAAGTTAGAGAATCATATGAATTGATTGTAAACGGTTTTTTTATATTTTTTATTCAAAAAATATATTGAAACTATTATTAAAGACAATTGAATTTAGTGATAGACTAGTTGCTTGTTCGCACTCTACTCAACTTTTTCTCATTGATGTTTAGTTTTTACAAATAATATTTACATTTTCCACACAACAATGTAGCAAGGATAACGTACATGTGTTTATCTGTTGTAGTTTGTATGAGCATTAAAATAAATTACCTTTAGTTAGTTATACACTAGACTATAGACGAGTAGTACAGGCACAAATACACTCTGTACAGTGAGAGATGCCAGTATAAATTTGTGTGTGTGTGTGTGTGATTGTCTTTGTATTTAACCACATCCTTAAAGTAAACTAGTTGGAAATAAACAACAACAACAGCAACAACTGCGTGTGTTAGTGTGCCTAGAATAAATAGTACTTACCAGCAAACTAGGAAAGGCATCAACACACGAACGCATCCTTAGAGTATATTTCAGCAGCAACAGGACGATTCTTTGCACATGTTCTATGTTTCTGTTGTTGCCTGAATATTTGCATGCTCAGCAACGGTGGCCGTAGTGGATTGAGAATTTGTTGAGGAAGATTCAGATGTGGTGCTGGCATTGGATGCTTTTCGTGATACTGATACTGATGAAGTCGCCGCTACGACATGAGAGCGAGCAGCTGGTGTTGGATGTGGAGACTGTTGTTGTTGTTGCTGTTGGCTACTACATGTTGATGACGAGGGCAATGATGGTACGGCTGCTGAGGTTAATAGTTGAGATGCTGATGGCATTGCTGTAACTGTTGGTGTTTGTGGCGGTAGAGGCGAGTCAACAGTGCCGCCAGTACTGCCTGAAGCATTTGTGTTTCGTGTGAGAAACCAACAGTTCATGGGTGTTGGCTTGCCCTTCATGACAACTGGCCCACGGTATTCAAGATGAAATGAATCATCCTGGTTAATATCCTGGCAAAGTAATCTGCAAATGCAAAGATAAGGAATAGATAGAAATTGAACGATGCATATAGCAAAAGCTTTTAAGGATTAGTTTTAACAATATGGTTTATTGACTGACTTAACAGTGGGCGGTAGAAACTGTACAGTGATACGGAAATGCTGTATGCCAAATTGGCAACACAAGTGCAAGGAAATGTTTGTATTGTCTTGTTGTTATTTGTGTCGGCTTTATAATTTTTATACCTTAATGAGACAAATGTTTTCTTCCCAAGATTTGTGACGTAGATGGCAGATCTCATCAGTTTTCAAAAAAATGTTTTTTTTTTTTATCTTGGACAAGCACTCAGGGTTGGGCCTAGGCTTGCCAGATCCAGATTATTAAAAAGCTGGACATGTGGATTAAAAATGCTGGATATTAAAAAAAAAGCTGGACATTTTGAAATAAAATTTTCACGAAAAGTTACTTGTTTATTGTACAAACAATTTTATTAATTATATCTACATATCTTTCATTTGCTGCAACAACGTCACAACTCAAAAAATTAGTTTCTTATTTTAATGTAGAATTAATTATCGCTTCTATATTTATCTTAAGTAAAAAATTTATGTAAAAATCTTGCATATTCAGCTCTTGAAAGAAATATCATTTCTCGTTTTCCCATTGACTTCTTTGCAAATTGAAAACTTTATTTATGACTTTTTCCAGCATATGAGCGATATGTATTTAAGAATTAAAATTAAATAACGAAAACAAAAAATCATACCAAAAAGACGCAAACAAAACAAAAAATGCTACTAGATATTTTTGTACTTTGAAGTAAAAAAGTTATAGCAAATTTATAAAAATTATTTTAAAGCAGCAAATAAATATTAAGAGCATTTTGTGGAAAATTGTTTTTAGCTGGACAAATTTCTTATTATCTTGAAACTGGACAGGCCAATAAAAAGCTGGACAATCCAGCCAAAACAAGCCTGACTGGCAATCCTAGTTGGGCCCCTATATATGCAATGTATTGCACCGGAACTGAAAACGAGGGGATAGTATTGAGGGGACAGATTAGGAAAGATGAGAAGATAGACAGTTTTTTGTAGCTATTTCAACCTTTTTTTTACTTCGGCGGCTAATTTTTGCTACAGGGCCGACGAAGGTGGGTGCTGTTTCTCTGCTTTTAGTACATGATAGTGTCAGTCGCTGCCAATTATGTTCAGTGATCAGTGACTATGCCTTCATCATTGAAACAGGCTGGCAACAACTAACACAACCACCCACTAATGCTGATCAGAAGAATTCAACACAATATTTCATGACTCAGTGCGGGCTCGAACTCAGGACCCCCCGCTTCATAGTCTCGTGTTCTACAACTTCAGCCAACAGCACCCACAGAAAAAGGTTGATAGCAGATGTTTTTTTTAGAGTGGCACAATACCAGAGCAACGCGTGCGAATTGTTGAAATTTTTAATCAAAATAATTGTTCTATTCGTCAAATTCATCGGGCACTTCTTCCATTTTATGGTCTACATAATCGTCCTTCAGAGCGGCTAATTCGAAGAACAATAGATCATATTCGGACCACATTTACTGTTACTGATAATGGGCATCTCGTGAGACGCCGAACAGTGCACACTGAAGAAGTTGTAGGCGCTGTACAGAAAATCATCGAAGATGATCCTAATAAATCGATTCGTCGCCGTTCTCAGCAATTGGGGAGGTTGTGTCCTTCCACTTTATGGAAGATTTTTTTAGTTGTTGAAAATTGGTGCTCGAGATTGCGCCTTCTGGCAGAAATCATATTTAAACATTCATTTCATAAAAGTTTCTTTCCGCTAAAGCCCGTTTCATTTATATTTAAAATATATTTCCTTGTTTCATTATGATTTAAACTTATGTCACTCTATAAAGAACACCCTATACTTTAAGTCTTCCTTATTTTAGTACACCGTCATTAATAATTCATTATTAATTATTCACATTGAAGCTATTCTCTGTATTTCTTTGAGACTTTTAAATTTAAAGAGTAAAATATATTTATTTGGACCAGTTAATAGCCGAAACAAGTTTCTAAAACAAAAGCTTTTTCGAAGTAGCTGAAGCAGATAGAACACTTTGTAAATTGCATTTAAAATAGAAAAAATCATTTGTATTGGTGACATATTTCATTATTATGAACAATATAATTATATAAAAAATTTAAAAAAAAACTACTATATTTTTGTAAAACCATCTGTCAACAATTAACATTGTACATGTTTGGACATCATTTAATTCGAAAA
Source organism: Linnaemya tessellans (assembly GCA_951800035.1). Lineage (NCBI taxonomy): Eukaryota > Metazoa > Arthropoda > Insecta > Diptera > Tachinidae > Linnaemya > Linnaemya tessellans. The sequence continues at coordinate 151,792,453 of OX637532.1, read as the reverse complement.
GATTAACATATTAAATGTTTTTTAAATGTTCGAGTAATTATCCTGATACCTGTGTGCCGTTTTTACGGCTATAACGTTTTGTGGTTTCATCTTAATTACTTTTTGTTTGTTAATAAATTTTTGTTGTAAATAAAGTTGATATTTAATTGCTTGTGGTTTTTAAGCCCACTGAAATATACAATTTATGCAAATAAAAGCAAGTGTCCCTGCATGATCATAAAAATAAAAATAAAAATAAAAATGCTTAACGGCTGGTTAGTGTTGTGGGGTGTACTAAAACATTTTGGTGGGGCAATGACCTCTTTGCGGCTTTGTTTAAAAGAAAACTACTTTTGTTTGCATAGGGTGTTTTTTATAGAGCGACACAAACTTAAATCATACTAAAACAAGGATGTGTATTTTTAATATCAATAAAATGGGATTTATTGGAAATTTTTTTTTTTTATGAAATTAATGTTTAAATATGATTTCTGCCATATGGCCGCCACGGCTGGCACGTAGAAGGCGCAATCTGGAACACTAATTTTCAACAACTAAAAAAATCATCCATAAAGTGGAAGGACACAACCCCAGTTGCTGAGAACGGCGACGAATCGATTCATCAGGATCACCTTCAATGATTTTTTTTTTTTGTTTGTTTAGGAGCAGGACCAGCACTCAAGGGATAAAACCTACATATGCAGTGCATTGCTCTGGAACTAGGAAAATAGGTTTTGGGAAGGAGGATAAAGGGAGTAGTACCTGTGGATATTCGACTTGAACCCCCTCAAATTGTAAGTGGCGGGCAAGACATCTGCAGGTAGTTTGTTCCACATACGGACTGTTCGGCCAAAAAACGAATTTTCTCTGTAATGCGTAGTACGATTCGTTGGAATACCGACCACAAACGCATGCGGTCTTGATGAAAAACGCGTTGAGCGTAAGAAAGAATGGGTTTCAGGAACAAGTTCCCTAATTTCACCAGAGCACCTGCCAATATAGTAACGATAGAACAACGATACGCACCCCACATTGTGACGATGCTCAAGAGAGTCAATAGAGTTGGCTACCCTACTGTCTCCGATGAGTTTTATCGCCCTCTCCTGTTCGCGGTCGAGTAACTTCAAAATAGACTTTGAAGCACCGGCCCAAACATGAGAGTTGTATTCCATCTTCGGTCGGATGTAAGTGGTGTAAATCTTAAGAAGATCAGACCGTCTTAAGAAGCCAAGGCACTTGAATGCTTCTTTTGCGACCTGAAAGACATGTTCCGTACATCTGACATCACACTGCACTTTCATGCCCAGAACATCAATAGCCCCTGACTCCATAATACTTACACCACCCATAGAAACAGATGAAGCAGCATGGTCATACGTACGTCGCACAGTGGGACAACTGCGGCAAAAAATAGAAGGAGTCAATGTAGAGCTCTGAAATTTTGCACAGGTTATTTTTAAGACAATTCCAGTAAAAAAAAAAAAAATTAAGAAAATCCGCCCACTTTCACGCCCACCTCCCATACAATCGAAAGTTGTAAAATGCCGTATTGTCCGTAATACTTTAGGTATAACTTTCAATTTTGGTACACTTGAATGTTATACTACTACAAACATTATCGGAAAAAAATTTTGAACATCGGCCCACTTTTACCCCCTCTCCCCCAATGCCCCCATCCATACAACCTCATAAAAAGTGACATATTTTCTAATATATTTTAGATTCAACCTTCAAATTGGATATTATTGTAATTTACAATAACCCGCCCACTATTACCCCCGCCCACTATTACCCCCGCCCACTATTACCCCCGCCCACTTTTACCCCCACTTCCCACTAAAATGCATTAAAAAAGAACCATTTTTGTTAATGTTTTTTTTTCATTCTATCAATAATTTTTTAACATCATCATGGTATTCTAATTTTTTCAATTTCATTTTCATTCTAAATGAATTTATATAAGGATCTGATGATATTTGCAAATAGTGCATTACGTCTTCATTCGTAGAAATACGTGAATTTTTACGAGAATGGAATAGCCTGCAGTTTCTATACTCCTTATTCATTGCTTCTTGCGCTTCTTCGGATAACATTCCTGTAGCAAAAAAAAGTTAATATTAAAAAAAATTAAAAAAAATACTTTCAAAAATAAAAATTGCAAACAAACCTATTGGCAATATAGCCTCAGATACTATTTTGCTGCCGTGAATGAGAACTTTATGGACAGTGATAGGCATGTAATACCAGCCATAATGCTCTACATACAATTTTGCAGTGTCCATACAATACGTATGGAATTTACCAACATCTATATTTTTGCTAGTATTTATAGTATTTAATATAATTTTAAAGCGGTGAATTAAGTCTACATTTACACCAGTTATGTCAGCGGTTATTTGTGGATTTTCAAAAAATCTTCTAGAGACATTACCATCATTGGTTGTTCCCATGCCTTGTTTCACCACATCGACATTTAAGCCCAGAACTAATTTGAATTTTTTTTGTATTTCTGTTTTAACAGCTTCTTTCTGTTCTTTTGTGTCTTTATTTGTCCTCCACGCTTTAAAACTTTTATTATAACTGATATGTAATATACATTCCATGAATTTTATTCGAGCATGTAGCGGCGAAATTGCAAATTTTAATGCTTCAGCTGAATTTGCTCTCAAGATAACTGCATCCAAATTATTCATTTCAGTAGGTTTTGCTCCACATATGAAACAAGCAGCCATTGAGGAATTCTTACTGACTATTGTTGCCACTTTTCCGTCAATCATCGTCATAGTTAAACTATGAGATATCGCAAACTTCTTGTTGAAAATTTCGAATTCTGTCCTTTTTAAATTTTGAATTTCTGTATTGACACGTTTCACTTCATTGTTAATAACATCTGCTGTTTCTTTCACAAATTCAAATTTCACAGGCCTACAAAGTCTTGTTGAAGATGGTTCTGAATTTGTCCAACACAAATAAGAATCATTGTAAAGATCTGTTAACTTTAATGGAACAAGAGATGTTAAAAACATATTTTTGTCAGAAGCATTTTCATCGGTAAAACACTGATGATATTCACTATGCCCTGATGATCCATCACACCCCCATTTACTTATTAAATTCAACTCATTTGGAATCTCATCAATCTCACTTTTTGTTTTTGTTTGAAAAATTCTTGAAACAGTGTGATCAAGTAATTCTTGTAATCCAACACTGCTAAAACGCTCATCAACTTTAATATTTGCAGGATAGCATTTTTTTTTTGCTTCTAATATCTTGCTATAGTGTGGGTATATATCACAACCAATTTCTTTTGCAGAGCTTCTTAAAACATCATATTGATGTTTTGATAATGAAGCATCAATTATAAGGCTGAGTGCTTTCTCTGGTGTAAATGATTTCAATTGTTCACTCTTTTCACATTTTTTAGCAGCAGACACTATCAATTCTTTTGGAAGACTTTCGCATAATTGAGATATTTTAATTCTCTTAGACCTTTCTTGGCTTTCTTCGAAAGCTTTTGCAGGTCGTCCACGCTTAACGGAATGTGAAGTGCCTGGTTGTTCATCATCCAAAGTTTCGTCACACATGGTGTAAAGGTGTGTAAGCCATTCTTTATTATCAGACAAAAATTTACTTTTTATGCGCCCAGATTTGTTCCATCTTGATTTTAATGTTGGTATAAAATATTTTCTTAAAAAAACACGAAATTTTTCAATAACAAAGTCTGGCATTTTGTTGAATTTTGTTGATATGACACCAACAACAACATCAATATTTTTATTACTATCGCTCCAAATATCATAAATTGAACTATAAGAAATTGTTAAATTTTCCATGATCTTGTAAATTTTTTTAACACTATATAAATTTGTATAAATTTACACTCTCGAAGAGATTGTGAATTAAATATATAATCGAAATTAACGTTTGTTAATTAATAATATTTAAAAAACAGAAACAATGTAATATTATTTTACAGTTTGTTTTTAAGAAGTTTGTAAGCACAAAATAAAATGTCAAATAAGTTCAAAATATGTAAAGAAAATAAGTATGTAAATAAAATAAAAAATAAACAATAAGTCAATAGTTGTAAACAATTACAAAAAAAGAAGTAAAAAGTTGAAAATATGCAATTGCATGCTATTGCATGTTAACATACGTATAGCGACAGAATGTGCGCGTTGCGTTTTTTTGTAGTTTTTTGTATGTTTAAAGTACTTTTGCAAACTTTTGCTATACTTTCTATACTTCAGCTGAAAGCTGAGACTTCAACCTTTCATTTGATATAAGTATGCACCCAAGGCGTGGGCCTGCTCTATATTTCCCAGTCCATTGAAAATGCAAAATGATCAATTTTTACGCCACAATTCTGTTATTAAAAAAAATTTTTTAAAAAAATTAAAAAAAAAAAATTTTTTTATCTACTTATTCTACAATAACTAAATTAATTAAAAAAATACTTTAAAGTTTTAGTTATTATGTATTTGTTTATTAATAAGCTTTTGAATATTACATATTGAACTAACATATTTCAAGCGCGTTGGCATACCTCAACTTTGACTTGCTCTAGGCGAAAAAGTAATGAAGTTATGAGGCTGAAATTTCAGGGAATTGTTACTCATTTACCTGTTAATATACTGTGAAAATTTCATCCAAATCGGACGACACGAAAAAAAACATTTTTTGCCGCTGCTACTATAGGGCTGTCTCACTGTGCGTCGATGCGTAAGCATACAACACTGGGTCTTACGGGCATTAAAATCGACCCTGTTTCGCCTCACCCCATTCGGAAATCTTCGCTAGATCACTATCCAGAATTTCATTCATAAACTGCCTCCTCGTCTCGATTTCAGACGTTGACGGCCTGCAGTTAAATGAATAGGAATGCAAAAGGCTGCTATCATCTGCGAAAGAGTAAATAGGACAGGAAGTTTGGGAAAGTAGAACGTTAAGAAAAATTAGAAATAGAGTAGGAGAAAGAACGGAGCCCTGCGGTACCCCTGAGTTGACTCTGAACTCATCAGATGAGACCCCATCTATAACAACTCGTATAGAGCGATCCCTAAGGAAGCTCGATATAGACCGAGAGAAGGTGTCTCCGACACCAAATGCAATAAGTTTGGACAGGAGTGCTCCATGCCACACTCTATCGAACGCCTTAGAAATATCTAGAGCCAACACTTTACTTTCGCCAAAACGGTGTATGGAATTACACCAGTTTTCCGAAAGAAGGGCCAATAGGTCACCCGTAGAGCGGCCTCTGCGGAAACCATACTGGCGGTCGTTTAGTAAACTGTTGGATTTCCTGTACAGCGGCTACAGCTTCTTCAGTGTGCTCTGTTCGGCGTCTCACGGGATGCACATGATCAGTAACAGTAAATGTGGTCCGAAAACGATCTATTGTTCTTCGAATTAGCAGCTCTGAAGGACGATTATGTTGGCCATAAAATGGAAGAAGTCCACGATGAGTTTGACGATTAGAACAATTATTTTGATTAAAAATTTGCAACAATTTGCACGTGTTGCTCTGGTGTTGTGATAAAAAAAAAAAAAAAAACACGCCATAGTTTCGTATCTTGCTCTAAAGAAACATGTACAAGAGATGAGTAACATGAAGTGTTTTTCAAAGACGCCGTGAGTGTTCCACTAAAATTTGAGAAGGAAAATTGTGGCAACTGAATTTACCATGTAAAATTATTTGTCATTACAAAGTCCACCTAATGTCAAGTGTCAAATGGTACAGAAGTTTCACCATGAAATATTTTAAAGTTTTAAACAACTCATGTTCTTTTTTATAGTTATTTAGGAAGCGGAAACGTTGTGTTCGTGTGGGTCTACCTATCTTACTTGTTTCGTGCCACTCTGGGGTACTTAATTTAGCAACAATGTGTGGACCCTACTTTTTTAGCAGCCGTGAAACAGCGAGAAAGGGAGGAGAAGAAAGAAGAGAGTTACAAGCAAAACACCGGCAACAGAAGAAGCATTAATATATTCCAACATTTTAAATAAATAACTTTAAATAAACAAAAAGTGTTTTAGTTGAACATGAGTGTTATACAGTCCATTTAATAAGATTATCGAACATAATTTTGGTCCATCGACTCGGATTTTGCTGTATTAAAACAAAACGCGCATACATACATACATATGTACATGTTCGGACATTACATACATGCATATGTACGCGTCGCGAGTTAATTGGAGGTTGTGTGTCTAGTGCAGCATCGGGGATTACATATATACACAACATAATCGAAACATACATACGCGTCAAGCAATACGTCGTAGTTTCGATTGCATGAATGTATGTAAGGTTTACATACATTGTAAACCATATAAGATTGTCGCAAGAACAACAACAAGCAAGAAGAAAGATAATAGAATTCAGAAAAGTCAAGGTGGGAAAGAAAAGAAACATATTAACAAAAAGCAATCAAGAAGCAACAAGTGTGTGTGAGCAATAACAAGAATCGAATCAACAGAGTGGTAGTGCACAACAGAAACAAAATCAATCATAACATATGAAGAGTCAGTTAATTCAAACATGAGATTTGATGAGTGTCAAACTATAGCGTACATTGGTATCAGTGAATTTCAAACTGTAGCAAGTTGGGAAAACAATGCTTAGGTTTGTCAGATCAGAATAAGTGGATGAATACTGAAGAAAAATTAGACAACAATTTTAACAATTAATGAGAATTCAGTTAATTTAAAACATAGAGCAGAGTACATTAATAAGTTGCAACAATAATTGAATTGAGAAGAATTAAAACTTAACTTAAATAAATAGAAAGAATTCTTGTGGTTAGTATTGGACAACATGAATCAAGAAACCTTAAAGAAAAAACGCACACAACTGAAAAGATCTATAACAAAGATTTTGAATTTTGTTAAAAATCAAAATGCTACATACGATGAAGTAAAGGTACGTATAACTGAACTTGATAATATTTTCTCAAACTATAAAGATGTTCAGGACGACATTGATATGTTATGTGACGATGATGAGGCAATCGCTGTGGAGAATGCATATAGAGATCAAATAGAGGACATGTTCTTCACAGCAAAAGCCATTTGGTCTGGCCAGTCACAAAACAATTTGGACAATACAGTCGTTGAAGGCGCTCATGCGAGCACACCAAATGTAGTGACTGATTTTAGTACGTCGATACAAACAATTGTACAACAGCAAACAATAACTACGTCAATCTTGGAGAATTTATCAGCAACATTGTCAACGGTGGTAAATATGCAAACGCCCAACAATCACTCTGAATTGCGTTTACCGCCAGTACAAATTCCGGACTTCGATGGTGATATTTGCAATTGGGTACGATTTAGAGATTTATTTAAGGCGATGGTTCATTCAAAGTCAAATTTGTCAGACATTGAAAAACTAGAATATTTGCAGAGTAAATTGAAGGGTGAGGCGTCATCTATTATTAAACATCTTTCACCTACAAATGACAATTACAACGTAGCATGGGAATTGATAATTGGAAATTATGATAGGCCAGAATTAGTCGAGAAACGCTATTTGGATCTGCTCTTCAAACAAAGGTCAGTGAGAACTGCGACATATTCTGAGCTTAAACGCTTTTATGATACCACTGTTGAATGTTATAACGCTTTAAAAACTACCAACACGTCCATAGAAACATGGGATTCTGTTTTATTGTATCATATAGAAGACAAATTAGACTCAGAATCATTGACGCTTTGGCGGAGACGGAAAAATGAGAACGAAACTCAAACCTTTCAACAATTAATTACATTTTTAAAACATCGTATGCTAGAGTTTGAAGAGATTCACCATCCAAATGATAGTATGAAACATAAACAACAGAAGTCATTTGCAATGACTACGACTACGCAAGCACAGTTCTGTCAACTATGCAACGGCAATCATTTTTTATATAGTTGTCAACAGTTTAAATCACTATCTACAATTGAACGTCGAAAGGTAGCTCAGTCAAACAAACTGTGTTTTAACTGCTTAAAAGATAAACACTTTTCGAAAGATTGCAAATCGGGCTCTTGTAAGACATGCAATCTCAAACATAACACACTGCTCCATTTCGATAAACCGCAGGTTCAGTATAGAGGAAAGGGAAATTCTGTTTTTGTAAGCTGCAATGCTAATCAGCCAGTCATACAGAAGGCAACGCTGTTGCCAACAGCTTTAATATTGGTACGTGATAAAAATAATGTTCTTAAACCATGTCGCGCTTTGATCGATTCTGGCGCACAGTCAACTTTGATAACTGAAGCTTGTGTCCAACGATTAAATTTGTCGCGCTCTTATGACAAAACCCTACTCTATGGTGTAGGAGACAGCAATCCAAATTATACGAAAGGAATGGTGCAACTTGAAATATTCGCACCAAAAGTAAATAAAACAATACGTTCACAGTCATTCTGTTTAACAAACTTAACCCAATTTCTTCCGAATCATACCATTAACAGTGAATGCTTACAATTCTTCAACCAATTAGAGCTAGCTGATCCTACATACGATAAAAAGAACCGCATAGATATTATTTTGAGTGCAGACATATTGGCTTGCAGTCTTTTAGAAGGGAAAGTTTCACATCCGTCAGGATCTCCTATTGCATTGAACACTATCTTTGGCTGGATAGTGATGGGGAATATTAATGAACCGCAACAGTCAACATTTATTGCACATGTGTTTGCAGATTTAGATGCACAGTTACAAAAATTCTGGGACATAGAAGATTGCCAGGAGCAGGTCAAACATTTAAGTCCAGAGGAACAATTGGCAGAAACTCATTATTCAGAAAATGTTCAGCGCCAGCAGGATGGTAGATATGTTGTCAGATTGCCCTTTAAACCAGGTTTCATTGAATTGGGCGAATCGAGAACGGCAGCAGTTAAACGTTTAGAGGCAATGGAACGTAAATTTGAAAAGAATTATGAACTCAAAAACGAATTTCACAATTTCATGAACGAATATCAGAATCTCAATCATATGCAACCATCACCTGGAAATATCGCTAAATACTATATGCCACATCATGCAGTTTTGAAGCCTTCAAGTACAACCACCAAATTGCGTGTCGTGTTTGATGCCTCTTGCAAGAGCTCAAATAATTTGTCTCTGAATGATCATCTACTTGTTGGGCCTACAGTGCAGAATGACCTTTTTACAATCATTCTCAAATTTAGGAAATTTGAAATAGGATTTACAGCCGATATAGAGAAAATGTATCGACAGGTGATTGTCGATCCGAAAGATAGAGGATACCAAACTATTTTGTGGCGGGATTCAGCAGAAGCCAATTTAAAGGAATTTCAGTTAACGACTGTTACGTACGGAACTGCATCAGCTCCATTTTTGGCAACGCGCACTTTGCAACAAACAGCCTTAGATAACACCGAATCTTATCCACAGGAGTCAAAAGAAATATCTGATTGTTTTTACGTAGATGATTATATGTCTAGTGCTCCAGATTTAAAATCCGCAGCAGCTCTTCAAAAATCGTTATGTTTATTGTTGTCAGGGGCAGGATTCAATTTGCGCAAATGGTCAACCAATTCTCGGCAATTACAAGAATTAATTAATCCTGCAGATGGATCAGATGGGCTAGATACGATTATTAATTCATCAGATACTGTCGGAACGCTAGGTTTGTTGTGGAATACCACAATTGACTGTTTTCAATATAATGTTTCAACATCACAATCACCAGACACAATCACAAAGCGTCATGTGTTATCGGAGATTTCAAAGGTTTACGACCCAATAGGATGGTTAGCACCAATAATTGTGGAGTTAAAGATATTCATGCAGAAACTTTGGTTGCAGGGCACAGGTTGGGACCAGGAGCTGGCAAATGATACTACAAATAAGTGGCTAAGGCTTAAGAGAAATCTCAATCATATTCAAGAGCTAAGAATTCCACGGTGGTTTCGGTTTGGTATTGGCGATCAGATAGAATTGCATGGTTTTGCCGATTCGTCAGAGCTCGCGTATGCTGCAGCAATTTATATTCGAATCACAACACAAGAAGGTACAATATCAACATCGTTGCTCACAGCAAAGACAAGAGTAGCGCCACTTAAACAAATCTCGCTACCTCGCCTTGAACTCTGTGCGGCACATCTAATGGTGAAACTTATGCTCAAGGTCAAAACTGCTTTACAGCTTGATGATGTTCCAACATATGGTTGGACAGATTCTTCAGTCGTGCTATCTTGGTTAGCGGACCACCCGCGCAGATGGAAAACTTTTATCGCTAATCGCACCTCCTATATCATAACACACATGCCTGCTACGCAGTGGCATCACATCACGTCTAAGGAAAACCCAGCTGATTTAGCTACTAGAGGTTTATCGTCGTCCGATCTTGGCAATAATATGTTATGGTGGACAGGACCTCAACTTTTACGCAAATGTTATTTCGATTGTGAGCCCCAACTCAAGGTGGCTGAGGATTTTCATCTCGAAGAAAAAATTAAATTTATTGCTACAATAACCTCGGCTTCGGTAGATGATTTTGATTTGATAAACCGCTATTCCAGTCTCAACAGACTCATCAGAGTGACAGCATTATTATATCGTTTTATAAACAACTGCAGAACACGCCACGGCAGCGGACAGGCAATGTATGGTTTTACTACAACAACAGAGCTTCAGACAGCAACAAAGTCATTAATAAAGTATGCCCAACAGGAAAGTTATATCAACGACATGCACATTTTGTCGTCAAAGGGAACACTGTCTCCAAAACACAAACTTTCCATGTTAACCCCATTTGTCGACGAAGAGGGCATGCTGAGAGTAGGTGGACGCCTTAACAACGCTAATATATCCTACAACCAAAAACATCCGTATATTCTTCACAGAAATCACAAATTGACAGAGCTTATTTGTGAGCACCACCATCAAAAATATCTCCATGCGGGTGCACGTCAAATGCAGTATTTACTCAGTTTAAACTATTGGATTCCCAATGTCACACACCTCATCAAACGAATTATCTACAAATGTCCAACATGTATGCGACATCGTCAATTGCCTTATCAACAGCGAATGGGCGATTTACCAAATTACCGACTACAACCAGGTTCAACTTTCTTGCACGTTGGTATTGATTTTGCTGGTCCGATGTTCATCAAATCATGGAAAGGCCGTGGTTCCAAATCGTATAAATGCTGGATTGCATTATTCATCTGTCTAAATACAAAAGCAATACACCTCGAAGCGGTGACAGAGCTTACAACTCAGGCCTTTGAAGCATCACTTCGCAGATTTATTTCAAGACGGGGGAAACCAAAGCACATCTATAGCGATAATGGCACAAACTTTGTTGGGTGCAATCAACAGCTGAAAAAAGTACAAGAATTCCTAATGAACAACGAAAGCACCATCTACAGGAATCTCTCAGATGATCAAATAAGTTGGCACTTCATTCCTCCTTCAGCACCAAATTTTGGCGGTATCTGGGAGGCAGGGGTAAAATCGGTGAAGTTTCATCTGAACCGTGTCCTTGGGAATGCATTAGTAACATACGAAGAACTTTCAACACTGCTATGTCAAATTGAATGCTGCCTTAACTCACGGCCATTATGTTTAAAATTCGAAGGTGATCCAGATCCATTAACTCCAGGTCATTTTTTGATTCTTCGCTCAATGACAGTATTGCCAGACGAAAATCGAATGGATGTCAACGTTAACCCTTTGAAGAGATGGCAATTTATGCAACGACTTGTACAACAGTTTTGGGCAAAATGGTCAACAGAATATCTCAGCCAACTCCAAAAGAAACCTAAGTGGCTAAAGCACATCCCAAATCTTAGGCAAGGTGATATGGTACTTATAAAAGACAACAACATTCCGCCATCACTATGGCTCATTGGGAAGATCGAAACAACACATCCAGGTAACGATGGTCTTGTTCGTGTGGTTACAGTACGAACTAAGAATGGTTTACTGGAACGTCCCATCTCAAAATTGTGCCCGCTATTTACTGACTGTTGAAAGAGGTCCTTTCAAGGCGGGCCGGTATGTTCGTGTGGGTCTACCTATCTTACTTGTTTCGTGCCACTCTGGGGTACTTAATTTAGCAACAATGTGTGGACCCTACTTTTTTAGCAGCCGTGAAACAGCGAGAAAGGGAGGAGAAGAAAGAAGAGAGTTACAAGCAAAACACCGGCAACAGAAGAAGCATTAATATATTCCAACATTTTAAATAAATAACTTTAAATAAACAAAAAGTGTTTTAGTTGAACATGAGTGTTATACAGTCCATTTAATAAGATTATCGAACACGTTGTATTATAATTATTTGTCTAACAGTTAATAACAACCACTTGTTGTTGTACTATTGGTTGAAATATTTTCAAATATTTAAAAATCCAAGTTCTTTCACTTATGTTGTTTTCTTTTCTGAAAAATAATGCTACATTTTTTGCACTTTTCAATGGAAAATGGTAATATTATGGCATTTGAAAATAGTGAATTTATTGGAAATTGATCTACCATCCCTTATGAAAATGTGCTTTACGTTCAAATTGTGCCTAATTGTGTGTTTTTAGAATAAAAAGTGACAAAATGTTACATATTTTCCAGAAAAGAAATCGCCATTAATGATAAAGCTCTTTCATCTTAAAAAATTGTTATTTGTAGTTTTTCTAAAGTTTAAGCTTAAAACTGTGACTGCGAACGTTTCAAACTTTATTGATATTTTGCAAATAAAATTCAGATTTATAATGTTTTTGCAAAATCTTTTTTAACAACTTAATTTTGCTATTGAATTTACTTTTTGTAGTTTCTTTTAAAATTGCATGAATTTTATTTGCTTGCACAAAATAATTTGTACCACTCATCGGATGCCTTAAACTAAAAACCTCAACATTTAATTAATTAAACAGTCAAGGTAAGAATATTTTACATAAAAGAGTTTATGACTAATTTTAGTAGAATATTTCTTGTGAAAAGGTAAAAGAAAATTACATGGATTGGTTGGCTAATGAGAAGGCCTAAATGAAAGCAACACATACAAAAGTTTTATATTTCTGTATGCCGAACAATAAATACCCTACACCAATTAATAGACTGTCACAGTTTTTTTGGACTGTCACAACACCAAAGCAACGCGTGATTTTTAAAATCGTTTAATCGACATATTGTCTTAATTGAATTAGTGCTTTTTGGTTGTTATGTGGTCAAGTATGTCTATATGTCTGCATTTCATTGGCTCTTACACCAAATCATCAGTGGACTTTAACCTAAATCCAAAATAACAAAACCTCTCAGCTTATACATAAACTCCCAAAAATGAATTGAGAATTACACAAGCAAAACCCTAGGATTTGAAATTCAAGAAAACACAACAAACAAATTTTATTCGATATAAATCTATTTTGTTTTTTTTTTGTCCACCTTCATACAATTAGTCTGCCGTTGGCAAACAATAAAAGTAAAGTATATCAATATCAAGTAGTCGCAAGAGTACAACAACATAAAATTACAAAAACCACCGTACATTTTATTTGTGTAAAATTAATATCTTATGTCAGAAATTTTCTTTTATTTTATTTTGTTTTGTTCACAATTATTTCCAAAAATTTAAATACTTTTCGCATAGAACTTTTTTAAAACAATTTCTTTTTGTTACTTTTCTTAAACAATACACTTTTTCACAAAAATCTTTTCTACAACAATTCTTTTTTGCTACTTTTGTTGAATTAATAATGTTTTTCACAATTTTACAAAATTATTTTTCAACGAATAAACAAATATGGCTCGCTACAAAAGTAAACAAATTTTGACATACGTTCATGTAAAAACTGAAAAAAATTTTAGTCAGCTGGGCTGTTGCATATACTTGATATAGATATACTTTGAATAAAAGTATATAAAAAATTTTTGAAATTTTAAATCAAAATAATTGTTCTTTTTGTCAAACTCATCATGCATTTCTTCCATTTTATGACCTACATAATCGTCCTTCAGAGCTGGTAATTCGAAGAATAAATAATAGATCGTTTTCGGACCACATTTTCTATTACTGATCATGTGCATCCCCTGAAACGCAAGACAGGAAAGCATTGAAGATGATCCTACGGTCGACGATTTTTTTAGTTGTTGAAAATTGTTGTTCTAGATTCGTTTTCTACGCGCCAGTCGTGGCAGCCACATGGCAGAAATCATATTTAAACATTCATTTCATAAAATTTGTTATTCCAAAAATGCCCACAAGAAAAAATCTGAAGCCATTTACAGACGATTGGCAGTAAAATTTTCAGTAAATGTCTGACAACCGTGTGAACTTACAATTTTTGTCTTCCACGTTGTCGAAGCAATTATATTGTACGTAGAAAGGCAATTATATTGTAAAACATCCATTCCTCCAAAAGACTGTTTTTCAATGAAAAGTCGTGCGTTACGTTGCCCGAACAGAATGTTCATTTGATCAGCCTTTTTTGCACATGTTAGTGAATATTATATTCATCTCTTGCAATTTGGCAAAACCGACTGAATAAATAGCAACGAATGCGGCGGATGTAGTTTCAACAAGTAGTTTCGGAAGTCCCTGTTGGAAAACCTTTTAGTTAAATATCAAGAATCAAATTACTGCTTTCGATATCGATCGAAATTACAATATAATTTAAATGGAAATTTCGATCGTAATCGAATGCCCTTATTTGCCCCCAGAGCAAAGAATTTACAAAATTTCCTTATATAAAAGTACACACATACAATCGTTTCGAGTATTGGGCAACGACAAGGAGAATATGACAGGAATTACAAGTTGCATTAAATTTTTCCTGCGGCTGAGATTAAATTTGAATGAGCAGAGTCCTACACAAAAGGTTTGATTAAACTTTTTTTTTTGTATATCATCATCAGCTTTTTATTATTTGAGTCCTTAAATAATATTCGTGGATAATTGTTAACACAAGCAGCATGTAATACATTGTATATGTGTATGTATGTGTGTATGTAAGTAGCTTAATAGACATTTTTATTAAGGTTAATGACACGACGTTGTGTACATACTTAAATATCTGTAAGTACGTAAATATGTGTTTAAATAAAAAGTGAACACATAATTTTAAAACATGTTGTCAGTAATTTTCTATGGCTTCTGGACAAACAACGAACGACTGAACAAGAAACAAAAAAATTTTTTTTTTGTATATTTTGTTTCACAGTTTTTCTTAAGTTTGGCTCCCGTACACAACAGAATATTCAAATTGCTTTAGTACCAGCGCAATAGTTGCTGAAAAGACAATATGGAATTTATATTTGAATGTTTTTATGAGGATACTTTGGATAAATTGTGTCGCAATGGTCTACAGGACAGATCCTCCAGGCGAGATGTATTGGACCATTTAAATGCCATAATTGGTGGCTGTAGCGATGGTAAGTGGCAATTGCTGTTCTTTCGTTTGTTTATGGATATAATTTTATTAAATTTTTCTTCATTTCCTTCTTTTACATTTTCATATCACAATTTTTTTTTATATTGAATTAATTGAAAGGACAAAATATGCACACTGAGGAAGTGGCCCGTATTGCTGTCTTGGCCGCCGTTCGTTATCATCGTGATAAAAAAGATGGAAATGGTGATGTAAGTAATTTCTGTAAATGTGCTTCTTTTTTATGTTTTTATTTTTATTGTCTGAATTTCTGACAGTTTGTACATGTTAATGGTTTTAAGATTAAGTGTTATATGAAAAAGTACAGTCGAGTGTATAAAATATACAGTATGTGTCATTGTGTGTGTGTCATTGTGTGTGTGTGTGTATAAGTTTCCTGTTTATTAAACTACATAAGACGGAATAACAGTTTGGAGCTTGACAAAATTACAAAATGTTTAAGTTTAGGCGCATAACAGTCTCGTGAAGAAATGATGAGTTAATCTTTGTAATTAATCGTTAGACTTTGGCAATTATTTATTCTTAATTGTAGCCAGAACCACCACAAAACCGATTTGATATTAAAATATTCTTTTCATATATTTTAGGTCTGTTTAATGGGCAAATTCCACAATATTTTATATATCGCTTTACGTACGTGCTGGGACTGGGGAGTGAGAGATTCAGCAGTTGTTGTGGTGTTGCTGGGTAAGTTGTGAACAACTTCGAAATGACAAATATAATTGCTAGTTGTGCTTAACAACTTAATTATATCTGGCTAGTGTTAATTTTCTATGCGGCAGAACATTGTGGTTGTTCATATTGTTAACATTTTGTTTAAAAAAATATATCTAAACTGTTTACTTTAACCGCCTCTATTATTTGCTATAATTAAACTGACCGCATACATATTTTTTATATATTTTTGTGCATTATTATTTAAAAGTTTTATATTAATATTAAATACCACCATGTTGAATTAGAAATAGATATTTAAAAAATACCTCTTTCTTCTCAAAAACTCATGTCGTGAAAAAGCAAATCTCGTTGCAATCATTTGAATTGCTATTGTTGTTTTTACGCGAGTGAAAAATTTTCATCATTAATGCATTTTTTTAAATATTTTTAACAAGGATACGAAACGCACTTTTTATAGACCATTAAATTTTTACTGTCTGACCCAAAAATTGAGTGAAAATGTTATATTTATTGTTGTTTTAAATATAAATTGTACAAATAATTTCTTTGGAAGCGGCCAGTTAAAATAAAAAAAGAATGCCCATTTGACACTTAATATAAAAGATTTTTATTTTCATATATTTAAAAAAGTAAGAACGTTATATCCGACCGGGTCGAACCTTAAACACCCTCCAAATATTTAGTAAATAAAAAGTCTATTTTGGTGGGGTCACTCCGGGAGGGGGATAAATTTGTTAAAATTTACTAAAAAGTAAATTTTTAGGACTATTAAGTGTAAAAAAAAATATTTTTTGATAGGGTCATTTAGGGGCAAAGATGTGGGAAGGGTAGGGCAGATCAGAATATATCTTAGCTTCATATAAAAGCTTTGAAATTAAATTTAAAAAAAATTAAATTATACAATTTCTTAAATATTTACACTATTTTTTCATGTAATATGTTACTTCAACGCCCACTAAAAGAGGCGGGATTCCAAAATTGCTTTTTTTTGATTTTCTGGCTCAACACTTTGGACCTTCTTTGACATAAAATTATATCATTTGCTTAACAAAATTAAAGAAAAAACTTCAAAAATTATGTTGTTTTTTAAATGTTGGTTTAGTTCTTCTTAGGGGAACTTTTTTCCCTCTGGCCCGATTCAGCCTATTTAAAAACTTGACCTGTGCTACCCTTAAAAATATACTTATACCAGATTTCAAGGCCTGTTTCTTTTCGTTTGGACTGAATCGTGATATCCACAGACGGATGGATGGACTTAGATCGTCTTAGATTTCATCACTGATCAAGAATATATATACATTAGGGGGTCTCAGAGGGATATTTCACTGCGTTACACACGGAATGACAAAGCGAATATACCCACCAATTCTTTTTTGCTTGTATTTTCGTGTATATATTTTTGTAAAAATAAAATTGGTTATAAAAAATTCTTTGTTGCAAGGGGAAAATAATCGCCCATATTATGAATGGCGACGTCGACGTCACATCAACTCGACATTAAAAAATTATCACTTGTCTGAAAGTTGCCGATAACAATTAATAACTCTTGACAATTTAATAGCATACTCTAGGGCATATAATATTGATAGAACATGTCAATAGCAGTCAGCTGCTGTCGAAAAAGAGTGGACAAGTAACAAATTTTTGCTGTCGTCTTGATAAGGCGTCGATGTCGTCATTCATAATAGGGGCGAATATTTTTTAAGGACGAAGGCCATAGCAGCAAGCCCCTAATATTTTTGTAATTATTAATATATAAATTTATTTTTGTATTAATAAGTAGAAATAAAAATAAATAATTATTTTAAGTAGGACTGAGATGCAATCCATTTGGCTGAGCGAAACAAAGATGAAAAAACATAAACGAAGGGGCGGTACTCTAAAGCGTTCTTTAGCCGAATGTCACTTAAGCTGGATTCACCCATTGTTTCGGAACAAAAAATTTCTTCCGAAACAATTTTTTTTTATATGTAGTTTGACGTCTCTCTTTTTGAGAGAGTGAGCGAAAGAGAGTTAACTTGGTTCAGAACATGATTTGGTTTAATTTTAATTTTTGTTCTCAAACATTTCAACTGTGATGCCAGCTACTTTAAATCTTTAAGTAAAGTTGAGCTGAGATGCCACATTATATTATATGAACATCTATATAATACTACAATACAATCTTAATAAAATTAAATTTTTATTTTATTAAGATTTTTTAATTTACAATTTGTTTATTACACAATAAAATATATGAGTGTGATGCCAAGAAAACAAGTAAATTGCATTCATCTGCTACTGTGCTGCCTAATTGAAAAAGTAACACGCATCGTTTACAAAAATATCTCATATGGTACCTTTGTTTTTCCAGAACAATTGTTCGAAGTGGGTGAATCGTTTCAGAACAAACTCTCAAAAAACCAGAGCTGTTAAATTTGGATTACGATTAGTAATCAATTAGATTAAATTTTAAAAAGAATGGTATTGATTACATAATTCTCTTTTTAAAAATTTCTGATTATTAATTAATTATGATTACAAATAATCCAAAAATAATTAAGATTAGATAGGATTACGAGAAAATAATCAAAAATAATCAAAAGTAATCAAAAAAATAATTGACTACTTTCAAGGATTATTTTTGATTAGTTTAGATTATTTTTTAAAAATTTAGAATGCGCATCATTTTATACATACATTTTATTTTGAAAAATTTGCATTTAAAACATAAAAAAATTAATAACAAGCATACGTTGAAATATGTGATCAGTTTACTTGTATTGGAGACGGACTTTCAATTTGGAACTGCGTTGATTTTGTGGGGTTATTTTATAAGTGATAACCAATAAAAATAAATTATTTATCATAATGGTTATTTTTAAGTAAAATATTTTTCTAGTTAACATAATGCTTCTTTATAATCAAAATTCTATCTTTCTCAATGTAATTGGTTACGGTAATCAATATAATATAAATGCGACCATAATGGTTAAAAATTCCCAAATGCATATAAAGGGCATTTTTGCATAACCATTTTGCTCCAAAATAAAAACATAGCAGTTATTTTCGGTCCCTGCTTTATACGAATAGAGCACAAACCCGTGAGAACCCGTGATAAATAAGAAGAATGCAGAAACATGAAGAATGCAAATAGGTTGTCAATTATCAAATCGATGCACATCAATAATAATAACAAAAAATGAAAGAAAAACAACTAACATTGCCATAATTTCGCAAAATAAAAAAAAAAATAATCAAAAACAATCAAAAGTAATCTTCGAAAGTAGTCAAATTATTTTTCGATTACTTTTTATTATTTTTGATTATTTTTTCGTAATTTTTATTAATCTTGACTATTTTTCGATTATCTGTAATCGTAATCAATTAGTAATCGTGCGAATCTGAAAATAATCGTAATATAATCGTTACTTCACCTTTCAAAAAAAAAAAATAATCTAATTACTAATTATTATGATTAGTAATCATTACTTAACAGCTATGCAAAAAACTATGCAATGAATGCAACTTTACTCTTCAGAGGCTAGTCCAATGCTTTTTTAATTTAAAGGGGCCAACACTGATGCACTGATACAGACCCGAAATATATGAGATCATATCCACAATCTTTGGCTGGGTTGTCTGGCTCTAATTCCTTCAGCCATCAATTTTTGTTGGTATATGAAGATACACATTTTTCATTATGTCGAACTTACGAAATACTCTTTTTAGTGAAAAATATACTAAAGACAGTATATACATTATTTTATTATTATATTATCCTTTTGAGGGATTTGTTAAAATTTTTTATTGGAAAAGACTTGCCGTCATGTCGAATGCTTGTCATCTTGTGAGTTATTAAAATTTTGCTTACTGTTCCTGGCTCGAACAGTTCGCATGTGAAATAATATACATAAAGGTGTCATTACTGTCACTTACAATTTCCCAGGCTTCATATAGACTATCCAGAGTTGTATCAAAAATAAAATATGATGTGTGTTTTTAATATAGATTTAAAAATTTGATTTACTTAAATTGTTTCGGTATATGAAATACCTTTTTTCTCAACGAAAGAAATAATTATATTTCGCGTTATACCTACAAATAAACAAATTATATTTTTATGATAATCTTACAGTAGAAGACTTGTCGAATTATTAAATTTTGTACTTTAAAAGCTGTTAATCTTATGTTATGATAAACATTTGGTAATACGTTTCTATAGGCACATGCGAGTATAATAAACAGCAAAATTATGTACGCGTTTTACATTTTAGCAGCAATTACTCACTTGACGTGGGCGTATGATGAATATTTTTTTCCTGTATTTTGCTTCTTGTTTAAATTTAATTTATACTATTACATAAATAAGAAAAAAAGGAAATTGGCTTAAATATACGTTTATTATATAATAATATAAAGTAATAAAAAAGTCCTATTTTTACTTAAACGTAAACAACAAACATGCCAGTTCTTTCGTTTCATGCAAGTTTGTCACAATTATAAAATTGAATAAAAATATTGTTTGGAAAAAGCTTTAGAAAATAGCAGAAGTTGAAAAAAATTTAATTTGTGTGTGGCTAATGTCATTTTGCAACAGGAAATCAATGTGTGTTCAGAATTGTTCAATTCAGATGGCAGTTCTATTATATTGATCTAGCAGAGTGCATATAAAAAATATATCTATGATTTTTCCCATACGACTAATTGCGAGTTCATAACGAAGTTTGCAATAAAATCAATTGAAAAAAAAATATAAAGTTAAATGAAAGTCAATTTCTTTTGTATAGTTATTTAGTGGAGGTAAATTTATTGATGTGTTAACATCTATACGCGCGCCTCTAGGGCAGTAAAATATCAGTTTCAATACATACGCAAGTGTTAGGTGTAAGATGTAAGAGTAAATCATCGTTTGTTTGTTCGTTGCTTGGCAGTCGGTATTGAAACTGATTATTGGGCGATTTTCATATAATTTTCCCACGCGATTTTCTCCGGAAATTCATATTCGATTTTATTAATTTTTGAATTAAAACGCTAGTGCGGGTTTCGACGAAGAGTTTAGGCCAAAAATTAAGGCGATCCAATATCGGCGAGCGGAGATTTAAATGTTTTAATTCGGAGTATTAATTTGGAGTAATATTAAAAAAGTGTTTTATATTGATCTTCGGTTTTGTCTTATGCATTGCAAAGAGAATAGTGACGTGGTTATACGTACATATATAAAAATGAGATAGCAAGACAGCAACGTATGTAGCTTATGTACAAACATAACAATGTATGTATGTACATTTGTCTGTTGCTTTGCATTCTCTTTGTTTTTTGTGGGTTTAATATAAAATAAATAAAAAGTATTAAGTATTTTTTTTTTCATTTTGAGTGCATCTACTTAGTGCGTCGGTGTTAAACGAAAAAAAGAAAATATATGGCAGAATATCGGAGGAAAAAGAGAGAGGGAGCAGGCACAGCTTCTTGCTCAACCAGTCTGTCCAGAATATAATAAAATTTATTCATTTTTCACTTCTGCCCTATACCGAAAATGGTTCACGCGAACTAGAAGAGGACTATTTTTCAATGCCAATAATAATGGGTGGTGACTTTAATACGAATTTTTCAACCGTAGAAGCACTACCTCTTATCGAATTTCTCTACGATAAATTCAAGCTTACCATGAATACTTCGTCGTTAGAGTCCCCAACTACTATCCAAGGAACTACAATTGACGCTGTTTTCTCACGTTATATCGATAGGATACCATCAAAAGTTTATGTTTCATATTTTAGCTATCACAGACCAATTTTAACTGTGTTGAAAACATAACATTAATAAATTATACAAAGTAAAATTAAATTCAATAAACTATTCTTTTTCATTAAATACTTTATATTAACCCCAATTCTAAATAACAATTCCCTGGGGATTTGTTCCCTATTCCCTGTTCCCTCATTCCGAAAAAAATCTCCCTGGGAATATTGTCTCTTTTCCCTTTTCCCTTATTCTAAACTTATTTCGAAAAAGGGAAACTCTTCCCCGGGAAAAAAGTAGGTATTATGAATGTGAAAAAAAGGGAAAATGTGATAACGATTTTAGGGAAAAATTGCGCCAGTAAATTAAAAGAGAGTTTTTAAAAAATGTAAGTATTAAATTTTTTAGATATAAAATATGGTAAATATCATTATTGTTTACTTTTTTCAGGTCGAAAACAACAAATAAGAAGCAGTTAGACATCCTGTTAAACGCGATGCAAACTTCTCCAGATATTGCTCGGGGTATGTTTAAAGGCGGTAAAGAGGAGCTAAATCTGTTTTGGCGCAATTTGGAGACAGAATTAAACTCGGCGGGGCCGCCATCAAAATGTGTTGCCGAGTGGAAGAAGGTAGGTTTAATGAATTTCTTCCTTAGAATAACTAACATTTTAAAGGTACATAAATACTTCCATTTAATGTATTTATTAGGTTTGGTGTGACCAGAAAAAATATGTACGACACAAGGCAGCCCAAAATCTGAAATTCTCGAAAGGAACTGGAGGAGGCCCAAATATGGAACGGACATTTTCGGCGACCGAAGAGGCTATATACCATTCGATTGGTATGAAAGAGTCGGTCGAAGGTGTGGCCCTTACGTTCGGATTGCGAACTTCAAATGCAAATAAGCAAGCTGAGGAAGAAATTTATGAAAACGAGGAATTTTTAATTGAAGATGTGCTTAGTGACCATGAGGCAAACCAAACTCCGCCGGCGAAAAAAATAAAAAAAATGCTCTTCGAATATATTTATGACCTCTGTCAGGATTTTGCTCAGACTGCATTGGGCGACAGAAACGTCACAGTCTTTTCCTATACCCGTTTGGTAGCCACCTTCGGCAAAGAAACGTAACGTTGCACTTAATTTTACTATGGGAGATACAACAAACGATTTACGTTTTGGTTGTATATGTGTTGCTAACACATTCAACAAATATTTAAAGGCGGGCTTATTCATCCTGTAGTATTTTTCAAATCTTGAAAATGAAATTATTAGTAATAATATTGCTAATAGCTTTCTAAAGCACTTACAAAGTTTGGGGCAACTCGAGTGGGTTGCTGGCATCACGCAACATTCTTCTTGCTACCCTTTCTTTCACTTTTTCCAGTTGTTGTTCTTCTGCGATTGCTGCACCAGCTACAATTCGAAACGCAACACTAAACATATTTTTTTTATATGTGTATTTTTATATTTTAACTCTTAAAATTCGTATTATATTTATTTTTTTATTTTCACTTTCAAATTTGTTTGTAAAATACCACGAAATTTATCGTTCGAAAAAACAGCTGATAAAAAACAGCTGATTTCGAAAAATCAAAATTCCCTTTCCCTATTATTCTTCTCCCCATTTGTTAAGAATAAGAGGATTTGTTTCTCGGGAAAAAGTAATTCCCAGGGAACACATTTCCCTGGGAATATTTAGAATTGGGCTGATTAACTCTACCTCCGTGTTTGTGGGTCTGTGTTCATAGAAATCGAACAGGTACCGTGTAACAAAAAGGTGTTAACACATCGCCCGTGAGTTTGAACACTCATTGATTTTTTTTTTATCGTCCAATATCTGCTATTCACAATTTGTAAAAGTAATAAATTTGTAAAAATTATAATTTCGATTGCTTTTCAGATGCGTCATATTAACTAAAGCTTGACTGATGGCATGAAACTGACAACAATTTTTATATGCAATATTTTGCATGATACTATAGAGCATAATTTCAATTATAATATGAGTATCCTTGACAATCTGTTTAATGAGCATAGAGTTTTCTCGGGTCTTCGGTATTGAGGAGTTGTGGTATTTCGAAATCCAGAAAAAGCTGTAAAAAGACACACTTGACAAAATATTTGTCAACATATTAGCTTGTGTATGATTGCTGATAGCTGAATAGAGCATAAAACCTTAGTTCGATTTATATTTGAAAATAAACGAAAGCTATGGAGCACATATTTTACACTTTTTATAAAATTTAAATTTTTTGAGATATGACTATCTGCCATTAAAGCAAAGTTAAGGACAGCAGATATAATTTATCATATTATTGTATTTTTTAAATCTTGCAAAAATATGTAATACACTTATAAACATTTTCATTATCTTTACAGAGGAAATTTATTCGTGCGAAAAAACATTTGAACGTATTTTCTTGGGTGCTCTGTTTGGGCCAAATGCACCGCATTTCATAGCAGGCTGGCGTAGCGACTTTAGAGATCAGGTTAAGCAGATTTAGAATTAAAAAGAAAATAATAAAAATATAACAAAATTTTTTTATTAACAACAACAACAGCAAAATGATTGTGTATTTTTATATTTCATGTTATTTTGCTTTTGTTTCAAGCCAAAAGAACTGGCCTGCTTGTTGTTGTATAAATACATGTGTATTTATACTTGTACATATACAGTGTATATGTTTGTTTATGCTTCCTGTTCTTCCTGTATAATTTTTATTGTTTTTCTTTTCTACATTCAAGTTATTTAAGAAGAAAAATATTTAATTGTAACGTGAGTTTGTAATATATTTTTCTATATTTCGTTTACAAATACTTTTAGGATGAAAACACTAGAGCCATGGTATATTTTTTACATCACGCAACCAGCCTCGACATGTCGCTGCCTGTTTGGATTGCACGTTATGAGCAGGAACGTCTGATTAAGTAAGTTTGTTTGGATTATATTGGCTTGATTTGCTATTTAAGGTCTTTCTCTTTGAATATTTATCTTAAATTTTCTCTAATTATTATAGCCTTATATGGCCGTCTCACTAAATTTATATCTTTAAGTATTTATTTACTATTAAACAGTGAACTTTTTAAATATATCACAATGGTAAACGAAAATTTGTTAAACTTAAATTATTTAACAGACAATTTGGCTACAAATGTATACGCCCAGATAAAAACCCAGAAAACAGCTTAAGAACATAAATAAAAAATGATGACATTATTTTAAAAAGAAACCTAATAAAATATTAACTCCCGATATGAAAACATAAGCAGTATTTTTAATGTTCTTCTAACGTGGCAACAAATTTTGTCAATAGCATTCAAAAACAAAAGCGCCTACTAAATCATGCTTGAGAATGAGTAAAAGCTATTCAACGTCTTAAATTTAACTAATAAATCAATATATTTTTAATGTTTATATTATTGTAGAATTAAGGCAACAACACAAATACTACAGAAGCGTAGGGAAGGACAATAAAATTAAAAAACAAGACAACGTTGTGAGTTTTTTGTCTATAAAAGAAACACAAATAAGAACATAAAAAATATCTTGGAAAAAAATATTTATTTGATATTAAAAATGGAAAAGGCCTGCAAAATATATGAAGATTTGTGACACATACAACAGCATTAAATATATTCCGTAGACTTGTTTTAGAAGAATTAAAAAAATAAATTGTGAATTCTAAAGCTGTATGCTTTGCTCCAATCAATTTACGACTGATCCACAGTTAAAAAAATATTTTAATCAAAATCCATTAATCAAGTTTAATTGCAAGAATTATACTGCGTTATGCGATGTCAGATTTGATCGGCAATCAAACCGGTTTTGGCCATATATCTTTATTGTTTTCCTTATTATTAGATTCTTTATTGATCACAGTTTTTTTCTGGTGTTACAGTTAAGTGTTTGTTTTTTAAATTTATTGTGCAGCTGCATATCCTTGTACATCTTTTTCTATTTCTCCGTTTCGGCTTGTTTGCTCTGTTGTTAACTTTTTTCTAACTCCTTACTAATTTGCAAGATATTTTATTCATTGAAAACTAGGTTATATTTATTTAAACTAGTCCATTAATAATCGTTAGTGATGTAAAGTATTTCTATACAATATAAAGGGTGTTTTTATAAGAGCTTGCTGATTTGAAATTTAAATAAAACACATGCCAAATTATGAAATGGCCAAAAAAAATTTTTTTATTTGGTAGATAATTTCTTGTCATTTAACATTTAAATATAATTTCGGGCATATGGCCACCACGACTATTTTGCATAAAGGCCATTCTGGAGGTCCAATTTTCGACCACCTTTTCCAGCATTTGAGGGCGTATTTCAGCAATGACACGTTGAATACTGATTTCCAAAGCGTGAATCGTTGCTGGTTTACCCACGTAAACCAATGATTTCGGGAATCCCTACAAAAAATAATCGAGTGGCGTCAAATCACACGAACGCGGAGGCCAATTCACCGGTCCATTTCTGGAAATAATGTTGTCGTTGAAATGTTCTTTCAATACGTCCATTGTTTCGCCCGCAGTATGACAAGTGGCACCATCCTGTTGAAATCATATTTCGTTTACATCCATATCTTGAAGTTTTGGCACCAAAAATTCATTGATCATGATTCTGTATCGATTTCCATTCACGTTAACGCGTCGTCCTTCCTCATTTTTAAAGAAATAAGGACCGATGATTCCACCAGCCCATACACCGCACCAAACAGCACATTTATCGGGTTGCATTGGTAATTCTTGAACGGCGTGTGGATTATCTTTGCTCCAAATATGGCAATTTTGCTTGTTGGCATATCCATTCAACCAAAAATGCGCCTCATCACTGAAGAGAATTTTGCGGTAAAAAAAGCGGATAAACATTTTTAATTGAACACTGTTTTTGAAAATAAATTTCCACGATTTGGAAGCGTTGTTCTGGAGTTAACCTGTTCATGATGATTTGCCAAACAATACTGAGTAGAGACGTCACTTTAAACTGTCAAAACAGCTGTCAGACAACAGAGTGATTCGTATAAAAAAAAACTTCATAAAAAACACCCTTTTTTTAAATGTACATATATTAAAGGACCACCCTAATGCTCACGTACATATATGAATAAAAAAAAAGTATACTCTCATATAAATTATTTATACTCATACGAGTACAAACAAAATTATTGTTGCATACTTATCGGCAAATTGTTATAAAATAGTAGAATTGCTTGTTAAAGCGGATTTCGAATAAAAATGTTTGCCATTATTTCTCTGTATACAGAAGGCGACAGCCCTTTACGGTGTTAAAATCGTACATAAAATCGCATTTAACTGTTTTGCCTCAACTAGAGCAAAAACTTAAAGGCGTTATATGTTCTTGTACAATTTTTCCAAAGTGTTTGCGTGAATAACGTGAAATCAATGTGCTATTGTGGCAAATCTTGCGAGTGGAATCAATGTTTGAATGTTGATTTTATATGTTTGCATTTGCGAGTTTACGGATTTGTTTGTATATCGTGTTGACGAAAAATGATTTTGATATTTAAGAAAACAAATAATTTTTTTCTTTATCAAATTGTTGCAAGTTTTGCATGAAATGTTTTAGCATTTAAAAAACTGTTACGTTTGTTCTTATTTTGTATTTATTTTTGTGAATCTTCTACAATAGGAATTTAGGTGTCTTCAGTAGCCAGTTTTTAAAAAAATTTATATAAATGGTTTTTTTTTAAAGCTTCACTCATATGAATAAGAAAATTTTCCAGCCACACTAACAAGTTCTTAAGAAAACCCAATTGAAGTCATCGATAAATTCAATTTTTTGTTATACAAAATTTACATTCTCAACTTCTACATGATGTATGAAATGATTGTTATGATTCCATACTTAAGCGCTATTTTGTATGTGTATCAGATACAGATATCTTAGTTACAATACCTGCTTTAGGCCATTCGTTAGTTCATTTTATTTTAGCGTATATAACAACACAATATATACATATACAAGATTTACTTCCATAACTGCACTAAGTTTTGCAAATTTATCCAAAAACTTTTTTTAAAACAAATCTTATTAAATATAAATTTTTTTGTTCAAAAATTACATTAATATTTGCAAAGAAAGTGGTCACATAATTACATGCAGCTGATGCTAATTATATTCTATATAATGTGATGATTAAGCAACACTTATTACTTTGCAGGTCATTAAAATCTGTACACAATTGCTAAAATAGCTAAAAATTTTGCTAAGTAGTTGTGTAAAGAAAAAAAATGCAAGAACAATGTCCTGAAGATTTTTTGTGATAATTTACAATGAAACAAACATCAAAATGTGTCTGACAGACAATTTTTATTACATTTTGTTATAAAGTATATGAGTCGAGGGGTTTGGGTGGCTGAACGGCATCAGCATTTCGAAAAAATATTTCCTTTTATGTTTTCTGAGGAATCAAAATACGGCAATCAATTTCGTTTCCGAACGGAACCGGAATCTGTGACATGGGCGATTGAAAAATATAAATAAAATTTATATTGGAGCATTTAATGATGTTTGTTTGAGATATTTTTCATTTTGCTTTATTAAAAATGTTCACTCAGTATATATTTTTTCTTTTTTTGAAATATTATCATATTGTTATATAGGACATTTTGCATTTCTGCTAACGATATGAAGCTATTTAACGAATTTATTAATTAATTTTCTCTATGGTAACTTTATCCACATTATGACTTTAATTGCGTAAAGCTCGTGGTTACGCAATTCAGATGCATGTCTGAACATGCTATGAGTTCTAATCTACAACAAAAACAAATTTCAGTTCGATGAGAAGGATACTTTTTGTCGGTATGCTAAAGGATGCGTATTTTTGTGGAATCTTGAAAATATTGTGGTATTGAGAATTGTATAATATTTCGGCTACAAAATACTAAAGATGCATTCTGAAAAACAAATTATCTAACAATACGAAACAAATAGTTTTAATTAAAAAAAAAAAACCCCCGTCTGGAATGCACTACGACTCTGGTAAAGAGAAATATTGGAAAAGAAAATATATTTTATTTGTTGCAATGGAAATTACAAACGAAGCAGCAAAATATCAAATTGCTGCTCTAAAGGCGGATTCACCCATGTTTTCCGAACAAAAGTTTTGTCCGGACAAAATTTATTTTACTGAGAGTTTTCTGCAGCACGATGCACTCATTTCAATAAATTTGTCCGGAAAATCAAAGTTGCCAGTCATATTAAAAATGTGTTTTGCAAAATGGCAGCACTGCAGCGATTTTTTATGTTTTGCTTTGTTTTCTTGATCTTTCAGATATTTGGATATTACATATTTTAAATTATTTTTCAAGAATTTGTGATAATATTAATGGACGAGAAAAGTAAATTGCTTTACCTTATGGCCATTGAATTGCATAAAGCATTGTTATTAGCAAAATACATATAAAAAAAGAAACAAATAGATAATATTAGTTATCAAAATTTATTTTTTTTAGTCTCACACACAATTTAATATATCAAACACAAAATGATACCTCAACTTTATGTGAAAAAGTTTAACGTAGTGGCAACTCAGTTCGATTTTGTCCGGACAAAATATAAAATTAAATCAATTCAAGCTGAGAGTTGTTCGTAAAAAATATTTTCTCTCTTTCCAGAAGAGAGACGTCAAACTACATATAAAAAAAATTTGTCTGGACAAAAACTTTGTTCGGACAACATGGGTGAATCCGCCTTAATACTTGTGTGGAAACGTATACGTGATATAAATATTAATCATACGCCATGGTGCAACACAAATTCCGTATTTGTATTGTCTCTTTTTTACTAGAAAATAAACCCAAACTTATCAAAAATAACTACAGTGAAACTTCGATATAACGAACTTCGTTATAACGAAAAACTTATATTCCTGAGTCCCTTGGGAAAACCTGTTCATTACAACGTTTTTCATACAAAAATACACTATAGCTAAAACGAACAAGTTCTGAGCAAAATACTCTCTATATAGAGACATATTTCTTCAAATGTCTCAATATAACGAAATCAGAATGAATCCTGGAGGCAAATTACGGCATTCGATATCGTTTGAAATTTGTATATAAATTGTAGTGAAATTTCGATCGATATCGAATGCCGTAATTTGGCTACTGGTGAAGTCTCGTTATAAAAACGACGAAGAATATATTTAAAAGCACATTTTTAAACGAATTACTTGTACAAGAATTACTCCTACAAGAGCCTCTATTCAACAAAGTAAGATTAAAATTACAGCAAAATGTTTTATATTTTATTTGCCTCATTAAATATAAGCTTTTATTAGCATTCTCAGGTTAAGTAGAATTTGAATTAAGAAAACTGTAGTTATAACGAATTTTTTCATATATTTTCAAATTTCTTTATATTAAGGCATTCCTGACTTTTTTTATTTATTTATTTTTTTTTATTTTGGACCAGCACTCAGGAGATAACCCCTATATATGCAATGCATTGCGCCGGAACTGAAAACGAAGGGATAGTATTGAGGGGACAGATTAGGAAAGATGAGAAGATAAACCGTTTTTTTTGTAGCTATTTCAACCTTTTTTACTTCGTCGGCTAATTTTTGCTACAGGACCGACGAAGGTGGGTGCTGTTACTCTGCTTTTAGTACATGATAGTGTCAGTCGCTGCCAATTATGTTCAGTGACCAGTGACTATGCCTTCATCATTGAAACAGGCTGGCAACAACTAACACAACCACACACTAGTGCTGATCAGAAGAAATTCAACACAATATTTCATGACTCAGCGCGCGCTCGAACACACGACCCTCCGCTTCATAGTCTCGTGTTCTACTACTTCAGCTAACAGCACCCACATTACATTTAACGCGAAGTAATAGTTATAACGAAGGTTTTTCGGATCCGCTTGAAATTCGTTGCATTTAAGTTCCACTGTATTTTCTAACTAAATCCAGCAAAAACCAAAGGAAATCCACAGATTCCTGTTTGGATTACGGTCAGATCTCTAATACTTTTAAGAGTTGGAAATACTTCAGTATACAGAAGACTTTATAGGAACATGTTACCTGCGTATAAATTGAACTTTCAGCGCATCGCAGAACAGAGACATGATCAGCCGCAAGCAATCTTTGTTCTGGATTAAAAGGTCAGACGTGTTTCATATGATCAAAAGTTAACTATGGCATACTGCACAAAAGATCCTTTGGGTCGCGGTGCTTATGGCCTCATATAATAATAATAACTATGGCATACAGTGATTGTAAGATGATGTTGTAAAGATATAACATTTAACTGACTGTTTAAGGCATAATTTATATAGGTTAATTATTATTCAGCCATGAGAACTTACGAGTAGTAAATTGTAATTTAAATTCTACAGTTAATGATTTATTTATTAAGGTTTTTGTATTGCGTAGTACTGTTTTTTTTTTGCAGTTGTTTGTATTTGTACTTCCGTTTGAGTGACGTGTTTAATGAAACATAATTACTTATAAAAGTTTTAATTTATTTCACATCATTTATATTTTACAGATTCGTTGATATTCCCATTGAATCCTGCGGTTGTTCGTCGCCATTACGAGTGGCTTTACAAGCGAGTGCACCTGACTTGCTGTTGATTCTACTCCGGTAAGTGAAAGCTAACGACTTGTCGGTCAACAAACAGTAATTTCATATTTACAAAAAAAAAAAAAATAAAAATTATATTGAAGAATCTGTCTTATTTAAAGAACAACAAAAATCGATATGTACTTACAAAAGAAAAATAAAAGTTTTTTTTATTTTGACTTACAGCTCTGTATATTGTAACAAAAAACTTATTTTCAATTTAATATATAAAATGAAATGAATAGGGATGTCATTGCACAAAAGTGACAAAAACGAAAAATGCTTCATTACACTATTTCAAACAAAATCTGCAAGTAGTAAATGTAAAAAAACATATAAAAATATTTCCTATATCTTCATAACAAAAGAAAAGTTATCAAACTTTTACGATAAAATGTTGAAAGCTCTGTCCTTGACATGAGCAAGAATTGCTAAAGATACGAAAATACTAGAAAGTGGCAGATACATATTGTGTAACAATATTACTGGAACATGTATTCTAATAACTTGATTTTACTTTTTTTGGATTATTTTGGATTTAGTAAAATATTTCATCAGAATTCATTCAAAGCATTGCTGCTATCGATATGTGGGTAGGATAACTGAAAAATAGTGGACAAAAATTTGTTAAAAGTTAATAATTTTTGAATTTTATAAGGATACAAATTTTGCAATTAAATGAGAAAGGAACAATTTCTAAAGCCTTTGGCCAATTGATATTTGAAGTATAAAAGATATTATTAATCTGCTGCTGTCTTAACGAATTTTCTGTTTGAAAGTGGCTGATAAATAGATTTCATTACTGATTATAGGTTCTCAAAATTTCCTCTTTTTTTTTGTTTCAAGCCAACCCTTAGGAGATGACCCCTACATATGGAGTGCATTGCGCCGGAAATAGAAAGGAGGGCCTAGTATTACGGGGAGTGATGAAGAAAGATGAGAAGGTAGAAAATTTTTCGTAGCTATATGAACCTTTGACTACGCCGGCTAATTTTATGCTACAGGGCCGACGAAGGAGTGAGCTTTTCCTCTGTTCTTTAGTACATGATTCTGTCAGACAAGCTATAATACCTTTCAGTTTTTTTCAGAAATACAAAACAGTGAAATTCAATTAGATTTTTTTTTTTATCTTGGACCAGCACTCAGGGGATGACCCCTATATATGTAATGCATTGCGCTGGAACTGAAAACAAGGGGATAGTATTGAGGAGACAGACTAGGAAAGATGAGAAGATAGACAGTTTTTTTTGTAGCTATTTCAACCTTTTTTACTTCGCCGGCTAATTTTTGCTACAGGGCCGACGAAGGTGGGTGCTGTTACTCTGCTTTTTAGTACATGTGTCAGTGTCAGTCGCTGCCAATTATATTCAGAAGTGCTATGCCTTCATCACTGAAACGGGTTGGAAACAACTAACACAACCACGCACTAATGCTGTTCAGAAGAATTCAACACAATATTTCATGTCTCAGCGCGGGCTCGAACTCACGACCCTCCGCTTCATAGTCTCGTGTTCTACTACTTCAGTCAACAGCACCCTCAATTTAAAAGGAAATTCTGTTGAAATTTTTTTAGCTATAGAGAACACCGTAATTATGGCTCAGCCTTCCTATATTAATGCAAATCATTGAGCTCTACTTATGCTACTGTTCAGCTTTTAGTGAAGCCCGAAGACAGACATTATACGGGAGATTATACAGGAGATTATACAGGATATGGAATTTCTTAGGGGTTCTAATAGGAAAGACTTAAGAAGGTACATGGAGGAGACTAGGTTCTTGACGTAACCAAATTCAGAGGTATCCATGGGGTTTAATGGATGCTCCCTATAATGGTATGGGAACTCCTTATAATAGAGTGCACAACAGGCCTATGAAGCCTAGGTGTAATCCTGGACGGATTAGCTTTGCTTACGCCCCTCTCTTCAACATAGCCTAACCTAACCTAATGGATTTGAACCTTACTCGTCATTTTCCGATGATTTAGTAGATAAAATTTGATCTCTAGAGAACTCAAGGTCATATCACAAAGTATTTATCACAACATGTCTTAATAGCACATTCCCAATTACATACAAATATATTAAATGAACGTCAAAAAGTTAAGAAATAAATGTAATAAAAACACCTTAAAAAAATAATATTCGCCATTTGCTGCGGCATAACACACTCTCTATCTCTCTGTCACTTCTTTAATAATAAAGTAGTCCCAAACAAAGTTTCCTTAATTTATGCTAAAAGTATATTTTTATTATCATATAAACGTAAACTAAGACATTCAACCGCAAAAGTTATTTTAATTTTTAACCAAAAGTCAACTGTATTTTGACGATAACATCTTTCAAAACAACACGAGTGTCAATATTAAACTGCTACAACCTCAGAAGTTAAATAAGTGAAACCACATGTTTGCAAAATTTTCAAAATTACAAGAGATGGAAAAAAAGTTCAAAATTTAAATTTTAATATGTTTTATTCAAAGGCCGCCATAGCAAAGAAAATAAAGAACGAACAGAGGAAACGAAAAGAAATGTGTGTTTATGCCAGTTTACTTCATTGCCACACCTTAAAGATTGCCAAGACAGACTTTTAGATGTTTAAAACATTTATAAGAATAAGCCAGCACACATTTGAGGAACAGAAAGCAAAAATACTTTTTAAGTAAAAAATTTATACTCTTACTTGTAGCAGAAGTGGGACTTGAAAATTAAGTCAAGGACAATAGAAAAAGCTGTTATTATTGCAATAATGAATTCTGTAATCCTTAAAGTGTGAATTCAAGAATCTAGACCAGATGATCAGAAAATCTAATGAATTAAACTCCATGTATATTTTGTTTATTTTTATTTATTTATAAAATACTTTAAATCATTTAACTTTTTAGAACTACTTAATTAGTGTGTGATAGAAATAATTAATTATTATTAATTTTTATATTTATATATATGCAGTGCATTGTGCTGGAGCTAGTGGGTGGGGTGGGGTGGGGTGGGGTGGAAGGGTGGTATAGAGCGAGAGTACAGTTGAAGAAAGATGAGAATATGGAAGGTTTTTGTAGCTATTTCAATATTTTTACTGGCTAATTCTTTTTTGCTACAGTGCCGACGAAGGATAGTGTCAACCGGTGCCAGGTATGTGCAGTGGCCAGTGATATGCATTAATCGCTGAAACTGGCTGACGACAAGTAACACAACCATGCACTAGTGCTGATCAGAAGAATTCGACACAATATTTATGACTGAACGCGGAGTCGAACTCTGGAGCTTCCGCTTCATAGTCTCAGCTAACAGCATCCTTAAATAGGGTCCTCAATCTAACGTTTTTTTTTTCAACTAGTGCTTATTTCGTGAATGGTAACATTTAGCTCATGTCTGATTTGACAGATAATTAGTTTTATCCTTCCGCTGAACGAATATGGTTGACCATCCAGTGCGTTTTTGCTTCGCTAAGTGGGCCTGCGATCGACTTACAGAAGATGCCGATTTTGCCAAAAAAAAATCATCTTTTCAGAAGAAGTTCATTTTGATCTTGGCGGGTATGTAAACAAGCAAAATTGTCGCATTTGGGGCACAGAAAACCCGCACGCATACATTGAAAAGCCGACGCACCCAAAACGAGTCACTGTTTGTTGCAGATTTTGGTCCAGAGGCATAATTGGGCCATTTTTCTTCGAAAAAGAGCAAGGAGTGGCCGTTACAGTCAATGACGATCGTTATCGGGCCTTGCAGTCATTTGAATGAAATTATTTTCCATTATTAACCGGAAAGATTGTACTTTCAAATAAAGAAAGAAATTTAAGAAAATATTTAGTTTTTTTATAGCATTTAAAAAAAAGTTATTTGGCGAACCCTATACAGTTGATATAGCCTTTATATATACCAACCTTATGCGATCTTATCTAATAAAAAATTTCTAAGCACAACTACTTTGCTGAGGGGTTCAGCGACATCTGAAAGCCTCCAGTGGACAGTAACCATGTCGCCAGTAACTAGGCAATAACCAGCAAGACTGACGTATAACAAACGCAGTCGTGTGCTATACTGGCCTTCTCCTGCACCAATTTTGGAGCTTCTTTTGAAGTCACATTAACACATAGGAATTGATACGGGCGGCTAAATAGAAGTCCAGGCAGCCATTCGGACAACAATCTGGGTTCGATATTTTTTCCAGTGGGCTATAGTGCATGCTGCAGTTATTTACGTGCTCTCTCGATATCTCCTGAACATCATTGTAAAGGATTAATCATCTCCACTTCATACTGAAGCTCGTGCTAACTGGCCAAAAGATTAACCTGGGAGATAATTTTCTATCGACTTTGGTTCTGTGGCGAACTTTGGACTTCTGGTCTACTTTCTAACAGATTATTCTAGGCGAACATACTTCATTTTAAAATGAATTAAGATTCTATGGGCTAATTGTTCGAAATTTTAATTTAAATCTCAGAAAGACCTGACAAATATTCCAAGGCACAAAGGCAAGTCAACATCAGTTTTTGTTATTCAATTTACACAGCAGAGCAGAACAGCTGTTTTCGAAAGACGCAACCCTTTCATCATCAGTGCTCATGTGTATTTGTATACTTCTTTTTAAATTTTTCACTGGCAGTCCCTTCATTTTGTTATTTCAGAGAATAAGTAGTAACACATACGCTATATGGACTATCAACAAAGGGAAAATCGATCCCCCTGTCCCCGTTTGCACTGCAACTGAGAGTGGTATTTCACCAAGATATATATCGTGCCCCTGGGGGAAAGATAGTTAACAACAAGTTCTGAAAAATGTGCTAGAATTTTATTGTAAAAGAACAAAACATTTTTGTTATTCTGAAATTTATGGCTCTCATTTGCAAAGCTCGTGGTGCAGAGGTCTCCGGTATTTGCTCTGTTCCAGAAACAGTAACGTCTTCTTGTGAAACATATTCATTTGATGTCGTTTTGTTATAATATTATGTGTGGTAGTCTGTTTCTGAAGAAATCACATATTCATAAAATTTAAAATGAGCTTGAATTGAATTTTAAAATAGATTTGAAATACATATAATTTTTTTTAATGAATGTTAGAATTTATGAATTGTTGTTGATTTATTTTGCATGTAATGATGCGATTATTTTAAAATTTTCTCCCTTAAAACAAAAAGCTGTGGTATTGTTTTATCTCCGTTTTATTTTTTCTGCAGCTACCATATGACGAATTTTATTTTTTTTATCTTGGACCAGCACTCAGGGGATGACCCCTATATATGCAATGCATTGCGCTGGAACTGAAAACGAGGGGATAGTATTGAGGGGACAGATTAGGAAAGATGACAAGATAGACAGTTGTTTTTGTAGCTATTTCAACCTTTTTTACTTCGCCGGCTAATTTTTTGCTACAGGACCAAAGAAGGAGAGTGCCGTTACTCTGCTTTTTTAGAACATGATCGTGTTAGTCGCTGCCAATTATGTTCAGTGACCAGTGACTATGCCTTCATCATTGAAACAGGCTGGCAACAACTAACACAACCACGCACTAATGCTGATCAGAAGAAATTCAACACAATATTTCATGACTCAGCGCGGGCTCGAACTCAGGACCCTCCGCTTTATTGTCTCGTGTTCTACTACTTCAGCCAACAGCACCCAGTAATTTGAATATTTCCTACCAATGGGCTGTTTTTGACCAATTTTTTTTTTAAATTTAATGGAAAGTAAAAATTAGAAAAATTGTGTAACAATTCGAAACTGCTCGTATATCCAGAAATGTAATTTTTCTCTGTTTTCAACGATTTTTTTTGCCATTTACTCAAAACTACTGAGAGTGTATGATCCATAAGCACAGAAGATCGGCGCGCTCTAATTAAAGGCCGCTTTATTTTTGCCATGTGAAGGGGGTCCTTTCATTTTTGGAAAGGATCACTTGTTTTAAATTTCATTCTGATATCGAAGCAGAGTTATTCATTTTGGCAACCACATGTTGCAAAACCTCATATTGAGCAATTCCTGGATTTATTTTTGTGCTTTTACAAAACCAGCCTGTTGCCTAACTTCTGAATATTTTATCAGACTCAAATTGCTGGCCTTGATCGTTAATGGTAATAGA
This sequence comes from Linnaemya tessellans, assembly GCA_951800035.1. NCBI lineage: Eukaryota > Metazoa > Arthropoda > Insecta > Diptera > Tachinidae > Linnaemya > Linnaemya tessellans. The sequence goes on along the minus strand of OX637532.1, from coordinate 151,754,999 downwards.
CATGATTTTGTTCCCCCTCACACATAAATAAAAACTTTTCAAAGGCCTTAATTTCGTATTCTAAGTAACTTTCAAATATTTGTGGCATTGTTTTCCTTTGTCAAGCGGATGTGTTGTAATTTGGCAACATTTCTAGACATGTGATTCAATTAGGGTGTCCCTATTTACAAAACAAAAGCACAACCATAAAATTCTTGGTGTCAGCCACTACATGCTTGTTGTTTGCTTAAAACGTGGTTATCAGTCATTTGAAAAATTGAGAAACATTCTAATGAAATATGAGTCCCAGCATTTAGGCACATTTTATTAGGAGACACTGTAGCATAATTATGTTTGTGTGTTTATATGTCGTGCTCTGCATGTGGTTACACTTTGTTGATTTGTGTTCTCTAATTGAAGTTTATTTTTGTATGGCTTGATGATATGTGCGTTTATTTGTTTAATGGTGATGGCACTGAAAGTAATTTGAACTTGTTTGTCTTAAAAGGAAATTACAAGGAGAAAAAAGTAAACACATACTCACTCTTTTGTACTGTAATATATGCATATATGAGACTGTATGTTGATATTATTTTCATGGAAGTTGGCCCAAATGTTTGTGAGCGTATGTGTGCATATAATTTCCATACTTATGTAAATATATTTTTACATTTCTTTGGTAAACTGCCAAGCAATTTTTCAAATCTAATCTAGACATTATTTGCATACTTAGCAATAAAAAAGAATTAATGTTTCGTTTGCCGCAACTGCATTTGTGTTTACGAAAAGATAAAAGAAAATGGCATATTTTGGAAGCATTTTTTTAGTAAATCCATATCTGCTGTGAGGAGTGTGTTAAGCTTTCCAATGCATTCAATGTTATCTGGAAAATGTGAAATTTCCACTGTGATTGTATTGGGCGTTGGCGTAAAATGACAACTTCCATTTTGTCCCAGAGTAAATACTATAATAAGCCATATCATTTTTAATAGCGACATTTGTAGGGTGTTGTGAAGTCAAGATATATGGTGGATTAAAAAAATATGATTGCTGTAAGCAACCCTTCATTGGAAAGTGTGCTATTAGCAAATGGTTTGAATTTAAAACGGACAACTAATTTTATCCCACAGCGAAGTGCTTTGTTGTACATCATGATCGATTTTGTTGAATTTAGCAATACTATCGATGAAATAGGGTATAGTAGTACTTTACTTCATACCAACTGCAGTCGATATTGGACACCAGTGCTATGCCCTTGCCATTGAAATTGTGGGTGCTGTTGGCTGAAGTAGTAGAACACGACACTATGAAGCAGAGGGTCCTGAGTTCAACCCCGCGCTGAGTCATGAAATATTGTGTTGAATTCTTCTGATCAGCATTATTGCATAATTATATTAGTAGTTGCCAACCTGTTTCAGTGATGAAGGCATAGCACTGGTCACTGAACATAATTGACAGCGACTGACACGATCATGTACTAAAAAGCAGAGTAACAGCAGCATCCTCCTTCGTCGGTCCTGTAGCTAAAAATTAGCCGGCGAAGTGAAAAGGTTGAAATAGCTACAAAAATTCTCTATCTCCTCATCTTTCTTCATCTGTCCCCTTAATACTATCCCCTCTTTTCTAGTTCCGGCGTAATGCACTGCATATGTATGTGTCATCCCCTGAGCACTGGTCCAAGACAAAAAAAATAAAAAAATAATAGTCCTATAGTAATTAATACAATCATGCACTAATGCAGATCAGAATAATTCGGTGCCATATTTATGATTGAGTGCTGAATCTTATAAACGACCTTAGACGACATGTTAACCAAGAATGATAAAATAAAGATTACGCCTTGCGCATGATTTACCGTTTGATGACGTATTTGTTCCCTCGAAGAGATTGCCAAATGTTTATTATATGCAAAACTAATACTTTCTCGTACAAATATAATATTTTATGCAATATTTGGCAACTCTTCACACAATTTACTCAGAGAGATTTCCAACAAACAAATTATATCGGATTTATGAAAGTGCAAGTTTTGTGTTATATTTTATAATAAATTGTGTTACATTTTAAAATAAATATATTAAAATAATTATTAAATAACTGAAAGTGTAAAAAACTTATTAAAACTTGATTTTTAAAGCTCATAAACTGTAAACAAAAAACCTAAATTAAAGAGAAAAGAGAACAAAAAGAGGAAGCATGAAATGTGCAGTGGGCAATTGCAAACAAAATAACAGCAAAAAAATAAGTGAGAAATAATTGTGTAAAAATGTAATATTGTTATCAAAATTATTTTTGATTTCAAAAAGCTGTGCCATTTTATAGTTTTCCAAAAGATGAAGCTCAAAGGAAGTTATGGCTGATATATTGCATGCAAAAAATTAGTTTTGAATGGGGAAAAAAGAAAAATAATTAGCAATTGGGTTCAATATTTATATAAAATAACCATAAATGAACAATTTCAAATAAAAAAACGTGAAAAATAAAATAATTTTTAAAATTGTTTATTATCAAACAAATTTAATTTGAAAAATCGCAATTTGCCCCACTGTCCTGTTTTTACAATAACATAACAGTTCTCCAGCTGAATTTAATTAGCCAATCAGAACACATGTTGAGTGACGTCAGAGTTCCCTCATGCGCAGAAAAGTATTTTTATTTCAGCTTGTTGGCGTAATCTTTATTTTATCATTCTTGATGTTAACTATTATAGGAGAACTATAAATGTATATCGATCTGAAAATAGTGCTGAGCTGAATTCTGAAATTTATTTAATATTGATGGAAAATATAAATACAGACTGAGCACACCATATTTTAAATCCCGCCTTTTTAATTGAATATTGCCAAATTTATATTTATTGCTGTTTATATAAAACATACATTTCCACGTGTATAGAATGAAAGGAGTTCAATTGAGTTACAACATCAAGCAAAGATTTTTCTATATAAATATTTAGTTGCAATATAAGGCAAATTAAGGCTAGAGATTTTTAATGATAAACAACTTTAAATGCTGATAACAAAATTAATTGAGATGCTTTCATTTTAATCAAATTGACATGAGCTATTTGCTTTGTTTGTCTAATTTTTTATTTTTTAATAGATATGGCGCCGCACCAAATCCACCGGATGGTGGAAGTTCTGTTGTTTTTGCTTTACTGGATAAATTGATTGAGAATGGTCGTAATTATGTCTTTCAAAATGTTTCCTGTCTACAAATATTATTGCGTAATATACCGCTAATTGAAATGCCGTTTAAGGTATGTATGTATGTGTGTGCATATGGTGTTACGTCTTAACTTATCGATTTTAGGAAATCAAGCTCAATACACCCCATTAAATAATGAACTTCCAAAAATTAAAACTTCATAAGAGAGAGAGAGATGACATTGAAAACAAAAGCCACATGGTGTTTTTATTTATATATTTTTGTTTTCAATATAAAATCTCACACAAAATTATTATTTTATTTTATTTTATTGCTTTCTCAATCCTATTTTTCAGTAGAAAATCCCATGTTTCGTTAGAAACATATTTATTTTGATTTATGTAGCAATTTGTTAACCATTTTCTTCTTTTAACTAATCTAAACAAAAACAAAAAAAAAAAAACAAAATAGAAAGAAAAACTTTCAAGGTTATGCTGAAATTTTATTATGGCCTTAGATTAAATTTTAAATTGTGCAGCTTTAGAAAGAAAAACCCCACTTCCATCATAAATCAACTTATACAAATTGAAAACCCTTCTACTTTTTTATCATCAGCATCTAAGGCAGACCATAATCCGTGTTCTATACAGAAACTGATTTGAAAAACACTAACACATTATTTTATGGTTTTTCGAACATTTAATTAACGTTAAAAGGATATTTAAGTTTTTGATGACTGTAAAGACATTTTTCAAATGTTTTGTTTTCAAATTTGGGTCGATATTTTTTCATTTCAATTAAAATTTATTTGTAAACACATCGTTTTGGCTTTTAAAATGCAACAAATTGTAAATATATTTTATTATATCTTTTTATTGAAATTTTATTATTGTTTTAATAGAAGGCTAAATTTACAGCACAACATTGTCAATGAGTGTGAAAAGATGTTGTGTGTTTTAAATAGTATACAAATTAAATTGAATATTTTCTTGTAGATTTTTCCTTTTTTATTGTCCTTATTTAAATCCTAAATAAATTTTATATTCTCATACACAACAATTTCTTTATAATTGACAAAACTTTTAATTATTTTAAGTATTTCTTATGCTGCCTTTTGTCTTATGTGAATTTTCTTTAATATTTGTTTCCCTTCTTTCTTTGCACACATTCCACCAATTTTAATTTTTCCTTCTTATATTTCTCCAATTAATTACAAGTACTTGATGATTGTAGCAGAAAATTAATTGCAGCCATGCACACATTTTCTTTTGTCATTTCTTAATTGCAATTTGCGCCTTGATTAAATTTCAAACAATTCCTTTTGCTTAATTATTACTTTTATTCCAGCCCATTATTGTATATGAAAGCTTACGTGATATGTTTGTCCAACGTTACGGCCGCTTACTACGTGATAATATTTTACCAATTCAACAAGTTTTTGGCGTTATGTCCTTAAGGCATTTGTGTCGGTAAGTTAAAAATATCTGTGCAAGTTGCTATATATTTAATAATAAGGCTAATACATTTATTTAAAATAAAATACTTGGGTGGTTCAAACAGTGTGCTATAATATCAAAATAATTTCATATCTAAAACTAACTTCAATATATTTTTAGTTTTTCTTACAAAATCTGTACAATATAATAATTTATGTTTACTTTGCCAAGATACCCCCCAATGATCACTTTGAATTTTTTTTAACTTTTATACATATAAAATAACCATTCACGCAATTAAAAAATCACAAAATATTTTTCATTTGTATTGCATATGTTCAAGCGACACCAAAAATATGATGTCAAACACAACAACAAAAGTACAAAAGGGCTTTGGAAAAAGAATAAAGAATAGTTAGTGTGACGTATACGTAATATTTTTGTAAGCCAGACAGAATATTACTCATACCACACTGCCTTCTATTTTTATTTGATTTGTGATAGACAGCAGTGATGCAAAATATGGTGATAACTAGGGATGTAACCGATACCGATTCCGATATATCGGCGATACTTCTGATTTGCCGATATATCGATATCGGCGATATTTTAATGTTGATACGACGATACTTCTTAAATTTTTTTAGAGCTGTTTTGAGCAAACAATTCAATTTTCAACGCATTTTACTATCCGTTGTATTGAAAATTTGGATGATTTTAGAAAATAAACAGTATGACATATAGTTTGAATGGACTCATCAATAATCGCTTACACTATTATTTTGTTAAAAAAAATAATTTGTTTTTGTTAATTTCAGAATGAATTCAAATATCAATTTTAAATATTAATAATCTCTTACACTGTAATTTTGTATAATAAAAGAATTACTCTACTTGAGTTTTGTTAATTTTAACTTGAGTTCAATTTCCATATGCGTATCGGTATCGGAATTGGTATCGGCGATATTTCTTTTTGAGTATCGGTATCGGATCGGCAAAACGGCGTATCGTTACATCCCTAGTGATAACATCAATATATGTAGCATTCGTCAAACAGTCAGTCAACAGAAACTACAAAAATGTTTTTTAACATTTGGTATTGAGTGCTTTTATTAATTTTTAAAAATTCAGAGTATTATCAGTTATATTATTATAATTATTATATATTATTATTATTATTATTATTATAATTATTATTATTATTATTATTATTGTTATCGCTTTTTGTGGGAATATAAATTGTAATTTATATCAAAACTAATGAAAGTTAAAATTTACTAAAAGCAAAGAAGCAAACAAGAAATTTATGAAAACTTTTTAATTTAATTGAATTTATTGCTCTCGTCGAGCTCATGGGGTTATTGTGCAATTATTTTTATGCTATAAAAATTGCTATTCGAGTACTTTCGCATCGAGTTACACAGTAAATCCCCAGCTCTCATTAAAGTTTTTGAATTTGTACTTATAAAATTTATAGCTTTTTACATGGAGCTGAAAAAGTCTGTACAAAATTTTATACAGTTTTATATGAATAGTGCTTCATTAAGCTCTTTCTATTGTTAAATTAAAATTAAGATATTATATTTTATTACTTTGAAAGGCCTATTGAAGCCACTATGTGTGAAATATAATATCGTTAAAATGTCCTCCATGTATTTTCGGGATAGCTCGCATCCGAATAGTTTATTTTTTATGACTCTGGCAGATAAATTGGGCTGGATTTAACCAATGGCATGGATTATGTTGTCTTTGAGGACCGCTGTGGTTTGTGGCTGATTCACATGTACCAGCGACTTAAGAAAAGCTGACAAGAAAAAATTTATTGAGGTCCAATAGTTCGATCTCTGTGGCCTGTTCATATTACCTCTACTTGAAGTGAATACACCCTCCAATCGTGCCGTCTTGTTGAAACCACATACCAATTGTGTTCAGATCATAAAATTTAGATGAAAATAAATAAGTAATCATCAAGCAGTAGCCCTAGACGTGGACGGTAATGGCTTGGCCATAAATATTTCTCAAAGAAATATGGACTAATGACTCCTCTATCCTGAAATCGGCACCATACAGCGACTTTGTTGCTAGGCAGTGGACACTCTTGGATCTCAGGTGGATTGGTATCATTTCAATTTCGAGTACTCCTTCATGCAGAAATTTTCCTTATCACTGACAATAATTTTTCAGTTGTCAACTGCTCTAGAGGGCATTCAGCTATATAACATTTTTATTAATTGCACATGTCCGATAGTGATTTAGCAACACCGGCTGACTAATTTGATAAATGTATATATAGTTTCATCAGCATAACCTCGTATCATTTGCCAAAGTTCAGAAGTCACCGTGGAAAGATCCTTTAATAATTAAAGTCTCGAAAATAACACGAAACGTGTTTAATATATTAAAGAGCTAATCTTATGATTTTCTACATTTTATGGCGCAATTCAAGCAATAATTTTTTTATACGTATTGAAAGTGGCCAAGTAAATTTCAATTGCTGAAATATTTGCTGTTTGCTCTTTTATTACAAATTAAAACTCGTTTCCTTCCGTTTTGTTTATCTACGTCTAAATAAATTGTCATAAGATATTATGTTGCGCATTAATCTTTTAAAATCCTATAACAATGATTGTGTAAATACTTTGACGTAATAAAATAAATTTTTATAGCCATCATAAAGTCTATTGTGTTAAGTTACATGTACACATATACAAATATTTCGACTGTGTCTGTCGATATTTATTAGACTTAATGGAAAAAGCTTTTGTGTAGATTTCATCATTCTAAAATATCATTATGCAAATTTGAAGGTAAACTCAAATTATTTTGTGCTACAATTTATTGTAATGAACAAATATATTTATATAAGAAAAATTTAATTAGTTGCTAGAATTGCTGCAGCATAAGAAGAGATGTGTTTTGTTAAAGAAAAAAAAAAACGTTTTGCATTTGTGTAAAACTAATATTTGTGGAATATATTTAAATTTATTTATTTTCTTGCAGTTCATTTATAACAAAAACTATTTTTATGCTCTTGCAGCAAATAAATATTTTGTGTTTAAATTGTTTTCTACTCTATGGAAATGTACTATATAGATAAAATAAAAGAGTAAAACAGTTTTGAACTATTTCCTAAGAATGTCTATTGACAAGTTGTTTATGTCTTCACACTTAAATTTTTGTTCGCATACAAATGGACCGGAATTAACACTGATAAATGAATGCTACGAATTCACAAAAACATGTCAACCTACAGCAAATTTATTCATGATGATGACAATGTAAAAGAATTCCTTTGCAATCCGTTGCTCACGCATGAAAGGGGAAGACGCAAATATTCTATTTCCAAATATAATAAAATATCTTTAATATCTGGTGCGTGGTTAAAGAAAATCCTTAGAACCTTTTTATTTCATATCGCATTTCAACTACTCAAATTTAAAACTTTATACGCTTCTGCTTGGCATGTTAAAAGACTGGTGTTGATAAAGTATGAAAGAATCTTTGAAAAATTAAAAATATCTAAATTCCTTCATGGTGTTGATGATGATTAAAGAATTGCAAAAAAAAAAAAAAATTCCAATTATTTTTGTGAAAAAATAGCTATTTTGCCAAGTGTTTTTTCAAGAGTTTCTGGGAATTTCTTTCTTTGCTTTCACTGTGTTAATTTCTTCTCTTTTAGTATTGATTTTCTGCTGTAACCTTCAGTTACAAAAGTCTTTTATTCTTAGTATTTTTCTTTATATATAACATTTAGGTGTTGTAACTTCACACAAATACCAGCAAATACTTGTATTTTGCAGACTTATTTTTTGTTCCAGGTGATGCGCTGCGTTGGCGTCTGTTCTGGTCGTTACATTTTAGTGTCTTCGAAATGATTTTCAACTAATAACCTGTTTAGCATCATCATGGGCTCGTCGCAGTACAATAAATATGTCTTGGGTACATTAATTTTTACGCAATGATTTTAGCAGCGTTATTAAATATTATTTAACTCGTCGTTAAGCATTTATTATTGCAGACAAAATAATTTTTATGGCTTCTTTTATATACAATGTAATTTAGCTAAATTAAATAAGCAAACAGTTAAAGCGTCGTAATCCATTCCATTAAAAATATATTGCAGTTCATGTAATTAGCCGAAATTCTTTTTTAATAAGATATTTTATATATAAATAATACGCATGTCAATTGAATATTTATAGTTGCCTATAAAGGCATATTAAATGACTCACATTCGTGTGTATACAAACATGCCAATCAAATCAATTTCAATTACTATATCAAAAAGTTTTTCCACTTTATTATACCCTCCAAAAAAGAATTTGGAGGGTATATTCACTTTGTCATTCCGTTTGTAACGCATCGAAATATCCATCTCAGACCCCATAAAGTATATATATTCTTGATCAGTGAAGAAATCTAAGACGAACTGAGCATGTCCGTCCGTCCGTCCGTCTGTGGAAATCACTATTCAGTACAAACGAAAAGAGCTAGACTCTTGAAATTTGGTATAAATATATTTTGAAACTTAGAGCAGGTTAAGTTCGAAGATGGGCTAAATCGGGCAAGAGGGGAAAAAGTTCCCCTAGGAAGAACTAAACCAACCCAGAAAAAACAAGATAATTTTTAAAGTTTTTTGGTTATTTTGTTAAGCAAATGATATATTTTTATGTCAAATACGGTCCAACGCCTTAAACTTGGAGCTATAAAATAAAACAAAAATATTTTTTGATCCCGCTCACTTTAGTGGGCGTTATTATAGGCAAAAATGGTATAAACATTTAACAAATTGTTTTACTTAAGCCTACATTCCTTAAAAATAACATTTTTAAGCTTTAATGACGAAGCTGAGACGAAACCTGGTACTACTCTGCCCTACCTTCTCCTCCCCCTTCGCCCCCTAAATGACCCTACCAAAAAAAAAAAGAATTTTTTTAAATTTTGTATATAATCATCCCAAGCATTTATCTTTAGAGTTTTATGACTGCAGATTTCTGCCCTACCCCCTCTCCCCCTTTGCCCTCTAAATGACCCTATCAAAAAAAAAAGAAATTTTAATTTTGTATATAATTATTCCAAGCATTTATTTTAAATTTTTTTTTAAATTTTGTTTATAATCATCCCAAGCATTTATCTTTAGAGTTTTATGACTGCCTGTTGCTGCCCTACCCCCTCCTACCCCTTTGCCCGCTAAATGACCCTATTAAAAATAAAAAAAAAAAATGTTTTTAATTTTGTGTATAATCATCCCAAGCATTTATTTTTAGAGTTTTATGTCTACCTGTTTCTGCCCTACCCCCTCTCCCCCTTTGCCCTCTAAATGACCCTATCAAAAAAAGAATTTTAATTTTGTATATAATTATCCCAAGTATTTATTTTTAGAGTTTTATGACAAAGGTGAAATATTTCCCCCACAGCCCTTGCCAGAGCGACCCCGCCAAAATACAGTTTTTATACCCTCCAAAGAGAATTGGACCCTATAAAGTAAATATGTATGTATATTCTTGATTAGTGATGAAGTATAAGACGGTCTAGCAATGCCCATACGTTCGTCTGTGGAAAACATGATATTGTCTATTTTTAAACTCGCCCGCTTCAGTAGGCGTTGACGTACGATATTATATAAAGGAACTCTGTCCCACCAAGTTAAACATTTTAAATTCACTTACTAAATATTTGGAGGGTATTTAAGATTCGACCCGGTCGAATATAACGTTTTTACTTGTTTTTTCTATACATTTAATTTATTTGGTATTTAAGAAACTTTTGTTAAACTAAAAAAAAAAAATTTACTGTCATTAATTTTTTAACAAAAATTTTCTACCAGAAACTATTAATATTTCACTAAAGTTAAAATAGTTTATAAACAAGTGTATGAGCATAAATTTGTTACTTGTTCAATAGTTTCTTTTTTTTACTTTATTTTATTTAACCTATTTTTCCATTAACAAACCATGCTCGAGTTAGTTTATTCTAGTAGCCTTGTGCCCCATTCTTGTGCTGAGTTCACACTTTCTAAAGTGTTGACAAATGACCTTTAAGTTATTGCCGTTAGGAAAAAGTAAAAATCTCATAAAACCATTTATATACTCGTACAATGCACTGATAGACAATTATACTTAGTGTTGCATGCATTTCTGCAGATACATTGTGTTGCATATTTAACCCTTTACCGAGATATGCACAGTCTTTTTTGCATACGACTACTTTTTAGGTCATGACATTGCAGTCTTGCAAGATTTGAGTGAAGAAGGTGGTCGTATTAGAATTTATGTTAAAATTATATTTAACTGAAATTTAAACATAAATTTATTGTTAACAAAGATAGTAGATATATGATATTACCCTGCAGGAGATCGAACTAGTATCAAACTAGTATTGTACTAGTACAAAAATCACCAGTACTAGTTCCCAATTGTGAACTTTCCTATACCATGTTAATGCTCAAATTAACATTGAGTGTGTTTGGAAAATTACTAGTACCATTGGTACTAGATGGAAACTAGGCGGATACTAGTAGTATTAGTACTAGATGAATACTATTATAATTTCTTCTAGTCGGATACTAGTACAATCAGTTCTGCATTAAGAACTATTTATATATAAAAAAAAATCCCTAAAAACAATGAAATTTGTTAAGTCTTTGTCTTCACAAACAATTTTTGGTTCATAAATTTTTAGTTTATAAGAGGGAATGTAAAGTTCATTCAGGGCATACTCAAGCCACTAGCACCTTTGTACAACTTAAGTTAAATTTAGTACTCCACCATTTACCACACACTAATGAACATATATTACATATGTATATCAGTTTTTATTATTTTAGGAAAGATCGCTGATTTTACATATGAACATCAATATTAAACAAACAAAAAAACACGTTTAAAAAAATTTTAAATTACCTTTAAACTTAATTTATTTTTTTAATGTCACTTTTTTAACACACAACGCGGTATTCGGATATGCAGGTGGCAAAGTCTTTTAATAATTTTAAGCGGCGGTGCAGCGAAAGAGTACACAGCATACAGTTCTTTGTTTCAAATTTGAATTTGTTTAAAATTTTAAAATTAAATTAAATTAAAAATAAAATAAACGAAAATGCGAATAAGCAAGTCGCTTAGAAACATGATCAAAAAGTAATATGAAATTCTACAAGCCAAATCAATCTACAAATGAACTACTTGAAGTACTAGTACTTTTCTGTATATGTTCAATCACGTTTTGAACTAGTGCTTTCTAAACTGCTAATCGTACCAGTAGCTTGAAAACAATTCACGTTATCCTCCTGCAGGGTAGATATAAATTTTATTACACATACAATCCCATTTTTGCTTTTGTTTCTATTGTATAAAATATAATATTCTGTTTTGATTCTTACTTATTTAGGTTCAGTAATACTTTGCTTTAATTTAAAAAAAAAAACAAAATGTCTGTAATATAAATTATCTGCATTTTAAATAATGTACTTGAGATCTTGTCTCAGTTAATTTACTAAACATTTGCCTTCTTTCCTGAGGGTTAAAATAATAATTCTCAAATTCTCAATTGCATTGTGAATGTTTGTGCATAAGTTAAGAAGGTTTTGTGAAGTTTTATAAATTATATGTCTCAAATCAAGATTATGCAACTCTCTAGAGGGTTAAACCATTTGCAATATGCCAGCTAATGGCTTTAAAACAAACTCATGTACTCATGTATGATGTCGCTGTCAAGCGCTTGCTTGAAGTGAAGCAAAAAAAAAAAAATTATACACATACAAGCATATACATATACTACACGTATGTATGTGTGTGTGTGCATGCATTTAACAAATTGTGTAGAAAAATTTATGTATCAGTTGAAAGCAGATATTTTATTTTACTCTCATCAATTTCACGACTACAATGTTTAAGACAATACATACATTAAAAATTCAGCAATAAAAGCAATATAATCGCAATATTTATTGTTAACAAAGATAGTAGTTTTTTAAATTTGACACTGTAAAAGTTAAAAGATTGGCGAATGCATTTGTCTTCTGCTAGATGAGTGTAAAGTTGATGAATTGGTATTGTAAAATATCCTATTCTTGTTCGCATTTACAATGTTTTTTATTTGGAAGTATAGGAAATGATATCAGAATTGGTATGATTGTAAAGCTTAGTCAAAGCAGATGCTAAAACATGTATTTTTTAGCTGTCTGAAACTGGTCTGTTTCGAGAAAATAAATCTGTGTTGGTACGGTTCGCTATCAATTTTTTCAGAAAAACTTTGTATCGGTTTATTACCAATAGTTCTTGTGTTGGCAAGACAACTTCTTGATTTTCTTACTAATAGTTAATTATCTGTTTTTTGATGTGTTAACATCTATACGCGCGCCTCTAGGGCAGTAAACTATCAGTTTCAATACATACGCAAGTGCAAGTGTAAGAGGTTGTTTGTTCGTTGCTTGGCAGTCGGTATTGAAACTGATTATTGGGCGAATTTCATATAATTTTCCCACGCGATTTTCTCCGGAAATTCATAGCCGATTTTATTAATTTTTGGATTAAAACGCTAGTGCGGGTTTCGACGAAGAGTTTAGGCCAAAAATTAAGGCGATCCGATATCGGCGAGCGGAGATTTAAGTGTTTTAATTCGGAGTATTAATTTGGAGTAATATTAAAAAAGTGTTTTATGTTGATCTTCGGTTTTGTCTTATGCATTGCAAAGAGAATAGTGACGTGGTTATACGTACATATGTATATAAAAATGAGATAGCAAGACAGCAACGTATGTAGCTTATGTACAAACATAACAATATATGTATGTACATTTTGTCTGTTGCTTTGCATTCTCTTTGTTTTTTTGTGGGATTAATATAAAATAAATTAACAAAAAGTTGTTAACACATCGCCCATGAGTTCGAACACTCATTGACTTTTTTTTCTTTTTTTATATCAAGCCTTAGGTCACTCTTTTACAAAAGCAATTGAACTTTTTATACCCTCAAAAAAAGAAAATTGGAGGGTATATTCACTTTGTCATTTTGTGTGTATCGCAGTGAAACATCCCTCTAATACGCCTTAAAGTATATATAATCTTGATCAGTGATGAAATCTAAGACGATCTAGCCATGTACGTCCGTACATCCGTCAGTCTGTGCAAATCACGTTTCAGTTCAAACGTGGTGGGTGCTGTTGGCTGAACACGAAACTTTGAAGCGGAGGGTCCTGAGTTCAAACCCGCGCTGAGTCATGAAACATCGTGTTGAATTCTTCTGATCAGCATTAGTGTGTGGTTGTGTTAGTTGTTGCCAGCCTGTTTCAATGATGAAGGCATAGTCACTGGTCACTGAACATAATTGGCAGCAACTGACACGATTATGTCGACGCTTCCATTCTATAACGTTCTAAGTGTACTTAGAACGTTTTTAATGTTCTTGAATTTTTGAATCCTGCGTTTTCTAATTTAAATACTGTCAAAACTTGGTTAAGATGGGCCGATCCGTTCCAAAGTTATAGGCATAGACTACACACAAAACTTTGAGAGCTCGTAACTCAAAACTCACATTTTCGACTTAGAATGTTATAGAATGGAGGCATCGATGTACTAAAAAGCAGAGTAACAGCAGTATTCTCCTTCGTCGGTCCTGTAGTAAAAAATTAGCCGGCGAAGTGAAAAGGTTGAAATAGCTACAACAAATTTTCTATCTCATCTTTCTTCATCTGTCCCCTTAATACTATCCCCTCTTTTCTAGTTCCGGCACAACGCACTGCATATGTAGTGGTCATTCCCTGAGTGTTGGTCCAAGATAAAAAAAAAAAAAAAAAACTATTGAAGTTTGGTATAAGTATATCTTGAAGAATATCACAGGTCTGGTTCGGAAATGGGCTGAATCGGACCAGAGGAAAAAAAGTTTCCCCAAGAAGAACTACATCAACCTCTAAATAACAACATCATTTTTTTAAGTTCCTTTTTTGTAATTTTGCTAAGTAAATGATATATTTTTATCTCAAAGATGGTTCAAAGCCTTGAACTTGAAAATCAGAAAAACGCAGTTTTGGACCCCGCCCCTTTAGTGGGCTATGAAGTAACATGTAACAAGGAAAAATAGTGTACATGTTTAACAAATTGTATAATTTAAGTCTACATTCCTTAAAAATTTACTTTTACAGCTTTTATGACGAAGTTGAGATAAGCTCTGATCTTCTTCTTCACCACCCTCTCCCCACCCTATAAAAAACAAAACAAAGTTTTTACATTTAATAACCCAACAAATTTACCTTTTAGTGTTTTAAAGCAAAGGTGAGACGTCTGCCCCACATCCCCTACCGAAGTGACCATTACAAAATAGTTTTTATCTATTAAACATTTGGAGGGTATTTAAGATTCGACCCTGTCGAATATAACGTTCTTACTGAGTATCTTCTGCAGGACAATTCGATATCCACAGGGTATCGAAATATTGGATAAGAAAAATATCAATTTCTCTTTTAAAAAAGTGACCTGAAGATTGATAAAAACAGAAAAATAAAACGGATAATGAAAAATCTAAATGGTCAGGAAATCAGCAATCAAATAATTACTAAACACTCTCATTATGATACCGAACTGTTCAAAATTTAATAATTCATGGTGTTTTTATAAGATTTGTTCTTGATTTTAATAGAGATAAAATTTAGGAATTCATTAAGATCAGTTAAATAACAAATTTTTTTTTAAGCAGGTTCTTATAGATTTTTAATAAGAATACGTCTCATTAAAATAAATTGTTTTTAATTATTATGCTTTCCCCCAAAAACAATTCCCTTGTGCAACAGTTTTTTAAATATAAATATTATTTTCCCCATTCAAAAACTTCCTTAATCTATCCAGCATATTTGATTTCTTTTTTTTTGTCAAGTTTATTTAATTGAAATATTTTATTGTACTAAAATAATCTGTTGACATAAAATCAATAATATATTGTGAAAATATTAAAAGGTAAATGATAAAAGTTCCAAATGATTTAATATTTCTTGCTGCTGGCCAAATACTTAAATTTTATGAAAATTTCCAACAGTAGAAAAAAATATGTTTGTAAAAATATTTCTCTTGTGGACAATTTATTACAACATTTTTTTTCCTAAACTATTAAAAGTAAACAAAACAAATTATCTTGTAAAAAAAGGATTGACGTTTCCTTGTCATTAACAAAATTTTTTATTCCTGTACAAGTTGTGAAAATATATGAACGATAAATATAGACAGTCTTTGTTAACGATTTTTAACGTGGCAGGTAAAAAGCATTTTTTCTGAGTTTCTTTTAACGCATATTCTCTAGGATATTAAAATACTTTTGAAAACATATTATTTATCCCTTAAATACTTAAATATATTTTAAGAAACAATATCACAGACAATTCAACAACATTTTTAAACTGAGTCTAAATTGGAAAGTTCTGTTTTATTTTCCCAAAAAAAAAAAAAAAAAATCAAATACATAAAAGTGAGTTTCTACAAAAAAATTTTTAAAGTTTATCTTAAAGAATTTTTAATATCCTTTCAACAACTCCACTTTCAAATTATTTATTTGTTATAAAGAAATTATTACGCTTTCAAATAAATAAATTAAGATAACAAAATTACATTTTACAACTTCTGCCATTTTTTCCAGCTGTCGTATACGTGATCTGCTGCGAAGTAATGGACAATTGCCCGAAGGCATTGATACTTTGCGTTTGCCAAGACGTTTGCACCGTTACATCGACTTAATGGAAGAGATTGAAGAGCCCAAAAACAATAGCGAAATATATAATGGATGTAATAAGATGGCCAAAAAGAAAAATGCCAACGAAGCTGCAGCCAACAAAACCAATGGCAATGAGAAAAAGAAACAAGTTACTTTTTCAAATGAACAAACTTTAGCAGCTGCACATTCAAGAGACACACAGTCGGAGGCGGCTACAAAAATAGAACCAGAACCAGCAACAACATCTCTGTCAACAGCCACAACATTATCAGCTTCAGACCAGCACTCGCCAACTGCTACTTGCGAGGATGTTGCAACAAACAGTTCTTGTGCAAAAGTAGTTGTAGATAAACCTTTGGCACTTTGATTTTTATTCAGTATTTTTCTCATTTTGAAAAGTGTTTTCAAACTACCCTTTTCTTGAGCTTTTATTTAAGCAGAATGTAAAAATAAATTTTGTAGTTTTTTTTTGTTTTTGTTTGTTTTCAAGTCGCTATAGTGTAACAACATGTGCTTACACGGGATACATTTTTAATGCATTTTATTTAAGTTCTAAATTAGCATTTACTCGTTTAACGAGTTGTACGAAATTGAATAATTATCTAAAAGTTTCTTAAAAAACTCTTTTGCTTATTACACATTTTTGTGCGCAACTTTACTCACTTGTAGGTCTCTTCACTGACATTTATGCGTCCTGGTACGCCTGTTGTTTCCGTGCGACTTGTTAGATTTACCGTGTTACCAAACAAGCAATAACGTGGCACGCGATTGCCTATAACGCCGGTCACCACCTCCCCAGAATGTATACCGATTGTAATTTGCTGAAATAAATAATTTCGTTATTATTGCTGAATACATTTAGTTATAAGTTTGATATGATGATACTTGTATTATAAATTGTTATTTATTAAGAATACATAGAGGAACGTATAAAAAAGTAAAAAAAAAATAATTAATAATATTAATGAAATAAAATAAATTCTGCTCACTCTTTAGGAGTCAGTTTATCATTTCCTAGCAAAATTCTGAGTTTATACTGGACAGTTATGAGTAGCAAATTGATTGAGGATGCCAAAGATCTATACATTGATTATTTATTGGAAAAGATAATGATTCAAAATGAACTTATTCACTAATTATCGTAAATGAAATGGTGGAAATGTAGTAAGAATTTTAACGAACATTTTATATTGCTATATTAAATTGAATTAAGATTCTATAGGCTGATTGTTCGAAATTTTAATTTAAATCTCAGAAAGACATGATAAATATTCCAAGGCACAAAGGCAAGTGAACATCAGTTTTTGTTATTCAATTTACACAGCAGAGCAGAACAGCTGTTTTCGAAAGACGCAACCCTTTCATCATCAGTGCTCATGTGTGTTGTGTTTGTCACCACTTATTAGGTGGCTTAGTTGAATTTGATAACAGTTCCTATTTACACAAATTTTATTGTGAAAAAGAATCCGAGAACTGTATCAACCTGATGTTAACATGTTATTGTTATAATACCCGTGTTACCGTTTGATTATTTTTCTTCATGTCCCATTTTTCTGAATTTTTTGTTCCATCATACCTAAGTCAAACTTTTTTGGTTTGAATTTTATACTTAAGTACATGTGAACGTTTTTCCAATTTATTATTGGTAGCTCAAGCCATAGCTTAAATTTGTATGTAGTAAGAATTTTAACGAACATTTTATATTGCTATATTAAATTGAATTAAGATTCTATAGGCTAATTGTTCGAAATTTTAATTTAAATCTCAGAAAGACATGATAAATATTCCAAGGCACAAAGGCAAGTCAACACCAGTTTTTGTTATTCAGAAGTAGTAGAACACGAGACTATGAAGCGGAGGGTCGTGAGTTCGAGCCCGCGCTGAGTCATGAAATATTGTGTTGAATTCTTCTGAACAGCATTAGTGCGTGGTTGTGTTAGTTGTTGCCAGCCTGTTTCAATGATGAAGGCATAGTCACTGATCACTGAACATAATTGGCAGCGACTGACACTATCATGTACTAAAAAAGCAGAGTAATAGCACCCACCTTGGTCGGCCCTGTAGCAAAAATTAGCCGGCGAAGTAAAAGGTTGAAATAGCTAAAAAAAAATGTCTATCTTCTCATCTTTCCTCATCTGTCCCCTTAATACTATCCCCTCGTTTTCAGTTCCGGCGCAATGCATTGCATATGTAGGGGTCATCCCCTGAGTGCTGGTCCTACTCTTAAAAAAAAAATAATAATTTTGTCTACAAACAGGACCAAGAGGCGCTGAATGCTCACACCGATCTAAAGAGTACGTGACCATCAATGAAGTATGATGCCGAATGTAAAAATGGGCTGCCTTAAAATAAATATTAAATTCATTACACGGCAAAAAAATCAGTACAGAATTCAAAAAATCCCTTTAGTCGTGCTGAAGTTTCTATTGCGGAAGAAATGCTACATTCCAGTGTGTCCTTAGATAAGGAATAAGTGGCTGAGAAGACGGCTAAAAATTAAGCTGCAGCGGATTGTAACAAAAACTAATGCAAAGCCCCCTTATTTACAAATTTTATGTTGGGTTTGAAATGCATTTTATTAAAAAAATTTCATACAAAATTTTCTCAAAATTTAATTACATTTTACAATTTACAAAATTTACAAAAAAAAACAATAAAAAAAATTATTATTAAGGGGTTTTAGCCAGTTCCTATGCTCCTTTCGCTGGCGCTAATGCAGATCATCAGGGAACCTTTACCCAGCAGTTCTTAGAATAACTAAAAGTATTACTTCAAACTTCTACTCAATTGCATCAGAAGCTTAAACAAATAGCAAAGTTCTTACAAGAACTCAGTAATCACTTTTTCCATTTTTGTTTTCGTACTTCTGAAATAATTAATTTTGTGTTTCTTAAAGTTTTCATAAAATTTAAAACTTTTATGGCAAAACCAAAATTCAGTGAAAATACTTTTTCTGTGGATGTCTTAGTCGGCAAAAGAAATTCCTGGAGAATAAAATAATTGGGGTAATTGTCTAAATTAATTTATTACAAAATTATATTGTTTGTTGAAATTTCCTTGTGTAATATTCTAGTGAAATTGTTCAAAACTCCACAATACAAAGATGCCTCATAAAGGATATTTTAACAGCCGACAGTAGAATTGTAAAGGATTACAATAGAAAAAAATAACAAAATTATATGCGCCATTCCTATTTTCATAAAGGGTGTAAAAATGCTGGTTATGAAAACGAAACTGGTAATGTCCTTTGAACATTCATGTGATTGTGTTAATTAGTATTTGGGACCAGAGATTTCTAGTTTGCAATTAAAACTATGGCTGTTAACAAGAATTTGTCTTCAATATTAAGAAACAATTATTTCATGGTCTCTCTTGCAAACAATGCCACACACACACACACACACACACACACATAAAGTGTGGATTCCCAGTCTAATTTTCTAAGTATTTTCGTTTATAAACTCATAAAATATGTGAAAGAAAAATCCTAGTTCCAACTGTGTTTAAGACTTAGATATTATAAGAAATTTTATTCGTTAGCACAACATATTTTCGATGATAATAAGAATCAATGTTTACCACAAAAAAGAAAAACCGGCCATAAAAATATTGTGGTCACATAATTCGTGTAATAAAGAGTCAAATATAAGTTCAACATATTACAAAATAGTCTTACATTCTTTTGTGGTTGTAAAAAGTAATGGAGCATCTTTAAGTATGTAACAGTTAATGGACCACGAAATAGGACCTCAACAAACATTATTATTTACAACAAGCAACAAATAGTCATTATCAATTGTCCTTCACGCCATTATACACATTCATACACACAAACATAAATACAAATATGAATAGTTGCAGCTAAAACACGCAACGAAAAAAGGAAATAGTAATGGAATCCAGAGAAGTAAGAACGTTATATTCGACCGTGACGATTCCTAAATAACCTTCAAATTTTTAAAAAAATAAAATCTCTATTTTTAGGGTCACTTTGGCTGGGAGTTGCCGTGGGGGAAATATCTCAGCTTTGCCAAAAAACACTAGTATTTTTCTTTGTGGGATCATCTAGTGGAATAAGGGGGGAGGGTACATTAAGATCAGAGAACATCTCAGCTTCGTCATAAAAGCTTTAAAATTTAATTTTAGGCTTAAGTTATATAATTTGTTAAATATTTACACTATTTTTCCATGTAATATGTCACATAACCGCCCACTTTAGTGGGCGTTAAAAAAATTTATTTTTTTCTGATTTAATTTTTTTTTTAATTTTCATGGCTAGATCGTCTTCGATTTCATCACTGATCAAGAATATATATACTTTATGGGTTTTTAGAGGGATATTTCACTGCGTTACACATAGAATGCCAAAGTGAATATGCCCTCTAATTCTTTTTTGGAGGGTATAAAAAAACAGACACTCAACATATGGAATTTGTAACTAATAACTTTTTTAGTGGGGAAATGGAAAAACTTTGTGGACAACATATCAGGTCGATAAAAAAAAACAAATTTTGTGTTGTAGTAGTGGGAATATTTAATAACTTTAATTTTGCAGTAAAGTTGTTTTTGGGTTTCGAAACCCAAGGTTTGAAAATTAAGGGTCTCCACTGAAGTTAAAAAAGAACAAATCAAAGAAACTTTTTTTAATACAAATATAGCCCAGAGCAAATTTAAAGTGTTCTATGGTTAGGTAAGCTAATGACAATATGTCACTGAAGGTAATGCCAATATTATTTTCAATAATAATTTTTGTGGTTTATATTAAATTGAATTAAGATTCTATAGGCTAATTGTTCGAAATTTTAATTTAAATCTCAGAAAGACATGATAAATATTCCAAGGCACAAAGGCAAGCCAACATCAGTTTTTGTTATTCAACTTACACAGCAGAGCAGAACAGCTGTTTTCGAAAGACGCAACCTTTTCATCATCAGTACTCATGTATATTGTGTTTGTCACCACTTATTAGGTGGTTTATGTTTTGCAAAATATTGAAAAAGAGGTTAATATTGAAAATTGTTATCAATTAAGAACAAACTAAATGGCAGCCACTATTTTAGAGACTCATAACACCGTTGGGCTGAAGACAGCTGACGCAATATGGACACACGGAGGGAGATTCGCTAGAAAAATGTTGCGTTGCTACAATATAATAGGCCTGCAATACAATTAATAAAAAGAAACCGTAGGGATATAGAGAGGCTAGCCGTAGTCCTTACCTGATACAATGGACAATCGGCAGATATGGCAGCAGCATTGGCCTGTCCTATAATGAAATCGGTCGAAGCGACAGTTTTTTACTTTTGTTTGTAAATGTCCAGCTTTACATCTTTCTAAACAAAAACTCTTAAAAAACTCTTATGTACTCATGTTTCGACCGACCTTTCAGAGTTATCACAGATTGATGTTGGAAGACATGATCAGATATCTCAATGTGGTTCAGATATTTCAAAGGCCCGGTTTGGTTACAGTACAAACAACTTGATGGTGCTGTTGGCTGTAGTAGAGCGGAGAGTCCTGAGTTCAATCCCGCGGTCAGTCATGAATATTTTGTCAACTTCTTCTAAACATAAATGGCAGCAACTGACACTATCATGTACTAAAGAGCAGAGGAACAGCACTATCCTTCGTGGGTCTTGTAGCAAAGTTTTAACTTGAGGAGGTCCAAATCGAACGTCCACAGACACTACTCCCTCTATCCTCCTTCCCATAACCAAATTTCCCAGTTCTGGCACAATACATCGCATATGTAGGGGTCATCCCCTGAATGCTGGTCAAAAAAAAAAAAAAAAAAAAGAATTAGCCGCGAAGTAAAAAGGCTCGAATTGCTACAAAAAATTCTCTATCTTCTCATCTTTCAGTCATCTGTCCCCTCAATACTATCCCCTCTAGTTCCGGTGCAACGCCCTGCATATGTAGCGCACATCCCCTGGGTGCTGGTCCTAGTTAAAAAAAATAAATTGGAACCGTATTTTAATGCGGAACTGCAGTGTAGTGGTCTGTCAAAAAACATCTAGATTCTAGTTGACGGCCTACCCGTAGTGGGCTGCCACGTAAACCAAACCAAATAAGAACAATAAGCAATTGATTTTTTTTTTAATCTAATAAAACGGTGAAACATTGTTCTCATTTGAAATTTTCATTCACATGTCGATGCCTCCATTCTATAACATTCTAAGTCGAAAATGTGAGTTTTGAGTTCTCAAAGTTTTGTGTGTAGTTTAAGTATATTTATGCCTATAACTTTGGAACGGATCGGCATATCTTAACCAAATTTTTACTGTATTTAAATTAGAGAATGTAGGATTAAAAAATTCAAGAACATTAAAAACGTTCTAAGTACACTTAGAACGTTATAGAATGGAAGCGTCGATGTAATGAAAGCTAAATTTCTTCTGTAAGAATTTAAAATGAGTTTGAAACATATTTTTGATTTAAATTTTTTCGTATGCATTTTTTTAATATGTAATAGATTTCAAAATCTGACTACAACCTGTTAGAAGTAGAATTCATATGTTAAATATGGGAATGATTATTTTTGCGACTACATGGCAGGTTGTTGTCCATGCTAATATTAAGTAAATAAGCGTGTACAAATGCTTTTAAACTGGTCAAGAATATACAAATTTTGAAAACTAAAAAGTGCGTTAGCTAATCGACCTCCCAAACATAAAAATTATTGTGTACTTTTTTACGCGGTCAAAATTTTTACTAATTCTTGGTTGTAACTCCTATAATATAGAACAAATATAAATAGGTATTAAAGTTTTGTTTTTAATGACCAATCTGTATTGTTTATTACTTATCTTAATAGGGGTAAACCCTACGGGCTTATTGTGGTCAACAATATTTATCTTCAAATATGAAGATAAATATTGTTAACCACAATAAGCCCGTAGGGTTTACCCCTATTAAAATAAGTAATAAATAGGTATTATTTCGAAGTACTCTAGTGTGGCTTGATATTGGTATATAATAATATACCAATAATATATTATAAAAAACGACCACAAATTGGTATATAATTTTTAAAAATCAATTAAGCCATTGCGAGAGATTTTTCACTTAAAGTACCATTATTTTAAAAAGCTACTTAAGATTGTTAGCACTTTTATAGAAAACATTTCAATCTTTAATTTGCTGCATACTTGATGGATCTTATAGATGAAATGCGTGAGTTACAACACTTTAAAAATGAGGTATAAAAATTAAATAATTCATACATTCATATTCAAAGTGCCATAACAAAAAGTGTGTATTAAAAAAACAACAATTACGAGTTAAATTTAAACTAATAAATTGATTTCTTTTTAAATTGTTTCGATATATAAAAATATTTCATATAAGCGATTTTATTTTTATATATGAAAGTGGCACCACTGAAATCTGTGCTTCCAAATAATTAACTAGCTGGATACTTGGCGGTATTTGTAGTCAGCAGCATTTGTAGTCAGTCAGCCGCATCTGTAGCTCTGCAGCCTGTTGTCGTCAAAATGTTTAAAGCTTTACAAATCTGAAAGTTCTTTATTAGCTGTGCGACATGTTATTAACATTTGGCTGCAGGTTATATATTGGCTTCATCAATTCCTCTACGAAATTATTGCGTTGAAGATACTCGTCTTACGTGGAGGGCATAGCAAAATTTTCCACTTCATTTCTTAACTTTTTTCATGCTTTTATGAATTTATTCACATCATGATTGTATGTATGTACATATCAAAATAAATGTATTCACAATATTGTGTTGCTGTTACTTGTATCATTAATTTACGCAGTTCCCTAACGAGCGCAACGTGTCAATAAAATGTAGTGTATCAGCCGGGGGTGTTTCATGGTTTTTGAGTTTTATGCAACTTCTGGAAATTTAAATTAGAATAATTCTCATTATTTAGTTGAAAATAAATCCTTTCAAGACGCATATGCTTTATTTATATACTTGTTTAAAATAGAACTGTATTTCAATTTCACGTCACTGCGAGCTCAACACTAATCCATTCCACTACGCCAATCATTAGCTATCATCTTACCTATACTATTTTTTTTTTTGTCAATAAAGTTTTCAATTTACCATAAAATTCCTAATTAAGAAATAATTTGTGAATTCAAGTGCTCAACTGAAGCCGAAATAATGACATTCAGCTGAAGTCTATAACTTTCATACAAACATATAGTAGATATTAATAGTTATAATTTATTACATCATTTAATAAAACGTCACTTGGCATACGCTTTCTGCTAAAATATAATTTATAACACATACATTTTTATCCATAAAAGTACGTTTTGCTAGCACAACATGTCTGTTGCCTGCTTCGAAAGTATTTATGCAATGAAACTTATCAAGATTTATAATGAAAATGCCAGGTACTTATTTACGACCTGCTACAACAACTTGCAATATATATTTGGCCTACTTTCATGTTCTTATAGTGTGAATTTATTTGCCACAAAATAAAAGCACGATATATTTTGTACATTACATTTACTCAAGGTAACATAAGCCAACTTTAAGAATACATATATTGTATGTAGTATGTATCTGTGTGTGTGTGTGTGTAGTTCATATATCTGTTTTAAATGTTGGCAGTAGTTAGTTGATGTGGAAAAATGGCTGATAAGTGCAGTTTGAGCAGATGCATAAACTTTTAATAAACAGACAAATATAAAAATTGTTCGTTGTGCAATAAATAGTTTTAAAAAGTTTTTTAATTTCCAAATGTTTGATTGCTGCTTCATAATATCTGTGGGCTAAAAATAAAAATAGATTTTTAAACTTGGAAATTCACATATTTAAATATAACCTACTGATGGCAAATCTAAATCCTCACAAAACGCCAGAATTTTTATCATATGCTTCCTATTCTGCTTAGGAGAGATCTTAAAAATTGTAAATTACACCTTAGAACTATATATTTTAATGTATTACGCCTTTTGAAGTAGAATAATTTTATATTTTCATGATGCTGTATTTTGAACTACTTGCAAAAATACACCAGAGCTCCGAAATCGAGCGAGTTTCACTCTCTACTCCTGCGAGTGAAAAAAAATATAGAGTCTACTCTATTTTTCTTTGCCACTGGAATAAGAGCGCATATGCTTTGCTCGATTTCGAGTGCGAGTAAAATACGCTCGAAATCGAGCAGATTATACTCTTGCCGAGTACTCTTTCAGTCATTCTCTTACAGTGGAAAAATAGAAACTGTTTTTTTTTTGCCGATTTGTGTGTGTGTGTAGTAGCAAGTATAGTATTCTTTATTTCTTTATTGTTCATTATAATATAGAAAATATAAGTAAACTTTTAAAAATATAATAAAACTTTTTTTATAAAACCAACTAATTGCTCCGCACACGCGCACTGTATGGAAAGACTGAAAGAGTACACAAAATCCACACGCACACACAAGTCAGCAAAGACAAAACATTTTCTATTTTTCCACTCGATTTTACTA
Source organism: Linnaemya tessellans (assembly GCA_951800035.1). Taxonomy (NCBI): domain Eukaryota; kingdom Metazoa; phylum Arthropoda; class Insecta; order Diptera; family Tachinidae; genus Linnaemya; species Linnaemya tessellans. Next base: position 151,729,296 of record OX637532.1, on the reverse strand, counting down.
TTAAGAGTAAACTCTCACTCTATTTCGAAGATTTTTATTCCCACTCTTACTTTTTAAAAAGGAGTACTCGCGAGTACTCCCACCTAAAACAAACGAGTGGAGAGTAAACTTTTTGTAACACTCGTAATCTTCGCGAGTATTTTTCACTCGCGAGTAAAATCGAGTAAATCTGAGCTCTGAAATACACAAAACAAAAGGATCGTGTATGAAAAATAATTTGCATGATCTGAACTCAATAACCGAACTTCTTTGTGCCACGATAACTTTTGTTGTTCCCCTTTTTAGATTAAAGCTTTGCATTACCAGCAGCACTGGTGAGAAATTATCTTCTAGATAAATTTCTGTATTTTCATAATGCTTCTAAATAGTTTACCTAAATAATTTTAATAGTAAGTATATAAGGAGGATGGAGGATGGACTGAAGTAAATAACACGAGACTATGAAGCGTAGGGTTCTGAGTTCGATTCCGTGCTCAGTTATGAATATTGTGTCGAATTCTTTTGATCAGCATTATTGCATAATTATATTAGTTGTTGTCAGCCTGTATCACTGATGAAGGCATAGCACTGGTCACTGAACATAATTGGCAGTAATTGACACGATCATGTGCTAAAAAGCAGTGTAACAGGAGCATCCTCCTTCGTGGGCCCTGTAGCAAAATATTGCCTAACAAATTAAATGGTTCAAATAGCTACAAAAAATTCTCTACTTCTCATCTTTCTTCATCTGTCCCTTCCATACTATCGTCTCCTTTCTAGTTCCGGCGCAATGCATTGTATATGTAGGGGTCATCCTCTAAGTGCTGGTCCGAGTTAAAAAAAAATCTAATATACTCCTCTATACGGGCATAGGATATAAGAGACCCACAAATGCCTACGACCAAGCAGCTCCTAACACATGAAAGCAATCGCTATTACTCCTGATTGGATTCATCACGGCTCACTGTGCAATGGGGCATATGCATATCAGATTGTCTATGTTTTTTTTTTTTTATCTTGGACCAGCACTCAGGGGATGACCCCTATATATGCACTGCATTGCGCCGGAACTGAAATAGAGGGGATAGTATTGAGGGGACAGACTGGGAAAGATGAGAAGATAGACAGTTTTTTTGTAGCTATTTCAACCTTTTTTAATTCGTCGGCTAATTTTTGCTACAGGACCGACGAAGGTGGGTGCTGTTACTCTGCTTTTAGTACACGATAGTGTCAGTCGCTGCCAATTGTGTTCACTGACCAGTGACTATGCCTTCATCATTGAAACAGGCTGGCAACAACTAACACAACCACGCACTAATGCTGATCAGAAGAATTCAACACAATGTTTCATGACTCAGCCCGGGCTCGAACTCACGACCCTCCGCTTCATAGTCTCGTGTTCTACTACTTCAGCCAACAGCACCCTGCAATGGCTGTTTCTGTAGCTGCGGCCCTCTGTCCTGCCCTACAAGAGCATAGGCTGTTGTTTTCGGAGGGTCTGGACTGTATCAGCGATATACCACTGGCTGCCATAGTGGGATTGGTAAAAAGTTCTGGATGATTCTCAGGAACTTGAATATCAATCCTTCATGTGTAGGGCTTACTCCTCTGGGCATCACAATTGACCTTAAGGGACCTGTTTCGTTTTCGCCACTTTGCCTGTAATACTTTTAATATAACCTTAACCAAACCTACCCAGCATTAGTCACAATCTTACTCCATGTGAAAAACGGATTGAAGGTAAATTTTTCTGCGGATTAAAGGTAAATTTTTCTGAGATGGACAGTTTTCGCTGTACTTATGCCTGATGTGCATGAAGCGGCATACTTGCTGACATGGCCAAAAATTACAATATTTCAATGGGAACAATATGTATCTTTGGGATTACAAGAGGGTTAGCTAGAAAACACAGTTGTTAGGTCGCTTAGCAAGAATTTGCCCTTTTCCGAGAAAATCAATTGCTTTATGCAATCAAATTGTTCCTTAGCATAGTATTTACTTCACAGTTATTACGGTTATCTTAACGGATTGGGAACTTGCGCTAGATTGAAGAAAAAATTTCAGTTTATAGGGATATGTTAACGAGGCCCACTGTTTGCATATAAAGTCTAGTTGCTTGCTTTTTTTTAAATTTGTTCAAAAAATTCCGGAGATTTATTGCAGAGAAGTTGCGAGATGTCAAGTTTACAATCCTTTTTTTATTCCTTAAAGCTCAACTAGCAGTTGCTAAGAAATTAAATGAGGGTGGAAAGCTTTAAAACGGATGCTGAATAGCAACTATAGTCCTACTTATAAAAATTTTCTATAATTTTAAATCTACCGTTTCTTAATCCTTCAATTGCTGAATAAATTTCAAAGGAAAGAAGTATTTTTGTCTAAGGATTATTTTTTGTTTTTTTTTTTATTTCTATACTTTTCGAACAGTTTTACTTTCCTAATTTAAGTTTCTTTTTTATTTTGTTTTACAAATTTTCAAAGTTCTCTCCAACCCTTTCATATATTTCTCACCCCACAGCATTTTTTGTGAAAAGGAAATTGAAAATTGCAGTCAATAAAAACTGTTTCACTTACTAACACTTTCATGCACTCACTCATTCATTCATTCATTCATTGTCGTCTCTGCTATTTGATTAAGAATCGTTGTGAAAACAACAACAACAACAAAGTTTATTTTCAGAATTACTTAAGGGAACAGTGACGATATAAATGAGGACTTTGTAAAGTCAAATAAAGTTTTTCGGTTTCATTTCACAAGCAAATGATTGGGAATTTAAAAATGTTTGCTTTGTGCTAAATTAATTTCGTTATATGAGATGGCAAATAAAAAAAAACAAAACGTATTATCTAAAATTTCAAAAATAAGTTTTTTATTGCTTACAATCCTCTATATCATATGTGTACTAAATATTAGACTTCTACTAGTAAAAATACCAAAATTATAAAAAAAACTTCAGCGCACTCGTATCACGAGATGAATGACTTTCTTCAAGAGCCTACATCGATCATGCTGAAACAAGATAAAGTATGTTTTGATTTTTATTGTTTTTGTTTTAACTAACGCTGCATATTATTTCCTGGCATTTAAATGCAACATGTTTGAATTTAAAAATTATTTAATGCCATGCATGATTTTAGCACGTTTTTTTTAAATCTTACTGAAACAACTTTTTTCGTCTATTAAATTTTATGGTTTATCATAAGTAAATAAACTGCAGATACAATATAATTCATTTTCCATTTTTCTACTTTCATTGTTTGAAAACATATTAAAAAATTATAAAAGTTAAAGTTGTTTCACAATTTGCAATTTACTTTTTTTTTGTGTATAAGTGCTTTAATATTCATAGAAGATAATGGCTAAAAAATGATGATTATTATTTTTTGTTATTCATGGGAAATGGAAATGCAAGTTCGGATCAGAAAGACAATAAGCAAAAGTTTCATGCATAAAAATTCATAAACTATGTGTTTACTTTCGTATAGCACTTCACTTTTTGCCTCTTGTCTTGCTTTTCTTTTTTACAGCAAATAAAAAACTTTCCTTTAAACTTTTCAGTTTTTTTGTTTGTGTACAGAGTTAGTTAAGTTTACTCTTTGTTTTCCGATTGCATGGAAGTTATGGAGAAACAAAATATGCAGCAGATGCTAGGAAAATCAATTATTGGTTGCATGATGTATCATGACGGCAGGAAATTGTTTTTCAATAGTGAAAGCAGTTGCTTGACTGTGTAAAAAAGGAAAACATTCAAAATATTTAACATAATCAACTTCTTTGTTTATTAAGTTTGTAGTTTTATGGAATATTTTAATCAAAAGTAATTTTTATTGATTTGACTAAAAAAATTTACTTGATCTTCTACTCACTGTTTCATTGACACTGGAGTGCGATTTATAAAATTGATTTAATTATTAATTATTTATTATTATTCATGATACAGAAATTAATGTGAGATTTATATATAATATTTAATACAGGGTGTGTGGTGGCAAATTTATATTTTTAAATACGATTATTTCAAAAAGTAATAAACGGTGCGGAGGGAGGCTGGCGCCGTAGGAATTATCAATTATGCGGACTTGCCAGTCGATGTGGAAATGGTCGGAAATGGTCGAGTGAACATTGCGCGTTCGCTGTGGAGACACTTTTTAAGAGTAATGATTCTTACGTAATTGCTTGTCGACAATTTTGCTCAAATTTCGGAATTCGGTGAATAAGTGATGAACCGAGTGTAAATTTAATTCATTCCTGGGTGCAGAGATTCCGCACAACTGCTTCGGCTATAAATGTCTCTCGGCCAGGGCCCAGTCGATCTTCAAGGACTCCCGAAAACATTGAACTGGTTGAAAGCAGTTTACGTGAAAATCCGCGACTTTCAATATGGAAAAGAGCAGCTTCACTGGAACTTCCAAGAGCGATTATTCAGGAAATTTTAATAAAGGATGTGAAGTTCCATCCTTTTAAAATTCAAATCATTCAAGAACTGAAAGAAAGTGACTTTAATGTATCAATTTCTATTTTAATAGTGAACCTTTATTTATGTAAATTGTATTACAGGATCTTAACTTTCCCAACAGGCTATAGGTTCAAATCTGCGAAACTGCAAATTATTTTTGATTTATTTTTATTTTTATTTTAATAAATGAACGTGATTACATTCTATTTATTATTTTTGAGAGTGGAATATTAAGAATATTTTTCATAGTCATTAAACCAGCAGAACGGATCAGTGCTGATTTCGATGCCGCTACGCCATCTCATCAGCGTTCTTTGTTCAATTTTTCCACTGTTTCAAGTGGTGCTAGTTAGTAGGAATATCAACTATTTAACCAATGTTTTTAACGAAAATTGAATATGAGAAGTTCCCACATTCATATTTTCAAGTTATTACCTTTTTGGTTAGTACGAAATTCCCCAACCCTGACGAAAGTGACTTTAATTTATGCAAAAATTTTTGTGAAACGATGTTGGAGCATTTTCGCACTATAAACTCCTTTTCACTTAAACGGCCACGTCAACAAGCACAACTGCCGTTATGGTCTCCAAGAATCCGCAACCCTCGATTGAAACAGTAAAAACGCTTGCATTGTCCCAGGGTAACTGTTTGGTCTGCGCTATCCACTCATGAGGTAATTGAACCATTTTTTTCGAACATTTTCGAGGACAGGCGACGAATGTCAACGGTGAAAATTATCGACGCATGATTACGGAATTATTTTTGCCAAACCTGCGAGCTCATCCACAGCAGTCTTCACACACGTGCTTTCAAAAGGATGGGGGCGACTGCATACACAGCCAGATCTTCGATGAATTTGCTTCGGGAAAATTTTCCCCAAAAACTGGTTAGTTGCTTTGGGGACATCCCATGGCCACCGAGGTAGCCCGATATAACTCCCATGAATTTTTTTTAAGAGGATTGTAGAAAAATAAAGTCCGCATTTTCATTTTATCGCTTAATACAATTTTGCGTCAATTATTACGTTTTTTATTTAAGTTTGAAAATATAGATCCGCCACCAGACTATCGATGCAACGTAGTGTGAAAGTTATGCTCATCATGGACAAAAGTGGGAAGTATATTAGGGTATATCCCACATCAAGAACTTTAAAATATTGTACTCGTATAGTTAAAACCATCGTATTTATTAAATTATGAATGCGAAGTAAAAAAATAGTGGGGAACAAATGCAGACCTATCAAATACTCTATAAAAAATTAAACCCTCTACCAGACCATCCACTTGTATGGACTGATCCTCTCATTTTGTAATACCCTAGACCAGTGATGTGCACTACCACATAAACACAGTTGCGCTTGTGTGTGGCGCAGAGAAAAACCTCTGCTTACTTTTAACAGAGGTGGAAATGTTTCTGGGATTACTTTCTGTTTATCAAAAAAATTGAAGACAGAAATCTACAAATTGTATTCAATGTTTGGCACCACATATAATTGTGAAACAGCATTTTCTACCATGAAAATAGTTCTAAGCAAAGTACGCAAGAATAAAAGAGTACCCAGGTCTTATAGATCTGGATAAGCTAATACATATTTATTTGAAATAGACATTTATTATAAACGAGTTTACAAAATAAATACACTTTTCATCAGTCAGATGCTAATATATAAAAATATTGTGTTATATACAACAAATACAATTATAAATGCAAAACATACGAATAGTAGCAACAAGCCCTTCAACTCAAGATATAGATAAAATTTAAAAGTACTTGTTATCCATCCCTGCTGTATGCTAAAGAGAAGCCAAAACCTAAGGAGAGCGAGAGAAACAACATTTTTTTCTTTCGTATACATATTTGTTTGCTGCGCAAGCAGAATTTGTTTTTTTCTTGCTTTCCTATAACCCCTATAAGCCCTAGACCAAAAGCCTTCGGAACAATTGTCTGCCGTAACATCAAACTATGCAGTGTCCCTTAATAAGGAAGATGGTTTGTTCAGCTATATATTTGCCTAGTAGAAGATTGTAGCCGAGTGCCGACCACTTTACACTAAACAGCGCAGATCACTGACATAGAAAGAAGGTGGAATATTGAGCACACATTTTGATCGATTAGAAGTGCTCATGCTTCTGATTAAATTTAAAACAATTATTAATATATCTTCATGTGCATTATATAGAAATCGCAACAGATGTATTTTTGAAATAACTGGCTTTACAACATCAGCTATAGTTCTTAGTATTGCATATTGTGTAAGTATAGTTCATTGAAATTGTATATGCTTTGTTGTTGTAGCTTTATCTAAGCTACAAGATGCAAAAGAACTGCGATAGCAAATCGTGAGTTCAGCCATTGCAATAACTTTAAAAGCTTTTAATTAGTTGCAGTCTTGTTACTCTACAGTTTTGTAATCACCTCCTGGCGCATCTTCCGTTTTTATTTCAAACTCACTGCCTTTGCAGCGATTCTTGTGAAAACTTTAAATACGCCGCTATTCGTTCTCTTTATATGTAATACAATATTATGAGTAAGTAGCATGAACTTGGAAAAATTAATCCATTTGTTTAACTACTGCTTCTTAAAAAAATAAATAAAGTTTCTCTAACTAACACTTTTCTAATGTAAATTTGTCTGATTTTTTTTTTCATTCAAAAGGTCATCTCTATTTATAGGTTTTAAATAATAATACTATTCTTATTAAAAATGCAGCTCATTCAAAAGCCTTGAAATAATGTTTAAATAAAATTAAAAACATTTTATTGATTTTTGCTTCCATACGAAATGGTCATTCCTATAACATCCTGCATAAAGTGCAACTTTCTGTGTGCGCAGCTCTTTACTATGATTTAATGATTTTGCTTTACTATTTTCTTAAACTTGGCAAGTTTATTTTGCAAATGAAAATTTATTCATTGTAAATAATACCGGATCATTAAACTTTAATATTCATCAAAGTTTTGCATTCATAGTTTTTCCATCTTCCTGCCTTTTCTATTGCAGGCTTTCTGCACGTACGCACGTTGCTTATACGTACGCCATCCCCAGCACGTAGGGAAACTTGAAACATTTAAACTTAAACAATAAAAATATGGGAAAATGTATAAACCATCGATAGTAACTTTTATATGTTTTCTATAGTTTTCTTAATGGCCAACAGCAAACTCTGATATTTAATTTAAGTGCAGAAATTCATGTTTCCCATAAATTTTTCTACGAGCAGCGACTATTAAAATGTTGTTGTTGTGAAGTTATTATGATTCTTAAAACAATTTGTAAGGCTATATAAAACATGGTGGTTGGAAACTATAAATTGAAGTGCATTAACAAATTGAAAGTGGAAAAAGTCGGCCAGCGGCGTACTGTATGCAGTTCCGGCGATCGTTATGACAACATTGGCCAAGGAAATATATCATTTTAAAGAGCTTAATATTTCTAAATAAACTTTATATTACATTTTAACTTAACTGTGCTATTTGTCACAAGTTAGGAATTTATAAAAGTTTCCATTTTAGTTATTCTTAGACATATTTTACTAGGGCTCATGTAGATCTCCGGGCAATCATTTACCTCGTTTTCTTAGAAGAACTACTTTTATTTTTTTAATTATTATTGTGGCAATAATAGCATAATTAAATAAAAAATTGGTTGCAATCAACATTACCCAGCATTGAATTTTATTGAATATTTTATTATTCTATAATACTTTGGGAAATCATTTTTCATAACTTTAAATGCCAATGTTTTTTTGCTGATCACATTGTGAAAGTGGTGTTCTAATACAAGTTTTAGTTCCTAATTTAAATGGCACTAAAATGTTTAGGATAAAGTATTCAGGTAATAAATTTTATTATACAACTTTACGAAATACATTGTGGTAGTGTATGTTGTTGTGTATGTGTATTTGTACCCAAGCAGTAAATTAAACAAAATATGCCGCCACACGTTCAAATTTTTCTTTTAAGTTTTTGTTCCCACATTCTGCTTCCCAAAATCCATTTCAATTGACAACTGCGACATGGGAAAAAAAGTAATTTTTATTTTGTAGCACCCAAAAGCTAGAGCAGCATAGCATTTAAAACAAGATAATCAACTGATTTCTTGAGCAATAACATAAAAGGCCAATCGAAAAGCAAATTCGTTTCCACCTGAAAAAATATGAGTGTATTAGTAAATATGTGTGAGTGTATTTGTGTGTTTTGAAAGGCAGTCAAGATGATTCTTTACCCAAAGTTTAATATTAAATTCCCCAAAAAAATTTATTTTGCAATAAAAAAAAAATTAAATGTATTCGTGAGCAGAATTTTTTTTGTATTAAAAATCTTATAAAAACTAAAGTTTTCAATGCCGGTCATAACTGTTGTGTACTTACCATTGGATTTGAACCCATTTTAACGTTTTTAGCCATGTCCATCATGTCGAGCGCCAGCCGTGCAATACATTTTGCATGATTTTCACAGTGATCGGGTAAACCGGATACTGCCATGTACTTGTCACCAACAGTTTCCACCTGAAAATTTCATTTTCAATTGTTATTAGAAATTATGACATTCGATTTGTAAAATAAATTACGTATACTTAATAAAATATTAAGTATACGCCATGGCGAATGTTGTGTAGCATTACAATTCATAACACCCATAAAACATAAACTTTTCATTTTAGTATTTAAAATGCTGCATTTTCAAAGCTGAAATCCTTACTAATAAAATAAATATGAGTAATTCTGTCTGTCTGTTACCTCTTCACGCTTAAACCGCTGAGCCAATTTAAATGCAATTTGGCATGGAGATATTTTGAGATGCGAGGAATAACATAGGGGAAATGATCCTATTAGGTGGTCAAGGGTGATACAAATGATTTAACAACATATTTGATTTTGGCAACGATTTTATGAGCGGTGAAGGGTGGCCTAAAACTTCTAGGGATATATGAAATGGTGAAACGGATAAGCATGAAAAAGTTAAGCTCTGATACAGTTAAAAATACAACACATCATTGATATCATCCAAACATTGGCTGAAGTTTCACATATTCTTTGCAGACAAATTCGCGGGTACAATTTAATAAAATAAAAAATCCTACTTTGCACTTTTATGATGACTTGCACTTTTTATGATGACTTGCACTTTTTATGATGACTTGCACTTTTTATGATGACTTCCACTTTTTATAATGACTTGCACTTTTTATGATGACTTGCACTTTTTATGATGACTTGCACTTTTTATGATGACTTGCACTTTTTATGATGACTTGCTTTTTTTATGATGACATGCACTTTTTATGATGACTTGCACTTTTTTATGATGACTTGCACTTTTTATAATGACTTGCACTTCTTTGATGACTTCCACTTTTTATAATGACTTGCACTTTTTATGATGACTTGCACTTTTTATGATGACTTGCACTTTTTATGATGACTTGCACTTTTATGATGACTTGCACTTTTTATGATGACTTGGTTTTTTTATGATGACTTGCACTTTTTATGATGACTTGCACTTTTACCTTACTAATATAATATATATGAAAGTAACTCCGGCTCTCTGTTACCGTTTCATATTCATACCACTGAACCAATTTAGATGAAATTTGGCATAGAAATATTTTAAGATCCGAGAAATAAATGCGCAGAAGCTTCCGAAAAATCTTAAATCGCATGCATTTAAGCAAAAAAATTTTTTGGCCAATTTCTTTGGAAAATATCAATTTTTTGCTTGAAACACAATTTTACCCAATTTTTGTCAAAATCCGTTTATTTCTAACATATAAGTATTGAAAGGAGTTTCAAATGCGCAGAAGCTTCCGAAAAATCATAAATCACATGCATTTAAGGAAAAAAAATTTTTGGCCAATTTTTTTTGGAAAGGGGTACGTACCTCTTTCCAAAAAATCAATTTTTTGCTTGAAACACAATTTTACCCAATTTTTGTCAAAAGGCGTTTATTTCTAATATATAAGTATTGAAAGGAGTTTCAAATGCGCAGAAGCTTCCGAAAAATCATAAACCACATGAATTTAAGCAAAAAAATTTTTTGACCAATTTTTTTGGAAAGGGGTACCTCTTTGGGTGATTTTTGTTTTTGGAAATGATCCTATTGTGTGGTCAAGGGTGGTCGAAAGTTTGTACAGACATATGAAATTATTAAACTGATAACTCAGAATGCTTTAAACTTTCATACAGTAAAAATTATTGACATAACATGCACGTGGGCTGAAGTTTCACATATTCTTCGCGGACAATGTCGCGGGTGAAAGCTAGTATTATAATAAAAATTTTTATTTTATATTTCACAAAAACATATATCGTGCTTTTAACATTCTTAGTTGACGTATTTTTAGATAACATTTGAAATATTTTGTATGAATTAATGTATAACACTGTAATTTTTATATCGAAGCATTTTTAAAACTAATGTTTACGCTTTTATTTCAAAAGTGATTTTAAATTCAATTTAAAAGAATACAAATTATTTTTCTATAAATTTTCTGACGATTTGTGATTGTCTGGGCAAGAAGAGCCAACAAGAAATAAATGTTCAGCTCTAAAAGAAAAAAAGTATATGTAAACAACAACTGAAATTCAACCTTTTTTCCACTTTATTCCAACTGCACTTTAAAAATAGTGTAAACAAAAATAAAAAAATATTCTGTATAGACAAAAATATTCACACAAAAAGATATTAACAGCTTGAATGCATTTAAATAATAAAGTTTCAGTATTTTTATTTACATTAAAATGAATGACAGAAAAAGCAAATAATTTCATAAAACAAAATGATTTTTTAATTTTCAACAGCTTAATATTTGTATACGAGTGATAATTTTATTTACCTTGTAAATATTTGGATTGCGTTTGGAGTCTGTTAAAGCATCAAATACGGTATAAAGTTCATTTAGCATTTTAACAATTTTCATGGCACCTTCCGGATCCGTGTTCTCAGCACAATACTGGCCGAAACCAACGATGCCAGAAAACATAAGCGTAACCGAATCATATCTGTTGAATAGCAAATGTAAATAAAATTTTCAATTTTTTTTATCTAACTTTATCAATATTATTTGTTGCAATAAAACTTTTAACGAATTCATATTTGTCTATTCAATAAACAAGCAAATATTTAAATTACCTTTTTGGTGCAACTGGTCTTTGGTGGCGCAGTTCATTGGCAACAGATTTTGGTAGTACGGAATATAAAAGTCTATTTATCAAATGAAATTGAGAGGTGTTAATAGTTAAATATCGAAGAGCATTTAAAATAAAATATAAATGAATAAGAAATGAAGAGCAGCTTTTCTTACCTGTCAGTTTTTTGTTTTTCACTTTCCAAGTCTCTATATGTTTGTTGCAATTTGTCCGTGAGCATTTCTAAATTTTTCGTTAATTTATATTCCGCTTCAAATTTTTCAGATAATAACACCAAATCTCTGGTCGCATCATGCAGCGGAACATCGGATATATATAAGCCTTTTCTGAAATTGCAAAGGAAATATAAATAAGTGTTGGATTTTCAAACCTCAAGATTCAATTGTTTGAAGAAATACTGCTGTAACACTAGTGCCGACAAACTGCTATACTCAATGGTGGCAAGAGAAAATGTTAAGCTTCTGCAGTTTTATGTAGTAAGAATTTGAACGAACATTTTATATTGCTATATTAAATTGAATTAAGATTCTATAGGCTAATTGTTCGAAATTTTAATTTAAATCTCAGAAAGACACGATAAATATTCCAAGGCACAAAGACAAGCCAATATCAGTTTTTAGTTATTCAACAGAACAGCTGTTTTCGAAAGACGCAACCCTTTCATCATCAGTGCTCATGTGTATTGTGTTTGTCACCACTTATTAGGTGGCTTAGTTGAATGTGATAACAGTTCCTATTTGCACAAATTTTATTGTGAAAAAGAATACGAGAAATGTATCAACCTGATGTTAACATGTTATTGTTATAATACCCGTGTTACCGTTTGATTATTTTTCTTCATGTCCCATTTTTCTGAATTTTTTGTTCCATCATAGTTTTAACCTAAATGTGCTGTGTGAAAGTTAAAATATCTCCACATGTCTGATGAGGTGAGTAACTCACTAATTATTTTGCTTAATTTTTATTGCTCTAAACAGTATTTCCTCTATAAAATTGATAAATTTTTCGGATTTTTTTCCATAGATGTTTGTTAATATTTTTAAGCCTATTATGCTGCTCATATTTCATCGTCTGTCCCCTCAATACTATCCCTTCCTTTTTACTTCCGGCGCAATGCATATGTAGGGCTCATCCCCTGAGTGCTGGTCGGAGTTAAAAAAAAATTAATCAGCAATTAATACGACCGATCATCGCTAGATAGCGGTGTAGATATTATTGCCAGTTCATTAAGGATTTTTTTGCCTTGAGCCAAACCAATACATACACATGATTACGCTGAGGGGTCAACTTATATGTAGTGTGTTATTCACTCGTCCTTAACAATTGCAAGGATCTCACAGTGCCATAAGCTACATTCATTCAGTAATCTATAATACAGACATTAGCAGCCATGACGTTTTTCATATTTTAACCGTAACTAAATATAGCACAGCCCTCGTATAATCTAACAGATTAAACCCAAATATCCCCTAGATGTATGTACAAGTAGGTAAGTTTTTTCCAAAGTGTGAATACAATACAAATGTTGGAAAACATATGAATTGAAATTCTATTGTTTTTTCTATTTATTTATTTATTTATTTTGATTAATATTACCAAACACAAATTACTAATAATAAGCTACAGTAATACAAATGCTATAATAATACCAGGACGCTATGGGTTGCTGGAGTTATTACTTTTTGCGAGTGTGTCTTTATGCACCATGACATTATTATTGTTCTATTTCATTTCTTTTCTTTTCTTTTTATTTATATTTTTCCTATTATTCTAAATCATCTAGCATATAAAGTTATTTGTATTTCTGGTCATTTATCATTATTTTTGTATTAAAGTTTCATGCACAGTGCTCCCAGTTGGTAATAAAAAGATTTTGTTTTTGCTTGCAACAAAAATAAAAATATAAAATAACAACAATAATCTATGGTATAGCAGAAGCAGTTGAAACAAGTTGTACATGACGATGCTGATAATTCATATTAATTTAAAGTTTTTTCCTTCTTGTTCTAGATTATATATTAAATTTATTAATATAATGCTGTCCAATTTTTTTTTGGGGGTAAAAAATTCAAAAAGCTCGACTCATTGTCGATATATGCTGTCCATTTCAGTTTGCTAGAGTAAATAAATATCGAAAAATTTTGTGACAGATTTACTCAAGATCAAGTTCCATATCAGTTTTGTCAAAAATTAATGGCAGGATATGTGCTACGCAATAGCAAAGAACCAGCAATTTGTGGTTAATGGAAAAAAGACAAAAAAACAATTTAAGGAAAGTGTGTTATAAATGTGCATGAAGTTATTTCTATGATTTTTTCAATAATTTCCTAAAATTGCATCTTCCTAAGGTATTAAATAGTGCGAAATGGCATATTTAAAATTCGTTTCCATTTTAAATATGTTGTGCTAAATTTTGTATGTTTTCTCGGCTGCAAATACTTTTTCCTTATTCTCTCCAACTGTTTAAAAGTTCTTTTGATTTGAACAAGTCTTAACAACGTTACACTTCTGCTAGGATTAGCAATATTTGTTTGTCAGTTATTTTTAGATTTAGTGGATATATCGGCAGTCACAGTGATGCACAATCTGTTATATATATTTCTTTATTAAATTCTATAATTTTTGATAATTTTATATGAATTTAATTAAATATGAATTTTTGTCCAGTACCACAATTATGGAAAATACCGAAATGAAAGTAAAAATGTTTTTAACTTTGTTTATAATATTATGACATATTTCTTATATAGGAGCGACCATGGTGAAAGAAATATGAGGTGGTAACGCTACGGCAGATGACAGTTTTTTGCTCGACCATTACTTGTCTACATTGATGCCAAGTTGTTGTGTACAATGAGTCCCCGCTGTGTTTGTATATGTGAGCGTTACATGTTTGACGTGGATTATGACTTTACACAAACAAAAATTCCCTTGGTTGTTGTAATATTGTATTTGTTGCCATAGTACTGCCACCTTATATTTGTTTCACCATGGGAGCGATACATTATGACATGAGAGAGAAACAAGTTTTTGGAAATATTTTAATGTATAAGATTATTATGATAAAATGACAGAACAAACCACTTTATATGTCCACCGCATACGATTTGTTGCTTCAAAATGTGTCATGTGTATGGAAAATTATACCGAAAAGCGAAAGGCAAAAACATATTAAAATATCTACCAAATGGCTTCTTGAAACAGATTACATTAAGTTACAACCCCAAATAATTTCAACAAATCGTTTTGCATATATAATACCAACAGTCAGTATGCCAACTATGGGGTTAAAATGCGCAAAATATTTTTTGTTATAATACTTACTTGGCCAAATCATCTAAATTCATAACGCTTGGATAACATTGAAACAATATGCGATCCGACTCGGCTATATACATCATTTGACCCTTAAACAAAACAGAAAATAAAAAAAAAATGTTTTATAAAAATATATGTCTGTAATAAGCATTTTCCTCAATTATTTACTTGTGAAATAAAATTCAAACTTGCGTGAATAATTTAAGTGTGACAAATAAAATTCCTAAAAGTTATCGTAAATTGTTAAGGAAAGCAAGCCGGCATCATTTTAATATTTAACCATATTTCCACATGTCGACTTAAGCTTCATTTTATTTTATTTTATTTTATTATTTCTTATGAATTGTAAGAAAATGTTTGTTGTTTCTCATACAAAAAAATTATTATTATTATTATTTCATTCAATTCGTTGCTGTAATGCTGGGAACACAACTGGGATGAACCACGAATTTTGCACTGCCAATATTCGTGAACAAAATTTGAAAAAATGATGTGTGGTGTCGTGGGACACCGTATAGGAACGAAGTTCCTTATTTTAAATTATGTATGAATTTTTATTAGTCGAACTTTCTTGTGTAAATTGTTAATTTTTTCAACGGGCTTAAGTTCGAATCTGCATGACTGCAAATGATTTTTTATTATTTTTATTAATAAATGTATTTCTTTAAATTCTATTTATTATTTTATGTTAAGATTGGAATATTAAGAACATTTTCAATAATCATCAAACTAGCAAAAGTGGAAAAATTGAACAAAGAACGCTGATGAGATGGCGTAGCGGCCTCGAAATCAGTACTGATCCGTTCTGCTGGTTTGATGATTATTGAAAATATTCTTAATATTCCAATCTTAATATAAAATAATAAATAGAATTTGAACAAATTCATTTATTAATAAAAATAATAAAAAATCATTTGCAGTCATGCAGATTCGAACTTAAGCCCGTTGAAAAAATTAACAATTTCCTTATGTTAAAAATATTAATTTTAAGTTCTATTCGAGGTATAAAGAAAATAATTATTTGTGTTGCCGACCAACGAAAATACAGAATCAATTTTGTTCCCAAACTAAATTGTCACAACACGGCTGCGTATGATTAATATTTCTTGTATGGAATCGCATTACTCATACGTCTTAAACATTGATTTAGGAACAAAAAATCTTACGTTACGGAGTTTTTTCCCGGTTAGGGTAGCCCTCCGCATCATCCCATCAGGAACTTCGTTCCAATAGAAATTGCGGGTATGAAAATACACACACACACTCACGCCGTTGGCAAAATTTGTGAAAAGCCGTGCACTACATGTTATTTGTATACTACAGCATAAATATGAAAAATAGTGAATTACAAAGATTTTTTAGCTGTTTTTTTGTGTGTTAATGTTTAATTTCTTTTGAACGATCACACACACACACACTATAACCAATTTTATAAATTGCACGTAGTTTTTTGTCGCAATTTTTTTTTCATACGATGTATCTACACAGTGGAGGTTTACCGTGGTGGCAATTCTTCGTGGTGGTTTCATCGTTCACCCCGTTTGTGTTCTCTGCCTAAGACACCATCAACTAGAAATTGAAATAAAAATTATATATATTTTTTCATTGCCTACTTAAGTAATAGAATAAAAATTATATGCTATGAAAAAAACCCATGATATTAAAAGTACGAGTATATGCATATTAAGTGAATATAAAAAGTTGTGTGGCCAAACATCTTGTTCAGTAGAACACACATTATTTGTCAGTGTGACCAGAGGGTCAAATTACTCTATTCGAAATCGAAAAAAATTTCTATTTAAATTTTATTGAAATTTCGAATGATATCGAATGTGGAAATTTGGCCTGCAACCGGTCTACTTGTAAGCCAAAACAGACGTGACATGGCGGTATATCATTCAGCTAAATTTAATATAATATGTAACGGCAAAAACTTACATATTATTATCGCAAGAAATCTGTTCAAATTATGACTCGCCACCAGAAATACCTCAAAAAGGTATAAGTGCGCCACGCATCACACATCGCCACATATTGCCGTAGTAAACAATTCAACTATTGCATTTTATTAAATAGTTGTAATCCGCATAAATTGCTTTTAATGTGTGACATGATCTTCTTCGGTTTGCTTGGCGCCTACTAGATGATACTGCAACGAACTCTTTCCCATATTGCCCTTGTGAATTTTACGGGTTTTTGAAATTTTAACAAAATGCAGAGAGTTAATATTCCAATAAGCAGATTTTTGTGACCAAAACAATTTAGATTTGTTAAGTCCAAGCTAATGTTTTTCAAATAAATTTACGGTTTTGTTTCACATTCTGTTGTAGAGGATACTTTAGTAACAAATAAATGGCTACAGCGAAATTCTCTGCCTATCAACTCATTTTTATTGTAAATTGTACTCAATTCCAAGAACTAGAGAAACGTATTGTGCTGTTTATAAAATAGATGTTTGACGAAAAAAAGTTTTAAGAGTTCTTTTGTACACAAACGATATGGCTACAATCAAACACATCAGTGAGGACAAGTTGATGATTTTAGTACATTTCAATAGAACGCATTCCTATTCTAAACCCTAAATCATCATTGATTCTATGATATTAATATTTTCTAACTATTGCTGTTAAAAATAATATTTTATAAACTCAACGCTACGATAATTTCAATTGGAATACCGAACCTTCAATAAAAACACACACACTTACATACATACATTTTGCTTCAACTTTTCTTAATGTTCAAGGCATCTAATGCCTTTGGACATATTTGTAAATAGACACACATACATACATACCTTAAGTCGAAGATAGCGTTCATGTTTGCCCATAGCACCTTGACGTGTCTGCAGTACGTATATCGTATTGATGTGGGCTAAAACATTCTCGAATGTCAACTGTAAATGAGGACGTATCGCTTCAAGTACTTCTAATAATGAGCAATTTTCATCGGCCACTCTACAAAAATTTAAAGAAATATGGATTTTATGTTAAAAAAAGAATAAAAGGAGAAGAAGAAGATTAATCATAACTAGACAGCCACATGGCCATTTAGTATCCTATTAAATGCGTTTGTGTGTGTACTTGAATGCAAGTGTATATAACATGTGCAGAGATACACTTTGGTTCTTGTATTTGTGGGTAAGCATGTAAATGTGTATATGAGGGTGTTCAATCTAATAACGTTTATTCGAATAATTGACAATTTGGAAGTCAATTAAAGAACGAGTTCAATGCTTAAATGCCTTATTGTGTATTGTATGTTTATTGTAACAAAACTTAGGCCATAGACATAATTGATAAAAACTATTTCATGTTTATAAACTGCTTATTTAATAATCGTTATAGAGAAAAACCCTAATTCTATTAAGGTGGAAAACTAAAATAGATTTATATCAAATAGAATTTATATTTTTTTTCATTTTCAAAAAAATGATTTTTGCAAAGAGGTACCTCTTTCCAAAGAAATTAGTAAAAACCATATACATATTTGTTTAAACGCAGGCGACTTAAGGTTTTTCGTAAGCTGCGCTGCTTTTAAAACTACTTTCAACACATAGAAATAAATAAATATCGGGTAAAATAGAGTTACAGACAAAAACTAAATTTTTGGCAAAAAAAATTGGCCAAAAATTTTTTAGGAAAGGGGTACCTCTTTGCAAAAAATCAATTTTTTGGTTGAAACATAATTTTACCCAATTTTGCCCAAAAGGCGTTTATTTCTAATAACTAAGTATTGAAAGGAGTTTCAAATGCGCATAAGCTTCCGAAAAAGCTTAAGTCGCAAGCATTTAAGCAAAAAAAATTTTTGGCCAATTTTTTAGGAAAGAGGTACCTCTTTGCAAAAAATCAATTTTTGGTTGAAACACAATTTTACCCAATTTTGCCCAAAAGGCGTTTATTTCTAATAACTAAGTATTGAAAGGAGTTTCAAATGCGCATAGGCTTCCGAAAAAGCTTATGTCGCAAGCATTTAAGCACAAAAATTTTTTGGCCAATTTTTTAGGAAAGGGGTACCTCTTTGCAAAAAATCAATTTTTTGGGTTGAAACACAATTTTACCCAATTTTGCCCAAAAAGCGTTTATTTCTAATAACTAAGTATTGAAAGGAGTTTCAAATGCGCATAGGCTTCCGAAAAAGCTTATGTCGCAAGCATTTAAGCACAAAAATTTTTTGGCCAATTTTTTAGGAAAGGGGTACCTCTTTGCAAAAAATCAATTTTTTGGGTTGAAACACAATTTTACCCAATTTTGCCCAAAAAGCGTTTATTTCTAATAACTAAGTATTGAAAGGAGTTTCAAATGCGCGTAAGCTTCCGAAAAAGCTTTAGTCGCAAGCATTTAAGCAAAAAAAATTTTTGGCCAATTTTTTAGGAAAGAGGTACCTCTTTGCAAAAAATCAATTTTTTGGTTGAAACACAATTTTACCCAATTTTGCCCAAAAGGCGTTTATTTCTAATAACTAACTATTGAAAGGAGTTTCAAATGCGCATAAGCTTCCGAAAAAGCTTAAGTCGCAAGCATTTAAGCAAAAAAAATTTTTGGCCAATTTTTTAGGAAAGAGGTACCTCTTTGCAAAAAATCAATTTTTTGGTTGAAACACAATTTTACCCAATTTTGCCCAAAAGGCGTTTATTTCTAATAACTAAGTATTGAAAGGAGTTTCAAATGCGCATAAGCTTCCGAAAAAGCTTAAGACGCAAGCATTTAGGCAAAAAAAATTTTTGGCCAATTTTTTAGGAAAGAGGTACCTCTTTGCAAAAAATCAATTTTTTGGTTGAAACACAATTTTACCCAATTTTGCCCAAAAGGCGTTTATTTCTAATAACTAAGTATTGAAAGGAGTTTCAAATGCGCATAAGTTTCCGAAAAAGCTTAAGTCGCAAGCATTTAAGCAAAAAAAATTTTTGGCCAATTTTTTAGGAAAGAGGTACCTCTTTGAAAAAAATCAATTTTTTGGTTAAAACACAATTTTACCCAATTTTGCCCAAAAGGCGTTTATTTCTAATAACTAAGTATTGAAAGGAGTTTCAAATGCGCATAAGCTTCCGAAAAAGCTTAAGACGCAAGCATTTAAGCAAAAAAAATTTTTGGCCAATTTTTTAGGAAAGAGGTACCTCTTTGCAAAAAATCAATTTTTTGGTTGAAACACAATTTTACCCAATTTTGCCCAAAAGGCGTTTATTTCTAATAACTAAGTATTGAAAGGAGTTTCAAATGCGCATAAGTTTCCGAAAAAGCTTAAGTCGCAAGCATTTAAGCAAAAAAAATTTTTGGCCAATTTTTTAGGAAAGAGGTACCTCTTTGAAAAAAATCAATTTTTTGGTTAAAACACAATTTTACCCAATTTTGCCCAAAAGGCGTTTATTTCTAATAACTAAGTATTGAAAGGAGTTTCAAATGCGCATAAGCTTCCGAAAAAGCTTAAGACGCAAGCATTTAAGCAAAAAAAATTTTTGGCCAATTTTTTAGGAAAGAGGTACCTCTTTGCAAAAAATCAATTTTTTGGTTGAAACACAATTTTACCCAATTTTGCCCAAAAGGCGTTTATTTCTAATAACTAAGTATTGAAAGGAGTTTCAAATGCGCATAAGCTTCCGAAAAAGCTTAAGACGCAAGCATTTAAGCAAACAAAATTTTTGGCCAATTTTTTAAGAAAGAGGTACCTCTTTGCAAAAAATCAATTTTTTGGTTGAAACACAATTTTACCCAATTTTGCCCAAAAGGCGTTTATTTCTAATAACTAAGTATTGAAAGGAGTTTCAAATGCGCATAAGCTTCCGAAAAAGCTTAAGTCGCAAGCATTTAAGCAAAAAAAATTTTTGGCCAATTTTTTAGGAAAGAGGTACCTCTTTGCAAAAAATCAATTTTTTGGTTAAAACACAATTTTACCCAATTTTGCCCAAAAGGCGTTTATTTCTAATAACTAAGTATTGAAAGGAGTTTCAAATGCACATAAGCTTCCGAAAAAGCTTAAGTCGCAAGCATTTAAGCAAAAAAAATTTTTGGCCATTTTTTTAGGAAAGAGGTACCTCTTTGCAAAAAATCAATTTTTTGGTTAAAACACAATTTTACCCAATTTTGCCCAAAAGGCGTTTATTTCTAATAACTAAGTATTGAAAGGAGTTTCAAATGCGCATAAGCTTCCGAAAAAGCTTAAGTCGCAAGCATTTAAGCAAAAAAAATTTTTGGCCAATTTTTTTAGGAAAGAGGTACCTCTTTGCAAAAAATCAATTTTTTGGTTGAAACACAATTTTACCCAATTTTGCCCAAAAGGCGTTTATTTCTAATAACTAAGTATTGAAAGGAGTTTCAAATGCGCATAAGCTTCCGAAAAAGCTTAAGACGCAAGCATTTAAGCAAACAAAATTTTTGGCCAATTTTTTAGGAAAGAGGTACCTCTTTGCAAAAAATCAATTTTTTGGTTGAAACACAGTTTTACCCAATTTTGCCCAAAAGGCGTTTATTTCTAATAACTAAGTATTGAAAGGAGTTTCAAATGCGCAAAAGCTTCCGAAAAAGCTTAAGTCGCAAGCATTTAAGCAAAAAAAATTTTTGGCCAATTTTTTAGGAAAGAGGTACCTCTTTGCAAAAAATCAATTTTTTGGTTGAAACACAATTTTACCCAATTTTGCCTAAAAGGCGTTTATTTCTAATAACTAAGTATTGAAAGGAGTTTCAAATGCGCATAAGCTTCCGAAAAAGCTTAAGTCGCAAGCATTTAAGCAAAAAAAATTTTTGGCCAATTTTTTAGGAAAGAGGTACCTCTTTGCAAAAAATCAATTTTTTGGTTGAAACACAATTTTACCCAATTTTGCCCAAAAGGCGTTTATTTCTAATAACTAAGTATTGAAAGGAGTTTCAAATGCGCAAAAGCTTCCGAAAAAGCTTAAGTCGCAAGCATTTAAGCAAAAAAAATTTTTGGCCAATTTTTTAGGAAAGAGGTACCTCTTGGCAAAAAATCAATTTTTTGGTTGAAACACAATTTTACCCAATATTGCCCAAAAGGCGTTTATTTCTAATAACTAAGTATTGAAAGGAGTTTCAAATGCGCTTAAGCTTCCGAAAAAGCTTAAGTCGCAAGCATTTAAGCAAAAAAAATTTTTGGCCAATTTTTTAGGAAAGAGGCACCTCTTTGCAAAAAATAAATTTTTTGGTTGAAACATAATTTTACCCAATTTTGCCCAAAAGGCGTTTATTTCTAATAACTAAGTATTGAAAGGAGTTTCAAATGCGCATAAGCTTCCGAAAAAGCTTTAGACGCAAGCATTTAAGCAAAAAAAATTTTTGGCCAATTTTTTAGGAAAGAGGTACCTCTTTGCAAAAAATCAATTTTTTGGTTGAAACACAATTTTACCCAATTTTGCCCAAAAGGCGTTTATTTCTAATAACTAAGTATTGAAAGGAGTTTCAAATGCGCAAAAGCTTCCGAAAAAGCTTAAGTCGCAAGCATTTAAGCAAAAAAAAATTTTGGCCAATTTTTTAGGAAAGAGGTACCTCTTTGCAAAAAATCAATTTTTTGGTTGAAACACAATTTTACCCAATTTTGCCCAAAAGGCGTTTATTTCTAATAACTAAGTATTGAAAGGAGTTTCAAATGCGCATAAGCTTCCGAAAAAGCTTAAGTCGCAAGCATTTAAGCAAAAAAAATTTTTGCAAAAAATCAATTTTTTGGTTGAAACACAATTTTACCCAATTTTGCCCAAAAGGCGTTTATTTCTAATAACTAAGTATTGAAAGGAGTTTCAAATGCGCATAAGCTTCCGAAAAAGCTTAAGTCGCAAGCATTTAAGCAAAAAAAATATTTGGCCAATTTTTTAGGAAAGAGGTAAGTCTTTGCAAAAAATCAATTTTTTGGTTGAAACACAATTTTACCCAATTTTGCCCAAAAGGCGTTTATTTCTAATAACTAAGTATTGAAAGGAGTTTCAAATGCGCTTAAGCTTCCGACAAAGCTTAAGACGCAAGCATTTAAGCAAAAAAAATTTTTGGCCAATTTTTTAGGAAAGAGGTAGTACCTCTTTGCAGAAAATCAATTTTTTGGTTGAAACACAATTTTACCCAATTTTGCCCAAAAGGCATTTATTTCTAATAACTAAGTATTGAAAGGTGTTTCAAATGCGCATAAGCTTCCGAAAAAGCTTAAGTCGCAAGCATTTAAGCAAAAAAAATTTTTGGCCAATTTTTTAGGAAAGAGGTACCTCTTTGCAAAAAATCAATTTTTTGGTTGAAACACAATTTTACCCAATTTTGCCCAAAAGGCGTTTATTTCTAATAACTAAGTATTGAAAGGAGTTTCAAATGCGCATAAACTTCCGAAAAAGCTTAAGTCGCAAGCATTTAAGCAAAAAAAATTTTTGGCCAATTTTTTAGGAAAGAGGTACCTCTTTGCAAAAAATCAATTTTTTGGTTGAAACACAATTTTACCCAATTTTGCCCAAAAGGCGTTTATTTCTAATAACTAAGTATTGAAAGGTGTTTCAAATGCGCATAAGCTTCCGAAAAAGCTTAAGTCGCAAGCATTTAAGCAAAAAAAATTTTTGGCCAATTTTTTAGGAAAGAGGTACCTCTTTGCAAAAAATCAATTTTTTGGTTGAAACACAATTTTACCCAATTTTGCCCAAAAGGCGTTTATTTCTAATAATTAAGTATTGAAAGGTGTTTCAAATGCGCATAAGCTTCCGAAAAAGCTTAAGTCGCAAGCATTTAAGCAAAAAAAATGTTTGGCCAATTTTTTAGGAAAGAGGTTTTTTTTTGCAAAAAATCAATTTTTTGGTTGAAACACAATTTTACCCAATTTTGCCCAAAAGGCGTTTATTTCTAATAACTAAGTATTGAAAGGTGTTTCAAATGCGCATAAGCTTCCGAAAAAGCTTAAGTCGCAAGCATTTAAGCAAAAAAAATGTTTGGCCAATTTTTTAGGAAAGAGGTAAGTCTTTGCAAAAAATCAATTTTTTGGTTGAAACACAATTTTACCCAATTTTGCCCAAAAGGCGTTTATTTCTAATAACTAAGTATTGAAAGGAGTTTCAAATGCGCTTAAGCTTCCGACAAAGCTTAAGACGCAAGCATTTAAGCAAAAAAAATTTTTGGCCAATTTTTTAGGAAAGAGGTAGTACCTCTTTGCAGAAAATCAATTTTTTGGTTGAAACACAATTTTACCCAATTTTGCCCAAAAGGCGTTTATTTCTAATAACTAAGTATTGAAAGGTGTTTCAAATGCGCATAAGCTTCCGAAAAAGCTTAAGTCGCAAGCATTTAAGCAAAAAAAATTTTTGGCCAATTTTTTAGGAAAGAGGTACCTCTTTGCAAAAAATCAATTTTTTGGTTGAAACACAATTTTACCCAATTTTGCCCAAAAGGCGTTTATTTCTAATAACTAAGTATTGAAAGGAGTTTCAAATGCGCATAAACTTCCGAAAAAGCTTAAGTCGCAAGCATTTAAGCAAAAAAAATTTTTGGCCAATTTTTTAGGAAAGAGGTACCTCTTTGCAAAAAATCAATTTTTTGGTTGAAACACAATTTTACCCAATTTTGCCCAAAAGGCGTTTATTTCTAATAACTAAGTATTGAAAGGTGTTTCAAATGCGCATAAGCTTCCGAAAAAGCTTAAGTCGCAAGCATTTAAGCAAAAAAAATTTTTGGCCAATTTTTTAGGAAAGAGGTACCTCTTTGCAAAAAATCAATTTTTTGGTTGAAACACAATTTTACCCAATTTTGCCCAAAAGGCGTTTATTTCTAATAATTAAGTATTGAAAGGTGTTTCAAATGCGCATAAGCTTCCGAAAAAGCTTAAGTCGCAAGCATTTAAGCAAAAAAAATGTTTGGCCAATTTTTTAGGAAAGAGGTTTTTTTTTGCAAAAAATCAATTTTTTGGTTGAAACACAATTTTACCCAATTTTGCCCAAAAGGCGTTTATTTCTAATAACTAAGTATTGAAAGGAGTTTCAAATGCGCTTAAGCTTCCGAAAAAGCTTAAGTCGCAAGCATTTAAGCAAAAAAAATTTTTGGCCAGTTTTTTAGGAAAGAGGTACCTCTTTGCAAAAAATCAATTTTTTGGTTGAAACCCAATTTTACCCAATTTTTCCCAAAAGGCGTTTATTTCTAATAACTAAGTATTGAAAGGAGTTTCAAATGCGCATAAGCTTCCGAAAAAGCTTAAGTCGCAAGCATTTAAGCAAAAAAAATTTTTGGCCAGTTTTTTAGGAAAGAGGTACCTCTTTGCAAAAAATCAATTTTTTGGTTGAAACACAATTTTACCCAATTTTACCCAAAAGGCGTTTATTTCTAATAACTAAGTATTGAAAGGAGTTTCAAATGCGCATAAGCTTCCGAAAAAGCTTAAGTCGCAAGCATTTAAGCAAAAAAAATTTTTGCAAAAAATCAATTTTTTGGTTGAAACACAATTTTACCCAATTTTGCCCAAAAGGCGTTTATTTCTAATAACTAAGTATTGAAAGGAGTTTCAAATGCGCATAAGCTTCCGAAAAAGCTTAAGTCGCAAGCATTTAAGCAAAAAAAATATTTGGCCAATTTTTTAGGAAAGAGGTAAGTCTTTGCAAAAAATCAATTTTTTGGTTGAAACACAATTTTACCCAATTTTGCCCAAAAGGCGTTTATTTCTAATAACTAAGTATTGAAAGGAGTTTCAAATGCGCTTAAGCTTCCGAAAAAGCTTAAGACGCAAGCATTTAAGCAAAAAAAATTTTTGGCCAATTTTTTAGGAAAGAGGTAGTACCTCTTTGCAGAAAATCAATTTTTTGGTTGAAACACAATTTTTCCCAATTTTGCCCAAAAGGCGTTTAATTCTAATAACTAAGTATTGAAAGGAGTTTCAAATGCGCATAAGCTTCCGAAAAAGCTTAAGTCGCAAGCATTTAAGCAAAAAAAATTTTTGGCCAATTTTTTAGGAAAGAGGTACCTCTTTGCAAAAAATCAATTTTTTGGTTGAAACACAATTTTACCCAATTTTGCCCAAAAGGCGTTTATTTCTAATAACTAAGTATTGAAAGGAGTTTCAAATGCGCATAAGCTTCCGAAAAAGCTTAAGTCGCAAGCATTTAAGCAAAAAAAATTTTTGGCCAATTTTTTAGGAAAGAGGTACCTCTTTGCAAAAAATCAATTTTTGGTTGAAACACAATTTTACCCAATTTTGCCCAAAAGGCGTTTATTTCTAATAACTAAGTATTGAAAGGAGTTTCAAATGCGCATAAGCTTCCGAAAAAGCTTAAGTCGCAAGCATTTAAGCAAAAAAATTTTTGGCCAATTTTTTAGGAAAGAGGTAGTACCTCTTTGCAGAAAATCAATTTTTTGGTTGAAACACAATTTTTCCCAATTTTGCCCAAAAGGCGTTTAATTCTAATAACTAAGTATTGAAAGGAGTTTCAAATGCGCATAAGCTTCCGAAAAAGCTTAAGTCGCAAGCATTTAAGCAAAAAAAATTTTGGCCAATTTTTTAGGAAAGAGGTACCTCTTTGAAAAAAATCAATTTTTTGGTTGAAACACAATTTTACCCAATTTTGCCCAAAAGGCGTTTATTTCTAATAACTAAGTATTGAAAGGAGTTTCAAATGCGCATAAGCTTCCGAAAAAGCTTAAGTCGCAAGCATTTAAGCAAAAAAAATTTTTGGATAATTTTTTAGGAAAGAGGTACCTCTTTGCAAAAAATCAATTTTTGGTTGAAACACAATTTTACCCAATTTTGCCCAAAAGGCGTTTATTTCTAATAACTATGTATTGAAAGGAGTTTTAAATGCGCATAAGCTTCCGAAAAAGCTTAAGTCGCAAGCATTTAAGCAAAAAAAATGTTTGGCCAATTTTTTAGGAAAGAGGTACCTCTTTGCAAAAAATCAATTTTTGGTTGAAACACAATTTTACCCAATTTTGCCCAAAAGGCGTTTATTTCTAATAACTAAGTATTGAAAGGAGTTTCAAATGCGCATAAGCTTCCGAAAAAGCTTAAGTCGCAAGCATTTAAGCAAAAAAAATTTTTGGCCAATTTTTTAGGAAAGAGGTACCTCTTTGCAAAAAAATCAATTTTTTGGTTGAAACACAATTTTACCCAATTTTGCCCAAAAGGCGTTTATTTCTAATAACTAAGTATTGAAAGGAGTTTCAAATGCGCATAAGCTTCCGAAAAAGCTTAAGTCGCAAGCATTTATGCAAAAAAAATTTTTGGCCAATTTTTTAGGAAAGAGGTACGTACCTGTTTGCAAAAAATAAATTTTTTGGTTGAAACACAATTTTACCCAATTTTGCCCAAAAGGCGTTTATTTCTAATAACTAAGTATTGAAAGGAGTTTCAAATGCGCATAAGCTTCCGAAAAAGCTTAAGTCGCAAGCATTTAAGCAAAAAAAATGTTTGGCCAATTTTTTAGGAAAGAGGTACCTCTTTGCAAAAAATCAATTTTTGGTTGAAACACAATTTTACCCAATTTTGCCCAAAAGGCGTTTATTTCTAATAACTAAGTATTGAAAGGAGTTTCAAATGCGCATAAGCTTCCGAAAAAGCTTAAGTCGCAAGCATTTAAGCAAAAAAAATTTTTGGCCAATTTTTTAGGAAAGAGGTACCTCTTTGCAAAAAATCAATTTTTGGTTGAAACACAATTTTACCCAATTTTGCCCAAAAGGCGTTTATTTCTAATAACTAAGTATTGAAAGGAGTTTCAAATGCGCATAAGCTTCCGAAAAAGCTTAAGTCACAAGCATTTAAGCAAAAAAAATTTTTGGCCAATTTTTTAGGAAAGAGGTACCTCTTTGCAAAAAATCAATTTTTGGTTGAAACACAATTTTACCCAATTTTGCCCAAAAGGCGTTTATTTCTAATATCTTAGTATTGAAAGGAGTTTCAAATGCGCATAAGCTTCCGAAAAAGCTTAAGTCGCAAGCATTTAAGCAAAAAAAATTTTTGGCCAATTTTTTAGGAAAGAGGTACCTCTTTGCAAAAAATCAATTTTTTGGTTGAAACACAATTTTACCTAATTTTGCCCAAAAGTCGTTTATTTCTAATAACTAAGTATTGAAAGGAGTTTCAAATGCGCATAAGCTTCCGAAAAAGCTTAAGTCGCAAGCATTTAAGCAAAAAAAATTTTTGGCCAATTTTTTAGGAAAGAGGTACCTCTTTGCAAAAAATCAATTTTTTGGTTGAAACACAATTTTACCCAATTTTGCCCAAAAGGCGTTTATTTCTAATAACTAAGTATTGAAAGGAGTTTCAAATGCGCATAAGCTTCCGAAAAAGCTTAAGTCGCAAGCATTTAAGCAAAAAAAAATTTTTGGCCAATTTTTTAGGAAAGAGGCACCTCTTTGCAAAAAATCAATTTTTGGTTGAAACACAATTTTACCCAATTTTGCCCAAAAGGCGTTTATTTCTAATAACTAAGTATTGAAAGGAGTTTCAAATGCGCATAAGCTTCCGAAAAAGCTTAAGTCGCAAGCATTTAAGCAAAAAAAATTTTTGGCCAATTTTTTAGGAAAGAGGTACCTCTTTGCAAAAAAATCAATTTTTTGGTTGAAACACAATTTTACCCAATTTTGCCCAAAAGGCGTTTATTTCTAATAACTAAGTATTGAAAGGAGTTTCAAATGCGCATAAGCTTCCGAAAAAGCTTAAGTCGCAAGCATTTATGCAAAAAAAAGTTTTGGCCAATTTTTTAGGAAAGAGGTACGTACCTGTTTGCAAAAAATAAATTTTTTGGTTGAAACACAATTTTACCCAATTTTGCCCAAAAGGCGTTTATTTCTAATAACTAAGTATTGAAAGGAGTTTCAAATGCGCATAAGCTTCCGAAAAAGCTTAAGTCGCAAGCATTTAAGCAAAAAAAATTTTTAGCCAATTTTTTAGGAAAGAGGTACCTCTTTGCAAAAAATCAATTTTTTGGTTGAAACACAATTTTACCCAATTTTGCCCAAAAGGCGTTTATTTCTAATAACTAAGTATTGAAAGGAGTTTCAAATGCGCATAAGCTTCCGAAAAAGCTTAAGTCGCAAGCATTTAAGCAAAAAAAATTTTTAGCCAATTTTTTAGGAAAGAGGTACCTCTTTGCAAAAAATCAATTTTTTGGTTGAAACACAATTTTACCCAATTTTGCCCAAAAGGCGTTTATTTCTAATAACTAAGTATTGAAAGGAGTTTCAAATGCGCATAAGCTTCCGAAAAAGCTTAAGTCGCAAGCATTTAAGCAAATAAAATTTTTGGCCAATTTTTTAGGAAAGAGGTACCTCTTTGCAAAAAATAAATTTTTTGGTTGAAACACAATTTTACCCAATTTTGCCCAAAAGGCGTTTATTTCTAATAACTAAGTATTGAAAGGAGTTTCAAATGCGCATAAGCTTCCGAAAAAGCTTAAGTCGCAAGCATTTAAGCAAAAAAAATTTTTAGCCAATTTTTTAGGAAAGAGGTACCTCTTTGCAAAAAATCAATTTTTTGGTTGAAACACAATTTTACCCAATTTTGCCCAAAAGGCGTTTATTTCTAATAACTAAGTATTGAAAGGAGTTTCAAATGCGCATAAGCTTCCGAAAAAGCTTAAGTCGCAAGCATTTAAGCAAAAAAAATTTTTGGCCAATTTTTTAGGAAAGAGGTACCTCTTTGCAAAAAATCAATTTTTGGTTGAAACACAATTTTACCCAATTTTGCCCAAAAGGCGTTTATTTCTAATAACTAAGTATTGAAAGGAGTTTCAAATGCGCATAAGCTTCCGAAAAAGCTTAAGTCGCAAGCATTTAAGCAAATAAAATTTTTGGCCAATTTTTTTTAGGAAAGAGGTACCTCTTTGCAAAAAATAAATTTTTTGGTTGAAACACAATTTTACCCAATTTTGCCCAAAAGGCGTTTATTTCTAATAACTAAGTATTGAAAGGAGTTTCAAATGCGCATAAGCTTCCGAAAAAGCTTAAGTCGCAAGCATTTAAGCAAAAAAAATTTTTGGCCAATTTTTTA
Organism: Linnaemya tessellans; assembly: GCA_951800035.1. NCBI lineage: Eukaryota > Metazoa > Arthropoda > Insecta > Diptera > Tachinidae > Linnaemya > Linnaemya tessellans. The sequence goes on along the minus strand of OX637532.1, from coordinate 151,699,455 downwards.
GGAAAGAGGTACCTCTTTGCAAAAAATCAATTTTTGGTTGAAACACAATTTTACCCAATTTTGCCCAAAAGGCGTTTATTTCTAATAACTAAGTATTGAAAGGAGTTTCAAATGCGCATAAGCTTCCGAAAAAGCTTAAGTCGCAAGCATTTAAGCAAATAAAATTTTTGGCCAATTTTTTTTAGGAAAGAGGTACCTCTTTGCAAAAAATAAATTTTTTGGTTGAAACACAATTTTACCCAATTTTGCCCAAAAGGCGTTTATTTCTAATAACTAAGTATTGAAAGGAGTTTCAAATGCGCATAAGCTTCCGAAAAAGTTTAAGTCGCAAGCATTTAAGCAAAAAAAATTTTTGGCCAATTTTTTAGGAAAGAGGTACCTCTTTGCAAAAAATCAATTTTTTGGTTGAAACACAATTTTACCCAATTTTGCCCAAAAGGCGTTTATTTCTAATAACTAAGTATTGAAAGGAGTTTCAAATGCGCATAAGCTTCCGAAAAAGCTTAAGTCGCAAGCATTTAAGCAAAAAAAATTTTTGGCCAATTTTTTAGGAAAGAGGTACCTCTTTGCAAAAAATCAATTTTTGGTTGAAACACAATTTTACCCAATTTTGCCCAAAAGGCGTTTATTTCTAATAACTAAGTATTGAAAGGAGTTTCAAATGCGCATAAGCTTCCGAAAAAGCTTAAGTCGCAAGCATTTAAGCAAATAAAATTTTTGGCCAATTTTTTTTTAGGAAAGAGGTACCTCTTTGCAAAAAATAAATTTTTTGGTTGAAACACAATTTTACCCAATTTTGCCCAAAAGGCGTTTATTTCTAATAACTAAGTATTGAAAGGAGTTTCAAATGCGCATAAGCTTCCGAAAAAGCTTAAGTCGCAAGCATTTAAGCAAATAAAATTTTTGGCCAATTTTTTTTAGGAAAGAGGTACCTCTTTGCAAAAAATAAATTTTTTGGTTGAAACACAATTTTACCCAATTTTGCCCAAAAGGCGTTTATTTCTAATAACTAAGTATTGAAAGGAGTTTCAAATGCGCATAAGCTTCCGAAAAAGCTTAAGTCGCAAGCATTTAAGCAAATAAAATTTTTGGCCAATTTTTTTTAGGAAAGAGGTACCTCTTTGCAAAAAATAAATTTTTTGGTTGAAACACAATTTTACCCAATTTTGCCCAAAAGGCGTTTATTTCTAATAACTAAGTATTGAAAGGAGTTTCAAATGCGCATAAGCTTCCGAAAAAGCTTAAGTCGCAAGCATTTAAGCAAATAAAATTTTTGGCCAATTTTTTTTAGGAAAGAGGTACCTCTTTGCAAAAAATAAATTTTTTGGTTGAAACACAATTTTACCCAATTTTGCCCAAAAGGCGTTTATTTCTAATAACTAAGTATTGAAAGGAGTTTCAAATGCGCATAAGCTTCCGAAAAAGCTTAAGTCGCAAGCATTTAAGCAAATAAAATTTTTGGCCAATTTTTTTTAGGAAAGAGGTACCTCTTTGCAAAAAATAAATTTTTTGGTTGAAACACAATTTTACCCAATTTTGCCCAAAAGGCGTTTATTTCTAATAACTAAGTATTGAAAGGAGTTTCAAATGCGCATAAGCTTCCGAAAAAGTTTAAGTCGCAAGCATTTAAGCAAAAAAAATTTTTGGCCAATTTTTTAGGAAAGAGGTACCTCTTTGCAAAAAATCAATTTTTTGGTTGAAACACAATTTTACCCAATTTTGCCCAAAAGGCGTTTATTTCTAATAACTAAGTATTGAAAGGAGTTTCAAATGCGCATAAGCTTCCGAAAAAGCTTAAGTCGCAAGCATTTAAGCAAAAAAAAATTTTTGGCCAATTTTTTAGGAAAGAGGCACCTCTTTGCAAAAAATCAATTTTTGGTTGAAACACAATTTTACCCAATTTTGCCCAAAAGGCGTTTATTTCTAATAACTAAGTATTGAAAGGAGTTTCAAATGCGCATAAGCTTCCGAAAAAGCTTAAGTCGCAAGCATTTAAGCAAAAAAAATTTTTGGCCAATTTTTTAGGAAAGAGGTACCTCTTTGCAAAAAATCATTTTTTGGTTGAAACACAATTTTACCCAATTTTGCCCAAAAGGCGTTTATTTCTAATAACTAAGTATTGAAAGGAGTTTCAAATGCGCATAAGCTTCCGAAAAAGCTTAAGTCGCAAGCATTTAAACAAAAAAAATTTTTGGCCAATTTTTTAGGAAAGAGGTACCTCTTTGCAAAAAATCAATTTTTGGTTGAAACACAATTTTACCCAATTTTGCCCAAAAGGCGTTTATTTCTAATAACTAAGTATTGAAAGGAGTTTCAAATGCGCATAAGCTTCCGAAAAAGCTTAAGTCGCAAGCATTTAAGCAAAAAAAATGTTTGGCCAATTTTTTAGGAAAGAGGTACCTCTTTGCAAAAAATCAATTTTTGGTTGAAACACAATTTTACCCAATTTTGCCCAAAAGGCGTTTATTTCTAATAACTAAGTATTGAAAGGAGTTTCAAATGCGCATAAGCTTCCGAAAAAGCTTAAGTCGCAAGCATTTAAGCAAATAAAATTTTTGGCCAATTTTTTTTAGGAAAGAGGTACCTCTTTGCAAAAAATAAATTTTTTGGTTGAAACACAATTTTACCCAATTTTGCCCAAAAGGCGTTTATTTCTAATAACTAAGTGTTGAAAGGAGTTTCAAATGCGCATAAGCTTCCGAAAAAGCTTAAGTCGCAAGCATTTAAGCAAATAAAATTTTTGGCCAATTTTTTTTAGGAAAGAGGTACCTCTTTGCAAAAAATCAATTTTTGGTTGAAACACAATTTTACCCAATTTTGCCCAAAAGGAGTTTATTTCTAATAACTAAGTATTGAAAGGAGTTTCAAATGCGCATAAGCTTCCGAAAAAGCTTAAGTCGCAAGCATTTAAGCAAATAAAATTTTTGGCCAATTTTTTTTAGGAAAGAGGTACCTCTTTGCAAAAAATAAATTTTTTGGTTGAAACACAATTTTACCCAATTTTGCCCAAAAGGCGTTTATTTCTAATAACTAAGTATTGAAAGGAGTTTCAAATGCGCATAAGCTTCCGAAAAAGTTTAAGTCGCAAGCATTTAAGCAAAAAAAATTTTTGGCCAATTTTTTAGGAAAGAGGTACCTCTTTGCAAAAAATCAATTTTTTGGTTGAAACACAATTTTACCCAATTTTGCCCAAAAGGCGTTTATTTCTAATAACTAAGTATTGAAAGGAGTTTCAAATGCGCATAAGCTTCCGAAAAAGCTTAAGTCGCAAGCATTTAAGCAAAAAAAAATTTTGGCCAATTTTTTAGGAAAGAGGTACCTCTTTGCAAAAAATAAATTTTTTGGTTGAAACACAATTTTACCCAATTTTGCCCAAAAGGCGTTTATTTCTAATAACTAAGTATTGAAAGGAGTTTCAAATGCGCATAAGCTTCCGAAAAAGCTTAAGTCGCAAGCATTTAAACAAAAAAAATTTTTGGCCAATTTTTTAGGAAAGAGGTACCTCTTTGCAAAAAATCAATTTTTGGTTGAAACACAATTTTACCCAATTTTGCCCAAAAGGCGTTTATTTCTAATAACTAAGTATTGAAAGGAGTTTCAAATGCGCATAAGCTTCCGAAAAAGCTTAAGTCGCAAGCATTTAAGCAAAAAAAATGTTTGGCCAATTTTTTAGGAAAGAGGTACCTCTTTGCAAAAAATCAATTTTTGGTTGAAACACAATTTTACCCAATTTTGCCCAAAAGGCGTTTATTTCTAATAACTAAGTATTGAAAGGAGTTTCAAATGCGCATAAGCTTCCGAAAAAGCTTAAGTCGCAAGCATTTAAGCAAATAAAATTTTTGGCCAATTTTTTTTAGGAAAGAGGTACCTCTTTGCAAAAAATAAATTTTTTGGTTGAAACACAATTTTACCCAATTTTGCCCAAAAGGCGTTTATTTCTAATAACTAAGTGTTGAAAGGAGTTTCAAATGCGCATAAGCTTCCGAAAAAGCTTAAGTCGCAAGCATTTAAGCAAATAAAATTTTTGGCCAATTTTTTTTAGGAAAGAGGTACCTCTTTGCAAAAAATCAATTTTTGGTTGAAACACAATTTTACCCAATTTTGCCCAAAAGGAGTTTATTTCTAATAACTAAGTATTGAAAGGAGTTTCAAATGCGCATAAGCTTCCGAAAAAGCTTAAGTCGCAAGCATTTAAGCAAATAAAATTTTTGGCCAATTTTTTTTAGGAAAGAGGTACCTCTTTGCAAAAAATAAATTTTTTGGTTGAAACACAATTTTACCCAATTTTGCCCAAAAGGCGTTTATTTCTAATAACTAAGTATTGAAAGGAGTTTCAAATGCGCATAAGCTTCCGAAAAAGTTTAAGTCGCAAGCATTTAAGCAAAAAAAATTTTTGGCCAATTTTTTAGGAAAGAGGTACCTCTTTGCAAAAAATCAATTTTTTGGTTGAAACACAATTTTACCCAATTTTGCCCAAAAGGCGTTTATTTCTAATAACTAAGTATTGAAAGGAGTTTCAAATGCGCATAAGCTTCCGAAAAAGCTTAAGTCGCAAGCATTTAAGCAAAAAAAAATTTTGGCCAATTTTTTAGGAAAGAGGTACCTCTTTGCAAAAAATAAATTTTTTGGTTGAAACACAATTTTACCCAATTTTGCCCAAAAGGCGTTTATTTCTAATAACTAAGTATTGAAAGGAGTTTCAAATGCGCATAAGCTTCCGAAAAAGCTTAAGTCGCAAGCATTTAAGCAAAAAAAATTTTTAGCCAATTTTTTAGGAAAGAGGTACCTCTTTGCAAAAAATAAATTTTTTGGTTGAAACACAATTTTACCCAATTTTGCCCAAAAGGCGTTTATTTCTAATAACTAAGTATTGAAAGGAGTTTCAAATGCGCATAAGCTTCCGAAAAAGCTTAAGTCGCAAGCATTTAAGCAAAAAAAATTTTTGGCCAATTTTTTAGGAAAGAGGTACCTCTTTGCAAAAAATCAATTTTTTGGTTGAAACACAATTTTACCCAATTTTGCCCAAAAGGCGTTTATTTCTAATAACTAAGTATTGAAAGGAGTTTCAAATGCGCATAAGCTTCCGAAAAAGCTTAAGTCGCAAGCATTTAAGCAAAAAAAATGTTTGGCCAATTTTTTAGGAAAGAGGTACCTCTTTGCAAAAAATCAATTTTTGGTTGAAACACAATTTTACCCAATTTTGCCCAAAAGGCGTTCATTTCTAATAACTAAGTATTGAGTTTCAAATGCGCATAAGCTTCCGAAAAAGCTTAAGTCGCAAGCATTTAAGCAAAAAAAATTTTTGGCCAATTTTTTAGGAAAGAGGTACCTCTTTGCAAAAAATCAATTTTTTGGTTGAAACACAATTTTACCCAATTTTGCCCAAAAGGCGTTTATTTCTAATAACTAAGTATTGAAAGGAGTTTCAAATGCGCATAAGCTTCCGAAAAAGTTTAAGTCGCAAGCATTTAAGCAAATAAAATTTTTGGCCAATTTTTTTTAGGAAAGAGGTACCTCTTTGCAAAAAATCAATTTTTTGGTTGAAACACAATTTTACCCAATTTTGCCCAAAAGGCGTTTATTTCTAATAACTAAGTATTGAGTTTCAAATGCGCATAAGCTTCCGAAAAAGCTTAAGTCGCAAGCATTTAAGCAAAAAAAATTTTTGGCCAATTTTTTAGGAAAGAGGTACCTCTTTGCAAAAAATCAATTTTTGGTTGAAATACAATTTTACCCAATTTTGCCCAAAAGGCGTTTATTTCTAATAACTAAGTATTGAAAGGAGTTTCAAATGCGCATAAGCTTCCGAAAAAGCTTAAGTCGCAAGCATTTAAGCAAATAAAATTTTTGGCCAATTTTTTTTAGGAAAGAGGTACCTCTTTGCAAAAAATCAATTTTTTGGTTGAAACACAATTTTACCCAATTTTGCCCAAAAGGCGTTTATTTCTAATAACTAAGTATTGAAAGGAGTTTCAAATGCGCATAAGCTTCCGAAAAAGCTTAAGTCGCAAGCATTTAAGCAAAAAAAATTTTTAGCCTATTTTTAGGAAAGAGGTACCTCTTTGCAAAAAATAAATTTTTTGGTTGAAACACAATTTTACCCAATTTTGCCCAAAAGGCGTTTATTTCTAATAACTAAGTATTGAAAGGAGTTTCAAATGCGCATAAGCTTCCGAAAAAGCTTAAGTCGCAAGCATTTAAGCAAAAAAAATTTTTGGCCAATTTTTTAGGAAAGAGGTACCTCTTTGCAAAAAATCAATTTTTTGGTTGAAACACAATTTTACCCAATTTTGCCCAAAAGGCGTTTATTTCTAATAACTAAGTATTGAAAGGAGTTTCAAATGCGCATAAGCTTCCGAAAAAGCTTAAGTCGCAAGCATTTAAGCAAAAAAAATGTTTGGCCAATTTTTTAGGAAAGAGGTACCTCTTTGCAAAAAATCAATTTTTGGTTGAAACACAATTTTACCCAATTTTGCCCAAAAGGCGTTTATTTCTAATAACTAAGTATTGAAAGGAGTTTCAAATGCGCATAAGCTTCCGAAAAAGTTTAAGTCGCAAGCATTTAAGCAAATAAAATTTTTGGCCAATTTTTTTTAGGAAAGAGGTACCTCTTTGCAAAAAAACAATTTTTTGGTTGAAACACAATTTTACCCAATTTTGCCAAAAAGGCGTTTATTTCTAATAACTAAGTATTGAAAGGAGTTTCAAATGCGCATAAGCTTCCGAAAAAGCTTAAGTCGCAAGCATTTAAGCAAAAAAAATTTTTGGCCAATTTTTTAGGAAAGAGGTACCTCTTTGCAAAAAATCAATTTTTGGTTGAAATACAATTTTACCCAATTTTGCCCAAAAGGCGTTTATTTCTAATAACTAAGTATTGAAAGGAGTTTCAAATGCGCATAAGCTTCCGAAAAAGCTTAAGTCGCAAGCATTTAAGCAAAAAAAATTTTTAGCCAATTTTTTAGGAAAGAGGTACCTCTTTGCAAAAAATCAATTTTTGGTTGAAACACAATTTTACCCAATTTTGCCCAAAAGGCGTTTATTTCTAATAACTAAGTATTGAAAGGAGTTTCAAATGCGCATAAGCTTCCGAAAAAGTTTAAGTCGCAAGCATTTAAGCAAATAAAATTTTTGGCCAATTTTTTTTAGGAAAGAGGTACCTCTTTGCAAAAAATCAATTTTTTGGTTGAAACACAATTTTACCCAATTTTGCCCAAAAGGCGTTTATTTCTAATAACTAAGTATTGAAAGGAGTTTCAAATGCGCATAAGCTTCCGAAAAAGCTTAAGTCGCAAGCATTTAAGCAAAAAAAATTTTTAGCCAATTTTTTAGGAAAGAGGTACCTCTTTGCAAAAAATAAATTTTTTGGTTGAAACACAATTTTACCCAATTTTGCCCAAAAGGCGTTTATTTCTAATAACTAAGTATTGAAAGGAGTTTCAAATGCGCATAAGCTTCCGAAAAAGCTTAAGTCGCAAGCATTTAAGCAAAAAAAATTTTTGGCAAATTTTTTAGGAAAGAGGTACCTCTTTGCAAAAAATCAATTTTTGGTTGAAACACAATTTTACCCAATTTTGCCCAAAAGGCGTTTATTTCTAATAACTAAGTATTGAAAGGAGTTTCAAATGCGCATAAGCTTCCGAAAAAGTTTAAGTCGCAAGCATTTAAGCAAATAAAATTTTTGGCCAATTTTTTTTAGGAAAGAGGTACCTCTTTGCAAAAAATCAATTTTTTGGTTGAAACACAATTTTACCCAATTTTGCCCAAAAGGCGTTTATTTCTAATAACTAAGTATTGAAAGGAGTTTCAAATGCGCATAAGCTTCCGAAAAAGCTTAAGTCGCAAGCATTTAAGCAAAAAAAATTTTTGGCCAATTTTTTAGGAAAGAGGTACCTCTTTGCAAAAAATCAATTTTTGGTTGAAATACAATTTTACCCAATTTTGCCCAAAAGGCGTTTATTTCTAATAACTAAGTATTGAAAGGAGTTTCAAATGCGCATAAGCTTCCGAAAAAGCTTAAGTCGCAAGCATTTAAGCAAAAAAAATTTTTGGCCAATTTTTTAGGAAAGAGGTACCTCTTTGCAAAAAATCAATTTTTGGTTGAAACACAATTTTACCCAATTTTGCCCAAAAGGCGTTTATTTCTAATAACTAAGTATTGAAAGGAGTTTCAAATGCGCATAAGCTTCCGAAAAAGTTTAAGTCGCAAGCATTTAAGCAAATAAAATTTTTGGCCAATTTTTTTTAGGAAAGAGGTACCTCTTTGCAAAAAATCAATTTTTTGGTTGAAACACAATTTTACCCAATTTTGCCCAAAAGGCGTTTATTTCTAATAACTAAGTATTGAAAGGAGTTTCAAATGCGCATAAGCTTCCGAAAAAGCTTAAGTCGCAAGCATTTAAGCAAAAAAAATTTTTGGCCAATTTTTTAGGAAAGAGGTACCTCTTTGCAAAAAATCAATTTTTGGTTGAAATACAATTTTACCCAATTTTGCCCAAAAGGCGTTTATTTCTAATAACTAAGTATTGAAAGGAGTTTCAAATGCGCATAAGCTTCCGAAAAAGCTTAAGTCGCAAGCATTTAAGCAAAAAAAATTTTTGGCCAATTTTTTAGGAAAGAGGTACCTCTTTGCAAAAAATCAATTTTTGGTTGAAACACAATTTTACCCAATTTTGCCCAAAAGGCGTTTATTTCTAATAACTAAGTATTGAAAGGAGTTTCAAATGCGCATAAGCTTCCGAAAAAGCTTAAGTCGCAAGCATTTAAGCAAAAAAAATTTTTGGCCAATTTTTTAGGAAAGAGGTACTTCTTTGCAAAAAATCAATTTTTGGTTGAAACACAATTTTACCCAATTTTGCCCAAAAGGAGTTTATTTCTAATAACTAAGTATTGAAAGGAGTTTCAAATGCGCATAAGCTTCCGAAAAAGCTTAAGTCGCAAGCATTTAAGCAAATAAAATTTTTGGCCAATTTTTTAGGAAAGAGGTACCTCTTTGCAAAAAATCAATTTTTTGGTTGAAACACAATTTTACCCAATTTTGCCCAAAAGGCGTTTATTTCTAATAACTAAGTATTGAAAGGAGTTTCAAATGCGCATAAGCTTCCGAAAAAGCTTAAGTCGCAAGCATTTAAGCAAAAAAAATTTTTGGCCAATTTTTTAGGAAAGAGGTACTTCTTTGCAAAAAATCAATTTTTGGTTGAAACACAATTTTACCCAATTTTGCCCAAAAGGAGTTTATTTCTAATAACTAAGTATTGAAAGGAGTTTCAAATGCGCATAAGCTTCCGAAAAAGCTTAAGTCGCAAGCATTTAAGCAAATAAAATTTTTGGCCAATTTTTTTTAGGAAAGAGGTACCTCTTTGCAAAAAATAAATTTTTTGGTTGAAACACAATTTTACCCAATTTTGCCCAAAAGGCGTTTATTTCTAATAACTAAGTATTGAAAGGAGTTTCAAATGCGCATAAGCTTCCGAAAAAGCTTAAGTCGCAAGCATTTAAGCAAAAAAAATTTTTGGCCAATTTTTTAGGAAAGAGGTACCTCTTTGCAAAAAATCAATTTTTGGTTGAAACACAATTTTACCCAATTTTGCCCAAAAGGCGTTTTTTTCTAATAACTAAGTATTGAAAGGAGTTTCAAATGCGCATAAGCTTCCGAAAAAGCTTAAGTCGCAAGCATTTAAGCAAAAAAATTTTTTGGCCAATTTTTTAGGAAAGAGGTACCTCTTTGCAAAAAATCAATTTTTGGTTGAAACACAATTTTACCCAATTTTGCCCAAAAGGCGTTTATTTCTAATAACTAAGTATTGAAAAGAGTTTCAAATGCGCATAAGCTTCCGAAAAAGCTTAAGTCGCAAGCATTTAAGCAAAAAAATTTTTTGGCCAATTTTTTAGGAAAGAGGTACCTCTTTGCAAAAAATCAATTTTTTGGTTGAAACACAATTTTACCCAATTTTGCCCAAAAGGCGTTTATTTCTAATAACTAAGTATTGAAAGGAGTTTCAAATGCGCATAAGCTTCCAAAAAGCTTAAGTCGCAAGCATTTAAGCAAAAAAAATTTTTGGCCAATTTTTTAGGAAAGAGGTACCTCTTTGCAAAAAATCAATTTTTGGTTGAAACACAATTTTACCCAATTTTGCCCAAAAGGCGTTTATTTCTAATAACTAAGTATTGAAAGGAGTTTCAAATGCGCATAAGCTTCCGAAAAAGCTTAAGTCGCAAGCATTTAAGCAAAAAAAAATTTTTGGCCCATTTTTTAGGAAAGAGGTACCTCTTTGCAAAAAATCAATTTTTGGTTGAAACACAATTTTACCCAGTTTTGCCCAAAAGGCGTTTATTTCTAATAACTAAGTATTGAAAGGAGTTTCAAATGCGCATAAGCTTCCGAAAAAGCTTAAGTCGCAAGCATTTAAGCAAAAAAAATTTTTGGCCAATTTTTTAGGAAAGAGGTACCTCTTTGCAAAAAATCAATTTTTTGGTTGAAACACAATTTTACCCAATTTTGCCCAAAAGGCGTTTATTTCTAATAACTAAGTATTGAAAGGAGTTTCAAATGCGCATAAGCTTCCGAAAAAGCTTAAGTCGCAAGCATTTAAGCAAAAAAAAATTTTTGGCCAATTTTTTAGGAAAGAGGTACCTCTTTGCAAAAAATCAATTTTTGGTTGAAACACAATTTTACCCAATTTTGCCCAAAAGGCGTTTATTTCTAATAACTAAGTATTGAAAGGAGTTTCAAATGCGCATAAGCTTCCGAAAAAGCTTAAGTCGCAAGCACTTAAGCAAAAAAATTTTTTGGCCAATTTTTTAGGAAAGAGGTACCTCTTTGCAAAAAATCAATTTTTTGGTTGAAACACAATTTTACCCAATTTTGCCCAAAAGGCGTTTATTTCTAATAACTAAGTATTGAAAGGAGTTTCAAATGCGCATAAGCTTCCGAAAAAGCTTAAGTCGCAAGCATTTAAGCAAAAAAAATTTTTGGCCAATTTTTTAGGAAAGAGGTACCTCTTTGCAAAAAATCAATTTTTGGTTGAAACACAATTTTACCCAATTTTGCTCAAAAGGCGTTTTTTTCTAATAACTAAGTATTGAAAGGAGTTTCAAATGCGCATAAGCTTCCGAAAAAGCTTAAGTCGCAAGCATTTAAGCAAAAAAATTTTTTGGCCAATTTTTTAGGAAAGAGGTACCTCTTTGCAAAAAATCAATTTTTTGGTTGAAACACAATTTTACCCAATTTTGCCCAAAAGGCGTTTATTTCTAATAACTAAGTATTGAAAGGAGTTTCAAATGCGCATAAGCTTCCGAAAAAGCTTAAGTCGCAAGCATTTAAGCAAAAAAAATTTTTGGCCAATTTTTTAGGAAAGAGGTACCTCTTTGCAAAAAATCAATTTTTGGTTGAAACACAATTTTACCCAATTTTGCCCAAAAGGCGTTTTTTTCTAATAACTAAGTATTGAAAGGAGTTTCAAATGCGCATAAGCTTCCGAAAAAGCTTAAGTCGCAAGCATTTAAGCAAAAAAATTTTTTGGCCAATTTTTTAGGAAAGAGGTACCTCTTTGCAAAAAATCAATTTTTGGTTGAAACACAATTTTACCCAATTTTGCCCAAAAGGCGTTTATTTCTAATAACTAAGTATTGAAAGGAGTTTCAAATGCGCATAAGCTTCCGAAAAAGCTTAAGTCGCAAGCATTTAAGCAAAAAAAATTTTTGGCCAATTTTTTAGGAAAGAGGTACCTCTTTGCAAAAAATCAATTTTTGGTTGAAATACAATTTTACCCAATTTTGCCCAAAAGGCGTTTATTTCTAATAACTAAGTATTGAAAGGAGTTTCAAATGCGCATAAGCTTCCGAAAAAGCTTAAGTCGCAAGCATTTAAGCAAAAAAAATGTTTGGCCAATTTTTTAGGAAAGAGGTACCTCTTTGCAAAAAATCAATTTTTGGTTGAAACACAATTTTACCCAATTTTGCCCAAAAGGCGTTTATTTCTAATAACTAAGTATTGAAAGGAGTTTCAAATGCGCATAAGCTTCCGAAAAAGCTTAAGTCGCAAGCATTTAAGCAAAAAAAATTTTTGGCCAATTTTTTAGGAAAGAGGTACCTCTTTGCAAAAAATCAATTTTTTGGTTGAAACACAATTTTACCCAATTTTGCCCAAAAGGCGTTTATTTCTAATAACTAAGTATTGAAAGGAGTTTCAAATGCGCATAAGCTTCCGAAAAAGCTTAAGTCGCAAGCATTTAAGCGAAAAAAATTTTTGGCCAATTTTTTAGGAAAGAGGTACCTCTTTGCAAAAAATCAATTTTTGGTTGAAACACAATTTTACCCAATTTTGCCCAAAAGGCGTTTATTTCTAATAACTAAGTATTGAAAGGAGTTTCAAATGCGCATAAGCTTCCGAAAAAGCTTAAGTCGCAAGCATTTAAGCAAAAAAAATTTTTGGCCAATTTTTTAGGAAAGAGGTACCTCTTTGCAAAAAATCAATTTTTTGGTTGAAACACAATTTTACCCAATTTCGCCCAAAAGGCGTTTATTTCTAATAACTAAGTATTGAAAGGACTTTCAAATGCGCATAAGCTTCCGAAAAAGCTTAAGTCGCAAGCATTTAAGCAAAAAAAATTTTTGGTAAATTTTTTAGGAAAGAGGTACCTTTTTGCAAAAAATCAATTTTTGGTTGAAACACAATTTTACCCAATTTTGCCCAAAAGGCGTTTATTTCTAATAACTAAGTATTGAAAGGAGTTTCAAATGCGCATAAGCTTCCGAAAAAGCTTAAGTCGCAAGCATTTAAGCAAAAAAAATTTTTCGCCAATTTTTTAGGAAAGAGGTACCTTTTTGCAAAAAATCAATTTTTTTGTTGAAACACAATTTTGCCCAAAAGGCGTTTATTTCTAATAACTAAGTATTGAAAGGAGTTTCAAATGCGCATAAGCTTCCGAAAAAGCTTAAGTCGCAAGCATTTAAGCAAAAAAAATTTTTGGCCAATTTTTTAGGAAAGAGGTACCTCTTTGCAAAAAATCAATTTTTTGGTTGAAACACAATTTTACCCAATTTCGCCCAAAAGGCGTTTATTTCTAATAACTAAGTATTGAAAGGAGTTTCAAATGCGCATAAGCTTCCGAAAAAGCTTAAGTCGCAAGCATTTAAGCAAAAAAAAAGTTTGGCCAATTTTTTAGGAAAGAGGTACCTCTTTGCAAAAAATCAATTTTTGGTTGAAACACAATTTTACCCAATTTTGCCCAAAAGGCGTTTATTTCTAATAACTAAGTATTGAAAGGAGTTTCAAATGCGCATAAGCTTCCGAAAAAGCTTAAGTCGCAAGCATTTAAGCAAAAAAAATTTTTGGCCAATTTTTTAGGAAAGAGGTACCTCTTTGCAAAAAATCAATTTTTTGGTTGAAACACAATTTTACCCAATTTTGCCCAAAAGGCGTTTATTTCTAATAACTAAGTATTGAAAGGAGTTTCAAATGCGCATAAGCTTCCGAAAAAGCTTAAGTCGCAAGCATTTAAGCGAAAAAAATTTTTGGCCAATTTTTTAGGAAAGAGGTACCTCTTTGCAAAAAATCAATTTTTTGGTTGAAACACAATTTTACCCAATTTTGCCCAAAAGGCGTTTATTTCTAATAACTAAGTATTGAAAGGAGTTTCAAATGCGCATAAGCTTCCGAAAAAGCTTAAGTCGCAAGCATTTAAGCGAAAAAAATTTTTGGCCAATTTTTTAGGAAAGAGGTACCTCTTTGCAAAAAATCAATTTTTGGTTGAAACACAATTTTACCCAATTTTGCCCAAAAGGCGTTTATTTCTAATAACTAAGTATTGAAAGGAGTTTCAAATGCGCATAAGCTTCCGAAAAAGCTTAAGTCGCAAGCATTTAAGCAAAAAAAATTTTTGGCCAATTTTTTAGGAAAGAGGTACCTCTTTGCAAAAAATCAATTTTTTGGTTGAAACACAATTTTACCCAATTTCGCCCAAAAGGCGTTTATTTCTAATAACTAAGTATTGAAAGGACTTTCAAATGCGCATAAGCTTCCGAAAAAGCTTAAGTCGCAAGCATTTAAGCAAAAAAAATTTTTGGTAAATTTTTTAGGAAAGAGGTACCTTTTTGCAAAAAATCAATTTTTGGTTGAAACACAATTTTACCCAATTTTGCCCAAAAGGCGTTTATTTCTAATAACTAAGTATTGAAAGGAGTTTCAAATGCGCATAAGCTTCCGAAAAAGCTTAAGTCGCAAGCATTTAAGCAAAAAAAATTTTTCGCCAATTTTTTAGGAAAGAGGTACCTCTTTGCAAAAAATCAATTTTTTTGTTGAAACACAATTTTGCCCAAAAGGCGTTTATTTCTAATAACTAAGTATTGAAAGGAGTTTCAAATGCGCATAAGCTTCCGAAAAAGCTTAAGTCGCAAGCATTTAAGCAAAAAAAATTTTTGGCCAATTTTTTAGGAAAGAGGTACCTCTTTGCAAAAAATCAATTTTTTGGTTGAAGCACAATTTTACCCAATTTCGCCCAAAAGGCGTTTATTTCTAATAACTAAGTATTGAAAGGAGTTTCAAATGCGCATAAGCTTCCGAAAAAGCTTAAGTCGCAAGCATTTAAGCAAAAAAAATTTTTGGCCAATTTTTTAGGAAAGAGGTACCTCTTTGCAAAAAATCAATTTTTGGTTGAAACACAATTTTACCCAATTTTGCCCAAAAGGCGTTTATTTCTAATAACTAAGTATTGAAAGGAGTTTCAAATGCGCATAAGCTTCCGAAAAAGCTTAAGTCGCAAGCATTTAAGCAAAAAAAATTTTTGGCCAATTTTTTTAGGAAAGAGGTACCTCTTTGCAAAAAATCAATTTTTTGGTTGAAACACAATTTTACCCAATTTTGCCCAAAAGGCGTTTATTTCTAATAACTAAGTATTGAAAGGAGTTTCAAATGCGCATAAGCTTCCGAAAAAGCTTAAGTCGCAAGCATTTAAACAAAAAAAAAGTTTGGCCAATTTTTTAGGAAAGAGGTACCTCTTTGCAAAAAATCAATTTTTTGGTTGAAACACAATTTTACCCAATTTTGCCCAAAAGGCGTTTATTTCTAATAACTAAGTATTGAAAGGAGTTTCAAATGCGCATAAGCTTCCGAAAAAGCTTAAGTCGCAAGCATTTAAGCAAAAAAAATTTTTGGCCAATTTTTTAGGAAAGAGGTACCTCTTTGCAAAAAATCAATTTTTTGGTTGAAACACAATTTTACCCAATTTTGCCCAAAAGGCGTTTATTTCTAATAACTAAGTATTGAAAGGAGTTTCAAATGCGCATAAGCTTCCGAAAAAGCTTAAGTCGCAAGCATTTAAGCAAAAAAAATTTTTGGCCAATTTTTTTAGGAAAGAGGTACCTCTTTGCAAAAAATCAATTTTTTGGTTGAAACACAATTTTACCCAATTTTGCCCAAAAGGCGTTTATTTCTAATAACTAAGTATTGAAAGGAGTTTCAAATGCGCATAAGCTTCCGAAAAAGCTTAAGTCGCAAGCATTTAAGCAAAAAAAAAGTTTGGCCAATTTTTTAGGAAAGAGGTACCTCTTTGCAAAAAATCAATTTTTTGGTTGAAACACAATTTTACCCAATTTCGCCCAAAAGGCGTTTATTTCTAATAACTAAGTATTGAAAGGAGTTTCAAATGCGCATAAACTTCCGAAAAAGCTTAAGTCGCAAGCATTTAAGCAAAAAAAATTTTTGGTAAATTTTTTAGGAAAGAGGTACCTTTTTGCAAAAAATCAATTTTTGGTTGAAACACAATTTTACCCAATTTTGCCCAAAAGGCGTTTATTTCTAATAACTAAGTATTGAAAGGAGTTTCAAATGCGCATAAGCTTCCGAAAAAGCTTAAGTCGCAAGCATTTAAGCAAAAAAAATTTTTCGCCAATTTTTTAGGAAAGAGGTACCTCTTTGCAAAAAATCAATTTTTTTGTTGAAACACAATTTTGCCCAAAAGGCGTTTATTTCTAATAACTAAGTATTGAAAGGAGTTTCAAATGCGCATAAGCTTCCGAAAAAGCTTAAGTCGCAAGCATTTAAGCAAAAAAAATTTTTGGCCAATTTTTTAGGAAAGAGGTACCTCTTTGCAAAAAATCAATTTTTTGGTTGAAGCACAATTTTACCCAATTTCGCCCAAAAGGCGTTTATTTCTAATAACTAAGTATTGAAAGGAGTTTCAAATGCGCATAAGCTTCCGAAAAAGCTTAAGTCGCAAGCATTTAAGCAAAAAAAAAGTTTGGCCAATTTTTTAGGAAAGAGGTACCTCTTTGCAAAAAATCAATTTTTGGTTGAAACACAATTTTACCCAATTTTGCCCAAAAGGCGTTTATTTCTAATAACTAAGTATTGAAAGGAGTTTCAAATGCGCATAAGCTTCCGAAAAAGCTTAAGTCGCAAGCATTTAAGCAAAAAAAATTTTTGGCCAATTTTTTTAGGAAAGAGGTACCTCTTTGCAAAAAATCAATTTTTTGGTTGAAACACAATTTTACCCAATTTTGCCCAAAAGGCGTTTATTTCTAATAACTAAGTATTGAAAGGAGTTTCAAATGCGCATAAGCTTCCGAAAAAGCTTAAGTCGCAAGCATTTAAGCAAAAAAAAAGTTTGGCCAATTTTTTAGGAAAGAGGTACCTCTTTGCAAAAAATCAATTTTTTGGTTGAAACACAATTTTACCCAATTTTGCCCAAAAGGCGTTTATTTCTAATAACTAAGTATTGAAAGGAGTTTCAAATGCGCATAAGCTTCCGAAAAAGCTTAAGTCGCAAGCATTTAAGCAAAAAAAATTTTTGGCCAATTTTTTTAGGAAAGAGGTACCTCTTTGCAAAAAATCAATTTTTTGGTTGAAACACAATTTTACCCAATTTTGCCCAAAAGGCGTTTATTTCTAATAACTAAGTATTGAAAGGAGTTTCAAATGCGCATAAGCTTCCGAAAAAGCTTAAGTCGCAAGCATTTAAGCAAAAAAAATTTTTGGCCAATTTTTTTAGGAAAGAGGTACCTCTTTGCAAAAAATCAATTTTTTGGTTGAAACACAATTTTACCCAATTTTGCCCAAAAGGCGTTTATTTCTAATAACTAAGTATTGAAAGGAGTTTCAAATGCGCATAAGCTTCCGAAAAAGCTTAAGTCGCAAGCATTTAAGCAAAAAAAATTTTTGCCCAATTTTTTAGGAAAGAGGTACCTCTTTGCAAAAAATCAATTTTTGGTTGAAACACAATTTTACCCAATTTTGCCCAAAAGGCGTTTATTTCTAATAACTAAGTATTGAAAGGAGTTTCAAATGCGCATAAGCTTCCGAAAAAGCTTAAGTCGCAAGCATTTAAGCAAAAAAAATTTTTGGCCAATTTTTTAGGAAAGAGGTACCTCTTTGCAAAAAATCAATTTTTTGGTTGAAACACAATTTTACCCAATTTTGCCCAAAAGGCGTTTATTTCTAATAACTAAGTATTGAAAGGAGTTTCAAATGCGCATAAGCTTCCGAAAAAGCTTAAGTCGCAAGCATTTAAGCAAAAAAAATTTTTGGCCAATTTTTTAGGAAAGAGGTACCTCTTTGCAAAAAATCAATTTTTTGGTTGAAACACAATTTTACCCAATTTTGCCCAAAAGGCGTTTATTTCTAATAACTAAGTATTGAAAGGACTTTCAAATGCGCATAAGCTTCCGAAAAAGCTTAAGTCGCAAGCATTTAAGCAAAAAAAATTTTTGGCCAATTTTTTAGGAAAGAGGTACCTTTTTGCAAAAAATCAATTTTCGGTTGAAACACAATTTTACCCAATTTTGCCCAAAAGGCGTTTATTTCTAATAACTAAGTATTGAAAGGAGTTTCAAATGCGCATAAGCTTCCGAAAAAGCTTAAGTCGCAAGCATTTAAGCAAAAAAAATTTTTGGCCAATTTTTTAGGAAAGAGGTACCTCTTTGCAAAAAATCAATTTTTGGTTGAAACACAATTTTACCCAATTTTGCCCAAAAGGCGTTTATTTCTAATAACTAAGTATTGAAAGGAGTTTCAAATGCGCATAAGCTTCCGAAAAAGCTTAAGTCGCAAGCATTTAAGCAAAAAAAAAGTTTGGCCAATTTTTTAGGAAAGAGGTACCTCTTTGCAAAAAATCAATTTTCGGTTGAAACACAATTTTACCCAATTTTGCCCAAAAGGCGTTTATTTCTAATAACTAAGTATTGAAAGGAGTTTCAAATGCGCATAAGCTTCCGAAAAAGCTTAAGTCGCAAGCATTTAAGCAAAAAAAATTTTTGGCCAATTTTTTAGGGAAGAGGTACCTCTTTGCAAAAAATCAATTTTTTGGTTGAAACACAATTTTACCCAATTTTGCCCAAAAGGCGTTTATTTCTAATAACTAAGTATTGAAAGGAGTTTCAAATGCGCATAAGCTTCCGAAAAAGCTTAAGTCGCAAGCATTTAAGCAAAAAAAATTTTTGGCCAATTTTTTAGGAAAGAGGTACCTCTTTGCAAAAAATCAATTTTTTGGTTGAAACACAATTTTACCCAATTTTGCCCAAAAGGCGTTTATTTCTAATAACTAAGTATTGAAAGGAGTTTCAAATGCGCATAAGCTTCCGAAAAAGCTTAAGTCGCAAGCATTTAAGCAAAAAAAATTTTTGGCCAATTTTTTAGGAAAGAGGTACCTCTTTGCAAAAAATCAATTTTTTGGTTGAAACACAATTTTACCCAATTTTGCCCAAAAGGCGTTTATTTCTAATAACTAAGTATTGAAAGGAGTTTCAAATGCGCATAAGCTTCCGAAAAAGCTTAAGTCGCAAGCATTTAAGCAAAAAAAATTTTTGGCCAATTTTTTAGGAAAGAGGTACCTCTTTGCAAAAAATCAATTTTTGGTTGAAACACAATTTTACCCAATTTTGCCCAAAAGGCGTTTATTTCTAATAACTAAGTATTGAAAGGAGTTTCAAATGCGCATAAGCTTCCGAAAAAGCTTAAGTCGCAAGCATTTAAGCAAAAAAAATTTTTGGCCAATTTTTTAGGAAAGAGGTACCTCTTTGCAAAAAATCAATTTTTTGGTTGAAACACAATTTTACCCAATTTTGCCCAAAAGGCGTTTATTTCTAATAACTAAGTATTGAAAGGAGTTTCAAATGCGCATAAGCTTCCGAAAAAGCTTAAGTCGCAAGCATTTAAGCAAAAAAAATTTTTGGCCAATTTTTTAGGAAAGAGGTACCTCTTTGCAAAAAATCAATTTTTTGGTTGAAACACAATTTTACCCAATTTTGCCCAAAAGGCGTTTATTTCTAATAACTAAGTATTGAAAGGAGTTTCAAATGCGCATAAGCTTCCGAAAAAGCTTAAGTCGCAAGCATTTAAGCAAAAAAAATTTTTGGCCAATTTTTTAGGAAAGAGGTACCTCTTTGCAAAAAATCAATTTTTGGTTGAAACACAATTTTACCCAATTTTGCCCAAAAGGCGTTTATTTCTAATAACTAAGTATTGAAAGGAGTTTCAAATGCGCATAAGCTTCCGAAAAAGCTTAAGTCGCAAGCATTTAAGCAAAAAAAATTTTTGGCCAATTTTTTAGGAAAGAGGTACCTCTTTGCAAAAAATCAATTTTTGGTTGAAACACAATTTTACCCAATTTTGCCCAAAAGGCGTTTATTTCTAATAACTAAGTATTGAAAGGAGTTTCAAATGCGCATAAGCTTCCGAAAAAGCTTAAGTCGCAAGCATTTAAGCAAAAAAAATTTTTGGCCAATTTTTTAGGAAAGAGGTACCTCTTTGCAAAAAATCAATTTTTTGGTTGAAACACAATTTTACCCAATTTTGCCCAAAAGGCGTTTATTTCTAATAACTAAGTATTGAAAGGAGTTTCAAATGCGCATAAGCTTCCGAAAAAGCTTAAGTCGCAAGCATTTAAGCAAAAAAAATTTTTGGCCAATTTTTTAGGAAAGAGGTACCTCTTTGCAAAAAATCAATTTTTTGGTTGAAACACAATTTTACCCAATTTTGCCCAAAAGCCGTTTATTTCTAATAACTAAGTATTGAAAGGAGTTTCAAATGCGCATAAGCTTCCGAAAAAGCTTAAGTCGCAAGCATTTAAGCAAAAAAAATTTTTGGCCAATTTTTTAGGAAAGAGGTACCTCTTTGCAAAAAATCAATTTTTGGTTGAAACACAATTTTACCCAATTTTGCCCAAAAGGCGTTTATTTCTAATAACTAAGTATTGAAAGGAGTTTCAAATGCGCATAAGCTTCCGAAAAAGCTTAAGTCGCAAGCATTTAAGCAAAAAAAATTTTTGGCCAATTTTTTAGGAAAGAGGTACCTCTTTGCAAAAAATCAATTTTTTGGTTGAAACACAAATTTACCCAATTTTGCCCAAAAGGCGTTTATTTCTAATAACTAAGTATTGAAAGGAGTTTCAAATGCGCATAAGCTTCCGAAAAAGCTTAAGTCGCAAGCATTTAAGCAAAAAAAATTTTTGGCCAATTTTTTAGGAAATAGGTACCTCTTTGCAAAAAATCAATTTTTTGGTTGAAACACAATTTTACCCAATTTTGCCCAAAAGGCGTTTATTTCTAATAACTAAGTATTGAAAGGAGTTTCAAATGCGCATAAGCTTCCGAAAAAGCTTAAGTCGCAAGCATTTAAGCAAAAAAAATTTTTGGCCAGTTTTTTAGGAAAGAGGTACCTCTTTGCAAAAAATCAATTTTTGGTTGAAACACAATTTTACCCAATTTTGCCCAAAAGGCGTTTATTTCTAATAACTAAGTATTGAAAGGAGTTTCAAATGCGCATAAGCTTCCGAAAAAGCTTAAGTCGCAAGCATTTAAGCAAAAAAAATTTTTGGCCAATTTTTTAGGAAAGAGGTACCTCTTTGCAAAAAATCAATTTTTGGTTGAAACACAATTTTACCCAATTTTGCCCAAAAGGCGTTTATTTCTAATAACTAAGTATTGAAAGGAGTTTCAAATGCGCATAAGCTTCCGAAAAAGCTTAAGTCGCAAGCATTTAAGCAAAAAAAATTTTTGGCCAGTTTTTTAGGAAAGAGGTACCTCTTTGCAAAAAATCAATTTTTGGTTGAAACACAATTTTACCCAATTTTGCCCAAAAGGCGTTTATTTCTAATAACTAAGTATTGAAAGGAGTTTCAAATGCGCATAAGCTTCCGAAAAAGCTTAAGTCGCAAGCATTTAAGCAAAAAAAATTTTTGGCCAATTTTTTAGGAAAGAGGTACCTCTTTGCAAAAAATCAATTTTTTGGTTGAAACACAATTTTACCCAATTTCGGCCAAAAGGCGTTTATTTCTAATAACTAAGTATTGAAAGGAGTTTCAAATGCGCTTAAGCTTCCGAAAAAGCTTAAGTCGCAAGCATTTAAGCAAAAAAAATGTTTGGCCAATTTTTTAGGAAAGAGGTACCTCTTTGCAAAAAATCAATTTTTGGTTGAAACACAATTTTACCCAATTTTGCCCAAAAGGCGTTTATTTCTAATAACTAAGTATTGAAAGGAGTTTCAAATGCGCATAAGCTTCCGAAAAAGCTTAAGTCGCAAGCATTTAAGCAAAAAAAATTGTTGGCCAATTTTTTAGGAAAGAGGTACCTCTTTGCAAAAAATCAATTTTTTGGTTGAAACACAATTTTACCCAATTTTGCCCAAAAGGCGTTTATTTCTAATAACTGAATATTGAAAGGAGTTTCAAATGCGCATAAGCTTCCCAAAAAGCTTAAGTCGCAAGCATTTAAGCAAAAAAAATTGTTGGCCAATTTTTTAGGAAAGAGGTACCTCTTTGCAAAAAATAAATTTTTTGGTTGAAACACAATTTTACCCAATTTTGCCCAAAAGGCGTTTATTTCTAATAACTAAGTATTGAAAGGAGTTTCAAATGCGCATAAGCTTCCGAAAAAGCTTAAGTCGCAAGCATTTAAGCAAAAAAAATTTTTGGCCAATTTTTTAGGAAAGAGGTAGTACCTCTTTGCAAAAAATCAATTTTTTGGTTGAAACACAATTTTACCCAATTTTGCCCAAAAGGCGTTTATTTCTAATAACTAAGTATTGAAAGGAGTTTCAAATGCGCATAAGCTTCCGAAAAAGCTTAAGTCGCAAGCATTTAAGCAAAAAAAATATTTGGCCAATTTTTTAGGAAAGAGGTACCTCTTTGCAAAAAATCAATTTTTTGGTTGAAACACAATTTTACCCAATTTTGCCCAAAAGGCGTTTATTTCTAATAACTAAGTATTGAAAGGAGTTTCAAATGCGCATAAGCTTCCGAAAAAGCTTAAGTCGCAAGCATTTAAGCAAAAAAAATTTTTGGCCAATTTTTTAGGAAAGAGGTACCTCTTTGCAAAAAATCAATTTTTGGTTGAAACACAATTTTACCCAATTTTGCCCAAAAGGCGTTTATTTCTAATAACTAAGTATTGAAAGGAGTTTCAAATGCGCATAAGCTTCCGAAAAAGCTTAAGTCGCAAGCATTTAAGCAAAAAAAATTTTTGGCCAATTTTTTAGGAAAGAGGTACCTCTTTGCAAAAAATAAATTTTTTGGTTGAAACACAATTTTACCCAATTTTGCCCAAAAGGCGTTTATTTCTAATAACTAAGTATTGAAAGGAGTTTCAAATGCGCATAAGCTTCCGAAAAAGCTTAAGTCGCAAGCATTTAAGCAAAAAAAATTTTTGGCCAATTTTTTAGGAAAGAGGTACCTCTTTGCAAAAAATCAATTTTTGGTTGAAACACAATTTTACCCAATTTTGCCCAAAAGGCGTTTATTTCTAATAACTAAGTATTGAAAGGAGTTTCAAATGCGCATAAGCTTCCGAAAAAGCTTAAGTCGCAAGCATTTAAGCAAAAAAAATTTTTGGCCAATTTTTTAGGAAAGAGGTACCTCTTTGCAAAAAATCAATTTTTGGTTGAAACACAATTTTACCCAATTTTGCCCAAAAGGCGTTTATTTCTAATAACTAAGTATTGAAAGGAGTTTCAAATGCGCATAAGCTTCCGAAAAAGCTTAAGTCGCAAGCATTTAAGCAAAAAAAATTTTTGGCCAATTTTTTAGGAAAGAGGTACCTCTTTGCAAAAAATAAATTTTTTGGTTGAAACACAATTTTACCCAATTTTGCCCAAAAGGCGTTTATTTCTAATAACTAAGTATTGAAAGGAGTTTCAAATGCGCTTAAGCTTCCGAAAAAGCTTAAGTCGCAAGCATTTAAGCAAAAAAAATTTTTGGCCAATTTTTTAGGAAAGAGGTACTCTTTGCAAAAAATCAATTTTTGGTTGAAACACAATTTTACCCAATTTTGCCCAAAAGGCGTTTATTTCTAATAACTAAGTATTGAAAGGAGTTTCAAATGCGCATAAGCTTCCGAAAAAGCTTAAGTCGCAAGCATTTAAGCAAAAAAAATTTTTGGCCAATTTTTTAGGAAAGAGGTACCTCTTTGCAAAAAATCAATTTTTTGGTTGAAACACAATTTTACCCAATTTTGCCCAAAAGGCGTTTATTTCTAATAACTAAGTATTGAAAGGAGTTTCAAATGCGCATAAGCTTCCGAAAAAGCTTAAGTCGCAAGCATTTAAGCAAAAAAAATTTTTGGCCAATTTTTTAGGAAAGAGGTACCTCTTTGCAAAAAATAAATTTTTGGTTGAAACACAATTTTACCCAATTTTGCCCAAAAGGCGTTTATTTCTAATAACTAAGTATTGAAAGGAGTTTCAAATGCGCATAAGCTTCCGAAAAAGCTTAAGTCGCAAGCATTTAAGCAAAAAAAATTTTTGGCCAATTTTTTAGGAAAGAGGTACCTCTTTGCAAAAAATCAATTTTTGGTTGAAACACAATTTTACCCAATTTTGCCCAAAAGGCGTTTATTTCTAATAACTAAGTATTGAAAGGAGTTTCAAATGCGCATAAGCTTCCGAAAAAGCTTAAGTCGCAAGCATTTAAGCAAAAAAAATTTTTGGCCAATTTTTTAGGAAAGAGGTACCTCTTTGCAAAAAATAAATTTTTTGGTTGAAACACAATTTTACCCAATTTTGCCCAAAAGGCGTTTATTTCTAATAACTAAGTATTGAAAGGAGTTTCAAATGCGCATAAGCTTCCGAAAAAGCTTAAGTCGCAAGCATTTAAGCAAAAAAAATTTTTGGCCAATTTTTTAGGAAAGAGGTACCTCTTTGCAAAAAATCAATTTTTGGTTGAAACACAATTTTACCCAATTTTGCCCAAAAGGCGTTTATTTCTAATAACTAAGTATTGAAAGGAGTTTCAAATGCGCATAAGCTTCCGAAAAAGCTTAAGTCGCAAGCATTTAAGCAAAAAAAATTTTTGGCCAATTTTTTAGGAAAGAGGTACCTCTTTGCAATAAATCAATTTTTGGTTGAAACACAATTTTACCCAATTTTGCCCAAAAGGCGTTTATTTCTAATAACTAAGTATTGAAAGGAGTTTCAAATGCGCATAAGCTTCCGAAAAAGCTTAAGTCGCAAGCATTTAAGCAAAAAAAATTTTTGGCCAATTTTTTAGGAAAGAGGTACCTCTTTGCAAAAAATAAATTTTTTGGTTGAAACACAATTTTACCCAATTTTGCCCAAACGGCGTTTATTTCTAATAACTAAGTATTGAAAGGAGTTTCAAATGCGCATAAGCTTCCGAAAAAGCTTAAGTCGCAAGCATTTAAGCAAAAAAAATTTTTGGCCAATTTTTTAGGAAAGAGGTACCTCTTTGCAAAAAATCAATTTTTGGTTGAAACACAATTTTACCCAATTTTGCCCAAAAGGCGTTTATTTCTAATAACTAAGTATTGAAAGGAGTTTCAAATGCGCATAAGCTTCCGAAAAAGCTTAAGTCGCAAGCATTTAAGCAAAAAAAATTTTTGGCCAATTTTTTAGGAAAGAGGTACCTCTTTGCAATAAATCAATTTTTGGTTGAAACACAATTTTACCCAATTTTGCCCAAAAGGCGTTTATTTCTAATAACTAAGTATTGAAAGGAGTTTCAAATGCGCATAAGCTTCCGAAAAAGCTTAAGTCGCAAGCATTTAAGCAAAAAAAATTTTTGGCCAATTTTTTAGGAAAGAGGTACCTCTTTGCAAAAAATAAATTTTTTGGTTGAAACACAATTTTACCCAATTTTGCCCAAACGGCGTTTATTTCTAATAACTAAGTATTGAAAGGAGTTTCAAATGCGCATAAGCTTCCGAAAAAGCTTAAGTCGCAAGCATTTAAGCAAAAAAAATTTTTGGCCAATTTTTTAGGAAAGAGGTACCTCTTTGCAAAAAATAAATTTTTTGGTTGAAACACAATTTTACCCAATTTTGCCCAAAAGGCGTTTATTTCTAATAACTAAGTATTGAAAGGAGTTTCAAATGCGCATAAGCTTCCGAAAAAGCTTAAGTCGCAAGCATTTAAGCAAAAAAAATTTTTGGCCAATTTTTTAGGAAAGAGGTACCTCTTTGCAAAAAATCAAATTTTGGTTGAAACACAATTTTACCCAATTTTGCCCAAAAGGCGTTTATTTCTAATAACTAAGTATTGAAAGGAGTTTCAAATGCGCATAAGCTTCCGAAAAAGCTTAAGTCGCAAGCATTTAAGCAAAAAAAATTTTTGGCCAATTTTTTAGGCAAGAGGTACCTCTTTGCAAAAAATAAATTTTTTGGTTGAAACACAATTTTACCCAATTTTGCCCAAAAGGCGTTTATTTCTAATAACTAAGTATTGAAAGGAGTTTCAAATGCGCATAAGCTTCCGAAAAAGCTTAAGTCGCAAGCATTTAAGCAAAAAAAATTTTTGGCCAATTTTTTAGGAAAGAGGTACCTCTTTGCAAAAAATCAATTTTTTGGTTGAAACACAATTTTACCCAATTTTGCCCAAAAGGCGTTTATTTCTAATAACTAAGTATTGAAAGGAGTTTCAAATGCGCATAAGCTTCCGAAAAAGCTTAAGTCGCAAGCATTTAAGCAAAAAAAATTTTTGGCCAATTTTTTAGGAAAGAGGTACCTCTTTGCAAAAAATCAATTTTTGGTTGAAACACAATTTTACCCAATTTTGCCCAAAAGGCGTTTATTTCTAATAACTAAGTATTGAAAGGAGTTTCAAATGCGCATAAGCTTCCGAAAAAGCTTAAGTCGCAAGCATTTAAGCAAAAAAAATTTTTGGCCAATTTTTTAGGAAAGAGGTACCTCTTTGCAAAAAATAAATTTTTTGGTTGAAACACAATTTTACCCAATTTTGCCCAAACGGCGTTTATTTCTAATAACTAAGTATTGAAAGGAGTTTCAAATGCGCATAAGCTTCCGAAAAAGCTTAAGTCGCAAGCATTTAAGCAAAAAAAATTTTTGGCCAATTTTTTAGGAAAGAGGTACCTCTTTGCAAAAAATCAATTTTTTGGTTGAAACACAATTTTACCCAATTTTGCCCAAAAGGCGTTTATTTCTAATAACTAAGTATTGAAAGGAGTTTCAAATGCGCATAAGCTTCCGAAAAAGCTTAAGTCGCAAGCATTTAAGCAAAAAAAATTTTTGGCCAATTTTTTAGGAAAGAGGTACCTCTTTGCAAAAAATCAATTTTTGGTTGAAACACAATTTTACCCAATTTTGCCCAAAAGGCGTTTATTTCTAATAACTAAGTATTGAAAGGAGTTTCAAATGCGCATAAGCTTCCGAAAAAGCTTAAGTCGCAAGCATTTAAGCAAAAAAAATTTTTGGCCAATTTTTTAGGCAAGAGGTACCTCTTTGCAAAAAATAAATTTTTTGGTTGAAACACAATTTTACCCAATTTTGCCCAAAAGGCGTTTATTTCTAATAACTAAGTATTGAAAGGAGTTTCAAATGCGCATAAGCTTCCGAAAAAGCTTAAGTCGCAAGCATTTAAGCAAAAAAAATTTTTGGCCAATTTTTTAGGAAAGAGGTACCTCTTTGCAAAAAATCAATTTTTTGGTTGAAACACAATTTTACCCAATTTTGCCCAAAAGGCGTTTATTTCTAATAACTAACTATTGAAAGGAGTTTCAAATGCGCATAAGCTTCCGAAAAAGCTTAAGTCGCAAGCATTTAAGCAAAAAAAATTTTTGGCCAATTTTTTAGGAAAGAGGTACCTCTTTGCAAAAAATCAATTTTTGGTTGAAACACAATTTTACCCAATTTTGCCCAAAAGGCGTTTATTTCTAATAACTAAGTATTGAAAGGAGTTTCAAATGCGCATAAGCTTCCGAAAAAGCTTAAGTCGCAAGCATTTAAGCAAAAAAAATTTTTGGCCAATTTTTTAGGAAAGAGGTACCTCTTTGCAAAAAATCAATTTTTGGTTGAAACACAATTTTACCCAATTTTGCCCAAAAGGCGTTTATTTCTAATAACTAAGTATTGAAAGGAGTTTCAAATGCGCATAAGCTTCCGAAAAAGCTTAAGTCGCAAGCATTTAAGCAAAAAAAATTTTTGGCCAATTTTTTAGGAAAGAGGTACTCTTTGCAAAAAATCAATTTTTGGTTGAAACACAATTTTACCCAATTTTGCCCAAAAGGCGTTTATTTCTAATAACTAAGTATTGAAAGGAGTTTCAAATGCGCATAAGCTTCCGAAAAAGCTTAAGTCGCAAGCATTTAAGCAAAAAAAATTTTTGGCCAATTTTTTAGGAAAGAGGTACCTCTTTGCAAAAAATCAATTTTTTGGTTGAAACACAATTTTACCCAATTTTGCCCAAAAGGCGTTTATTTCTAATAACTAAGTATTGAAAGGAGTTTCAAATGCGCATAAGCTTCCGAAAAAGCTTAAGTCGCAAGCATTTAAGCAAAAAAAATTTTTGGCCAATTTTTTAGGAAAGAGGTACCTCTTTGCAAAAAATCAATTTTTTGGTTGAAACACAATTTTACCCAATTTTGCCCAAAAGGCGTTTATTTCTAATAACTAAGTATTGAAAGGAGTTTCAAATGCGCATAAGCTTCCGAAAAAGCTTAAGTCGCAAGCATTTAAGCAAAAAAAATTTTTGGCCAATTTTTTAGGAAAGAGGTACCTCTTTGCAAAAAATCAATTTTTTGGTTGAAACACAATTTTACCCAATTTTGCCCAAAAGGCGTTTATTTCTAATAACTAAGTATTGAAAGGAGTTTCAAATGCGCATAAGCTTCCGAAAAAGCTTAAGTCGCAAGCATTTAAGCAAAAAAAATTTTTGGCCAATTTTTTAGGAAAGAGGTACCTCTTTGCAAAAAATCAATTTTTGGTTGAAACACAATTTTACCCAATTTTGCCCAAAAGGCGTTTATTTCTAATAACTAAGTATTGAAAGGAGTTTCAAATGCGCATAAGCTTCCGAAAAAGCTTAAGTCGCAAGCATTTAAGCAAAAAAAATTTTTGGCCAATTTTTTAGGAAAGAGGTACCTCTTTGCAAAAAATCAATTTTTTGGTTGAAACACAATTTTACCCAATTTTGCCCAAAAGGCGTTTATTTCTAATAACTAAGTATTGAAAGGAGTTTCAAATGCGCATAAGCTTCCGAAAAAGCTTAAGTCGCAAGCATTTAAGCAAAAAAAATTTTTGGCCAATTTTTTAGGAAAGAGGTACCTCTTTGCAAAAAATCAATTTTTGGTTGAAACACAATTTTACCCAATTTTGCCCAAAAGGCGTTTATTTCTAATAACTAAGTATTGAAAGGAGTTTCAAATGCGCATAAGCTTCCGAAAAAGCTTAAGTCGCAAGCATTTAAGCAAAAAAAATTTTTGGCCAATTTTTTAGGAAAGAGGTACCTCTTTGCAAAAAATCAATTTTTTGGTTGAAACACAATTTTACCCAATTTTGCCCAAAAGGCGTTTATTTCTAATAACTAAGTATTGAAAGGAGTTTCAAATGCGCATAAGCTTCCGAAAAAGCTTAAGTCGCAAGCATTTAAGCAAAAAAAATTTTTGGCCAATTTTTTAGGAAAGAGGTACCTCTTTGCAAAAAATCAATTTTTTGGTTGAAACACAATTTTACCCAATTTTGCCCAAAAGGCGTTTATTTCTAATAACTAAGTATTGAAAGGAGTTTCAAATGCGCATAAGCTTCCGAAAAAGCTTAAGTCGCAAGCATTTAAGCAAAAAAAATTTTTGGCCAATTTTTTAGGAAAGAGGTACCTCTTTGCAAAAAATCAATTTTTTGGTTGAAACACAATTTTACCCAATTTTGCCCAAAAGGCGTTTATTTCTAATAACTAAGTATTGAAAGGAGTTTCAAATGCGCATAAGCTTCCGAAAAAGCTTAAGTCGCAAGCATTTAAGCAAAAAAAATTTTTGGCCAATTTTTTAGGAAAGAGGTACCTCTTTGCAAAAAATCAATTTTTTGGTTGAAACACAATTTTACCCAATTTTGCCCAAAAGGCGTTTATTTCTAATAACTAAGTATTGAAAGGAGTTTCAAATGCGCATAAGCTTCCGAAAAAGCTTAAGTCGCAAGCATTTAAGCAAAAAAAATTTTTGGCCAATTTTTTAGGAAAGAGGTACCTCTTTGCAAAAAATCAATTTTTTGGTTGAAACACAATTTTACCCAATTTTGCCCAAAAGGCGTTTATTTCTAATAACTAAGTATTGAAAGGAGTTTCAAATGCGCATAAGCTTCCGAAAAAGCTTAAGTCGCAAGCATTTAAGCAAAAAAAATTTTTGGCCAATTTTTTAGGAAAGAGGTACCTCTTTGCAAAAAATCAATTTTTTGGTTGAAACACAATTTTACCCAATTTTGCCCAAAAGGCGTTTATTTCTAATAACTAAGTATTGAAAGGAGTTTCAAATGCGCATAAGCTTCCGAAAAAGCTTAAGTCGCAAGCATTTAAGCAAAAAAAATTTTTGGCCAATTTTTTAGGAAAGAGGTACCTCTTTGCAAAAAATCAATTTTTTGGTTGAAACACAATTTTACCCAATTTTGCCCAAAAGGCGTTTATTTCTAATAACTAAGTATTGAAAGGAGTTTCAAATGCGCATAAGCTTCCGAAAAAGCTTAAGTCGCAAGCATTTAAGCAAAAAAAATTTTTGGCCAATTTTTTAGGAAAGAGGTACCTCTTTGCAAAAAATCAATTTTTTGGTTGAAACACAATTTTACCCAATTTTGCCCAAAAGGCGTTTATTTCTAATAACTAAGTATTGAAAGGAGTTTCAAATGCGCATAAGCTTCCGAAAAAGCTTAAGTCGCAAGCATTTAAGCAAAAAAAATTTTTGGCCAATTTTTTAGGAAAGAGGTACCTCTTTGCAAAAAATCAATTTTTGGTTGAAACACAATTTTACCCAATTTTGCCCAAAAGGCGTTTATTTCTAATAACTAAGTATTGAAAGGAGTTTCAAATGCGCATAAGCTTCCGAAAAAGCTTAAGTCGCAAGCATTTAAGCAAAAAAAATTTTTGGCCAATTTTTTAGGAAAGAGGTACCTCTTTGCAAAAAATCAATTTTTTGGTTGAAACACAATTTTACCCAATTTTGCCCAAAAGGCGTTTATTTCTAATAACTAAGTATTGAAAGGAGTTTCAAATGCGCATAAGCTTCCGAAAAAGCTTAAGTCGCAAGCATTTAAGCAAAAAAAATTTTTGGCCAATTTTTTAGGAAAGAGGTACCTCTTTGCAAAAAATCAATTTTTTGGTTGAAACACAATTTTACCCAATTTTGCCCAAAAGGCGTTTATTTCTAATAACTAAGTATTGAAAGGAGTTTCAAATGCGCATAAGCTTCCGAAAAAGCTTAAGTCGCAAGCATTTAAGCAAAAAAAATTTTTGGCCAATTTTTTAGGAAAGAGGTACCTCTTTGCAAAAAATCAATTTTTTGGTTGAAACACAATTTTACCCAATTTTGCCCAAAAGGCGTTTATTTCTAATAACTAAGTATTGAAAGGAGTTTCAAATGCGCATAAGCTTCCGAAAAAGCTTAAGTCGCAAGCATTTAAGCAAAAAAAATTTTTGGCCAATTTTTTAGGAAAGAGGTACCTCTTTGCAAAAAATCAATTTTTTGGTTGAAACACAATTTTACCCAATTTTGCCCAAAAGGCGTTTATTTCTAATAACTAAGTATTGAAAGGAGTTTCAAATGCGCATAAGCTTCCGAAAAAGCTTAAGTCGCAAGCATTTAAGCAAAAAAAATTTTTGGCCAATTTTTTAGGAAAGAGGTACCTCTTTGCAAAAAATCAATTTTTTGGTTGAAACACAATTTTACCCAATTTTGCCCAAAAGGCGTTTATTTCTAATAACTAAGTATTGAAAGGAGTTTCAAATGCGCATAAGCTTCCGAAAAAGCTTAAGTCGCAAGCATTTAAGCAAAAAAAATTTTTGGCCAATTTTTTAGGAAAGAGGTACCTCTTTGCAAAAAATCAATTTTTTGGTTGAAACACAATTTTACCCAATTTTGCCCAAAAGGCGTTTATTTCTAATAACTAAGTATTGAAAGGAGTTTCAAATGCGCATAAGCTTCCGAAAAAGCTTAAGTCGCAAGCATTTAAGCAAAAAAAATTTTTGGCCAATTTTTTAGGAAAGAGGTACCTCTTTGCAAAAAATCAATTTTTTGGTTGAAACACAATTTTACCCAATTTTGCCCAAAAGGCGTTTATTTCTAATAACTAAGTATTGAAAGGAGTTTCAAATGCGCATAAGCTTCCGAAAAAGCTTAAGTCGCAAGCATTTAAGCAAAAAAAATTTTTGGCCAATTTTTTAGGAAAGAGGTACCTCTTTGCAAAAAATCAATTTTTTGGTTGAAACACAATTTTACCCAATTTTGCCCAAAAGGCGTTTATTTCTAATAACTAAGTATTGAAAGGAGTTTCAAATGCGCATAAGCTTCCGAAAAAGCTTAAGTCGCAAGCATTTAAGCAAAAAAAATTTTTGGCCAATTTTTTAGGAAAGAGGTACCTCTTTGCAAAAAATCAATTTTTGGTTGAAACACAATTTTACCCAATTTTGCCCAAAAGGCGTTTATTTCTAATAACTAAGTATTGAAAGGAGTTTCAAATGCGCATAAGCTTCCGAAAAAGCTTAAGTCGCAAGCATTTAAGCAAAAAAAATTTTTGGCCAATTTTTTAGGAAAGAGGTACCTCTTTGCAAAAAATCAATTTTTTGGTTGAAACACAATTTTACCCAATTTTGCCCAAAAGGCGTTTATTTCTAATAACTAAGTATTGAAAGGAGTTTCAAATGCGCATAAGCTTCCGAAAAAGCTTAAGTCGCAAGCATTTAAGCAAAAAAAATTTTTGGCCAAAGGGGTACCTCTTTGCAAAAAATCAATTTTTTGGTTGAAACACAATTTTACCCAATTTTGCCCAAAAGTCGTTTATTTCTAATAACTAAGTATTGAAAGGAGTTTCAAATGCGCATAAGCTTCCGAAAAAGCTTAAGTCGCAAGCATTTAAGCAAAAAAAATTTTTGGCCAATTTTTTAGGAAAGAGGTACCTCTTTGCAAAAAATCAATTTTTGGTTGAAACACAATTTTACCCAATTTTGCCCAAAAGGCGTTTATTTCTAATAACTAAGTATTGAAAGGAGTTTCAAATGCGCATAAGCTTCCGAAAAAGCTTAAGTCGCAAGCATTTAAGCAAAAAAAATTTTTGGCCAATTTTTTAGGAAAGAGGTACCTCTTTGCAAAAAATCAATTTTTGGTTGAAACACAATTTTACCCAATTTTGCCCAAAAGGCGTTTATTTCTAATAACTAAGTATTGAAAGGAGTTTCAAATGCGCATAAGCTTCCGAAAAAGCTTAAGTCGCAAGCATTTAAGCAAAAAAAATTTTTGGCCAATTTTTTAGGAAAGAGGTACCTCTTTGCAAAAAATCAATTTTTGGTTGAAACACAATTTTACCCAATTTTGCCCAAAAGGCGTTTATTTCTAATAACTAAGTATTGAAAGGAGTTTCAAATGCGCATAAGCTTCCGAAAAAGCTTAAGTCGCAAGCATTTAAGCAAAAGAAATTTTTGGCCAATTTTTTAGGAAAGAGGTACCTCTGCAAAAAATCAATTTTTTGGTTGAAACACAATTTTACCCAATTTTGCCCAAAAGGCGTTTATTTCTAATAACTAAGTATTGAAAGGAGTTTCAAATGCGCATAAGCTTCCGAAAAAGCTTAAGTCGCAAGCATTTAAGCAAAAAAAATTTTTGGCCAATTTTTTAGGAAAGAGGTACCTCTTTGCAAAAAATCAATTTTTTGGTTGAAACACAATTTTACCCAATTTTGCCCAAAAGGCGTTTATTTCTAATAACTAAGTATTGAAAGGAGTTTCAAATGCGCATAAGCTTCCGAAAAAGCTTAAGTCGCAAGCATTTAAGCAAAAAAAAATTTTTGGCCAATTTTTTAGGAAAGAGGTACCTCTTTGCAAAAAATCAATTTTTTGGTTGAAACACAATTTTACCCAATTTTGCCCAAAAGGCGTTTATTTCTAATAACTAAGTATTGAAAGGAGTTTCAAATGCGCATAAGCTTCCGAAAAAGCTTAAGTCGCAAGCATTTAAGCAAAAAAAATTTTTGGCCAATTTTTTAGGAAAGAGGTACCTCTTTGCAAAAAATCAATTTTTTGGTTGAAACACAATTTTACCCAATTTTGCCCAAAAGGCGTTTATTTCTAATAACTAAGTATTGAAAGGAGTTTCAAATGCGCATAAGCTTCCGAAAAAGCTTAAGTCGCAAGCATTTATGCAAAAAAAATTTTTGGCCAATTTTTTAGGAAAGAGGTACCTCTTTGCAAAAAATCAATTTTTTGGTTGAA
Source organism: Linnaemya tessellans (assembly GCA_951800035.1). Classification (NCBI taxonomy): domain Eukaryota; kingdom Metazoa; phylum Arthropoda; class Insecta; order Diptera; family Tachinidae; genus Linnaemya; species Linnaemya tessellans. The sequence continues at coordinate 151,665,821 of OX637532.1, read as the reverse complement.
ACACAATTTTACCCAATTTTGCCCAAAAGGCGTTTATTTCTAATAACTAAGTATTGAAAGGAGTTTCAAATGCGCATAAGCTTCCGAAAAAGCTTAAGTCGCAAGCATTTAAGCAAAAAAAATTTTTGGCCAATTTTTTAGGAAAGAGGTACCTCTTTGCAAAAAATCAATTTTTTGGTTGAAACACAATTTTACCCAATTTTGCCCAAAAGGCGTTTATTTCTAATAACTAAGTATTGAAAGGAGTTTCAAATGCGCATAAGCTTCCGAAAAAGCTTAAGTCGCAAGCATTTAAGCAAAAAAAATGTTTGGCCAATTTTTTAGGAAAGAGGTACCTCTTTGCAAAAAATCAATTTTTTGGTTGAAACACAATTTTACCCAATTTTGCCCAAAAGGCGTTTATTTCTAATAACTAAGTATTGAAAGGAGTTTCAAATGCGCATAAGCTTCCGAAAAAGCTTAAGTCGCAAGCATTTAAGCAAAAAAAATTTTTGGCCAAAGGGGTACCTCTTTGCAAAAAATCAATTTTTTGGTTGAAACACAATTTTACCCAATTTTGCCCAAAAGTCGTTTATTTCTAATAACTAAGTATTGAAAGGAGTTTCAAATGCGCATAAGCTTCCGAAAAAGCTTAAGTCGCAAGAATTTAAGCAAAAAAAATTTTTGGCCAATTTTTTAGGAAAGAGGTACCTCTTTGCAAAAAATCAATTTTTTGGTTGAAACACAATTTTACCCAATTTTGCCCAAAAGGCGTTTATTTCTAATAACTAAGTATTGAAAGGAGTTTCAAATGCGCATAAGCTTCCGAAAAAGCTTAAGTCGCAAGCATTTAAGCAAAAAAAATTTTTGGCCAAAGGGGTACCTCTTTGCAAAAAATCAATTTTTTGGTTGAAACACAATTTTACCCAATTTTGCCCAAAAGTCGTTTATTTCTAATAACTAAGTATTGAAAGGAGTTTCAAATGCGCATAAGCTTCCGAAAAAGCTTAAGTCGCAAGCATTTAAGCAAAAAAAATTTTTGGCCAATTTTTTAGGAAAGAGGTACCTCTTTGCAAAAAATCAATTTTTGGTTGAAACACAATTTTACCCAATTTTGCCCAAAAGGCGTTTATTTCTAATAACTAAGTATTGAAAGGAGTTTCAAATGCGCATAAGCTTCCGAAAAAGCTTAAGTCGCAAGCATTTAAGCAAAAAAAATTTTTGGCCAATTTTTTAGGAAAGAGGTACCTCTTTGCAAAAAATCAATTTTTTGGTTGAAACACAATTTTACCCAATTTTGCCCAAAAGGCGTTTATTTCTAATAACTAAGTATTGAAAGGAGTTTCAAATGCGCATAAGCTTCCGAAAAAGCTTAAGTCGCAAGCGTTTAAGCAAACAAAATTTTTGGCCAATTTTTTAGGAAAGAGGTACCTCTTTGCAAAAAATCAATTTTTTGGTTGAAACACAATTTTACCCAATTTTGCCCAAAAGGCGTTTATTTCTAATAACTAAGTATTGAAAGGAGTTTCAAATGCGCATAAGCTTCCGAAAAAGCTTAAGTCGCAAGCATTTAAGCAAAAAAAATTTTTGCAAAAAATCAATTTTTTGGTTGAAACACAATTTTACCCAATTTTGCCCAAAAGGCGTTTATTTCTAATAACTAAGTATTGAAAGGAGTTTCAAATGCGCATAAGCTTCCGAAAAAGCTTAAGTCGCAAGCATTTAAGCAAAAAAAATTTTTGGCCAATTTTTTAGGAAAGAGGTACCTCTTTGCAAAAAATCAATTTTTTGGTTGAAACACAATTTTACCCAATTTTGCCCAAAAGGCGTTTATTTCTAATAACTAAGTATTGAAAGGAGTTTCAAATGCGCACAAGCTTCCGAAAAAGCTTAAGTCGCAAGCATTTAAGCAAAAAAAATTTTTGGCCAATTTTTTAGGAAAGAGGTACCTCTTTGCAAAAAATCAATTTTTTGGTTGAAACACAATTTTACCCAATTTTGCCCAAAAGGCGTTTATTTCTAATAACTAAGTATTGAAAGGAGTTTCAAATGCGCATAAGCTTCCGAAAAAGCTTAAGTCGCAAGCACTTAAGCAAAAAAAATTTTTGGCCAATTTTTTAGGAAAGAGGTACCTCTTTGCAAAAAATCAATTTTTGGTTGAAACACAATTTTACCCAATTTTGCCCAAAAGGCGTTTATTTCTAATAACTAAGTATTGAAAGGAGTTTCAAATGCGCATAAGCTTCCGAAAAAGCTTAAGTCGCAAGCACTTAAGCAAAAAAAATTTTTGGCCAATTTTTTAGGAAAGAGGTACCTCTTTGCAAAAAATCAATTTTTGGTTGAAACACAATTTTACCCAATTTTGCCCAAAAGGCGTTTATTTCTAATAACTAAGTATTGAAAGGAGTTTCAAATGCGCATAAGCTTCCGAAAAAGCTTAAGTCGCAAGAATTTAAGCAAAAAAAATTTTTGGCCAATTTTTTAGGAAAGAGGTACCTCTTTGCAAAAAATCAATTTTTTGGTTGAAACACAATTTTACCCAATTTTGCCCAAAAGGCGTTTATTTCTAATAACTAAGTATTGAAAGGAGTTTCAAATGCGCATAAGCTTCCGAAAAAGCTTAAGTCGCAAGCATTTAAGCAAAAAAAATTTTTGGCCAATTTTTTAGGAAAGAGGTACCTCTTTGCAAAAAATCAATTTTTTGGTTGAAACACAATTTTACCCAATTTTGCCCAAAAGTCGTTTATATCTAATTGATTTTTTTTTTATCAAAAAATGTTTTTGCTTAAATGCATGCCATTTGTGCTTTTTCGAAAGCTTCTTCGCATTTGAAGCTCCTTTCAAATCCTTTCTTTATTTATTTTTTAAAAATTAATATGTTTCGGACGAAATTGTGTTACAACCAAAAAATCGATTTTTGGCAAGAGGTACCACTTTCCAAAAAAAAAATTGGTAAATTTTTTGTTTGCTTAAATGCAGGTGACTTACGCTTTTTCTAAAACTTGTTAAATCGATTATATTCAAATTCAATTAAAGTGAGTGCCCTTCCCAAAGTATGTATATCAAATCCCACTGCTGTAGAAAAGAACTGGCTTCTCTGTGAGGATGCGTAATTAGTCTTTGCAGTTTGGCACACTTATTTATTTAATACACAAATTTCACGAATTCAAAGGATCTTTTTGTTTGTAGTGGTTTTTAGACATTGTCTTAGTTTACTTTCTTACATCAGATTTCTTTAAATTCGTTACCTTAGATCTCTTATAATTAAAAAATAAAAACGAACTTGGACATTTTCTTTTAATAAAATAAATTGAAATATGGAATTTTATTCATAAAGGTAATAATACATGGAAATTATAAATATTTGATTTTTGATATAAGATAAGTTGTAGAACAAAAGACACTTTTTTCCAAATTCAAAGTACAACTGCTCATTTTGGCAATTTTTTCGGTATATATTTTTTAAATATCGGCTTCCCAGGCAAGATAAAAATATTATGCAAATAAATTTTCTTGATATAGAACTTAAATTAAATATAGTAAAACACGACTAAAAAATACAGAAATACTCGTTTTAATCTTTGGCCTCACATACAGGCCCCTTGCAGGGTACAGAAAATGATTTTCATGGCACACGAAAATAAAATACATACAGTTTTAAAAAATAAATTTTAATAGTCCAATCTTAATATAAATTAATAAAAATAGAATTTGAACAAATTCATTTATTAATAAAATAATAAAAAATGCTTTGCAGTCTTGCAGATTCGAACTTAAGCCCGTTGATAATATTAACAATTTACATAAGAAAGTTCGACTAATAAAAATTCATACATAATTTAAAATAAATTTTATTTACATTTAAAATATCCTAAAGTTCAAACTTGGTACAATATATTTTTCAACACGGTTTTTAATGTTACGGATATATCTTTTGATAATTTTTGATAATTAAATAATAATAAAAATTATAATTTTAAACTATTTGTGACCATTTTCTAAACATATAGTTTATTTCATGAAATTTTGGCAACAAACTACTACCGAACGTCACTCATAACAAATTCCCACTTCTGCCTGCACGTTTTAGCATTTATGATTTCATAAGTAGTATGAGGCTGTTGTTCAAATGTCATTGCTGCAGTAAATTTCATTTAAGTTTAAAGCTTAATATGTCATAAAGTGTTTAATAGTTTTCATTAAATATATTTTATTTTAACACAAAATTTTTGAAATAAGCAGTTTATAAATAACTCGTTTTATTATTTAACTGATAATGTGGCTTTCTAATACTTAAAAAAAATTGTCATTTGTTTTTATCTTGATACATACCGTGGCAAAACTCTTGATACTGATTTGCCGGCCTGCACGATCTTCATTTGGCGGTCGAACATTAAATGAAATGGGAAAATTTTACAAAACGTTGCTGGCGATATTAAGGGAGCTGAAATATGCAAGTGAAGAAAGTTTTCAAAATTTCATTTTTATAATGTGATTCTGTGGCAATAAGGAAAAAGTGCTTAAGTATTTAAGATTTTAATCAGACTTAAGCACTTTGTCCTTATTGCCATGGAATTAACATATTTGCTATTTTTCAGGAAATGAAATATATAAAGAACTTAAACAAATTTATTAGATTTTCTTATTTATTTATTGCAATGCCATTTCGGCTTCATGGTTCACTATTCACTAAACTTTTTTACTGTCATCTCGCTTTTAGTCGAAAATAATTTTTTAACAAAAATGTTAAATTTTAACAAATTTTTATGATGAATGATATCTTTGTTAGATCTTGGTGAATGGTAATGGCCACCAATTATAATGAAACTATTTGATTAAAAGAAATTTATAATATTTTTTTTTTTCATATAAATGAACTAACTAAACTTTCACTTTCATTCTGAGATGAAATTTATAAACAATAACAGTCAGCAATAAACATACAGGATACCTGAATTTAGCTTAATTAAGAAACTCAAATAACTTTTTGTAAAGTTTATGTAAATCATTTTTTATTAATCCTTTTTCACAATAAAATTTTTGTAAATTGGAACTGTTATCACATTCAACTAAGCCACCTAATAAGTGGTGACAAACACAATACACATGAGCACTGATGATGAAAGGGTTGCGTCTTTCGAAAACAGTTGTTCTGCTCTGCTGTGTAAGTTGAATAACAAAAACTGATGTTGACTTTCCTTTGTGCCTTGGAATATGTATCATGTCTTTCTGAGATTTAAATTAAAATATCGAACAATTAGCTTATAGAATCTTAATTCAATTTAATGAAGTAACTAAAGATTCATAAATCTTTGCTAAAGTTATTTAAAATACACTTGTTCAATATTAATAACTTCAATTTAAAGGCTTCTGAGTCGGTGACCACAACAAAAGTTTATTAGCTGAATTGCACTTGTATGCAATAAATAAATGCAAACATTTCTTAAGAATTGTAATAGAAATAAAATACTGTCTTAGTCCCAGTTTACACTATGTAATTTTTGTCGCAGCAATTCTTGATATGAAGTGAGGAAGAGCGAGAAAGGAATACAAATGGTATGTATTTCAGGACTCTCACACAAAATAAGAATTGCTGCAACAAAAGTTGCATAGTGTAAACCGGGACTTAGAAAGTATTTATTTCAAAATTTCTTTTGAGTAAATATTTGGCTGACTTTTTGCTATTTTATTTATATAAAGTCTTGGAAAACTTACCTCCACATATATTTTCTATTTCATCTGGCGGCTCTTTAGCCGCCTCATCTTTTGCACCCGACGTTTCACTGTCCACTTTCTGATTAGACGATATTTCTCGTATTAAAAACTGGACGTGGTCGTAGCGTTCAATATCATCGCTTTTGTTTTTCAATAAACGTAAACATTTTTGCTCTTTATCCTCACTGTCGAAACTGTCCTTGGCTGTGACAGTCATAGAAGAGGCGGAATGTGTTTGCTTTCTTGTAAATGGACATTGTTCTATAAAAAAAATATATATATATATTTCTTTTAATTTTTGTTAATTTATATTCAAGTTGTGATGTTTAGTTTTAGAAAATTATCATTCAAACAAATTAGAATTCTTTTTTGTATGCACAAATGCTTGTTAACCGAAATCATACTGACCTTGTCTTCTATTACTCGCATTATAAGCTGCCAGCTGGTCGTTGTTATTTAGGTTAATGTTATTATTTAAATTATTATTTTCCTCATTCGCACATGTAGCGCTAGTGGTCGATTGCTGTAACTGGTTCACTTGATTTAGAAATACTTCATCTTTTTCATCCTCTTCCATAGGGTCACCTTTCCGTTTAACTATTTCTATTTCCACATCAACGCCATGTAATTTCGAAGCCACCGCCTAGAGTGGAGTGTAGAATGCAAAGTAATGACAATTATAAAAAAAAATATAGTTATATGGACATTTTTTTTTAGTTATTTTACCTAATATAATTATTGTATATCAGATATTTTTAAGCTTAAGGTCTCTTTATTTTAATTTAATTTTTAATTTGTTGACAAATAATTGTGTTTCATAAACAAAATATTTTTTCATATTAAATAAAATAATTAATTTCCTGAAGAAGTCACACAAAGGAGTGACGAAATATTGAAATTAAAAATTAAATTAAAATAAAGAGACCTTAAACTTAAAAATATCGGAATACAATAATAATTAAGAGGTCAAGAAACCAGAAGAATTTAATTAATATAATAATTGGCAAAAATATGGTACTTTGAAAAAGTCATAAACTAGAATTATTAAAATATTTTTTTTTTAAATTGTATTACAGGATGTTCATTTCCCAACAGGCTATAGGTTCAAGTCTGCGAAACTATTTATTTATTTTTTAATTTTTTATTAAAAATAAATAATAAAAAATTTGAAAAATAAATAAAAAATAATTTGCAGTTTCGCAGATTTGAACCTATAGCCTGTTGGGAAATTAACATCCTGTAATACAATTTACATAAATAAAAGGTTCACTGTTAAATAGAAATTCATACATTAATTTAATATTTTTTTTTACAATTAAGTCAGACATTCATGTGTGCATGAGGTCAGCGCAGTAACAGTGCAACAGCTTCCTGTTAAATAATTTTATTGTGTATTTAAAAATGTAGGCATGTTCCATGGGTTCGAAGCCGATCATGCGAACAGTGGCTAACTCCAATTTATTATATAGTCCCATAACCGCCAAAAAAGCTTAAACGATAAAAAGTAAATTTTACAGGAGAAGTATTTTTTAATTATCCTGGCTTCAAATGGAAGTAGAACCTCAATATTGGACAAGTAATAGGATTGTAGTTGACTGTAGTGCTAAAGGTTAATACTTTTAATGAATTTCCTATAATACAATGCATGTTTGTGTAGGTTAAGATATTCTCGATGTAAATCAGTTAATTTAGCCAAATAATCTAAAAACTTGTAATCATTGTCCTTAGCAAGATGTTCTTTAACTGATTCATTGATATCCTTGAAGGTTTGGCACTACTTTTGCTCTATTTGAAAAAGAAAATTTTAGCTTAACCGACACTTTGCAATTAAGAAAATATGTAAACAAATTAAATTAATCGATTTGTTTTTTTTAGCTTGGAACAGCACTCAGGGTATGGCCCCTACATATGCAGTGCATTACGCCAGAACTAGAAAAGACGGGATAGTATTAAAGGGACAGAAGAAGAAAGATGGAGGAGATAGAGAATTTTTTGTAGCTATTTCAACTTTTTTACTTCGCCGGCTAATTTCGGCTACAGGACCGACGAAGGAGGATGCTGCTGTTACTCTGCTTTTTAGTACTTGATCGTGTCAGTCGCTGCCAATTATGTTCAGTGACCAGTGCTATGCCTTCACCACGGAAACAGGTTGGCAGCAACTAACACAACCATGCACTAATGCTGGTCAGAAGAATTCAACACAAGATTTGATTATCGACAAAAAACGATTTTTTCGACGAGGTTGTCGCTTAAGTTTATTAGCGGTCATGGCGCGATATATAGAGGCAAAGAAAAGTACTTCTTAAAACCTCAATATATTTCGATGCCTTAATATACAGTCTTTATTTATTGTCGACTATTTTAAAATAGTTTCAGCAAAATTTTGTGTGAAATCCTAGTATTCCAAAAGATCCCTTGCACTTTTTCTTTAATATTATTGCCTTAGCACTTTTCCATATCATTTGTAAAATAGCATAATGGAGCATAATCTTAGTATTTTTATTCTGCAAACGACATATTTCTGTTTATCATATTGTGGCGTACATGGCTCTAAGATTTTCATATTTTGGCATACATATTGTATGAAAAAAAGAAGATTCACATTTATTTTAATTTTAATGGAACTTCAAATTATTTATAAGTTTGTCACATATTTTGGCAAAGTAAATATTTCAAAATAACGATAGGGCTGTATAATATAAAGCCATAAACAGGGACCGGAAATAAGAGTTATTTTTCAATTTTTGAAGAAATAAATCATACATAAATGAACATCGTAGAAAACTTTTAATTACACCATCATGATTTTTAAGCGAAATGCATCCAACATATTGCATGATTTTTAAATTTTTGATTTTTATTTTAACAATCAAAAGTAAGAGTTATTTTTGATATTTATTTTTTTAAATGAAAAATAAGAGTTATTTTTGATTTTTATTATTTTAAATGAAAAATAAAAGTTATTTTTGATTTTTATTTTTTTAAATGAAATATAAGAGTTATTTTTGATTTTTATTTTTTTAAATGAAAAATAAGAGTTATTTTTGATTTTTATATTTTTAAATGAAAAATAAAAGTTATTTTTGATTTTTATATTTTTATATCAATAATAAAAAGCAATAAAAAACTCTTATTTAATTGTTGATGCCGTATGTATTATAATATGCTGCTTCATGCAAATTTCTATATGAATATAATATATTATGTGACTTATCCATTATCAGCTATAAAAACATGAATGCATAGAAATATCTTAAAAGTTTCGGCTGCCATTCAAGTCAGTGTTAAGAGGTCGTTTTCAGGTGTTCAATTTTACCATCATAATTGATTTTGAATGTTCCTCAGATAAATTATATCTCAAATCTCCCAATATTAATCTGAGTGCTGAAAATGACCTTTCTACACTGACTTGAGTGGCAGGTACAGAATGAACAATTAAAGATAATTTTCGAAGCCATGGAAACACAAACATATTACCTATGTCACGAATTTTGAATTGATTTTTATTATTGATATAAAAATATAAAAATCGAAAATAACTTTTATTATTAATATAAAGATATAAAAATCGAAAATAACTTTCATATTTCATTTAAAAATATAAAAATCAAAAATAACTTTTATTTTTCATTTAAAAATATAAAAATCAAAAATAACTTTTATTTTTCATTTAAAAATATAAAAATCAAAAATAACTTTTATTTTTCATTTAAAATAATAAATATCAGAAATAACTCTGATTTTCTATCTAAAAATATAAAATCAAAATTTCTTGATTTTTTTGATAAAAGTCATAACAGTTACGGTCCCTGGCCATACATGCATTTCACTCACATCTTTGTAATAATTTTTCATTAATGGGAAACTAAATTCATGAACTCTTTGCTGAATTAAATATCAACAAAAACTTGAGAAAATTGCCAATTTACTTACAGGCGACCGATTTTACCGTTTTAGACTAAGGAAATAGCCGTGGTCGCTTACTAGTAAATAAAACCAATTATTTTAATCCGGGTATAAGGCATTTAGTATTAATAAAACAATTTAAAAAAAAAACTCTTTATAAGTAAGCTACTGATCTACTTACCTTAACAATACCAATAACTATATGTTCCAATCCTGGTCGTTCTGAATAGTAATGCAGTAATAAAGAACCGTCCTTTTCGGTGCAACGAAATGATGGTGCTCTCATGCCCGGATATAGAGTGCCCAAATGATCATGTAGGGCATCCAAATTCTAATACATTTTCCATATGCATTATTTTTGTGGCAACAACAATATAACAAAATGTTGCCAAGTTAGTTGAAAGAAAAGGCCATCCAAATTGCAAAATATTAAAGCCAAAGGCATCATGCCATCCAACATGCAATACAAAAGTCCAGCAAAAGTTTATTTATTCATTTGTAAGCATATTATTGTATCGAATTGTTGAAGGTCATCATCGTCAGCATTTACAATTGGAAAATTGTTACGGTTGCAATGACAAAGGAATCCAAAAAATATCAAAACGAACAGCCACCCCACCATCACCATGTGTTTCGTACAAAGTCCCAGTGTTGGCATTCATTGAATTTTATGGAAAAGTGACAAAAAAAGAAAAAAAAACCAAATGAAATTCAATTTTTCAACAGCAACAAATATTATTTGTTGCAATACAATACAAAACGAAATCATCATCAATTGTGTAAATGTATTATTGTTTAAGGGCCAGTGTAAAGGTATCACCCAGCCATGCACGAATGATGTTAACGAAAAAAAAAGGAATATTCATTGCATTAAGTCAGCATCAATAGCATCATCGACAAGAGTTTCAGTGTTAATACAGGAAGCAGTAGAAATATCCAAGACATCATCCACATGCGTATACAGACATTTTAACAGAAGCCGTTGTGTGAGTATGAAACGAGAAAGAGGAGAGACACATACAATAAAGAAAAGAACACACACACACATGTATACTCGTATATAAAAGAATCAAATTGAAAACAAATCGAACGTAAATTCTGTGCTTTTCTATTCAATGTAGTTTTGCTCATCATAAAAAGGAATTGAAAATTGCAGAAAATGCAAGAGAAGAACAGGAAAACATTTACTTCACTCACAGCCATTTGTACGGCTCGGCTCCTATTGATGTGTGTGTTTGATTAGTTGTAAATGCACAACATGTCCTTACAGTGAATTTAATATCTGACGTTGTTGTAATGCCAGTGTACAATCGAAGGCTTTAATATTTTGAAATAACGACTAAAGACATCGACTACATGCAATTATTGCTCAACCGTTTTCAAGCAAGACTAGGAAAAGGAATGTTGATGCAAATAGAATCGTTCTTCTGCTAAATTTCATACGCACACGCGCATTCATATGCACGTGCTTATGCTAGATTTTCATTCCTTCTATTAAATTTAACTTTTTCAAATATTTTCACGGCGATTGTATTTGTTTCAAATTAATTTTTTAAAATTGCATTCAGGCAATGCGAGCCCCCTCTATTAATGCGTTGCATTGTGCTGCAACTACGTAAATTAGTTATGGGAACTAAGACAAGGGCAGTAGTTTTTGCGAATATTTGGTTTGAGTTTTCCTACGTTAAATATGACAGAACCCGTACGTACACGAACTCCTTCCTCATGCAGCCGGTGCGGCCAAAGAATGAGTTTTCCTTCATTGATAAATCGAAGATGGTTTTGTGCGAAGTAAACTGCAAGAAATACATCCCTGATTATACGGATTTTTTTATTGAAATGTTGATCAAGCGAGTCAAATGTTGATCAAGCGAGTCAATAGCCACCTCCTGTCGTGTTTTTTTAAATGGATTTTGCAACACAATTTTTATATGACATTTGTATTCCATTTTCGGCAGAAATATATTTCACATTAGCCCTATTCACAATCTTGTGCAAATGGTCGTGCATCATTGCATTTGCAAAATAATTGTACTCTACACCAACCAAATACATTCGAAATGCTCTCAAATACTCTCTCAATTTACAAATGCTATAATGCAAGACCATTTGCACAGAATTGTGAATAGGGGTAATGTCTTAAAAATCGGAGGCATTTAAATGTTAACTTTGTGAAAAAAAAATTCCAAGAATATCCTCAAATGTATATACCATCCATATTTACAAATTAAGCAGCGTGATCGGGCATGCGTCATCGTGTTAGCATTGAGTAGAATCTATATTCTTGATAGAATTTGGTCTAATTGATATCGAATAAATGAATGCCAAGAAAATAAAATTAAAATTAAACTTATTAGCTGTGCAGTCGAAAGTAAGTATTTTTTTTTAACAAACACAACCATTGAAGCTATTTGACTCTTCGGCGGGAATCGAACCCCACTACTAATGGAAGCAGTTTAAAGGGAGTTAATAATAAGTCTATAAATGTTTTCTTCTTAAAAATAATTTTAAGTGATCAATGACTAACGTCTAATAACTGGAAAGCTTTTATTTTTTCTTTACTTTTCGTATTTTGATGGTGGAAAATTTGCTTTCAAAGAATACATTTTATTATACATTCAAGTCATCCCCACTTTTAATCTTCTGTTATAGAAAATATTATATTTATTTTATTTGAAGCGACAATCTAATTTTAATATGTGATCAACTTATAATTCATTGAGGAATACGCTTTATTTGTTTAAACAATTTTGCAATTTTTTGGCAGAAAAACGTATATATAAATTACTATTGTAAAACAAAACTGTTTTTTATTTAATTTACATATGTACTTATCATTTCTAATACATTGTTAAATTTTAATTGTATCAGTCTCTAAGGATTAATTAAATCCATTAAATAAATGAATAGATAAATAAATAAATATTTACATATAATACTTTTATTTTGGCATATATCAGAGAGTTGTTTAAAATTTTGTTCATACATTTACGAGATGAACGCATAAAAAATAAATAGTTAAATATTAAAGTAATATCCAGCTTCATAGCACTTAGGGATGAAGGCATGTAATATGTAGGCAATCTTGTGTATTTAGCAAAATTTTTGATTTTACTCACCTGCAAAAAGTCTCTGGGCGTTGCACCGAGTACTTGCAATATTTTATCGTATCCAGAATCTTGGCAGAATTCAAAGAATGTTTTACCAAACAATTCTAAAATATCGTCAGCTGGTATATCTAGATATAAGAGAAAATGTTAAAACATTTAATTCACCTAATTGTTTTATATTCTATAAAAAACTACTTCCTTATTATATTTTAACTTTAGGCTTTGATTACATTTTTTTAAATAATACAAGTACTTGTACTTTAGATATATAACTAATGAAATAAACTAAAAATATATAAAGATGCCGGCCATCTTTTGCGATGTAGGTAATAAATTTCAATAACTAAGTTCTTACTTACTTAATATTTCTACTGCAGCACCAATTAAATTGTATGTGATTTCATCGTCATAAATTTGTCGCACTAAAAACTGTCCTTCCATTGTGACCATGGCTTTTTTTCTGAAAAAAAAATTCAAAACAATAAATATTAATGGGACAGCCATTCCATTTGTTTGTTTAAGTAATTTATTGCATAATACATTTTTGATACGAGTAACTAGTGTTTGTATGTACAATGAACATTTTGCATCCATTAAGATTTTATGAATGCAGACGATTCTATAATTAAGAAATTTATAAAACAAAAAAACAAAAATTGGTAAAACCTGTGTTTGCACTAAAACAGTTATAGATAATAATCTTAATGTGTTACGTGATGTTTTTAATAAAAATTATTTATTCAAATAGCAACGCATCATAATATTTGTATAAATTGCATTTTACAATTTGTTTAAATTACATCAGACTTTTCCAATGGTAGTTTTAAATTTCATTTTGGGAAAAAGAAAAATCACAGGGCTAATAATGGCATTCGATATAGCTTGAAATTTGTATTTAAATTGTATTGAAATTTCGATGGATATCGTATCCGGTAATTTAGCCCCAAAACATTGAGAATTAAAAATTAAATTGGTAAATTTCCAAAAAATGTGTATTTGACTTTAAAAAAAAATTAATGTTATACAAAACCTCACTTTTTTAAATTCGCCATTTTTTCACTAATAACAAACAGTTGGGTAATTCTTATTAAAAGTTTTTTTTTTCATATTACTTATACTCATGTAGACAGACTAGCATCGTGAGAGCTTTGCATTAATTTTGTTTTGTGCTGCCAACAATACTTTTGACTGTGAATCATTAATTTTGCACAAAACGGCAATTTATAATTTTTTAAACACACAAAAGTCCATATACGAAAATAAATTCACTTAAAAACACAATGTCCAATTCATTTATATTTATTACTGCCATACGCGTACAGAACGGAAAACAAGTGAAACGAAAGCACACAATCGTGTTTAACTATCTGTTGTACAAGTTTATGAAACAACGGATTTGCTTAAGTGTGACCGGAATTTTAATGTTGACTGCAAGTTATTGCACAGAAACATTAACTCATGATGCACTTATGAGCGTTTGGGGGGAAATTGCACTCTTAAGGCATACAAGCCAGGCCTTATTTAATGCCAAAACTATTTCATTTAGTACTTATTCTATATCTGCTTTAGATAACTTTATGTAGATAAGGGGCGGTTTTTTAAAAAACAAGCCGGTGTCGATTAAGTTTAACTCAATCATGTTTAGAGTGATTTTCTGTTAGGCAGTCACCGCTTATATGATGCATAATTGGAACCAAAATAGCTTTTGAGTTCAGTCCAGTTTGTCTAGGTAAAGTTTCTTCAGCTCACTGTATGAAAAAAGTCAAATCCCTAGGTAACTAACTGGCCCATGTGTTCAAAGCCTTGAATTTTTTCCACCCGACACATTTATATGAATTGCAATGGATGTACATTTAATGCATATAAGAGTTGCTATGACATGTAATTTGTGGTTGGCAAAATGTTTTTAATCGTTGTCATATATAATTGAGCGTGATTACTTCTTTATTTAATAAAAAGAAATTTAAACAATTAAAATGCTGTTGAGGGTATTCTGAAGCTTTTAATTGTTTGAAAGTTTCATAAGAAATCAATTGAAATAATTATTTTTTTTTACAATACAATTATTTTAAAGTATAAAGAAATTTTTTATTTAAATGTAAATTGTAATGGTCAGAAATTTCGAGCCACAAATATTGGAATGATTGAACTCTGAAAACGTAAAGAAACTTGTTGAGTGTGTCATAAATTTCTTTTAATAGAATTTAAAAAATTACATGAAAAACATCTCTGCGACTTGGCTGCTGTTTGGGGCTTCGGTTGCATTTCACCAACAAGTTTTTCTCTAGTTGACAAATTATGGACACAGAAGTTGTATGTGCACAGTTGGTGGGACAAAATTTTTTTGGTCAAAAATTAATTTACGTATTTGTTTGTAGTACTTCTGTTAGGATTGCAGCATAACATGATTTATATATGACAAGATTTTACCCGCGCCTTTATTCTCGATAAACATGTGGAATTTCAGCTACTGTGTTTGTTATGTCTATGATGTGTTGTCTTTTTACTAGATCAAAGTTTAAAACGTTCTTAGTTATTATTTTAATAATTTCATAATTTTCGACCACCCTTGACCACTCAATACGATCATTTCTAATAACAAATACCACCCTAAACTATTTCTAGTATCTTAAACTGTCTCTATGCCAAATTTCATCTAAGTCGCTTCAGCAGTTTGAGTATGAATAGGTAACATCCAGACAGAGAGACAGAGAGAGTTACTTGCATTTTTATTATATTAGTAAGGAAAAAAGTGCAATTCATTATACAAAGTGCAAGTCATTATAAAAAGTGCAAGTCATTATGAAAAGTGCAAGTCATTATGAAAAGAGCAAGTCATCATAAAAACTGCAAGTCATTATAAAAAGTGCAAGTCATCATAAAAAGTGCAAGTCATTATAAAAACTGCAAGTCATTATAAAAAATGCAAGTCATTATGAAAAGTGCAAGTCATTATGAAAAGTGTAAGTCATTATCAAAAGTGCAGGTCATTATAAAAAGTGCAAGTCATTATAAAAAGTGCAAGTCATTATGAAAAGTGCAAGTCATTATGAAAAGTGTAAGTCATTATCAAAAGTGCATGTCATTATAAAAAGTGCAAGTCATTATAAAAAGTGCAAGTTATCACAAAAAGTGCAAGTCATTATAAAAAGTGCAAGTCATTATAAAAAATGCAAGTCATCATAAAATGTGCAAGTCATTACAAAAAGTGCAAGTCATCATAAAAAGTGCAAGTCATTATAAAAAGTGCAAGTCATTATAAAAAATGCAAGTCATCATAAAAAGTGCAAGTCATTATAAAAAGTGCAAGTCATTACAAAAAGTGCAAGTCATCATAAAAAGTGCAAGTCATCATAAAAAGTGCAGGTCATCATAAAAAATGCAAGTCATCATAAAAAGTGCAAGTCATTATAAAAATCGGAATCTTATGCGCTCATACCAGCGTGAACCAACTTACAAAATGGTAAATAGTAAGAAACTATTTCACTTATATCTATTTCCCATGTTATTGAATCAGAATGAACAAATGCTGATCTGTCAAATGGAATAATTATCTATGGTGGGACCTGAGAATTTGATAACTTTTCGCAGCAGGAAGTATCCAATTTGGTGGAATCGTTTTCAATTTTTAAAGACGTTATATTTTGCATTAGCACCATTTACACTTAAATTTTAATGATCTCAATATGCGATTCGGCAAGACAATCTTAAGTCATTTGATACGTGATGTCTCTATGAACATGTCACCAAGTAATGTGATATAAAAGAAGACATAAAAAATAAGACTCACTTAGTCAAACGGTTTTCTGTTCCAAGAAATTAATTCAAACCTGCGTCCTGAAAAATCCAATTCTATAGAATATTGAATTTCAGGGAAGAATACCATCTACAATATTAAAGAATATTTTTCCTTGTATATATTATGGCCAATTTCGTTTGTTAATGTGAGCAGAGCGTAAAAATTAATGTGACATAAATATACAGAAAATAATAAAATCTTGTAATTTATTGCCATAATCAGATAATAAAAACTTCTGAAGATATCAGAAAATAGCTGACGAATCGATGGGGAAAAGCTGAAATTGATTGGTTTTCTTTGTACTTTAAAAATACATGAAAACTGACCCTCCTAAATGGCTCAAGCAAAAATAAGAAGATTATTATTTTGCATGTAATAAAATATAAAAGTTATTGCTGGAACATAAATGAAATGTAAAAATCCAAAAAGCCATCAGTTGAAAACAAAAAATGGTTTGGCTCAGAACGCGTTTGAAATGTACGAACACGGCTAAGAGTTTCGCAAAAGAATTTATGTAAAAATGTTCTCCTGAATATAAAAATGTTGACAAAAACACGTTGTAAATTTTTAATATCAATGGAATTTTCTTACAAGCATTCGGCAGTAAAAACAGCTTTAATATGGACCTGGAAATTACATATCGCATGCGACATTTACAGTCCTCATTACAATTGCAAATGTAATAAAAAGTTAAACAAATAGCTGGAGAAAACAAGCAAAAATTCTTTTAAATTTGTAAACGTTTAATTTTTCAAATGTTTTGAATGATAGAAAATGCACAACACGAAATACTCGTACTAGGGAAATTTGTTTATTTGATTTTCTACTTCATTTCCCTTCTATCAAACAGGATATAAACAAAATAAGATAAATCTACTACTAGTTGTATAGCAAATCATCTTCTACAGGTGCCGACAGAAATTCTGCTATTCACAGAAACTTTTTTCTCTATTTTAGAAAAAGATGCTGTTGTCCGTTCTATTGCTTAGAATTGAGTATCCAATTCGTAAAACAAACTTCAATGTATGCCAACTTTTACAAACATCAACATATTGATGGATATGAGTTAAAAAGACACGTCTTACAATTTGTCAAACGTACGCAATATAATTCAGGCAGATGGTACAAATTTGAGTAAATTGCGTTGTAAACACGAAGTGTACCACAATGTGACACACTGTCTATATGTAAATATATTGTAGGAGCCCTTTAGCACAACTTTGCTTCAAAGTTTTCATTTCGTGTAATGAATGCTTTTTGGAAAAAGTTGAAAGTAGCACATAAAAAGTAGTAGGATCCCCATAAAAATGTAAATGGCAAATAACTTTTCAAATAAACATTTTTGGCCATTGATAGTATAGGGAATAAAATGGTAATATACTTTAAATAGTAAATTATCTTCTGAGTGAGGGTTTCACTTGATATTGTTTCACTAGGCAGCCTGATAATATGAAAAAGTGAATAAAAAAGTTTGCGTATTGATATCGAGTAGCGGAAGCTGCCGAAATCTTTTATCGTGTGTTATCCTAGATTACCGGAAAAAAAATTCAAAATTTTGATTGGAGTCTCTATTCCAATCACTGAAATTGAGATTGTAGACACTTAATCTAGCCGAGGCTCTGGCAATCCTAATCATATCTACGGAACAATTATATCCTTCTAAAAGCAGTATTAATCGCATAGAAGAGTCCTTATTTATCGGTGGAATTTTCTTTTCGAATTAGCCGGTTATGCCGAAACTATGGAAAAGAGGGAATAGTTGAGAAGACAGTTGACGAAAGAGAGAGAGAGAGAGGAGAAAAGAAATAATGTTTCGTAGCCACACATGATAGTATCAAGACATTTCATCGATCATTACCCTGACTCGGACCAGCACTTAGGGGATGACCCCTACATATACAGGGCATTGTGCCAGAACTAGAAAGGAGGGGATAGTATTGAGGGGACAGATGGAGAAAGAGGAGGAGATAGAGAAATTTTATTGAAACAGACCGACAATAATTAACCTAATCATGCACGGGTGGATTAAAAAAATTTGATCTCATATGCATGACTGAGGATGGAATCTCGACTTCTTAGTCTACGTTTTTGCTACTATAGCCAAAATGTTGGATAGCCAAAATGTGGTGACAAACAGAATACACATGAGTACTGGTGATGAAAGCGTTGCGGCTTTCGAAAACAGCTCTTCTGCTCTGCTGTGTAAGTTGAATAACTAAAACCTGATGTTCGGCCATGTTTTGGAAATCGCTTATTGCATGAAATAAAGCGTTTTCGATTTGAAGTCACAAAATTGGTGTGCTGGAGTTCGCAATCGCTCAAAATCGTTCAAAAGAAATTGGCGTTTTTCAAGTCGCATGTGATTCGAAAATCGTGCGATTCACAGCACATACATGGTTGAGTTTCCTTTGTGCCTTGAAATATTTATCATGTCTTTCCGAATTTAAAATAAAAAATTTCAAAAATTTAATTCAATTTAATAAAAAATAATAACCTTAAAATCAGTTTGGAGTCTCGCAGGAAATACAGTGGCAACAGAAATGGTTACATATTATGGCAAGTATATATCTATATAAGGTATATATAAAAATTAAATTTTATAAAACTGCTCTTGGAAACCAAAAGTATTCAAAATAAGAATTACGAAAAGGTTTCAGCGTTGGGAATTAAAAATGCCAAATAAATACCCTTGCATGTGCATGCACAAGCATGCTATTATTTTCTTGTTACAGAAGTATATTTTTTCAAAGAATTTTATTTTATATACATGTCTGCATGTAAGTAATTTAAATAGTTGCAATTTGCTATGCTACAGGTTAAGAGAAATACTCAATAGGTTCTTTGCCCAAATCTATAAAAAGCTTAAATCGCATATACAAGGATAATGTAGACATGAAAATTATACCATAAGAGAATAAAACCTTGCATTTTACATAATAAAAAAGATGTAAAAAGAACAAATTCAATTTAAGGCAAAGAATTGCATATAATATAAAAAAATAATAATAAAGTGAACGATTGAACATTAGGGAGGATTAATTTTAAAAAATTTTACAAAATCTAAGTTTCATATTCCAAAAAAAAAAAATAAATTTAGAATGTATTTGAAATCTATTTTAATAATATGTTATATGAAATTTTTTTAATAAAATACATTTCAAATCCATTTTAAATTTTATGAATAAGTGGGTAACTCTATGAAAATTTGTTAGAAAACAAATCGATATTCTTCGGCAAAACCTTCTCGGAGCCAATCCATATAAATATGCAATAGTTTTTGGCGAAAATTCATGGCGTTTGGAATGCAATTGGATTCTATTTTACACCCATGGCTTTAGAGATAAACTTGCTTGAAGTATTGTAACATTTGATAAAAATTTCTTAAAATTCGACCCGCATATGTCCATGTATTACATGTACATTTTTGCTAACACAAAAGCGTACATATTAAGGCACATGGCAGCGAAATGTAAGACAAAATCCCAAAAGAAAAATGAATAACAACACAAATGACTGAAACCAGACATACAGACAAAAGGACGTAAAAGAAAACCAAACAGAACAAAAACTTTTACAACAAAAAGTATGTAAATTATAAGCAGCCTTGACAGTGACATAAAATGTTCACATAAACCACCCCTAAAATCCAAAGACAAG
Organism: Linnaemya tessellans; assembly: GCA_951800035.1. Lineage (NCBI taxonomy): Eukaryota > Metazoa > Arthropoda > Insecta > Diptera > Tachinidae > Linnaemya > Linnaemya tessellans. The sequence continues at coordinate 151,645,655 of OX637532.1, read as the reverse complement.
CAACAGAGAGGCGTTTAAACAAGAAAAACAACAGCACGTTGGTTGGATTTTTTTTGGAGAAAAGCAAAATTGCAAAGTTGGCTGGAGGCAACATTTATAGGCACTACAGTAAGAGATTCTGTTTAGAAAAGAGAAAGCTCTGAGATCATGTGTGACTAAAGCCAAGAACAAAACTTTATTGGTATAGTTAAGCATTAGGGGGTTCCCCAGACTTTTATTAATATGTAGTTGCTTTCTGCTTTTTGGTAAATTAAGGCACTTTTATTACGAAAATTTACTCATTAATTTTAGACTTAAGGACATTAAGATGTAATAAAAAGAATTAATAAAGCATTCCTTAAAAACTGAATTCTTGTCTCTAACTACAATTAAGAGAGATGACAAAAAACAGTTCGCATGGAGATAAAGCGGCTTTCACACTATAAGACTGAGTTAAAATTTGTCAAAAATTCGAAATAATATGAAAAGTCTTATAGTGCGAAAGCGATCTTAAGTAAAATCTCATAAATTGAGAAGTAAAATTCGACATACCGATGGCTCTCTCCATTTTTTGAAATTTTTCTAAAAGCTGAGACATTTCATATAATCAGGGTTGTTTTTAGCTGTTTTCTTACTACAGAGATTTCATGAATTGTTTTAAGTGTGATAGTGTGAAAGCGTTTTGTAATGATACGTTAGATTTTTCTGCATCTCAGGCATTCTCAAAAGATAAATTCGAATGAAAATCATACGACTCAGTCTTGCAGTGTGAAAGCGGCTTAAGTGGCCTTCATTTAAAGAAGATATGAATAGTTTTTGGATGGAATACTCGAAATTTGACATCAGTTTGTCTCTACTCAATTCTGCCGGTTTTATTTTATTAATACAGCCTTGAGTCCCTTAAAAAAAAATTTCAATATAAATTATGTGAAACATTGCAAAATTAAGAGGTCAAGGTACGATCTTGTGAAGCTCGAATTGGAAAGTACTAAATATCTAGGGGTCTAGGATACGACGAAAGTAATAGGCATACATTTTTATAGCATGAGTGAAAATTATGGGAAATCAAATCAATTTAATTAGTTGGGTGCCACTGACGTCAAGCGCACGTACAAGATCGCATGTACTGCCCTTCTAAATAAATTTGATTTTTCATCAAAAGTCATCCATGTCACAGAAACTGGCAAATTTTCATTAACACTATAAATATGCTCTTCAATTATTGGGATTATATGTAAACCACTTTATATTTTACTTTATACAACATTTTATAAAGTTGGCATAAAAGGAAATTGTAAATAAAACGTTTAATCTATCAAAAAGAAAACAAAAAACAAAGTAAGTAATTATACGGACAGCATTTTGAAAACTTTTGGGATGAATTAACTTTGTCCATCGTTGCTATGGAATAAATTAAATGTAAGCCAATAATGAGGCAAAATTATTCTGGCTTCAAAGCAGAAATGCGAACAAAAGGAGAAAAGAACATGCTACCCATAATAAATAATTATTAACAGCCGTGCCACTTACCCTTTGATATACATTTCTGTCTGTTAATCAATTCCAGAAATCTGCAGAAGCAATAATAAAAACAAAAAGGCGACATAATTTTTTTAATCCATTTCCATAATATGGAAATGTAGCCTGAGGCCAGGCCTTTTGTTCAAACTTGTGTAAAAGCTTTTTCAATGCCTTCACAATGTACGTTTCACAGTTTTATTTCCTCATAAAAATTAAACAAAGATCTTTCAGCACACTTGCTTTTTTGTGCACAAAATTACACTTTCTCTCTAGTTTATGGCACAATTCTTTTCTTTATTATAAATATTTGGGTTGATGCTTGTGACATCCAGTGAATGTGTCCTAAAAAGTTAAATAGACTAATTTTATATCTTTATTCTTTTCAGGGTTTTTTGCTCGCATCTCTTTTCAATTCATTTATTTCTATGCAAAATTTTTTCTATGCAAGGTTAATAAATTCTATGAATATATTAAGTTAAACGAAGAGAACAAAAAAAATTTAAATGTTATTATAGCTTTTTTTTTAGTTACTTGCATTGCTAATCAATAAAAGATATTAACGCTATATGTTACCTATTTGGAAATCAGAAGTCATATATTCTAGAAATGAAAAACGAACAATATAAATGATGCGAATAGCATCAAATATCCGTATATTGACCTCTCATTAGTTGGTCTTGAAGCAAAAATTTCACTAACAGATATAAAATAAGAGGATTGAACATGCTATTCCATTTATTCTATATCACGCCTCAAACCTCATTGGATAACATGAAAGTTCCAATTATTTCATAAATGTACAACTTCTTTCAAATATATAAAATATTTTCGACACAGACCTCGTATTTCGGCATTGACATAATGAAATTGCATTTAAAACAATTTGACCATCACTGGCCACAGCACATTAACTTTATTTAATTGTGCTGATAAAAATTTCATATTTCCTGACCTCCTTCAGTACTTAAAATAATAACTTTTTTAAAACTCTATAAAAAATACATGTTGGCATGTAACAAGAAAAAAATTAATTATATTTGCATGATTTATGATATTAAATTTTACAGTATTTTTATCTCTCAGTATTTGTTTAAAAACTATAGTGTTTACACTAAAGTCACTTCCTTTCGAAATGCACTTCCGTTGCTACTTTTGCCTTGAACATATAAAATAGCGGCGAAACGGGAAAGAGCAATAAAAAGTTAAATATAAAGTGTTTGTATAAAATAAATAGAAAAACAAGTTATTTAGGCGAACGACAGATGGCTAAAAACAAAGTTTATATTAAAGAAAAACAAACACCAGGAAGTAAATATAATTGTTAGGCGAGAAGGCAAAATTTTGCAGAGAAATGTGTTGCAAGAATATAATTTGGCCACAAAACTGGAAGAAATTAAAAATGTATCGTGAATATTCTATATAAATAAACAATTTATATTGAATGGGAGCAATAGGCAAGTGCTCAAGTGATATTAAAGAGTTTTGATTTTTTTTGCAAGCTCTTCACTGACAGCTCATTCATTTGTCGTTCAGCTTGAGCTGTTATGTGGAATAAATTTTCTACAGAACGTTTTCCTATCACTCACAACCTGTGGAAGTTGAAATGGAATGCACACATGCACTACTCCCACCCACAGTACATTTTTCCTAGTTCAGCCGCAATTCATCGCACATGAAGGACTCATTTCCTGAGTGCTCGCCAAAGAAAAAAAACCAAGCACCAGTAACTGTTAGTACAGCCGCCGAAAAAGCACATACAAATATCTGCCATTATGTCTGCAGTCTCTTCGTTTCTGGTTTGCGATCCCCTTTAGTGAACATATAGTGCGTCTTAATAGATGGGGAAATCATTTTAATGATGTTAGTCTATTTGTTTGTATGCGAAATCGAATTTTTTAAGCTAGTGAATTGTAGCTCACTGGGGCTGGTTGTTAAGCTAATGTTGAAAAAATTTTGTAAATGGATTGGTATTGAAAATCAGCAACAATACAAAATGCAAAACACGTTATTAAATGCAGGTAGAAAAACTTAGGCAGAGGATACATAAAATTTAATACGGGAGATGCAAACAATATTATTCGGTTAGAATTAAATAGTACATATTCTAGTACAAAAACGCCATCTCAAAGTAAAACTTCGCATGAAGCTACAACAGTGCAATACAATCACAATCAAGATGACGTAGAAAATTCTACAAATATCTTCAATTTTTCCGCAGCACAGATGGCATCCACTAATAAGGAACACTATATTAATAATTTTCTTATGAAAAACTAAATAAGAAGTATTTTAAAAAACTAACTTTTACTGCCGAATTTTTCTGCGAAGAATATATGAAACTTCAGTTAATTTGTATGTTATGTCAAAGGTGTGTTGCATTATTAACTGTATCAGAGCTTAAAGTTTCCATGCCTATCAGTTTCTCAATTTCATTACTCCCTAGAAATTTTACACCACCTTTGATCTCTCATAAAATCATTGCCAGAAACAAATACATTGTCAAGTCAACTGTGCAAGGCATCATGAAAAGTGCAAGTCATTATAAAAAGTGCAAGTCATTATAACAAATGCAAGTCATCATAAAAAATGCAGGTTATCATAAAAAGTGCAAGTCATTATAAAAAGTGCAGGTCATCATGAAAAGTGCAAGTCATTATAAAAAGTGCAAGTCATTATAAAAAGTGCAAATAATTAAAAAAAAAGTGCAAGTCATTATAAAAAATGCAAGTTATCATAAAAAATGCAATTTATCATAAAAAGTGCAAGTCATTATAAAAAGTGCAAGTCATCATGAAATATGCAAGTCATTATAAAAAGTGCAAGTCATTTAAAAAAGTGCAAATAGTTAAAAAAAAGTGAAAGTCATTATGAAAAGTGCAAGTCATTAGAAAAAGTGGAAGTCATCATGAAAAGTGCAAGTCATTATAAAAAGTGCAAGTCATTATAAGAAGTGCAAATTATTAAAAAAAGTGCAAGTCATTATAAAAAATGCAAGTTATTATAAAAAATGCACATCATCATAAAAAGTGCAACTCTTTATAAAAAGGTGCAAGTCATCATGAAATATGCAAGTCATTATAAAAAGTGCAAGTCATTTAAAAAAGTGCAAATAGTTAAAAAAAGTGAAAGTCATTATGAAAAGTGAAAGTCATTAGAAAAAGTGGAAGTCATCATGAAAAGTGCAAGTCATTATAAAAAGTGCAAGTCATTATAAGAAGTGCAAATAATTAAAAAAAGTGCAAGTCATTATAAAAAATGCAAGTTATTATAAAAAATGCACATCATCATAAAAAGTGCAACTCATTATAAAAAGGTGCAAGTCATCATGAAAAGTGCAAGCCATTGTAAAAAGTGCAAGTCATTACAAAAAGTGCAAGTCATCATAAAAAGTGCAAGTCATTATGAAAAGTGCAAGTCATCATAAAAAGTGGAAGTCAGTATAAAAAGTGCGGTTTAAGCATGAAATGGTAACAGACAGAGAGACAGACAGAATTACTTTCATAATTATTATGCTAGGAAGGAAGTAAGGATAACAATAATTTTAATTAAACGAAGTGAGCTTCGATTTGGGGCTGCACCACAGAAAAATTTTTTACCCATATAAATACTTAAGTACGAACATATCGCACATTAAATCATAAACAGCCACAACTTAAAAGCATTTTAAAATTTTTTTTTAATGAAAATCCGGTGTTAGGAAGGCATTTCGCAATTTTTTTTTTTTCATATTGCATTGAAATTTTTAAGACTTACAAAGCGATAAGTTCACATATTTAACCATTTCCAATGGCAGGCAGTCAGTTAACTTTAAAAAAGGTTAATTACTAATGAAAAGCCATCATCAAGGTTTTGCTTTCTATTTTTTTTTTTTGCAAATATAAAATAATTGTGTTGTTGTTAATAAACATTATCAATTTTCTAGGTTGGCATACAATAAGTGGCTGTCATCTTCATTTATTTATTTACATGCATTTGTAAATCTGCGCAATGCACTGTTTATGTTACACGTGCATAATTGCAAATGTGGTTGCAAGGTTAACAACATTCTTCTGCACTGAAGGTCAAATTTCTTCACCTGTAGTACTTCTGTTGGCCTTTCTTTAGAATTATTATCGGGCTCAGTTTGTTTTATCTTCTGTGGGTTCATACAACAAAATAGTGTCATTGATATTAAATAGTTTAACTGAGAAGTGTGCGTTTGTTGCTTACATGTATGCGAGGGTGTTATTTGAAAATATTTTTATTACATACTTTACTTTAATACTTATATTGTTTGTGGCACAATTTTCATTTAAGTGCTTTTGGGTGTTTTATGAAGGTTGAAAGCTTAATAAAAATTTAACGACATAATATGGTATTAAGATTTTTTTTCTCTGCCTGTTTTTATGTCTGTCAATTTTAAGTGAAGTATATCTGCCTAATTTATTAAAATATTGGTAACATAACTAAAAATATTTTAGACTAAAACATTCACAGTGTAGGAGTACAAAAGCAGAGAATGTGAAAATGCTTTTTATGGGCGAAACGTGAATAAACGATTTTTTTTTGTGGATGTAAGTGACATTATTACTTAATAAACATTTTTTCTACATAAATTTTTAATAAGATAAAAACATGCTACAAATGCTAGCAGTGATATACACAACCTGGGAGTTTTTGGTAGGCAATACGGAAATGGTACAACAAATTAATTATAGATTACTAAAAGGATACTTAATATTAGAGCATAAAAAGCATTTGAAAGTTTTACTAACAAGTTAATTAAATGAATCCTCAGTGAAAAGCATGCTACCATTGTTGTACAATGGTTTGCATCGCATTTTATGCCGTCGAGATTTATATTCTTAAAAATATTTTAATTTATAATATTGTAATATTCATCAAGATTGTGGTCGTTTTTTATAAAATATTATTTCTTATAATTTTTATTGGATATTTCGTTAACAGCTTGTTAACATCTTTAGGAAATAAAAATTATGTTGTTTCTTGAAGATGTTAACAAGCTGTTAACGAAATATCCAATAAAAATTATAAGAAATAATATTTTATAAAAAACGACCACAAGCTTGATTAATATTACAATAAACAGATAAGGTCAATAAAAATAAATTAACATTTAATTTATAATAGTAACAAGTTTACACGATTCCTTAAAATTGTTAAACTGTTTAAGTAGTTTCAGTGGTTGTACATCCAATTGGACTTTTACAATGAACTTTGTTAGCCAATTATCGTTAGCATTGCATCGTGCAATGATAACAAAACTCTTAAGCATATTTTAATTTTAATTAAAATTCTTCAATTTACTAAAGATGCTAGAGATTATTTCTGAACAATAAAGAGTAGCACCAGCACGGGAAAATTGGCTTATAAGTATTTTAAGTTCAATGGGTACAAATGAGTGAAAAAAAATTAATAGAAATAAACATACTGCCTGGCCCAGGATGTCACTCGATATCGTTTTCTCATATAAATATATTTAAAAAAACAAATTTCAAAATTTTGTTTTTGTTTTAAATATATTTATATGAGAAAATGATATCGAGTGACATCGTGGGCCAGGCAGATGAAAAAAATAGCACGAGAATAATCAAATGGTAACTCAGCAGCTTAAGATGTATTAACATCAATTTGCCAATGATATAATTCTCGTATACTATTTCCTTATAAAAACGTTATAAATAAAAATATTCAACTAAAACACTCAACATGTGATGACAAACATAAATGCACACAAGTACAGATGATGAAAGTGTAGCGCCTGCTGTATAAATTGAAAATAAAAATGCTTGTGATTTTTCCTTATTCCTTTGTAATATTGATTGTATCTTTCTGAATTTATTATTACAACTTTCAGCCTATAAATCTAAATTGAATTTAAAACTCTTGATTTATTTGAGTAGGAGGCACATGTTGCTACAATTCATGTGAAATTTATGGTTACAATGAATTCTAGTGATGGAAAGTAGTGTGAAATAGAACACTTATCTGTTAGAACATTTTGCGCAACTGTTTCGTAAACAAGCAACAGAAAAACATAAAATAAAATATAAATGCAATATTTTCATATCAAAAGTTTATTGTTTTAAATTTAATGCTAATTTTTGCTTTTCCAAAGACGCTGTAGTATATTTAGTTGAATCTGAAAATATTGAGAACGCCAAGGACTTGAATTGCTATTTTGTTGCCAGCAAACATTCGAAATAATTTTTGAATTATATTTAATTGACTAATAGTTCAGAAGATATATAAACGTGCTTTAGGTAAATCTTTAATATGATAATTATTGTATTCTGATATTTTTAAGCTTGAGGTCTCTTTATTTTAATTTAATTTTTAATTTCAATATTTCGTGACTCCTTTGTGTGACTTCTTCAGGAAATTAATTATTTTATTTAATATGAAAAAATATTTTGTTTATTAAACAAAATTTTTATTTTCATAATAAATAAAATAATTAATTTCCTGAAGAAGTCACACAAAGGAGTGACGAAATATTGAAATTAAAATAAAGAGACCTTAAGCTTAAAAATATCAGAATACAATAATAATTAAAAAGAGGTCAAGAAACCGGAAGACTTTAATATGATATTTTTCAAAACTTAAAGGGTGTTTGTTATAGAGTGACACAAGTTTAAATCATAATAAAATAAGGAAATATATTTTTAATATCAATGAAACGGACTTTATTGGAAAGAAAATTTTATGAAATTAACGTTTAAATATTATTTCTGCCATGTGAAGGTGCAAACTGGAACACCAATTTTCAACAACTAATAATATCTTCCATAATGTGGAAGGATACAAGTCCAGTTGCTGAGACTGGCGACGAATTGATTGATTAGGATCATTTTCAATGCTTTTCTGTGCAGCGGCTACAGCTTCTTCAGTGCGCACTGTTCGGCGTCCCATGGGATGCATCATTTTCAGTAACAGTAAATGTGGTCCAAAAACGATCTGTTGTTCTTCGAATTCCCCCCGGGGGTGCCGTTGGGGAGCTTGGCTATGATGTCGGGCCTCGCTCCAGCACAGATCCGGGGAAAATAAGAAAGGAGGTCTAAGGACGCCTCGAACTAATTAAGAGTTCAAAAGTCAATAGAAAGTTAAAACCTATAATGGTTGGCTTTCGAGGGGTTATTCTGTTTTTCAGGCATAACTTTTGCAGGTAGCCCCGTAAAACTTATATGTTACTGCCCAATCTCTAAAACAGTGGAACGGATGTGCATATAAGAATCTAACAGAAGTAGGTTCACCTACGAGCCTGAGTAAGAATTGGCAGGTGAAGCGACACCTGAGTTTGGGTAGAAAAGAAACTAAAGTCGATAGAAAGTTTATAGAACCTACACTGGTTTGACTTTCGAGACTTTACCAGTAGTTACAACTGGTACCACGGGATCCAGTACGAGCCCCGCAGTTTACTGCGGCTGGATATTGGTGAGGTCTCCCTCGGGAGTACACGTGGTGGCTGTGGTAACCAATTTGGTTGAAGATTTGTCAGATAAGGATTGATGTTCAATCTTCACGGTTGAACTTCGGTCCGGCTGATAGTAGCAAAATCTATGTATTGTTGTGAATCAACAAATAGAATTCTATTGGGCGACTTTTTGTAGCTCATAGAATTAAGATCATCTAGATAGGATCGGCACTTTAAGCAAGGTGTTAGATCATGGGACTTACCAAATCATGTTCTAGAAATTGCCACCTGGGTGACCCGAGGTCACCTTCGTGTGGTTCTTGGGCACTAAGAGGGGTGCTGGTAACACTTATTTTTTCACCCGGTGTTAAGAGCACCGTCAGGTAGGGCCTTAAGGCTGGTACTGACGTAAATAAATGGCGTATATGTTCTTCGAATTAGCCGCTCTGAAGGCCGATTATATAGGCCATAAAATGGAAGAAGTGCACGATGAGTTTGACGAAAATAATAAATATTTTGATTAAAAATTTCAACAATTTGCACGCGTTGCCCGTTGTGACACTCTAAAAAAACACGCTATATACGAGCAAAATTTAATTCTTAAGGTTCCTAATTATGACGTTAATAAAACTTTCTTATACGATTTTCCTAACCATACCAATTGAGTCTTGTTATTTATTAAACGGCCTTTACTATCACAATATATTTACTTTATTAAATTGTACATGAATCAATTTTATAATTCTAAACTTCATTACTTGTGTGTTCTATATCAACATTTTACAAATAAATAATCACTTTCACTCATATATTATTTACAAGTCCAATTTATATTCATGTCGTCACACCATTTTCGTATAAATAAAAATAAAAGAAACTTGTAGAACTTTTTAGCATTTTAAAACCCAATTTCAACGAGCTGTAAAAATTCCATGTTTTCACAGCTTAAGTCAACAGCCGAGAATTGAATGCAGTAGAGGTTATTTCATTTTATTGGCATTATAAAAATAATTTAATCTGTTTCAAAACATTTCCTAAATTCAATTTAAAAACTTTGTAAACAAGAATAGGAATAAATACAATTATGTTGAAACGTTTGTTGTTTTAAAATGAAAACCTTTTTGTTGCAATTTAAAACTTTTCCATCTAATACATGAACAAAAGCAATTAAGGAATTTGTAATGGTGAGTTTTAGCTATTGCATGGGATGTAAGTGGTTATTTTAATAAATTGGTTATTGTATTAGAATTGTGATGGAGAATATCAACAACAATAATATTGCAAGTTGTGGAAAATTCCAACTCTTGAGACAAACAAAAAGCTTACTCTTATATTATATTATAAATAGCCTTAAATATGCATGTTTTTGTTGGGAAGGTATAACATTTTTAAATAAATAATAGCACTCATTTCATCGATGTAAAACAAAATCTATTTTAAACTTTTCATTTACAGATACACTTAAAGACAATCTTTAATTATTAAAAGTGTCTCGGAAACTTTGAAAAGGGTACCGAGTATTTATTCGTTATACAAATTTTAATATGTAAAGGGTGTTTTTTGTCAAAGAACAAAATGACTCCTGGGCTCGAGTGGAGTTTAATCGCCACTGGGAAGCCCTTCACGGCCTAAGACAGGCAAAACGTTTCATTACGTTATCTCGGAACAAATCCCAAAAATTAATTCTGATGGACAAGAATGAACTCAGATTATTAACGGGTTGGTTTACCGGACACTGCGGTCTCAGACGACACCAGTTTACCATGGGCAATTCTGAGACCAAAGTGTGTAGACTCTGCGGAGCAGAGGTGGAGATACCGGAACACGTTCTCTGCGACTGTCCGGCAGTGGCGTCGTGCAGGAGGAGGTTCCTCGGAGGCAATTTCATGACTCCATGGGAGGTGTACGATATCTCACCGGGTAGAGTAATTGGCTTTATTCGCAGTCTCAATCTACATCAGTGAACACTTGGGCTGCACAAAAGATCCTTTGGGTCGCGGTGCTTATGGCCTCATATAATAATAATAAAGGGTGTTTTTTATAGAGTGATACTACTTTGAGTTGGCATCACTGCTTTATTTGACCACCCATTTGAAACCTGATAGTTGCTTTTTGTTTAGTTTGCTTTGACATTTCATTATGGATCGACTTACACCAAAGAAACGCGTGCAAATTGTGGAAATTTTAAATCAAAATAATGCTTCTATTCGTCAAACTCATCGTGCACTTCTTTCATTTTATGGCGTACATAATCGTCCTTCAGAGCTGCTAATTTGAATAGCAGCAGATCGTTTTTGGACCACATTTTTTGTTACTGACCATGAGCATCCCGTGAGATGCCGAACAGTGGGCACTGAAGAAGCTGTAGCTGCTGTACAGGAAAGCATTGAAGATAATCCTCATCAATCAATTTGTCGCAGTCCTCAGCATGTGGGATTGTATCTTTCCACTTTATAGACGATATTTTTAGTTGTAGAAAATTGGTGTTTCAGATTGCGCCTTGTACGCGCCAGCCGTAGCGGCCACATGGCCGAAATCATATTTAAACATTAATTTCATAAAATGTTCTATCCAATAAAGACCGTTTCATTGATATCAAAAATATATTACTATTTTTTATTATGATTTAAACTTGTATCACTCAATAAAAAACACCCTTTATTATAAATACATCAAACCAAAATTTATATAAAACATTAATACCTATCCTGACAGGCAACAGTCAGCAACAACATATTTACAAAATAATATGTACATCAGCTGTAAATACTAATAAAAATCAGCGAAATTCTAATAAAAATCTAAGCACTAGGTCTGGAAGAGACACTACATGAATACCTGTATCGATGCTTTGAAAGTTTAGCCCTGGGAATAATTTTGGGTGTAGCTAAAGTTTCCTTTTTCTGCACACTATTGCAATAAATCAGCCAAGGAAGTGTTGTAATTATTATATATTATATATAAAATACACAATGGAGTATGGAGCGAACCTAAAAATACACGCTTTGGTGTATTTGTATAATAAATATTTACTTTGTAACTAATACACGAACTAACAAAAAATAAAAGTGTTTGCCCAAGTTTCTGGCTGGTATTCGCAATCGTAACCAAATTTAACTGCCCGCAGGATAGTAGAAATTACACGAAAACATAAATCATTCTAAAAATGTTAAACAGTCGGTTTAAGGCCACTTGAAGGTAAACATAGCAAAATTTGTTCCATTGCCTTGGGATCATATAAGTTCGTATGGGGAAAAAACTATATTTGGGCAAAAACGTAAATAACAAAACTTTGGCATAACATTTTGATTGTGAATGTGATTACATGGACGCTTTGGTAAAAATATATCCCAATGTTTACATTGTCTTCCATAGATGTTGCACGTGTTTATGTTTGGAATCAAATATCCTAAACCACTGACCATCATATTGAATGTGCGAAATGTGCTGTTGTTAATATGCCTTTCGAAATGTTTTAAACGGAAGTTTTATGCTGGATGTTTTATTTTATTTATTTTTATATAAAATTTAATTTAAAAATTTTTTTTTAGTTACTCTTGTTATGCAAATTTTGAACGATTTTGCGTTATCCCATGTGAAATTCAGTTTGAAAATAGAACATTTTCATTTAATATTAAATATATAGTTTTTCATTCACTTATAGATTAAGATTCGTCCTTTATTAATATCTTTGAAATTGTATAGTTTATATGTTGAACTAGTTACAAACTCAACATTTATTTTGATTGCGGGTACCACCACTTTCACCTTGCGATTATAAACCTATGGAAGTTATGGATATGGACATTAACCCTAGAAAAATAATCTGCGTATAATTTACGCATTCCCTTCCAAAAGGTTGCAATTTCTTTTTTAATAAAGCGAATTTGTCGCTGCGCCGTTTGGACATCCCAGTCATTGTGCAGATCATTCGTGAGGCACTTACAACGCAGCGGTACGTATAACCCATTTTGACATGAGTCAAAATGACGCGTGATTACATATAAGTTTTCAAACAAATATGATTTCTTTATTTAGTTGACTACTTATGAAGTTTTAATGTTCGTGATTTTTCTCATAACAAACATTTATAAATATATTTAGGCTGTTGATATTTTCGATTCATTTATATGCCGATATAGAATTTACATAAATCGATTCCAAATTAATTTAAAAATATGGAGAAAACATGCTCTTTGAAAAGTATGCGTCAATTTTACGAAATATGATTATCTATATTTATCTAGGGTTAATAACAGTCCTTAACTTCTTCTTTGTTAAATGCTTTAAAATGTTTGATTTGTATGATTTTGAAATTTTTTATTATTATTTTTATTACTATTGCTATAATTTTTTTGTTGTTGTAGGACCAGCAGTATTGACAGATAAACAAAGATGCGAATATATAAAATTTGGTGTAACTATTTTAATCTTTATATCGTCGGCGAATTTTTGCTAAAGGATCGACAAAGGAGGCTGGTGTTCCTTAGGACATGATAGCGTCAATCACTGCCAGTAATGTCCAGTCAGCCCTGCTATGCCTTCGTAACTGAAACAGACCGAAAACAACTGACTCCTCAACCGAGTCCACACTCAGTCATGAATATGGTATCAAACTTTCCTAGTATGCATATTCCATAGTTGTGTTATTGTTTTCGGCTTGTAGTGGTCGATTGACAGCTATTGACACTGTCATGTAAAGCGTATTTTTTTTAGAGTGGAACGCATGCAAATTCTTGAAATTTTTAATCAAAACAATTATTCTATTCGTCAAACTCATAGTGCACTTCTTACATTTTATGGCCTACATAATCGTCCTACAGAGCGCGCTAATTCGAAGAACAATAGATCGTTTTCCGACCACTTTTACTGTTACTGATCGTGTGCATCTCGTGAGACGCCGAACAATGCGCACTGAATAAGCTGTAGCTGCTGTACAGTTAAGCATTGAAAATGATCCTAATCAATTCGTCTGTGTTTTCAGCGACTGGGGTTGTGTCCTTCACTTTAGGGAATATTTTTTTAGTTGTTGAAAACAGGTGTTCCAGATTACGCCTTCTATGCGCCAGTCGTGGCGGCCATCTGCCAGAAATCATATTTAAACATTAATTTCATAAAATTTTCTTTCCAATAAAGCCCGTTTCATTGATATTAAAAATATATTTCTTTGTTTTATTATTATGAAATTTTTTTATTTGACACATTGTTGTCACAATACTATTATATATAAATGAAATTTATTTGTTGTTCAGATGCAGGGCACACTGATACAGGTAGGAGCGATAGCCCATACGGTTATTTTGTTTTTGGGAGAAATTCTAATACAAACGTCAAAATTTCTGTACATATTTACATACATACAAAATTTAAAAGCAAATGTAGAAACAAACATGTATATTTTGTTTTTGTACTTTTTCGTTTTGCTTTGCTCTACACAATTAATTGTGAAGTTTGAATTAGAATTCACAAAAACAAAATACATGTAGGTTTTTATTTTTGTAAAACCGCTCCTACCTGTATCAGTGTGCCCTGTTCAGATGGTTTTCGGAAGTATATGCATAAGATAAGAGGTTTTTAACTTTACAAAACTGTGGTTAAAGTCTACTGACGATCTGGTAAAGCACCAATGAAATGCATATAGACATTGCTGAACCACCAACAAATAAATTTAATTTGTTTTATTATGTTTCAAACTTGTGTCACTCTATAAAAAGCCGCCTACATTTAAAAAGTGATTACAGCAGCCTCCTTCATCGGTACTGCAACAAAACTTAACCGGTTACAATGACTTCCCTCTCTTCTGATCTTTGTTTATCTGTCCTCTTCTAATATTGCTCTATCTATCCTCTTACCAGGATCCCATTTTTCATAGTTCCTGTACGATACAGGATATAAATGGGGCTTATCCCCTGAGTGCAGGTCCTACTTTGAAAAGCGTTACTGAAAGTTTCATTGATATCAGTTTCTTAAAAGATGCACATGATTACTGTCTCCACACATTTCTTTCTCCGAAACTAATGGTACCATAAACTGTGTTTAGTTTAAATTACAGTGTGCAAATTATTATTTGGTTAGAAAAGTGCAATTATTCAACACTTATTCAGTTTTGGTCTTCAGAAATTGTCTATTCGATTGAAAATGAAACTCAGCCTGAGTTCATGAATATATAAACGATTTCCGGTCATGGTTTGACTTAGGGAAATGGGTTATTAATAGCAAAAGCTTCATGTGTTGAATGTGAAAGCTGTTCAAAATTTTAATTTTAATGAAGATCTTCCAATTAAGATGCTATCTAAATTACAACTGCCAGTTTTAACTTGGGGAGGTTCAAATCGAACGTCCACAAACGCTACTTCCTCTGTACTCCTTCCCATAACCAGCCTCCCTAATTCCGGCACAACGCATCACTTATGTAGGGGCTATTCCTTACTTGTTCAAGCCAAAAAAAAATGCGTTCGCTTTTGTAGTCAACTTTTTATATATTTCAGCAAACAAACAGCAGTCGAAGACCAAGGCAATTTAAACAATGAACTCCTTTGCTGTATACATATTAGAAAAAAAAAGGATTTTTATCAGGATTTTTCAAATCAAATCTCTTGTTATGAGTGGTGCTGATACTCTAGTAGACTCAAAATTAATCAAGCTATTCAGCTGCGTAATTGAATCTGGCTTTTCATATTTAGACAAGTGAAAAGCACTTAAGGAAAAACTTTATAGTTTCCAACCCAATTTGCTGGCATAACTACACAAGTTTCCTTTTGAACTTTTTATTAGTAGATCATAAACCAGCAGATTAAATTGTAGTCAAGCCCGTGATAGCTTATTGTCTTTTTTTTTTTGGCTTAAGAAATTAAAAAAACTTATTCTAAGAGCAAATCCTTGTTTACTATATATTTATGCTAATATTCATTAACATATGAAAAGTAGTAAAAAGCATAATTATTAAAGTTTTGTTATTGTTGATGTACGAGTAGTCGTATCTTTTATGGGACTAGCCAAACATGCTGAACACAAACACACATTAATACAAAACATAAAGCCATTAAGCTTAAACATTCAAGCAATTAATATTAATTATGCGGGTTTTGTTTTTAAGGCTCAATTTTATGTGTTAATATTAACTTGTACGAATGTATGTGTTTCACTAGTGGCATGACAGGAAGCTAAAGACCGTTTTGACTGGAGGAATGATTCGAATTAGAATTTTCTCTTCATACAATAAAATCGGTCGTTTACTTAATCAAGATTTTTGTTTAGTCGATTACTAAACGCAAGTGTTTGCTTTAATTGGTTAGTCGAGGTATAAAAAAATTTCAATCAGGCATATCACAGAGCTCAATTCCGAAACGAAAAAACTTTATGGAATCCTTTGTGCCTTGGAATATTTATCATGTCGTTGTGAATTTAAAACAAAAACATTTTATATTGCTATATTAAATTGAATTAAGATTCTATAGGCTAATTGTTCGAAATTTTAATTTAAATCTCAGAAAGACATGATAAATATTCCAAGGCACAAAGGCAAAATGGGACATGAAGAAAAATAATCAATCGGTAACACGGGTATTATAACAATAACATGTTAACATCAGGTTGATACAGTTCTCGGATTCTTTTTCACAATAAAATTTGTGTAAATAGGAACTGTTATCACATTCAACTAAGGCACCTAATAAGTGGTGACAAACACAATACACATGAGCACTGATGATGAAAGGGTTGCGTCTTTCGAAAACAGCTGTTCTGCTCTGCTGTGTAAGTTGAATAACAAAAACTGATGTTGACTTGCCTTTGTGCCTTGGAATATTTATCATGTCTTTCTGAGATTTAAATTAAAAATTTCGAACAATTAGCCTATAGAATCTTATTTCAATTTAATATTAAAACAAAAACTTTCGAACAATTAGGCTATAAATCCTAATTCAATTTATGGAAATAATTCTTTTCGCTCTGTACATGTGTGTCTAATATATGTATGTTATAAAAACCTAAATATGTATTAGTGTAAGTGTTACTCTGGTACAATAGAAGCGTGTGATAGAAGCAAAGAAGCAAGTATTTAATAAATGTATTACAAATGCAAATCCCAAATTCTGCCCAAAGCTAATTGATGAGAGTACAATCATTTCTTTGTATGGATTTAGGCAAGAGGATTGGTTATAGAAAATTTTTGGTTTTTTTTGTTGCTTTATTTATGGCCGCTTTATGCCAACACGATTTTCATAATATAAACATATTTTACTTTTTCTGTCCAGAGGAATGCTACTGTCTTAAACTGGAATGTAATGAAAACTAAATAACGTGCATTAGCATAAGCGGGTCCCCGAGTAAATTTTTTTTTATCTTGGACCAGCACCCAGGGGATGACCCCTATATATGCAATGCATTGCACCGGAACTGAAAACGAGGGGATAGTATTGAAGGGACAGATTAGGAAAGATGAGAAGATAGACAGTTGTTTTTGTAGCTATTTCAACCTTTTTACTGCGCCGGCTAATTTTTGCTACAGGGCCGACAAAGGTGGGTGCTGTTACTCTGCTTTTTAGTACATGATAGTGTCAGTCGCTGCCAATTATGTTCAGTGATCAGTGACTATGCCTCCAATATTGAAACAGGCTGACGACAACTAACACAATCATGCGCTAATGCTGTTCAGAAGAATTCAACACAATATTTCATGACTCAGCGCGGGCTCGAACTCACGACCCTCTGCTTCATAGTCTCGTGTTCTACTACTTCAGCCATCAGCACCCACAAATTTAAATCCTATTCGTTAATAAATAATATTGAAAATTGATAGTCACATTGTTTATACCAAATTGGTGAAGCTTTTGAATAAATTTAAGTAACTATTTTAAATTTATTCTATTTAATATTTGCTGGCGATTTTTTAATAGTTTAAAATTATGTCTAAATAGATAGTGTTCCACATAAAAAAGGAAACAATGTAACGGGTGGCTTTTTATCAGCTGCTACCAAAAAAAAAACGTAATAACTTATTTTCTGTTTAACCAACCTGTTCCATTTTTATTTTATTTTATTCTACATATTTATCTTTAGATTTAATAGAAATGAATAATTGGGATAACGAAACAAGAATTTGGATAGTGCGCCAGTTTCACGCTTTAGAGTCAGTACCTTCCGTCCAAAAGAAATAGAAGCGCATGTTTAGCGGCGATGCTCCCAGCAGATGGACTGTAATGAGGCTCGTGCATAATTTTGCCGAGAGTGACACAAACGGAAGAAGGCCTTATCGAGATCCCTTAGTTCGGAAGCAGGAAACTATGGTTGCTGCCATACATCCAATCCTAGAGTTTTGACAAGGAGCTTACCGGCTTAAATGGGTGTCAGCACTGCAGACAATTTTGCAACAAGATTTAAGATGATTTGAAGAGAGTCCACAGTTCGTTGGTCCCCTAGGTCTCCTGATCTTACTGCACCTGATATTTTCTTTTTCTTTTTTTGGGGTTATTGCAAGCAGGAAGTTTATAAGAGAAAACCAAAAAATTTGGATGATTTAAAGCAATTAAGGCAATTGCCGCTGCAATCCACCAGGCAGGAAAGAATAAATTTTTGATAAAATGTCGCCCTTGTGCCAGCGAGGCTGAAGGCCATTTAAATTCCATTATTATCAAAACTTCATTATTTACTTTAGTAAAAATGTATTATTTTTCTAATAAATTAATAAAAAATGATTTACATTAACTTTACAAAAAGTTATTCGAGTTTCTTAATTAAGCTAAATTCAGGTATCATGTATGTTTATGGCTGACTGTTATTGTTTATAAATTTCATCTCAGAATGAAAGTGAAATACCTGAAGGTAATGTTTTTGGAATATACCAAACACCGTCAAAACCTTGATGGATGTATTAAACTATTTTTAGTACCTTTATGCAAGGTCAAGACCTTCGGCTAATACTATCAAATTTGAAGTTTCTAAACGGATAAGTCTAAGAGTAAATTAAAACATTTCAAATGATATATAGCATAGTTAAGGAATTTTAAGAAATATGTATGTATACCTCCATGAAAACCGTTTCTGTTAAACTTTTTTGAAAAAGATTCGATTCCATATTTATGCCTGACCACAGTATACAATTCGGTATCTGAAGCTTTGCAGTGTACGCGTTAGCAACTCCAGCCCAACAGCACCCTCAAATAAAACTGTTTATTTTTAGTTATATTTTTTGGCTGTTTTAGTATGAAAAAAGTTAATGACATTTTTAAATATATTTACATAATCCGGCAGCTAGTTCCACAAATACATATATTAAAGTTTTACAAGTGTTTATTACGATATGAAAATCTGAGAAAATTGTTATGTCTTTTTGTAAGTTATCGTTGGTATTCAATAACAACCATAACAATAATATGTATCTATGGATACTTTTTCATACCAAAATATAATATCCTCCGGACATATCGAGTATTGTCTTTGTTTGGTAATGATTCTTTAGCAGCAATTTTCGCAACTCCAATCTCGTAACGAAGAGAATGTTAAGAAGCTTAAGGGCTCCAAACACAAAACATTCATATACAAATTTTCCCAGCCAAGTGATTGGGATATGTTTGGTATTTATTTTTTACATTTAAATACAAAAGTCTTAGAAAAGTTAATATTCTTTTATAACAAATTTTGTTTGTGTCAGATAAGACAAATTGTGTTTGTTGATTAAAAATGTTTTCGTTTAATATTTAGTTTTGTGAAAAGTTGCTCATTTGAAGAACTTAATGTGTAATTTAAATATTGGTTTCTTTGAGTTTCTTTTTTTTTGTTCTCTAAAAATTTAATTGCTAAAGATGTCTGGCCGAAATAGTGGTTAGAAATAAAATTTGTATATTATATGTACATATCCGTTAGCGATCTTGAACATTTCAAGCATAATTCACAACCATAAGAGGAGCTGCCTTTTATAAAAGTCAGATTTGCGTCTTATTTATATCGATGAGGTAACCAAAGTGAAATTTATATGGCAAACAAAAATTTTTGTTTTCTTAATATTTTTTAATATTATGGAAATGAAAGCAATCCCCAATTATACATGCGTATTTTCGGTGTTTAACTTATAGGAAACCAAACAAAAAATTCCCCATTATAAAAATTTGTTTTTGTTTTTACTTTTCATGTATTGTAAGTATCATTGAAACGACGGAATTTACGTAATCGGTGCCCAAGTTCTGCTTTATGTACATACATGCATACATGCATACATACATATGTAATTCCATTTGTTTGCATAAATTTACACACGTATGAGCAATACAAAAAATTATTATATTAATCATACGCCCTGGTGTATACTATTTCGTACTAGAAGATATTGCGTGCTCCACTTGCTCTTCCCTAGCACAACCTAATTTGCATCTTTTGTCAAGAATCCATTTCAAGCGGTATTGGTTTAAAAGCCCAACTACTTAACAATCGATGGACAACAACAGCAAGAACAACAAGAATTGCTTAAGTAAATAGGATAACATACTACAATGAATTCTTTTCTAATATTTTATCGATATTAAAATTGTTGGAAGAGACTCCCCAATTGATATTTTTCTAGTATGTATTTTGCATTTTATGGAAATTTTATAAGAAAATCAGCATAAATATTTAATTTGACAAGACTACAAGCTTAATTTATAACACATAATGGCTTTGATTATGAAGCAAACATTGTAAAAGATTGAATAGAAGACTTGATACGTTAATGGGATAAACAGACAAAAGAAAACAAGTTCGTAAGCATGCAGGCTTGTCTGCTTCTGGCATTATTTATGAATTCAGTATTCAACTCGATTCGATTGGATAGCCACAGAGTAAAGAGGCACCGATATTATTGTTAATATAAATTTTTTTAAGATATATTGATTTTTAAAATTTCAAAGTCAAAGCCTGTCAAATGAAGCCTAACACAAAAACCCATCAGAAAGACTGTCTATTAAGCGATGATAGATCTTTTTTATAAAAAGCGTAGGAATCACTTGTTAAAAATAAAAAATATTACAATCATGGTTAACATATTATAATTGTTGGAAACCGAGAATTTTGTGGAACGTTTTAAATTTTACGTGCAGTAGAAAAAATTTCTTAAATGTTTTTAGAATAAAAGCTGGAAAATTTTTGGCTCTCGAACAAAACTTTTATTAATTTTATAATCATTTGCAGTACATTCCGGACAGGGAAAAGTATGGCTCATAGTAACATATAGGAAAGTGGCAAGAAGTTCTGAATGTGCTCAGTGATTTCTCAAATCAAGAATGTGTGTATAAACCGTACGAAATGCTTTAAGTATCACCTAATAACTCGAATTTCTGCGCAATTCATGGCATGTAAATTAATGTAATTCGTGAGAAATAGATTAAGACGTATTGAGAGGGCTTAAGTAGCTAGCACTTAGGCGGCCAAGCCTAAGATTCCGGCTCACTCAAAAATATGGTAATGAATTTTTGTGTTTTTTTTTATTGGTTGTCGGTTCATTTTAATGATGAAGGCGAAGCAGTGGTCGCTAAAGATTATCCACAGCGATGGACTTTTAAATGTACTACATTTAAAAGTACAGCGCCCTCCTTCGCCGGTAAATTATCAAAAACCCACCGTCGAAGTTAATAATGAAATTACCACGATCTCCCTTTCTCTATGAATCTTTCTCACTCATTTGCTCCCTACTCTCGCTCCATGGCTAAGTGCTTCATGCTACGATCGCCCTCCCTCACTCTCTCTCTCTCAATCGTTCTCAATTGCTTTCTTCCTTCTCTTGGAAAAAATTTCCCACATTTTCGTGCCAAAAAAGCCGTTGGCACTCCTGGTAGGGGTCTTGACGGGGCACTGTGCAATTGGGCACATGTCGGAGCATTTGGGCTTTCCCCATGATGGCCGCTGCAGGAACTGTTTCGATGAAGAAGAAGAGGAGTGAGTACAGCATTTTCTTTGTAACTGTTCGGCTTGCAGGAGCGTAAGCTTAGACATCTAGGCTATCGTTTCCTGCGAGATCTAGACTGTCTCATGGATGCACCGCTGGCTGCCCTGGCGGGCTTTGTGAGAAGTTCTGGGTGGTTCTCAGAAACTACCACTTCGTCTTGAAAGGAGTGTGTAGCGTGTAGTCCTCTGGGCATCATAATTGTTTGGCCTCCGAGTGTTTTTCTCGCTTACTGCGGGCGAGCCTTTTAACCTGACCTCCGTAAAAATTTTACCCTCATGCGCGCAAAGAAGTTTCACTTCAAAAATAAAAAAAATGTTTTAAAAAAAATTAAATCATTTTTGATTTCATTAGCGAATTCCATACGTAATATTACAAATGAGTACGTTATGAAAAATAGTTTAATTTTTCGCTGTCCAACCAAAATGCAGGATCAATTCCGTTACTAAACCAAATTTAATTCTGTCAGGGTACGGCTGCGTATGATTAATATTTGTTTGTATGGCTTCGTATTACTCATACGTCTTAAAAATATATTTAGGAACAGAAACGTTACACATTTTCGTTTCATCCAGAAAAATTTTGCCATCATGCGCCCAAAGCAGTTTCACTTCGAAAAGACGGAAAAAACATGAGAGCTGCTATCAAAGGCCCAGACTGTCTAAGGAAAGTCACCAAACTGAATTTATATGAGCAGCAAGAGCAAAACCGTGGAACACTTGCAAAATTTTATATGAAAAAAAATTCTCAAAATTTTATACACTAGTTCAGTAAATAATTTTTATGGACAACAGGAACAATCTATTACATGTTTTAGCTTTTCAATAAATTCCACTTAAGCGACAAGATCTACAAAATTTGCTCCTACTTCTATGCTCTTTTCAAATTATTTACGAAATGAAAAAAAGTACGATTTCCTTTTTTCCATGACAAAAACTCCAAATCTTATTTTAAACAGTCTTTATGCCTTTAAATTTCCAATAATAGCTAAGCAATTTTAATTAAGATAAATAGACAAGCCCACATCAGTCTTTACCAGGCACGTTTTTAGCACACAATTTCCTAGCTGCAAAAATACAGCCACGATGATTAGGAATTTGTATGCCTTTTCTTTTCTGTTTGGCATTTAGTTTGATCACAGTAGAAGGTGAAGCAGAATTTTCAATATCTCTGCGTGTTGACTTTTTAAGTTGTTAAAAGTATGATGAGGAAGGACATTTTTGCTTATATCCATCATTGTATTCGATAAGCCTGACACAAAGGGATTACTTCTCCAAAAGCATAAATAAAGAAAATATATATTCCATTTATTTCAACTCAATATGTTTTGTTACAAAGTCGGTAAAGTGATTTTCTTTAAAGGGGTTTTCTGCATGGATATCAATGTATTTCTTTTGAACTGGGCAAAAAAAGTGTTCAAACGAAATGAGCTCATGCGTAAAATAATGTGTTTGTTTTTAATTGTTTTCATTTGCTCGTACGTACGGTTGTATGTGCATCGAAACGTGTTTGTATTATGTAAGCAAAGGACTAATTACTTATAGCATTTCAAAGGGTATTCAGTATATTTAAATTCAAAAGCTGTCAGTTTAAAGAAACATGTCTATTTCTATGGTTAATTTCCTTTTGCCAAGAAACTGTTCTCGACAGGATTAAAACGAATTTTTCATTAATTCCCTATAACAATTAATGTGTGAGAGCTTTTTAACGCTTTACCGTATGTTCGTTAGTCTGTAAAGGAAAATTGAAAACAAGTTAAGTAAGTATTCAGTTACAGCTGAACTGTACATGCTTTTAAGCATAAAAGATAATATTTAAATTCAAGTAAAATTCATATAAATCGAATACCAGTATGATATAAGTAATGAATCAGCTCTGATATTATTAATTAGAATACCAAACTTTTGTCACTTTTTCATACAAACAAAGAAGTTAGAAGTTTTATGCAAAAACTTAACTAATAAAAGAAATATAAACTACTTTCGAGTCAAGTAACGTTAGCATGTTTTGCAGCAATTTTGCAGAAATAATTAGAAAACAAAACATAAACAAAAAAACAAACAGGTTTCGCTATTTGATTAGGATTTCTCATCCCTCTGCTTGACTACCAACATCTCGTTGCAAAAGTTTACATTCAATATACTAAATTAAAAGTTTGTTTGCCTATTCAAAGGCAAAATATGCACTTCAAAGTTATATTTGGAGTTAACCCAATCCAGCTTTTCTATTATATTTAATGTATAAAAAATAGCTTCGAACAAAGCGGTCATCAATCAACAGTGGGCTTCATTTTTTTATGCCACTCAAGATTTATAGCTTTTATTTTCTTGGGTGTTATTTATTGTTGTCTTTAATCCAAATATTTTATTAAAATTATTGACGAAGCCAAGAAAGGGCATGATATTAATGAAACCCCTATGGAATAATATTTTGAAGAATTTTTTTCCTTTTCCAAGACAAATCGCAAATAGTTTATTTTTTGTATGCCTGAAAGCCCTAAATTTCATATTAAGCACATGATTGATACCGTATTATTATTGAGCACAACACAATCTATTATTATTGTAAGAGATGTAAAAAATCTGCTCCCTTTTTAAAATCTACTATTTGTGATTCATATCTTTACGATGATTTTCCATAGTAATAGAACATTATACAGCTTCTGTTCTATTTATATGCAAAAATTTCTTCACAAACTCTATAATTAGCAGTTGGATTTCTTAACTGACAAGCTTTTTTACACGCACCAGTTTTACTTCACAAAACATCATAGTTCTTTGCAAAAAATTTATTTCCAGTGCAAGTCATTATGAAAAGTGTAAGTCACTATGAAAGTGAAAGTCATTACGAAAATGCAAGTCATTATAAAAAGTGCAAGTCATCATGAAAAGTGCAAGTCATTACAAAAAGTGCATGTCATTATAAAAAGTGCAAGTCATCATAAAAAGTGCAAGTCATAATGAAAAGTGCAAGTCATTATGAAAAGTGCAAGTCAATACAAAAAGTGCAAGTAATTATAAAAAGTGCAAGTCATTATAAAAAGTGCAAGTCATTATAAAAAGTGCATGTCATTATAAAAAGTGCAAGTCATCATAAAAAGTGCAAGTCATTATAAAAAGTACAAGTCATTATAAAAAGTGCAAGTCATTATAAAAAGTGCAAGTCATTATAAAAAGTGCAAGTCATTATAAAAACTGCAAGTCATTATAAAAAGTGCATGTCATTATAAAAAGTGCAAGTCATTATAAAAAGTGCAAGTCATTATAAAAAGTGCAAGTCATCATAAAAAGTGCAAGTCATAATGAAAAGTGCAAGTCATTAAGAAAAGTGCAAGTCATTACGAAAAGTGCAAGTAATTATAAAAAGTGCAAGTCATTATAAAAAGTGCAAGTCATTATAAAAAGTGCAAGCCATCATAAAAAGTGCAAGTCATAATGAAAAGTGCAAGTCATTAAGAAAAGTGCAAGTAATTACGAAAAGTACAAGTAATTATAAAAGTGCAAGTCATTATGAAAAGTGCAAGTTATCATGAAAAGTGCAAGTCATTAAAAAAGTGCAAGTCATAATGAAAAGTGCAAGTCATTAAAAAAGTGCAAGTCAGTGTAAAATATTGGTAGTTATAAGATTAAAAATTTCATGTGTCCACCACACTTGACCACTTAATAGGATCGTATATATTGTTCTAATTTTTCAGCGTTTGATTTTTTATTTTAAGTAATAATATTGAGCTTGAGGCTTATTTTTATAAAATAATAATTTTAAAACTATGCTATTTCTCGGATCTTACAATATCTCTACGCCAAACTTCATTTAAATCGGTGAAGCGTGAAAAGGTAACAGGCAGACAGAGTTACTTTCATATATATTATATTTGTAAGGATTAGTAAGGATAGCCATGCGTAATCAACATGAAGATTTTAAATCTTAAACAAAAAATTATATTTTACTAAACAATTTGTCGCACTTTTTTTCTGTCTGTCAACTTCGCATTCTATTACTTGAGATACTTGAAAAACTTTCGGAACTTACTTCATCAAACTTTTTTTCATTTACGAAATAACAAACGTTGATGTGCTATTAAATATTTCTAATAATAGAATTCAAATGCTTGACCCCAGCTGTCAGGCACACACATAAAAGTTTGTCAATTTCGATGAAAAAGAAAATCTTAATTAGAAGCACATCGTGTTTTTTAGTTCCGAAAACATTTCAAAAGACATTTTTTTAAACCGCAGAAAGTAAAATTATGAGTGAAAAGCAAGACTGATGTATTTTCTGCAAAGTTTTTTCAAACAAAAATAATATTTGAATTTAATTTTTTTTAAATTTAATATTCTTTTAGTTTTGTAATATAAATTCCATAGTTAAAATCGTTCATCTATACAAAATTATTTGTTTATTTCTCACGTTTCGTTCAATTTATAAACATAATTGCTAAAATGTCCTTTGTGTATTTTCAACACATCCATTTTATTAATGTGGCATAGATTTTAGCGCCAAAAGGACATTTATGTTTAATAAAAGCAAAAAAAACCAATACCTTTTCCACCCTAAAAGCTCACACCCATTTACATTCTATCCTGCGCTACTCGTAGCACACTTTTCATATTTCATGGATAAGTGGATGTCTCTTTGTGTTTGCGTTCAAATATAGTGGGTGTGTTGCTTAAAACTGAATCAAGGATGAAATTGTGTACATTTCGTTTATTTTATTTTTCTTTTTTTTTAATTTTGGCTACGGCAATAGTAAAACAAAATTGTTGCCTAAGTGGATGTGTATTATCAGGCTGTTATTATTTGGCACGCACGAACAAACGCACATTTATGTATAAAAGATGACTTAATACTCGTACATCCATGTAATATTAAATTTCAACAACACTTTATAAAATTTGTTCCACATTCAAGCCAACGCCATCGGAAAGAACATGCAACAATCAACACTTTTACATGTCTATGGACACATGCATGCATGCCGGAGTTTGTTAACAGAAATATTTTTTAATCTACTGTAAGATAAATTATAACGAGGGTATGCTTGGCAAGAATACAACACAAATTCGACTGCTTTGAAAATCCGTTATAATTTGTTTTGTTATTTCACAATAAAATCGCTTGATATAGAAATGCCAAATATGAGAGATAAATACTGGCATAATTGTTCGAAACTTACGTACAACAATTTCGAATTTGGAGTAATTAATAATTTTTTTGTGTAGTCTTGTTTGATATGTGGTCAAGTATGTCTATATGCTGCATTTCATTGGCTCTTACACAAAATCATCAGTGGACTTTTACCGAATTATAAAATAACAGAACCTCACTGCTTGTACATAAACTCCCAATAATGAATTGAGAATTGCACTAGCAAAACTATAGGGTTTGAAATTCTAGAAAACATGCCAACAAATTTTATTCGACATAAATCCATTTTATTTCTCCACCTTCATACAATTTGTCTGTCGTTAGCAAACAGTAAATATATATAAAAAAAGCGCAATGAAAAAGAAAATCTATATAAAGCATTTTTAAGAAAAAGACACTAATTTGATTGAGACAATATGTCTAAAAGAAGATTTTAAAAAAGGTAACATTTTTGTTTATTTTTATCATTTCCTTGCAGTTACTTTTCAGCAGATTTTTAACTTAAGCTTTGAAATGCCCCAAACCATTTAAAATTCAGATAGAGTGCCTCAGTTCAATTCCCACTTTTGACTCTGATCTTTTTCACTACAACCAGTGAACTTCTTTCTTACGATTCTTTTTTAAAATTATTGACTTTGTAACATTTAACAAATAAAATATTATTGTATTCTGATATTTTTAAGTTTAAGGTCCCTTTATTTTAATTTAATTTTTAATATCAATATTTCGTCATTCCTTTGTGTGACTTCTTCAGGAAATTAATTATTTAAATTAACTAAAATAATTAATTTTCTGAAGAATCACACACAGGAGTGACGAAATATTGAAATTAAAAATTAAATTAAAATAAAGAGACATTAAGCTTAAAAATATCAGAATACAATAATACAATAACAATTAAAAAGAGGCCAAGAAACCAGAAGAATTTAACAAATAAAATAAATAAATAAAAGTTCAACAAATTTTTTTGTGCAAATTTTGCTTCATAGAAGAATAGTTTGAATATTTAAATTTTTTTTATAAATATTTAGTAGTAGAGTTATTTAACATTTTGACATCCCAACAAAACTCCTATTGTTCTAAAATTTTTTTTTCGAATTTCATATGTATTTCTTCGCTTAGATGTCACGACTTAGCTTTTTGCAACTTTCGGTAATATGAACAATACACCAATAACTAACTTTGAGTCAGCGACGCTTTGGCTGAAGTAGTAGAACACAAGACTATGAAGCGAAGGGTCCTGAGTTCAAACCCACGCTGAATCATGAAATATTGTGTTGAATTCTTCTGATCAGCATTAGTGCATGATTGTGTTAGTTGTCGTCAGCCTGTTTTAATGATGAACGTATAGCACTGATCACTGAACATAATTGGCACCGACTGATACAATCATGTACTAAAGAGCAGAGGAACAGATCCCTCCTTCACCGGCCCTGTAGCAAAAAATTAGCCGGCGAAGTAAAAAGGTTGAAATAGCTACAAAAACATTGTATATCTTCTCATCTTTCCTCATCTGTCACCTTAATACTATCACCTCGTTTTCAGTTCCGGCGCAATGCATTGCATATGTGGGGTTATCCCCTGAGTGCTGGTTCAAGATAAAAATAAATAAAAAAAAGCGTCGCAAATTAAAACGATGCAAAGTGAATTATGATTTTTTATAGCAAACCATGTAAAGTTCGAAGATAGGTTCCAGGGCTACGAAAATACTACTTTTTAAAACATCTTCAAAGTGGAATAAAAACTGTAATAAAACTGCGTTGATTTTCAGTTAGAAAAGGAGTCCCTGAATAATAAAGAGTCGAATCCAAAACAACGCAACTTTGAAAATCTAAGGACGCACGGTGAAAATTAGTACTAATTAAGCAGCAAAGCAATTTCGAAAAAACGCAAAACGAAACGACACAATTTCTTGAGTTTTTGGTCTTATTTATAGTTTCAACACTTTTTTTAAGATATCAAAACGTGCTGCTAATTCCAAAAATTTTATGGAAAATTTTGCCAATTTTCGAAACATAAGCTATTCACTTGTGCTGTTCAAACCTTATCAACTCCTTTTCTCTTTTTTGTACATATTTATTTTATTTAATTTATTTTTATTTGTGTTGATTTTTCTTTTGAAGTTGTTAAAAGGAAAGATTTGTCGTACTTTCCAAAAATGATCCCAAGATTAATACAAAAATTGATGTTGTTTTTTTTTTATTCTTTTAATATGTTAATTTTTTTTCGGGCTTAAGTTCGAATCTGCAAGACTGCAAATCATTTTTTATTATTTTATTAATAAATGAATTTGTTCAAATTCTATTTATTATTTTATTCCGGTTAATAATGGAAAATAATGTTAACAGTTGATACAGTTCCCGTATTCTTTTTCACAATAAAATTTGTGTAAATAGGAACTGTTATCACATTCAACTAAGCCACCTAATAAGTGGCGACAAACACAATACACATGAGCACTGATGATGAAAGGGTTGCGTCTTTCGAAAACAGCTGTTCTGCTCTGCTGTGTAAGTTGAATAAAACTGATGTTGACTTGCCTTTGTGCCTTGGAATATTTATCATGTCTTTCTGAGATTTAAATTAAAATTTCGAACAATTAGCCTATAGAATCTTAATTCAATTTAATATAGCAATATAAAATGTTCGTTAAATTATTACTACATGAAAATAATTTCATTCAAATGGCTGCATGGCCCGCTAACGATCGCCATTGACTGTAACGGCCACTCCTTGCTCTTTTTCGAAGAAAAATGGCCTCTGGACCAAAATCCGCACCAAACAGTGACTCGTTTTGGCTGCGTCGGCTTTTCAATGTATGCGTGCGGGCTTTCTGTGCCCCAAATGCTACAATTTTGCATGTTTACATACCCGCCAAAATCAAAATGAGCTTCATCTGAAAAGATGATTTTTTTTTTTTTGGCAAAATCGGCATCTTCTGTAAGTCGATCGCAGGCCCACTTAGCGAAGCGAAAACGCATTAGATGGTCAACCATATTCGTGCATCGGAAGGATAAAACTAATTAACTGTCAAATCAGACATGAGATAAGTGTTACCATTCACGAAATAAGCACTAGTTGAAAAAATAACGTTAGATATTGTAAGTAGCTATAGGGTATTTTTACTAGAGTGTCACAAGTTTAATTCAAAATACAACAAGGAAATATGTCTTTAATATCATTGAAATGGGCTTTTTTGAAAAGAAAATTTTATGAAATGAATGTTTAAATATGATTTCTGCCATCTGGCCGCCAAGCAACTAAAAAGTTCTTCCATAAAGTGGAAGGACACAAACCCAGTTGCTGAGAACGGCGACGTATTAATTGATCATGATCATCTTCAATGCTTTCCTACAGCTACAGCTTCTTCATTGTGCTTCACTGTTCGGCGTCTCACGGGATGCACATGATCAGTAACAGTAAATGTGGTCCGAAAACGATCTAATTGTTCTTCGATTTGGCCGCTCTGAAGGACGATTAAGTACGCCATAAAATGAAAGCAGTGCACGATGAGTTTGACGAAAAGAACAATTATTTCGATTACAAATTTCAACACTTTGCATGCGTTGCTCTGGTGTTGTGACACTCAAACAAAAAAAAACACGCTTTATAAAAATTTCCATCCGAATAAAAAGATACGCAATACGAAGTTGTACTGCTTTGCAATATATAAAATCGAATATATATTCTTATAAGATAATAATAAGTTCCAACTTTATTCATGAACGTTCACAGAAATTTAAGGTTGCCTTTGGTACAAATGACGCAGGCAGTGGCGGAAATAGAAAACATTCTATCTGGTATATTTGGAAGCAACTACTTGTAAATGTCCTTTGTCGCTTATCTCCACTTCGAATTTTATTATATGCGTCAAATCAATAACGAACTGACGATATGAATTGTATATAAAAATATTAGAACTTAAAACAGTCAGTTTATGTATATGTATATGTGTGTGTGTATGTGTGTATTTGATTGTGTAAAATTGTTCAATAGTTTTCTGATTTGTTTTTGTCCTTTTGAGTTGTAAATGTGTAGGCGTGTGATTTGCTTTAAGTTTTATTTTGTTGACATTGTTATGGCTTCTGCCGAAGTGGTGATATTTTGTGCTATCCCTGATTTCTTTTTTAGATTAGTTGCCAAAAATTTTATAAAATTAGACGCACGCAGCAGCTACCACACTCACAGAGCTACCTCATATACACATGCATGTACACACACATACTCACACACACACATGCATAAGGGTATATAACACATATAAAATTCTATTGCCAGTTTATTAGATGTTTTGTCTCATCCCTTTTTTTTTTGTTCTTCCCTCTATACGGTCGGTTGGCTAAGTTCTTCTGTTCATGTTTATAAAGAGAAATAATTATTTGATTCCTAATTTTTCCGACCTTTAGATTTTCTATTATGCCAATATGAAAATAAGCTTAAGGTCAACTTTTAATAATAATTTGTTAAAGTATTTTTAATTATAATTAATGCCCTGCAGAAGATATCTAGAAGACATCGAAATATTAACAAAAAACAAGTTAAAAGTGACCTAAACCTCATTAAAAAAAATATATATAAATGATTTATATTTTTAATATCTACGAGCCTTTGCACAATCAAATCTGGGGGAAAATTACGGCACTCGATATCGAACGAAATTTGTATATAAATTGTATGGAAATTTCGGTCGGTATCGAATGCGGTAATTTGGCCCCTGGAGTATATTCTAAACACGAGTAACGTAAGCTTTTCTAAAGATTTTGAGATTTTAATATATTTTTTTAGGAGTTCAGGGGACCCCTACATACGCAATGCATTGTGCCGGAACTAAAAAGAAGGCGATAGTATTGAAAGGACAGATGAGGAAAGATGAGAAGATAGAGACTTGTTTTTGTACCCTTTTTACTTCGCCAGCTAATTTTTTTTTGCTACAAGGCCGACGAAGGAGGGTGCAGCTGTTTCTCTGCTTTTTAGTGCAGTCGCTGCCAATTATGTTCAGTGACCAGTGCTATGCCGTCGTCACTAAAACAGGCTGACAACGCAATCATGCTGTAATGCTGATCAGAAGAAGTCGACAAAATATTTATGACTCAGCGCGGGAGTGAACTCAGGGCCCTCCACTTCATGGTCTCGTGCTAACTACTTCAGCCAACAGCACCATTACCTTAAGTTATACTTGAAGATTCAGTAAATTTTATAACTTCAAAAAAGATCCCAAAGATGCCATAAAAAGTTTAAAAATCAGAAATTTATTGCATCATAGAAATATTGTCATTTCTGAAAAGGGAAATAGTCAAAACTTATTTAATCAAGAGCCTGATATGCATAATATAAAAAAAATTGTCCTTAACGAGTGCTCTTTGTTGATTGGAGTGGCATATTTTTATTGGAGTTTTGAAAAGGAAAGCAATGAATTGGTATTGAAATCACTTTGATTTCAACGCCACCGATAACATTGTCTGATGTCAAAATAATTTCACATTTCAAAATGAAATTCTGTCAAAATTGCAATATTTTTATGATCAGAAATTGTTTAATACAATGAATTTTAAAGCAATCAATTCGATTGTCATGAAATTTTTTGTGGAAATCATATTCATTCAATCAAATCCAATAACATCACAAATCATGGTGAAAGTCATGCGTAATAATATGCACTTAGCACTAGTGTCAGTTATTACAACTATTTTATTAAAACTCTTCCAAGTCAAACTTTTCATATCCCTGCTACCTTAATTTAGAAAATTATTTTTATTCCACTGCATGTTAATAGTTAATGACTTGTTAAAAAACAAGTTGGTATGCATTCTGTAATGAAAAGCATATACATTAATTTACAAAAATGAACATCCGTTGCTCAAACGTAATAAATCAACACACAAATTCGTTTGTGTTTAATGCTCAAGTGTATACATCTTTTGTTAACTGAAACTTTATTACGAATGCACCACAGGAAACATTTTCATACAATTAGTAAGAGCTTTTATAATTAATTGCAGACTTTGTAAAAACAAAAAGCATTTACGTTGTGCCACATTAATTCTGTCAAATTACATGAAAATAAATATATGATTGTGTAGGTGTAAACAGTTTAAACCATTTGGGTATGGAATCATTGTACTTTTGTACATAAAGGATGTGAGAAATTAAAAGAGCGAAATGGCGACTATTAATTTAATGAAATTATTGTATAGAAAATACTTTTTAATCCTCCAAAAAAGAATTGGAGGGTATATTCATCTTATCATTCCGTGTAAAAGTGTATATATATATATATATATATATATATATATATATATATATCTATATATATATATATATATATATATATATATATATAAATATATATATATATATATATATATATATATATATATATCTATATATATATATATATATATATATAAATATATATATATATATATATATATATTTATATATATATATATATATATATATATATATATATACATATATATATATATATATATATGTATATATATATATATATATATATATATATATATATATCTATATATATATATATATATATATATATATATATATATATCTATATTCTTGATCTTTGATGAAATCTAGCCACGTCCGTCCGTCTGTTCCTTTTGTGGAAATCACTATACAGTCCAAACGAAAAGAGCCAGACCCTTGAAATTTGCTGTAGACATGTTTTAAAGGACAGCACAGGTCAAGTACACAAACGGCTTGAATCGGGCGACAGGGAAAAAAGTTCCCCTCAGGAGAACTAATCCTACCTCTAAAAAACGACATAATTTTTAAAGTTTTTTTTTAATTTTGTTAAGCAAATGATATATTTATGATATATTGATATGCAGCCAGAAAATCAGAAAAATAAATTTTTGAACCCCACCCCATTTAGTGGGCGTTGAAGTAACATATTACATGGAAAAATAGTGTAAATATTTAAGATATTCTATAATTTAAACCGAAAAAAAAAATTAAAAATTTAATTTTAAAGCTTTTATGATGAAGCTGTGATCTGCCCTAGCCTCTCCACCTTTGCCCCCTACATGACCCTTTAAAAAAAATTTTTTTTTTCACTTAATAACCCCAAAAATTGACTTTTTAGTGTTTTATGGCAAAGGTGAGATGTCTCCCTCACGGCGCCTTCCGGAGTGACCCTACAAAATAGACTTTTTAATTACTAAACATTTGGAGGGTATTTAAGATTCGACCTGAGTGAATATAATGTTTTTAGTTCTTTTTCTTTTTGATTCAAATGAACATGTGAAGAAATGCTTTTTATTGAGAAACTTTCTTTAAGTCCATTACAAGTTGCCTTTAAAGTAAATGATAGTGAAAATTAACTTCTACCAAAGTGAAGAATAAAATATCTTATAGCCAATTGGGTTATTGTAATTTCCCAGTGAAATACAATTTAATTTTCTTTGTAACGTGGCATTACCAAACCAGATAACAAACACTTCTTTCGGGCACTTCTTCCGGGCACGTTACATAATTCTAATTACTTTCTACTTAAGACAAATATTTATTTCTGCTCCTAAAACTATGCCACAATATTCATTATCTAGCTCTCAAATGTGTGTGTGTTCAAAGCAAATTCAGTGATATTTGGCTTGTGTTAAAATTTACTTACAATTTTAGTTCATAATCCCTTTAACTTATCTCTGGCACTGTATTAATGAAAAAGTGTTTGGGTTGTAATTATAGCCCTAAGAAGTAAAAAAGTATAATGCAGAATTTAATGATTTATTTCCTGGAAAGAATTTTAGAGATTTATGTAAGGGACTGATATCAAGATTTTTTTTTTGTGGATTACTGCTACTGCGGTTGTTTCATTTTGGCTGTGCTTACTTAACGTTTCATTTTGGGTGTCTTTGTCAAGTATTGCTGGCCACAAAATTTGGCTCCTCAAGGTGTCAAGTGTCACATCAGATAGTGACTTCACATGCAATCACATGAAAAATGGACAAGTAAACAAGTTTTATAATCATTTCTCCATATCAGCTTATCGACAAATTTTGATTTCAATAAGTGGATGGTTGCGGTAGCCACCATCTTTATACGCCTGAACATGAGCTCCAGCTTTATTTACAAAAAAAAAAAAAAAATATATATATATATATATATATATATATATATATAAAATTTAATGATGCCACCAGAGCACAGTGGGGAAGAGAACAAACTTTATTAACTTGAACTAAGAAATAAAAGCCCAAAGGACTTTTATGTTTTATGTATTTGCTACCACAACTAATAATATCCATAATGATTGTGTTGACTTATTTTTAAATGCATTCCCAATAGAGATTTCGAAAAAATATGAAATTAATTTAAGCAAAGAGTTAAAATCATTCTAGAATATTAAATTTCTCTTAGTAAAGAAATATAATAGTAAATAAAACAATATATTGATCTCCGATGCTTAAGTGCTTGGGTTTTGGGGAAAAATAATTCAAAATTATTAACTTTAAAAGTAAAAAGATGGATGATGTTATACGAGCATGAAATCTGGTTTTACACACAAAAACATTCTATAATGGTTGCGGTAATAAATATTTCACATTTTTCACTTAAAGCTTTTGTTTTACTAACAAAAAGCATATAATTTGCTTTGTGTGTTTCAATATAAATATTTGCCGAGATGGTTTTGTTCGTGCTTTTAAATCGGCGGCATATAAAATAGCTCTTTGTTATCATCCTTTTCTATTCCCATGCCACTCGTTATACGCAAAAAGTTTACAACACTTTGACATTTAAAAGTTTATTTCATATCACTGCTCGCCAAAGTTTGAACCGCAATATTTAAGTGCGTGTCTTAGTATCATCTCATTTTTGAGCTCATCTAAAAATTTTATTTTCAAGTCATCATCAGAGCTTTTGGTAGAACGGAGCAAAATGATTTTATTAAATAGAGTTGAGACAGTAAATGTAGGACAATGCCTATGCATTTGTGCTGCGAGTGTTACACTCGGTATGAATGGTATGCAAATTTTATGAACGTTGAAGTACAGATTTCTTTTGTATTCATATCCCCTAATGGAAAACTGTTTTTCATGTCGACGTGCATAAGAGAGAGGGTCGAATAATATAGAAGCTACAGACTTATTTCATGGCGTAAAGTACAATAAGTTTTGTTGTCTGTACATACAATTGTAGTCAGGCGCGGGTGTATTGTTTTTTTTTTACTTCGTTTATTATTATTTATTAAATTTTCAATTATAAAGTAAACAATAAGATTTCATATATTAAATATAAATTTTGTTGTTTACTGGAATCGGAATTCAGGGAATAAATCCTACTCATGCAGTGCTTTTGCTGGAACTTTAAAAAAATTGTGAAAAGAGGGAGGGAGAGCGAGAGAAAATTTTTATAACCATTCTATCTTTACTTTGCTGGCGAATTTTTTTTATCAGTACTAACAAAAAAGGGTTAGGCGCTGTCGGTTTTAAAAAATGTATTCCTTCAGTTCCGTATCCGATCTCATATCCGATATAATCGGCTTCATAGCCTACGCGTTTACTACTTCAGCCAATAGCACTCGCAAACCATTTCTGTCAATGATTGTTTTGTTTTCTGTTGTTTTACGTCTCTCATTTATGGTTGAGAATAAAGTCATCCCTTCTTCTTAGCCGACTGTAGCCTCTATAATTTTTTTTTATTTTCATAGCACCATCTTTAACATTTTGACATGCAAGCGCTGCTTTCGTAAACGCCATGGAACGTCGTCTTTGACATTTCTCCACATTCAATGGCAAAGTAGTGCCCTACAACTGGATGTTGTACTACAACCATATCGATTATAGAATCGAGTTGCATTGCAAGAGTTTACGGAGGCACTGTAGGCTGAAGTAGTTAACACGCCACTATGAAGCGGAAGGTCCTGAGTCAGCACTAGTGCATGCTTGTATTAGCTGTTGTCAGCCTGTTTCAGTGATGAAGGCAAAACACTGGTCACTGCACATAACTGGCAACGACTGACACAATAATGTACTAAAAGAGCAGAGGAACAGCACTCTCCCTCGTCCGCCTTGTAGCAAAAAGCTAGCCGGCGAAATAAGTGGTTCAAACAGCTACAAAAAATTCTCTATCTTTCTTCATCTGTCCCCTCAATACTGTCCCCTCCTTTCTAGTTCCGGCACAATGCACTGCATATGCAAGAGTCATCCCCTGAATGCTGCTCCAAGATAAAAAACATCTAGGCTTAGTGAAATTCCTATAAAGGTGAGGTTTCACTTGAAAGCACGACAGACCTTTACTGCCTTAAGTAGAAGTCCTTACGAATGCTTTCATCTACCTCACAAGAATTACTAGAAATGTTTGTTTTTGTAAAGGATAAATTAAACACATATTTGTTTTAAAAATATCAAGTGGCATGTATTTGCGACGTTTGCTTTTAATATATGACTTTACGTTGAATTGAATTATTGTGTGGTGTTGGGGGTGGTAGAAATTCTAATGAAAAAGCAAATAAATAATAAAGTTGTTATCATATGCGAATTACACTTGATTGACACGAGCTTTTACATCAATACCTGTGTTTATTATTTTGTTTTGTCACGTGTTCTGAAGAGTTGATTAATAAAAAATTATTTTAGCTGAAGAGTCCAACGATTAACTTAAGTTACAAAGAATTTATTTATTTTTTTTTGCCATAAACGTGTGTGTTTTTTTTCACAATCTTCAATGATTAATGAGACTGTTCTCATGGGCATTTAGTGATGCCATTTATATGTTCGCCATTGTCAGTGTGAAAGCCTTCTTATGGAACATGTCAAGGTAAATGAAGATAAATAAAAAAAAATCACAATAATTAAAGGGAGGGGTTGAAAGTTGGGGCGACATTTCATGCGGATGACGTTTTTTTTTATATTTAAGATATATTACCTTTAATAAAAAGGCAACAACTGACTAAATTCTGACCTTCGATTTGAAGAAAAATGGCCACATCGAAGATATGTACTACCATTAATTAGGCATTAAACGTACCACGGCTTAATAATATAGAGCCGTTCAGGTGATTGATTGAAATACGGAAGCGTGATATTAATTTGCTACAAATATTATGGTTAGGCTTTATTATTTTTATGAGAAATATATACTGAATTAAGCAATTGATTATGACGGCCTTCACGCATCTTAGTCTATTTAAACCATAATCATTAATCAAATTTAGTAAAACATAGAGTGCATAGCATTCAGTAACATTTCTTTAAATAAGGAGTAGAGGGGGACAAACTACGACAGATACATTTTAGAGAAAAAAGGCACCAACGAAGAACAGTTAATTTAATTTGCAACTTATAAAGTGGATGATTAAAAAATTAAATCACCCAACTGATATATTTATTAATATTTTATATGTATTATATTTATATAATAGAAATATCTTGCATTTTTTTATCAACCACAGGCTGATAGTCGATCGCATAAACCCTTTGGAAAATAAATAAAACAATCAAGTTGATACCTCTTTTACAACTCGCGGTATTTTCTTATTTACAATAAAAATAAAAAAAAGAAGAAAAATTCTGCTGCGAAACGCAAAAAATGGAGAAGCCTCGCACGTACTGGGCAGCCAAGCAAAATAAATCAAACAAACAGCCAAGAAAAATAAAATTAAGAAAACCCAGGAAGTAATTAAGGATACCGGCAACTATAATTTATATGTTTAAGATGTTTATGAATGGAAATATAAAGATTTTATCACGAAGAGTATCATGTCAAAACTGCTTAGGTACTCCATTTATCTCCATGTTTTTCGTACACCAACGCTCTCTTAGAAAACAAGTCACGAAATAAAGCCTTTTAAAATTTATGTTTTCTTAAGTTCACAGGCGAGCTCTGCATATTTAAGCCTAAATACTTGCTACTCTACACTCATATTTTCAAGTGAAAAAAGATGTTAGCGCATACATTCCTGATGATATTGTTCTTAAATTCAAGTAGAATTAATATATTATTTTTACAAGTAAAACAAAAATTTAGCAACACGAGGCAATCATATATCATTCAGATTATGGCGATGGTGAAGTATTTGTAAACAATAAAAAAAAAGATATTATATTACTCAGACTCATCGTTTTCAGAATTTCCAAACGATACTCTTAAATCTCGTATGGGTTAGACCCAATATTGGACAACAGTTTTATTTGCTTATCGATTTAGGCGGAAATAGGCCTCATTGCTGAAAATGTTTGATGAAAACTGCTGACAGTCTCCAACTGTCCAAAGATTTCCAAAGTTATTTAGTATCAGCCCCTGTATCAGGTGGCTGCAGGGCCAAGTCCCAGGGCTAAATTCTCAAGATAGTATTAATTTTTATAAGCGAAGTCAACTGCATCAAAGTTTAAAATGTTCATAGTTATCAGTTTCATATGTCCATACAAACTTTAGAGTAACCTGGACCACTTAATAAGATCATTTCTAAAAAAGGAAGACCATCTTGATCAGATCTTGTGATTCCAAGCATCTCAAAATAACTCTACGCCATATTCTTTCGAAATATGTTCAGTGGTTTCAGCGTGGTCACAGACAAACAGAGTTACTTTTATACTTATTTTATTAGTAAAAAAAAGTGCAAGTCATCATAAAAAGTGCAAGTCATTATAAAAAATGCAAGTCATTATAGAGCGTGCAAGTCATCATAAAAAGTGCAAGTCATTATAAAAAATGCAAGTCATCATAAAAGGTGCAAGTCATCATAAAAAGTGCAAGTCATTACGAAAAGTGCGGGTCATTATAAAATGTGCAAGTCATTACAAAAAACGCTAGTCATCGCAAAAAGTGTAAGTCATTGCGAAAAGTGCAAGTCATTATAAAAAGTGCAAGTCATTATAAAAAGTGCAAGTCATTACGAAAAGTGAAAGTCATTATAAAAAGTGCAAGTCATTATAAAAAGTGCAAGTCATCATAAAAAGTGCAAGTCATTACGAAAAGTGCAAGTCATTATATAAAGTGCAAGTCATCATAAAAAGTGCAAGTCATTACGAAAAGTGCAAGTCATTATAAAAAGTGCAAGTCATCATAAAAAGTGCCAGTCATTACGAAAAGTGCAAGTCATTACGAAAAGTGCAAGTCATTATAAAAAGTGCAAGTCATTATAAAAAGTGCAAGTCATCATAAAAAGTGCAAGTCATTACGAAAAGTGCAAGTCATTATAAAAAGTGCAAGTCATTATAAAAAGTGCAAGTCATTACGAAAAGTGAAAGTCATTATAAAAAGTGCAAGTCATTATAAAAAGTGCAAGTCATCATAAAGATGCAAGTCATTACGAAAAGTGCAAGTCATTATAAAAAGTGCAAGTTATAATAAAAAGTGCAAGTCATTTCGAAAAGTGCGAGACAGTGTTAAGTCAACTGTATCAAAGTTTAAGATTTTCATAGTTTTAAGTTTAATAATTTCATATGTACATGCAAATTTTCGACCACACTTGACCACTTAATATTATTATTTCTGAAAACAAAAACCATCCAATGTTATTTCTCGAATCTCAAAATATCTTTACGCCAAATTTCATCTAAGTCGGTTTAGCGGTTTGAGCGTGAGAAGGTAGCAGACAGACAGAGTTCCTTTCAGATTTATTATCAAATTTACTATCAACAATACATACACATTGAACATTTGCCGCAAAAGAGTAATAACTAAAAATTTCATTCCATTCTAAAAATACATGCTACACATGTATCCCTAAAGCAGTAAATATATAATTCGATAAAAAAAAATCCTCTAGGTTTTATTTTTCTTTTTAAGTTATCAGTCCTTTTCATAAAAATCTCGGTATCTGATATAAAAACATTTGTCATTTCTTAAACAAAAATAACATCTGAACTGCAGACTACACTTAATAGTCCGGAAATAAAAACCAAACAAATATGTCACATCTAGCAATGATACTTTTAGTGTTTATGTTTCCCATAAACTTTTGTTTTCATATACATAAGCAACATCTGTCTGTAGGATAATGACATATAATTTCTTTCGTGCACACACAAATATTTAATGCACCCATGAAGATGACCGGTAGCATTTAACGACTCCAGCACATGGAGGCGAGCAACAATTTGTACCCGTATCTCATTTATTATTAATGCTACACACCTACAGACATGAACAAGTGACCATGAATAATTGTATATTTATGATTTTGTGGGACTGCTCTATACGATCATGTGTTTAAATGTGTGTTCAGTTTAAATTATTGTTGGTATTTAGGAGATTACGAGTACTGCTTAAAAAGCAAGTGTTTTTTAAAACACAAAACAATAGTATTTTT
Organism: Linnaemya tessellans; assembly: GCA_951800035.1. Classification (NCBI taxonomy): domain Eukaryota; kingdom Metazoa; phylum Arthropoda; class Insecta; order Diptera; family Tachinidae; genus Linnaemya; species Linnaemya tessellans. Next base: position 151,604,405 of record OX637532.1, on the reverse strand, counting down.
ATATCCAATCAAATAAATTACTTACTTTATGCGCTCCCATATTTCCTCGCCAAAATGTTTGAGCACTAGCAGCTCTAAAGCGTAATTAACAAAACCGTACTGAAATTAAAAGAAAATTATATAAATATTTTATGAAATTTTTACTTTTTATTTAATTTAAAATTTAAATATATATAAAATTAATGAATGTGTAGTATTTTAACAGTTAGCATTAACAAATTTAAGGCTAAAGTCTGACAGAAACTTGAGGGTAAAGTGGAAAACTTCAGCACGAATGAAGCCAATTTAATGTTCTGTTTCAACCTTCGTCTTAGGCTGTTTTATGAAGTTTTCTGTTCATCTTTATAGGCGCTAATGAATTGATGAACAAGATCAAGCCAAATTTTAGGTTTTCAAAAATTGAAAACATAAAATTTGATTGAAACTTGTGTCACTCTATAAAAAAAACACCCTTTATAAGTACAAGCCGATATTTTAACTTGTCTCTTTTGTCAAATTGGGTGCTGTTGGCTGAAGTAGTAGAACACGAGACTATGAAGCGGAGGGTCCTGAGTTCGAGCCCGCACTGAGTCATGAAATATTGTGTTGAATTCTTCTGATCAGCATTAGCGCATGATTGTGTTAGTTGTTGCCAGCCTGTTTCAATGATGAAGGCATAGTCACTGGTCACTGAACATAATTGGCAGCGACTGACACTATCATGTACTAAAAGCAGAGTAACAGCACCCACCTTCGTCGGCCCTGTAGCAAAAATTAGCCGGCGAAGTAAAAGGTTGAAATAGCTGAAAAAAAAACTGTCTATCTTCTTATCTTTCCTAATCTGTCCCCTCAATACTATCCCTTCGTTTTCAGTTCCGGCGCAATGCACTGCAAATATAGGGGTCATTCCCTGAGTGCTGGTCCAAGATAAAAAAAAAATATTTGTAATTTACAGTGAGAGTGAATAATTATGTATGAATTTTTATTAGTCGAACTTGCTTATGTAAATTGTTAATTTTTCAACGGGCTTAAGTTCGAATCTGCATGACTGCAAATGATTTTTTATTATTTTATTAATAAATGAATTTGTTCAAAATCTATTTATTATTTTATATTAAGATTGGAATATTAAGAATATTTTCAATAATTTTTGGTTAGTAGGCTCTGGAAAAAGCGACAGAGATACATGGAATATTGGGAATATTAATCGTCAGGGTTGGGGAATTTCGTACTAACCAAAAAGGTAATAACTTAAAAATATGAATGTGGGAACTTCTCATATTCAATTTTCGTTAAAATATTGATTAAATAGTTGATATTCCTACTAACTAGCACCACTTGCAAAAGTGGAAAAATTGAACAAAGAACGCTGATGAGATGGCGTAGCGGCCTTGAAATCAGTACTGATCCGTTCTGCTGGTTTGATGATTATTGAAAATATTCTTAATATTCCAATCTTAATATAAAATAATAAATAGAATTTGAACAAATTCATTTATTAATAAAATAATAAAAAATCATTTGCAGTCATGCAGATTCGAACTTAAGCCCGTTGAAAAATTAACAAGTGAATAATTTTGCAAAATTATTGCTGTCGTGAGTGAAGAATATAAAATAATGCTCGAGAGTGTAAGTGATCGTGAAAACCTCAAAATCTCTAGTCCTTACACAAACCCATATATAGGGTCCGTCAAATAACTTTTTTGTTGAAAATGCTATAAAAAAATACTGAATATTTTCACAAATTTCTTTTTTTATTTGAAAGTACAATCCTTCCGGTTAATAATGGAAAATAATTTCATTTAAATGGCTGCGTGGCCCTATAACGATCGCCATTGACTGTAACGGCCACTGCTTGCTCATTTTCGAAGAAAAATGGCCCAATTATGCCTCTAGACCAAAATCCACACCAAACAGTGACTCGTTTTGGGTGCGTCGGCTTTTCAATGTATGCCTGAGGGTTTTCTGTGCCCCAAATGCGACAATTTTGCTTGTTTACATACCCGCCAAGATCAAAATGAGCTTCATCTGACAAGATGATTTTTTTTTGGCAAAATTGGCATCTTCTGTAAGTTGATCGCAGGCCCACTTAGCGAAGCGAAAACGCATTAACTGGTCAACCATATTCGTTCAGCGGAAGGATAAAACTAATTATCTGTCAAATCAGACATGAGCTAAGTGTTACCATTCACGAAATAAGCACTAGTTGAAAAAAAGCTTATATTGTGGACCGCATATTAAAAATAAACGTATACTTGTTTTTTTGTAACTCATACGCCCTCACATACTTCTTACTTACCATTTTATAATCCTTTGCTGTATTTTTAACTGAATATGGTATTAATCCAACTGGATTAAAACTTTAACTTCGTTTTTAAATTTTTATATTTTATAAAGCACGAATATTTTAATTGTGTTATTAAATCACTGCTAATAAACTTGATGGAATTACCATATAATATATTATTATTTTTTAATTAACGCTTTATTCATTTAAATACACTTATTTCGTTTGGGTGTTTTTTTTCAACTTCTCTGAGGTTTCATTTTAATTTATTATGCTTCTGTTGCTGTAAAAACACAAACGCTGCTCATTAAAATTTTGTAAATTGCACCATTGGCTACAACTTGCGTGGCGCATTAAACTTTGAAATTAAGCGGCAACAAAATTACTTTAAAAGGCATTATTCATACACTTAAATTAGTTGCTAGTTTTATAATTGTTGGCTGAAATTAACAATATTTGCATATAATAAATAAAAATGAAGTGTCATGCAATGTAAATGATGTTAGAATAACAGGAGTTTATTTTTGGAATGATTTAGTAGGAAGCAGTTTTCCAACAGTATGAAATATAAAGTGTGAGTTTTTTTTTAGAAAACTACTTTAATTTATAATGTTTATTTAAGCAAAAGGTCAATTATTTTTTAATTTTTTAATAAAAATTGTGTTTTTATTCCAATATTTCGCCACTTAGCTTTTTCAGGGATATATAAAATTGTGTAATTTGATATAAAATGTTTTTCCTTTTTTCAATTTAACACATACAATCAAAAATTATTTGAAACAAAATTTTTTTCAATTTACCAATACAAACAAAATATTTTTTGTCAAAACGAAAAAATGAAAAAATTGTTCATAATAATTGATCTTTTGCTTAAATAAACATTATAAATTAATAAAAAATAAAGTCGAAGAATTTTATAAAATAAAACTTCTTTAATATATTGTTTGATGAAAGAATTCGGAGACTCGGGCACCGATTAAAAATTTACTATACGATCTGTAAGAACATGGTGTTTTAGTCTACTTCGCAAAAGATGCTAAAACATTTGGCACTTTATTTTCAAAATAAAGAGGCCACGAATATAATACAGAAATAATGTTTACGGTGTCTGCTTTTCATAAAAGTTGTTAATTTTTCGTGTATTACATTTTATGCTTAATATTATAAAATTTAATTTGTTTGGACTTGAAAGAATAGCATGTCCTGGTTCTAATGGTACAATGAGGTCGGTCAAGGCTTCCTTTAACATTACATACATATCTTATTAGTATGCCGTATGCGAAAAAGTGGCAGTGGATCAAAGCCATGGCCATATTGAATATGTTACCATCCTACAAAATACTGGATTACAAGTTCTGACTACAAGATCCTGCTATGAGTTTGGATTAACTCTTCACAGTGTTCACAGGAAATTTTATTATGGGTTTCCACGGACGATACTTGGAGTATATTCTGAGACTTTTAACCTTTTAATTTCTCGACACTTTCATGGTACTCTATATATTGAGATCTGCTGTGAAAATAATTTATAGCCTACTTCTGTGATCAGTACTAAAGACATCCTGGCAATTGGCTCAGAAATCGAAGTGTTTACTTGCATGCAACCGCTTGACACAACGTCAAGCTATTTTGAATATAGCATTATGAAAACATTCAGGGCAAAGAACTGGCTGACAAATACACTAGCACTGTCCTCGCCACAAAGCCACAAAGACTTATTGTTACTTGTTTAAAGGAACTTTCAAATATGATTGAGGAGCAGGTGGTAGAAAACTTTCAGTCTGGTGTTCAAGAATTACCACTTGAAAAATATGTTTTTTTAATAACAAACACAACGTGCGAAGCGATTTGCTTGTCTGCAGAAAACACCCAGAGTCTACGGCGGAAATCAAAACCACAGCCATTGGACTGGCAGGCTAGCATTGCTACCCGTCAGCCACAAAGGCACCCAAAAGACTTTGCCCGTCGCATGATAGAAGTAGGACTGTGAAGGCAGATAAACGCCATTACATTTCGGCTTTGCCTATGACGGCTACTACAGGAGTGTTTTGGGCAAACAAAAACAAAAGTTCGTACAATGTCCTCAAGGTGACTTCAGAGCCGTGCTTTACTTTCAGGCGGATGTGGAGTACTAAAAGGATGAATCCCTAGCTAAACTTTTGGTTTTTTTGGAAATTTATTAGTGGTGCTTTGCGACTGAAATGCCAGACCTTCGCGGAGTGGTTTAAGGTGGAATTCTTAGATAATCCCTGGTTTCTGATCATTCTACTAAATCAACTTAACCTAAGATTTGAAAATTTTTTAAAGAAGTTTACAAAGTTTTCTTGAAGTACAACTTTTCACGGTTGTTGTTTGAAAATAATCATTGCATGCTTAAAGTAACACACACAGCTATAAACATTTAAATCAATATGATACCGTTTTGATTGGGCCAAATACACGTATTATTAAGTATATGCCGTTATCGATTTGCCCTAGCGAATATAAGCCACTTAATATGTTTGGCTAAAAGTCATAAGTAATCAAATTGCGTTATTACCACATGGCATGTTTAATACGCCTTGAAATATGTGCATATATTAATAACATGCACATGGCTATACACACATAAACATTTGTAAACTGCCTTGAGAAACACCTCTGTTGTGTAAGCAATGCATGCATATGCATGCAAATAACTGCAGGTTTGTTTGGTAATTGTGAAAACTACTTAAAGAAAATGTTCTATTTTAATCAAAATGAGGGAAACATGTTAGTTTAACGTAATAACATAAGCATGTTTCTTTTAACGTATATATATATAGTATATGGTACGGTTGTATTGGTTTAAAGAATGTAGATCAGATTAATGAAGAAAGATGTTGGTTAAAGAATCAGGTTCAATGGAAGTATACTGATGGTGAAACAGTTGAAAATGTTGTGGCAGATAATTGGCAAATATTTGTCGATCCTTATTATTTTCAAGGTTTGTACATTTTAACATTTTCTGGACCTACTCCCTTTTTTAATGCATGTAAAAAAATTATATATGCCATTGTTATACTCTAATATTTTTAAGCTTGAGGTCTCTTTATTTTAATTTAAAATATATTAATTTTCAATATTTCCTCACTCCTTTGTGTGACTTCTTCAGCCACACAAATCCATGTGTTTAAATATATTTCCATCATCTACAAAATTTGGTGATGACGTTGACCGCGCACTGTTGATTGGTTTCCTGAAGAAGGAAACGAAATATTGAAAATTAATACATTTTAAATTGTTAATTTTATCAACGGGCTTAAGTTCGAATCTGCAAGACTGCAAACCATTTTTTATTATTTTATTAATAAATGAATTTGTTCAAATTCTATTTTTATTAATTTATATTAAGATTGGAATATTAAGAATATTTTTCAATAATCATCAAACCAGCAGAACGGATCAGTACTGATTTCGAGGCCGCTACGCCATCTCATCAGCGTTCTTTGTTCAATTTTTCCACTTTTGCAAGTGGTGCTAGTTAGTAGGAATATCAACTATTTAACCAATATTTTAACGAAAATTGAATATGAGAAGTTATCACATTCATATTTTTAAGTTATTACATTTTTGGTTAGTACGAAATTCCCCAACCCTGACGATTAATATTGATAAAATTAACAATTTACATAAGAAAGTTCGACTAATAAAAATTCATATATATTTTATATTAAAATAAATTAACCTTAAGCTTAAAAATATTAGAGTATAATAATAATAATAATAATAATAATAATAATAATAATAATAATAATAATAATAATAATAATAATAAAAAAGAGGCCAAGAACCCATCAGAATTTATTATATATGTGTGTTATTATTACAAGAAAAACCCCTTAAAGAATTTCAATGAAATTTGGTAAATGACCCATATTAAAGTTCAGGGTAATTTTTGGTAAAGTCGAGATAAAATTAGCTAGATTTTATGGCTCAATTTCACATTTATGTAAATTTGGTATCTATAAAATTTATAGTCTACAATAACGTGCATCGTACTTTTTTGTGGAAAAAAAGTCCCAAAGCTGGTATTCTGATACCCTTTCCCTTTTGGTAACACACCGCTCTGTGGTAGTGTTTTTGTACGTCTAGGTTTATAGCCACTTGCTAAATGGATGAGAATAGAGTTCCGTAGTCAAAATTTTTCTTTATTCGAACCAGCACTCAGAGGATGATTCCTACATGTGCAGTACATTGCGTCGGAACTAGATATGAGGAGATAATATGGAGAGGACAGATGAAGCAAGATGAGAAGAAAGAGAAATTGTTGTAGCTGTTCAACCTTTTTATTTCACCGGCTAATTTTTTGCTACAGGGCCAACGAAGAGCAGGGCCTGCTGTTCAGTACATGACAGTGTCAATGGTTGCCACTTATGCTCTTTAAATATCTGAAAACAGAACGCACACGATGTTGAGAAAATAATTTTTGTTTAGATTTTTGGTAAGAGTATCCTGAAAATTTTTTCCTAAATATAAAACTTTATTTAGATGAAAAGTTAATATTAATTAAAAGGAATAAATATTTTTTTTAAACAAACCATGTGGTAATAAATAATCAATCAGGTTTCTATTGTCTTCTGATCCAAAGATTGGCATTTTCATGACTACTGGTTCGAATAGATACTTTCTGTAGAATATCAGACTAAATAATCTTTAGAAAAAAGTAGCAAAATCGCTTAAATATTTTAAATACTCAAAATTTATCTTAGAAATATTTCTATTTGATAATATATAAAAATACTAGTTTTGTAAACATTTCGTAAGAATGCAAAAAAGTAATAAAGATTTATGCTTTCAGTATGATATAAAAAAAAATTGAAATTTAATGTGTTTAAGTTTTTTCGGAAACTCTGTTGTAGACCCTGAAAAAATTCAACAATTGGTACTGGAAAAAAAAATAAAAACTAATTTATTAAGATAGAAAAGGGTATGAAAGGCAACGACACCCTACTAACAATGAGTAAATTGAAGGTAAAATAAAAAACTTGACACCATAAAACACATTAAGCCATCCGATAACATCTATTAAATATTATTGAAAAAGGAAACGGAAAGAAAACTCTTTTTAGTGCTAATAAAAATATTAAAAATCCTTTTATCATAACGTTTTCTTTTCTTAGTTTGTTGCGAAAAGAGATTATTCATGAACAACACCTTTAAAAATATTTCATACAAATTCACTTCTCGCTATAAAGAATAATAAGCAAGAAAATATACTCTACAACATATGATATAAAATATTAAAAGGACTAGACTTGAAACACACAAACAAACAAGTAAATAAAAATGCATGAGTGGCGGTACACTATTTGAAACTGATTTACAACACAAGTAAATAAAAGAATCTGTAAGATTGATAAATTTTTAAAGCAAAAAGAAAACTGAATATTTGATATTATTTCTAAGATACTTAAACTATTGATTGCCTTAACTTTTCTAAAAATGTTCAATGTATAGCAATAACTTTTCAGTGTTTAATTGATGCTTTGCTCCTTAAAGGATCATTCAACTTGTGGTTTTTTGTTCTTGATTACTTATACATAGTTTTTGATAAATTCCTATTGGGGATATACATAAACCGGATTTATTGTGCTCAGACTCCGTGGATATGAGAATATTTACTCTGCTAAGGATTATGCCACAATTGCTATTAAAAATGCATACATTGCTACGCTTTGTAATGAACTTATTTCTTAATAAATTTTATAACTGGAAAAAATCACATCAACGAATACAACAAAAGCAGCTTTAATAACAAAACTTAATAATAAACCATACACTGGAGCTCAGATACAGAAACACACACACACACACATACAAACAATTCTGTAGCTTTAATATTTATGTGTTTTTTTCTGTAACACATCTACACATGAATAAATGCACTACACAATGGCAAATACTTGTAAACTTTATGGTATATGCTGTATACATACATCCTTATAAATGAATGTATAGATTTTTTTGTTGTTATATTTTTCTTATTGTTTTTTCGCTTTTTTTTTTTTTTGTTTTTGTTATCAGAGCAGTATCGGAGAACCGTTTAATATATATTGCGTTCGGTTTTTTGTTTTTTTTTTGTTTAAAACTTGTTTTTTTTTTGCCGTATTAACTTCCGTTCCTTACAAAGAGTCGCTTCAGACTAAGGAAATTTTAGCAATTACATGCAGTAATATAAATGGCGGTCATGATTATTTATTTGTTAACGGCACAGCTGTTTGTAAAAAGTGCTTTGCCTGGCAGGACCTCAGACAACTGTCAGTTTTTGTAGAAAGTTCTCAGCTGCGTGAACAAGAGAGTGCTTCTGAAAGCTTTCAAAGCTTTTTAAACGGTTTCTGTTTGCAATAAGGCAAAAGTAGTCAAATGTAGATGTCAGCTTCGTTATTATATATATATAAAAGGACTTCAAAGCTACAAAATATACCAGATACCAGTTAATTTTTGACACCAAAAAGTAGTTAAATACTCAATACAAAAGTTTGGCCGAAATTCTTGCAAATACTGCTAAGAATCGGAATACACATTATCAACTTTATTTTTTTATTTTTCTTTAATAAAAATATTAGCCCTATTCTCAATATTGGGCAAATGGTCTTGCATCATAGCATTTGCCAAATAATTGTTATTTAGTTTTAAACATAAACAACATTTTATTGTATTTAATTCATTTTACAAATTTTCATCCTAATTGTGCAATTTAGGCATGCAGATACACTTAAAACCCAACAACCAAACCAAATCCTTACTAATATAATATATATGACAGTAACTCCGTCTGTCTGTCTACCTGTTACATTTTCACGCTCAAGCCGCTGAATCGATTTAGATGAAATTTTACCTAGAGATATTTTGAGATCAGAGGAATGATATAGGGTTGTTTTTGTTTTCAGATATGATTCTATTACATAAGTGTTCAAGGCTGATCGATAATTTGTATGCACCTATGACATTATTAAACGCATTACTATGAATATTTTAAACTTTTATACAGTTGACTTAACAATGTTTTGCACTTTTTATAGCGACTTGCACTTTTTATAATTACTTGCACTTTTTATAATGCCTTGCACTTTTTATAATGCCTTGCACTTTTCATAATGTCTTGCACTTTTTTTACAGAGTCACACTTTTTATAATGACTTGCACTTTCTATAATGACTTGCACTTTTTATAATGACTTGCAGTTTTTATAATGACTTGCACTTTTCATAATGCCTTGCACTTTTCATAATGTCTTGCACTTTTTTTACTGAGTTGCCCTTTTTATAATGACTTGCACTTTCTATAATGACTTGCACTTTTTATAATGACTTGCACTTTTTATAACGGCTTGCACTTTCTATAATTACTTTCACTTTTTATAATGCCTTGCACTTTTCATAATGCCTTGAACTCTTCATAATGTCTTGCACTTTTTTTACTGAGTTGCACTTTTTATAATGACTTGCACTTTCTATAATGACTTACACTTTTTATAATGACTTGCACTTTTTATAATGACTTGCACTTTTTATAATGACTTGCACTTTTTATAATGCCTTGCACTTTTTATAATGACTTGCACTTTTTATAATGACTTGCACTTTTTTTACTGACTTTTTATACAAACTTACACTTTATATGATGACTTGAAGTTTTTGTAATGACTTGCACATTTTATAAGGAGTTGCACTTTTATTGAAGATTTGCACTTACTAATGAAAAAATTTAAAATTTTTTTTATTACTATTTTAATATAAATTCCCAGACGAAATTATTTACTTTATTTGCAAAAAGTACATTTGACCGGGTTGAATATCAAATACCCTCCAAGTATTAGTAGTATATAAAAACTTTATTTTGTAGGGGTCACTCCGGGAGGAGCCGTGGGGGAGACATCTCGGCTAGATCGCCTTAGATTTCATTACTGGTCAAGAATACATATACTTAAAGACGAATATTTCGCTGCTTTACATACGAAATGATAAAGTGAATATACCCTCCAATTATTTTTTTTAGGATATAAAAACAGGCAATTTATCTTTTACAAAAACAATATTATACACACAATTTTTTTTTTCTTTTTATTTAGAAATTTTGCTTCAAATAGTCTGTTCAAATTTAAATTTAAAGGATACAGCAGGGCATATATTTATAAGAATACTTTAATTAGCTCGACTAGTATATAAATAAAGTCTTAAAAATATAAACAAAGTGTTTTCGCAATGACTGAAAGTTGACTTTTTCCGTCTATTTGAATGATGCATTGCTATCATCAAACCGCAGAAATCTCATTGCGGTTTTTGTTGAACAAATATATCCATTTCGTTTAATTTACTTTTATATACAGAATATACAAGAACAAATCAAAATATTCAACTCATTTGTCGTATTTGACTTGTGATGGTAAAAGAAGTGGGGCCTCTCTATATGACTAGTGATTTCTTTTCATTTGTCGTGCTGGGGAATTCAAATACTCCTTTCTATCCTCCATTGTTTTATAGCTTTTGGCACAACAAATTAATATTATCCAGGATGCTCGCGTAGACTTGTCCACGATGATGGAATAAATGAAAAGCACAAAACCCTGCAAAGTAGAGGTTAAACAAAATATATAGGAAAATACTGGGCTGCTCTCCAAACGTGATAGCAGCCCAAACAGCCATGAGATGCCCAACAGGAAAAATAGCAAAATCGACACACGAACTTGTATCATTAAATTCTTTCTCTCAGAACGGCGCTCAAACTTGCCCAGAGATCGGCGTAGACTGCAAAATATGTAAATGAATATGCCCAAATTGGCCAAAATGATTACAGCCATTGGCAGTATGACGCCATATATCAGGCTATCGCCCGAGGGATAGCATATACCGGTATTGTCCAGTAACCTTTCCGCATTAGGCATGTAGGTATGGGGCTGCAGGTGGGCCACCACTGCAACGGGTATTAGCGGCACACCCCAAGCCAAAATGGCATACTTGGTCACATAATTAGATGATCTTTCATAGCCCAGCACTTTCACATAGCGCTGATACTGCATTACGGCTATTATAAGCATCCAAAAGAATAGAACCATAACAATATAATGCAGAAATGCGCCCATGATCAGGCAGTGCACAGTGTTTCCCAAGTCGACAAAAGCCATCAATTGCGGTATATTCATTAACAGGAAGAATAACATGAGCAGGGAGAGAACCAAACTCATGTTCAACAACACTTTGTTTGACGATTCGACACGAAAGCTTTTGAAGCACAGGGCTGTCAGCCATATACAGGAGAGACCAAGCAGCGACATGCCGCAACCCAGTACCGTTATATAATCCAACATTAAGTCGTGCGATATATTAAGCAGTATGGTGTCGCCTAGGGACAGTGACGTAAACGAAGTGCCGAATATGGCAGCAAAATGTGTCAGATGTGAGCTGTGACATATTAGCAGGCTGCTATTGGAAACATTTTTGTACTCGGTTTTAATGCCAGTTGTGACCCAAGTGCTATAGTTCCAATAACCGCAATCTGGCGGATGATTTGACGTGTAGCCTGGCGTTTGATAGTTGAAGACGAATGGTACATCATCTGGAAGTTCACCTGGAAAAAAGGAGCAAAAATAATTTTTTTTCTGCCACATACAATCCGTTGTCCCCGTTGCAATACGTGCTTTCTTCTCCTCCCTGTCACTTACCCGTGTAGTTTGGTACGGAAATCTCCAAAATATTTTCGTAGGGCCGTTTTACTGTTTCCGTACGATTAACGAAGAGAAAATCATTTTGAAAAATTAAAAAAGTTAAAACGGTTTGATTGTCAACTGCTGCAGTTTTCGTTTTTAAATTGTTCCACAACGGCAGTGGAAAATATGTGGCCAAACGTAGTTCTGGCTCATTTAAAATCTCATCTAGAGTTTGATTCAAATACAGAAATCTATAGAAGTGGCCTGTGTGTTCGTCATAGCGCTGATGCTGATGCTGGTGTTGAGAATGATGCACCTGCGTATTGTAAATGGCTACGCCGGACACATTCGAACAGGCGGGGTTGATATAGAAGACACTTGTTCGTTTCAGAGTTTTATAAACGATGCCATCTGTTATATTGTGGCACTTGTCTGTTGGCACGACCACCTCGGCCACATTGTGAAAGTACTTGTCAATAGTTTGCAACAACGTCGTTGATGCATTCACTTCCTCCGATTTAATGATGCTGGGCTTAGAGGCCGACATGATTATATCAGTGACATTAAGCACTTCGGCTACCAGCTCGGGACTTTTATTGTTGTCAGTAACCATTTTTAAAATATCACTAGATATTTTAATATCGGCTGGTATGCGTACGGCTTGAGAAGTTGTCAATAGCTGCGACATTTGCTGCACAACTTCTTTTGGCTTTATTTTATCTTCCACATAATCCCTTTGAGCTTCCTGATACAAACTATTAAGATCATACGTTATAAGCGTTTCACGTGTTTCCCTCAAACAGGAAATGTTTCTCATCTCAGGATTCAGTAGTTCCCACTGTGCCATGCGCATTATAGGATTATACTCACAGCGTCGTGTCAAGGGCAGTCCAGAGCTCTGCAAGCAGGGCTCTTGCAAGTCTCCGATTTCAGTCATTTTGGCTGTTTTCCATTTGTTACTGAAATGTTCGATTTTACCATTTTTCATAATATAATTGTGCTCGAAGGGTTCTTCGTTACACGTCTGGGGTATGGAACTGCAATTAAGTAGTTCAACATTCTCATTAATTTCCGCCCACTTGGCTCTGGCTCCTGCACGATTGTAGTCACAATGGCGTTGCAAAGGCTGGCCAGTTTCATTTGAGCACACGCGCAGAACACTTTCGGCTCCAGCGTTTATTGGAAACCATATTAATAAAACACTAGTTTCTGTATTGCCGTTGCGAAGTCTTGTTTTAAAGAAATCTTTATCACACTTTCGTTGGGACAGCAACGATTGCAGGGCTACAAGAATCAGCAGCACAAATAAGACAATTTTCATTGCGAAAACTAGTTCTCCGATTGCAGAACCGACAAACTTATCAACAGCACATATCAGCCAGAACTAAGACACATCTGTGTGTATTAACGTTAATAGATATTGACATGCCAGAACACTCAGTGCATGAAAGCAAGTCACATTAAATTATATGTGGCCTACACTTGATACAGAAATAAATATTTCTATGACGAATACACATTGACTCAGTTATTAGCAGGGCAACTAAATACTTACAAAACCATTTATATTTTTTGGTTCATTGTGTCGTTGTACATAATAATTATTTGCTGGTTTCAGAACGATCGCTGAATTATTATATCGCGCATTCTTTTCTTTTTTTATATTTTCTTTTTTATATTATCGCGCATTGTGTTTCTTTTTTATCTTGGACCAACACTCAGGGGATGACCCCCACATATGCAGTGCATTGCGCCGGAATTAGAAAAAGAAAGAATTGCATTGAGGGGACAGATGAAGAAAGATGAGAAGACCGGGAATTTTTTGTAGCTATTTCAACCTTTTTTTACTTCGCCGGCTTATTTTTTGCTACAGGACCAAAGGAGAAGAGTGCTGTTACTCTGATTTTTTAGAACATGATCGTGTCAGTCGCTGCCAATGATGCTCAGTGACCAGCGCTATGTCTTCATCATGGAAAACATGCTGGCAACAACTAACACAACCATGCACTAATGCTGATCACAAGAATTCGACACAATATTTCATGACTCAGCACGGTGTTGAACTCTGGACCTTCCGCTTCATAGTCTCGTGTTCTACTACTTCAGCCACCAGCACCCTCGTATTGTGCACTTTTATGAGCGACTCTTTTCAGGATTAAACTTACCATCGTTTTCTTATAATTATAATTTTTTATTTTCTTTCCTCTGATTGTATTAATTTGTTTATAAAATAGATTTAATAAGAAATTAAAATTTGCGTGTTATTTATTGTTCTTTTGAAAAACGATTTCACATTTCAAATTAAAATATTCGGAGGGGCAAATTACGGCATTCGAATCGATCAAAGTTTGTATGTGAATTGTATTAAAATTTCGATTGATATCGATGCAGTAATTTGGCCCCAGATGCGTCACAGATATCAAACCCTGTGAAATGAACCCGTTTTTACTTTCTCAAGAATATGTAATTTTTTATACCCTCCAAAAAAGAATTGGAGGGCACATTCACTTTGTCGTTCCGTGTGTAACGCAGCGAAATATCTCTCTAAGACCCCATAAAGTATATATATTCTTGATTAGCGATGAAATCTAAGATGATCCAGCCATGTCCATTCGTCCGTCTGTGGAAATCACAATTCACTCCAAACGAAAAGAGGCAGACACTTGAAACTTGGTATAAATATATCTTGAAGGATAGCACAGCTCAAGTTTGTAGATGGGCTGAATCGGATTAGAGGAAAAAAAATTCCCCTAAGAAGAACTAAAGCAACCTCTGAAAAACAACATAATTTATAAAGATTTTGAAATGTTGTTAAGCAAAGAATATATTTTTACATCACAGAAGGTCTAATGGGTTATAGTTGGAGCCCGGCCCTTTAGTGGGCATTGTTATATGCAAAAATAGTGTAAACATTTAACAAATTGTATTACTTAAACCTACATTCTTTTTTAAATAAAATTTTTAAGTTTTTATAACGAAACTGAGACGTAATATGGTCCACCTCTACCCTACTCTCCCCCTTCCCCCCACCCTTTTCCCCTTTTGCTACCCAAATGACCCCATAAAAAAAATCAATGAGTGTTCGAACTCACTGAGATGTGTTAACACCTTTTTGTTTATTTATTTTATATTAAACCCACAAAAAACAAAGAGAATGCAAAGCAACAGACAAATGTACATACATACATTGTTATGTTTGTACATAAGCTACATACGTTGCTGTCTTGCTATCTCATTTTTATATATGTACGTATAACCACGTCACTATTCTCTTTGCAATGCATAAGACAAAACCGAAGATCAACATAAAACACTTTTTTAATATTACTCCAAATTAATACTCCGAATTAAAACACTTAAATCTCCGCTCGCCGATGACGTATCGCCTTAAGTTTTGGCTTAAACTCTTTGTCGAAACCCGCACTAGAGTTTTAATCCAAAAATTAATAAAATCGGCTATGAATTTCCGGAGAAAATCGCGTGGGAATATTATATGAAAATCGCCCAATAATCACTTTCAATACCGACTGCCAAGCAACAACAACAAACAAACAAACTCTTACACTTACACTTGCGTATGTATTGAAACTGATAGTTTACTGCCCTAGAGGCGCGCGTATAGATGTTAACACATCAAACATAAAAAAATTTCACTTAAGTATCCCAAAATATTTATTGAGTCTTTTATGGCAAAGGTGAACTGTCTCCCCCACGGCCCTTGCCACAGCAATACCGATAAAATACAATTTTAATGCCCTCCAATAAGAATTGGATCCCATAAAGTATATACATATATTCTTGATCCGTGATGAAGTCTAAGATGATCTAGCACTGCCCATAAGTCTGTCTGTGGAAAACAAGATATAATCCTTTTTTGGACCCCACCCATTTTTGTGGGCGTTGAAGTTACAGTGCCAGTTTTACAGCTGCATCCTATGTCAATTATATTGAACAATTTTTAAATATTCAAAAAAACTTTATTCTGTACATATTACATCTGTAGTATTATCACAAATTTTCATGAAAACTCTTGTAAAATATAAAACACTTGGAAAATTAGATTTATTGTAAAAATAACATTTTTCGCGGAAATAAATAAAAATATTTCTAAAATAGTTTAACACGTTCTGGCATTATGGCAAAATCACACGTTAGCATTTGTTGGGAATCCCCCAGTATTGGTCCCTAAATATGGGAATCAGTTCAAAAAGAAAATTTTTTAAATTAAATTACAAAAAGGAAAATAACGAAAGTATTTATTATACTAATGATTTCTTGATGAACTGGTATCATGAGTCACTGAAGTGGTGGCCGTTGTCATGGATTGCAATTCAGTGGCCTGTTTAATGCGTGACTTTTTGGCACAATTGGGACACAACATTTTCTGCCAACAGTTCCGTGCATTATTGTCTATAATAACAAAATATATAAATAAAACAAAACCTTGTAGAGTTGCGGTTAAGCAAAATAAATACGAAAATACAATTCCCGCTTTCATAAAAGCAAAAATGCCAAAAATCCAGGAAAGTCCCAACAGAAAAAATAATAATATGGACAAGCGTATTTGTTTAATAACCATATGCTTTTCATGGCGTTGCATAGACATTCGCAGCGTACGCGAAATACTATAAAACACATATATAAATATGGATAAATTGGCCAGGACTATCAAACACACTGGCAGAACAACACCAAAACGCAAACCGTTGCCAGAGGGATAGCAAATGCCAGTATCGGTGGCCAATTGATATGCAGTTGGTATGTATGACTTGGAATCTAATAAAGCTACCAAAAGTGTGGGTATCAGAGGCACACTCCAAGCCAGTAGAGCTGACTTTATTATATAGTGTTTGGGACGTTGTATGCCGATCACTGTCACATAACGCTGGAACTGTAAAAATGCCACTATTAACATCCAACTGAACAAGACTAGCAGCGAATATTGCAGTAGTGCGCCCAATAAAATACATTTAATGTAATTGTGCTTTTCCACCAAGGCCTGGGATATATCATCGGTATTGACAAAGAGAAACAGGGCCATTTGTAAGGTAAGAGCCACGCACATATTAAGTAAAACTTTGTTTGAAGCCTCCGAGCGCCAGGTCTTAAATAACACAGCCGTTAGCCAGATGCCCAATAGGCCCAGCAGGGAGAGAGAGCAGCCAATCAATGTTATTACATCTAAGGCTGCTCGGTGTACAGAAGTGACCAGAACCTCTTCACTTAAATCACTTTGTCGATAGTCCCCTTCTAGCAAATACGAGAATTGCGTTAAATGATTCGTAGTGCAGAGTATTAAATTTGTCTGGTCGGAAGTCGCCTGATGGGATGAATACGTGTTTACTCCACTTCCAATCCAGGTGCTGTAGTTCCAATAACCACAGCCGGTGTGTGCGCTGGGTTTTGAATTCTTTGTGCTGCTTTTATGTCGTAGAATAAATGGCAGCGGTCCGGGAAGTCTATCTGAAAAGAAATATCAATTGATGAGCATTTATTTGGCAGGAAGATAAATACTTTCCAATACCCCAAATTTAAACTTTTGTAAATTGCACACGTTTTCTAGTTGCTGTTAGTAAAAGCTGGTCTAGGGTGGTTTAAAAAAAATATGTTCTTTTCTAAACTTTAAACATCTACACCAAATGGGAATAATTATTTGAAGCTATTTTTAATCGAAAATACTGTTATCGGGTTTTTTAAAGAGACAAGGTGACTCTTTTCTGGATCTACTAACACACTCCACTGCATAACAGCAATCAAATTCTAACTCATCTAAAGTTTTTCTATGACAGTATGAAATGTTATTGAAATCGTGTCTCCTTCTTTACAAACTACAGATTTACTTCGCCAAAAAGTGAAAGTAAGAAATTATATAGGTTTATCATTCCGTTTGTAGTTTCCTCGATATTAATATGGCACCCCATAAAGTATATATATATATATATATATATATATATATATATATATATATTCTGGATCCTTATAAACAGCGATGAGGAATGAACGATGTCCTTCGGTGCGTGTGTCTGTATAGTTTTCCCAAGCTCGCAGAAGATCTAGAGACTTCATTCTTGGACTGACAGATTGGAAACGAACTTAAACAGAGTGGTATTGATCACCAAAAATCAGGAAAGTTCAAAATACGGTTCCAGAGCTGGGAAGCTTACAACTGTTTCTGCATGCAAAAGTAACTAGCAAAAATCACTTTTTTCTGTTAATTAAATCTCTTTGATACTTTGGAAAGAATAAAATTTGTATAAAAAAAATTTTTTTTCCAGGGATGGGAAATTGAAAAAAATTTTGTGGTAGTTTTTTTTTTTTTGCTAATTAAAAATATCTTAAAATTTGGGAAAAATGAACTCTTCATTGAAAAATTTTTTTACTTTATTTTATCTGAACAAAACTATCACCTTGGCATTGGTGCATATATTTTCCATAACCTGGAATATATCGGATATCCGTCCCTTTTTATGATATAAAATCCAAACTCAAAATTATACTCCAAAACACCTTCTTAACTACCGTAAACAATTTTATTTCTTTTCTTTTCTGTTTTTTTTTTTTTTTTGCAAAATGCCCCACTATGATCCGGCTTGTGTACAAATGCGCAAGTAATAAAAACAAAATATAGATCATTCTTGAGCCTGAAGACACTCAAGCACGATGTGCCGCCCTGCTGCATCCGCTTCTACCACGCACAGCTTACACGTATAAACCTTTAAGGCTTTCATCTTAGCCAGATGGCGCCCAAAGTTTCCATGGGCTACAGGTAACTACAGTGAAACTTCAATATAACAAACTTCGTTATAAGGAACAACTTAATATAACGTATGTTTCATAGAGTCCCTTGAGAAAACCTCTTTATTGCAAAGTCTTGCATACAAAAATACACTATAGCTATAACGAACAAATTCTGAGTAAACAAGTCTCTCTATAGCGAAATATTCCTTCAAATGCCTCAATATAACGAAATCAGAATAAATCCTAAAATATATTTAAAAAAGCATTTTCAAAGCGACTACACAACGAAGTGCTCGTACTAGAGTCTCTATACAACAGAGTAAGAATAAAATTCTAGCAAAATGTTTTCGTTTTTATTTACCTCATGAAATAAAAGCTTTTATCTTTTATATGTATGTTAAATAGAATTTGAATCAAGAAAACTGTAGTTATAACGAATTTTGTTCGTATTTCTTTAAATTTCGTTATATCAAGGCCTTGCGGATTATATTTATAGCAAAGCAATAACTATAAACCAGTACTTTGAGAACCCATTTGGATTTCGTTATATCGAAGTTTCACTGTACTTAGGTAAAGATATTTCCGTAGTTGAACAAAAATACCCGTGCGTAATCATTATTTCATTATTGTAAATAGTGGCGACTTGAATTATTCTTTAATTATAAAACTTTCGCTGGTTATAAATAGTTTCTCAGCATTTAAAATGATTTTGTTTGAGAAAATCATAAAGAACAAACATTGTACGAGAAACATAAATATTAAAGTGTTTATTTTAATTAAATTTTTTTTTTCATTTCTTCGTAGTAAATTGTGCAGTTTAATAGCGCTTTCTGTTCATTTCAAACACACCTCGCATGAGCCGTTTTGTTTTCAATAAACTGATAAATTAATAACCACGAAATATTTACTCTTGGTTTATTTTATATATAAACACATAAAGGGGAGACTTGTAATTCATATTGTTCTAAACTCTTAAAAGTACAACACTTCTACAGTCTATATTTCTCAGAAAACATTTAAAATTTGAAGCAAAGACCAAAGCCGAAAAACTGTTAAATAAATATAAGAGTGAACAGCAGAAATGCTTCCAATGAGAAAACCCTTCAGTTTGCCGTCAATAACAGACATGATGAATACCTCAACACAACGCATCACATTCCTCCATTAATCGGTTTTAAATAGAAAATAAACTCACCCGTATAACCCGGTAGAGATATTGACAAAATTTTTCCAAATGGTTTTCGAGAACGCAATAACTTTTGCTCAACAAACAAACCATCATGTGCATAGATTTTGAAGACCACCACACTTGCAGCTGCAAATGATTTATAAAAATTTGTCTGCAACGCAGTCCAAATATCGGTGGGTATAAATGCGGCCAATTCCAAATGACTTTCCCGTAATATATCGTCAATAGATTCATGCATTGAAATGAATCGATAATAAATATCGTTCAGTGAATCATAACGCCTTTGCTTGTCATCCAATGTTTGATGCGTCATATGTTGCTCTAGCTGATTAGAGTCATAGAATGCAATTCCCGATATATTAGCACAAGAGGGATTCACAAAAAATACACTTATATTATTCGTAATGTGAGCGTATACTCCGATATGAGATAGATTTAGTATTTCAATTGATGTGTTGTGGCCATCATTAGCGGGTAAGTGTTTAGAACTATCCTGAGTAGGTATTGTTACCTGGCATTTGTCTCTGGCAGCCATCTCTTCCGATAAACCGTCTATATAAGTTTCAAATGTTGCCAACAAACTGTTTGTGGCATTCAGTTCAGCAGACATGCGCAACACCGTCAAGTCGGCAGACATTATTTTGTGGGCTATTCTTAAAACATCTTTGCACAGTTCCACATCCTGGACATCCGTTGTAATAGTTTTCAAAATATCACATGTCAACTGTATATCAGCCGGCAGCAGTTTAGTTTTTGGCTTCTTCAGTAGAGACAGAAGAATCGTAGCTGATTGGCGACGTGTATCCTTGTTGCGTGAAATAGAGTTTGTTGCTGTTATATTTTCGTGTAGGATATTCAATTCATTACTTATGGCCTGCTGTCGTATATGCTGCAAGCATTTAATGTCTCTTAAATGGTCCACCGCTGCCCACCGCGCTCTTTTTTCTTTAGCGTCGTAGAAACATTTTCTTGTTAAATGCAGACCATTTGGCTGAAAACAGATATCTCTCAGGCAGGAAAATTCTCCAATCCTTGCCTGCTTCCACCTATTGCTGTGTCTCTCTACATCTCCGTTTGCTTGTACCACATAATGCTCGAAGGCAGCTGACTGGCAAAACATGCTCCGGCGGCAGTCTATTAACACTGTTTTGTTGTCATATATTTCCCACACTACAGAGTCGTCCGAACGACCGCAGCGCCTTTGTAAAGGTAAACCATTTTCAGCTGAACAAATATTTGGCAGGATGGCATTTTCAGTTGCCCTGGTACGATTCCAAGTGATCCAAATCACTTGAGTCTTGCGGTCATGACTGATGAACGTTTGCCGATATTCTTCAGTCGTGCAAAAGTTTATAGTCGCGGAACTTTCGTTTGATAAATTTTTAGTTTTTTCTTGTTCTTTTTTAGCATTTTCACTTTTAGTTTTTTTGGAAAAGTCGAGTTCAAATTGATTTGCAGGCACCAGCACAACGCAGTGCAGTTGATACAACAGCAAATTTATTGTAACTAAAAAATACAGCAAATTCATTCTATTGTGTATTTTAATTTCGGTTTATTTTATTTTCTTTTAATGTTCTTAAATGTACATATTCGTTCGTTGTTTAATTTTCTTTCTCTGCTGTCGCATTTTCGTCTTGAACGTGACACGTTCATGCCCAAGAAATTACTAATTTAATTTTTCACAAATCAAACGCAAATGTTGAATGCCAAAAAAAATGTTATGTGCTCTCTTTGGCAAGAAATTAAATGAATGAAGTCTTTAAAGCAACGAAAGAGAGGCAAACGAACTTGCTTGATCATATTGATCATATGCCAGACATGTTTAACCAATTTATAATTGGTAATTTTATTTATTAGAAACCCAAAGTTGTTACACAATTTTAAAAGCTATTTAGTTTTAAAAATAATTTGTAAATTACTATTGCAGCCCATAAAGATTTAAAACTGTTCGATCTCGAAAGACAACAAAGTACATCGAACTATTTGTAGGAAAAAACTTCTCTATATAATATGTGTTTTTTTAGAGTGTCACAACACCAGAGCAACGCGTGCAAATTGTTAAAATTTTTAATCAAAATATATTGCTATATTAAATTTGAATTAAGATTCTATAGGCTAATTGTTCGAAATTTTAATTTAAATCTCAGAAAGACATGAAAAATATTCCAAGGCACAAAGGCAAGTGGCTTAGTTGAATGTGATCACATTCAACTAAGCCACCTAATAAGTGGTGACAAACACAATACACATGAGCACTGATGATGAAAGGGTTGCGTCTTTCGAAAACAGCTGTTCTGCTCTGCTGTGTAAGTTGAATAAAACTGATGTTGACTTGCCTTTGTGCCTTGGAATATTTTTCATGTCTTTCTGAGATTTAAATTAAAATTTCGAACAATTAGCCTATAGAATCTTAATTTAATCAAAATAATTGTTCTATTCGTCAAACTCATCGTGCACTTCTTACATTTTATGGCCCACATAATCGGCCTTCAGAGCGTCTAATTCGAAGAACAATAGATTGCTTTCGAGCTGTTACTGATAATGTGTATCCTGTGAGACGCCGAACAGTGCCCACTAAAGAAGCTGTAGCCGCTGTACAGGAGAGTATTGAAGATGATACAAATCAATCAATTCTTCGCCCATTTCCGTAACTGGGTTTGTGTCCTTTCACTTTATGGAAGGTTTTTATAATTGTTGAAAATTAGTGTTCCAGATTGAGCCTTCTACGCGCCAGCCGTGGCGGCCACATGTCAGAAGTCCTATTTAAGCATTCATTTCTTATAATTTTATTTCCAATAAAACCCGATTCATTGATATTAAAAATATATTTCTTTGTTTTATTATTATGATTTAAATTTGTGTCACTCTATAAAAAGTACCCTATAATAGGTACAGGAGCATAATCATGAGCCTATGAAACTCAGCTTAAGAAAAGCACGTTCATTGATTGTACACAAAGAAAATATTTTAGTACTGATTAGCAACGGATCAGCCGGGACGTCAATGAATGGTAAAGAAAAATAACATCTTAACAAGTAAGAACGTTATATTCGACCGGGTCGAATCTTAAATACCCTCCAAATTTTTAGTAAATAAAAACTCTATTTTATCGGGATCGGTTTGGCAAAGGCCGTGGGGGAAGCGTCTCGCCTTTGCCATATAGTACTAAAAAGTAAACTTTTGCGGTTGTTAAGTGTAAAAAAAAAATTTTATAGCGTCCTTTATTGGGCAAAGGTGGGGCAGAATAGGGCAGAGGAAGATCAGAGAATATCTCAGCATCGTCATAAAGGTTAGATTAGTTTGAAGAGAGGGCCAAAATCAAGAGCTGTCCCAATCCGTTCAGGATTACACTTTAGGCTTCATAGGCCTGTTGTTCGCCCTATTATAAGGAGCTCCCATTCTATTATAAAAGCTTTAAAATTGAATTTTTAAGAAATGTAGGATTATGTTATACAATTTGTTAAATATTTACACTATTTTTCTATGTCATATGTAACTTCAACGTCCACTAAAGGGGCGGAGTCCGAAATTGGATTTTTCTGATTTTCTGGCTCTAAGCTTGTGACCTTCTCTGAGATAAAAATATATCATTTGCTTAAAAAAATTAAAAAAAACACTTTAAAAATTAACTTATTTTTTAGTTGTTCTAGTACTTCTTAGGGGAACTTCTATCTCTCCGACCCGATTCAGCCTATTTACGAAATTGACCTGTGCTATCCTTCCAAATATATTTATATTACATTTCAAGGGTCTGACTTTTTTCATTTGGATTAAAACGTGATTCCCACAGACGGACGGACGGACAGACATGGCTAGATCGTCTTGGAATTCATCACTGACCAGGAATATATACATATGTATACTTCATGTGGTCTTATATGGATATTTCACTGCGTTACACACGGAATGACAAAGTGAACATACCAAAACAAGCGAATATATCGAGTTTTATAATGGCGGTATTCAGTGTTCGGTGCAAATGGTCTTGCAAATGCAAATTGGGAGAGTAATTGAGAGAATTTTCCATGTATTTTGTTGGAGTAGAGTACAAATATTTTTTTGCAAATGCAATACTGCAAGGCCATTTGCACAAGACTGTAAATCGGGCTAGTAAAATGGACTTGCTACTGCAATAAATCAATTAGTTTCGAAACAGAGCTTCTAGTTATTTGTGTGATATAAGCAAAGGAATATTTTGCAAAACTTTAAAAACTTCAAACATATTATTGTTTAAAACTTGAAAAAGATTTAATCAAGTAAAAAGATTTAATCAAGTATTTGATGATGATGTAATTAATCAAACTTTATATTTCATCTCAATTTACAAATTAACAATGGGAATAAACTAAAACGTGGGCTTTTTTTATGGCCCATCTGTAGAACAGAAATGAAAACATATTTATTTTTATAAACAGCCATTTTTTTTTTTTTCGTTAATATGAACACTTTTATAATCTGCTTACAGTATTTTTGTTTACAAATTTATATGTGATTTCAATTTGTGAATTGAAATGAATTTCACTTGATTAAATAACGCACGCATTTAATGCAAAATATTTTTCTACGAATTGTTTATTTTTCTTCGCAGAGCGAATTGATAATAAAAGAAAACTGAACACTGTGTCCGCAAAAATAAACAAATCCAACTGCAAAAAAAAAAAGAATTCTTCAGGGTTTTCATGCCAATTCAAAGCAAGTGAATTTAGAAAAAACTGAAAGATTTCGTCTAGACACATGCAGCAAATTTATACAAGTAAATAATTTATTTAAAGAAAATAGTTCTAACGATCAATGGTCCTCATGAACTACAGAGTTTTCAGATTTTACAAGAGTCGTAGTAGCAAAGTTTAGTTAAAAGTGCTTCAAGGGACAGTCAATGCTAAAGGGTATTTTTTATGGAGTGATACAAATTTCAGTTAGTATCATTGCTTTATTTGACCACCCATTTAACGGCTGATAGTTGCTTTTTGTTTAGTTTGCTTTTGACATTTCATTATGGATTGACTTACACCAGAGCAACGCGTGCAAATTGTGGAAATTTTTAATCAAAATAATGCTTCTATTCGCCAAACTCATCGTGCTCTTCTTCCATTTTACGGCGTACATAATTGTCCTTCGAAGAACAATAGAGCGTTTTCGAACCACATTTACTGTTACTGATTATGTGCATCGCGTGAGACGCCAAACAGTGCTCACTGAAGAAGCTGTAGCCTCTGTACAGGAAAGCATTGAAGATAATCCTCATCAATCAATTCGTTGCCGTCCTCAGCAACTGGGATTGTGTCCTTCCACTTTATGGACGATTTTTTTAGTTGTTGAAAATTGGTGTTCCAAATTGCGCCTTTTACGCGCCAGCCGTAGCGGCCACATGGCCGATATCATATTTAAACATTAATGTCATAAAATTTTCTATCCATTAAAGACCGTTTCATTGATATCAAAAAATATTTTACTGTGTTTTATTATGCTTTAAACTTGTATCAGTCTATAAAAAACACCCGATACAAAACTGCAGCAGCTATCCTTTTACTATGTGGCCCCTTGTGTTACTTCACCCTTTCCGGACCCACCTACACAAATGTGTAGGTAAATTTACCGTGTATTAAAAAGACGTTTTTTGAAATTAAGGGATTGTTATTATGAGTGGTTGTTATTTTTTTTTGTCCTGTTTCAAAGGACATACAAATCGTACGGATCCAAAAAATACATTTTTATGATTCTGAAGTTCTAGTTATCACACGCTGAAAAATTCATTAAAATCCATCAATTTTGAAATTCCTTGGGCTGTAAAGGGTTAAGATGAAACAAAGTTCGGTAAATAGTAGACTTTGTTTTCTAGAATATCAACGAGCTGAAATGAAAGTCATATGACTAAAGACCATTATGCCCGGATCTTAAAATTTGCTGCAAAAAAGCTTAAAAAGTAATGCTAAAATTTAATGCTCCTTTTTATGGCTGAAGTAGCTAACAAGGTCTAGAGTTCGACTCCGCGCTCAGTCATGAAAATGGTATGGAATCCTTTTGATCACTATTAGTGCATGATTGTGTTAGTTGTTGTCCGCCTGTTTCAGTAGTGAATGCATTGCACTGGTCACTGACCAGAAGTGATTGACACAATCATGTACTAAAGAGCAGAGAAACAACACGCTCTCTCGTCGTCCCTGTAGCAAAAATTTAGCCAGCGAACTAAAAAATTTGAAAGAGCTACAAAAAATTCTCTATCTTCTCATCTTTCTTCATCTGTCCTCTCAATACTATCCCCTAGTTCCTACTTCCGGCGCAATGCACTGCATATGCAGGGGTCATCCTCTAAGTGCTAGTCCGATTTACAAACAAAAAAAGTTTTTATTTGCCTTACAAATTCCAAAATGCTTTGAAAGAAATAAATTTTCTTAAATATACTTCAAACTATTACCAATTTATTTTTTTATTTATCCAATAATTTTTAAGCTAAAATATATAAATAAATAAATAAATATATAATAAATATTTATAGAAAAGTATTAAGAGGTCTAGTCACGATTAATTTGTATACCCTCCAAAGAAGATACTGGAGAGTATATTCACTTTGTCATTCCGTTTGTAACGCAGCGAAATATCCATCTGAAAACCCATAAAGTATATATATTCTTGATCAGTGATGAAATCTAAGACGATCTGAGCATGTCCGTCCGTCCATCTGAGGAAATCATGATTAAATCCAAAGGAAAAAAACCAGACTGTTGAAATTAGGTATAAATATATCTTGAAGGATAGCACAGGTTAAGTTCATAAATGGGTTAAATCGGGCGAGAGGGAAAAAAGTTCCCCTAAGAAGAACTAAATCAACCTCTAAAAAACAACTTGATTTCTAAAGTTTTTTAAAATTTTGTTAAGCAAATTATATATTTTGTCAAAGAAGGTCCAACGCGTTAAACTTGGAGTCATAAAATAAAAAAAAAGAATTTTGGACCTCGCCCCTTTAGTGGGCGTTATTATAGGCAAAAATAGTGTAAAAATTTAACAAATGGTTTTACTTAAGCCTGCATTCCTTAAAAATAACATTTTTTAACTTTAATGACGAAGTTGAGACGTAATCTGGTACTATTCTGTCCTACCCCATCCTCCCCCTTTGCCCCATAAATGGCGCTATCAAAAAAAAAATTTTTTTTTTAATTTTGTATATAATTATTCCAAACATTTCTTTTTAGAGATTTATGACTAAGGTGAAATATCTCTCCCACAGGCCTTGGCAGAGCGACCCCGCCAAAGTACAGTTTTAATACACTCCAAAGAGAATTGGACCCCATAATGTATATATAGATTACTGATTACTGCTGAAGTCTGAGACGATCAAGAAATGCCCATACGTTGGTCTGTGGAAGACATGATATAGTCTATATTTGGACCCCCGCCCTCTTTAGTGGGCGTTGACGTACGATATAATATGCAAAGATAGTGTAAATATTGAACAATTTGTATTCCTTAAGCCTATAAGAAGCTTATAGTCAATCCGGGCCTTCCCGGACTGACCCTCTCAAAATAGAGATTTAAAATTGGGTACAGAGATATATTAAAGGAACTCTGTCCCACCATGAATTTACTTACTAAATATTTGGATTGTATTTAAAATTCGACCCAGTAGAATATAACGTTTTTACTTGTTAGTTTAGTTTTAGTTTTCTTTTGTGGGCGGAAAGGAAAATGATTTAATGCCCTTCAGTATTATAAATAAAATAGAATTTTTTATGTCCTTGCAAAATCGGTCCTATTGCCTATGAAAATTTGCGCCAGTGTAGAGGTAATCTAAAGCTAATGTACGTCCGTACTGAATTAATAACATCTTTACAGAATGTCTCACATAGTCTAAATATTTTTGGGAGTTGTACTGTTATGCGTAACATCATAGAATAAAGCTGTCCCTTTCTCGATTTGTTATTCACAGATCAAACTAAATTAAAATACATATTTATTCCACAGCACAATTAACTGAAATTAATTAATTCAAATCATTATCGCTTGTCTAATTTGTTTGAGTTTTTATTGTGAAAACAAAATTTATTCGATATAGTTTTGTCACAATCGTAATGAAAACTGTAATTACAAAAAGTTACCATCAAACTTCATTCTAATTAAAATTTTTATTGTAATAACTTTTAAGCATGCACATGGCATGCATAACTATTATTCTCTGTACTCATGGTGTTATTGTCTATTTTGTAATTAAACAGCTATTTGCATTAGACAAATTTTATATAAAAAGCCACCAATTTCCAAAAAATTTTTAGTTAGTGGTGACTTTTACGTTCCAAAATATTATTGAATCTACCCCAATGAAGTTTATAACCAACTCACTTATTGTCGTCCTGCTGGCAATAACTTGTCAAGAGGTAAACACAAAACTAGTCTTTGCAAAGAGTTCCTCAATTTAATTTTAACTTATAATATTTTTCCACAGATTTGCGCTAAAGACTACGAAGCTTTTATGGAAATCACTAAGCAATGCCAAGCGGAGTATAACCTAAGTGATTATGATATTGATGCTATCAAAAAGGTTTTTGAAGATTCTAGTGCCGATAAAAATTTTAAATGTTTCACTCACTGCGTATTGAAAAATTTGGAAGTATTGGACGATAATAACAAACTGGATGAAGAAAAACTGCTTAGCAGTAGTGAAAAAATGGCTAATAACGCTGACACTATCACCGACTGCAAGGCGGCACATGACTTGACTGATGATCCCTGCGAATACAGTTTTGAAATGTTAACCTGTTTAATGGCCTAAGTGATGTATTGATCTATAAAATATTGTGTATATATTATTGTAAAAGAAAACTGCAACTAAACATTTCTATTATAGCAAAAGTATAGCAAACCGATTTTGTTTGGAAAGTTACTCGTTCCAAAAATGACAATAAGCAGTTAAGCCATTTTGTTGTTTTAACTGTACGAGGTAAAAGTTCTCTAGGTTAAAGTCATTATCTCTGGCGGAGCAACGGTTGTCAAATCGTTTGAAATATTATTTTTATATAATTTTGACTTCCAAAAGTTGAACAAGAAATTCTTTTATTTCTCTGTTAACTTGCCTTTGAAT
Source organism: Linnaemya tessellans (assembly GCA_951800035.1). Lineage (NCBI taxonomy): Eukaryota > Metazoa > Arthropoda > Insecta > Diptera > Tachinidae > Linnaemya > Linnaemya tessellans. The sequence goes on along the minus strand of OX637532.1, from coordinate 151,575,472 downwards.
GTAGATAAAGGTTTGGCCAGGCATTTGCTAACAAATTTGCAATTATTGACCTCAGTTTTCCCTGCAAAACCCTCAAATTGAAATATTTGCTTTTATTAACAAAATGTTGTTTAAACACTCTCTGGTTGGTGTCTAATCACACGCAAATAAATATTTTAAGCGCACAAACTAAAACAGTAATTTCAAATTAAAATTATCATGTGTTGCACACTCATGATACGATTATATTTTTGTTTATTTATTTGCTTTTTTTCTTGGGTCTTGTTTTATTTTATTATTTCTTTTTATTTATTTATGAGTCATTTACAACTTTTTATCAATAAGAATATAGTACATATAGTCTTGCCTGTTGTTCGATTGTTGCTCATATCTTATCAGTTGCGTCAGCAAAAAGGTATTAAAAAGTTCTTGAACATAAACATTTAGATATTTTTTTACTCATTAATGATGAAGTATAATTATAGATGGAAAACACAAAATTGTTCCATGTGACGGAAGTTCTCGTTGGTTTAATTGAGTGAATAATTTGTGTTAAACGTTTTTTGCCTTGGATTTTGTATTGACAAACGTACATATTTGTAGGACATTTCTGTGCGTTATATCGCCTTTCGTGGGCTCCTTTTGGTAGAATATATTTACAGTTATACAAAAAACTATGTTGCGTTCTTGAATCTGAATTGGCATTTTGAATGTTGTTATTTTGGAAAAAATTAATTTTTGTGTACAGTTTTATTATAGCATATATTGTATCTGATGCCAATCCAACAGAAGTGTATATGTTTACTAATAATGTTTTTTTTATTGGTCATTATAACACATTTGGGAATAAAAGAAATGACCGCAAAGACATCATATGTGTATTCGTTGAATGAAACACAAGGAGCTACATATTTACTTCCATATTCATCAAATTTTAAATGAGTTTTATATGTATTGTATCCAATAATTTTCATATTGTTAAATATATTTCAGATACATACGTGTTATTTTTATTTTTTATATAATATTGTGGTTAATATATTAAGTTTATTTGAAACTAGATTTTACCTGCGACTTTGTCGGCGAAGTATATGTGAAACTTCATCTACTGTGTACGTTATGTCAACAATATATTGTATTTTTAATGTATCAAAGTTTAAAAATTTCTTAATTATCAGTTTCATAATTTCATATATCCCTAGAAACTTTAGGCTACCCTTGGCCTCTCATAAAGTCATTGCCAAAAACAAATACACTGTTATGTCAACTGTATCAAAGATTAAAATTTTCATAGTGGTAAGTTTAATAATTCCATATGTTCATACAAACTTTCGACCACCCTTGACCACTTCATAACATCATTTCAAAAAACAAAGACGACCTTGTGCTATTTCTCAGATCTAAATATCTCTATGCCAAATTTCAGAGTTAGTTTCCTATTTGTTCTATTAGTAAAGAAAAAAGTGAAAGTCATTATAAAAAGTGCAAGTCAATTTAACAAGTGCAAGCCATTATGAAAAGTGCAAGTCATTATAAGAAGCGTAAGTCTTTATAAAAAAGTGCAAGTCATCATAAAATGTGCCAGTCATTATAAAAAGTGCAAGTCATTATAAAAAGTGCAAGTCATTATGAAAAGTGCAAGTCATTACAAAAAGTGAAAGTCATTATAAAAAGTGCAAGTCATTATATAAAGAGCAAGTCATCATAAAATGTGCAAGTCATCATAAAAAGTGCATGTCATTATAAAAAGTGCAAGTCATTATAAAATATAAAAATTGAAAGTAATCCTAAAATGTGCAAGTCATTATAAAAAGTGAAAGTCATTATGAAAAGTGCAAGTCATCATAAAAAGTGCAAGTCATTATAAAATATAAAAATTGAAAGTATTCCTAAAAAGTGCAAGTCATTATAAAAAGTGAAAGTCATTATGAAAAGTGCAAGTCATCATAAACAGTGCAAGTCATTATAAAAAGTGCAAGACATTATAAAATATAAAAATTGAAAGTATTCCTAAAAAGTGCAAGTCATTATAAAAAGTGGAAGTCATTATGAAAAGTCCAAGTCATCATAAAAAGTGCAAGTCATTATAAAAAGTGCAAGTCATTATAAAATATAAAAGTTTAAAGTATTCCTAAAAAGTGCAAGTCATTATAAAAAGTGCAAGTCATTATGAAAAGTGCAAGTCATCATAAAAAGTGCAAGTCATTATAAAAAGTGCAAGTCATTATAAAATATAAAAATTTAAAGTATTCCTAAAAAGTGCAAGTCATTATAAAAAGTGCAAGTCATTATAAAATATAAAAATTGAAAGTAATCCTAAAATGTGCAAGTCATTATAAAAAGTGAAAGTCATTATGAAAAGTGCAAGTCATCATAAAAAGTGCAAGTCATTATAAAATATAAAAATTGAAAGTATTCCTAAAAAGTGCGAGTCATTATAAAAAGTGAAAGTCATTATGAAAAGTGCAAGTCATCATAAAAAGTGCAAGTCATTATAAAAAGTGCAAGACATTATAAAATATAAAAATTGAAAGTATTCCTAAAAAGAGCAAGTCATTATAAAAAGTGGAAGTCATTATGAAAAGTGCAAGTCATCATAAAAAGTGCAAGTCATTATAAAAAGTGCAAGGCATTATAAAATAAAAAGTTTAAAGTATTCCTAAAAAGTGCAAGTCATTATAAAAAGTGCAAGTCATTATGATAAGTACAAGTCATCATAAAAAGTGCAAGTCATTATAAAAAGTGCAAGTCATTATAAAATATAAAAATTTAAAGTATTCCTAAAAAGTGCAAGTCATTATAAAAAGTGCAAGTCATTATAAAATATAAAAGTTGAAAGTAATCCTAAAAAGTGCAAGTCATTATAAAAAGTGCAAGTCATTATAAAAAGTGCAAGTCATCATAAAAAGTGTAAGTCATTATGAAAAGTGCAAATCATTATAAAAAGTGCAAGTCATTATGAAAAGTGCAAGTCATCATAAAAAGTGCAAGTCATTATGAAAAGTTCAAGTCATTATAAAAAGTGCAAGTCATCATAAAAAGTGCAAGTCATTATGAAAAGTGCAAGCCATTATAGTTAAGTCATGTGTATCAAAGTTTAAAATATTCATAGTTATTAGTTTAATAATAAAACGTTTGAAAATTTTTAAAAGAACTACAAGTTGTTAAGTGAAATAATCTAATTTAATATCGTTGATCAACCAAATTTGCTGTGAACAACTGTTTTTTTTTAGTTCGTAAGCCAGCGTTTTCATCACGCCATAACAGACTCATAATTAATTTGACAATATCAATAATTTTAATAATTTCAATAATTATTCATTCCAATGAACAAATTTTAGCAACTTGTCTTTGTATTCAAGTAGCGTCTGTTAATCTTAAATTAAAAAGAATAGAGGAATATACGAACTGCCGGGCACTACGTCGACACCTGCTGGCAAAAAATTCATTGCATAGTTTTTGCTGACTGGGATGTTATCACTTGAGCGAGGGGTAGGGGCAAGATGAGGCTGGGGCTGAGCATATCCGTTATCACTTCCACTGCCATATCTTTCAATTATTGCAGACTGAATGCGTTGCGCTTCCGAGGTATTACGATATTTAACGAAATGTACTATTGGTTTGTGCGGTTTATCTTGTTGAGTTCTTTGGAATTTCTCCTTAAGGTCATGATAATTCGGCTCTTTGTCAAAAACATAAATGTGTGTGTGAGTATTTTCTATTAGATTGTTTAAAGCCGCTTCGTAAGCATCATTTGCGGCTGGTTTTATAAAAACAACTTGCTGACGTTTCTTTATACCAGATAAATGTTTATTTAAAACTTCTGTTTCTTCGGCAACATCTTCTGCAGCGCTAAAGTAGAAATATTCTTTTTCGTAAGTTATGGGTGCAGCATTGTTTTGATTATGTTGCTGCTTGTACGGCAGAGGTTGTTGGACACGATGTCTTGTTGTTTGTGAATAACGATTGTTTTCGAAGAGATACTTGTTTGTTGAACAACCTGTTGTTATTAGATAGAAAAACTAGAAATACAAAATTATCGATTTACTTTTACCATTTTTATACCCATACATGTGTATATGAATGTGTGCAATTATGGGAACGTATTTATTTATGTACGTGTATAAGCAGCTGACGCTAGACTGCTAAACAGCATGAATATAATCCTATTACATTTTTCAAAAGCTTAATATGTTTTTGGATAAATTTCTCTTGTTTTATATAAAATATCTGCAATGAATTTTTTAATGGCATATATGTATGTTGCTGGCCACAATTATTATTGAAATATTTTGAGGCTTGCAGAGCAGAAGAGCTGTTTTCGAAAGCCGTATGTCGTATCATAAAATTTGTATAAATAAGAACTGTCATCATATTCAACTTAAGCCATCTAATAATTGGTGACATACAAAAATACACAAGAGTACTGATGATGAAAAAGTGTAGCGGTTCTGCCCTGCTGTGTAAATTGAATAATTAAAAACTGATGTTGCCCAACTTATTCCACTTTCTCTTTTTTATAATATTAATAACGCACTGGTATTCATAATTCACTGTGCACGTGAGTTTTACTTACACAAAACAAAATTCTAAACAACATTTTCAAATTATTAGTAGAATATGTGATGAACTCAGCCTCTATTAATTATTAGTTCCTTTTTAATAAGAAGGAGGGTGAGCTATTCAAATACTCCTAAAATAAACAAACTTAATCTTCTTTCACTCTCTGGCTTCAAGTGGATGTTCTTTGTTTTCGACATTAACACAAAATTTTGTTAATTGGATTAACTTGTCTACAGCAGCCAACGAAAGCACTTGATGAATATTCTTTATGGACTGAAATAAAATTTAATATGTTCATTCTTCTATGCCACCATTGTGATCTCTCTAATATTTTTAAATCAAACTATTCACAAGAGCTTTCAAGTTCAGGGTTAAACTCTCTACCATAAAATTGTTATTATGCAGGTTTGAGATATGCATACGTTGTTTCCCAAATCGATTAACTCCACTTTGTGATTAAAATATTATTTTTCATCGCCATGAATGTTGAAGGTTCTACATGACGACGTAATTTTTTTTTCAAAGATATAACAACGATTACAATTGCTCTAGAACTACTGTAACTTGCTGTTGGAGAAATATAAATCTTGTTTGAACAGGACCAGCTTTCAGGGAATGATCCCCACACATAAAATGTATTGCACCGGAACTATAAAGGAAGCGATAGTATGGAGAAGATCACCTAGAAAGATGAGACGATAGAGATTTCTTGTAACTACTTTGACCTTTTTTCACTTAGTGGTTAAATTGTTGGTCCAGGACCGACGTAGGAGGTGCTGTTAAACTGTTTTGATAAGACTTTAATATATTGTTTTTTTTTTTTTTTGCATTGGAAGTAGAAATCGTATATATCAATTCTTTCATCTTAATATTAATATTGTATTAACCAAAGAGTTGTGAGAACTTTATCGATCTAAAATCGACCGCTACAGATTCATTTCAAACCAAAGCCAACGTTATCGGTTAAGGAATCTAAGCCATTTCGGTCAATTGGCACAATAATTAAAAGTGTTTTATAAAGCAACATATACTGTTTTCGAATTTTATTCAAGTTGTGGAGTTTTGGGCTTGGCCATTTCATCAAATTTATTAAAGATGAACAGCAGTCACGCCATTAACATGAGTTAGACGTGAATGTGTTTTCGTTCGCTTGTCTATACAAAACTTAAACGGATTGAGGGTGTTTCAATAAAACTTAACACAAGTTGTCTCACGATTTAAAAAAAAATCACTATTTCAATTAACACAATTATCGAGTATGTTTTCTTAGAGGCATAGAACGTTAATAATTTCCATTCCATATGGGCTTTGTTTAAGGATTCAAGAATTATTTTTATTAACATTTTGCAGACTTGGATAATTTCAATTGCATTTATTTCAATAACAATTACATGATGACAATTACTTGTAATTGAGACTTTTTCCACCACAATTACTTTTCAATGTAATTGTTCTTTTTTCATTTTCAATTACAGAAAAAAGTAATTATCAAATACAATTGCCAAAAATTTGTAATTGCGTGTGCAATCAATTACAAATAGTAATCATTACTGCCCAAGTCTGACATTTAGCACAATGCAGTCCGTATACAAGCGACAAATTCATGACATGTTTCTCTCTCTCATGGTCCACATAGAGAAATAAGAACTTGAAAATAACTACGAGTATTACAAATACGTAATCGATCGCAACAACCTTTCATTTTTATATTAGTTGTTAGTATAATCATTACTTATACCAAAACAGTAGTTTTTTCTTCTTTCTTACGTTATCTTAGTCTATGAGTGAAATATGATTGAATGATTATATATTCGTATCGAATATTTTAAATGTATTTGCTTTTTTGTTGACAGCTAATTGTAATGAACATGAACACATTGGAATTAAAATAGTTCTCTACATTCATGTCTGATACTGAACTAGAATGTATTCATAATCCCATCACTGCCTTAGCTATTATTTCCATAAATATGAATTTAATATGCAAATGAGTTCAAAATTGATTGGATTTAAATGGCTTTATTTTTTTTATTTTTTTTTTTCGGCGGCTTAAATATTCATTGAGCACAAACAAACAAGCTTTCAAAATTAGACACAAATCTGTTCTTTTGCCGCATGGTAAAAAAACTGGACATAAATATATATCATTTGTTTAACAAAATTACAACAAAAAAAAACTTAAAAATCATGTTGTTTTTTAGAGATTGGTTTAGTTCTTCTTAGGGGAACTTCTTTCCCTTTGGCCTGCTTCACCCTATTTACGAACTTGACTTGACTCCATTTACGTGCTATCCTTCAATATGTATTTATACCAAATTTCAAAGGTCTAGCTCTTTCCGTTTGGACAGAATCGTGATTTCCACAGACGGACGTGGCTAGATCGTCTTGGATTTCATCACTGATCAAGAATACATATATATACTTTAAGGGGGTCTCAGAATGATATTTCGCTGTGTTACACACGGAATGACAAAATGAATATATTCTCCAATTCTTTTTTGGAGGGTATGAATTATACTATTATACAACTTGTTCTCGAATATTAAACCAAATGGTGTAGCTGCTCGGTTTTATTATTCTATTATTTATAGCCGGCCGGACTAAACATTCTTGTGATGGAGAATATCAATGATAATATTAAGAAGATTAAAGACAGTTTTGACTTGTTTCTTGTTTTCTTTATGACAATCACCATGTCTGTATGTGTGTACACATGACGTTGTTAGTCATGCCAATATCACCGCCACAAATCAAATCAATTTATAGCGCTTTAAAATATCTGTTAATGAATACGAAATTGTTTTTATCGGTGGTAATATTTGAGAATTTTTTTTTATATTTTTAACTAACCTATATTTTTTTGTGTGCAAACCTATTTACCAGATGTTTGTTACTGATTTAGGTTAGGTTAGGTTGAAAAAGGGGGGCATAAGCATCCCAATCTGTCCTGGATTACACTTAGGCCTCATAGGCCTGTTGTGCGCTCTATAATAAGGACTACCCATTCCACTGTTGGGAGCCTCCACCGATACTATGGAAACCTCTGAGTTTGATTACGTCAAGAACCTAGTTTCTTCAATGTACTTCCTTAAGTCTTTCCTATCAGAGCCCCTAAGAAATTCCATCTCCTGTATAATCTCCTGATTAAATGTTCGTCTTCTGACTTGGCTAAAAGCTGGACAGTAGACAGTAGCACAAGTAGTGCTACAGTGCCTCGTCCTCTTCCTGGCAGTCCCTGCAAGTTATATCGCCAACGATACCCATTCGTGCCAGGTGAGTCCTTAACTCTGTATGTCCTGTTATTAAATAAACCAACCTCCTTAGTGCTGGACTACTCAATGTTAGGACCTCCTTTGTCCTCCTACCATCTGGGTCCCCCATAGAATTCTATTCACCCTACCTACAGTAGAGTGCTGCCAATCTCTTGTATGCAATTCTATAGCCCATCGCTTTAGTTCGTTCTTAAAAACTTGAAATGGCTTCGGACTGTCTAGCTTGATGTTCGCCATTAATGTTCCCATCTTTGCTAGCCTATCTGCCTCAACATTTCCAGGTATCCCCTGATGTCCTGGAATCCATATTATCTCTATGCCCCCACATTACGTGTATGAGTTAATCTCATCCTTGCACTGTAGTACACACCAAGATTGAACCACATGATTTCTCAGGGCCCCGATGATCTTCCTACTATCCGTGAATATACGTACCGGTAGTCTGTTATCGATTTCCTTCAACCATTTTATCCCTTCCGCAATAGCCACGATCTCACTCTGAAATTGTTACTGATTTACTTTCTACCATATGATTAAAATGGAATTTGGGGCATGTAATATGTATCTGCAAAAAGCGTACCAAGTGGCTTATTTTTAAGCTTTTATGACGAAGCTGAAACGTTTGCTGATCTTCACCTGCCCTACCCGTCCATGCCCTTTGCCCCTTATAAAGGCTTTTAAAAAGAACAAACAGAGTTTTTCTAGACTTGACTACCCCGAAAATTCAGTTTTTAAGTTTTTACGATTTAGGTGAGATGTCGGCCTTTCTCGGAGTGACCCTGTATAGAGTTCTAATATTGGGCACAGAAATGTCTTAAATGAACTCAGTCCCTTTTTTTCACGTTGATATAAAATATTAATAAGTTTTTATGCTGACGGAAAGGTGTCTCAGTCATGCTCCTCCCAACACATTGGAAACGACCGTCATAAAATAAATTTTTTTCTTGTTTACATAAGCCAAATACCATAAAAAATGAAATTTTCATCGGAATAAAAATAGAGTTTTTATTTACTAAATATTAAGATTCGGCCCGGTCGAATATAAGGTTTTACTTGTTCTTTTTTTATATAATAAATTGAAATTCTCATTTTAATAATATTATTTTAATATTACGAAACGTTTATGTATTGGTTACTGTTCTCTGCATTTGATTAAATTATTTTTATATTGCCACAACCAAATTATTTCAATATTTTTGTTGTGGCAACACTGACAAACTGATTTGTTTATTATTCTGTTAAAAAGTTTTGCCCTTATTGTTATTATAGGTTTTGTAAAAGCCAATATGCTTTCAGTTTGCTGTTAAATAAACTGTTAACAACAGAACTTAGCCCACAATAAAATATGGCTAAAGCTTTAGCTCAATGGAAAACTTTATTATACTTATGGATGTTAAAGTTTTCGACGGAAATGTACTAAAAGTTCAGAGTTGGCTTTATTCAATCAAAAAAAATATATATATAGCAATGGCACAAATCAGGGACAATAAGTGGCAAAACTAATTTCGTACCAACGAGCTTTCCGGCCATAATAGTACTAAAAACTTTTTTATTCTTTAATTTTATTCTTTTTCTACGTGTGTTTGTATTTTGTGCTAAAAAGGAAACTTGTGTTTGAATCCGGTTGGCAGTTGAACAGTGCAGCCCGTGACGTAAAATGGAATCTATGTGCTTCGGCCTTTAAACATTTTAAAAGGCAAATCAATGCATGAATATTTTAGGTTTTCTTTTTCAGTGAACAAATTATGTTCGAAGATTTTTACATGTCATTTGGCCAATCTTGTCCGACCGAGTACTCTTTCCCCTTTTGAATTGTGAAACGTATTTTTTAGAGTGTCACAACACCAGAGCAATTCGTGCTGACTCAGCAGGTTAAAAATTTTTAACTTATCTCAGTCCCTTTTTGCTCCTTGATATAGAATATTAATACGCAAGTTTTTATGCTGACGGAAAGTTGTTTCAGTCCTGCTCCTCCCAGCAGATTGAAAACAACCGCATTAAAATAGATTTTTCTCTTGTTCAGTTAAGCCAAATACCATAAAAATGTAAATTTTAGTAAGAGTATAAATAGAGTTTTTATTTACTAAATATTTGGCGGGTATTTAAGATTCGACCCGGTCGAATATAACGTTTTTACGTATTAGCAAAAAACAAAAGTTTTTACTTATTTTCTTTTTTCAATTTTCTAATTAATAATATATTTAATGTCAATATTTTCCTTATTTTTTTTACTTTTTCCTTAATTTAAGTTATAAGTCGCAACGAACTTTGTTCAGTGAGTTGTGTTTTGCTCACTAAACACACTTTTTTGCAGAGCTGCATTTGTAATTTTACTCCATATTATAGCAATTAACTATTAATTGAGCCATTTCTTAATTAAAATTTTCTCAGATGTATTTATGAAAACCATTTAAAACAGTTGATTTTGTCGAAATAAAGGGTGTTTTTTATGAAGTTTTTTTGTATACGAATCACTCTGTTGTCTGACAGCTGTTTTGACAGTTGACGTCTCTACTCAGTATTGTTTGGCAAATCATCATGAACAGGTTAACTCCAGAACATCGCTCCCAAATCGTGGAAATTTATTTTCAAAAACAGTGTTCAATTAAAAATGTTTATCCGCTTTTTTGCCGCAAAATTCTCTTGAGTGATGAGGCGCATTTTTGTTGAATGGATATTTCAACAAGCAAAATTGCCGTATTTGGAGCAAAGATAATCCACACGCCGTTCACGAATTACCAATGCATCCCGATAAATGTACTGTTTGGTGCTGTCTATGGGCTGGTGGAATCATCGGTCCGTATTTCTTTAAAAATGAGGAAGGACGACGCGTTACCGTGAATGGAAATCGATACAGAATCATGATCAATGAATTTTTGGTGCCAAAACTTCAAGATATGGATGTGAACGAAATGTGGTTTCAACAGGATGGTGCCACTTGTCATACTGCGGGCGAAACAATGGACTTATTGAAAGAACATTTCAACGACAATATTATTTCGAGAAATGGACCGGTGAATTGGACTCCGCGTTCGTGTGATTTGACGCCATTCGATTATTTTTTGTGGGGATACCTGAAATCATTGGTTTACGTGGATAAACCAGCAACGATTGACTTTTTGGAAACCAGTATTCAACGTGTCATTGCTGAAATATGCCCAAAAATGCTTGAAAAAGTGGTCGAAAATTTGACCTCCAGAATGACCGTTGTGCAAAATAGTCGTGGTGGCCATATGCCCGAAATTATATTTAAATGTTAAATGACAAGAAATTATCTACCAAATAAAAAATTTTCTTTTGCCATTTTTCCTGTTCCTGTTTTTAGCGCATTATATTAGAATTTATTTTTCACAAATTTTATTTACTTTGGAAAATTAGTAGTAACATTTTATTTTGAAAGCACTAATTTATAAAAGATAATTTATGTTTATAAACTGATTATTTGGCAAGATTTTTGTAAAGAAATTTATCAAATAGGAAGTTTTGGCAGCATAAAATGCTTTTTATGATCAAGTCTTATATATTGCTGAACAAACATCAAATTAAATTTTAAAAAATTTTTTTTTGGCCATTTCATAATTTGGCATGTGTTTTATTTAAATTTCAAATCAGCAAGCTCTTATAAAAACACCCTTTATTTTTAGAAATTGAAAACTTTACCGACTTTTTAATCTCAGGCCCTCCATCAATCGAAAGAATATTCTGTGCCAAATATCTTAAATAAAAATGAACCAGTAGCCAGATTTAAATAATTCTTCAACAAGTTGTAAGTTAATGCAACGAAAAAGTTTTGTAAAATATTTTTTTTTTAAGAAATTATATGTTTTATTTAGATATACACAAATATAATTACATACATATACAAGGTTTGCTTTATTTGTTTGTTTTCTTTTTCACAAATTTATACTAAATTACAGTGTTATATATAACATTTAAATTTATAGTTGATACTTATTCCATAATATAATGCTTAAAATTACTTTGTGAGATTGTTGTGAAAAAAATGTCCTTGTGAGATTTTCTTAAATGTTATAAAAAACGATACATAATGGTAACTGGTCCATATGTATGCCATTGAATACATCCTAATAAATTTCTTTTAACCGCTTTGTATTTATATAAACGATAGTTTCCGCGGATATGTGTGATTGCTGTGATATTTACTCAAATATGTGAATCAACAAAATTTTATACAAATAAATACACAAAAATGTCCACAGAATTTGCAACAGATTCTGTTTACGTGCTGTGAATAATATTAGAAAATTTAAATTTACAATTTTATAGGTTTGTTTCTTGTTGTTGTATATTTTATATAAATATATTGTGTTTTTTTTTTTTTTTTTTTTTTTGCTATAAAACTATATATTCTATTTTATTTTTTAATAAATTCTGTAGTAGTAGTATTTTTTCTGTTGTAGTATTTTAATTGTCTCCTGCTTTTGATATGATTTTACAGATTCTTTTCTGTTACAGTTTCCCATCCTCCAAGATTTATAATTGCATTTCTTTCATAAGTTTACATGTTTTCAAATCAAAATGATTGGATGTTTTAGGCAAAAACGATAGAAAATATAACCAACACTAGAAACTGAAAGGAGCTAAAATATTTGGTGCACTGCAATTGGTTTATAGAGTGGAAGGGATATATTTATCTCTACCGGAGTATTACTTTTCTAAACGAACTGTCCGCTCAAGACAAACAAACTGACTTTATACTGTTTGGCTGGCCATGAAGATCATGCTAGAAACGGTCTGACTCTATAGCCCTGTCTGGCGGAGTTTTCTAGAAGTATTTCCATAAGCTTTAATAGTATCCCCTACATTACCAATTAGGAAGTAATATGAAGTTTTCAAATAGGTACTTGATAACTTTGAATTTAATTTGTAAACGCACTATTTGACTAATCATCTAACTGTTACTTTCCTTTTTTGCAGTAAACTCAACATTTTCATCGTGGTAAAGTACACATTCTCTGATTGAGCTCTGGAGAAGATGCGCCAAGATAATCACCCCAATTATAAATATTCCCGGGGAAAAGAGTTCCCGGGGAATTCATTTTCCCGGGAATAAAACTCCCTTATTCTAAACAGACGAAGAGAACAGTATTATGGGAAAGGGAATTTCGAATTTTCGCAGTCAACTGTTTTGCTTTCAGTTGTTTTCTTTTGACTTAAAAAGTGAAAAATATTTTTTTCAGCACAACTCCCTTGCAATTTTGTGAAGGAATTATTTTCTAAATTTATTATCAAATTCTCCCTTTAATTTGCATTCATAATACCTACTTTTTTCCCGGGGAAGAGTCTCCCATTTTCGAAGTTTATTTAGAATAAGGGAAAAGGGAGAAGGGAAAAATCTCCCGGGGAGATTCTATTTAGAATAAGGGAAAAGGGAAAAGAGAGAAAATTCCCGGGGAGTTGTTATTCATAATTGGGCTGAATGAATTTCATTGCAATATCATCTTCAGTGACGAACTTAATTTTTATCTCAATGAGTTCTCATGAAAATCCGCATTTGCTTCATGAATCACCACTTCATTTGGTGCGGTTTGCATACCGGCGACGTCATTGAGCCATATTTTTTCATCGACAATAACGACCGTCACGTTACTGTCAATGGCGATCATTATCGCGCCATGATTACCGATTATTTTTGGCCCGAATTGGAAAACATGGACTTGGACGTCATATGATTTCAACGGGGGGTGCCACAAGCACACGTTACAATCGATTTATTGGTTTTCGTTTTATTTACAAAAAAAAAGAATTCAAGTCCCTATTGGAAAACCCCTTATTAAGCTTCTGTTAAAATTAAGCCACATTGCATTGGCTCGGTGGCGTTAATTAGCGCCTGCAAACCTCAGGCAGGCTGTAAAAATATCCTTATAAACTTTACAATTATACAAAATCTGAATCCTGCTTTAACATCTTGCATTGACATGTCAAAGAACAGAATAAATCCTGGTTTCATATCAAAAATTGATGCCTATTGTTAAGCCCCTCATGGTGTAAGACCAAAACAAACAAAAAACGATATATTTCGCGAAAAAATACTGGCGTTCTACAAAAATCACTTCGGGTGCCATTATATGAGACCATCGATATGCGTGTAAATACAAACATCCTTGTATGTGCAAACACACAAACACACAATATAATCAGATTACAAAGTATTATCTTGATATTTTTATGATACTCATATGTTTTTGCCTCACATTAAATAACAAGATTTTTATAATACAACAAACCAAACATTTTTATCTTTGTGGTCCATGACAACTGATATATGACGCAAACGCTATGCGTTTCCTCTTTTCGAATCTAATTAAATAACTGTAAACAAACATTAAATTGTGGCTGATAACAATATTTTTCAAAAGAATTATTTGTAATATTTCCTTTGTTTTGTTTTGTTTTGGTTTTCATTTATGCTGATAAACTTTTACAGACAATAAGAACTTAAAGTTCATACTGTTGTGCAGGCAGCAGAGTTTTGTTACAGGATGTTTGAAATTAATATCAAAGCCATTATATAACGTGACTTTCCTCAATTAAAATTGTCTAAAAGCTTTGCTGTTTCATGTTTTGTCTCTGTGTGTGTCTCTGTGTGTCTCTGTGTTTTTTATTCTTATATTATTTTGTTTTATTTTATTTCATTTACTTTTTGCTTAAAGCAATCTTTCCAAATCCTCACTCTCCGCTTCACTGGTAAACGAGTCTGTATCGGTGAAATAGTCATCACCACGATTGCGACGGCAACACACGCGCCGACTAATTTCATCATCACTCCAATGCTCAAATTCCTCTTTGTGATGTTCCAACAGCATAAGAGATGGGAATAAACTATCACATCCGCCACATCTATGTGTATTAACGTAAAGCAGCAAATAAACAAAATACAACAACAAAAATACAACAGGAAGTAGGAAAAAAAAACCAAAATGTAATTAATCAGTCAATCAATCATATGATTCATAACAAGAATGCACATACTCATACACAGACAAAAAGAATGTAAGAACTTATTTGCCAATTTTGTTTTTGGAAATCAAATTACATATTATGAAGCGTCTGTGCTTGAGTCTATCATCAATTTGAATATTATTTTTAGCCAGTAGAAAGAATTTTTTTTGCATCAACTATTATATAAAACAAATTTAATAAATTTTTGAATTTTTCAAAAGAATTAGTTTTTCAAGGATCGGTACTCAGAGGATGTCCCCATGCAGCGTATTTTGCTGGAACAATAAAATGATGGAAGATAGTTTTGACAGGAAATAAATAGTATTGCCTCTATGCTTCTCTCTGATGTCACCATTTTTATTTTGGCGCAATACATCGCATACGTACGGATCAATCCTTGAGTGCTGGTCCAACAAAAAAATTATCCCTTATGTCTTTAGAACTGTACCGTCAATAAAGTAACTGGAATAATGACAAGACAACAGAAATTTCAATATTAAATAAGGCAACACTTTGGATACACAGAGTTAACGAATCATTTGCCACTCATAGATATTGTTGGTAATAGAATATGTTTAGCCTGCTAGGAAGATGGCAAAATACTCCAGCACTACAATATGCCATTATCCTGCTTCTGGCTAAATTAGAAGATATATATTCAATATGGAAAATGTTGCTGATATAGAAATATTTTAGGGAACCAAATTGGAATTTCTTAAGGAAATATATTAAAAAATGTAAGTTCTTAAAGCTTTTCGGTTTTATATTAGAGAATCAGCTAAAGGATATAAAGGCATAAGTGTGATTCTTAATGGATTAAGAAATTATTTCCCTGAAACTATTATTTTGCTGAAAACTAATTAAAGCCTTAGAAGTACTGAATTGTTTCAGAAGAAGAACTTTCAATAGAACGATGCTGTTGAAAGAAGAACCTTAAGTCCTTTCGAAGAGCACTCACTCACATTAAATCAATTTAGCATCAAAAATTAGTTTCATTTCTATACCGCAAACTAATATTTTTCTCTATGTGCATGTTATTTTTGTTTTTTCCTTTCTGTTTTTATTTAATTTGCAATATGAAACTCTTACCCAAAATGTCGTTTCTTTTGTTGATGTGACGCCAGTTGCCTATGACAATGAAATGCTCTATCACAGACATTACATGTCAGCGATTCATCTGGAACATTATTAAAGTTTTTATATTAATTAAGAGTATAATCTAATGATTAAATAAAATTGAAAGGATTGAAAAGAAACATTAATTGATTTAATTTATGTAAAAACATCGCATATATTTACACAAAATATGAGAAAAAATTAAACGAAAATAATGTTGCAAAAATTGCTGAATTTAATGAACAACAGAAAAATTTTTTATAAACTAAAAAACTAGAATGTTAATTATATATAAAAAACTATTATACCACTGGCCCGAGTCTCTAAACTTCAAGTTATGGTTCAATGAAGACACAATTCTTATAAAAGCTACAGTTTTTATTTGTAATGAATTCCCCTTTTTATTTGTAACTTCTTGAACATTTCAACAAAAAGTCAAATGTATATCTTTACAAAATTTACAAAAAAATTCAATAATCAATTTTAAATTTTTTTTTTGGAATTTTTAGAAAAGAATCAACAAGAATAAAATTCAAAAATTTTGTGTAAAACATCAAATACCCAAATATATATATATTTTTTTTTAGGAGTAGGACCTGCACTCAGGGGATGACCCCTATATATGCAATGCATTGCGCCGGAACTGAAAACGAGGGGATAGTATTGAGGAGACAGATTAGGAAAGATGAGAAGATACAGTTTTTTTTTTTTTTTTTTTTTTTTTTTTTTTTGTAGCTATTTCAACCTTTTTTACTTCGCCGGCTAATGTTTGCTACAGGGTCGACGAAGGTGGGTGCTGTTACTCTGCTTTTAGTACATGATAGTGTCAGTCGCTGCCAATTATGTTCTGTGACCAGTGACTATGCCTTCATCGGGCTGGCAACAACTAACACAACCACGCACTAATGCTGATCAGAAGAATTCAACTCAATATTTCATAACTCAGCGCGGACTCGAACTCAGGACCCTCCGCTTCATAGTCTCGTGTTCTACTACTTCAGCAAGCAGCACCTACAAAAAAAAATTACCTATATAATATATATATCATAAATTATTTTTTGTAAACTTCTAGTAGCTTTTACTTCATATCATATCCATAATTGTTACTCCTAATGATTATTACCACGGTGGAAAGTGGAAAATGTTGAACAAAGAACGCTGATAAGATGGCGTAGCGGCCTCGAAATCAGTACTGATCTGTTCTGCTAGTTTGATGATCATAAAAATATTCTGAATATTCCACCCTAAATAAAATAACTTGAGTTTAATAAAAAAAATCGTGGAAAAATAATTTGCAGATTTGAAATTCAGTCAAAATTCTTATCTTAATAATTCTTAGTTTTTGCATAACAAATAACACATGTTTTAAATATGTTTTTTACTAAAAGTGCATTGTTTATTGTGGGTTAAGTACATCTACATATGCATTTGCTTCCATTTCATTTCACATTGCATATTTCACAGCGAGTTCAAACTAATTCCAAAAATAACAAAATTGCTTAGCTTATGTACAAACACTCGAAAACCATTTGAGAATTACTAAGAAGAGGCATAGTAGAATTCGATGTTTTCAAAAACACAACAAACGAATTTTTTTCAATATCAAAAATAAAATAATTTATAACGATTTAATTTTTTTCGTTGTATTTTTAAAAACTTAAAGTCTAATATGCTTCTCTAAAATCTCTATTTTGACAGAGTCATTCCGGGACGGGCCGTGGGGCTTCACCTCTGCAAGATCAGAGAACATGTCATCTTCTTATAGGCTTAAGGAATAAAAATTGTTGAATATTTACACTATTTTTGCATATGATATTGGACGTCAACGCCCACTAAAGAGGGCGGGGTCCAAAAATAGACTATATCATGTTTTCTACAGACGAACGTATGGACATCGCCAGATCGTCTTAGACTTCATCACTGATCAAGAATATATATACTTTATGGGGCCCAATTCTATTTGGAGGGTATTAAAACTGTATTTTGTTGAGGTCTCTCTGGCAAGGGCCGTGGGGGAGACAGTTTACCTTTGCCTTAAAACACCAAAAATATATGTTCGGGTTAATTATATGTAAAATTTATTTTATATATATAATTTTTTTTTTTCTTTTTTTGATAGGGTCATATAATGGCAAAGGGGAGGAGGGGGTAGGGCAGAGGAGTACCAGTTTACGTCTCAAAATCGTCATTAAAGTTTAAAAATGTTATTTTTAAGTATGTATATAATAACGCCCACTAAAGGGGCGGGGTCCAAAAATTAATTTTATTTTTATTTTATGACTTCAAGTATAACGCGTTGGACCTTCTGTGATATAAAAATATTTCTTAACAAAATTACAGAAAAAAAAACTTTAAAAATGTTTTTGTTTTTAGAGTTTGATTTAGTTCTTTTTAGGGGAACTTTTTTCCCTCTTGCCGGATTCAGCCCATTTCCGACCTCGACCTGTGCTATCCTTCAAGATATATTTACACCAAATTTAAAGAGTCTGTGTCAAATGTATATTTCGTTGCGTTACAAACGGAATAACAAAGTGAATATACGCTCCAATTCTATTTTGTAGCGTATAAAAATAGTTGCGCATCATTCTGTTTGTAATGACTGAGCAAATTTTAAAAATACTTAAATATTGAAAGCAGAATATAATTATAATTTTCGAATAATGCAAAAAAATATGATATATAATTAAAGTACCCATAAAACGGATAAAAATTATTTTTGGTCGAATTTTTTTAATAAGCATACTTTAGATAATAATGCTTTTATTACTATGGTTGCTTGATTTACCGCCTCTTTGATATTTTTATAAAATAAAATCTTTTTTAAGTACATATTCATCTATATGAATCTATTTTTGAAGAAACCAGACCATTAATGGTAGCGACATACGGAAATTAACGAAAGTTTGTTAATAGTTTTTTATACAAAAAAATATGTTATGCTCAAATAAAAAGAAAATAAAGCATTAAAGAAAATATATACAAAAAAAAAAGTGGAAAAAATTAATATAAGCACTTACCATAGTCATCGTCATCTGACATCGCCATTGCTTGTAATCGATTTATTGTATTTTCATTCACCTCCTTGCCATTATAGAGATGGCACAGAGCAGGATTTCCTTTTAAAATTGCATTACTTGTCACCGTTGTTGCTGTTCCGCCGCCACAAATATTATTTATATTGTACTGACATAAATTGCTATCGGCATAATTTCCTTGGCAATCCGTCTCTGTGCAGTGGACACCATCATCGATACAGGAATTATTTAAATCACCATTACAACAGTTTAGCGTACTGCAGCCACTATCGTTTTCACTGAAACCAATTCCATTACAGCCACTGCCACCCGCAACACACTCGCCACCATCGTTTTTATGTGAACTTTTCTTTTGATGCAGACAACCGTTTTTTTGTTGTTCCGTTGTATTTTTATTTGTCTTGCCAACGGATGTGTTTTTGTATTTTCCATTTTCATTGGCCGGCGAAATCAATGCAAAGTTATCAATTTCATCGTAAGGATCATCGGTTATATGTTTAGCTGAGGACGCATCGTCTGAATCAACACTAAGACGGCCGTATGCCTTTCTGGGTGGTCGCTTAACGTATTTATCTGCAATGGAAAGGCAACACATGTCTGTCTATTAAAATGTCCGATAAGTAGAAATATTTAAATTTATTTAAGCATATGTTTGTACAGTTGTGTGCATTTAAATTTATTATATATCCTTTTTTCAATCACATCGCTGTAAAATGATGTAATGCATACCAATTGCTTTAAATGGCTGGGATTGCGCTTAAGTTGTAATCAGTTTTTATCATTACAAATTTATCTATACTTTACATTTTTTGTTTTTGCCCCTGAAGCACTCAGTGGCCATTTGTTACATTACACTGAATTAATCTAGCGCAAATTCAGCAGAATTTATTCAGTTTGTAAATAAATTATTAGCCACAATAAATTTCACTGGAATTGATAGAAATTATACATCACTGGAAGTTTATGAAATGGAAACTAAAAAGCAAATTGCTACGTGATGACCTTAAGATATCGCTTATTTTTTTCCTTTGTACAGATGAACTGGACAAACTGTATATAATTTATTTAAGTAGAATCACAAGTGCTATCAATCGAAGATTTTTATATTTATGAGATTCAGGCATAGATGGAGTTTGTATGTGGTGACATAAATTGCAAAAGGGACTAACATACTTTTCTTTAATTTTTGAGAAAAGATAAAGAACTAAATAAAATGCAAACTATTGTGGCTACTTAAGTCATTATATGTTGTAAGTCTCATATGAAATCTAAAATCTAAAAAAGCGCTTTTTATAATCGTCTATATAAATTTTGATTTTCGTCTAATTTTTATTCAATATTTCGTTAACAGCTTTTTAACATCTTCAGGAAATAAAAATTATTAAAATTTTACAGAAAAATGTTATAAAAAACGACCACAGTTTTTATGTCTGCAAAAAATTATTATATAAATGATGATAGATGCTTCGGCATTTCATATAACGATATTTAGTAACAATCAGTCTAGTAAAGTACGACTAAAGAGCACCCTTCTTGGTTCGTATTGTAGGAATTCGCCAGCGAAGTAAGATACTAAATAAAATGGCTGCCGGCGAAAACGTATTTCCGTTCGAACTGATTATATTCACTGACTGTCCCATATATTCGAAATAAATAATAAAAAAAATTGTAAGTAGGACCAGCTGTCATTGGAACTAGAGAGGAGGGGACAGTATTGAGAAGACAGATGAAGAAAAATGAGAAGATTATTTTTTATCTATTTTAAGCTTCACTTCAATTAATGATATTTTATTCCTGGCTACCATAAATTATTTTCTTTCATATTGAATCGTATATGTTTCCAATAATATTCCTTTCTTTCTATAGTCCTGGCATAAATGTTAGGACTATGTCCCAGGTGCCACTGCTAAAACACATAACAAAATGATCTTGTAAATTTCGGATGCACTTTCATAATTAGGAAACTAATTGAATAAAAAATATGTTTTTCTACAAAACGCTTTTTTTCATCTTTTCATAATGTGTTTTTAGCTCTACGTCATATAAAGGGTGTTTTTTATAGAGGGTCACAAATCTAAATCATAATAGAACAAGGAAATATAATAACTGTTATCATATTCAACTAAGCCACCTGATAAATGGTGAAAAACACAATACACACGAGCAGTGATGATGAAAGCGTTGCGGCTTTCGAAAACAGCTGTTATGCTCTGCTGTGTTAGTTGAATACTAAAAATTAATGTTGACTTTCCTTTGTGCCTTGGAATATTTGTCATGTCTTTCTGAATTTAAAACAAAAAGCATCACCCTACAAAATCTTAATTCAATTTAATACAAGGAAATATATTCTTAATATCAATGAATCGTGCTTTATTTTATGAAATTAATGTTTAAATATGATTTCTGCCATGGGGCTGCCACGGCTGGTGCATAAAAGGCGCAATCTGAAATACTAATTTTCAACAACTGAAAAATTCTTCCATAAAGTGGAAGGACACAACACCACTCGCTGAGAACGGCGACGAATTGATTGATAAGGATCATCTATCCTATACAGCGGTTACATCTTCTTCAGTGCGCACTGAGCGGAGTCTCACGGGATGTACATTATCCGTAACAGTGAATATGGTCCGAAAACGATCTATTGTTCTACGAATTAGCCACTCTGAAGGACGATTATGTGGGCCATAAAATGTAAGAAGTGCACGATAAGCTTGACGAATAGAACAATTATTTTGATTAAAAATTTCAACAATTTGCACGAGTTGCTCTGGTGTTGTGACACTCTAAAAAAACACGCTTTATATCAAAACAAGCAATACTGGCCATATATAAAAAGGGGGCATATAAAGATATTGCACTGGTTATACAAAAATCTATCGACTTGCCGATAAACCACTTTTTTCAACATTTTCCTACTAAAAATAATGAGTAGACTGCTGCTCTATATATGCTTTTTTTTCAATATCTAACAGCTTTTATATTTTGCCTTTAAAACTGCCCTTCCATAACGAACTTATTGCTTGCTCACGTTTTTAATATACTTTATTCCAAATGGATGGGCAAGAATTTTGTAAAATTAATCTGGCTGTTCATCCGTAACATGATTCCTACGAGTACGTAGACTTTTCCAGTTTGCCAAAATATATGCGTACATTAAAGCTTTAGTATTAAATTCTATTTACTAACAACGACTGTGTTTTTGTAAAGCTAATAACGTACGTGTTCTGTAATACATTCAATAAAAAGTGTATAAAATAAGTTCAGGTCAGTATGCGCCAGCCACCAAGAGCGCTACACGCTAAAAGGAAAATCTTAAGAAACCAAACTTTCAAAATTTAATTGTATTAATAAATGTAAATAAGGCTTTGTTTGTTATTTGCTTGTATTGCTGCATAGAAATGTAGTAGACATGTGTCGTTAATTATGCCGTAGAAGTTCATTATTTACTTCCTGTTACTGACAACTAAGACAATTGTTCTGTTTTCTTTGTAACGTCAAATCATAATTAAGAAAAAAATTGCTTTCTACCATCTTGTTGATTTTGTTGTTATAATTGTTGCTGTTGTTTGATATCCTATTTCTATGCTACACTAATTAAAATTTCGTTTGCGTGCGAGGAATTCCCCCATCTGCCTATGGGATCTCTGCTAATTTGATTGAGACAGAACTACTCTGAATATTCCAATCAGCGCTGCCAGACTGTTTTGACTTTAACAAATGTTTTTTCACAGATTTTATTGTTACGAGTACATGTGATTAAACATGCTAATTTTTACACAAAATTTCTTGTATGTTTTTGATACCTCCACTATAAACGGCGATACCTGCATGAAACTAGATTTCTTTATTAAAAAAAATTGTATTCCATATTATCTAATAATTAATTACAAACAATATCTTGTTTATTATTAGTGTGAAGGAATGTAATTTTCCAGGAGTAGTATTTTCAAGGATGTCGCAAGTTATCAATTTATCGCACATAGAAAAAGTGATAAACAGGAAACGAAATGAGTTGTTGATTAAAGCCAATATTTATATTAGATTATTTGCATTCATTATGTTTAATGAATTTTATTAAATTGAATCAATTGTATCAAAAGTTTTAAGAACTTTTAAATATATTTTTAACTAATCTAGCTTTTGATTTTATAGCCCAGTAATAAATAGTTTAATCCTTATCTTTTTAATATTAAATAATGCATTAAAAATTGTTTTAATAATAATTTTAAATAATTCATTAAAAATTGTATTAATAAATAATTTTAACTCATTAAAAATTGTTTTAATATTAATTTTAAATAATTCATTAAAAATTGTTTTAATAATAATTTTAAATAATTCATTAAAAATTATTTTAATAATAATTTTAAATAATTCATTAAAAATTATTTTAATCATAATTTTAAATAATTCATTACAAATTGTTGTAATAATAATTTTAAATAATTCATTAAAAACTATTTTAATAATAATTTTAAATAATTCATTAAAAATTATTTTAATAATAATTTTAAATAATTCATTAAAAATTATTTTAATAATAATTTTAAATAATTCATTAAAAATTATTTTAATAATAATTTTAAATAATTCATTAAAAATTATTTTAATAATAATTTTAAATAATTCATTAAAAATTATTTTAATAATAATTTTAAATAATTCATTAAAAATTATTTTAATAATAATTTTAAATAATTCATTAAAAATTATTTTCTGATTATATTAATCATAAGACATTATGTATGAATTTCTATTTTATTAGTCGAACTTTCTTATGTAAATTGTATTAGAGGATGTTAATTTTTCCAACGGGCTCAAGTTCAAATCTTATGGAAAATATTCTTAATATTCCAATCTTAATATAAAATTTGAACAAATTCAATTATTAATAAAAAAATGATTTGCAGTTCCGCAGATTTGAACTTGAGCCCGTTGGAAAAATTAACATCCTGTAATACAATAATAACACATTTTATTTCAATTTCCGCTAATTTATGATTAAAAGGTTGAAAAGGATTATAAATGAATTTGAACTTGCAAACTCTTTAGTGTTTTAAATTGACATTTTAGTTTGTCTCTGAACACTGTTCAAATTTGTTGTCATCATAATAATGATTGAAGGCACAAATACGAATTTCAATATAACATGAAGCTGAGTACTTCATTGTTTTCCCCTTCCCTATGTCGCCTAAAACTAATCAGTGTATCAATAAGACTTACATTGTTTAAGCCGGATTATAACTTCATGAAATAAAAAAATTATTTCATTTGGCCCGATAACATTCATATATGATAATATTTTTTTTATTACACCAAATTATGAGATTATTTGCCAAGTTTCTGGCAACACCAGTTTCAGTAAACAATTTAGATTATTAATTCTCTCCGTTCCTTGGATAATTATATCATAAAAGACTTAATGGATATCGTTAAAGAGCAAATGTGTTTATTATAGCATTTCTGTTTGCAGAAGTAAAAGGAAAATTGATTGTTGAACAAACAAATACTTCATGGACAAATTAAGTTCAATATTAATTCCTCTAATCGTACATATAAATCATATTTTTGAAACAAAGCTAATTTTCTACTGTTTCCCGTCATTGGCAGTTTTCACAAATCTCCAACTATATGACACACATACATACATACGCATGACATTTATGCATATCATTTTAAAATTCATTGAATGTTGAAAGATGGAATAAACGCACACAAAATTAATAAATTTGAAGCAAACATGTTGTTTGTATTAGGGTTTTAAATCGGCTTTGGTCTTAATTTTGCAAGCCACTAGTAAAAGCCAGTAATTATGGAAAGAGATCAAAAATGCGTTTTTGTGTTTCAAAAAATTTCTTCACCGAAATGCAGGCATTGTTTTGGCTCTCAGAATGTTAAACATTTACATCAACAATAAGAACAAAGTATGTAGATCAGAAGGGAGCCAACAGAGTAAAGCTTTTTCAACTTTTAATGGCATGTAAGAAATGTAAATTTAAAAGCTGTGTGAAAAATTAAAATATTTTAATACTTATAATTATTCTGCGCTACTGACCACTGGAGCATTTATAAATAAATATTTTTATTTAATAATGGCATGGCAATTCACAGTACCTCCATTTGGAGTAAAATTGAAATCATTGATTAATTTTTCTAGAATTATGATAAGCATAGGAGGCAAAATATACACTAAGAAACTTAATTTGTATTAAAGAAATTTGAAAAAATGTTGCCTTATTGGTCATGATTAATTTATGTCAAGTAGTAGAAAATTTAAATCCTTTCGTCATACCCAGAGCAAAAATAAATGTAAATAAATATTTGCTTTATTTCATACTGAAACCACTGAATTTCGCCCGGCCGTATACTTTATATGAAGGTAAATATACATCATACGCCCTGTGGTACTTCATAAACTAGTGCATTATATATGAATGCTATAGGCTATGGAACTATTAAAATTCATAGCTGTGAAAAAATTAATTTTCTGAGAAGGACTTTCATAATAAGAAACCAGGGCTGTAAGTCTTTTTTACCTTCATAACCCAACCGGGAACCGAAAATCGTCAAAACACCAGAAAAAAGTTTTTTTGTATGGTTTTCAGAAGATAATCTATCCTTAAAAGCACTTCAATGTTTCTGTCAAATTTTATACTGAAATATACCTTTTCATTTATTTAATTCATTCACCAAAAGCCATAAAATTTACGTAAATGACGAAATGCACAATCCTTACTTCCTTACAAATAAAATAAATATGAAAGTATGATCCTATTAAGTGGTCAGGGTGGTCAAGTGTGGTCAAGCATTTGTATGGACATATGAGATTATTATATTACTAACTATGAGCATTTTAAACTTTGATACAGTTGACTTAACATTTGCACTTTTCTTAATGCCTTGCACTTTTTATAATGACTTGTACATTTTATAATGACTTGCACTTTTTATAATGACTTGCTCTTTTTATAATGACTTGCACTTTTTATTATGACTTGCACTTTTTATAATGACTTGCACTTTTTATGATGACTTTATATAATGATGTGCACTTTTTGTAATGTCTTGCATTTTTTATATTGACTTGCACTTTTTATAATGACCAGCACTTTATATGATGACTTGCACTTTTTATTAAGTCTTGCACTTTTTATAATGACCTGCACTTTTTATGATGACTTGCACTTTTTATAATGACTTGCACTTTTTATAATGATTTGCACTTTTTATGCTGACTTGCACTTTTTATGATGACTTTATATAATGATGTGCACTTTTTGTAATGTCTTGCATTTTTTATATTGACTTGCACTTTTTATAATGACCAGCACTTTATATGATGACTTGCACGTTTTATTAAGTCTTGCACTTTTTATAATGACCTGCACTTTTTATAATGACTTGCAATTTTCATAATGACTTGCACTTTTTATAATGAATTGCAATTTTTATGATAACCTGCACTTTTTATCATGACTTGCATTTTTTATCATTACTTGCACTTTTTATAATGACTTGCACTTTTTATGATGACTTGCACTTTTTTCTTTACTAACAGAATAAATATGAAAGTGACTCTGTCTGTTTGTTACGTTTTCACGCTCAAACCGCTGAACTGATTTAGATGAAATTTGGCATATTATGAGAACCAAGAAATAATATAGGGTGGTTTTTGTTTTAAGGTGGTAAAGGGGAGTGGAGCATTTGTATGGACATATGAATTTATTAAACTGATAACTATGAAGATTTTAAACTTTGGTACAGTTGACTTAACAATGTATTTGTTTTCGGCAATGACTTTATGAGGGTGGTCTAAAGTTGCTAGGGATACATGAAACTGATAACTAAGAACACTTTAAACTTTGATGCAGTAAAAATACAACACATCATTGATATAACATACACATTAGCTGAAGTTTAACATATTCTTCAAGGACAAAGTCGCAGGTCAAAGCTGGTATATAAATGAAATAATAATTATTTTAAAAAGCTTTCTAAATACAATAAGAATATAATACTAAGTCCCTTCTATATGCACCGATTTGTAAGTTTGTGAATCAGCTATGAGGTTTTCTTATTTTTGAAATTATGTGGAAGAGCACTTATGATTTGCTGTAAGAGCTAATAATTGCAGCCATATAGACACACTTCACACGCATCAAACAAAGCATATATTTCATAAATTAACCGAGATAATATAGCAAATAAATTACATTGAATTTTATAAGAATACCGCAAAAAGGAACACCCAATGTATATAAAATGCAAAGAAATTTTGAAATAGAATTTCTACATGGATGATAGTAACAAAGTCTTATTATCAACAGTCTTATATTAACATCCTGTAATACCATTTACATGAATAAAGTTCACTAATAAAACAGAAATTCATACATAATTTAAAGTCTTATTAAATTCAATAACTTCACACATTTTATTATCTTTAATATTGCTTCCCACTCCCACTGTATAAAAATATGCAGAACGCACAAATACTTGCGACTCGTTTAAAAGGAAAATAAATAAAGAAATAAATGTTACAAATTAGCCTTTAAAGCTAAAGGTGTGCATGTTTCCATATGACTACTTAAGATGAAAAATATATGCAAATTTTATTGGAGCAATAAAAATTTACATCCCATAAAAAAACTGCCAATTTCTCTTTCAACTGGAAGCTAAATAACTGAAATAGAAAATGATTGAAATCAAAGCAATAACAACAATATCCTTGTACAGTCGAAGTGCCTGCCCCAAAAACCATTTATCAAATAATTCAAATGATTTAATTTTTTCCCATAGATTTTTGTTATTTTACAATTTTGCTTTTTGCTACACACAGACCACAGCATAGACCTGCACAACCACGATAAATAAATAGCGTGGTATTGATTTATGAGAAAGTTTTCCTAAAATTTTGTGAAACTTTAAAAAACAAAACAGAGCATTTATCTCATTGTGTATATTCCCAGAAGCACAATCGAAAACCAAACAATTGATCTTAAATTTCTGAAAACTTTTTTGTTGCCATCACTACTAAAATGACTTAAATTGCTCAACGATTTAAGTATAATGTAATAATAATACTTTAAAATTGGTTATTTAAATTAAAATTAATTGACAAGACTTAACAAAATAAAAGCAGATTCTCAGAACCACACAATAAAACAAAGTTTTATTAACTTTAACCAGACTGTCTCAAAATATGTTTGAAAGTTTTGCACAAGACAAGGGATTAATTAAATTCACTACACAAGAGTTGATTGCCTATTCATTTGATTTGTATTTCGACTTGTACATGTTTCTAACCTGATTTAATTAATTGTAAAAAAGCAAAGTTACCTACATAATCGTACTTAAGTTTTAATCAAATCAAAAACAGCTTGATTTAGGTAAAAACAAAGACAAGGAAGAAAAATATCCAAAGGGAAGGAAACAATGGGAAGCAGGAATTTTAAATCAATTGTTTTAGACAGGCACTACGCGCCAATGTATTAGGGACTTGAGTTATTTCAACAATGAAGGCTTAATAAGGAGTTGTATAGTGTGACAAATAATTTTGCATATCCACGAGCAGTATAATTAAATTTTTTAATAATAAAGTTATGGTCAACAGCAGAACAGGATAGTGGTGTTTTGGGAAGCAACTACACGGCCGATATCAGTACCAGTATGAATTTTTAGATATCACCAATTGAACATTTTTTGTATGAAAAGCTCTAGCAGAGCTATTTGTATGGCATTTGAAATTCCTGTCAAGACATTTTTTTTATATCTACAGTTTACAACAACAACAAAAACAGTTTGAAGTGTTTTCCATTCATTACAAAAATTTTCTAAATTCTAAGGTGCAGTCAATCCTGATTAGTTTTTAACAAGAACTACGAATGTTCACTTCAAATGCTTCTTTATTTATTCTTTTATTATTATTCTATTTCTTGACTTATTAAATTAATTTATTTTACTACTTTTCGAAATTCCTGTGACCTTTTTCTTATAGAAATGAACAAGAAACTAAAGAATGCTTTGAGTGTTTGAACTCAAATATTTCATTTATTACGAATGTAAGATTGCAGTGGCTGGACGAAATTGCTTTATTCAAAATAAGAAAGGGAAAAACTTAGTTTTATTCCAAAGGTGATGTGACCTCCATTATATACGAGTATCTGTATTTTCATGTTAACAATATAATTGTATTCTCCCAGGAATTGATTTGTATGTTGTAAATTAAATAAGTTTCCACAAAGAAAACAACAGAACATTCTAATACCACAACATTTATTTACTCTCAGAACTAATTCGAAATTAAAAAACTTACTCGTAGTTGCTTGTTAGCAATTTTTTTCTTCATTTAATTCATTTTATTGTGTTCTATTTGATTTATATTGGCACACAAAAATGTTATTGAATCCGAAATGATAAGAAATAAACTACGAGAGGTAAAAAATCTCACAATAAGGCAAGAAACTTTTGGTAACTATACCCTTAATAATATAATATACGTATATGAAAGTAACTCTGTCTGTCTGTTACCTTTTCACGCTCAAACTATTGAATCGTTAAGATGAAATTTGGCGTAGATATTTTGAAATCCAAGAAATAATATAGGGCGGTTTTTGTTTTCAGAAATGATCCTAAGAAGTGGTGAAGGCTGATCGAAACTTTGTATGGACATATGAAATTATTAAACTGATAAGTATGACCATTTTTAACTTTGATACAATTGACTTAACATTGTTATTGCACTTTTTGTAATGACTTACACTTTTCATTATGACTTGTACTTTTCATTATGACTTGCACTTTTTATAATGACTTGCACTTTTTATAATGACGTGCACTTTTTATGATGACTTGCACTTTTTATAATGACTTGCACTTTTTATGATGACTTGCACTTTTCACAATGACTTGCACTTTTTATAGTGACTTACACTTTTTATGATGAGTTGCACTTTTTATGATAACTTGCACTTTTTATGATAACTTGCACTTTTTATGATGACTTGCACTTTTTATGATTACCTGCACTTTTTATAATGACTTGCACTTGCTACGATGACTTGCACTTTTTATGACGACTTGCACTTTTTATGATGACTTACACTTTTCATTATGACTT
Organism: Linnaemya tessellans; assembly: GCA_951800035.1. Lineage (NCBI taxonomy): Eukaryota > Metazoa > Arthropoda > Insecta > Diptera > Tachinidae > Linnaemya > Linnaemya tessellans. The sequence goes on along the minus strand of OX637532.1, from coordinate 151,545,422 downwards.
GCACTTTTCATTATGACTTGCACTTTTTATAATGACTTGCACTTTTCACAATGCCTTATACTTTTTATAATGACTTGCACTTTTTATGATGACTTGCACTTTTCACAATGACTTGCACTTTTTATAATGACTTACACTTTTTATGATGAGTTGCGCTTTTTATGATAACTTGCACTTTTTATGATAACTTGCACTTTTTATGATGACTTGCACTTTTTATGATTACCTGCACTTTTTATCATGACTAGCAGTTATTACGATGACTTGCACTTATTACGATGACTTGCACTTTTTATGACGACTTGCACTTTTCATAATGACTTGCACTTTTCATAGTGACTTGCACTTTTTTATAATGACTTGCACTTTTTATGATGACTTGCACTTTTTATAATGACTTGCACTTTTCATAATCACTTGCACTTTTTTCTTAATAGAATAAATATGAAAATAACTTTGCATGTCCGTCTGCTACTTTTCCCGCTCAAGCCGCTAACCGATTTAGATGAAATTTAGCATAGCGGTATTTTGAGATCCCAGCAATTGCACAAAGTGGTATTTGTTTTTCGAAATTATCTTATTAAGTGGTCAAGATTGGTCGAAAGTTTGTATGCACATAATATGAAATTATTAAACTGATAACTATGAACATTTTATAGTTCGATACAGTCAAGTGACTAATGTATTTGTGTTTGGCAATGACTTTATGAGGGGTCAAGGGTGGTCTAAAGATTATAGGGAAATATTAAACTGATAACTAAGAAAATTTTAAACTTACATCCACATTAGATGAAGTTCACATATTCTTCTGGGACAAAGTAGCGGATAAAAGCTAGTGTTTATTAAATAAGTGATAGATATTTATTTTCAACAATAATTTAGAAATCTTTCTCAGGGTTGCTATGAGCATAATTTTAGAATTCTAAGTTTTAGGAAGCAGCAGTTTTTTTTAAGTATTTCCAGTTAATAATACCATAAGCCAATTATATTCTTTAGAGTTCTGTTTTATTAATCTTACAACAATTTGCGTTGTAGCTTCTCTTGTGGTTATTTATTAATATTTATAATTGTAGACAAATATTGGTTTAAATGGTCCATAAGTAAACATATTGTCAAAGACAAACCCCTACATTATTTATCAAGGACACACGTTGTGAGCGTTGAATTTTCCAACCGGGTTTACATATATCATTATTTATATACTCCTACAAAAACAATACATTTATATCGGATATTTATGTGTATTTGCTTTTTATGCAGATATTTGCTCCATAGCTGCTGTAACATATTTCCTTACAAAAAGAAAGCCACTTCAATTCGTACAAAAAAACCAAATAAAATAATCAATATAAATGTGTTTTTTTTTGTCTGCAAGAAAGCATATAAGTATACAATGTGTGCGAAGAATACATACTATCTTTTTAAAAATTTATCAGCTAACACATGTGTGCATATGCTCAACTTTACGCCATAAAGTGGGAGCCTCTAAAATATAAATTTTTTCGAATCTTATAAGCCTTTCGATTGTATGAAATACATAAATTTATCTTTATGTCTATAATATATTCTATCATGTGTGCAGCATGTAATATTTCTTTAAAAAAATAACATAAAGGAAAATTTTGCAAAAAAAAAAAAATTAATACAAATAAAATACCATTCTACTCAAATTTGAGCTTTCCCAAGTGTATTAATCAAATAGTTAAGCAGCCATGCCTTGGATATTGCTTAAGTCCTATAGATAAGTAACTTATCGTTTCGAAAAAAAATATTTCAGACTAGTCATTTGTAATTGAAGAAAAATGGGGAGTTAACTTAAAAATATATACAAGAAGTTCTCATATTATATTCCGTTCAAATAATTAGCTAAATAGTTGATATTCCTAATGACGTACCACTGTAAAAAGTAGCAAACAAATTTTTTTTATTCGGACCAGCACTTAGGGGATGAGCCCTACAGTGCATTGCGCCGCAACTAGAAAGGAAGGGATCGTACTGAGGTAATAGATGAAGAAAGATAGAGCATTTTTTGGAGGTATTTGAACCTTTTACTTCGCCGGCTATTGTTTTGCTACAGGGCCCACGAAGGAGGGTGCTGTTCCTGTGCTCTTCAGTACATGATAGTGTCAGTCGCTGCCAATTATATTCAGTGACCAGTGCTATGCCTTCATCACTGAAACAGGCCAACAACAACCAAGACAACCATGCACTAACCCTGATCAGAAGAATTCGATACAATATTCATGGTTGAGCGCGTAGTCGAGCTCAGGACCCCCACCTCATAATCGCGTGTTAACTACTTCAGCCAACAGCACGCCTAATTGAACAAAGAAGGCTGATGAAATCACTACGGACACATTCTTCTAGTTCGATAATTAAACAAAATGTTATAAATATTTCACTCTTACTTAAACATTTAAATATAATATAAAATTTTAAAAACTCAAGAATAAAAAAAACTCAAGCCTAAATAAAAACTCTTAGTTAGATAATTAAATTAATGAGTTAAAATATTAAAATGGGGACTCATGTTTAGAAAATGTTTATATTAAATTATGAGAAATTTAAACATCATTGTTTTATTAAGAGGGCATAAGAACCATGATTTTTTTACCTTTCGTGTAAATGAGCTATCGCAAGATGGAGCAGATCTAGCCAGATTCTTTTAACTCATTTTAGTTGCATTAAAAATGTGTTGAAATATGTGCAGTCAAAAGATTTTAGAAAAACAGCTTAAAGCCATATTTTTTGCTTAAAAAATTTTCAAATTTTACTTTTTCTATTTTATATTGAATTTTTTTTTAATACCTCATATCACAGAGTCCATATGTATTTAAGTGTAGTATATAGAATTTTTTTTTTGTCATATGGAAATTATCAAATGACTAGTAAAAGTTTGACCTTCAAATTCTGACTAAAGCTACAAAATAGGAAACCCAACTACAGTTTCTCGTTTGTGTACCATAGATTACAGTTGCCAGTGGAAATGAAAACTTATTCGTTTAATATACTCCTAAAATAATGTTTTGAAAGCACTGTTTTTAGTTTTACAGCTAAATTTCCATCAAACATCATCATAATTAAATTCTGTTATCAACTTCAGTCGCACATACGTGCAAATATGTCTGTATTTATGTACATCTGTATGCATATTTGCTTAAAGCTAATGTAATATTGCCCTTAACCCATTTCGTCCCAGTGTTCGATATTTCGAACAGTAAATTTCAAGCATTTTAAATTTTTTCCCTGTTTAGGAAAGACTAAAAACATATCTTTTTTAATAAAAATTAAAAAAAAAATTGTTAATGGAAATTTAAAAAAAAATTTTTAATGAAAATTTTTAAAAAAAATTTTTAATAAAAATTTAAAAAAAAATTTTTAATGAAATTTTTTAAAAAAATGTTAATGAAAATTTTTAATGGAAATTTTTAAAAAAATTTTTAATGAAAATGTTAAAAAAAATTTTTAATGGAAATTTTTAAAAAAAAATTTTAATAAAAATTTTTAACAAAATTTTTAATGAAAATTTTTAAAAAGAATTTTTAATGAAAATTTAAAAAATAAATTTTTAATCAAAATTTTTTAAAAAAATTTTTAATAAAAATCTTTAAAAAATTTTGGACATCTGATTCGTATCTTCTGGACCCAAATTACCATTTAACTACGAAGTTTTATAAAATGATTCGAAAAAAATCTCTGGGACGATATGGGTTAATGCTTTTATTTGACAGATTTTACGCATTAAAATGTTTGAGGAAGATGTGCTTTATGCATTTTTTTTGGCATTTATTGAATGTAACGTTCATTTACTCAAAGAACGTAATAACTCAAAACAATGAGTTTAAAGTTGTCAATTTACACACAACTTAATGGGAAAAGAAAAATGTTTGTTTCTCTCAAGAGTTAAATAAACAAGATAGTTGTATGAACCTTTTACACAATATAAAGGACGTCATGAGTATTAATTCTGTATCACTAACTCAAAAAATTCATTTTTTGAGTTATGACCTTCTTTGAGTAAATGAACGGTATGGAGAACCACATGCACTACACAAATTTTATTAACATATATAATAATATAAATCCTTATGAAATTTTATTTTCTATTGATTAGTAATCTAGTTAACTGATAGGAATTACTATCAAACCTTTGAATTATAAACTTTTAACTTTTTTTGTAAATTTTCAATCAGCATGAATGAAATTAAAAAATTTCCAAATATATAAAATTAATTCTAAAAACGGTCAATTAACTAAAAAAAACAACTAAAGCCATTATGCATGAAAACGTATGCTCGCCAGCGACAGCGTTGCTATTCGTATGCATGTAATATTACACATTTGCCGTCTGTTATTATAATTTGCTGCCGCAAGGGACACTAAGTCACTTTTCGTAAACCATTATTATCTGAAATTATTTATTTTCCTTTATTTCTTTGTGTTAACGACTAATTTATTCACCTCAATATATTCACACATCGCCTGTTACCCCACGGCGTATGAATTATTTAAACTTCATTAGCAACAATTTATTACGTATACGCTACGTGTTCACAAAAATTGTATACTTATTTCATATGGTCACCTAAAATGCAGGACAACAAACACATCATGTGCTTCACACATGTGCTTTTCCTATTAAGAATTATAAAGCTATAAGTAAAATTGAAAATGACTTGCCATTGGCTTTTTCATTTCGGGGCTGAGAATTTCAATTTATTTATTAAGCGCTAAGATATGAAATATTTTGATATTTATAGAAATCTTTATTTTTATTTCATAGACATAAGTGAACAATAACGTTTGTGTAATAGACATTTTCCTTTGACTTTTTTCAATTCTGCCCTGCAGTTTGAACGCCTATTATTTCGCCCAGTAATTCAAGAAAATAAATGGAAAACAGCAAAATCGTTATTTTTAACTTTCTTACAGAATATAATTTTAAAATTTATTACATCAGCACGCATACAAATAAATCTGGGAGCTTTTCCTAGGATGAAGCAGAAAAAAAATTGCAATAAATTTTAATAAAACATATAAAAGATTTTTAATATGACGAATTTTAATCATTTTATTATATATTTTAATGGCTGGCTTTAACACAAGCAAAATTTATTCAGTGCCCCCAAATTTCCTTTCGTATAGAGTTGAACATTACCAACCCAGTCAGCATGTGGAAGATTGTTTCACCAAACTGAGTCTTTTTCGAGTATCTGAGATGATCATAAACTGATTAATCAGTTCTGCGCTTAAAATAAGACTCGAAAATGATTCCCAGAAATACTTAGAAAGTGATTTAAAAAAAACAAACACAAACAGCAAGCTCGTGCAGGAAAATCAAAATATATATATAAAGAACTACCACAAACTGTCTCGAAAATGAGTCGAAATTGATCAGAAGCGCAAATCATAAAAGACTCCTTTAGAAGAGTCGTGGCAAGGGCACCATTTTCTGCCAAAAGAACAGTCATTTTCGACTCGAAAACGAGCGCATAAATGCTTATTTTAATCGTGCGAAGGAGTCGAAAAAGACTCGAATATGATCATTATTTTCATAAAATGCTGACTGGGGATGAACATATATTTTTCAAACACATTTATACAAAAAAAATTAAATCATTTTATATATGTATACCTCGAGCTCGAGGTATTTTTATAAAATTATTATTATTATTATTATTATTATTATTATTATTATTATTATTATTATTATTATTATTATTATATGAGGCCATAGGCACCGCGACCCAAAGGATCTTTTGTGCAGCCCAAATGTTCACTGATGTAAATTGAGGCTGCGAATAAAGCCAATTACTCTACCCGGTGAGATATCGTACACCTCCCCTGGAGTCATGAAATTGCCTCCGAGGAACCTCCTCCTGCACGACGCCACTGCCGGACAGTCGCAGAGAACGTGCTCCGGTGTTTCCACCTCTGCTCCGCAGAGTCTACATACTTTGGTCTCAGAATTGCCCATGGTGAACTGGTGTCGTCTGAGACCGCAGTGTCCGGTAAACCAACCCGTTAATAATCTGAGATCATTCTTGTCCATCAAAATTAATTTTTGGGATTTGTTCCGAGATAACGTAATGAAACGCTTTGCCTGTCTTAGGCCGTGAAGGGCTTTCCAGTGGCGATTAAACTCCACTCGAGCCCAGGAGTCATTTTGTTCTTTGACATATCCTCCTGAGTTGAGAAGGGTTCCGGTCCTATGAATCTACGATTTATTAAAAATTTTATTTATTAAAATTCCATATCTCGTTAACAGTTTGTTAACATTGTCAATTTTCTACTACTACTACTACATATTCCTGACAATGTTAACAAACTGCTAACAATAAAATTGTTAATAATTTTATTAAAAGACCTGAAGCTCAGTAAATAAAATAAAGTTCAATAAAAGTTAGCAGAAAAGAAAATTTAAAAGTAAGCAAATAATTTTGTCTTGAGAACTCTTTGAGGAAAATCAAATCCATTCACAGTTTTGTCATCTGCACTGCGATTATATTCTGAATGATCCAAATTTTTATGTTTTCATAAGAATTTAGGTGGTTGACAAATAATTACTTTTAGAAAACGACAATTTAAAATGACATCAGACACATAATCATGGTGTTTACTTTAGAAAACAGATTTTTAGCGAAAATGTATTTCTAGATTTTAAAACTTTGCTTCCCTATCTCAAGTTTTTCCCATTTTACACAGTTTTTGCTTTTCTTGTTCACTTACTTTCCATATTATATGACGATATGTTATTATAATACTGTTTTGCACAGCAACTTCAATTAAAATTTAAATTGAAATAATTTAATATTCTAATATGTTTAATTTGTAAAATAAACAAATAACCATGTAATTGGCTGTGAAGTTCACAAAGTCAATAGAATAAGTTTTACAAATTACAAATGTATGATTATATGTCATTAGCGTTATTTTCATAGGAAAATATGCACACAAAATATATTTGCATACAAATGTACATACATGTTTTTTTTTGTTAACTCGGAACAGCACTCAGGTTATGACTTTTATATATGCAGTGCATTGTGCCGGAACTAGAAAGGAGGGGATAGTATTGAGGGGACACATGAAGAAAGATGAGAAGAGAGAGAATGTTTTGCAGCTATTTGAACTGAACCTTTTACTGGGGCGACGAAGGAGGGTGCTGTTCTTCTACTCTTCAGTACATGACAAAGCCAGTCACATCGTCATATGTTCAGTGCATTTTTCATAATGACTTGCACTTTTTATAATGACTTGCACTTTTTATGATGACTTGCACTTTTTATGATGACTTGCCCTTTTTATGATTACTTGCACTTTTTATAATGGTTTGCACTTTTTAAAATGACTTGCAGTTTTTATAATGACTTGCACTTTTTTCGATGACTTGCACTTTTCATAATGACTTGTACTTTTTATAATGACTTGCACTTTTTCTGATTACTTGCACTTTTTATAATGACTTGCACTTATTACGATGACTTGCACTTTTTATGACTACTTGCACTTTTTATGATGACTTGCACTTTTTATAACGACTTACACTTTTTATGATGACTTGCACTTTTTATGATGGCTTGCCCTTTTTATGATTACTTGCACTTTTTATGATGGCTTGCACTTTTTATAATGACTTGCACTTTTTATGATGACTTGCACTTTTTATGATGGCTTGCACTTTTTATAATAACTTGCACTTTTTATGATGACTTGAACTTTTTAAAATGACTTGCACTTTTTATAATGACTTGCACTTTGTAAAATGACTTGCATTTTTTATGATGACTGCACTTTTTAAAATGACTTGCATTTTTTATGATGACTTGTACTTTTAATAATGACTTGCACTTTTTATGATTCACTTTTTATAATGACTTGCACTTTTTTCTTTACTAATAGAATAAATATGAAAGTAACTTTGTCTGTCTGTTACACGCTCAAACCGCTGAACCGATTTAGATTAAATTGGGCATAGAGATATTTTGAAATCTGAGCAATAGCACAAGGTGTTCTTTCTTTTCGGAAATGAGTAAGATCAAGTGGTCAAGGTTGATCGACAGAGTGTATGGACATATGAAATTATTAACCTGATAACTATGAACATTTTAAACTTATCAAAGTTGACTTAAACATGTATTTGTTTTTGGCAATGACTTTATGAGGGCTCAAGTGAGTTCTAAAGATTCTAGAGATTATGATATTATGAACTGATAACTAAGAACGTTTTAAAATATGATACAGTAATAATAAAACACATAATAAAACACATATTAGTATAACAGTTAACTTTTGGATATTTTTATAGTCAGGAAATAACCCTGATTTCTTTAGTCCAACCATCATTTTTTGTGGTGTAACTCTAGCACTTCATAGTACTATATCCTTACTTCGTTGAACTTCCATTTTCCTTTGTATGTATATGTTCAATGAGCAGCACCTACCTTGGTATTTTTTTCCGCATATTTAATTTCCAGATTCTGAGTATTTCAGACGGCCACATCATTCCCTTGTCAAAAAGGAGGATGTCTGGTCTATTAAAGCGGACAGTTAAATCTGTTAGTATTATCCTATCCTAGTAAAGTTTCGATATTTCGTTTTCTAAGGCATTTGATGGCTTATATAAGTAAACGGGTTCTTTCCTTTGCTCCAGATTATATTTTCATGCCAGTTCCAGCTGTACAATTTTAGCTATAGCGTCATGCCTTTTCTGTATTCGCTTTATTACAATTGTTATTATTATTATTATTTTTATTATTATTAAAATTATTATTATTATTATTATTATTATTATTATTATTATTATTATTTATTTTTATTATTATTATTATTATTATTATTATTATTATTATTATTATTATTATTATTATTATTAGTATTATTATTTTAAATTGAAAATGTGTACTTCTTATTTAAAATTGTACAATTTTTATTGTATAAATTTTTTTCCTATATTCAGAGCTGTTAAATTTGGATTACGATTAGTAATCAATTAGATTAAAGTTTAAAAAGAATGGTATTGATTACATAATTCTCTTTTTAAAAATTTCTGATTATTAATTAATTATGATTACAAATAATCCAAAAATAATTAGGATTAGTTAGGATTACTAGAAAATAATCAAAAATAATCAAAAGTAATCAAAAAAATAATTGACTACTTTCAAGGATTATCTTTGATTATTTTCGATTATTTTTTAAAAATTTAGAATGTGCATCATTTTATGGTATACAATTTATACATACAATTTATTTTGAAAAATTTGCATTTAAATCGTAAAAATATTGTGAACAAATAAAACAAAAAAAAAGTATAATTTACATATATTTACAAATGGCTTTCATTACAACTAATTTTTCAAAAGAAAAATCAGATAATGATTGCCGCCTTCGACTGTTGACGATCCCGGCAAATGAAAACAGTCGTTCAACTGGAGCTGAAGACTCACTACAATTTATATTACCAATTATAAATAACATAAAGTGTAGCATAACACTCACCAAAAGATATATATACTTTATAATATCGTAAAATAATCAAAAATAATCAAAAATAATCAAAAGTAATCTTCGAAAGTAGTCAAATAATTTTTCGATTACTTTTTATTATTTTTGATTATTTTTTCGTAATTGTTATTAATCTTGATTATTTTTCGATTATCTGTAATCGTAATCAATTAGTAATCGTGCAAATCTGAAAATAGTCGTAATATAATCATTACTTCACCTTTAAAAAAATAATAATCCAATTACTAATTATTATGATTAGTAATCATTACTTAACAGCTATGCCTATATTTCGGACCGTCATCAAGGATTTTTCAATAAAAAACCAAAGTTGAGCGAAGTATCGGAATAAAGTTTATAAACTAAATATTTTAAATATTTTTTATACATATCGCTCATTTACTCAAAGAACGTCATAACTCAAAAAATGGATTTTTTGAGTTTGTGATGCAAAATTAATCCACATGTCGTCCTTGCCATTGTGGAAAAATTTTATACAAATATCTTGTTCAGTCAACTCTGGAGAGAAAAATAAAATTGTCTTTTCCCATTAAGTTGTGTGTAAATTGAAAACTTCAAACTCGTTTTCGGGCAAACTCGTTTTTTTGAGTTATGACGTTCTTTGAGTATATCAGGGATATGGTCTTAAGACTAACATTATTATTTATTACTATTAAACATAACAGCCCAATTTTACATGTTACAGAAAGTGTTTTAGAGTATCAAAGTAAAACATGGCATACATTTAGGATGTCGGAAATAAAACAATGAGTTCTTCTATAAAAGCACTATTCTTGAGTATGAAATATATCGTATTTGTTTTATTTTCTTTACCAATTAATATGTTTGGTAAGACAATAACTGCACCAGCATTAAATATTTTGTTTCCCAAAGCCTAAAAAAATTTAGCAACATTAAACCAAATATCAATTTAAATCCGGAACCACAATTTACTTGTTAAATTTTATGAACTAATCAAAAATTATTTCAGTCATAAAACTGACCAAATTTAATGATACAATTTCCTTAAACGTATTAAACATTAAGTTATATTGCTTACAGCTACAGAATTTTTTTTGTATTTGATTATTTGACGAATCTATAAAAATATTATGATAAACAGCAACTGTAATGCGTATAATATAATCAGGGCTTTTAGTAAGGCAAATATTTTTTATTAAACAGTTTTCTATATATTTAATACTACATTCAATCAATCAATCATTCCAAATCTTTACACATTGACACTTGTGTTTAATGTAGAACTATAAAGAATTAAAATAAACTTTAGTTGTTATTTAAATAACAATCTTATCAGCTTACAGATGAAACGTAACAGCAAGTGAATATCCATATGAAGCTTGAAAACTCAGATGACGCAAAAAGTTTGTTTTTATAAGGCACGTAATCAAAGTCTATAAATATTTCATTTGCTATAAAATATTATATAACGAACTGACAAAGATTTGTGGTTCTCATGACAATACTGTTTCTTCTTTATGGTGCTCTTAATTCCCATACATAAGTTGCTTCAACATATTTAAAAGAAAAATAGTCCCACATCTAAAGGTACGGTCACACTTATCAAATATTTGCCAAACAAGCGTAACCACTTAATACTAATAAAAACCCTTTTCATTCAGACATTTATTTATTGAGATAAATAGTTTCCAATGACACTTTTTATTAGTTATTGTATGAAACTGTTTTACTTAATAAAAAATTATCTGTGTCAAAAACTGTTTCATTAGTTTTTAGAGGCTACGCTTTTTCTAACAAATATTTGATAAGTGTGAACGTGTCTTAAGGATATCATTGGCAGAAATAAAAAGGTTCTAATTTCAATTGAATTAAAGCTGCTTTATAGCACTTTAAACTATTGAACCCGGTGGAACATTTAAACAGTGCAAACCAACTTTTAAAGTATTTTAAATATAAAACATAATTTTTTGTATTAAATAATTCTTAAACAAAATCAAGTTTAATCACATCTTTTCGTTGTTATTTAACATGTACAACGACATTTCATTTCATTTTATTTATTGCTTTTATTTAATTTATTTCACAATATATATTTAATAGTACCGTGGCATTTAACGAGTTCACGCATACGAATACGCAAATGTAGTAGAAATAAACGACGGTAATAAAATTGAATAAAAATAAGATGTAAAACGTCAGATTGATTATAATATAAAGAAGCAACGAAAAGAATGATTTGCTTAACGGCCTGACATATAAACATGCTTACACACATGCATACACACATGCATGCGTATGTAAAATTTCATTTTTAGAACATCAGCTACGGAAAATCATTTTCTTGTTTAACTTGGCATACGATTTGTCTTTCAATTTGCAAGTGCACAAAAAGAAAAAAAAACCAGATTAAAGCATCTGGCATCTACAAAAAAGTGGATTTAAATATTACACTTATTGTTGTGTATTTTAAAAATTGTGCAACATCACAATTGTTGTTGGTGCTGTTGACTGAAGTAGTAGAACATGGCTAGACTATGAAGCGGAGGGTCTTGAGTTCGAGCCTTCTGATCAGCATTAGTGTATAATTTTGTTAGTTGTTTCCAGCCTGTTTCAATGATGAAGGCATAGTCACTGGTCACTGAACATAATTTTCAGCGACTAACACTATCATGTACTAAAAAGCAGAGTAACAGCACCCACCTTCGTCGGCCCTGTAGCAAAATTAGCCGGCGAAGTAAAAAAGTTTGAAATAGCTACAAAAAACTGTCTATCTTCTCATCTTTCCTAATCTGTCCCCTCAATACTATCTCCACGTTTTCAGTTCCGGCGCAATGCATTGCATATATAGGGGTCATCCCCTGAGTGCTGGTCCAAGATTAGAAAAAAATTAAAAAAAGTATCATGTTTAAACTTGTCTTTAATTTTTTTTTTTTTTTTTTGCAAATTACCACATTTTTAAAAATGATAATAATATGTTAAATATGTAAGCAACATCATATGGTTGCCATATATGCCTGAGAAACACAAAACTGAAGAAGTTTCATAGCCGAAGCCGGTCTTTTCACAAATCAAATTTTGTATAGGATAAAATAACACTATTCTATATGTTCTTCTTCCATCATTTTGTTATATATACAGTAAAACTTAAATATAACGAATTCCAAGCGCTTCGAAAATACTTTCTGACAGTCATTGCTTCGCTATAAATATATATAGCATAGCCTTGATATAACGAAATTTGAAGAAATACGAAAAAAATTCCTTATAACTATACTTTTGCACACACATTAAGAATTCGTTCTTTTGATAAAAGTGCGCCTTCCCCCAAAATCAAATATATATATATACACCTTAAAGATTTTACTCTTAGCTGATGGACTGAACATTGTACGTCATATAAAAGACAGAATATTTTATTTATTGCCGTATTAAAAATATCAACATCAACAGCCGTTGAAGAGATGTTTGAAAAACTATGAAATATATTGTTGCAAAACTCTATTAAATCAAATTATTTTCTGTGAATACAACATTGATAGAGAATAATGTAAATGGTGTCTTTCTAAATAAAAATATCAATTTGTTTTATTGAAACGAAGTTCGTTATGGGACGTTGCGGAGGGGTACCCTAACCGGGAAAAAAACGTCCGTAACGTAAGTTTTTTTGTTTCTAAATCAATGTTTAAGACGTATGAGTAATACGATTCCATACAAACAAATATTAATCATACGCAGCCGTGCCGTGACAGAATTCAATTTCGTTTGGGAACAAAATTGATTCTGTATTTTCGTTGGTCGGCGAAAAAAGAATCTTAATAAAATATGTATACCCGAATAATTATTTTCTTTATACCTCGAATAGAACTTAAAATTAATATTTTTATAATAAGGAAATTTGTTCCTATCCGGTGTCAGACGACACCACACATCTTTTTTTATATTGAGCGCTAGAATTTATTATTTACACTCGTATTTAAATAGAATTTAATTTTAATTATAGCGACCGATAAAAGAGGAGCATTTTTGATCGTGCAACATTGTATAATAAAGAATTATGACATTGACCACACATCAGTGTTGTTTCTACTTGTCAAAAGGCGGTACAAACTGCGCTGTTTATTTCATATTCAAAAACAACGATTGTTCATATTATCGGTCCTTAAAAAATCTAACTATTTATAAGTGGCTAAATGCACCCATTTCATGTTAACAAAGGTTGGGCAAATTTGAGGTTAGGAAGTAGATTGGCTGTCAAATAATGAAAAGTTAAGAACTGAGCTGCCATTCTTTGACATTTATTTAGTAAAAACTTGGACTTGGATAATTTTAACTGTGGAAGGCTGCACTCTTGTAAAAAGGAATTTTAATTGTAAAAATTTATTGTTTAAAAAACTGAACGAAAACAAGGCAATTTTCAATAATATAATTTTTACGGAAGAGGCCCATTTTAAATTAAGCAGTTGCTTTAAGAAACAAAATTGTCGCATATGAGGCTCACAAAATCTACTAACTCGAAAAATCATTACATCGAATGAAAGTGTGGTTATCATCATCGGCCCGAATTATTAGAAAATAAGCAAGGATATGCCGTCCCGTGATTTTTTTGTTTTTCCAACCCTTGATAGCCGATTATTTGTGGCCACAATTGGCTAATGATAACATCAGTGACCTTTGGTTGTAGCAAGATGGCGCCACAAGCCACACAGCCGCCAATTGGCTGAAGTAGTTAACACGAGACTATGCAGCGGAGGGTCCTGAGTACGACTCCGCGCACAGTAATGAAAATTGAATAAAAAAATTGTGTCGAGTTCTTCTGATCAGCACTAGTGCATGGTTGTCTTACTTGTTGTCAATGATGAAGGCAAAGCACTTATCACTGAACATAACTGGCAGCGACTGATACAATCATGTACTAAAGACCAGAGGAACAGAACTCTACTTCGTCGGCCTTCTAGCAAAAAAGAGAGTAAAAAGGTCAAACAGCTCCCTCCCCCTCCTTTCTAGTTCCGGCGCAATGCACTTCATACGTTGGGGTCATACTCTGAGCGCTGGTCCGAGTTAAAAGAAAACAATTCAGTTATTGCATGAGAAATTTCCCGGTGGCGTAATTTTTCGATTTGGCGATGTCAATTGGCTGCCTCGTTCTTGTGTTTTATCTTCTCTGGGGCCATTTGAAAGACCGGTTTGAAAGCCAAATTTCGGTGCTACATTAACGAGATAAATGAAAGCTTTTTTGCAAAATGTGATTTAAAATCTTGTACGAAGAGCGAACGTCTGCCCATTATATTTTTTTTAATTCCCATATTTCTGCTTTACTTTGGTGTCAATAAAACAGTTGTTATAGACGGGGTCTCATCAAACGAGTTCAAGGTAAATTCAGGGGTGCCGAAAGGCTCTGTTCTATCTCCTACTCTCTTCCTCATCTTTATAAATGACCTTCTATGTCAAACTTCAAACCCTATCTACTCTTTCGCGGATGATAGCAGCATTATCCATTCTTTCTCTTTCACCAGCCGGTCAAGCCTGGAGGAGATTGACGCCAGGAGATAAAGGATGAACGAGTCACTCACAAGTGATCTCGTGTCAATCTCCGAATGGGGCCTCGCGAACAGGGTTAACTTTAACCCTCATAAGACGCAGTGCTGCGTGCTTACGCATAGGCGGCTGGTCGAAGGTTCTGCGCCATCCGTGTTTATGGATGGTATAGGTATTGGGGAATCAGAAGCTCTTGATGTTCTTGGTATGAAAATACAGTGTGACGTTCGATGGACAGATCACATTTTTCATATTTCAAAAGAAGCTTTCAAGTGTCTCGGCTTTTTAAGACGGTGCAAGACATACTTCACCCCAACTGATCTCCTCAATATATATACCACCTACATCCGACCAAAGATGGAATACAACTCTCATGTATGGGCCGGTGCTTCAAAGTCTGTTTTGAAGCTGCTCGACCGCGTACAAGAGAGAGCGAAGAAGCTCATCGGTGACAGTAGGGTAGCCAACTCTATTGACTCACTGGAGCATCGACGCAACGTGGGGTGTGTTTCACTGTTCTACCGATACTACAACGGAACGTGTTCTGGTGAAATAAGGGAGCTTGTGCCGGATAACCGTTTATTTCTGCGAGCTACCCGCTCTTCACATAGGGCACATCCTTTTGTGGTTGAGTTGTCAGTGAATCGCACCACGCATTACAGAGAGAATTCGTTCTTTGGCCAAACGGTTCGTATGTGGAACAAACTTCCAGCAGAGGTCTTTCCTGTCAGTCTTAACTTGGGGAGGTTCAAATCGAACGTCCACAAACACTACTCCCTCTATCCTCCTTCCCATAACCAACTTTCCTAGTTCTGGCACAATGGGGTCATCCCCTGAGTGCTGGTCCAAGAAAAAAAAATTGTGTTTTTGAGCCAATTTACTTCCTAACCTCAGACTCGCCCACTCTTTAGTAGTGCACAGACTGTGGCAGATGCATTAGTTTTCCTTTTTTTTCAAATACTCAAAAGCAATCATCTGAAATTCAAACAGAAAGCCCAAGCATTTTTTTTATTCGATTACAAACAAATTGCCTAAAAGCAGTGAGATTGTTGGATATATTGCACTGTTGCTATGGACATTTTGTACCCCTGAAAGCCAACAGCTTTCGTTGTATTAAAGCTATTATTTGCAAATTAACATCACACTTCTGTTGCACAACAACTACACTATTGTGGCAAAGTGTATCATTTAATTTGACAATGTTGCTTCTTTTATGAATAATATGATCATGACTTTCTTATGCCACACTAATACATCAAAAGAATGTTGGCTCGCTTTCAATGGCCAACCAACCGCATCCATATTTTTGTGGAAAACATAATTTTGTTTACGCTTTCATATTACAAACATAAATATTTTCTGTGTGTTTATATTTCATTTTTAAAGCATTTTTTATTAAACTGTCTTAATACTGAATTTATCTGCTACATGAGGCTGTTTAATGTTGCATGCAGCTCAAATTAAACATGAACGTGTTTGAAAAAAATATGTAGGATATTTTAAGCTTTTGTTGTTTTCATTTTTGGTACTTAATATGAATTTTTATAGGTGCTCAGAGGCCTTCTTTTGTTATTTTATATGATATTTAGCTGCATATTGTAGCTAACCCTTATTGTAGTATAAAAATAATAATAAGAATAATAATAAATAAATAAATAAATTGTAGTTACCAAATATTTTTACGCACATTTCTCTATGCGTAAAATTTATTGAATTAACTTGGGAGTACTATGATGTCCTTTTTGAACAATATTATCTGTGCGACTTCCAACATTAATAAATATCCTAAAAGAAATTGCGTTTGTCGTGTAATACTATTGACTTTGTTATTTTAATATATGAAAGTACAAACAAGTAAGAACGTTATATTCGACAGGGTCGAATCTTAAACACCCTTCATATATTTAGTACATAAAAATTCGCTTTGTAGGGGTTACTCCGGGAGAGGTCATGGCGGTGACATCTCAGCTTTGCCATAAAACACTATAGAGTCTATTTTTAGTATTATTAATGTAAACAAAATGTAAGTATAACAAAAATAATAACATAAGTGGTGGCAAACACAATACACATAAGCACTAATGATGAAAGTGTTGCGGGTTTCGAAAACAGCTGTTCTGCTCTGCAACACAGTTGTAAGTTGAATAACTAAAAACTGATGCTAACTTTCCTTTGTGCCTTGAATATTTATCATGTCTCTCTGAGATTTAAAACAAATTTCGAACAATTCAAAAAAAAAAAATACTGTAGGACATTTAGGGGACAAAGAGGGGAAGATCAGAAAACATCTCAACCTTCATCATAAAAGCTTTAAAATTATATTTTTAAGGAATGTATTTAAGAATCTTTAGCGATGGGCTATAGAATTGCATACAAGAGATTGGCATCACTCTACCGTAGGTAGGGTGACTAGAATTCTATGGGGGGACCCAGATGGTAGGAGGACAAAGGAGGTCCTAACATTGATTAGGCTAGCACTAAGGAGGTTGGTTTATTTAATAACAGGACATACAGAGTTAAGGACTCACCTGGCACGAATGGGTATCGTTGGCGATATAACATGCAGGGCCTGCCAGGAAGAGGACGAGACACTGGAGCACTACTTGTGCTACTGTCCAGCTTTTAGCCAAGTCAGAAGACAAGCATTTAATCAGGAGATTATACAGGAGATGGAATTTCTTAGGGGCTCTGATTGGAAAGACTGAAGGAAGTACATTGAAGAAACTAGGTTCTTGACGTAATCAAACTCAGAGGTTTCCATGGTATCGGTGGAGGCTCCCTACAGTAGAATGGGAACTCCTTATTATAGAGCGCACAACAGGCCTATGAGGCCTAAGTGTAATCCATGACGGATTGGGATGCTTATGCCCCCCTTTTTCAACCTAACCTAACCTAAGAATCTGTTAAATATTTATACTATTTTTCCCTGTAATATGTTACTTCACCGCCCACTAAAGGGGGTGGGGTGCAAAAATTGATTTTTCTGAACTTATGGCTTTGAAACTTCTTTAATATAAAAATAAAATCATTTGCTTATCAAAATTACAAATAAAAAACTTTAAAAATTATTTTGTTTTTTAGTGGTTGGTTTAGTTCTTCTTAGGGGAACTTTTTTCCCTCTGGCCTAATTTAGTCCGTTTACGAAGTTGACCTGTGCTATCCTTCAAAATGTATTTATACCGAATTCCAAGGGTCTGGCTCATTTCGTTTAGACTAAATAGTGATTTCCACAGACTTACGGACGTGGCTAGATCGTCTTGATCACTGAACAAGAACATACATACATACTTTATGGGGTCTTAGAGGGACATATCGGTGCGTTACATATGGAATGACAAAGTGAATACACTTTCCAGTTCCTTTTGGAGGGTATGAAAACAATACAATATTGTAAAGGGTGTTTTTTATAGACTGACACAAGTTTAAACCATAATAAAACAAGGAAATATATTTTTAATATGAATGAAACGGGAAAAAAAATTTTATGAAATTAATGTTTAAATATGATTTCTGCCATGTCGCTGCCACGGTTGGCACGTAGAAGGTGCAATCTGGAACACCAATTTTCAACAACCAAAAAAATCGTCCATAAAGTAAAAGGACACAAACCCAGTTGCTGAGAAAGGCTTAAAATTGATTGAATAGGATCATCTTCAAAGCTTTCCTGTACAGCGGCTACAGCTTCTTCAGTGCGGACTGAGCGGCGTCTCACGGGATGCACAATATCAGAAACAGTCAGTAACAGTAAATGTGGTCCGAAAACAATCTATTGTTCTTCGCATTAGCGGCTCTGAAGGACGATTATATAGGCCATAAAATGGAAGAAGTGCACGATGAGTTTAACGAATAGAACAATTATTTTGATTAAAAACTTCAACAATTTGCACGCGTTGCTCTGGTGTTGTGACACTCTAAAAAAAACACGCTTAGTAGGCTTCTTTGCCCCCGGCCATTGTAAAGCAGCTTGTCCACAATTGCTCGGTATTACATTCCACGTGTGAAAAGTTGCTGGGACAAACATAGAGTGACTGACATAACAAAGTTAGCACAGATTTGTTTACCTGTCCATATTAGACCGCATCAATATGCAAGACAAGTTAATACGAAAAACGAAAGCAACTGCTTCTTTTCAATTGCTGCTGGCACGTGTACCACCAAATAATTCTATTACAACACAAAATTCAATAAAAAATAAAGCCTTTTAAAATAACATAAAATTAATAATTGCTTTCACAAGCATCAGGAGGCGCGTAATTGACTATGAAGTACCACTTAAACCTGTTAAACTGTATGTGGCAGTAAAATGAATTTTTTTTTTATCAATTTAAGTACAAAATATTGTTTAAAATTTCAATAAATAAAATCCATAAGCACATACGAGAGAGTGTAGCAATTTATTGGAAAAACATGAATATGGAACATTTTTAATTCGGTGTTGCGCATAAATTATAAATCTTTAATGGGAGCGATATATTAAGAAAACTTTAAATTATTGGCCAATATATATTTTATAAAATTCTTCGACCTTATTTTTTTATTAATTTATAATGTTTATTTAAGCAAAAAGTCAATTATTATGAACAATTTTTTCATTTTTTCGTTTTGACAAAAAATATTTTGTTTGTATTGGTAAATTGAAAAAATTTTGTTTCAAATAATTTTTGATTGTATGTGTTAAATTGAACAAAGGAAAAACATTTTATATCAAATTACACAATTTTATATATCCCTGAAGAAGCTACACAAAGAAGTGGCGAAATATTGGAATAAAAACATAATTTTTATATAAAAATTAAAAGATAATTGATCTTTTGCTTAAATAAACATTATAAATTGGCCAATATAAACATGTACATATAATGTTCATATTGTACATATGTACATATACATCAACAGTTTTGCAGGCAGAAATTTATGCCATTACCGAGGCAGCATTGAGGATTGATGGGCTCAATTTAGAGGCAAGAACTATTGACATTTGTATAGATAGTCTGACAGCAATTAGGGCCCTAGACTCGGGGTTAATAAAGTCGAAATGTGTTCAATCTCTGGCTCGACTTGAAAGGCATGACGTCAAGATAGTTTGGGTTCCAGGGCATGAAGGCATCAGGGAAATGAAATGGCGGACGAATGCGCAAGAGTGGGTTCTGCCATTGATGAAGCAGTCTCACGTAGGGATATTGACATTCCCTCAGTTGAGCTGCTGAACGTAATTGAAGAGTGGGCAGAGAGGAAGGTGGCAAGCAGATGGTCAGCAATTACCACCTGTAGGGTCTCCCAAACTCTATTGCCCTCACTTAGCAGAGTTGGACTAGCTTTTGGGAAGAAGTCGTTGGCACTCCTGGTAGGGGTCTTGACGGGGCACCGTGCAATCGGACACATGTCAGAGCGTTTGGGCTTTCCCCAAGATGGTCGCTGCAGGAGCTGTTTCGATGAAGAAGAAGAAGAGCCAGTACAGCATTTCCTTTGTGACTGTCCGGCCCTGCAGGAGCGTTGGCTTAAACATCTAGGCTCTCGTTTCCTGCGAGATCTGGACTGCCTCAGGGATGCACCGCTGGCTGCCCTGGCGTGTTTTGTGAGAAATTCTAGGTGGTTCCAGTACTTCGTTTTGAAAGGACTGTGTAGGGTATAGTCCTCTGGGCCTCACAATGGGCCTTTTATGGCGTCCGAGTGTTTTCTCGCTTACTGCGGCTGCCCTTCTAACCTAACCTAACATGTACATATAACTTGTTCAGTTGTTGAAACAATATGGCCAGGACCTCAGAAATTATATTAAATTTTTGTTATTTAAATTATGTATGAATTTTTATTAGTCGAACTTTCTTATGTAAATTTTTAATTTTATCAACGGGCTTAAGTTCGAATCTGCAAGACTGCAAATTTTTCGAATTTTTATTTTTAAAAAAGTTGGCAGGTTTTAAAGAAACTAAAGTAACTGAGTTAGTTTCACCGCATAGATATTACAAATTTATATAGAGTAGCAGAAAAAAGCTTAATTACAAATTTCAGTCCTATTTAATATATAAAAGGAAGACAGCTGTGCTTTTGTTTTGAAGATATAAAGAAAATATTGTCTTATTGTCTTTGCTAGAAAAAAATAAAAAACAGCTAAAAAAATAAAAACTGCCTACAAAACCGATAATATTGGGTTCGAATCCGCACTAAGTCATGAACACGCCATTTCAAGTCGAACAATTTTATGAACTCATGAAGAGAAAAAGGGTGGTATTCAAATACGAAACAAAAAACTTGTTTGTAGCACTTAAAATATTTGATTTTAAGTCACTCTTTCTGATATTAATTATTACTAAGCAGACTTATGAACCTGCCCTCGTATTTGTATGGAAAATATGTTGTTTATAATTGAATTTGCACATGATGGCAAATAAATAAAATATTCCCTTATTCAATTGTTTGATTTGTTTGCACGACAAATTGTTTCATCAACGACTCTTAAAGAAATTAATTTCGTCAATTTTCCGTTTTTATGCCACTTCTTTCTTATTGGTGTGTTGCTGATTGTGTTTGAGTTTGGGTTTCTGGTCTGAAATTGCTTTTCAAGTTTGCATGTTTATAAATACTGACACACACACAGACACACACACACACATTTCTATACATATTTATCTCAAATGTCTTCTTGCGCTCTTTCGTAAATTAAATATCTAAAGGAATTTTCATTACAAAAATATTTAATTATCGTAAACTGTTTATAGCCAAATAAACGTTTCATCAATGTCTGCTTTTGATTTTAACATTTTCCAATTTTCCATTTTCGTTCGCAGTTGTTTAATTTTCTAATTTCGCTTTCATTTAAATTGATAGCAACTCTTTAAATTTCAATATTTGTTTAATTAACATGAAACAAATTGTGTACTCCTCTCTTGCGCATTTTGTAATAAAATCTTGGAAGGAAAACTCTGAAGGAAATAGTATCGAAAAATATATTAAACAGGACATACAAAAATATGATGAAATTATTCATTTATGAATGTGAATTTCATTTGTCGAACTTATTAATTCTGTTATTGACATGAAAATTCCTATATTGCACTCAAACTCAAATCTGCTATCTGCAAATTATCTTTTTATACCGTCCAAAAAACAATTGGAGGGTATATTCACTTTGTTATTCCGTGTGTAAGGCAGCGAAATATCCCTCTAAAGGCCAAGACACATAGAATTCGTCATACGTTATACGTTGCCTTTTTCAACTGACAGCTGAGTTGAAATACATGCTTTCTTACGCTGCAGTCACACTATCAAGTTTCTCTTTCAAGATTTTTACACATACTGCTTGTCAAAATTCACAAAATTTGAAAGCTGTGACGTAGGCTGCACGCAATTTCAAAGCAAGTTTTCAGCAAGATGTCATCAAAACAACACTGATAGCAGAATATTTTTAAATAAGATTGCAAATTTGGAAGAAAAAACTGCAATCAGCTGTTTTCTTGACTGTAACTTGAAACACTCAATTTGAGCGAAAATTTGAAAGCAAACTCTCAGCAAGTTTTAAAAGTACGACTGTATTGGTAAAAAAATGAGAGAAATTTTAAAATTTGAATGAAAACTTGATCGTGTGACACCCAAGTTATGTGAGTTGTCACATCCAGAAACTTCTGCGTCAACGCAAAGTACGAAAGTTGGCCAACTTTTAACGTACGTTGAATACTTTGAGAGAAATCGGTAAGTTTTTCAAATTGTGTTGATTAATTTTTTTTGTGTTGTGTGTTCAGTTAAAATTTAATAATATATAAAAAATTTTATAAAATACATATATAAATTGAACATAAATATGGGGCCTTAAGACCCCATAAAGTATATACGAGTATATATTCCTGATCAGTGATGAAATCTAAGACGATCCTGTCCATCCGTCCGTCCATCCGTCTGTGGAAATAACGATGAGTCCAAACGAAAACAGCCAGATCCTTGAAACAGCGTATAAATATATTTTGAAGAATACCGCAGGTCAAGTTTGTAAATGGGCTGAATCGGACCAGAGGGAAAAAAGTTCCCCTAAGAAGAACTAAACCAACATCTATGAAGCAACATAATTTTTAACGTTAAGTTTGTTAAGCAAATGATAGATTTTTATGTCAAAGCAGGTTCAACGCGTTCAACTTAAGGCCAAAAAATCAGACAAATTCATTTTTGGACTCCGCCCTCTTTAGTGGGCGCCAAGGTAACATATGACATGGAAAAATAGTGTAAATATTTAACAAATTCTTGAAAACATTCCTTAAAAACTAAATTTTAAAACTTTTATGACGAAGCTGATATGTTCTCTGATCTTCCTATGCCCTACCCTTCCGCCCTCTTTGTTCCATAAATGACCCTATCACAAAAAAAGAAAAATCATGAATAACCCCAAAAATTGACTTTTTAATGTTTTATGGCAAAGGTGAGATGTCTCCCTCATGCCCCCCCCCCCCGGAACTCTACAAAATAACCCCACGATAAGTTCTGAAAGCATATTAAAGCACGTCTTGTCCTTATTTCGTTATATGTGACAGCGCATAGAGAAAGGGATCTAAGAGTAAAATAAATCAATTTTCACTCTTTTTTTTGATGTGGACAACATCTGAGCATCGAATGAGACCGATCCCATGCCCCAAAAGTGTTCCCTCCAAGAGATATGCGCGTTTTATGAAGTGATTGTACACCAAAGATACACGTATTTAAATCTTTAAAATTGCTCTCTTGAACAAAACCGGGTTTTACCCTTTGGTCCCTTTCTATTTTGCGCGTCACATATGTGAACAAATATTTTGCAGACTAATTTTTATATCCTCCAAAAAAGAATTTGAAGGGTATATTCACTTTGTCATTCCGTTTGTAACGCATCGAAATATCCATCTCAGACCCCATAAAGTGTATATATTCTTGATCAGTGATGAAATCTAAGACGAACTGAGCATGTCCGTCCGTCCGTCTGTGGAAATCACGATTCAGTCCAAACGAAAAGAGCTAGACTCTTGAAATTTTGTATATAAATATATTTTAAAGCTTAGAGCAGGTTAAGTTCGGAGATAGGCTAAATCGGGCAAGGGGGAAAAAATTTCCCCTAAGAAAAACTAAACCAACCCAGAAAAAACAACAAAATTTTTAAAGTTTTTTTGGTTATTTTGTTAAGCAAATGATATATTTTTATGTTAAATACAGTCTAACGCCTTAAACTGAAGCCATTAAATAAAAATTAACTATTTGTGGACCCCGCCCACTTTAGTGGGCGTTCTTATATGCCAAAAAAGCATAAAAATTTAATAACTTGTTTTACTTAAGCCTACATTCCTTAAAAATAAAATTTTTAAACTTTAATGACGAAGCTGAGACGATACCTGGTACTCCTCTGCCCTAGCCCCTCCTCCACCTTCACCATCTAAATGACCCTACCAAAAATTTTTTTTTTAATTTTGTACGTAATCATCCCAAGCATTTTTTTAGAGTTTTATGACTGTCTGTTTCAGCCCTACCCCCTTTTCCCCGCAAATGACCCTATAAAAAAAAATAAAAAATTTTATTTTGTATATAATTATCCCAAGCATTTATTTTTAGAGTTTTATGACAAAGGTGAAATGTTTCCCCCACAGGCCTTGCCAGAGCGACCCCGCCAAAATACCGTTGTTATACCCTCCAAAGAGAATTGGATCCTATAAAGTAAATATGTATATTCTTGATCAGTGTTGAAGTCTAAGACGATCTGGCGATGTCCATACGTTCGTCTGTGGAACACATGATATTGTCTATTTTTGAACCCCGCTCCCTTTAGTGGGCGTTGACGTACGATATTATATAAAGGAACTCTGTCCCACCAAGTTAAACATTTTAAATTCACTTACTAAATATTTGGAGGGTATTTAAGATTCGACCCGGTCGAATATAACGTTTTTACTTGTTAATATTCGCACCATTTTAATATTTTTCTCAATCAATATGCATTATCAATCAAATTTAATTTATAAAAGCTGACGTGGCTGCTTTTTTATTTTACAATCAGCTAAAATTAAATAATTTTTAATTTACCAACATGGAATCCATTCTACACATTGCGACAGGAAGGAAAACCTTCATAGATTATTCGCCTTCTTTTTGAAATTTCTAGGGTTATTTCACACTCTGCCTCTGCTACATTGACAATTTCTGTTAATATTCCTAAAGGCAAAGTATGCTTTTTCACTTGAACAATTTTAAAATGTTTAACCGTTTCACGAAATTGTGAGTGCTGAATTTTAATGCGATTACAAAGAACACAAATGGGAGTTAATAGACTGAGATATGATGCAAATAACATTTTCAAAAGTAAATAAATGATTAAATCAGATACGTGCTTAATTTCATTAATTATATTTAAATGAGTTAGTTGAACAGCTTTACGATAAAAGGTTTTTAAATGAAATTGTTTATCTTTAATGCATGAGCTTTTAATTTGAAAACCACATATTTTTAAGGGCTTTTAAAAGCTAATTAAATTTTTATTAATATAAAAAAAAATTCAAAATTAACATGAGGCAGTATGAGTTTATTTTTATTTTTTTTTCTTTTCCTTCATAATTGCACCCACACTGTCTCCGAGTGATGCAATGGCTTTTGCAGAAACTATGAAAGGAGGATATAGAGTTGAGAGCACAGATGGAGAACGATGAGAAGACAGGGAGCCATTTTATTCTTTCCTTAGAAGGCAAGTTTTTGCTACTGTACCGGGGAGGATTGTCCTGTAATGCACTCTTTAGCATTTAAGAGTGTCATGGCAGTAATTTTCAGCGACCAGTGACTGACTTCGTCATCGAAATAGCATTTATACAGATCAGAAAATCTCTATACCCTATTCCCGATTGGTTGTTGGAACCTAGGATTTTAGGCTTCGTAGTCTAACGTCTGTCAAAAAAGTACATGTTTCAAATAATAACAAGTAAAAACGTTATATTCGACAGGGTCTTATCTTAAATACCCTCCAAATATTTAGTAAGTAAATTTAAAATATTTAACTTGCTTGGACAGAGTTCCTTTATATAATATCGTACGTCAACGCCCACTGAAGGGGGCGGTGTCCAAAAATAGACTATGTCATATTTTCCACAGACGAACAAATGGGCATTGCTAGACCGTCTTAGACTTCATCACTGAACAAGAATATATGGGGTCTAATTCTTTTTGGAGGGTATTAGAACTGTATTTTAGCGGGGTCCCTGTGGCAAGGGCGGTGGGGGAGACATTTTGCCTTTGGCATAAAACTAAATTATGTATGAATTTTTATTAGTCGAACTTTCTTATGTAAATTGTTAATTTTTTCAACGGGCTTAAGTTCGAATCTGCATGACTGCAAATGATTTTTCCACTTGAAGAAAGAACGCTGATGAGATGGCGTAGCGGCCTCGAAATCAGTACTGATCCGTTCTGCTGGTTTGATGATTATTGAAAATATTCTTAATATTCCAATCTTAATATAAAAAATAATAAATAGAATTTGAAAAAGTTCATTTATTAATAAAATAATAAAAAATCATTTGCAGTCATGCAGATTCGAACTTAAGCCCTTTGAAAAAATTAACAATTTGGCATAAAACTCTAAAAATAAATGTTTGGGATAATAAAATGTAAAATTTAATAAATTGTTTTTAGGGAGAGGAGGGTGTAGGGCAGAGGAGTATCAGGTTACGTCTCAGCCTCGTCATTAAAGCTGAAAATGTTATTTTTAAGGAATGCAGACTTAAGTAAAACAATTTGTTAAATTTTTACACGATTTTTGCATATAATAATAGTTTCTATTTTTGATTTTATAATTCAAAATTTTTGTATTTTGTTTTGAAGTAATTTCTGGTTTCTAGCTGAAAAATGTAGGAGAAAACTTTTAGTTTCTCTGAAAATCAAGACTAAAAACTTTAAGACATAAATACCATTTACTTTGGCTTTTCTGGAAAATGCCCGATTTTTTAAAAATAGTATGACTTTTATTTCATTTCCTAGAAATCGTCAATTTCTTGCAGTCACTTCATTTACTTATGAAAATTCTAACTGGAAGCCAATTATTTTTAATAAGTCTTTCGTGATAAGAATTTTTGAAAATTAAATTGAAATGTATATTTATCCTTCATAATAAATAATTTATTCTCTGGTGTTAGTTATCACATATTTTAATACGCTGTTTACAAATGAATTTGACACATGGAATATTCCCAGGCCTGAGGCCTGATTACAAATTTATAAATAAAAATACCAACAAAACAACAATAGTTCAATTCACCAGCCTAATTGTATCTCTCAAAACAAAAGCATTTTGCACTTAATTAGTTATTGTTTTGAGAAATTTTGTTTGAAATTTCTGGTTTTGCTTTTTTTTCATACAACGATAAACGATACAACTACTGAGAAAATAGATTAAAAAAAAATTTTGCTTGCAGATTTGTCGATTCAATTGTATTTTTAGAACACAATTTTAAACGAATGATATGGTGATTTCTTTTCTGAAAAAAAACTGTAACATTTTATCACTGTTTTCCTAAGAAACTACAACTGGGCACTATTTTAATATATAAATAATTTTTCGTAGGAGATGGTAGATTCATTTCTAATAAATTCACTATTTCCAAATTCACTATTGCCATTTTTTATTGGAAAGTGCAAAACATGTAGCATTCCTTTTTAGACAAGAAATCAAGATTAATAATAACAAATAAGAATGTTATATTCGACCGGGTCGAGTCTTATATACCCTCCAAATATTTAGTAAATAAAAACTCTATTTTGTCGGGGTCACTGCATGAGGGGACGTGGAGGAGACACCTTACTTTTGCCATAAAACACTAAAAAGTAAATTTTTGGGGATTATTATATGTAAAAAAAAATTTTTTGATATTGGGCTATTTAGGGGCCAAAGGTGGGTGCAGAAACAGGAGAGAGGAAGATCAGAGAACGTCTTACCTCCATCGCAAAAGCTTGAAAATTTAATTTTTAAAGAATGTGGGCTTAAGGAAAACATTTTTTTTAATATTTACAATATTTTTTTTTTTAGGGGTAGGACCAGCACTCAGGGGATGACCCCTATATATGCAATGCATTGTGCTAGAACTGAAAACGAGGGGATAGTATTGAGGGTACAGATTAGGAAAGATGAGAAGATAGAAATTTTTTTTTAGCTATTTCAACCTTTTACTTCGCCGGCTAATTTTTGCTACAGGGTCGACGAAGGTGGATGCTGTTGCTCTGCTTTTTTAGTACATGATAGTCTCAGTCGCTGTCAATTATGTTCAGTGACCAGTGACTATGCCTTCATCATTGAAACAGGCTGGCAACAACTAACACAATCACGCGCTAATGCTGATCAGAAGAATTCAACACAATATTTCATGACTCAGTGGGGGGTTGAACTCTGGACCCTCCGCTTCATAGTCTCGTGTTCTACTACTTCAGCCAACAGCATTGTAATATGTCACTTATACGCCCACTAAAGGGGGCGAGGTACAAAAATGGACGTTTCTCATATTCTGGCTACAATTTCAAGGCTTTGGAGCTTCATCGACATAAAAAAATATATTTTTTTATATAAAATATATTAGCTTAACAAAGTTACGAAAGAAAAGCTTTAAAAATTATGGTGATTTCTAGAGGTTGGTGTAGTTCTTCTTAGGGGAACTTTTTTCCCTCTGGCCTAATTTAGTCCGTTTACGAAGTTGACCTGTGCTATCATTCAAAATTTATTTATACCAAATTTCAAGGGTCTGACTCTTTGGACTGTTTGGACTGAATCGTGATTTCAACAGACGGATGGACGGACATGGCTAGATCGTCTTAGATTTCATCACTGATCCAGGATACAATTACTTTAGAGGGACCAATTCTTTTTTGGAGGGTATAAAAACAATACAATATTGTAAAGAGTGTTTTTTATAGAGTGACACAAGTTTAAATCATAATAAAACAAGGAAATATATTTTTAATATCAATTAAACGGACTTTATTGGCAAGAAAATTTTATGAAATGAATGTTTAAATATGATTTCTGCCATGTGGCCGCCACCGCTGGCACGTAAAAGGCCCAATCTGGAACACCTAAAAAAATCTTCCAAAAAGTGGAAGGATACAACCCGAGTTGCTGAGAACGGCGACTGTTCCGCGTCTCACGGCCTGGACATTACACTGCTCAGCAGCAAAATCCTCCTTTAAATAAAACTATGTGGACCATATGGATTTTGATGCGCTAAGCTCAAATCCGTTTTCAATTTTTTTCCATCAGGTCGGGATTTTTTTTATAGACGTGGCAAATTTATTCCCCTAAATTACTCAAGTATGGAGACATATTTCACCGTAACTCAAGAACGAGTCATCCGATTTTCAAAAGTGAAACACCAGAAGGAGAAAGGAGACACAAAAATTGTTTTTTTTGCTGAGCAGTGTTATCAGTAACAGTAAGTGTGGTCCGAAAACGATCTATTGTCCTTCAAATTAGCCGCTCTAAAGGACGATTATGTAGGCCATAAAATGGAAGAAGTGCACGATGAGTTTGACGAATGGAACAATTATTTTGATTACAAATTTCAACAATTTCCACACGTTGATCTAGTGTTGTGACACTCTAAAAAAACACCCTATATAATTATTTGATGGGAGGCATGGATGTTAATGCCAGCCCGAGAATTTAATAAATGTTTATAGTTAGTCTACCAGGGTGGGAGGGAAGATTTGTGGAAGAGCTGTTTTTGTGCCGACTCAAGTGAAGACTTATAAATATAAATCTTTACATTTTATTTATATTTACAAAGATAAAATTAAATTTAAAATTTTATTTTGAATGATTCAGCCTCTTGCGCTCTTTTTCAAATTCCCACTAAAGAAGTCGTTGCTTGAGTTGCTGGCAGCATTACATTGAATTAAAATCAATGTTCAGCCTTGTACTGGAAATTGAGTTGCTTTCCAAGAATTTTATAGTTGAAAAGCAAATTTTTTCGTGTCATGAAACAAGAACTACTCGTATTGAGGCACATGCATGTACACACATTGTAACATGACTATGAAAAATGTCTGTCTATGTGGAATGAAACGGGCAGATAAGTACCTTAAAAATTCCTGAAAGCAAACAGATGCTGTATTTAATATCACCTTGAAATATTACAATGGCCATACTTTAAGGCAGAGGTTTCGTTTTTTTTCGTTTCCTTTTTGACAAAAGAAACCTTCACAGATGAGAGACGTTCTAAACAGAAACATGAGGAAGACACATACACATATGCAAGCAACGTAAATACTGAATGGATGTGTGTATGTATGTAACAACTGCATGAATATCTAAAGCACGCAGTCGACAAAAAATCAAATTGTAAACAATTTCAGCCAAGTATTGTTTTTAAGACACTTCCATTAATACGTTTCTTTAAAACACTATCTTGTGCTCTGGCATACGGGTAGGCCAACGTTAAAGGGCATTGTACTCAACGTGATGGCCAAAGAACTATTTTCACACTATAAATATCCCGATGCGGTTGAAAAATTTCATCAAAATAGTAGAAATCCAACTACAGATAACATGATCCTCCTCTGCCGTAATCCCCCTCCTCCCCCTTTGCCCACTAAATAACCCTATAAGAAAAAAATTTTAAATTTAATTATCCCAAATATTAATTTTTAGTGTTTTATTGCAAAGGTGAGATGTCTCCCCTACAGCCCCTTCCGGAATGAACCCTACAGAATAGAGTTTTTATTTACTAAATATTTGGAGGGTATTTAATATTCTTATAATGTTCTTACCTTTTTAAAGTTGTTTTGAAAGCTCAAGCGATTTCACTTTCTTGATAGGATAATCATCACCAGCTGAAGTAGTAGAACACGAGACTATGAAGCGGAGGGTCGTGAGTTCGAGCCCGCGCTGAGTCGTGAAATATTGTGTTGAATTTCTTCTGATCAGCATAAGTGCGTGGTTGTGTTAGTTGTTGCCAGCCTGTTTCAGTGATGAAGGCATAGTCACTAGTCACTGAACATAATTGACTGCGACTGACACTATCATGTACTAAAAGCAGAGTAACAGCAACCACCTTCGTCGGCCCTGTAGCAAAAATTAGCCGGCGAAGTAAAAAGGTTGAAATAGCTACAAAAACAACTGCTTATCTTCTCATCTTTCCTAATCTGTAATACTATCCCCTCGTTGTCAGTTCCGGCGCAATGCATTGCATATATAGGGGTCATCCCCTGAGTGCTGGTCCAAGATAAAAAAAAACAAACAAAAAATATCGAAAGTAAGGACCTCAAGCTCGTGGTCCTTACTTTCTCTTAATATCAGGAGTTTCGGTAGACTCAATCGCTTACTACCCTGAGTCATGTCCACACATCCAATTTTCTCTTCCTATACAATGAATATTTCCCTACTCTGCTCTCAATACTCCTAGTCTTTTCCTTTAAATTTCTTTCCTTTTGTTTCCTGCCATTTTGCAGGCATCAGAAAGGGATCATAGTTTTGTGGGACTCAAGTGGGCTGTACTGCTTTCTTCTGTTCTTTTAAGTCACCTTCTAACCGTATAAACATACAACTGGCGTGTCCTATAATATGCTGCTTGCATGATCATCGTTAATTTATTAAAACTCATGCACTTCTT
This sequence comes from Linnaemya tessellans, assembly GCA_951800035.1. Lineage (NCBI taxonomy): Eukaryota > Metazoa > Arthropoda > Insecta > Diptera > Tachinidae > Linnaemya > Linnaemya tessellans. The sequence goes on along the minus strand of OX637532.1, from coordinate 151,513,815 downwards.
TCTTGGGAGGAAAATGTAGTTTTCGTTTGTATGGACAGCATCACAACAAACATTTGCTCGGAAGAAACAGAATTTCTAATTTCGTTGAATATTTATTGTAATATTAATCAAGCTTGTGGTCGTTTTTTATAAAATTTGATTCCGTCTAATTTTTATTCAATATTTCGTTAACATCTTCAGGAAATAATATATTAATATTATAATAAACTGATAAAGTTGAGTACACCTAATTCTGTTTTTACGCGAATTTTTTTTTACGCGAATTTGATTCAACGCGTTTCCAAATAAATATTTCATTCTGTTTTTACGCGACTAGATTTGATTTAACGCGATCTAAACATATATGTATTTTTACCAGAAAAACGTTATTTGCACTGGATTTGGAGGATTTGACTGAATCATCACCAGCAACTGAGCATGACTTCGAAAATATTTCTAGCGATGAAAGTGATGTCTTTCGTAAACGAATGCGATTATCAGAAAGTGATACTGATTAACAAAAATATATATCATATTTAAATAACAAAAATATTTCTTTTAAAATTTTATGGTTTTTTGTGATTACTTTTCTAAATGAACTCTTTTTCTATTGTGTTTTGTTTAAATAAATTATGTTTGTGTATAAAGCAACATGAATTTGAATTATTTATATTATTTTACCTGATATTTCATACGTGGATCTATTCCCTCATTTAATATGGATACTCTATCTTTTTTTACGCGGTTTTTTTTACGCGAGTTTTCGAGGAACGTATCTCTCGCGTATTTTAGAAAATGAAATATTTAAGAGTAGAAAAAATTTACTAAAAAAAAGTGATGGCTCAAAGAGGGACACGAGTATTACGGGGTGATTATGGGCTTTAAATTTAACCTACTGCAGTCAGCCTACTGCAGATGGAATTGGCAATTTAAGGAAAGCGTTGCAGATGTGGTCAGACACTGGGTCAAAAATATCTATTTTTTAAGTAAAATTGTGACGTATGATCCGGAGGTGTCGATTACAATTTGTTGTCAGCAATGGGGTCAATCTTACGGCTCACACTCAGGCAACAATTAAAGCTGACATTTTGCCTGGGTACTACAGCAAGTGGCTTTAAAAGTTGAGTTTTCGAGCAAGACTTTCTTCAGCAGTACAGCTCATTTTTCACTCGAAAGTTTAGTTAACAAGCGAAATTGTCGCATTGAGGGGCTGAAGTATTTAATACGAGACTATGAAGCGGAGGGTCCTGAATTCGACTCCGTGCTCAGTCATGAATATTGTGTCGATTTCTTCTGATGAAGGCATAACACTGGTCACTGAACATAATTAGCAGCGATTGATACCCTCATGTGCTAAACAGCAGAGGAACAGTACCAGTACCCTCGTCAGCCCTCTAGCAAAAAAAAAATTAACCGGCGAAGTTAAATGTTGAAAAAGCTAAACCAAATTCTCTATATTTCTTCATCTGTTCTCTCACTACGATCCCCTCCTTTCCAGTTCCAGCACAATGCAATGCATATGTAGGCATCATCCCCTAAGCGCTGGTCCGAGCTCAAAAAAAATATATAAAGGCTGTTTTTATAAGAGCTTGCTGATTTGAAATTTAAATAAAACACATGCCAAATTATGAAATGGCCAAAAAAATTTTTTTATTTGGTAGATAATTTCTTGTCATTTAACATTTAAATATAATTTCGGGCATATGGCCACCACGACTATTTTGCACAAAGGTCATTCTCGAGGTCCAATTTTCGACCACTTTTTCAATCATTTGAGGACGTATTTCAGCAATGACACGTTGAATGCTGGTTTCCAAAGCGTCAATCGTTGCTGGTTTATCCACGTAAACCAATGATTTCAGGCATCCCCACAAAAAATAATCGAGTGGCGTCAAATCACACGAATGCGGAGGCCAATTCACCGGTCCATTTCTCGAAATAATGTTGTCGTTGAAATGTTCTTTCAATAAGTCCATTGTTTCGCGCGCAGTATGACAAGTGGCACCATCCTGTTGAAACCACATTTCGTTTACATCCATATCTTGAAGTTTTGGCACCAAAAATTCATTGATCATGATTCTGTATCGATTTCCATTCACGGTAACGCGTTGTCCTTCCTCATTTTTAAAGAAATAAGAACCGATGATTCCACCAGCCGCACCAAACAGCACATTTATCGGGATGCATTGGTAATTCTTGAACGGCGTGTGTATTATCTTTGCTCCAAATATGGCAATTTTGCTTGTTGACATATCCATTCAACCAAAAATGCGCCTCATCACTGAAAAGAATTTTGCGGTAAAAAAGCGGATAAACATTTTTAATTGAACACTGTTTTTGAAAATAAATTTGCACGATTTGGAAGCGTTATTCTGGAGTTAACCTGTTCTTGATGATTTGCCAAACAATACTGAGTAGAGACGTCACTTTAAACTGTCAAAACAGCTGTCAGGCAACAGAGTGATTCGTATAAAAAAAAAAACTTCTTAAAAAATAACACTTTCTATGGCGCTCAGAGGTGCCAAAATTGATTGAGGAGAGTCATTACATCCTCAAAAATTGACTGTTTGGTACACATTATGGTCTGAAGGTGTCACAGGTACTTTTTTCAAAATTACCCTGGCAGAAGGAAGAATCCTTACAACTCTTTGAAGTGCAATAGAGGATTGTGAACTGGACTATACGTGCTTTTGACAAAAGTAATGTTTTTGGCGACAATGGGACCCTAAAATCCTACAATCTGACTGAGTTACACATTTTTCGTTGACGTCAAAGACCGTAGTTACACGGATAATTATCTAACAATCATCAAGTAGGGCCACGTTGTAGTCGAAAACTGTCCCAAAAGGAGTGACTGCTGCCTCCGATCCAGAGGCGCTCATTTAGACAACATAATGGTTAGATAGAAGTGTTGTAATGCAATACAACTCAAAGTCGTAACATCATGTGTGCTTCATCTGACTTTACTTTTCCAAACGAAAAATTTTTAGACTTCATATGGAATTGTGGGCTTAATATTGAAAATGTCCTCAAATTGAAGAAGACATATTTTTTTAAAATTTATTGCACAATTGAAGCCAAATCTGAACATACAGCCTTCAATTAACATTTGCCACTAACATGTGGCTGCATACAACAATTCTATTAGATGAGTACAATGCGTCACACTGTGTTTGCTGAGTTACGAAAGTAGCACATAAAAAGACCATATATTTTCATTACTGAACACGTGTCTTAAGTAAAGGAAAATTAAAAAAAGCAAACATAAACAAAATTCTGATTTTCACTTGTTACATTCGTATTGATTTAATGTACACACATACGAATGCGTACTTGTACAGCTGCCGCAACAAAGAAAATGATTGTAGGGGCGACGTAAAAGGATCCAAATGCTGGCCTGATGACACACGCACACACACTAACAACAAATTATATATTCCACCAACACTAATGACGAAAAAGCTTACTAAGTAAATATATTTAAGAGTGGGAATAAAAAATATGCTGAAATAGGAGTAAAATATTTTGAAGGATTAATTCGTTATTTTGTATGAGTGGGGCTATGGGGGGGTGGGGGGTGTGTAATTTTTTTGTGCGCTTGTATTTTTATGCGTACTGGTATTTATGCTGTCTTGTGTGGCGCAAACTTTGCTTGTGTTTGATTACTCTGTGGAGAAACCTTTTCATTGCTATTTAATGGAAGGAACAAAAAATTATATTCTTTTGTTTAGCGAAAGTCTTCTTAAACAGTTAAATACCCAGTTGGCCATGTCTGCAAGACATCTTACCCGACGGGTACAAGACAATAGAAAATCGTCGAAGACATGTTAAAGACAGTTGAAGCAAATCGTCGACGAAATTTTCGAACAAATGGCCGCAAATTCGTCGACGGCTGCATGAGCAACAAATTCCTGCAATTCATCGTCGACGACCGTATGAGACGAACAAATAAGCGATAAATTCCTCTACATTGTCATCGACGAATGCAGGAGTGACAAATTCCTCCACCATTTCTTCGACGAATACATACTCAAAAGTCACTAACAAAAATAAGATAAGAAATATAAATTCATAGTTTTTCATATATAATGCATTTAGTTTTTAATTTTAAATCAAATCAAATCAAATAAATATACTTTTATTACTGTTTTTAAGTCTTTCTAAAAACATGAGCTTTTTACGTTGGACTTCACGTCGTAATGACCTCGATGATGACATTTTTATTTGCTTAATGTAATTGCCGTTAAAAAACTTGTCAAAATTTACCTTCACTCACGTTTTATAAAATACAACTGAACAAAAATGCGCAATCAAAACTATTAACATTTTTGTTTGCTTTTCAAATTCCCGTTATTTCAAATTCCTTGATTCTTAAACGGTTTGAAGACTATACAGAAGACATTGTCGCCCACCTGGTCGACAACGTTTATAGAAGACTTAAACAAAAGAGAAAAAATCAACAGTTGAAAGACAAGATAAAAGACATTGTCGCCCATCCTGTCGCCTACGTCTTAAGAAAAATAGAACAAAGAGGACAAATCGTACATAAATCGTCGAAGACTTTGTCGTCTAAGACGGTTTTGCCAACTGGGTATGTTTAGTGGTGTATATGTGTATGTGTGTATGGGTGTTATAAGAAAAATCCGTTAAGAAGTTGTATAGTTCATTCACATTCACATGCCAGCCATTTAAATCCTTAATGTGGACCTGAACTAGAGTTGGTTCATGAATATGAACGAAATTAATGATTATCTTTTATGCCTATAGCAATTAAGTTTTATATAGCTTTATAAATACATACATACACACATATTTACATACTCGTATATACAGTGCTGACAATGAGGATGTTAATATATAGACGTTTTCGACATTAATTGCTAAAACTTTAATTAAGTTTGTTTTGTAAACCACGTTACAAATCTTTATAATATCTATGACTTTATTAACAATCTAATGGCAACATAAGGCCTAAGCCGGTGAAAGATATAGCCAAGGCTAAGCCCCCTCAAAGCTATTAAACGGATAACCTTTATTCATGGCAGATTTTCTCAAGTTGGATTGTAAGAGTAATAAATTGTAAAGGGTCCGCAATATAAGATTTTTTTCAACTAGTGCTTATTTCGTGAATGGTAACACTTAGCTCATGTCTGATTTGACAGATAATTAGTTTTATCCTTCCGCTGAACGAATATGATTGTGTATACGCTTGAGCAACGCTGGGAAATATGGGCCTGCGATCGACTTACAGAATATGCCGATTTTGCCAAAAAAAATCAACTTTTCAGATGAAGCTCATTTTGATCTTGGCGGGTATGTAAACCAGCAAAATTGTCGCATTTGGGGCACATAAAACCCGCACGCATACATTGAAAAGCCGACGCACCCAAAACGCACCAAACGTCACTGTTTGGTGCAGATTTTGGTCCAGAGGCATAATTGAGCCATTTTTCTTCGAAAATGAGCAAGAAGTGGCCATTACAGTCAATGACGATCGTTATCGGGCCTTGCTGCCATTTGAATGAAATTATTTTCCATTATTAACCGGAAGGATTGTACTTTCAAATAAAAAAAAATTTGAGAAAATATTCAGTACTTTTTTTTATAGCATTTTCAAAAAAAATTGTTATTTGGCGGACCCTATATAATGTTTTCATTGAAAAGTTTTGCGTTATATAGTAGAAAAAAAAGCCTTAACTATTCCGGGAATAAATTTTATGGAATATGACTTTCGCATTTGCCCACGTGTACTTTTTTTTTTAACTCGGACCAGCACTCAGGGGGTAACTCCTACATATGCAGTGCATGGCGCCGGAACTAGAAAGGGGTGGGGATAGTATTGACAGGATCTGTCCTCTGCGAAAATAGAGAATTTTTTGATCTCAGTTCCTTCCTCAACAAAACGTTAGATGATACAGTGACCGTAGATGATACTAACGTATTTTCTGGAGCCCCCACGTATTAGGTACTGGGGCTACTATCACAATCGCTGGAAGAAATATCGTTCCAAGCATCAGTCCTTAGACCAGTGCCAGTAGCACTGTAAGATTATGGATGCTGATCTTGAGTTTCCAGTAGCACAAGCTGTCACTTAAGTTTTCCTAGCAAGTGACTAAAATATGACTTTAGCTTAACCTAGCGGATGATGGTGAACACTCAACTTAACGCACTGCTTAGAGCCATGATGGTACCCACTTTAATACTAGACACAATCTGTTTAACGACCAGAAATATTCCTGCATCATTTGATGAGGCTGACAATAAGTAACACAACTAAGCAGTAACGCAGATCAGCAGAACTCAATCCCATAACTTGTTTATACAATCAAACGGGCGTTATTGGAAAGAAAATGTTATGAAATGAATGTTGAAATATGATTTGCGCCATGTGGCCGCCATGTGGCCGCCATGATTGGCGCATAGACGGCGCAATCTAGAACACCACTATTCAACAACTATAAAAACATCCTCCATAAAGTGGAAGGACACAACCCCAGTTGCTGAGAACAACGACGAATCAATTGATTAGGATCATCTGCAATAATTTCCTCTACAGCGGCTACAGCTTCTTCAGGGCGCACTGGTCAGCGACTCACGGGACACACATTATCAGAGTTGGACGAATAAAATAATTATTTTGATTAAAAATTTCAACAATTTGCACGCGTTGTTGCTCTGGTGTTATTATACTCCAAAAAAGTACGCTTTATTCCGCTTCTGAACTACTGCAGTCAACAGAATCACCAATTGCTAATTAACAAAAATCTTCATGTCTCCTTGAAGGCACTAAAACTGTTAGAACTTTTATTATCAAATCGGAAAAACTTTATATTTCATCGTTAAATAGTATAAAAATTCATTGATAATTGCTGAAATTATCGACAGGAACAGAAAAACGGAAAAACACTTTTTATAGATTTTTGTAATCTGGCAAAAATATATGGAAAACAAGCAAAAAAAAAGGGAAGCGAAATTTTAATTTTTTGTTTGTTTTTTTATCAATGCAACTCTTAATGAGATATAAAGTAGTTTTATTTAAGAAAAACTTAAAATTTGTAAACATTTTGGTCACTTTCATGTACTACAAAATATTACATGTACCAAAAAAAAAAAGTAAATCAATTTCCCATCCCTGGAAAAAAAATTTTATTTTGTTAGTTTTTAATACAACTTTTATTCTTCCCAAAATATGAAACAGGTTTAATTAACAAACAAACAAAAATTGCTTTTTGCTAGTTAATTTTACGTCCAGAAATAGGTGTAAAATTCTCAGCTCTGAAACGCTATTGCGCATTTTTCAGCATTTCAATACCACTTTTTTTAGGTTATTTCCAATACATCACTCCAACAATGGAAGTCTCTAGCTCTTCTGGTGGCTTGGGAAAACGGATTTCACGAACTAACAGACGGACATCGCCCATTCGTCATCGCTATTCATAAGGATCCAGAATATATATACTTTATGGGGTCCCATATTAATTTTTTTTTGTGTTATCTTGGAGCAGCACTCACGGGATGACCCCTACATATGCACCGGAACTAGAAATCAGGGGATAGTATTGAGGGGACAGATGAAGAAAGATGAGAAGATGGAGATTTTTTTGTAGCTATTTCAACCTTTTTTACTTCACCGGCTAATATTTGCTACAGGTCCGATGAAGGAGGAGGCTGCTGTTACTCTGCTTTTTAGTACATGATTGTGTCAGTCGCTGCCAATTATGTTCAGTGACCAGTGACTATGCCTTCATCATTGAAACAGGCTGGCAACAACTAACACAACCACGCACTAATGCTAATCAAAAGAATTCAACTCAATATTTCACTTCGAGCGCGGGCTCGAACTCAGAACCCTCCGCTTCATAGTCTCGTGTTCTACTACTTCAGCCAACAGCACCCTCATATTGAGGAAATTACACACTCAATGATAAACGCGTATATACTTTTTCACTTTTTTGTGAAGGGTATAAAAAAGAATCCCATATTCACCCATGAATATTTGCCAACATATAAAAATCTACTTTAGCAGTAAATATCAATTGGTGGAATTTTAACTACCACGTAATCCTAGTATCATTAAACAGTGCGCAAATAAAAAAACACAACTCAATAAGCAAGTCACTTGAAATTGATGGTATTTTAGGTAAAATGCTAGAAATCTTATGAAAAGAAATTTTGTTTTGTGCGATTTGGCCAAAAGTGAATTCAAGAGGAGGCCTGCATGTAAAACACAATACACAAGGATGTGGCAAGTACGCAAATACCACATTTCTCAATGTCGTAATATAAACTTGTGAATTAAAGCTGGAGTATCATAAACAGAGTTTTTGGTTTTAATCGAAAACATCATTAATTGATGGCCATTAATAACACTCTTACACACACAAGATTTATCTGTAAAACATATAATTATGTCCTCAGATTGTTGCCGCTAAAGATTAATGTTTCTTTGCTTATTCCCAATCAGTGGTAAAAATTATATTCATTGAAGTTTATTACACTATTTATACAATTGCCAGATTATAAACAAAGAATAATGAAGAAAACATACAAAGAAAGAAAGCATAATTGACAACAAAAGGAAAAAGAATAGATTTTCTACTGGTATAAATAATATGAGTTGAAATACTCTTCATCAAAACCGCACAAACAAACTGAATTAAATGAGAAACTCATCTGGTTCAGAGACCACGAATGGGTCATCTAAAGGAGTCTTTTGTGCCATCGAGGCTGTGGGATTTAACTCAAGCTCTGTATGAGTCCCTTAATGGAAATCAAAGCAGAGGGGGTGGTGAAACCTGTTTGTTACCAACCGAATGCTTAAGATGAGGATACAAAACACGTCTTCTACTATTAAGCAAAAGAATACCCTTTGCAAGATATAATTCAATCCAAAGTGACCGGAAGGAAACCCAGTAACCAGTCGTATATCATTCCGGATAAATAATCAGGCCCGGCTTAAGCCTCTGCTTTCAAAAATTTACAATATGTAATAAACCTAAGCCTAAAAATTGCACTAGATGCCTCGTGACCTAAAATCTTTCAAAAAGCTCCTGTGAAGTGTCTTAGCCACACTCACCAGCCACAACACTTTTGGAGCACATGCTAAACGCATGACGCTCACATACAATGAAGATGGAATACAACTCTCATGTATGGGCCGGAGCTTCAAAGTCTATTTTGAAGTTACTCGACCGTGTACAGGAGAGAGCGAAGAAACTCATAGGGGACGGTAGGGTTGCCAACTCTATTCACTCACTTGAGCATCGACGCAATATGGGGTGTGTTTCACTGTTTTATCGTTACTATAACGGGGTTTGTTCCACCGAAGTCAGGGATCTCTTTCCCGAAACGAGCACTTTTCTACGCTCAACACGCTCTACAGTGCGATCACACCCATATGTGGTGGATTTATCAGTGAACCGCACTACGCATTATAGGGAAAATTCATTATTGGCCCGCACTGCCCGTATGTGGAATAAACTCCCTGCGGAGGTCTTTACTCCCTTTATCCTCCTTCCCACAACCAATTTTCCTAGTTCCAGCACAATGTACGCATAAGTAGGGGTCATCCCCTGAGTGCCGGTCCTAATAAAAAATAAAAATATTGCCTAAATAGCAATGATGAGTACCCTTATTATCTTACTACTTGTCAACGTCGTCTCAAGACAATATAAAAAATATGCCAGTTACATGTCGTTTTTGGCACTGATTACTGCCAACAGCCTCTGACTATTTTCTAAAGCCCAGAAAATAACAAGAGGCTGTTAAAATTAATTAAATGCCGAAGAAAAACAGTATTCAGATGTTTTAGTTTTAATATTGTCTCGACGTGACGTCGACAAATAGTTACAGAATAAGAGGGGAAGAGAAGGGGGAAGCAATATCAATCTCGTCTGCCTCTATTCTGTTTTGGACGATAGTCGTCTATAATTTCTTGGCAGGACGTCCTTAAGTTGTCTATTGCAGCTATCGGACATAAAACTCAAAAGCTTAAGTTTCTATATTAAAAGCGGCAGTTGGTTTTTTTACTCAAGTAGGCTGCCAGCAACCTGCGAATCTAGTCTAATCTTAATTATGTTCGATCGATAGACTGATGGGAGTACTTTTTTTTTTGTCCTGGACCAGAATTCAGGGTATGACACCTACATATGCAGTGCATTGCGCCGGAATAACTATTGTGTGTTTTTTATTGAGGTATAGAACTTTAAGTTGGCATCACTTTTTTAACTGGCGGCCATTTTGTCAGCTGTCAAGTGATTAATATTTAGTTTGGTTTGCCATTTCGTCATGAACAGGTTGACAAAAGAACAACGCTTGCAAATCGTGCAAATTTATTTCGAAAGTAAAGGTTCAGTTCGCGAAGTATACCGCAAGCTCCCTCCATTTTATGGTCGACATAATCGTCCATCAGAGCAATTAATTCGGTTAACCATGGATCGTTTTCGCACTACGTTTAATCTATGTGATAATACGCATCCTCAGAGACGTCGAACAGTGCGCACCGAAGACACAATTGCCGCTGTAGAGCAAAGTGTTGAAGAGGACCCGAATGAATGGATTCGCCACAACATTTATAGTTAAACATTTATATAAAATATTTACAAAATTTATTTATTTACACCAACCGTTCAATAGATTTAATGCCAATTCAGCAATAAAAAAATGTATACCAAAAAGGATATTAAGTAAATAAGTGCTTTAAATACCATTTAAGGTTTATTTGAAATCATGTAATAAACATTTAAAACAATGGTTTTACACTAAATAAACTGTCGATGGCATTTATTTTTAAAATTATCTTTATGCTTGTAACCACAATGAACCACAAAGGATTTCCTAGACGCCACAGCAAAGAAGAGATACAAAAAATTTCTTCTTCAAGTTCGCCTTAGCCTTGAACGCCAACTACTGCTCGCAAGTATTCCATGAGGAAGTGAGTTTTAATGGAAAGAAACAATTTATACACACACACACACATACACACATATATACGTTGGTTTGTATGTAAATTTGTACATTTTGTATATCTTAATCTCTAGATAAATATTTTTCTTGTAGCTGTTGTTGTAATTTAAGATGGTTTCCAAAATAGAAGCACTCGTACACTTAACTGTGTTATTTATTTAATACAAAATGGATTTGCAACACAACATCTACACGGAAAGAAATATTGACATTTTCTGTGATGGCGGTTTTAATAAATAGTGAGTGAGATGTAAACCGAAATGTTTTTACTTCAGTAAAAGACTTTTTAGGGTTCTGTGATCACCAGTTTTATGTGTTTTTGGTAAAAGGACTTGTTTGTTTGCTCATTGTGATGTAGAGGGTATTTTTTTTTCTTTAGAGTGTTCACAACACCAGAGCAGCGCGTGCAAATTGTTGAAATCTTTAATCAAAATAACTGGTCTATACGTCAAACTCATCGTGCACTTCTTCCATTTTGTGGCCTACATAATCGTCCTTCAGAGCGGCTAATTCGAAGAACTATTTTTTTTTCTTGGACCAGCCACTCAGGGGATGACCCCTACATATGCGATGCATTGCGCCAGAACTAGAAAAGTTGGTTATGGGAAGGAGGATAAAGGGAGTAGTGTTTGTGGACGTTCGATTTGAACCTCCCCAAGTTAAAACTGACAGGAAAGACCTCTGCTGGAAGTTTGTTCCACATACGAACCGTTCGGCCAAAGAACGAACTCTCTCTGTAATGCGTGGTGCGATTCACTGACAACTCAACCACAAAAGGATGTGCCCTATGTGAAGAGAGGGTAGCTCGCAGAAATAAACGGTTATCCGGCACAAGCTCCCTTATTTCACCAGAACACATTCCGTTGTAGTATCGGTAGAACAGTGAAACACACCCCACGTTGCGTCGATGCTCCAGTGAGTCAATAGAGTTGGCTACCCTACTGTCACCGATGAGCTTCTTCGCTATCTCTCTTGTACGGGGTCGAGCAACTTCAAAACAGACTTTGAAGCACCGGCCCATACATGACAGTTATATTCCATCTTTGGTCGGATGTAGGTGTTATATATATTGAGGAGATCAGTTGGGGTGAAGCCTGTCTTATACCGTCTTAAAAAGCCGAGACACTTGAATGCTTCTTTTGAAATATGAAAAATGTGATCTGTCCATCGAACGTCACACTGTATTTTCATACCAAGAACATCAGGAGCTTCTGATTCCCCAACACCTATACCATCCATAAACACTATGATAAAACTATGATAAAGTTTAGCGTCAGCACCTGTCCAGAATGGACCTTATATGACGATGTTCTCAACATAATGTGAAATTGAGTGTTCACCACCACCCCCGTACCTTCTTAGGGGCCACACCAAGGCCACTTCGAGTCACCCAGGTGACAATTTTTAGAGCAAGATAGGGTAATGTGCCATTCCCTATCCCCTTGCTAGAGTGTCGATCCTATCTAGAAGATCTTATTCCATGAGTCACGAAAGTATCCCAATAGAACCTGATTTGCTGATTCACAACAACACATAGATTTTGCTACTATCAGCCGGCCCGAAGCCCAACCGTAAAGATCGGTCATCAGTCCTTATCTCAAATCTCCCAGCAATCGGTGTCAGCCACAAACCACCCCGTGAACTCCCCAAGGAGACCTCACAAATATCCAGTCGCAGTAAACTGCGGGGCCAGTACTGGATGCCGTGGTACCAGTTTAGACTACTGGTGAAGCCTCGAAAGCCAAACCAGTGTAGGTTCTATAAACTTTCTATTAACTTCAGGTTCTGTTTTACCCAAAATCAGGTGTCCCTGCACCTGTTGTTTCTTACTCAGACTCGTAGGCGAACCTACTTCTTTTAGATTCTTATATGCACATTCGTTCCACTGTTTTTAGAGATTGGGCAGTAAAATATAAAATTCAAAAAACAATGGATCGTTTCCGGGCAACATTTACATTTACTGATAATGTGCATGCCGTGAGGCGCCGAATAGTGCGCACTGAAGAAGCTGTAGCCGCTGTACAGGAAACACATTGAAGATGATCCTAATCAATCAATTCGTCGCCGTTCTCAGCCACTGGGGTTGTGTGCTACCACTTTATGGAAGATTTTTTTCAGTTGTTAAAAATTGGTGTTCCAGATGTCGCCTTCGCAGAAATCATATTTAAACATTCATTTCATAAAATTTTCTTAACAATACTTGTAAAGCCCATTTTATTGATATTAAAAATAAATTTCCTTATTTTATTATGATTTAAACTTGTGCCGCTCTATAAAAAAAAAACACCCTTTAAATAGTTGCGTTTGTGGTTTTGTTTTGGTTGGAAAAAGCTGTAAATATTTCACTGGCGTAATATTTTAATCAGGCACAGCACAGCGGTTGTTGGTTTAATTTTATTTATTTTATTTTTTCTCTTTTCTTTTCTTTTTCCAAGTACACTTTTTTTCTGTGTACATACAACCATAAATTTGTAGACAGAATGTACTTACCCTGAGTTGTTTGTGTATTTGAGCCGTGGCCTTTGGATGTGCCGCAATTGTTGTTCAATGAATTGAAAAAATTTGCTGCCCCAGTACGTCGTAAAATCCAAAACATTTTTTCTACGTTTTTCCTTCCTACAGTTTGATGTTTAAATAGTTATTTTTTAACTCGATATGATTTGTTGTGAAGGTTGTTGGTCTTGTTATTGTTATTATTATTAATATGTATTTCTTTTTTGTTTTCATTAAATGATATTATTTCTTTGTAGTTTTGAAATGTCAGCTATTTTCGCTTTAATAGAAACGAAACTTGTCCTGATAAGACATGTTTTCTGCGAACCGTTTGCGGTTACTGTTTGACTTTTCATTTTTAAATTATTTTATATTGTGTTGAGTTTGATATGATCTCATTTGGGTTTCCTAAAATATTTGACAATAGAATTTAATCGAAAATATGATGATAGACAAGGCCCCAGGATACATGCAAGTCTTTATGGTATAAACAAAATGGGAAAAAACTCGCCACTAATTTGCTTTATGCCATACAAAAGCCATATTTTTCTTGGAACTAGCTGGTCATGGTAACGAAAAGTTCATCCTTTGGGAACGAATTTTTATTGGCTCACTGCATTATCGGTGAGTTAAGATTTTCTTTACCACTAACCTTTTAAAATATTATGGATATTTTTCTCAAGTGTTTGTTGCTTTTTTAAAAGGGACCCCTGCAAAATAGCCTGTCAAAGATGTCAAATAAAATTAAGCATAGACACAGACCTCGAGCACATTACTGAAGAGAAACTTTGTGTTCTTCCCAAAGGACGATTTGGTGACATTTTAAAACTACAATAAGGATAGAGGAGAAAAACCTTAAACAAATCTTCATACAACCAGATGTTTAATATTAAAAATGTTTTTAACCATTAAACCAGCGTAGCACAAAAACAGCAACAATTACTTGGAATATTGATCGCGTCCTTTTGAATGTGACATGCTAGCAACCAGTCAAACAAAATATTAATTGAATTTGATATATAAAAACTGAATTGTTTAATTTAATTCTATCAAATATATCAAAGAATATATTACAAATTTTCAATACGTCACAAAAATTTTGCATTTTAAATGTCTTTTGAAATATCCTTGAAAATTTTGTTGTTAAGGCATTATTTCTAAGGCCTTGTTTTTCATTGCGATATTGTAAGAATTCGCCTAAAATTTATATCCAACTGCACTTAAGTTTATAATGTAGCAACTTCATAGGAACTATTTGCCTTTTATTTCAAAAGTGATCTGACTCAATTTATTATCAAAAATAATTTATATTACACCGGGATAATAACACATTTTTTTCCATCTTTAAAATGACCAAAATGACTATTTGCATCAGGTTTGAATTTAAATTGCAGTTTTCGCAAAAGCGATAACATAATTTGCTATTCATCGCTATTTTTAAAATCTCTGGCATTACCATTAACCCACTGAATAATCTATTTATTATTTTTATTTAATTTTTTTTACTTAGTAGCATCATCCCTCAGCGGATGACTTCTACATATGCAGTGCATTGCGCCGTAACTAGAGGGTATGGAATAGTATTAAGAGGACAGATGAACATATTCGGGAAGATAGAGAACTTTTTTGTAACTATTTCAAGCTTTTACTCGTCGTTTAATTTTTTCTATTTGGCCGACGAAGGAGGGTGCTGTTTCCCCCCTGTAGTACATGATAGCTTCAATTGCTGCATCATATGTTCAGTGACCAGTGCCATGCCTTCAGCACTGAAACAGGCTGACAAGAACTAACACAGTCTTGCATTAATGCTGATCAGAAGAATTCGACACAATATTCGTGACTGAGCGCAGACTTCATCCCCTTTCATCATCATTTCAGACAACAATTTCAAATAAGATTAGATTCAATGATTTTGCCTATTACTTATACACCAATAACTCGCTTTGCGTCGTTTCATTATGCGTTTTTTCGAAGTTGCTCTTTAGTTTTATATATTAAAATATTATTTTTCATTTTTCTAACGGGCTTAAGTTCGAATCTGCATGACTGCAAATGATTTTTTATTATTTTATTAATAAATTAATTTGTTCAAATTCTATTTATTATTTTAATATTAAGAAATAGAATTATTAATAAATAGAATTTGAACAAATTCATTTATTAATAAAATAATAAAAAATCATTTGCAGCCATGCAGATTCGAACTTAAACCCGTTGAAAAATTAAAAATTAACAATATACATAAGAAAGTTCGACTAATAAAAAATTCATACATAATTTAAAATATAATTTTTCAATATTTCGTCACTCCTTCGTGCTACTTCTTCAGAAAATTAATTACTATTTTTATTCGCTCCAAAAAAGAATATGGAGGGTATATTCACTTTGTCATTCCGTTTGCAACGCAGCGAAATATCCATCTGAGACCCCATAAAGTATATATATATTCTTGATCAGTGATGAAATCTAAGACGACCTGAGCATGTCCATCCGTCCGTCCGTCTGTGGAAATCACGATTCAGTCCAAACGAAAAGAGCTAGACTCTTGAAATTTTTTATAAATATATCTTGAAGGATAGCACAGCTCCAGTTCGTAAATGGGCTGAATGGGGACAGAGGGAAAGAAGTTCCCCTAAGAAGAACTAAATCAACCTCTAAAAAACAACATCAGTTTTAAAGTTTTTTTGTAATTTTGATAATTTTGAAATGATATATTTTTATATTAAATTGAATTAAGATTCTATAGGCTAATAGTTCGAAATTTTAATTTAAATCTCAGAAAGACATGAAAACAGCTGTTCTGCTCTGCTGTGTAAGTTGAATAACAAAAACTGATGTTGACTTGCCTTTGTGCCTTGGAATATTTATCATGTCTTTCTGAGATTTAAATTAAAATTTCGAACAATTAGCCTATAGAATCTTAATTCAATTTAATACAGCAATAAAAAATGTTCGTTAAAATTCTTACTACATAAATATATTTATATGTCAGAGAAGGTCCCATGCGGTGAACTTGGAAGTTGGAGCCATAATATAAAAAAAATTATTTTTAGACCCCGCCCCCTTTAAAATAGTGTAAAAATTTAACGAATTGTTTTACTTAAAACTACATTCCTACATTTTTGAGCTTTAATGACAAAGCTGAGACGTAACCTGGTACTACTCTGCCCTATCCCCTCCTCCCCATTTGCCCCCTAAATGACCCTATCAAAAAAAAAAATTTTTATTTTTTATATAATTATCCCAAAAATTTATTTTTAGTGTTTTATGACAAAGGTGAAATGTCTCCCCCACAGCCCTTCCCAGAGCGACCCCGCCAAAATACAGTTTTAATACCCTCCAAAAAGAATTGGACCCCATAAAGTATATATATGTATATATATTCTTGATCAGTGATAAAGTCTAAGACGATCTGGCAATGCCCATACGTTCATTTGTGGAAACATAATATTGCCTATTTTTAAAACCCGCCCCCTTTAGTAGGCGTTGACGTACGATTTTATATAAAGAATCTCCGTCACACCAACTTAAACATTTTAAATTTACTTACTAAATATTTGGAGGGTATTTAAGATTCGACCTGGTCAAATATAACGTTTTTACTTGTTTTTTTTAATTTAATTGTTATTTTTCTAAAATATGTCAACGACTTATTTTCTGCATAATTGCGCCATGTCATCAACACTCGGAGATTCCCTTTCTAACTGAAAATCAACGCAATTTTAATACAGTTTTTATTTTCCCTGTGTATTTTAAAAAAAGATCCTGATTGCGGAAGGAGGAGTTTTAAAGTGTCAATTGCTGCAGGCAAATTTATTTTATGTTAAACAAAAAAAGCTATTCAGCAACAATTAGAAAAATTTTTTGCGAAAGAAATCCGACTTATGACAACAGCCATTACGAACTCATCAGACAGAGACTAATTTTTACTTTGTTTTTTATAAATTAATTGAATATTTTATTTTGTTTTCATTTTTTTCTTTTCTTTTTTTTTTGTAATAAAATTTTATATATATGTAATACAATTTTATATTGTTTTTGCTTTTTATATGTTTACTTGAACAATTTTTTTAAAGTAGTATTTTCGGATCCCTGGAGCCTATCTTCGATCTTTATATGGTTTGCTATAGAAAATCATAATTCACTTGGCGTCGTTTCAATTTGCGTCGCTTTTTTTTATGTAACCACGACGCAAAGTGAGGTATTGGTGTATATGTACAGTTTTGTGGCTGCCTCAAAATATTTCTCGTTAGTATTTAGCGGTTTTTGGAGCAAATACTAAACTAAATACTTCGTGTGACATTGACAACACTCAAAGTGATAGACATTTTACATTATCGACTTAGGTCACTTTTGAAAACAAAGGGCTTACAAATATTAAGTACAAAAAGTGTGTAGTTCATTATGTATTTCCACTATTATTATTTGTTCTATTTTAACTTTTTTGATAGCAAGTATCTTTATTGTTTAAATGTTCCAGCCTTTTTTATTACAATCAAGCACGCAATACCGCAGTCCTTGTGTTTAAAATAGACTTTAAAAAAAATTAAACCAGCAATTATTTAAAGCGCTTACAAATTTTTAATGATGATGTTCCATTAATTGTCGTAATAATTCCAAAGAAATATTTGATTATAAGTTATGCACTTTAATCATTTAAAATAAGAAAACTTCAAGGAGTCTTTAAAAAACTATTCACTTAAAACACACATTAGTTTATTTACTGTATCCGTGCTTTATCTTAATTTAATTGCATTTGTTGCTTGTTTTTAATTTCTTTTTAAACAAGGATATCAAAACTAAAATCAATCATAGACTACACTTAGGTTTTGTCAACAACAGCATACGAACAACATGCTCCAGTAATCACAAATTTTGTTTACCATAAATTTTTATTTACCAATAGACAGATATTTTTTGTTTTCTTTAGAATCCTAAATACACAAAATCAAATCTTATTAATAATCTGTTATTTTTATATGGCAACAATTTGATTGCTATGCAAACAGCCAATCAATGTTTGTAGCAAAAAAAATTGTTTTTTTTTTTTGTCAACTTATAACCGCCGGTTTCTTTTTTAAATAGCAGACCGAAATTGCTGTTTCCTTCTTTTCAACAAAAAACTTTTTATTACATACAACAACTCATAGAGGCTTTACAATAACAAAAATATTACGAAAAGCATTTGAAGCAACACTCGTTGGACTTGACTCTTCCGCAACGTTCTGATAACTGAGTATACAAACATCCTGGTTGCTGTATTTCAAGTCTCAGCTATGCTACGCTTACGTTATAACGTAACAAAGGACAGCAGCGTATGTGTGTGCGTGTGTGTGTGCGATATAACAAAAGTAAGAGAATTCTCTGTTGTAAAGAGCATAAAGTTGAAAGAGCGTTACATTTAAGCCCCCCCAGAATTTGAAATAAATTTGAATGCTGTTCAAATTTTTCATACGCGTAAGAATAAATGAAAGCAAACTTTTTGACAGTGAAAAAAAAAGAAAATTGTACTGCTTAAGTTTTTTGAACAAGTGAAGGTAGAAAGGCAGCCAATTGACAACGAAATATTACGCGTTTTACTGACGCAATAGCAACATTAATTATAATGTTAAGATAAAAGTTGACAAGAAGGAAATTATTTTTAAACACTTTCAGATTTGGACTTGGGCAAGTCAATCAATTTGAAGTACGGAGGTTATGACCCCTATTGTAATTGAAATAATAACGAGTAATAAATAAAAGTTTAATAATCAATTCAAATTGACGCAAAGCGTACTTAGAATAGCGTAACGAAAAAATAAATATTCAAATTGATTTCTTTGTAAATTCCGCGGTAATTAATCAAATTAGATCGCTACAAGGACATTCAGAGTTATTTAAACAGAAATAATGCTATTAATAACAATTCCAAGAAGACTTAATTTATTCAATTACACCAGTTAAATTCACTTCATAATCTAAAAAATAGAATAACACGATTCCTGCTACCCACAGTGGGTTATATATAAAAAATATATTTTCCACTTTGATAAAATTATATGGCCTTAAGTACAGAGCAGATGGGCTGAAATTCCGAATTGTAAGAATTAACCCTGCTGTTAGGTTGAAAAAAACTTACGATTCTTAGGCAAGAGATCATTTTGGTCCAACTCGTATTTTTCATATGTAATTTGATATTAAACTTTTTTGATCAAACATTTTAAATAATATATTTAACTGAAAACATTTAATTTAAAATCAATAGCAATAACAAGTTCAGTATATTTTTAAATATTTAAATTAACGGTCAATTTTCACTTGGTGACTTAGAGTAAAAATAATTTTATAGCTTTATAATTCTCGGATTGCCCACTCTATACAGATATGTGTAAAACTAATCTAAGTTTTACTTCTGTCAGTGTTAAGCTTCTGAAGTCTTTACTTCCGAAAAGAGAAAAAAAAAATGGAAAATATAAGAAATTTTAATACCAGAGCTGTTCTAAATGAAAGAGGCGCGGATATTTCAACTCCTTCCATAATAGAGAAAAATATTGAAAGCTAATGCGAACATGAACTGGAAAATAGTGAAGAAAGTGAAGCAGCTTGTGGTATAGATGCATCATTCACTGCCAAAAACCAGATGAATTGAAGTGCATTCCCTTTACCAAGCTTTATTACGAAAAGTTTGGTATTTTGTGTTATCATCAGGGAGTATAAGACAATCGTTCCCTTTTCCTATTTTAGGAGGCGTCGCGTCGATACTGCTGATCAAACGATAGGCTACTAGAGCACTAAACGAAAATCAAGTCGATGGCCAAATGTTGTATTTTAAAATACAACAGATAAATCCGCATTTAATGCATTTATTTTATATTCAGAAATTGATTCTTCGTGGGCTGTAAATAATTCAAACAGTAGAAGATCTGATTTTTTACATCTTGAATAGAACAACTAAACCAAAAAATCCATTTGCAGCAGAGCTATTGACTCAACTGCAAGCTTCGTCGTCAAATAGTGTACCATCTGCAACCTGCGGTATAAAAATGTCAGCTCCAAGAAAACGGGGAATTTGCAAATTGCTGTAAGTCGAAATGTGTTGCCAAATGCAGCAGATTTATATGCAAAATAAATCGCAAAACAATATGCACATCTTGCTGCGAAAAACTATTCTTTCATATACTTTTGCTGAAATAAAAAATTGCATGGACCAAAATGGTCCGTAACCTAAGATGTATAACTTTTAATTTTCTTCCGTTCTACTTTATCGTAACTAGCTAAAAACTCACTAAAAGCATAAAAATAGAAAAAAAAATACCTGAGCTGTCTTAAATTGAATTAAGATTCTATAGGATAATTGTTCGAAATTTTTAATTTAAATCTCAGAAAGACATGATAAATATTCCAAGGCACAAAGACAAGTCAACATCAGTTTTTTTGTTATTCAACTTACACAGCAGAGCAGAACAGCTGTTTTCGAAAGACGCAACCCTTTCATCATCAGTGCTCATGTGTATTGTGTTTGTCACCACTTATTAGGTGGCTTAGTTGAATGTGATAACAGTTCCTATTTACACAAATTTATTGTGAAAAAGAATACGAGAACTGTATCAAGCTGATGTTAACATGTTATTGTTATAATACCCGTGTTACCGTTTGATTATTTTTCTTCATGTCCCATTTTTCTGAATTTTTTTGTTCCATCATACCTAAGTCAAACTTTTTTGGTTTGAATTTTATACTTAAGTATAAAATTTTAAGTTGATACAATAAGCCACTGCTAAATTAAAAGAAAAAACAAAATAAAAATGACGAAAATGGCTCAAACCTAACAGCAGGGTTAATGAAATTTTATCTGCATATATAGGGTGTTTTTTACAAAATGGTAAATACGGAGTAGCTGAGGGCGTATGAGTTACAAAAATTAGTATACGTACATTTATTTATTTATTTGTTGAAATACTTTACAAAGTAAATTTGCAAAGTATTTGGTGCACAGACGCCGACGGGGTGACTTAGACCATATGTCGGCGATGTTATTAACCCGTATTTTCTTCCGTTACTGTGACTGACTGTACACAACCTAAGCCTTCACATAGGAAGTAGCAACGAAGCTAACCACGGAATAATCCTCAGAAGAACTGCAAATCTATACAGTTATTTGATTTGGTGTATAAATTAACTAGTGCGAATGAGACACAAAACTCTCGAAAGAGAGTAAACGATCAGTGGTCTGGCTGCACTTAAAAAATAATTGCCAACGAGGCTTGATGTTGACTGACTCAGAGCTGCTTTGCGACTGCATACGAATATTTTTAATAAATGGCATTAAACAAAAACTAGAGATTTTGGGGTTTTCGCGATCACCCAGACACTCGAGTAATATTTTTTAACCTTCATTCACGACAGGCATCATTTTTCAAAACTACTCACTCTCACAGTAAATTACAAAATTTGACAAAGGAGATAAGCTAAAATATCGGTTTGTACTTATAAAGGGTGTTTTTTATGGAGTGACGCAAGTTTATATCATAAAAAAAAAGAATATATATTTTTAATATCAATGAAACGGGCTTTATTGGAAAGAAAATTTTATTAAATTAATGTTTAAATATGTCTGGAACACCAACTTTCAACAACTAAAAAAGCCTGCCATAAAGTGGAAGGACACAACCCCAGTTGCTAAGAACGGCGAGGAATTAATTGATTAGGATCATCTTTAATGCTTTCCTGTACAGAGGCTTCTTCAGTGCCCACTGTTCGGCGTCCCACGGGATGCACATGATCAGTAACAGTAAATGTGGTCCTACAACGAACTATTGTTCTTCGAATCAGCCGCTCTGAAGGACGATTATATAGGCCATAAAATGGAAGAAGTGCACTATGAGTTTGACGAATAGAACAATTATTTTGATTAAACATTTCAACAATTTGCACGCGTTGCTCTGGTGTTGTGACACTCTAAAAAACACGTTTTACTTATGAGTACTTGAGATTTTAGTAATTATAAATATTACTGTTTTTACAAACACAAGAATAAGCCATGTCTAAGGCCGTGCTTTCAAGGTCCTTTTAGTTTACACACTCGTATATAGTGTAATATGTGTATACGAGTGTGTAAATGAAATATTTTTAATTGATACATTTTTCTTAAGAGTAATTATAGTGAATTTGAAAACTTTTCCACTAGTATTTATCACTGGCATAGCAGGCAACTTCTCAGACGTTTTTCTTTAACACGTTTAAGTTTGATGTCAATACTGACGTTTAAATTGGTCTTGATTTAATACGTATTTATTTTATATTATGACATTAAAGCTGGCATTAGCTTTTATTTTTAAATACACAAACACAAATTAAATATTCTCATGACGTGTATATGCAAATGAATTCTGGCACTGGAGTATATTCTACGAGGGTTAATATGCTTCTGACTAATTCTGGCTATGGGAATACATTAAGCGAACAAGATTAGCAGGATAAGATTGCATTAACATATGAAACGAATTTTCGGAGATACACATCAATCAAGGCAATCCTAACTAATCCTTACTAATATAATAAAAACGAAAGTAATTCTGTCTGTCTGTCTGGTACCTTTTCACGCTCCAACCGCTGAACCATTAGATAAAATTTGGCATAGAAATGATCAAGGGTGGTCGTAAATTTATATGGACATATGTAACTATTAAACTGATAACTATGAGCATTTTAAATTCTGATACAGATGACTTAACAATGTCCTGCACTTTTTATGATGACTTGTACCTTTTATAAGACTTGCACTTTTTATAATGACTTGCACTTTTCATAATAACTTGCATTTTTCATAATGACTTGCACTTTTTATAATGACTTGCTATTTTTATGATGATTTGCACTTTTTATTATGACTTGCACTTTTTATGATGACTTGCACTTTTTATGATAACTTGCAATTTTTATAATGACTTGCATTTTTTATTATGACTTGCACTTTTTATGATGACTTGCACTTTTTATGAGGACTTGCACTTTTCATAATGGCTTGCACTTTTCATAATGGCTTGCACTTTTTATAAGACTTACACTTTTTATAATGACTTGCACTTTTTAAGATGACTTGCACTTTTTATAATGACTTGAACTTTTTATAATGACTTGCTATTTTTATGATGATTTGCACTTTTTATGATGACTTGCACTTTTTATAATGATTTGCACTTTTTATAATGACTTGCACTTTTTATGATGACTTGCACTTTTTATAATGACTTGAACTTTTTATAATGACTTGCTATTTTTATGATGATTTGCACTTTTTATGATGACTTGCACTTTTTATGATTTGCACTTTTTATGATGACTTGCACTTTTAATAATGATTTGCACTTTTTATAATGACTTGCTATTTTTATGATGATTTGCACTTTTTATGATGACTTGCACTTTTTATAATGATTTGCACTTTTTATAATGACTTGCACTTTTTATGATGACTTGCACTTTTCATAATGACTAGAACTTTTTATAATGACTTGCACTTTTTATGATGACTTGCACTTTTTATGATGACTTGCACTTTTTTAATGACATGCTCTTTTTATAATGACTTTCCTTACTAATATAATAAATCAAAATATGAAAATGATTGAAGGTTGACCCACCCGTCTGTTCGATATCAACCGAATGTGTTTTATGCCTCATATAAAACGTCTAAGAAATATAAAAGATAAAATATATATAAAAGCAAGTCATGGCCAGATAAAAACTTTTGTACTAATAGCTTTTGGCCGCATGAGCACAAACTGTTTAATGACTTTTGTTAACTACAACAACAGTAATTCAGTCAACCATCTGTAAAAGACAAAGACTCCTTAAGAAAACTTTAATGAATCTTTAATTACTAAACTTTGGTCGAGTTAAGTAAATTATGTGTGATTTCGTTATAAGTTCATAGCACATATTTTGTCACACTTCGTTTTTATGGAATGGAAAGAAATCACATAAATTTTATATAAAAATCATATAAATTTAAATTGAAAAATTCTTGTTTATTTTGTTTGCATAAGCGCCAGGCTTATACAACTGCAAATATATTTGCTTTTTCGCTTTGTACTTTTCCTACAAATATTTCGACGTTAAGGCTACCAAGAAATAAATAATTTTTTCACGAGTTTTCCGAAATGAGTTGTAAAATCAAGTTTTAAATTTCAATTCTATTACTTTTACAATGCAAGAATTAGAATTTGAATTAGAATTTGCTCAATTTGCAGGCCCTACTGTATCGTTTAAGTTTGTAGTTGAAAAGAAAATTCCAAGGAAAATTCCTCATAACAAAACAATACATTTTTTGTTGGCCCAATCCTCTGCTCTGAAATAGTCGTTGGCATATTTGCTCTGTCACCAAAACCAATATGTGTGTAAACTAAAAACTTCGTCCAGAATTAGTTGAATCTTATTGTGTTTGACATTTTAAAATGCACTAACGCACATGTACATTGAAGCACAAATACATGCAGAGACAGAATATCCACATGCATGCACGTAAAATTTCAGCACATGCATAAAAAGACCATGAAGTAAATAATAATCATTAATAATTTATTGTTGAAAATGTTATTGTTAATAGTTTTGTTACACTTTCCGCACATATAATACTTTGCCAACACCAACTAGCAAATTTGAATTCATGTCCTTACAAGCATATTGTTTGGCCATGTGATATGGTTTTATTGTAATACTTCAATGCATTATGGCAGTATTATCTGGAGAATGATATCAATAGAATTTGATTCGGGTATTTTACTAATTACTTCTCTGTGTTGTGGAATTGATTTAGATATTCTGCAGGACATTCATTTAATTGGATAAATATTTAACATTTTAGATTTCATATGGGAAGGATGCACACATCAGCATATTCATACATAGCCAAATATGTAATGGAAACTATTTCTAAAGCTTTCATACATATATTATTATATTCACATATGTTGATGACAATTATATTACAAGTGTGCTTTACTGACGTGTTCATAAAAGAAAATGTCGCATTAAGTATTGAATTATAAAAATGGCTTTGAAATCTCTTCTATCTACTTACTTCTAGGCTGAGTTACTTTTGGTTATACACAAAATAAAGTTTTTATACACTCCCAAAAAGAATTGGAAGTTATATTCACTTTGTCATTTTTTTTTTAGGAGTAGGACCAGCATTCAGGGGATGACCCCTACATATGCAATGCATTGCGACGGAACTGTAAACGAGGGGATAGTATAAAGGGGACAGATGAGGAAAGATGAGAAGATAGACAGTTTTTTTTTGTAGCTATTTCAACATTTTACTTCGCCGGCTAATTTTTGCTACAGGGCCGACGAAGGTGGGTGCTGTTACTCTGCTTTTTTTTAGTACATGCTAGTGTCAGTCGCCGCCAATCGTTTTTCGTGTATAATGCAGCGTAATATCCTTTAAGGATCCCATAAAGTAAAGCTGTTTTTAGAAAGTCACAACACCAGAGCAACGCGTGCAAATTGTTGAAATTTTTAATCAAAATAATTGTTCTATTCGTCAAACTCATCGTGCACTTCTTCCATTTTATGGCGTGCATAATCGTCCTTCAGAGAGACTAATTCGAAGCACAATAGATTTTTTCGGACCACATTTCCTGTTACTGATCATGTGCATTCCGTGAGACACCGAACAGTGAAGCGCTATGAACAAGCTGTAGCCGCTGTCCGGGAAAGCATTGAAGATGATCCTAATCAATCAATACGTTGCCGTTATCAGCAACTGGGGTTGTGTCCTTCCACTTTATGGCAGACTTTTTTAGTTGTTGAAAATTAGTGTTCCAGATTGCAACTTCTATGCGCCAGCCGTGGCGACCACTTGGCAAAAACCATATTTAAACATTCATTTCATAAAATTTTCTTTCCAATGAAGCCCGTTTCATTGACATTAAAAAATTATATTTCCTTGTTTTATTATGATTTAAACTTGTGCCACTCCATAAAAAAACACCCTTTATATATATTCTTTATTAGAGATATGCAAATGTCGTAATTTTTTTAGTGTCACGCGTGGTTCACACGTAAATGACCTGAATCGTGATTATAATATATTAAAAACACGCGTGCGTGCGTTACCGTGATACAAAAATTTGCAAAAATGTGTATGTACATACACACATACATATCTACTCGTATGTGTTATGGAGATTCATACTTTCAAGCACGAGAACAATTTTACTGTGAGCCCAGGCGATTTTGAAAAAGTTTTACCATCGTGCGTGAAAGTACGTGATAAAAAATAATACTTCCGTAAGCGTGCGAACACCTCAAACATTGCCGTGCGTGAGCGTCAGTGAAAAAAATTTTAGTTTCGTGATCGTGAGCTTTATTTCACTCACGCGCACATCTCTCTTCTTTATCACAGTGAGGAAATTTAAAACGATCTAGCCATGTCCTTCCGTCCGCCTGTGGAAATCACGATTCCGTTTAAACGAAAAGAGCCAGACACTTGAAAATTTGGTGCAGATAAATTTTGAAGGATAGCACAAGTCAAGTTCGTAAATGGGCTGAATCGGACCAGAGGGAAAAAAGTTCCCTTAAGAAGAACAATATAATTTTTAATAATTTTATGAAGCAAATGATATATTTTTATGAAAAAAAAAGATCCAGAGCGTTGAACTTGGAGCCACAAAATCAGAAAAATACAATTTGTGAACCCCGCCCCCTTTAGTGGGCGTTAACGTAACATATTACATGGAAAATTAGTGTAAATGTATAAGAAATTGTATTTCATAAGCCTTCATTCCTTAAAAATCAAATGTTTAAGTTTTTACGAAGAAGGAAACATGTTCTCTGATCTTCCCGATGCCCTAGCCCACCACCCAACTTTGTCCCCTAAATGAACGTATAAAAACAAATATTTTAATATATTTAATAGCCCCAAAAATTTACTTTTTCGTGTTTTATGGCCCCCACGGCTCTCTCCGCAGTCACCCTGACTGACATCGATATGACAACGATTTTTTTTATCTCGATTTTTACATGGTTGTGCTAGTTGTTGTCGACCTGTCGCAATGACGAAGCGATTGACTCTGGTATATACAAAAGAGTGCATTATAGCACCGCTCTTCGTCAGTGAAGTAATAAATAAATTTAGTAACAACAATTTTTCTCCTTCCGTGTTATTCCCATTGATGCAATACGTTCCAAGGGTAGCTTTATTTTCCGATTGCCACTTCAAGTAAAATGCAAAGAATCATGAGTAGACTTCAATCATATATTCAGATTACACATCGAGAATAAAATTTGGTTGCTTCCATTATAGTCTTACTGAATTTAAAGCAAATCCTGTGTGATTTATAAAATGATGTCAAGTTTAAGCAAACAAATTTTACAAAATTATCTGATTTGTAATTGTTAAAAATAATATTTAGTTTTAACGAAACATAAGATTTCTTTTAAAATATCAGCGGCAATCATATTATATTCAGGCTATAGAACGACATGACGATATCACGCGAACAATTATATACAAGATAACAATAAAGCCAATATTAAAAAAAATTACAATAGTCATAAGCTAACGGAAGATTAAACGATCTGTTTAATCTCTAGAAGCAATTAAAACTATTCTTTTAGCTCAATTTTAGCTTTGAAACTTTGGCGGATACAAAACTTTCCCAAGTAATCCGGCACAAATGGAAAGGCAATCAATTTTATCAAATCACTTTTTCCCAAACTGGGCAAAGCACCGCTAGAAGAAGAAAACAAAAAAACAAATTGTATTGTAATACATATTACAAAATCGATTTAGAAGAAATTATAAGCACGAAGCAGCTAAATGGAAAAAGCAACTGGGGAGATGAAAAACTAATAATAAAATAAAAATGCGAATAATATTTCTATGCGAATACGAGTATTTTACTCTGTATGAACACGGAATAGTTGCACATTTGTTAAATGTATAAATATCCACATGTTATTTACAGTGACAGCTGTCAAAGGTCATAACGTGCTGTATGAAACATGCTCCCACATACGCAGACAACAACAAAAACAACATAATAATGTTTTGTGGTTTTCCTTTATTCTAGAACATTTTTCAAATAAGAGATAAATTTTATTGTAGAACTATAGGAGACATGTATTTATTTACATGTAGTCCATGTGTATAAAAAATTGTAAAATTTAGGCGTAGAAACGTTTTTATATTCCCAAAAAGGTTCCAAGTTGTCCAACCACAGTCCGAGTTCTTTTGGGGAAACATTGCATACGTAAATATGAATGTGTATCCATATGCCTACTTGTGTTGCAAAATTATTTGTTTCCCTTTCTAGCAGAACTAAGACAAAGATCGATACTTAGAAAACTATTTCACAAAATTGTACTTTTCAAAACTGCATGTAAAGGGTGTTTTTTATGAAGGGTCGCAAGTTTAAATCGTATTTAAACAAGAAAATATATTTTTAATAGCAATTAAACGGGCTTTATTGGAAAGAAAATTTTATGAAATGAATGTTTAAATATGACTTCTGCCATGTGGCTGCCAAGGCTGGCGCGTAGAAGGCGCAATTTGGAACAACAATTTTCAACAACTAAAAAAATCTTCCATAAAGTGGAAGGACACAACCCCAGTTGCTGAGAACGGCGACGTATTGATTGATTAGGATCATCTTCAGTGCTTTCCTTTACAGCGGCTACAGTTTCTTCAGTGCGCACTGATCGGCGTCTCACGGGATGCACATGATCAGTAACAGTAAAACGATCTATTGTTCTTCGATTTGGCCGCTCTGAAGGACGATTATATAGCCCATAAAATGGAAGAAGTGCACGATGAGTTTAACGAGTGCAACAATTATTTTGATTAAAAATTTTAACAATTTGCACGCGTTGCTCTGCTGCTGTGACACTTTAAAAACACACGCTTTACTTATTTGTGTTTTCCTTTAAAACTTTTAGAGTCTTAAAACTTTTAGTTTGTTAAAACTTTAATGAGCAGTAAAGAGTGCTCTTGGCTGAAGTATTTAACACGAGACTATGCAACGGAGGATTTTGATGTCGACTCCGCGCTGAGTCATGAATATTGTGCCGAATTCTTCTGATCAGCACTAGTGCATGATTGTGCTAGTTGTTGTCAGCCTGTTTTAGTGATGCAGGCATGGCACTGTTCCCTGAACATAATTGGCAGCGACTGGCCCTATTATGTATTATGTGAAGAGCAAAGAAACAGCACTCCCCTTCGTTGGCCCTGTAGCAAAAAATTAGCCGGCAAAGTCAAAGGTTGAAATAACTTAAAAACAATTCTGTATCTTCTCGTCTTTCTTCAACTATCCTCTTAATAATATCCCCTCCTCTCTAGTTTCGGCGCAATGCAATGCATATTGACTTCTGGTCCGAGTTCAACAAAAAAAAAAAATAAAATTTAAAGGCTTTCTAAAATCTAGAATCCATTGTGATTAGGTAAGAATAAAGTTCATTCCATATCAAGAGAACAAATAAAATTATTCTCTTGAATTAAGATTCTATAGGCTAATTGTTCGAAATTTTTAATTTAAATCTCAGAAAGACATGATAAATATTCCAAGGCACAAAAGCAAGTCAACATCAGTTTTTTTGTTATTCAACTTACACAGCAGAGCAGAACAGCTGTTTTCGAAAGACGCAACCCTTTCATCATCAGTGCTCATGTGTATTGTGTTTGTCACCATTTATTAGGTGGCTTAGTTGAACGTGATCAGTTCCTATTTATTTATAGTATATTAAAATTTCGAACAATTAGCCTATAGAATCTTAATTCAATTTAATATAGCAATATAAAATCTTCGTTAAAATTCTTACTACATACAATTTCAAAACGAGATCTCAGAGATCCTACTTGAATGCTTGCGTGTAGCGGGCAGCCACGTATACTACATACAAATTTAAGCTATGGCTTGAGCTACCAATAATAAATTGTAAAATCGTTCACATGTACTTAAGTATAAAATTCAAACCAAAAAAGTTTGACTGGTATGATGGAACAAAAAATTCAGAAAAATGGGACATGAAGAAAAATAATCAAACGGTAACACGGGTATTATAACAATAACATGTTAACATCAGGTTGATACAGTTCTCGTATTCTTTTTCACAATAAAATTTGTGTAAATAGGAACTGTTGTCACATTCAACTAAGCCACCTAATAAGTGGTGACAAACACATTACACATGAGCACTGATGATGAAAGGGTTGCGTCTTTCGAAAACAGCTGTTCTGCTCTGCTGTGTAAGTTGAATAACAAAAACTGATGTTGACTTGCTTTTGTGCCTTGGAATATTTATCATGTCTTTCTGAGATTTAAATTAAAAATTTCGAACAATTAGCCTATAGAATCTTAATTCAATTATTCTCATTTCTCAATGATCGTAGAAAAGAAAAACTGTCTGTGATTTCTTGTCACAGTCATGATGGACCCTAAAGCTTGTGAACACACTAGTACACGGTATTTCTTCAACTGTATGAGAGAAGTATTTAGCTCCTAAGAATGTCAAACTGTGTTGACATTTCTGTTCAGTAGAGTTTGGCAAATCATCATGAATCGAAATCGTTACGAAAACTTACTTGGAATAAAATGAATCTGTTCGTTAAGTTCAGACATCATTTTTATCAAATAATTTTGTTTAATGATGCCATTGATTTGTGATTAATTTTTTACGCCAATAAGAAAAATTGTGATATTTGTAGTGAAGACAATCCTTAAGCCGATGCGGTTTGCTCGCTGGCAGCAACACTGATCCTTATTTCTTCCCAAAGGAGCAAAGAGCTGCCGCAGCGATGAATGGCGAATTCTATCGTGCCATGGTGACTAGATTTTTGTTTCTAAAAAAAATAGTCAGCTAAACCTCAACGACATTTGGTCCCAATAAGGTGGCACAAATTGCGATACGTTGGTGGTGGCCTATTTCGAGTGTTGAGGCGCAAACAAGAGCCAGAAATAGAACACCTTGAACTTAAAGTGAAACACATTGTCGTTTAATTCAAAATTTATTTACAAGTTGGGCCAAAAGAAATCACCCTATTGGAAGATGCTCTAATTTTTGCAAATGGCGGCCAATGCCCAATCTGTTTTGACATTTGTGAACTAGACAGATGTAGAATACAAGTGAACAAGCCATGGAACGATACACACCCCATTCTCAATCTCGAGCACGATTTTTGGACCAAAATCATAATGACCGATGAGGCTAATTTCCACCTGAGCGGCTACGTGAACAAGCACAAATATCGCTTCTGAGGCACCGAAAATCCACGAGTGATGCACGAGGAGCCATTACACCCGCTCCAAGGGACTGCATGGTGCGCTATTCACACTGGAGGAGTCACTTTGATGATTTTTTTTTGGACCACCTTTTATTATTAAAATTAAATATACAGAAGTAAAAGCAAAGATCCTGTTCGATCAACGGTTTTAAAACGATACATAAAAAGTCTCTTAGCGCAATAACTTTTAACATTCAAAAACACAGCAAATGGTAAAAGTTAGTTGATGACATTTGGATTGAATCAGGACAACAAAATTCTTCCACACACACAGCAAAACATGAAGTCTGGACAACAAAAAAGTGAAGACGTATAGATTAACTCACAATTCTTTTAAGGTATTAAACAAACATTTTACAAAATTTGCTTTATGAACGAAAGAACACGTCTATTAAATCTACTTGGAAATACTTTGTTGGTCATGTTGTAATTGTAAGATTATGACTTCGAGGCTGTCCTTTACTTGAGACCCATATATTCTGCTCCTGAAGGCATACAAACTACAAATTCAATTACTTTAAATCATTGCAAAAGTTATTAAGTTATACGCATTTATTTTCCTTTGATGTATTTTAAATTCATTGAAATCCCATTTCCGGACTATTGTTTGCAAGCAGGACGTAAAAAAAATGTTACCGAATGGTGGCAGATAAAACGATTTTGTGCTGCAGTGAAAACCGTATAACAAAAGAAAAACTTATTGAATATCCACAATGACTTGCTTGTGTATTTCCATTGCGTAAATTCAATTATAAAATTTATGAAATCAACAAAAGAAGCAGCTTCACCAATAAAAATATCAATTAAAAAGGTTTCGGGCCAAATGGTTATATAATAACTTAATGTTGGCTTGCATTTCTGTATTCACAATGGAATATATTATTGATTTTATTGTATCACATATGAAGTGATTAAGCAATAAAGCTTTTAAGTCAAGTCAACTGCATGTTATGAAATCAAAGTTTTTTTTTAATAGGATCAGAATTTAAGGATGACTCCATATGAAATGCATTGCGCAGGAACTAAAACAAGTGGTAGCAAATTATATATCTTTCGGTTATAAAACAAATTCTCTATATAATGCGCCGAGCGATTTGTTGTCACACCGATTACTTTGCTACACCACTACCCAGGTCAACGCTGAAAATTTCATATATATATATATATATATATATATATATATAACAAGTGAGTTGATAAGTATTGCTTTTATACCCTCCAAAGAAGATTTACCCTCCACTTTGTCATTTCATGTGTAACGCAGGGATATATCCGTCTAAAGAATATACATTCGTGATCAGTGATGAAATCTAAGACGATGTAGCCATCTCCGTCCGTCCATCTGAGGAAATCATTCCAAACGAAAAGAGCTAGACCCTTGAAACTTGGTATAAACATATTTTGATGGATAGCACAGGTCAAGTTCGTAAATGGGCTGAATCGGGTCAGAGGAAGAAAAGTTCCCCTAAGTAAAACTAAACCAACCTCTAAAAACAACATAATTTATAAAGTTTTTTTTTGAAATTTTGCTAAGCAATTGATATATTTTTATGCCAAAGAAAGTCCAACGCGTTAAACTTGAAGCCATAACATAAAAATTAAATAAATTTTTGGATCCCGCCCCTTTAGTGGGCATCATTACATGCAAAAATAGTGTTCATTCCTTAAAAATAAAATTTTTAAACTATTATTACGAAGCTGAGACTTTATCTTTTCCTCCTCTGCCCTACCCCCCCCCCCTCCTCCACCGCTCTAGTGCCCCCTAAATGGTCCTATCAAAAAAAAATTGTTTACTCTTAATAACCCCAAAAATTTCTTTTTAGTTTTTTATGGGAAAGGTGAGATGTCTCCTTCACGGCCCTTGCCAAAGCGACCCCGACAAAATACAGTGTTAATACCCTCGAAGAAGAATTGGACCCCATAAAGTATATATATTCTTGATCAGTGATGAAATCTAAGATGATCTAGCAATGCCCATACGTCCATCTGTGGAAAACTCGATATAGTCTCTCTTTGGATCCCGCCCCCTTTAGTGGGATGTTACACAAATTGCATTTCTTAAGCCTACATTCTTCAAAATTAAATTTCTAAGCCTTTACGACGAAGGTAAGATGCTCTCTGATCTTCCTCTTTGCCCCCTTAATTACCCTATCAAAAAAAATGTTTTTTTTTGTACGCTTAAGCTGGATTCACCCATTGTTTCGGAACAAAAAATTTTTTCCGAAACAATTTTTTTTATATGTAGTTTGACGTCTCTCTTTTTGAGAGAGTGAGCGAAAGAGAGTTAACTTGGTTCGGAACATGAATTGGTTTAATTTTAATTTTTGTTCTGAAACATTTCAACTGTGATGCCAGCTACTTTAAATTTTTAAGTAAAGTTGAGCTGAGATGCCACATCATATTATATGAACATCTATAAATACAATCTTAATAAAATAAAATTTTTATTTTATTAAGATTTTTTAATTTACAATTTGTTTATTACACAATAAAATATATGAACAACTGTTCGAAGTGGGTGAATCGTTTCAGAACAAACTCTCAAAAAACTAAAATTGTTTCGGAACAAATTTTTTGTTCCGAAACAATGGGTGAATCCAGCTTTAAATACACCAAAAATTTACTTTCTAAGTTTTTACAACAAAAGTGAGATGTCCCCGCCACAGCACTTCCCGGAGTGACCCTGTATAAAGTTTAAATTGTGGGCACAGAAATACCTCAAAGGAACTCTGACCCAGCAGCTTAAGTCCTTTTTGCACGTTTTACTTTTATGCTGATAGAAAGGTGTCTCAGTCATGATCCTCCCAATACATTGGAAACGACCATATCAAAATAAATTTGTTTTCTGGTTTACTTTTTATTTTTTTTTTTAGGAGTAGGACCAACACTCAGGGGATGACCCCTACATATGCAATGCACTGCGCCGGTACTGAAAACGAGGGGATAGTATTAAGGGGGCAGATGAGGAAAGATGAGAAGATAGACAGTTTTTTTGTAGCTATTTCAACCTTTTACTTCGCCGGCTAATTTTTGCTACAGGGCCGACGAAGGTGGGTGCTGTTACTCTGCTTTTTATTGCATGATAGTGTCAGTCGCTGCCAATTGTGTTCAGTGATCAGTGACTATGCCTTCATCATTGAAACAGGCTGGCAACAACTAACACAACCACGCACTAATGCTGATCAGAAGAATTCAACACAATATTTCATGACTCAGTGCGGGCTCGAACTCACGACCCTCCGCTTCATAGTCTCGTGTTCTACTACTTCAGCCAACAGCACCCACTTAAGCCAAATGCCATAAAAATTTAAATTTTAATAAGAATAAAAATAGAGTTTTTATTTACTAAATATTTAAAGGGTATTTAAGATTCGACCCGGTCGAATATATCGTTCTTACTTGTTTTTTCCAATTTCCCTTTAATTTCCCTACGTATTACAAATTTGGTCTAATTTATGATAATGTAAAATAAATGTGTGCTTCACTATCTATTTAAATACATATTTGGTTACATTCTAAAAGTGATATAGTCAAATTAAACGGATATTGACAATGTAAATATTTGTTTAGTGTCATCCATACGATTAAAGTAGTTTCCGTAATCCTGTGTACAACCAAAATAGTTTTAGTGCAAATAATAAACTATTGACTTATAGTATAAAATAATGTGTATTTTGTTACATCATTTTCAAGGATGGCCATAAAATACTACTCATAAAGTTGTTAGTTGTGTAGCAAGATTTCTTAAGCAGATCAATACAATAGAGGGTTCACACACAGTAGATATTTTATTTATAAGCTTTCGTAAGAATAAAACTCAATCTGTTGTCCACGTTTATGTTTTTATCAATATCGTCCGTCCCTAAATCATAACATTTGAAGTAGTTGATTGCTAATTTTTCCAACTTGAGTTTTTACAAATATTTACTAATAATCTATTCATTATTGACAAATATTTACAAGCATAAGGGGATAAGCAGTAGTCAGACTTTCATGTGACTACACAAACAACAGAAACTTTATTATTTCTAAGTAGGCCATTTTCTTTGACACCAGCGGCAACGATTTGGCAGCATTATATTTTTTGCGAGAGACCAAGGAAACCTCGAACTTGTCTTTCTTAAGTAGGAAATATGATACGAATGAAATTAAATTTTCATATTTTAAAAACTTGTTCTATTTTAGTGGCAACAAATTTTATATATAAAATTGAAAAAAAATTTCCAAAAAGAACAAAATAAAAAAACTCTTAATAGAATTGGGGTATTCACACAGTGTGCTATTTAATCATATTGTCATAAAGTCATAATATTTTAGAAAAGTTTAAAAAGTTATTGTTGTGATGCATACCAAAAAGTCATAAAATAATAAATAGCACTCTTTCATTTATGTTTTTGTTTTGTCATAAAATAAAGGGTGTTTTTTATGAAGTTTTTTTATACGAATCACTCTGTTGTCTGACAGCTGTTTTACAGTTTAAAGTGACGTCTCTACTCAGTATTGTTTGGCAAATCATCATGAACAGGTTAACTCCAGAACAACGCTTCCAAATCGTGGAACATTATTTTCAAAAACAGTGTTCAATTAAAAATGTTTATCCGCTTTTTTGCCGCAAAATTCTCTTCAGTGATGAGGCGCATTTTTGGTTGAATGGATATGCCAACAAGCAAAATTGCCGTATTTGAGGCAAAGATAATCCACACGCCGTTCAAGAATTACCAATGCATCCCGATAAATGTACTGTTTGGTGCGGTCTACGGGCTGGTGGAATCATCGGTCCTTATTTCTTTAAATATGAGAAAGGACGACGAGTTACCGTGAATGGAAATCGATACAGAATCATGATCAATGAATTTTTGGTGCCAAAACTGCAAGATATGGATGTAAACGAAATGTGGTTTCAACAGGATGGTGCCACTTGTCATACTGCGGGCGAAACAATGGACTTATTGAAAGAACATTTCAACGACAACATTATTTCGAGAAATGGACCGGTGAATTGGCCTCCGCGTGATTTGACGCCACTCGATTATTTTTTATGGGGATACCTGAAATCATTGGTTTACGTGGATAAACCAGCAACGATTGACGCTTTGGAAACCAGTATTCAACGTGTAATTGCTGAAATACGCCCTCAAATGCTTGAAAAGGTGGTCGAAAATTGGACCTCCAGAATGACCTTTGTGCAAAATAGTCGTGGTGGCCATATGCCCGAAATTATAATTAAATGTTAAATGACAAGAAATTATCTACCAAATAAAAAACTTTTTTTTGCCATTTCATAATTTGGCATGTGTTTTATTTAAATTTCAAATCCGCAAGCTCTTATAAAAACACCCTTTAGATCTAGAGATCTGAGTCGAATGGCTGAAAATCTTTAGGCGAGACGGCGAAAGTATATGTTTGCCGCCGTTACTTATATATGATTCACGACTAAAAAACGGCTAAAAATTATTCATACTTATACGTCTGTACATTAAATCACATTTTTATAGCATAAAAAATATTAAAAGAGAACTAAATCGCAAAAACTAAATATATACAAGTGAAAAATTTTTCTCGTTTAACTTACGTAGCTGGCAGCCACTGAACGTTTTTCCGTATGCCGCCGCAAAAAAAAATGTATTAAGCTCATATCAACGCAGAAGCTGATCAATGTTTGAAATAGCATACTAAGTTATGGCGGGTTGTTCACACTAGTCATATTTTTCGTGTTATTATTTTATGACTTTATGACTACAGTGTGAATCCCCCAAATAAGTGTAAGAAAATAAATTCAAATTTATATTAGCGAAGACGCAAACCGAAAGATGTATCACACCTATTCTGCAGTTAACAGATCTCTGTTAACCCCTTAACACATGGAGTAAAATTTGATTGAGTTCATTTGGAAGCCAAAATCTTGGAACTGGAGCCAGTGCTCCTTAAACTAGTGAATATCAATTATGGCCCAAAAAAATATTTAAAAAAATATATAGAATACTTAAGGGATGTACTGAAAATATAAAATATTGTAAAAACATTCATTTGAAAAAATAAATATTTTCCGGGAGAGGTCATTGTGGAAAAATTTTTATTCCACTATATACAAATGGTGGCCCAGGGAGCTCTTTATATTACAGAAAAAGTCTAATATCTGAAATAGTTTTGCAATTCGAATAACATCAATTTAAAAAAAAAATTATTAAAAAAAATTGGCTGGAGAGAATTAGTGGTGATTATATCCAAATGGGAATGAGTGCACATATGCCTCTATATACAAATGGTGGCCCTCATCATTCGCTGCCCAAGTATATTTTTGTCTATCACCACTATTTTGAACTGTCACATGCTTTAAATGCTTATATTATCACGCGTCTATGCACAAAGAAAGAAAATATGTAATAAAATTAATTTAAGCACATGGTGATGATTGCACATTCCCTCGCCCACTGCACGTATAAAAATTAAAGTACACAATTGAATAAGAAATATTCTTCCTGTGGGGCATTAAAATAAAACTACAAGTATAAGTGGAAAATTGTTAAAGAAAAGATAAAGCATTTACGCTGAATGCCATTATTTGGATGTGAATATTGCATTAAAAAGATAGCACATACACTTGAATACACAACTAACGACGCTAGAGCGTTAAATCAAATAAACATTTAAAATGGAAAGTTTTCAACTTAAACAAACACAAGAAGGATGATAATAAATAGGGCGTATTGCGTAAATAAGTTCGTCTACAATTTAACCTTAAATTATAAATTTATAATGAAAATATCTTTTCTATTATTCATTCATTTTTTTTTTTTTTTCATTATACATCTACGTGCTATTCCTCATTCGCTGCTGTGCTGAAAATCGTGGCAAAAAGCAAATATATTTTAAAGTACTAGTGCTTTTTTATTTTAACATAAAAAGTAAAAACAATAATAATACTTTCGTTGTATACTTTTGCATTATTTAAATGAAATGAACAAATCCCTTTGGAATACGATAAACTTTTGTTCCATCATAAATTATGGAGTATTTTCTACTTTGGTGCTTCCTCCCTCTCTCTCTCTCTCGGCCATTTAGAAATGAGCCGAATGAAACAAGGTTAGGCAGTGGTAAAAGCAAATGACAGAAAATACTTTCGCATCGAGGAAGCGGAAATATGGTTTTGTGGCCAGGCATTCTTCATGCATTCATTCATTTAAATTAAACAAGCACTATTCAGTGCATATCGGTGTGTTTAATGAACGTCTTAACGGCAGTCAATATTTCAAATTGCATACGTGGTCGTTATTATATTATAAAGCATTAAGTTCAATTTCTGGTCTTTGAGTAGTTATTCAAAGACTAAACCGATTCAGAAAGACTTGAATTGAATTTGATTTCCATATCACTTTAAAAAAATTACTGGAACCTGCTCCTTCAGAGTCTAGCTAAAAAACCACATATTCCAAATTATAATAAAATAAAACTACAAGGCTGAACGAATGTTTGACAAGGACTACTATTCAAATTTCACGGAAACTATTTCAAATTTCTGATCCGCCAAAGTATTATACCGCAGAAGTAGCGAAATAAATTTTATCGTGGCGTACGACTCGTGTCTATATTTCCTACTATAAGAATTTCTTCATAATTTAGAATAGAATTGCTTAAAATATTTGGACAACTTTTATTTAGAAGCCTACTTTATAGTAGATTCGTAGGACACTCCTCATAATATTGAGGGGGCTGTTGGCCGAGGTAATTACCACGAGACTATAAAGCGAAGGGTCCTCAATTCGACTCCGCGCTCAGCTATGAATATTGTGTCGAGTACTTCTGATCAGCATTAGTGCATGGTTGCGTTAGTTGTTGTCGGTTTGTTTCGCTAATGAAGGTATAGCACTGGTCACTGTACAATTACTGGCAGCGACTTACACTATCATGTACTGAAGAGCAGAGGACCACCAAACCTCCTTTGTCGGCGCAAAAAAGGAGCCGACGTAGTAAAAGGTTGAAATAGCCCAACAAAATTGCCTCTTCTCTCATCTCCATCTATCTCAATACTATTCCCTCCTTTCTAGTTTTGGGTGAAATGTACTACACAGAAAGGGCTCATCCCCTGAGTGCTGGTCCAAATTCAAAAATTCTTACTATATGAGTCGCAAAGCAGGTCTGAGTCAGTCAACATCAAGCGTCGTTGGCAATTATTTTTTAAGTGCCACCACCCCATTGATCGTTTACTCTCTTTCGAGAGTTTTGTGTCTCACTCGCACTAGTTAATTTATACACCAAATCAAATAACTGCATAGATTTTCAGTTCTTCTGAGGAATTTTCCGTGGTTAGCTACGTTGCTACTTCCTATGTGAAGGCATAGGTCGTGTACAGTCAGTCACAATAACAGAAGAAAATACGGTTTAATAACAACGCCGACATATAGTATGAGTCACCCCGTCGGCATCTGTGCACCAATACTTTGCAAATTTACTTTGTAAAGTATTCCACACACAAATAAATATATATATTATAATGTTAGCGCCGACATTTCTTCGATATTAATGCGACAGGGCATAAAAAGCATCAAAAATTATTAAAACATGAATTTCTATTCATAAATATGTACTTTATTATACCCAGTTTTTGGATTAATTGAATTACTAATCTAAGAATTACCATTCAGGCTCGAGTTCAAATCGGCGAATTTACAAACTATTTGTTTATTTAAGAATTTGTTTTAATTAATAAGTTCTTATTAAGAACGGAATATTAAATATTTTTTATATTAAATATTTCTTTAGAATTTCTGTAATAATTTTTGTAGAAGTTTCCCAGACATTCGGGTGGAGATTTCGGTTCAAACACTTATCGAGTTCGGCATACAATTTTTTCTGCTGGTTGCATACATATGGAATATTATTTTTTTTTTTTGTTTTTTTTTTAGGAGTAGGACCAGCGCTCTGGAGATAACCCCTACGTATGTAATGCATTGCGCCAGAACTGGAAAGGAGGGGATAATATTAAGGGGAAAGATAATGAAAGATGAGAAGATAGAGAATTTTTTGAAGCAAGTTGAACCTTTTTGCTTCGCCGTCTAATTTTTTTTTTTTGCTACAAGGCCGACGAAGTAGGGTGATGTTCCTCTGCTCTTTTAGCACACGATTTTGTTAGTCGGTGATCAGTGATATGCCTGCATCACTGAAAAAGGCTGACAACAACTAACACAATCATGCATTAATGCTGATCAAAAGAATTCGACACAATATTCATGACTAAGCGCGGGGTTGAACTCAGCACCCTCCGCTTCATAGCTTCATGCTAACTACTTCAGCTAACATCAATGTATCGTTTGTCTTAGCGGCGGTTTTTACTGTAGGGGTTTGTCGTATAAACATCGATATTTTTCAAAACAATTTGCATCCTTAATAAAATGCTTGTCTAATTGTTAATTGTTCTCCAGAATTAGAATATGTAAAATAAGTGGACCTAATAAATTAGAAATATAAGTAAATTAAGCCCCATAGAAAGCAAAAAAATTTTAAATTGCCTCATTTAAATAAAACAAGAATTGTTGTCGTTTTTGATTTTATAGGCTAATTGTTCGAAATTTTTTGTTTTAAATTCAGAAAGACATGATAAATATTCCAAGGCACAAAGGAAAGTCAACATTTGTCTTTTAGTTTTTTAACTTACACGGCAGAGCAGAACAGCTGTTTTCGAAAGCCGCAACGCTTTCATTATCAGTGCTCATGTGTATTGTGTTTGTCACCACTTATTGCTTTCATTGGGCTTGTAATTTCAGATGCTCCGATTTTAGAAAAAGGATCTATTTCTGAAAATCAGATATTCAACAAATAATTAATTTAATTCAAATGTACAATTAATACAAAAGATAAAAATATTTATTCACGTATTATAAGTTTCAGGAGTTAATGAAATGTAAATTATATGCATACACATACAAACAAAATTATATAAATTTTGAGGCTAAACTAAAACGGAAAAACGTGTATCAAACTTTTTTGCTTAAAGTTAAAAACAAAACGGCAATACTGGCTGCTCCTAACTGACCGCAATGCTTTATTCTCAACACCAGCATCTGTTGTGGTCACACTAATTTATTTTTGATGGGGGGGACAACTTTTCATATATTTTATGCTCTTCAGCACAAACAAAACAACAGATGGCGAATACACAAGGTACGAGTATAAAATGAAAACACATAATCTACCGTAAGATAATATTGTTTTATTACTTTCTGTCAACAACTGTCCTTGTGTTTGTGTTTTCTTTTACTATTTTAAGCTTAAAATTTAGGCTTTTAATAATCTTAAATAAATTGCTTGTCTTGCCAATATAAATTCTCAGCAACACAATGGATGTGGGTACAATTTTTTATATTTTATATATTGTTTAGTTTTTTTTTTTTTTTTATTCATGGAAGTGCTTTTACAAATATATTGCTCCCAGATAGTAATTTTAAATAATTACAGTAATCATGAATGCGTACTTATATTGTGGACTAAAAGTTGAAATTTTTATTAATGCTGAGGTCGAAGTTTACTTACTACAATACCGCCTTCAGAACATAGAATGCTGATTACGTGTTGTGCTGTAGGTAGTTAACAATGCTAAATTGTTTCATATTTTATTTCGTTGACAATTTTAGTAAATAATCCTGCTGACTAGTAAGAATTTCAAAAGTGCAAAAAACGCTGATGAGATAATGTACGAGCTTTGACGCCAGTGCTGATTCGTTCTTTTAGTATGATGATTATTATATAAACAAATAAATATTCCTGCCTTAATGAAGAATTTGATTTAAAGTCAAATTATTTAAAATAATAAGTAATTTGCTCGTCTTCACCATCCGAACATCCTGTCTATACTGATTTCCGAAATACCAGTAACTTCTATTAATGAAATTTATTTGTTGGTGGTTAAGCAATGTCTATATGCATTTCATTGGTGCTTTAACAAATCGTCAGTAGACTTTAACCACAGTTTTGAAAAGTTAAAAACCTCTTATCTTATGCATATAGTTCTGAAAACCATCTGAGAATACACAACTTGTAAATTACAAATTATTTTCAAAAATAACAACAGAATAAAAATAGTAGGCCTTGAAACTCATACAAAACTAAACCAACAAATAAAGTATATTCGATATGAATCTATTTTATTTTTCTGCACCTTTATACAATCAGAAATCCATTGGATAACAAGAAAAGTATTTATAAGGCAAAATGAAAAATAAAATCCCAATCAAACTATTATGAAAATAATAAAATAATATTTTCATAATATTTTCTTCATAGTAACTTCTATTATTATAGGGAGGATTTTATGTTGCCCCATATTTTAATTTTCCCCATATATATCCACCAGGTAGTTATTCATAACTGGATACCAGTTTCAGTGTAGAATTTGTGCAAGTAAGGCAATCTATTTATGCCGCTTTTAGTTTAACTTATAAAGCGTGTTTTTTTAGAGTGGCACAACACCAGAGCAATGCTTGCAAATTGTTGAAATTTTTAATCAAAATAATTATTCTATTTGTCAAATTCATCGTACTCATTTATGGCATACATAATCGTCTTTCAGAGCAGCTAATTCGAAGAACTATAGGGACCAAATTTACTATTACTGAT
Source organism: Linnaemya tessellans (assembly GCA_951800035.1). Lineage (NCBI taxonomy): Eukaryota > Metazoa > Arthropoda > Insecta > Diptera > Tachinidae > Linnaemya > Linnaemya tessellans. Next base: position 151,470,503 of record OX637532.1, on the reverse strand, counting down.
CATGTGCATCCCGTGAGACGCCGAACAGTCCGCATTGTAGAAGCTGTAGCCGCTGAACAGGAGAGCATTGAAGATGATCCTAATCAATCAATTCATCGCCGTTCTCAGCAAGTGGGGTTGTGTCCTTTCACTTTATGGAAGATTTTTTAATTGTTGAGAATTGGTGTACAAGATTGCGCCTTCTATGCACTAGCCGTGGCGGCCACATGGCAGAAATTATATTTAAACATTAAAAAAAAAGTGGAAAAATGGAACAAAGAACGCTGATGAGATGGCGTAGCGACCTCGAAATCAGTACTGATCCATTCTGCTGGTTTGATGATTATTGAAAAATATTCTTAATATTCCAATCTTAATATATAAATTAATAAAATAGAATTTGAACAAATTCATTTATTAATAAAATTTTTAATTTTCTCAACAGGCTATAAGTTCAAATCTGCGAAACCTTCGTCGGCCCTGTAGCAAAAATTAGCCGGCGAAGTAAAAGGTTGAAATAGCTACAAAAAAAAATAAATAAAAAGTCTATCTTCTCATATTTCCTAATCTGTCCCCTCAATACTATCCCCTCGTTTTCAGTTCCAGCGCAATGCATTGCATATATAGGGGACATCCCCTGAGTACTGGTCCTACTCCTAAAAAAAAAAAAAATACAAATAAAAAAATGGTTTGCAGTCTTGCAGATTCGAACTTAAGCCCGTTGATAAAATTAACAATTTACATAAGAAAGTTCGACTAATAAAAATTCATACATAATATTAAAATTTTCTTTCCAATAAAGCCCGTTTCATTGATATTATAAATATATTTCTTTATTTTATTATGATTTAAATTTGTGTCACTCTATAAAAAACACCCTTTATCAGTCTAGCAGCAAGATGTAATATAGTAATTTGTAACAATGTACAAAGTGGCATTCAGTTAATAGAGTTTGAAGATTAATTGGTTAGTCACTCGATTTTCTCTTTTTATTTTTTGTTTTTCTGATGACGTTTTCATTAATAATAAACTTTTAAGCGTGTACATTAACACTGATTTTTGGTAATTTTCTAAAGAAAAACTCAATTAATAAGTTTGTATTCAAGAAGTTTTAATTCGCTGCCACATGCATGACTAAAAACTGAAAATTGTTTCTTATGCATGTCACGAAATAATTTGATTGATTGATTTGCATTTTCGTTGCTAATCGTAAATATTTGTTAATTTATCAGCATCTTTATACATTTCCTACACCCCAATATCGTCGAACAACTTTTACTTATGGCCTCCTAAAAATATGCACTGTAAAATGTCCACCTGTATGTGATGGCTAGCAAATTGCAATACTAAATTACGTATGAGCTAAATATTAAGTATACGCTCCCGAAAACTCTTTTGCAACACTTTCAATAATTTTTGCTTCAAATATATTTATTTTTTTTTTGTGAATGGGGTCTTAGGCGATGCAAAAACAATAAATATGAATACTAATATTAACTATTAACAATATCAATCTTATTAACCCTTCCTGAACTCATGATCTAAACATCACACTCTTTAATATGCACCTTTGAACTGTATCTTGTGCAGTGGAGTCAAAATATTTAATAGCTTTAAATGTTTTATAAATGCCTGCAAGCTACTCCAGAAATTTAATAATATGACTAAATTAGATATAATTTAATATCATTTATGCAATGTATGTGTGTGTGTGTGTGTCAACAGTATGTGTGTCATGTACTTTACAAAATACCGAAGGTAATGAAATTACAAATTATTCAAATTGAAAATGTTTGTCGGTGTGCTGCACGCTTGTGAGAGAATTCTTCGTTTCAGTCTTAAAGACTTGCCTCAGGATAGCTTTCTAATAGCAGTAGCATGAGCTAAAGTTAAAGGAAAATAAATTATAGCATTTAATGCTTTACTGTAAGGAAATGATTCTTTGGATTTTTCACAGCGTTAAGTGAGATTAAGTTAGGGTAGACTAGGCTATAAAAAATAGCAGAGTACTGATTTCAGTCCATATTTTCGAGTAGTTAGTGTTCTTTAGATATCTACGTCGCGAGATGATGGCGCTATTTTTACAAGAATAGCCGTATGTAAAGAACCGATTTCGTTCGTTCGACTTTGGCATTTTTCTAAAAAATTAATTCTTAAATGATGGAACAAAAAATTCAGAAAAATGGGACATGAAGAAAAATAATCAAACGGTAACACGGGTATTATAACAATAACATGTTAACATCATCTTGATACAGTTCTCGTATTCTTTTTTACAATAAATTTGTGTAAATAGGAACTGTTATCACATTCAACTAAGCCACCTAATAAGTGGTGACAAACACAATACACATGAGCACTGATGATGAAAGGGTTGCGTCTTTCGAAAACAGCTGTTCTGCTCTGCTGTGTAAGTTGAAAAACAAAAAACTGATGTTGACTTGCCTTTGTGCCTTGGAATATTTATCATGTCTTTCTGAGATTTAAATTAAAATTTCGAACAATTAGCCTATAGAATCTTAATTCAATTCTTAAATATATTTTACTTTAATTAATTTTAAATCAGTAATTGGACAGAGCCAAATTTACTCAAACTCATCAAACAAAGTGAATGAAACCCCAAGAACTCTTGTCAAATGGATTTTCAAGACTCATATCCCATTTTATTTTATTTTTTTAGTTTTTGTATGAAGTCTGTTCTAAAAATAAGTTCAATTTTAAAATTTCGCCCGATCGATAAACACATTTCCAGATGTTGTATCCCTTGCAGATTAATCATGTCTGCCAAACTATAATCTCTTTTATTATGTAAGTATTTGTCAAGGGCACTTTAAGACAATATTAAAAATAGGACATTTTCCTATTCCTTGATGACAACAATAAATCACTTGTGACAGGCTGTACTTTGGTTGTAGCAATAGCCTGTTATGAATTTTTTTTTTAAGAGTAGCGCCAGTGCTCAGGAGATGACTCCTACATATGCAATGCATTGTGCCGGAACTGGAAAGGAGAGGATAGTATTGAGGGTACAGATGAGGAAAGATTAGAATATAGAGGATTTTTTGTAGCAATTTGAACCTACAAGACCGAGGAAGGAGAGCGCCCTTTCTCTCCCCTTTAGTAAATGATTGTGTCAGTCCCTGCCAGTTGTGTTCAGTGATCAGTGCTATGCCTTCATCACTGAAACAAGCTGACAACAACTAACACAATCATCCACCAATGCTGATCAGAAAAATTCATGCTTCATAGTCTCGTGTTAACTACTTCAGCCAAGAGCACCCTCAATTTCTAAAGAAAAGGAGTAGAAGTGTTCTAGTTTCGATATTGTTTTGAATAAATATTTTCTTTTCGCCTATCGACCCTATTTGAAGCCTTCCAATGGAACGATATATTCTATGTATCCTTGGCAGGCTCTGTTTTCTATTTTGCTGAAAGAATTTCAGACATCGAACAAGTGGCTGCAGATATAGCCTCTTAAATGCTAACACTGCCATGTTTTTTATTGCAAATAAAAATACAATTAAAGTTAACAGAAATTATTTGCTGCTTTAGCATCTCATATCACATCACATCGTAAGCCGTTTAGTGCTTTTGTTACTGATTATTTATTCATTTTCATTTTATGCTGTAGCAGCTGTAAATACTACAATCTTAAGAGACTTTATGCTTATCAAATTTGTTACCTTGGCTCGTTCGGCGCCTTCTCTCTAATACGTCATTTACTTCCTCTTCACTGCATAAGAAACTTATTTTCCATTACCCCATTTATTTGCTGTGCAAAGGCACGCCACCTGATTAGCTTTCATAATGTACACGATACTTTGAGAAAATTTGAAAGTTAATGCGTCGCACGCGTTAAAAAAAATTATATTTATGTGCTCTACTGTGTGAAAAGTGACACTTTTAACTTTTTTGGCAGAACTTTGAATCGCATTATATATGCTAAACCATTGAAGTGTAGCTTCTTGAACTTAAAAATTGATATGTAAAAACTTTAAGTAGAATCACACCCAGCCGTATCTGTTTCAAGGGGTACTTAACTTTCTTAACATCCATATTTTTGCTTCGCACGTTTAAAGGGATTTCTACTTGAGTCGCTGCTTCTATAGTTCTATATAAAATGAATAAATTTACAGAAGAATAATTTTACATTCTTAAGTATTCCATTTAACGATTTGTACTAAGAAAAGAACATAAGAAAAATGAACATTTAAATATGTGGTAAAAAATTTATTGTGACTTTCTCTTTTTTTTCTGACATATTAGCATTTGACGGGAAAAGAGATCTGGCGTTTAAGATGGAAACCGTGATAAAATGATTGCTCTTCAAAATGTAATTTTTCATTTTAATTTGATGTTTGTTCAGCAATATATAAGACTTGATCATAAACAGCATTTTATGCTGCCAAAACTTCCTATTTGATAAATTTCTTTACAAAAATCTTGCCAAATAATCAGTTTATAAACATAAATTATTTTTTATAAATTAGTGCTTTCAAAATAAAATGTTACTACTAATTTTCCAAAGTAAATAAAATTTGTGAAAAATAAATTCTAATATCATGCGCTAAAAACAGGAACTGCCTTTATTAAGTCTTCGTATATACAAAGACTAAATACAGATGTGCAGGTATTAAAATTTCTTCTAAATACCCTTCCAACTAAGAAATAGTTGCTAATGAAACGATTTTAATAAAAATTAAATAAAACAGAAGAAACATAATTGTTTTGTTATATAACAGCATTATAATATTCTAAAACTGCAAACGTTAATTCTGTACTTATGATTCTCCTGTATTATAGGAACAGAAAATAAATCGCAGGCTACCAAATACGATGAATATGCTGTGTTGTTTTTAAGAAAAAATATCAGATTTTCCAGCCATTTTGGAACTGCCCACAAAATTACATGCCATGAGAAAACCGTTATGGCAACCAGCATCTTCAGCAACATCTCCCATAGTGATTCAAAGATTATTCACAACAATTTTGATGACTTTCTCAATGTGTTCATCGGTTGTTTTTTTTTCTTGAACCAGCACTCAGGCTATGACCCCTATATATGCAATGCATTGCGCCGAAACTGAAAACGAGGGTATAGTATTGAGGGGACAGATTAGGAAAGATGAGAACAGTTTTTGTTTTGTAGCTATTTCAACCTTTTTTGTACCTCGCCGGCTAATTTTTGCTACAGGGCCGACGAAGGTGGGTGCTGTTACTCTGCTTTTAGTACATGATAGTGTCAGTCACCGCCAATTATGTTCAGTGACCAGTGCTTTGCCTTCATCACTGAAACAGACTGAGAACAACTAACACAACCATGCACTAATGCTGATCAGAAGAATTCGTCACAATATTTCATGACTCAGCGCGGGCTCGAACTCAGGACCCTCTGCTTCATAGTCTCGTGTTCTACTACTTCAGCCAACAGCTGAAGACGACCCATTGTTGATATAATAGGGCGCCTCCTTACCTTCTTTGGAAATATTCAACCACTAACAACATTTCAAATGCTTCGGAGATTTTTTTTATATCCTCCAAATATCCCTCTAAGACGTCATAAAGTATATATATTCCTGATCAGTGATGTAATCTAAGACAATCTAGCCATATCCTTCCGTCCGTTTGTGGAAATCATGATTCAGTCCAAACGAAAAGAGCCAAACCCTTAAAATTTGGTATAAATAACTTTTGAGGGATGGCACAGGTCAAGTTCGTAAATGGGCTGAATCGGGTCGGATGGAAAGAAGTTCGTTCCCCTAAGAAGAACTAAGCCAGCCTCTCAAAATTAACATAATTTTTAAAGTTAAAGTAATTTTGTTTAGCAAATGATGAGTTTTTATGACAAAGAAGATCCGAGACTTTGAACTTGGAGCCAGAAAAACTAATTTTTGGATTTTTGGAATCCGCACCCTTTTGATATGTGATATGTTTTTTGCACTTTTCAATGGAAAATGGTAACATTATGCCATTTGAAAATAGTGAATTTATTGGAAATTGAGCCACCATCTCTTAAGAAGTGTGTTTTATATTAAAATTTATCCTAATTGTGGTTTTTTAGAATAAAAAGTGACAAAATGTTAAATATTTTCCAGAAAAGAAATCGCCATTAGTGTTTGATGGTAAAGGTGAAGGCCCCTTCCGGAGTGACCCCTACAAAATAGAGTTTTTATTTATTAAATATTTGGAGGGTATTTAAGATTCGACCCGGTCGAATACAACGACATTCTTACTTGTTTTTTATTACGACCGTCACTCAGGGGATGACCGTGAGTGACGGTCCCAGCACAATCCCTGAGCGGGGATTGTGCTGAAACTAGAAAAATTGCTTGTCGGAAGAAACATTAGATTTGAATTTTTCCGTGCTACATATAACAGGAAAGACCTTCACAGGGAGTTTATTCCACATACGGGCAGTCCGGACAAAGAACGAATTTTCTCTGGAACTACACTCTATTTCTTTCTCTGTAACTGCACTTATTATATGTCAACAAGATTTGATTAAATTATTTTACAATTCTCAGTGTACACTTTTGTGATATACCTGAGCAAGTAAATACACATGCACAGACACTCATAGAAGTGCAATTGTTGATATTTTATTTCTTCAAATGCAAACACTGTAAATTACATTTGTGATTAAATTTGCCGAGATAAATTCCTTAGCACGCCAAACAAAGAGCACAATTCAATCGTTCGGCTACTCACAGCTAAATAATACTCAATATTGTTGGCTTTCATGGTCCTTTGGAGGCCATGACTAAATAATTAACTTAAAAGCCCACAAATGCAGTCAAAAGATAATAAACCCTATAAGCCACCGGCATTGAATATACAACTCATTTTCATTAAAATCTTTAAAATTATAAAAACTCCATCATTTAAAAGGTTTCCACACCAGCCGACCAAAAAAAGCACACGATAACATTTTAGCAATTACGCTTAATACGCACCTTTAGCAAAAGAAAATTCAACACGAAATTGCTTAAGCACTAAGAACTCACAGCAGTTGCTGGTCGATTTAAAATTGTTCTTTCTGGTTGCTTAGTTTCTAAAAGTGTAGCTTCTTCTACAACTGGTCTAGTATGAAAAGGAGGCGGCAAAAATAAAACTGCGCAAAAAAATGTAAATAACAAATGTGGCTCATAAAAAATGTTAACAGCCAAAGGTGGCTGGTTGACTGACTATAAGCAGGTAAAAGTAAAGTGTGTGTTAAATACAACAACAGCAAAAGAAATGTGTTCAAACAAGAGCTCCTTGTAGACGTCTGCCTCATCGGGCGATGGATTTTGATGGAAAGTTCAAAGGATTGTAAACAATATGCAAACATTATAATATTTCTTTTCTTTTCCTTTATTTTTTATTTTTTTTTTGCTTGCCGTTCTTTGGCAGGAATATGAAAATGAAAAATTGTGTTACAAAAAGGCCAGACGTTTACAGTTGCAAAGCAGAATAAAATATTTATTCCGCTTAACACGGTGTTAAAAGATTTTGTTACTCCTTTAATTTAAATATATGAACGTCATTATCTAAAAACTCTAGCCATAAAAATATGATTTGTAATTCATATTTTTCGTGTTAGGCGCATAATTAATTTAACACTGAATTTATAACATATTAAGAAGAAAATCATCAATAGCATAAATATTTTTATATAGCAATTAAAACATAAAAATTCAAATACAAACACCAGAGCAACGCGTGCAACTTGTTGAAAATGTTAATCAAAATAATTGTTCTATTCGTCAAACTCATCGTACACTTCTCCCATTTTACGGCCTACATAAACGTCCTTCAGATCGGCCAAATCGAAGAACAATAGATTGTTTTCGGACCACATTTACTGTTACTGATCATGTGCATCCCGTGAGACGCCGAACAGTGCACACTGAAGAAGCTGCTGTACAGGAAAGCATTGAGGACGATTCTAATCAATCAATTCGTCCCCGTTCTCAGTACCTGGGGTTGTGTCCTTTCACTTTATGGAAGATTTTTTTAATTGTTGAAAATTGGTGTTCCAGATTGCTCCGTGTACGCGCCAGCCGTGGCGGCCACATTTCAGAAATCATATTTAAATATTAACTTCATAAAATTTTCTTTCCAATAAAGACCGTTTCCTTGATATTAAATATACATTTTTCTTCATTTTTCTTTTTATTAATAAAATAATAAAAAATCATTTGCAGTCATGCAGATTCGAACTTAAGCCCAAAAACATTAACAATTTACATTACAAAGTTCGACTAATAAAAATTCATACATAATTTAAAACATTGCGGGGGCACGCGCACTTGTTCATTGTAAATTGACAACTAAATTCAATTACTTGAACATAAATAACAAAGAAGCTTTAGCAATCAGCAGCCGATGGCTCTCGAAAAAGCGAAAGAGATACATGGAATATTGGGAATATTAATCGTCAGGGTTGGGGAATTTCGTACTAACCAAAAAGGTAATAACTTAAAAATATGAATGTGATAACTTCTCATATTCAATTTTCGTTAAAATATTGGTTAAATAGTTGATATTCCTACGAATTAGGACCACTTGCAAAAGTGGAAAAATTGAACAAAGAACGCTGATGAGATGGCGTAGCGGCCTCGAAATCAGTACTGATCCCTTCTGCTGGTTTGATGGTTATTGAAAATATTCTTAATATTCCAATCTTAATATAAAAAAATAATAAATAGAATTTGAACAAATTCATTTATTAATAAAATAATAAAAAATCATTTGCAGTCATGCAGATTCGAACTTAAGCCCAAAAACATTAACAATTTTTCTTGTTTTATTATGATTTAAACTAGTGTCACTCTATAAAAAACACCCTATATTTGCAAACTGTAGAAATAAATTCGATTATATTTGCTTTTTCAAACTGAAACTAATTCTACTCTGGCCTTATGGTCTTATCATTTTCAGGTTCGACTCCGCAGCCTGCCATGGATGTGGTAAAGAATTTTTCTGATCTGCATTGTTGCGTGGTCGCTATGGTAGGGCTTGTCCTCAGAGTGCTGGTACTACCAAAATACACTCTTAACTTATTAAACTCTATATACGTTATTTAAAAAATGTATACAAAACCCATATCTTAAGAATTAAACGCATTCAAGACAGCAGGCTACCGACTACAACCTGTCGAAAATAGAATACATGTGTTTACGAGTATATGGGAGTGAATATTTTCACGGCTACACGACAGGTTGTTGTCCGTGCTACTTTTGCGGTTGTAGTCAAATTAAACTAATTTCTATTTTCATAGGTAACAATAAACAGATTAGTGCTGCCAATACAATGAAAAGTCTTAAATAACTAAACGTCTAAAAAAATTTTTCATCTAGTCAAGAATATGAAAATTGTCGAAAATAAAAAATATAATAGCCCTTTCAAGAATAAAAATTATTTTGTAATAATTATTTATTTATTTTTTTTTGCGTTCTCTCTCGGCTTTTATTTTTAATTTTATTTATTTAATAATTGTAATATTAATCAAGCTTGTGGTCGTTTTTTATAATATATTGGTATACGCGGCTGCCCGCTACACGCAAGCATTCAAGTAGGATCTCTGAGATCCCGTTTTGAAATTTATAATATATTATTTCTTATAATTTTTATTCGATATTTCGTTAACAGCTTGTTAACATCTTCAGGAAATAAAAATTATTAAAATTTTTATAGAAAAATGGTTTTGAAACATGGCATGACAAATTATTCAAAATATTTGTTTTTCAAATACATTACAATAAATAATTTTTTCAACATTAACAATTTATAGCAAAATACAATTTTTCAACATTAACAATTTATAGCAAAATACAATTTTTCAACATTAACAAATTATAATAAAAATTTTATAAGAAAATTATTTTTTATATATGTATAACATGAAGAACTTGTAGTAGAAATTTAGGCGCATATAATTAAAATTTTTTTTTAATTTAATTATATGCGCCTAAATTTCTACTACAAGTTCTTCATGTTATACATATATAAAAAATAATTTTCTTATAAAATTTTTATTATAATTTGTTAATGTTGAAACTTATTTATGTTATTATATTTGAAAAACAAATATTTTGAATAATTTTTCATGCCATGTTTCAAAACCAATTTTAATAATTTTTATTTCCTAAATATGTTAACAAGCTGTTAACGAAATATCGAATAAAAATTATAAGAAATAATATAAAAATTAACAAAAAATAATATATTATAAAAAACGAACACAAGCTTGATTAATATTACAATAAACTTATAAGGTCAATAAAAATAAATCAACATTTATTTATTTATTAATATTATATATATAAATGAAATTTATTTGTTGGTGGTTAAGCAATGTCTATATGCATTTCATTGGTGCTTTACCAAATCGTCAGTAGACTTTAACCACAGTTTTGAAAAGTTAAAAACCTCTTATCTTATGCATATACTTCCGAAAACCATCTGAGAATTCACAACTTGTAAATTACAAACTATTTTCAAAAATAACAACAGAATAAGAACATAGGCTTGCAACTCATACAAAACTAAACCAACAAATAAAGTATGTTCGATACGAATCTATTTTATTTTTCTACACCTTTATACAATCAGAAATCCATTGGATAACATTGGTTTTTAACTTTTCAAAACTGTGGTTAAAGTCTACTGACGATTTGGTAAAGCACCAATGAAATGCATATAGACATTGCTTAACCACCAACAAATAAATTTCATATATATATTAGTATTGTGACAACAATGTGTTGAATAAAAAAACTTCATAACAGTTTAATATTATATATTTTTTTTGTAATAACTCCTAGAATATAGGCCCCATATAAACGATATGGGTATCATTTAAAAGTACTCCAAAATGTCTTTCTATTGTTAGACATATTTTTTAAGTTTATTCACATATTGGAAGTATTATTAAATTTTGAAATTTTGTATCTGACTTTTCAAGTAAAAATTTCTTTATTTTGAATGCTCTAATTTTGTATACGAGTATAGTTGATAGCCTTTATCGATAATAGACGTTAGTTAGGTCACAAATGAGTCAACTCATAAACTCATTTTCATAGTGCCATAACAAAAAAAAAGGATATGAAAATGTATTTATTACAAATACAAAAACAATAAAGATCTTTGTATAAACAAACAAAGTGTTTTTATTATTAATTTTGTTTCGGTCTATAAATAGATTTATAATAAGCGCTTTTTTATATATGAAAGTGGCACCACTAAAATAAGATGTTGACAATGTAGCTGCCGTCTCAAAAATAATTAAGTAGCTGACTACGAGGCGACGATTGTAGCTAACGGCTTTTGTAGTCGTGTGTTCGAGTAGCCTGCTGTCTCGAATGTGTTTAAAGTATCAAACTTGAAATGATATCAAAATTCAATATTTACTCAATAAAGCATCACAAAAACGCAGTAGTGCATCACACAGTGCTTTTATGATTTTGCTCAATACACGACACTTGTTGTGTTAAAATATTAAAAGTTGTTTTTTTTTTCTTTTTTCAAAACACAGTTTCAAACAAAATAACTCAAAACAAAATATTTTGTTAAAAAAAATTTTATTTGAAATTATCTTTGCAAACAAAACTTTAAACGAGACACCAAAGGTCTGGTATTGAGCAATTCTCTTAGTAGACTATTGCAAAAAATAATAGCAAAAAAAATATAAAGATGGTATGGCGGTATACCAAAATTTATGAGCACATTGTTCGCATGCTTGCAGTTTTGCCATAATTGTATTGTTTGCAACAAAAGAATGCCACATACTCGTGCGACTACTCAATCTACGTGACCGAGAGTTAGTTATTCCATAACAATGAATAATAAAACATACTGGCTAAATATAAAAGTTGTATGCTGAACGCAGTCAGTTGGCCAGTATGAAAATACAGTCACAAACATAAAATCTGAGTAAAATTTCCTCGGTCTGTAAAAGTACAACACCAATAAAACACAGTATTTTGCACAAATAACGATATCAAAACATTTATATCAAACTGAAAATTATTGTATGGAAAATATGTAGTTTTTCATAAAATGCATGAGGAAATAGAACTAATCTGTTTTCGAAATATTTGCCAGTTACTGTTTTTTTTCCAATGGTACGGTAATACCCGTAGAGAATTTTATAACAGCAAAAATCATTGAAAATGCAACTAAGCAAATAAAAAGTTGAAAATTGAATCGAATGCTAAACTTTCACATAATTCGATATATTACACTGGCCTGCAACAAACTTTACACAATACACATGAGCATTGATGATGAAAGCGTTGCGGCTTTCGAAAACAGCTATTCTGCTCTGCTGTGTAAATTAAATAACTAAAACACTGATGTTGACTTTCCTTTGTGCCTTGGAATATTTATCACGTCTTTCTGAATTTAAAACAAAAAATTTCGAACAATTAGCCTATTGGCGTATAAAGAGGGTGTTTTTCATAGAGTGACACAAGTTTATATCATAATAAACAAAGGAAATATATTTTTTAATACCAATGAAAAGGGCTTTATTGGAAAGAAAATTTTATGAAATGAATGTTTAAATAGAATTAAGATTTTATAGGCTAATTGTTCGAAATTTTTAATTTAAATCTCAGAAAGACATGATAAATATTCCAAGGCACAAAGGCAAGTCAACATCACTTTTTGTTATTCAACTTACACAGCAGAGCAAAACAGCTGTTTTCGAAAGACGCAACCCTTTCATCATCAGTGCTCATGTGTATTGTGTTTGTCACCACTTATTAGGTGGCTTAGTTGAATGTGATAACAGTTCCTATTTACACAAATTTTATTGTGAAAAAGGATACGAGAACTGCATCAACCTGATGTTAACATGTTATTGTTATAATACCCGTGTTACCGTTTGATTATTTTTCTTCATGTCCCATTTTTCTGAATTTTTTGTTCCATCATACCTAAGTCAAACTTTTTTGGTTTGAATTTTATACTTAAATACATGTGAACGTTTTTCCAAAATAATGTTTAAATATGATTTCTGCCATGTGGCCGCCTTGGCTGGCGAGTAGAAGGCGCAATCGAAAACACCAATTTTCAACAACTAAAAAAGTCTTCCATAAAGTGAAAGGACACAACCCCAGTTGCTGATAACGGCAACGAATTGATTGATTAGGATCATCTTCAATGCTTTCCCTAACAGCGGCTACAGCTTCTTCAATGCGCACTGTTCAGAGTCTCACTCGATGCACATGATCAGTAACAGTAAATGTGGTCCTACAACGATCTATTGTCTTTCGCATTAGCCGCTCTGAAGGACGATTATGTAGGCCATAAAATGGGAGATGCGTTTGAAGAATAGAACAATTATTTTGATTAATAATACAATATTTTTTAAGGTTAAGGTCTTTATGATATATATGTTTATTTTTCAATATTTTGTTAACCTTTGGTTAACTTCTTCAGGAAATTATTATTATTTTTTATGTTTTCTTTCAATGAAAAAATTTTTTTTATTTTTTATTTTTTTTTTTAATTTTTTCATTGAAAGAAAACATAAAATATAATAACAATTTCCTGAAGAAGTTAACCAAAGGTTAAAGAAATATTGGAATATATATATATATATATATATATATATATATATGTATATATATATATATATATATATATATATATATATATATATATCATAAAGACCTTAAGCTTAAAAAATATTGTATTATTATATAAAAAATAGGTCGAAAAATTAGCAAAAAAACCAAATTATTTTGCTTAAAAATTTCAACAATTTGCTCGCGTTGCTCTGATGTTATGACACCCTAAAAAAAAACACGCTTTAGTTTTCGCAATATGGATTTATTTTTCTATTTTTTTTTTTTTTCAAAGTAATATGGCCTCGAAAATCAATTGCAGCAAATGCACTGTCATAAAGCATATGTATTTCTTGGAAATAGAGTTGAAAAGGTGGATTTTTTTTAAGTAGAAGTATTTTCTTTTAATTTAGGATGACGACTATTTATGCGTGCATTGTGCTGGAACTAGGAAAATTGGTTATGGGAAAGAGGATAAAGGGAGTAGTGGCTATAAACAATCGATTTGGATTTCTTCATTATATATACGACAGTTTATTCCACATACGGACAGTTCGGAAAATGAACGAATGTTCCTTGTAATGCGTTTGGCGGTTTACTGGTAAATCTACGGCATATGGGTGTGATCGCAATGAAGAGCGTGTTGAGCGTAGAAAATTGTGAGTTTCAGCAAAGAGATCCCTGATTTCATTGGAACACAACCCACAATAGTAACAATAAAACATTGAAACACAAGCCACATTGCGGCGATGCTCAAGTGACTCATCAATAGAGTTGGCTACCCTACCGTCCCCAATGAGGTTCTTTGCCCTCTTGTGTATACGATCGAGAAACTTCAAAATAGAGTTTGATGCACCGGCCCTTATTCCAGTTGTCACCATTGACGCAATACGATGTTGTCGTGCACTGCCTACTTCAGGTTCTCATTCTAGTTGTTGTTAGCGAAAGTTATCGCCGACTGTCAACAAGTGCTTTTGCATAGCGCAAGAAAATTGTATGATGATATTGCGTAGAATAGACTCTGAATATAGCATTCCCATTTTTGATAATTTTTATAAATTTCTATAAATTTCACGCAAAAGATCAAAAATGGAAAATAAGTCTAAAAAAACTTAAGGTAGCAATTGAAACCAAATATTAAAAATTAGTAGAGCAGTTGGATAATAATTAATCCCTGCCAGTGGTATCTAGCAGAGGCATTGTTGCAAACAATTTTAAAGAACAGAATTTGTAAAATTAATAAATTCTCTTGGCCCGCCAAATACAGTAGGCGATGAGTGGCAAAAGGTAAGGAAACCCCAGCTTAAGGAGTGCATGACCAAAATTAAATATATTAATAAGTTTGGCGAAACCTAGCCTTGAAGTTAAAAAGAATATTTCTGTCTCTTTTTTTACCTTTTTTGTATCTAATTTTTTATATCTATTATTAAGCTGGGGGTCATTATAAAATGATTACCAATTCTATTTATTTATATCCAATATTTATATTAATATTATACGGGATAAGCTTATTCCTGATGATGTTAACAAACTGTTAACGCAATATTAATGTTATCACGCATGAAAACATTGAGAAGGAAAAGGAAATTGTTTTGCAGACTAGTGTTATTATTAGCAAAGATATATAAAAAAAAAAAATTATAATTTTCTGAAGCCCCATACATGTGTGCAGTGAAGTTTATTTTTCAAAAAAAAAAAACGGAAATGTAATTCAATTTAAAAGTTCTGTTTTTATTTAAATCTAAATATAATTTGAAAATAAGCAAAAAGTTGTAGTACTTCATCTCAATATGTGTAGTCACAAAATTTAATAAATTGTTTCTTGGAATAAAAATGCATACAATCAGATTATTTTGGGAAGCAAGAAATTTATTAAATTTATTCGAGCTATTCTTGGAAACTCTTATTTCCAAATTGAATATTTTCTTATAATTAAATTCCTATACAGCAATTTCAAAATATATTTTTTTATATGTTGTTTATATGGTTATTGATGTTTAGAAGAAATAACCTTAAGAGCATTTCATATTGATTAACGTTTAAAATTACATAAATGAAAGCCATGAAACAAGAGTCTAACATGAGAACCAACCAACACTATCCTACAAACTAAGCATCTAGCCTGCCTTGTTTCCAAAGAAATTTTTTCTGTTGGCTCATGTAGGATGCAATATGTATCTTAAGTACGCTTGGATTCATTACACTTGTTTTATTAGAGAAATACTGCGTATAAAAATGTAGTGTCGTATAATTTCAACCATAGATCGATTTAATGTGCCAGTTGGCCACGGCTTTAAGAGGTCTTCATGTCGTAGAAATTATATTGACGACAACTCCATACAAATCGTCACAAGAAGAGGAGTGATAATATCGCTGAGCTTGACGTTGACTTTTTCACAATGCCACTTCCCTTATTATTATCATTAAATACTAAATGAGGGCCATTGTCAGATAGTCGCGAGCAACGATTTACTTCCAATTTTCGTTTATAAAACAATTAGCAGACGTTGCAGACAACGTTGTCTACCACGATTTGGCCACGGGGGTCTTACATACCACACACACGCATACACACACATACACACACAAATGTATCTGCTATCTAATGAAGTCTAAGGAATTTTGGTTTTCTTTTTTTTTGGCAATTTTCTTTTATTCTCTAATGGCCGCGATAATATTTAAACAATGTTGTAGATGGTTTTATTATGCTTACGACCACACACTATATTTTCATCTTGCACATTTACGAAAACTTTGCAACAAATTCTCACTATTTTACTTCCTGCTTTTGAAAGCTAATTTCACGTATGACCTACTCATTGTGTTTAGTGATTCTTGTGAAACCAAACCGCTGCCACATCAATTTAAATGAACATTTGGTTGGAAGTTGTAAATGGTATTAGATTTGAGGATGTGGATTGCATAAACGGAAATAAAAGAGCAATAAATACACACACATACACAAACACCATGTTTTAAAAATATTCTATCAAAGAATTTTTTTTTGTAATCATACCACAATACAAAACAAAAACTACCAGTTCAGTTCGTTTCTTTTATTCGATTCGTTATTTTTTATAATCCACTTTAATTACTTTGAATGCCTAAAAGATTCTGAGCGTTTTTGTGTATACAGTTTTACACTAAAAATATATTTTATTTAATACCAGCTACTTGGACCCGACGTTGCCCGGCTTCCCCAACTATTCGACTTTGCATAAAAGGTTCTCATTTAATGCTTTGCATCCATCCACCTTCTAGAAAATTAAAAACTGTGTTATTGTATTTTCAGTAATTTTAATTTTTTTACTTAAATATTTTCGAATTATATGGGCGCGGTACGATGGTCGTGGGCTTTTTCTATAATACTTTCCTGATATGTTAACGTCATAATACTAATAACTTGTGCCAAGCTTCGTAACTTTTGGTGAAGAAACAAACATTTGGGGAGGAAAAATATTTTCAGGTTATATAGGCTGGATGCGGTGGGCGTGGTCATCTTTGATAAATCTTAAAATATTTCTTGACTGAGTTGATCAAAGGACCTGTGCAAAATTTCAGCGTTCTACGACCTCTCGTTATACCTTTTGCCATGATATGCCATGGGATGTATTAAGATATTATTCGCCCCTATTATAAATGACGACATCGACGCCGTATCAAGACGACAGCAAAAAATTTTGGCTTATCCACTCTTTTTCGACAGCAGCTGACTACTATTGACATGTTCTATCGATATTATATGCCCTAGAGAATGCGAAGAAATTGTCAAGAATAATTAATTGTTATCCACAACTAGTAGACAAGTGATAATTTTTTTGCCATCGAGTTGATGTGACGTCGACATTGCCATTCATAATAGGCGTGATTGTAAAGTTTCATTAAAATCCATTCAGCAGTTTTTGCGTGAAAGAGGAACAAACATCCACATATCCACACATCCACACTCACAAACATTCGGCTTAATAATATTAGTAGGATTTAAAGGGAATTTTCAACCCCGATGGCAATTACGAACGGACTAACTGTCAAACGATCCATCATATTGCTTTACTTTTTCACAGTATACTTTCCAAAATCAATGCGAATAGATGAGGCCTTAAGCAGGGCTATCAAATTATATAGATTTACTTTGAAAATCAATTATAAATTCGCGCAACTTATAGGCCAGAAATTGTGCGATAAGGTTTATATTAACGGTATTAACAATATTAATGGTATTTATAATAATGAAAACCGCCCAAAATAGCCCCTTCTGTGATGGGTTTACACGCTGCTCGAGTAATAAAGGTTTTCTTAAATATTTAGCCTTCGGTCTTAGAGTATGGCATTAGGAAATATTCTTTGTTTTATAGACATAGCGATTGCGGTTTAGTTTCGCTATACATATATTTTGATTTATGAATACTCTCTATCAAAATAAATCATCTCTTATACAACCCACATTAAAATTAGTTTGTCATAACAAATTCCTATAGAAAATTATAATAAAATTATTAAGGCAGCTAAAACAACTAATTTCTTCATTCTCATTACACTCGTAGTGTATTAATATTGAATCCTTATGCATCATGTAGTGATTCAATCTCTGATACAACTAATTGAAAATGTACCTACACTTAATTATCTCCCTTCAACTGTTCAACTGTAGAATACGTCAAACTTTCATTAAATGATTCCAATGACTAAAATTATGATAAAATATAAACAAACAAAAATCCAAAATGGCTACACTAAGTCCTAGAATTGATTGAGCAAGGCTTTATTATGTTTATCAATTTTTGTAACATTAATTACTTTAATAAACAGCAAATTAGTAATGTTTTCCCCCAACACAAAAGACCCAAACAGACTTCCCCTTATTTTAGTTACAATTACCATTCATTACAAACGTTAATGAATTATTTTTTTTATTTCCTTTTGTCTCTTTGTTTTTAATGATAAGTTTAATTTATTTCATCACTCAGCAGGACGTAAGATTTTTGCACATGATTTACTTTGTACAATTTTCCCACGGCTTAGTAAATGTCGTACATATTAATAACTTTTTAATAAAGTAAATAATCCTAATAAATATCTACTCTTTGCCTGAGCTTTCCATGTCCGCTTGTTAATATTTTTCTCATTTATATGCTTAAGTGAAAATATTACTCGCAAGATTGCATTAGAAGAGAATAGCCGGAAACACTAAACGTGTTATTTAAAAAGTTTCCTGTTAATTTTACAGAACATAAGAGAATCTTTACAACAGCAGTTGTGATGTACCAGATAATAAATTTAGTTTTTTAAGAAAATTTTCCGTCACAGCATGTAACAATATATTTTCTGAAAACTAAAACTTTTCTTTGGGGGATTGATTTATATGAACACTAGCCACATGCGGGATTCTACCCCCCTTTCTCATCAATTATAAGTAATATATAAGAATATTAATAATTGTCTTGAAGATTTTATTTGAAAATTTAAATAAAACTTTGACCGTCTCCCAGTTGAAGATACACTGAGTCAATAATTTCAATTAATAAATTAACTGATTGTACACCACAGTATGCCTCTGTCTAAGCCATTAAGATTCTGCTAAAAGTTGCACTTAATTCTCAGAAGAAAACCAGTTAACCTGCCTGTAATAACTCTGATATGGGAATATTAAAAATGTCCCTGTATTAAGACATGCCGTTTTCCCCCTCTTACAGCTCCAAAATTTTGCAAGAAATCACTCTTTTTTTATAAGAGTACCCCAAACGAAATTTAAGAAAATACTGTACTGTGCCCTTCCCATATCTCGTTTTCCTCTTCCTATACCTCAAAGATTTTGCTGGAAATTGCACTCATTATTACTCTTGTACTTGCTGTAAAGTGCATTTTATGATAGGAGTAGCTGATAGAAAATTTTGAGTTATGCAGATATAACAATAAACAAATATTTATTTTAATTATATTTACAATGTTGAAAAATAACTACTTTCAGGTCATAATGAAATTAGTTTACTCGTTACCACCAGGAAAATTTGTTGTCTTGGGAAATTTTCAGCCAATGACAAATTAATACCGTATAGTTCACTCAAAAGTGTTATAACTAACAATAATTGCCTAAATTTTTTGCTGGGATGCAGCGCTAATGAAGACAGACCATTAGCAGGGGTGTTGAATGTGACGATTTTACGAAATTCAGACGATTTTTTTCTATACATCGAAGTAACGATTGACGATTTTCTTTACGAAAACTATATTAAATTAGTAAATTATTACAAACTGAAAATTCAGTTTTAAATAATTTAAATACCATTACTTACTTGACTTTTAAACAAATATAAGATTTTTAATACTTTTGTTTCTTTCAAAATTTAATATAAAATAATTTTTTAAGATCTTGCATTGTTCATTATTGGAATAGTTATTAATATATGTAACATAAATAGGGATATATAAATAAATCGAAAAAATTTAAGTTAAAATATTACCTTTCATGTTGAGGTTAGCGTATTTCCTTTATCACTCATTTATATGCACTTTTAAATTTAATTTATTAACACTAATTTCCTTGTAAAAAAAAGGCCATATTTTGTGGAATTTTTCCATCTTAAATTAGGTATTTCTTGCAATTTTGATAATAATTATTTTTATACCTTTATTTTATTTTTATTCCATACTCATTGTATCACCTTTGCTTTTCATTTTATTTTTATCACTTGTTTTACATTTCTAACATGCACTATTTTCTTATCGATTAAACAACAACACGCAATGCACAGCAAGAACTGCGCTGCTTTTAATGGTCATATTAAGCCAATAGTGGCTGCGCTGTCCACAGTTCCATTTTAAGCTAAGAATTAACCTACACAACTTTGTTATTGTAACACTCACAGCAACACTGTTTCATATTTGCTCCTATTAATAAGTATGTAATTGTTTTTATTTAAAAATATATATAAATATTCTCTTATAAATTTTTGCATAATTTGCTTAGCTCTTGTACTCTTTATTTTACCTTACTAAAAAGCAAACAAAGTAAACAAACATACACATCGGCATGCTAAGCAAAAGGCATGCATTCTCCATCCATTCAATGCAACACACATCTTCACTTCTCTCATAAACATGTAAAAGCAACAATTGATGCGCCGTCCACAAATTTTCTTACACACTTTTTAACACGAAAAACAAAAGTATTTGCAAAACTATTTACTTTTAATTATTGAATATGCATTAATTATCAATTATTTACTTAAATTATACACTTTATAACATTTTTCCATTTTATTTAATTATTGTAACAGGAGTTTACACTGAAGCGTCCACGCAGCACAAAAATTTTCGGTATACTAATTCTTCTTGGAACGAGAGAGACACACTAACAAAAACAAATACAGTGTTGCCGTTAGAGTGAGTTTTTTTTTTTAACCTAATAATCTCATATATTTCTCTGCAAAGTGTTTTTATACGTAACGGAATGGAATTAAATGAATATTCATGAACCGAATATGAACATGTTGTATGAAAATGTTTAAAGATTTTGTATATAGATTGCAGGCATAAAAAAACAAATGCAATCAAAGATCTTTATATAATATATAGTATTTTATTGTGCCAAATTTATTTTGTTTTCAAGATACAAGTAACAGAATAAGAAATTAATATCATCTAATGACTTAGTGATAAACTTTTCTATTTCATAATAATATTTTAGGATATTTGTAAAGTATTTTATTTATTTAGTATTAATGCATATATCATCAAAAATGCGAAAACTTTTAATTTTAATACTTTTCTAATTGTAACCACAAAATAATACATTTTATTTACATTAGTGCTTTTTGTTTGTTATGTATTATTGTAATTGAGACAATATGTCGAATAAACGATTTTAAAAACATTTTATTTACATATATAATTTAAAATATTGCCATTTTTTCAACAACAACCTAGTTTAATGAAAGAGTTAAATGGAATTTTTTTCATGAAAGAAATTACTCCTTTCAGAATATACTTTTATAACTATAAGGATTTTTAAACGTATGTTAAGTTTTTTGGCTATTTTGATGTTTTGTCGGTTTAAGTTTGACGTTTTTTTTGGAAAAATTTACCCAACATCTCTGACTATAAGAGCAAAAGCTGTTTGAGAATACATACATGTTTATGAAAGCTCTCTCCCATGAAAATAAGAGGAAATGTAAAACTTTTTTTTAGTTTCAAAGCCAACAGCAGCGTAACAATTCTGTGAATGTTATGGAAATATAACAGTTTTTTTTTATCTTGCCAATTTTAAAAGTACCTTTTTAGAATTAAGCAAACATGTCAGCTTTTGAGCTATGCGCCCTTTTTTTAATGGACAAAAGTGTCTGCAAATAATACACTATTTGATATATAACTCTTGTGGCACACAAATTCCTTTCTCAATGTATTATTGGTTAACGCTTTTTTCCCTAACCTATGACGAATATTTGAGTCATGTATTCTGTTCTTCTTGTTTGAACAATAACTTTTGAAAATTGTTTATATTCTGTAAAAGATTTTCTTTAAAATTTTTTTTTCTTGTTCCAAAAGTAATTAACACGTTGTGCAAGCACTAGAGTTCGAAGTTGCTACTTTTCTTCGAAAAAACGCATTTGTACAACATTTTTTCTCGAATCCTGCTTTAAGAATCGCCATGTTTTAAGTAAATTAAACGCTTTCATTAGCTAAATATTAATTAGTGTTGAGAGAAAAATTTTAAAATGTTATGAATCATGCTGGTGGACAAAAGGATACTGCTTCTGTTAAAATGTTCAATCAGAGAATTGTAACAGAAAGTAATCCTTGCCAATACATTTATATTTTAGCGAATATAGCCCAATTTTTTTATATTTTTACGGGAACACTCCTACAAAGAACTTGCTTAAAATATTCTTCTGGTAAGAGACTTGCCTTGTTTTTTTTTTTCTTTTTCTATTATAAGAACTTGTAATGGTATGTGTTACAAAAAATATATTAATTAATTTCTGTTTGTTACGCTTTCTTTGATATTTCTTAGCATCTTTCTAAAATTAATTAATGTATCAAATACTCATCACATATACACATACTTATTTACATAAAGGCTGTATAAAATAAAAATAAGGAAGATACAAACATTTCAAATTACCAAGTTTTCACAGAAATGACAAAAAAAGATACACGAAAGAAAAATAATTAAAAAATATATAAAAACTGGTCGTAGAACATTTCAGGTCATTTTGGCTTTAAGACAAAAATTAAAATACAAAAACTGAAAAGAAGTTTTCCACTCCAACCCTCATTTTTTATTGCTATTATATTGTAAAAGCAAAAAAAAGTCGTTCTCCTAGTCACTCATACAAATTGTACATTTTGTAAAAGTCAAGACATCCGCACACACACACACACACAAAGAATAATATTTAATATTCTTGCATTACGAATAATATTGTATCCTTAGAGCATAGAACGATAACATTGTAATAAAATCTAAGAAGAAATTGTTTTCTGAACTAATTTGTCGTTTAAAAAATTTGGGCAAAAATTTTAAACTTATCCAAAAGTTTAATTACGCACAGTTTAGTAGAGTTCCATTGTTCTGAAGGAGACCTCATCGAGCGTCATTGATTTACATTCTAGAAAACATGCCATCCGGATCCCTTATCGCCGGTGTTACAATGACCTCCTTCCACACTATTGTGCGCAAACTAACTCCCTTTTAAATTTCTCATTTGTCCTGATGTTGCATTGTTATTTCAGAGATTGGGCCTTTACGGCTTATCAGCAGATTTTAATTCTATCCCCGGCTCTGCACTGCCACAAGGCGTGCAATTTCAGCAAGTTACCCATCGTTAGTCCGGTGGTAAGGAGGGTAAGTTTATACATGAACTTGAAACTATAGATGTGCAAATGCAGTGATTTTTTTTCGTGTCACGCGTGAAACGAGAATCGTGGTTGCAAATTATTAAAAACACGCGTGCGTGCGTGAGCGTGATTCACCAATTTAGGACCGTGAGTGATAGTGCGTGATTTTTAATACGTATAATATTCACACACTCACAACAGATGATAAGTTTTTTCTTCTTTTGAGTTTTTAATATTAACACCCAATTCACACGATGAATTTTATGACTTCCAATTTTCGACATCATTTTTGGTTTCAAAGCGAACGGTGTAGAGAAGAAAGAGGGGTAAAAAAATTACTTGATTTCTGATTTCATGGTTTTTTCAAATTTCTCATTACATGAATACCTATTCGCTCTGTTACGTTTTGTTCTGTTTCTATTTTGAGCTCATATACATGTGAAACAATAACAAAAAATAGACATGAAAAGCAAATTCATCGTATGAACGCAAAGAGTTGTTGGAACCAATTTCAAAAGGGAATTAATAAAATTAGACGTCATAAAATTCATCGTGTGAATTGGGTGTAAGGAAAATGTATATGTACATACATACATACATATTTATGTGCTATAGAGATATATTCAGAATTTTACTGTGAGCGTGCCCGATTTTAAAAAATTGTTACCATCGTGCATGAAAGTACGTGATTAAAAATAATCCGTTCGTGGGCGTGCGTTAATATGAGCACCTTATATCTTGCCCTGCCTGAGCTTGCGTGAAAACAAATTAAATGTTGTGATCGTGAGCTTAATTTACTAACGCTCTACTTGAAACTAATAATGATTTTATTTGTTCAAAAATTCCATTTTTTCTTTTAAAATTATGTATAAAAAAATACTAGATTTTTTAATTAGAAAAATAGTAATTTATTTCCAATAACGCATATTGCTTTAGTTTTACAATTTTCGTTTATAATAAAGTAAAACACTATTAAAGCCAGTTTAAAAATAAATTAACAATAAAGAAGAAAAAAACATTTTTGTTTTTGCCCCAAAAGTTCAACCTTTTATGACAAAAGTTTCCACAAAAACTTTTGGCTAGATTTCATTTTACACAGAATGTAAAAAAAGGATGTTAGAATAAAATATTTTCGTTGCTTTCCCTTGAAATTAACTTGGCCTTTATAAACAGCTTTTAATGGAACTGTGCACAGTGCTTTGTTGTGGGACAAAATTAAACGGAACAGGAGAAGGAAGGAGAACACTTAAGATAAAAATAATTGCCGTGCGGATTTCGATTATCAAACTGGCGGAAAAATCGAATGAAAAAATGTGAATATTTTCATACATCCTTTGCAAAAGAAAAATGTGACTCCACCTAAAGGAAGCTCGCAAATATACAAACAGTTTGAGCAAAATATATTATATATCCCATAATTTATATAAAATTTTTATACTGAAAACACCCCAAGGATAATGATTCCTGTCTTGTATTTTTTAAAGAAAAATTATGATTTCAGCCAGTCGAGACTTCCACCAACAACAAGGTAATTTAAACGTCTCAGCATATACTTTTTAATTTCCTTAAATCTTTTTTTTTTTTTTGTTATGGCTGCAAGGATACAGTTATCCTTTGTTTAAAAGCGAACGTGACCGAGCAGCTACAAACAATTAAACTTTGTCACAGCCATAAAAACGTATGCTGCTATTTGCATATAACAGCTCGTTTTTATGTTTTTTGCAAAAAACAGAGACAATAATAATATTCGTCTGGTCTGCTAGAAGTTGAATGTTGTTTCTTGGAATATGGATCACGTGTTTCTGAATACAACATTAAGACTTTCGCACTGTGAATCTTAATTGAATTTAATACATATTTGCAAAAACATAATAGTATCTATTAAATAAAGCAAATACTCTGTCAGTTTAAGTGTAAACCAGTAACACGGTGCTGGACTATAGACTTGTGTCCAACTAGCTCATTTGCTCAGTTTTGACAATAACCTCTGATCAAACCTATGTAATTTAAATGGGTTTGATCAAAGGTTCTTGTCAAAACTGAGCGAATGAGCTAGTTGGACACAAGTCTACTGGACTACTTAAATTTCGCCAACAGTCTTAGATTTTTGTCGTCTTAGTACAGATTCGAACCAGCGTATACTCGCTAACACAGAGTTTTTTCTTATCAATAATAAAGCATTCGTGTTTTAATGCCTTCTCATTGGATGTGACCTTTTTGTATTTCAAGATGAAAATTTACATTGAAAAGTATATTGAAATTGTTTTTACCGGAAACCTTAACATATTTGTCCTGTCTTGGGCATATTGTGCCCTAAAACAGAACTCATCAAGTTATAGAATTATTTACAAAAGCAAAGTTTGTCAAGTCCCTGTACAATGTCAGAAAAGGTCATGTTGCTTCTCAGCAATTGGCACTTTTAGCTATTTGTCCTTAACAAAATATTTCAGCAATTGGCACTTTTAGCTATTTGTCCTTAACAACATTTTTCTTGTTCGTCCTACTTCCTTCTGTAGCCTTACATATTCGTTTAAAAAAAAGGGTATTGCTGTCCTGTCATTAGCTATTGACATTGACGAAGATGATTATTCTTAGCCAATTTTCCGCATGATTTATAATAAACTCCTCAATCCAGTGGTGGGTATAACAGTAAGATATAAGCCTCAATCTTCTATCGGTGACAAATTTGATTGCCATTTTATATTTGCAGCCACACCTGTACAAACACGGTCTATTTTTACTTCTCTTTTTGTAAAAGAAAACAAGAAAATGTCATGTTACCACGTTTTCATGTGTCTTTTATTTAAAATCAAACGATATACTTGTTTACTTGGCAACTGTAAACAAAAGGTGCTTCATCTTTTTTATTTTTTTTTTGTCTTATGCTTATATGCAAAGAAATTAAGGCTTTAGCTGTTTTCAAGGGCATTCTATAATATATTTGCGCCCCAACATCGCACAGAGGTCCACAACTAAGAAAAAGGGGAATAACTAAGAGCCGTTGCGTATGCATTCACATTTTTGATTCTCAATATATATAAAACTATGTACAGTGTACTCTCTCTTAAGCGGACACCTAAGAGACTGATAAATTTGTCCGCTTATGAGAAAAGTACAAAAAGACTGACAAATATTTTCATAAACACATTTTTGATTTATTAATAGTGCCCGACTGTGGAATGTTTTTATTCGAGTTTTAACAAACCATTCGTAGCATAATTTATCAATATTAAGCCCCTTGGGACTCAGCAAACTCTTTTTTCTGTCCGGATTTACATCAGTGTCCCACAATCTTAAAATTTTGTTTCTATTTTTGATTATGCAAGCAGCTTGTGTTTTATTGATATTAATTTTTTTTGCAAGCTCGCGTACACTTAGTTTTTAGTTTTTATAAACTTCAATGACACCAACTTTCCCCCTTATTCATAAAAATTATGAGAGGCTTATAAGAGTAAAATAGAGCAAATTTCATATGAAATTTTGTTTTATTACGCTGTTATTAGACTCTCATAATTTTTATGAATAAGGGGGTTTTTTGTCTTTAACAGTTAACACTGCTTTAGGCATTGCGAAAAACTGAATAATACGAATTTATAAATGAATGTTTGTAACTATAAAATAACAAGCTGTTCGTATATACGGGAATTCCCCTTAATACACGAATGTAGTATTTAATAAGCAACAGCTGTACAAATATGGTAAAGAGTAATGAAAAATAGTGTTGTAAAGTGTCCGCTTATTGAAAATATTAGTAATTTTGGGGTTAAAAAAAGTGCCCGCGTTCTGTTATGGGAGGTTTGTCCGTTTAAGAGGAAAAATGTTAAAAAGTTCCTAAGGATTTTTTTGGGACTAAAATATTTGTCCGTTTATGGGAGGTGTACGCTTAAGAGAGGTGTCCGTTAACAGAGAGTACACTGTATATCCAAATTTACGGACTGTATCTTAAATCAACTTGTATAAATACATGTTGCATAACTCTTATTTGCTCGAAGATAGAGAACAAATGTTTTTTGTTGTTCTCTTGAAAGAAAATATGAACATAAGGAATAACAGGAAATATGAAAAGCCATTTCTTATTTTTCTAAAATTTCACTACCAAATGGAGATTTATTTCAAATTTAGATGTTAAATAGTCGAACTGGGACCATCGGTTGATTTTAGCAATAATAAATATGTCAGATTTAGTAAAACTACTTCCCGTCTATCCATATACGAGTATAATTTGAATAAATTCTACATTCCAGGTTTTCTAAGGAGAAAACAATTTTTTCCCACTGTGCATTTTTTACACCTGTATTGTTCAGACAGCAAATGTTTTAAAACAACTTCAACATAATTTATACGAAAATAAAACACAATTTTCTGTATCTGTACATCTTTAAGTAAACAAGGGTTTATCATAAATTTACAGGTTGTTGGCAGTGAAGAGAGATTTGATATCAAGGTTAATACTCTTATTTATATTACGTTTTGCATACTTGAGTACAAATTATAAACTACATCTCATGCTTGCCATAATATCAAGAGCAATCGATAAAATTACATGGATACGGTTTAGTAACAGCTAGTACGAGTAACTAAAGTGTTGAATCAATTAAGCTCTGAAAGAATTAACTTTCAAAGCTCTTCTACAGGGATCTTAATTTGGGGTGTATCACTACAGTTCAGTGACTGCCACTAGCCAAAATATAAAACCAATCATTTTCTGGCTCCAAGTTCAATGCTTTGGACCTTCTTTGACATAAAAATATATTCTGCCTTATTACCGTTCTCGAATCGACTCGAGTATTTGTAATAGATTAAAGAAAAATCTTGTATTTTTCTATAATTTATTACATTCCTTCGAGTCGAATCGAGAACGGTAATAAGGCCCATTATTTGCTTAACATAATTATAAAAAAAAAACATAAAAATTGGGCCTTATTACGGTTTTCGATTCGACTCGAAAGAATGTAATAAATTATAGAAAAATACAAGATTTTTCTTTAATCTATTGCAAATACTCGAGTCGATTCGAGAACGGTAATAAGGCAGATTATGTTGGTTTTTGAAGGTTGGTTTAGTTTTTCTTAGAGGAACTTTTTTCCCTCTAGCCCTTTTCAAGGGTCTGGCTCTTTTCGTTTGGACTGAATCGTGATTTCCACAGACGGACGAAAGCCTAGATCGTTTTAAATTTCATTACCGATACTTTATGGGGTCTTAGACGAATATTTCGCTGGTTTACCCACGGAATGACAAAGTGAATATAGCCTCCAATTCTTTTTTGGAGGGTATAAAAATAATTTTTTTTAAATAATTACAAAATTCTATTTCTTCTGGATTTAAAAAATTTTTATTTATTTATTTTCTTTTATTTTTATTTATTTTTTTTTGTGTAGAAAGCCCAATGCTTTCCCAGGTCCGAGGAGACCATCGATACAAGAGCAAACCGTTTTTAAATATAGTTTATCGAACATATCAAATATAAAGTTAAAAAAATTAAAAATTTTAAGTAAGAATCTAATAACATAATGGAAGCTATTCCCCCTTATTCTATAACTAGCTGTCAACGTCACGTCACGACAATATAAAAAACAGGACACTTAAGCTGGATTCACCCATTGTTTCGGAACAAAAAATTTGTTCCGAAACAATTTTAGTTTTTTGAGAGTTTGTTCTGAAACGATTCACCCACTTCGAACAATTGTTCTGGAAAAACAAGGCTACCATATGACATATTTTTGTAAACGATGCGTGTTAGTTTTTCAATTAGGCAGCACAGTAGCAGATGAATGCAATTTGCTTGTTTTCTTGGCGTCACACTCATATATTTTTTTGTGTAATAAACAAATTGTAAAATTAAAACATCTTAATAAAATAAAAATTTAATTTTATTAAGATTGTATTGTATTATATAGATGTTCATATAATATGATGTGGCATCTCAGCTCAACTTTACTTAAAAATTTAAAGTAGCTGGCATCACAGTTGAAATGTTTCAGAACAAAAATTAAAATTAAACCAATTCATGTTCCGAACCAAGTTAACTCTCTTTCGCTCTCTCTCTCAAAAAGAGAGACGTCAAACTACATATAAAAAAAATTGATTCGGAACAAATTTTTTGTTCCGAAACAATGGGTGAATCCAGCTTTAATTTATGAACAACATTTAGCTGCTTCTGCTGCAGGCTGTTAAAAATGTATTACTGAAGACAAGACGTCGAGAAGTATCCTGTTTTGTTATTGTCTAGATGTGACGCCAACAAATAGTTACAGAATAAGAGGTGCTGTTAGCTGAAGTAGTAGAACACGAGTGCATGATTGTGTTAGTTGTTGTCAGCCTGTTTCAATGATGAAGGCATAGCACTGATCACTGAACATAATTGGCAGCGACTGACATGATCATGTACTAAAAAGCAGAGTAACAGCAGCATTCTCCTTCATCGGTCCTGTAGCAAAAATTAGCCGGCGAAGTAAAAAGGTTGAAATAGCTAGAAAAAAATTCTCCATCTCCTCATCTTCCTTCATCTGTCCCCTCTATAATATCCCCTCCTTTCTAGTTCCGGCGCAATGCACTGCATATATAGGGGTCATCCCCTGAGCGCTGTTCCGAAATAAACAAAAAGATTGATTAAATTCTGTTTGCTCAGTTAAAGAATGAGTTGAATTAATCGCACAGGTTATAAGGGCAGCAATTGATCGTTTAACCGATTAAAGGTTAATCGATTTAATACCCTAATAATCACACCCTTAAGGGCTGCCAAACAAGTTTTTTTATTAATGCAAATGCTAAACAAAAATTATGCTTCAATTAGTTTTGAATTTATTTTTAGTACATCAAATAAAACAAGAATAATAATAATAATAAAAATAATAAACATAATAATAGTAATGATAATAAATGTAAATATTAAAGGGCCATCTTTGAATAAATACAAAAATACTTGATGGGAAAATAGCTTTGAATACGAGTATGAAATGAAGACAAACGCACGAAATGGCATGAGAAATTTATTTACGTGTGGCCGTGCACACACACACACACACAAGTATATTTAAAACTAATAAAAACTAAGTGACTTTTATTGTACGTTATAGCCGTTCCACAGCAGTTGATTGTGTTGTTGTTGCTGGTGTTGGTGTTGGTGGACTTGGGGAGATAGATTTGAATGTTGGTTGGAGAAAGTATGAAGACTGGTGTGATGATGATGATGATGATGATGGAGATGATGATTGTGGTGGTGGGACTGGGGCTGGGGATGATGATGGTCATTAACGGCATTGCTGAACAAGGGAAATTCAGGTGTATGTTGTTGATGTTGCTGTAATTGGACGCTTTCCCTCAAATTGGATGCTTCTGGCATAGTTATTAAATTTGTTGTCTGAGGCAACAACGTGTTTGTTGTGTGTTTTCCAGACACATAAAAGCAACTCAAGTCGTCATTTGCTTGAATATGTGACTTTAGTGAAGTCGACTCACAAGCTCTTACAGCTGGCGATGACAATGACGATGATGTTGACGATGATGATGATGTTGAGGAGGAAAGTTTTTGCGGTGATGATAACGAAGTAGAGCTGGTTGGTGATGAACAGGATGTGGCAGAGTTCAGGGGTGTAGGCAAACAGCTTAAAGTTGTTGCTGTCGTAGCTGCTGTTAATGATGTCGTGGTAGTGATTGTGGCTGCTTGCAACATATGTGATGCTTGTGTCATTTTGGCAAATGCCAATAAAGATTTCGCAGAATTGCTATTAGCAGCCAATGAGGCAGATGTTTCGTTATGCTGTTTTATCAGCGGGGGCGAACGGCATGGCACAGATGCTGTTGAAGAGGTGGTCATCGCTGTATTTGTTTGCAGAGCTGCACTGTGGGGCTCTATTGGCATTAAGTGATCTATAAAGTATTGTTCGATATTGACTTCAACATCTTCATTTGGCATGGGCGGCATAACGTTGGCATTTGAATTCAAGGCATATGGCGCCTCATAATTATTTGCAGTTGTTGTTCTTGTTATTGTTGTAGCTGACTTCGGGGAAGAAGCTGTCATGGCATGAGACGGTTTGGTTAGCGGTGAAGATATGTTAAAGTAATTTAACGCTTCAGTGGTGTGTATCGCGGGAGATGAGGCACAATCAAAGCGCCGATGTGCTGTGTACTCTGGTAATGCCGTGCCACTGACATTGTTGTTGCTGTTGTTGTTATTGTAGTTTTCATATTCTAAAGAGTTTTGCGGTTCGTAAGACGGACGATTCGCATAAAACTGTAAAGCATATGGTGGCAATTGATTTTGATTTTGATTTTCCATCAAGTCGGCGTTAATGTTTATGGCCGCACCGCTATTGGGGCTGCCAAAGGAACAATCGTCCAGTGAGATAAACTCACGTCCTTCAATATTAAGTAAATTGTAATCATTCATGGCACCAGTATCGCTTAATTGCGGAGCCAGCATGGCACGTTGAAAGTGTTGTAGTGGCTGCTGGTTGCTTGGACGTGCATATGGTGTGGCTGGCGGTGTTAGTGGTTGCTGGCTCTCATTTCCGGCCGTGCCAAAGGACTGCAAAGAGCTCACAGTTGAACTGGGACTATCCAAACGTTTTGTGTAGTCGTAACGGTTGAACAGAAAGTCAGCTGTATCGTCACCCATTACCAGGCCACTGGCCAAGGAGTGCCCTTGAGGCAATAAACCCGCACTTTTGCACGCACTCTTTACTGGTTCTTTTAAATCTGCCATGCTGTTGTACGTAGATTTTCCATTTATTTGTTTTGCTGTTGCTGTTGTTGCTGTTGCTCTGGTCCTTTTGTTGTTGCTGCTATTGTTATTCTTTCCATTTGGCCTTGTCGCCATTTGTGTATTCGTTGTTTTCCTATTGTAGCCACTGTTGGTGGACTGGACCTCCATTATGCCATTGTTGTTGTTGCCTTTGCAAATATTAATGCCGTTATTGTTGCCGTTGGCCAAAGACATCATTGCAGCCGCTGTGACTGCGGCACTTAAGCCGTCACCGCATTGCACAGCACTAGCTGTTAGGGAGCGTCCTTTTTTTCTTCTTGGCTGATATTTGTAGTCAGGATGCTCTTGTTTGTGTGTTTTGCGCAGTTTTTCTGCCACATCCATAAATGGTTGTTTGTCGGTATCCTTAAGGTTTCTACCAAATACACAAACAAAGCGAAAAAAGTTAGAAATCCATTCACTGGTGGCAACAATTTTTATTGAAATATGTTACAAAAAAGATGTTGTAAATTATTGAAATTGCTTTAAGTTTTATTTCTACAGATTTCTTAACTTATTGTAAAAAATATTTTATGAAAAATAATTGTAAAGTCCAGTTTATATATTTTTAAATAACGTATTTTTATAGAAAGTTGTTGCAAAATGAATGCGAGGGTGAACTAAGAGTTGGAATTTTCTTTTGTGCATTTGTAATCACTCTTTCTAAAGGTTTGCGAATTTATTTTCTGCAAATGAACAGTTCATTGTAACTCAAGAACTTTATAATAATATTTCGTTGTGAGAGCCTTAGTTGGCTGTTTACCTTCTACCCAGACTCTTGTGGCCGATCCTTTTTCCTGTTGAATTCATACTTGCACTCCCGGTGCTCCTTTGTGCCAGAAATTGGTTTTATGAGTTATCAATAAATGATAAAATTGAATTTTAATAGCGAAGAGCAAAAATTGAATTTTAATAAGAAACAAGTAAAAACGTTATATTCGGCCGGGTTTAAACTTAAATACCCTCCAAATATTTAATAAATAAAAGCACTAGTAAACAAGAAAAAAAATTATTTTAATACGGTCGTTTCCAAATTTTTTTGAGGAGCATGACTTCAGCTTCAAAATTTATATATTAATATTTTATAACAAACTGCAAAAAAGGGCCAGAGATAAGTTAAAAATGTTTATCCTGCTGGGTCAGATTTCCTTTAAGACTTTTCTATCCCCAATTTTAAAATTCTATACAGGGTCACTCCGGGAAGCGCCGTAGGGAAGACATCTCAACTTTGCCATAAGACACTAAAAATTAATTTTTCGGGTAATTAAGTATTAAGAAAAATGTTTATTTTTATAGGATCATTTAAAGGGAAGAGAGGGGTAGGGCAGAGGACATCTCAGCTTCGTCATAAAGGCTTAAAAATGTTATTTTTAAGGAATAGAGGCTTAAGTAACACAATTTGTTAAAATTGTTACACTATTTTTGCATATAATAACGCCCTCTAAAGGGGGCGGGGTCCAAAAAAAATTTATTTTATGGCTCAAAGTTTAAGGCGTTCGACCTTCTTGCTTAACAAAATTACAAAAAAAGGTAAAAAATTATATGATTTTTTAGAGGTTGGTTTAGTTCTTCTTAGGGGAACTTTTTTCCCTATGACCCGATTCAGCCGATTTATGAACTTGACCTGTGCTAGCCTTCAAAATATATTTATACCAAATTTCAAAAGTCCGTCTATGATTTCCACAGACGGACGGTTCTGGTTCCTGAGGACCACCTATAACTTCTCCCAAAACCCGTTAAGGCAGCCAGCGGTGCATCCCTGAGGGAGTCCAGATCACGCAGGAAACGAGAGCCTAAATTTCTAAGCCTACGCTCATGTAGGGCCGGTCAGTCACAACAGAAATGTTGTACTGGCTCGAAACAGCTGCTGCAGCGACCATCATAAGGAAAGCCTAAACGCTGTGACATGTGCCCGATTGCACAGTGCCCCGTCAAGACACCTACCAGGAGTGCCAACGACTTCTTCCCAAAAGTTAGTCCAACTCTGCTAAGTGAGGGTCATAGAGTTTTGGAGACCCTACAGTGGTAATTGTTGACCACCTGCTTGTCACCCTCCTCTCTGCCCACTCCTCAATTATGTTCAGCAGCTCAACTGAGGGAATGGCAATATCCCTACGTGAGACTACTTCATCCAAGGCCGAACCTGCTCTTGCGCATTCGTCTGCCATTTCGTTTTCTTGAAGGCCTTCATGCATTGGAACTCCAATTCTTTTTTGGAGGGTATAAAAAAAGCTGACTCCAAGAGATGATGAGCCCCCAAAAAAATATATATGTTTTTATTTTACTTTCCCTCTGTCAGGATCAGTCCCTGGGCAAGTGTTATATTGGAAAAACATTTAAATTCTTCTGGTTTCTTGACCTTTTTTTAATTATTATTATATTCTGATATTTTAAGCTTAAGGTCTCTTTATTTTAGTTTAATTTTATTAAATTAAATAATTAATAAATAATTTCTTGAAGAAGACACACAAAGGAGTGACGAAATATTGAAGTTAAAAATTAAAAATATCAGAATATGATAATGGAAAAACATATTTTTTTGGTGTAAAAACTCTTATTAAACAAGACAAGATCTTATATTAAACAAGATATCTTTGCCTACGTAAATATTAATAGTTAATCAGTAAAAGGATTCTTTAACTCACTCTACTTCGATTTAATTCTTTCATATTCACATGAAAAATAAGTTGAAATTAATCAAGTTTTTCGTAATTAAATTAAAAAAATTTGCACTGATTAAAACAGAAAATTTATTAACAAAATTATTAATCAGTTTTCTTGTTATTTTTAATTGCAAAAAGTTGACTATAGCAATTGATCATCTTCAAGGGAAAATAAAACGAACGAATACCAATTGTGTGAATCAAATATTTTTTCTAAAGTCTTATCACCACCAATTCAGTCGAATTGTACAGAGCGATCATTCATCAATAAAAAATTTATTTCAAAATATTTCTGCGTTCATAAATCAGGCAGCAATTTGTTTTATTCTTATCTTTGACTTTTTATTGAACCATAAAATTTTTGTTCTTTTATTTTAATTGACACAAAGATGAGACATTCAGCAATAGAGCAGCACATTAAATAAAATTCTAATATAAAACAAACGATTAGAAAGTACGTTGAAAATATATAAAGAAGGCATCCTCGTCTGCCAGAGTGCCTATGAAAATGTTGCCTTTTTTATATGACAAATTCCAAATGGCTTTTGAAAAGTGAATTAAATAAATGCAGCACCCACCATAAGTTATACAAAAATCATTTCAAAGAATTTTTAAATTTCTTATTGTACTCGCATGTCAAATGAATTGCATTTTACACCTGCTGCTGTAATATTTTACAGAAAGTTTTTAAAGTAAACATTTGCTTAGAAATATATTGTGCATAAAACATGTCGGCAATTACTTACTTCCATAATTTTCCCAGAGATTTGCTTAACTCAGAATTTTGCAAATGTGGATGCTGTTGGGACATGACACGTCTGGCGGCTTGAGCCCATACCATGAACGCATTCATGGGACGTTTGATGTGTTCCTTTTTACGATCCGATGGTTGTCTGAAAGCACACAAAATTAAAACACATACACACATCAAATATAAATAACAACTCATACACTCAGTCTCTTGTATGAATAATTAAAAATTGAAAATTTATTTGTACAATTGAAAAATTTATAAAATGCTATCAACTCATATATATATATATATATATATATATATATATATATATATATATATATATATATATATATATATATATATATTTAAAGATTGAGTGATCTATCCTTTACTCCCAAATATATTCAATTAATAAATTTATAAATAGATGTTTCATAGCTAAAAGGAAGCAAGGAGCATGACTTCATCTCCTTGTGATTGTAAGCACAGCTTGATGTGAGTATTACGAAGAGCAAATCTTATAAATTTGTTTTCAATTCTCTCTTTGAATTTTATGCAAAAATAACTTATTTTAACGTCATAAAATTTCTACAAATACTGTTATAACAAAACTACACATGAGTGAGTACTGATGATCGAAGTTTAGTAGCTTCCGAAAACAGCTGTTCCGCTGCTGCTATTGATTTTCCTTGTTCCTTGAAACAGTTATCATGTCTTTCTCTATATCTGTAACAGGGTGCGAAATTTTTTTCTCTATCAGTCTTAATTGAAATAATATAGTAAAAAAATATTCGAACCGGTTATTCAATTAGTGGTTTCTAAACCAGCAGTCTGGCAAGGCTGTTCACTGTCAGAGTCCAGAATAATACTAATTGACCACATTAAATTCAATTATGATTGATGTGTTCGTAAGACATTCTGAACAATCCAGGATCAATAGAGAACTCCATAACAATTTAGTTTTCAAGGCACTCAGTTTTATTTTCGAAACCTGCTACTTTTTCATCATCAGTACTCAGATTTATTTTATTTTTTTAAATTATGTATGAATTTTTATTAGTCGAACTTTCTTATGTAAATTGTTAATTTTATCAACGGGCTTAAGTTCGAATCTGCAAGACAGCAAACCATTTTTTATTATTTTATTAATAAATGAATTTATTTTTTTATTTAATTTTTTTTATGCGTGATATTTTTCGTCCTTATAAGTTTATAATTTTATTTCTTCTGTATCAGGCTTGAGATCAAAACAAAATCCTTCCTCATCTGTCCCCTCAATACTATCCCTTCCTTTCTAGCATCGGCGCAATACACAGATGACGCCTACATGCATATATGCATATACATGCATATATCCCCGGAGTGCTGGTCCGAGTTAAAAAAAAAAGAAATACCACCTTCAATTTCTAGTAAGGCTGTCATAGAGGTTGGAAAAATATATAGTACAATGCAACAAAATCAGCTGAGATGACTAAGGGAATAAATGCGAGAGCAGCGGCAACAAAATTTTATTAAATTATTTTTGTAATACCTTTCAATAACAGCAAATAAATATGTACTCACTTACAGTGCATTTTCATGGCTGCGAAAAACCAGCGAAATGAATATCTATATTTTAATTTTTTTCTTAAAGTTATTCAATGCATTTCATATCAGATTGCTTTCCTCCCATCAATTTACATCAGTCAACCACTTCAAGTTAATATGTATCGACATAATTAGATTTTGTTCAACTCATTTAATTTTTAACAACAATACTAATTACCATTAATGCAGCAAAAAGGAAATAAAAACTCAAAACGTATTGCGAAAGGGAAATATGAAATGAAATGAAAATGACATTAAAAAAATGCAAAAGATACATTAGCAACTCGTACGTACTTGCAGATACTGATTAGTGCGATATGAAGCGTATACGGCCACATACAAAAAGTAATTCCCTTATTTTTATTTTTTTATTCGAATAAAGGCCTGAAAATGGATGCATCTCATGCAGACATGCACTCAAACAGAATAACACAAGTACATACGACGTACATATGCCTGCATGTATGAAAATGTTATGCAAAAAGTATTTGTTTTGAAAACAGGGGAAACAAAAGTTATTTTACAGCTGCCCATATTAAGCGGAATACCAACTTCTTTCACAAACGTTGGGTAAAGTTAAAGTATACTTTAAATTATTAAAGTATACTTTAAATTATTATTTAAATTATGTATGAATTTTTATTAGTCGAACTTTCTTATGTAAATTGTTAATTTTTTTCCACGGGCTTAAGTTCGAATTTGCCTGACTGCAAATTATTTTTTTATTATTTTATTAATAAATGAATTTGTTCAAATTCTATTTATTATTTTTTTTTTTATATTAAGATTGGAATATTTAGAATATTTTCAATAATCATGAAACCAGCAGAACGGATCAGTACTGATTTCGAGGCCGCTACGCCATCTCATCAGCGTTCTTTGTTCAATTTTTCCACTTTTGCAAGTGGTGCTAGTTCGTAGGAATATCAACTATTTAACCAATGTTTTTAACGAAAATTGAATATGAGAAGTTATCACATTCATATTTTTAAGTTATTACCTTTTTGGTTAGTACGAAATTCCCCAACCCTGACGATTAATATTCCCAATATTCCATGTATCTCTTTCGCTTTTTCCAGAGCCATCGGCTGCTGATAGCTAAAGCTTCAGTCATGCAGATTCGAACTTAAGACCGTGGAAAAAAAATTAACAATTATTATTTTTATCAAATGCCGAAGTCGGGAGAAAATTCAGTTAAATCGGTTATTTGTCTTAATCGATTCTCAAAACATTGGCACTATTATTTGAATATTAGCGTGGAATAATGCTGCCCACCTAGAGGAACGAATGACAGGGACATTAAAAACTGTTGCTATGAATATTTAAACACAGCAATTGCACTCGACCACTACACGAGCAAACTGTTATTGATAGCTGGTATTAAAACAATTGAGACTGCTGCTGGCTGAAATCGTTAACGTGAGACTTAGAATACCCCAAGTTCGACCCCGTACTCAGTTATGAATCAGTATTAGTGCATGGTTGCATTAATTGCTGTCGCCCTGGCTCAGCGACGAAGGGATAGCACGGGTCGGGGGCCATCCCCTGAGTGCTGTTCCTACTAAAAACAAGTAAGAACGTTATATTCGACTTGCTCGAATCTTAAATACTCTGCAAATATTTAATAATTTAGAGGCCGTTCCGGATGGGGCCGTGAAGCAGACTTCTCACCTTTGCCATAAAACACTAAAAAGTCAATTTGTAGGGTTATTAAAATAAAAATAAAAAAAATTTTTTTTTATAGGATCATTTAGAGGACAAAGATAGAGGAAGATCAGCTTTAAAGCATTTTAGTTCAATTTTTAAGGAATGTATTTAAAATTTTTTTAAATGTTCAGACTATTTTTCCATGTAATATGTTACTTCAGCGCCCACTTAAGGAGGCGGGGTCCAAAAATTGATTTTTCTAGATACAAGTTCAACGCTTTTGACTTTCTTTGTCATTAAAAATATATCATTTGCTTAAGAAAATTACAAAAAAAAAACTTAAAAATTATGATGTTTTTTAGAGGTTGGTTTAGTTCTTCTTAGGGGAACATTTTTCCCTCTGGCCCGATCCCAGCCCATTTACGAACTCGGCCGGTACTATTCTTCAAAATATATTTTTACCAAATTTCAAGTGTCTGGCTCGTTTGGACTGAATCGTGATTTCCACGGACGGACGGACGGACATGGCTAGATGGTCTTAGATTTCATCACTGATCAAGAATATATATACTTTATGGGGTCTAAGAGGGATTTTTCCAAAGAACTGTTGGAACTATTTTCCGTCACCATGTAAACCTTTCATTAGAGATCCATTTGTATGCAAAAAAAAGATACAACAATTCCCGTAGAAATATGTAGCAAAATAATAAACAAAAACAACCAAATGCTCATGCAAACGAAAACAGAAAAAATTTTATTTGTAAAAAAAAAACAAAAATTACTTCACTTCAGCTGGATAGATTCTGTTGCGGATACACTTTAGTTTGTCATCTGTCAGTCACAAAAGCTACAAGCATCATTTCACTGCGATTCAAAGAGTCATCATCTTCTCTTTCAAGACTTTTGATATAAAACATTGATACGGACGAATCAAAACACAAAAACAACAAAAAATGAAATACGCGACCAACAAAAAAGAAAAATAGCCACAGCTACAGCTAATTAACGCATCCACGAAAACTGAGCATCACAAAGTGAATATGTAACCAAAAAAAAAAAAAACAAAGTATTTAAGGCAGCGGAAGATATTCATGGTATTTTGTAGCCAGAAACACAACAACACAAATTTAAATAAAAAATCACAATATTTAAACGATAGTGCATTATTTACGTATATGGCTCGTATCTCTTCTCTTAACGCACACAATTATTCTCGAATGCAGATGTACTTAAGTGCGCTTATACAGATTTTGTTTTTCTTCCTTCTCACAACTGCGTTAAACATACTCGTACATGCTCGCGCATGATCACATCTGCACTGACATGAAAATACTCAACGGGATTTGTATTGCATTCTGTAGTTTATCAGTTTAATTTTATCATTTAAT
This sequence comes from Linnaemya tessellans, assembly GCA_951800035.1. Taxonomy (NCBI): domain Eukaryota; kingdom Metazoa; phylum Arthropoda; class Insecta; order Diptera; family Tachinidae; genus Linnaemya; species Linnaemya tessellans. The sequence continues at coordinate 151,430,364 of OX637532.1, read as the reverse complement.
AACGCAAAATATAATTGCAGAATGTAATGGAGGATTTCGTAGACAATTATTATGAGCTTTTTATGCTTATCATGAAATTAAACGTTTTTCTTCTTTTTTTTGCAGCAGCAGCAAATAACTTTTCATCGAAATATTTGCATATTTTGTTTTTACATCGTGTGTTAGTAACACAGTGTTACTCATTAGTTAGAGAGGGTTTTTTTAAATAGACTTCAACTAAATTTTGTAGGAAATTTTGAGGAGATGCTTAACGTTCAATAGATCTATGGGGGAATGGAAATATATTTTTAGAAGTAAAATTCTCGTATATTAATATTAGTAGAATGTATGTAAATGACTTAGGAAATTTTAATAATAAAGATTTTGCAAGCAAGTTCCCAATAGTTAACCTTAACATTACGTAACGTGAACGATAAAGTGACCTTTAAAGTTTTTCCATTATTACCACTGTCAGATAAAATAAAAAATCTAATTTATATATTGTGCCAACATTGCGGTGGATACCGACTACTATTAGTGGTTTTAAAAAAGCGTAGTGGCAGCGATTTACTTTTGTTTATTTCTTAAATTGAAAACGTTATTATCTTTTCTGTGTGTTAAATTATTTTGTTACTTGCGTTGAGTGCTTTTGTTGTTTGCATAAACTGTGCTATTGATAATAATAATGTCGAAGCTAAATATTTTGACAATTTTGAAGTTACCATATCTTCAGCAGAAAATATGGCAGCTTCAAATTCTTATTATTCACTTATAATGTTACCATGAGGATGAAGTAGATATTAGCTTATTTGTCGCTTCTTATGTTAATATTAATTTGTAATAACCAAAAACCATTTATCTATCAAATAACATCCTAAAAATAACTATTTGTAAGTTGTAATAATGGGCCTTAGAGATACATTCTATAGGCAATTAAAATAGAGCTGTTTACAACCCTTCATTTGCAATGGATTGACTTTATATATTCCCGTCCTTATAGGTCTTCAGATTGACTACAAACAGCGGGATGGGTATGCTACTAACTATCAAAAGAAAATAGTTTTTCCTATGCTAGTCATGTCATAAATCGTCTAACAATAAAAGAAACGGGTTGTCCCTGAGGTATTTTGTCCTAAAAAAGGTGGCCAAAAACTAATGATCGGAACTAAGCCAATTGTAGCTTTGAATCTAGAGTATGAATTGAGTTCCTTTATGAAGAATATGCGTCCGTGACCGATAATTAATATCATATAAACCAGAGATGTACAAATTTCGTGATTTGTTCGTGTCACGCATGAATCACATGAATCGTGGTTATAAATTATTCCAATCACGTGTACGTGCATGAGAGTGATTCCAAAATTTAGAACCCTGTGTGATAGTTCGTGATTTTTGATACGAATAATATGCGCGCACTCAAAACAGAACATAAGTTCTTTCTTCTGAATTTGTAATAGTAAGGAAAATATCTATGTACATACACACACATACACATATCTATGTGTTGCAGAGATACACACTTTCCCACACGAGAACAATTTTATTGTGTGGCGCATGTGATTTTGAAGAAAGATCTTACTATCGTGCGTGAAAGTACGTGTTTAAAATAATGCTTTCGTGAGCATTCATGATCGTGATCGTCATAAATATTGCCGTGCGTGAAAAAAAAGTTCACTTTCGTGATCGTGCGTGATTGTGAGTTTGATTTTACTCACGCGCACATCTCCAATATAAATCACTAAAAGAAATGACCCTTAATTTAAGTGCTACAAAAACAGCAGAAACTTTCTTAGTTAATATTTTGAAGTATCAGATTTCCGAAATTCAGGCAGTCCTTTTTCAGATATTCAGACTGGTCTGGAGGATTTTTTCCCACGGCAGTTTTCAACTCACTGCGGAGACAATTAAAAAGAAATAAGATTTCCTTAATTTGGATAGCTGATCACCAGGGTAATGCAGCGGCAGATGAATTAGGCAGAAGCGCTGCCGCTACTCTATTTATGCGCCTAGAGTCAGCGTTTACCTCCCAGATAAGGGAGAATGAGACCCAGGCAGCAAGACAAGGCAAAGCATCCCCGAATTTAGGAGGTGCTACCTGTGACTGTTCACTGGTTAAATTATCATGGATTTAGGTCTCAGCTGGAGGAATCTAGTTTGTGTATGGAATAGGATTAGAGTACCGCACATTCTATATAATAAAGTATTTCTTTGCGAGGTTGTAGAAGTCGTGTTCTCCACTCTGAGCTCTTGGTACCGGATGACACCAAGCGGTCCCCTCCGAAATCCGTACTGGCGTCATGCAATATTTCCATTAAGAAGTGATATCTGGTGTCGTAGTGCTGGTCTCTGTACCTTATCCTCTCTCTTTATCTTTTTTTTTTTATCTTGCACCAGCACTCAGGGCATGACCCCTACATATGCAGTGCATCGCGCCGCAACTGGAAACGAGGGGTTAGTATTGAGGGGACAGATGAAGAAAGATGAGAAGATAGAGAATTTTTTGTAGCTATTTCAACCTTTTCACTTCGCCGGCTAATTTTTAGTACAGTACCGACGAAGGAGGATGATGCTGTTACACTCTGCTTTTAGTACATGATAGTGTCAGTCACCGCCAATTATTTTCAGTGACCAGTGACTATGCCTTCATCATTGAAACAGACTGAGAACAACTAACACAACCACGCGCTAATGCTGATCAGAAGAACTCAAGACAATATTTCATGACTCAGCGCGGGTTTGAACTCAAGACCCTCCGCTTCATAGTCTCGTGTTCTACTACTTCTGTCAACAGCACCCTCTTATCTATCTATTACATTTCAAAGGAAATTATGATCCCTTGCCTACGCAATCCCATAAATGAACCCATTTGCTTTTGTAATACTTTAAATCTCATCTAACAATTTCTAGTTCCATATGACTGTCCACCCACTTTTCCACATACGAACACTTTACACGTTGTATTCTGGGCTCGTTTAATTGCACACATATACACACACACTTACATATGTATGTATATATTTTAAAAATTTAATCCTTGTTCGAATAGTTTTATTCATTGAAATTTATCTAGTGTACGAGTGTGTGTTTCGGCGTTATTGTCTAAACACAAACAAAACCAGATAAGCTTGCCCACGACGACTGAACAAACAAACAGTTTGAGCTGGCACAGCGACATTATGACAACAAATTATTATTACTTATTTCAAACGTGATGATAGGGTTCGTAGTCGTAATTGTTTATCGGTTGCTAAAGCCAATAAACAAATGTTGGCACATACATACACACACACAATATACACATGTGTTTGTTTACATAAACAGTGGGAAACGGAAGAGAAGACGTGCTGGGAAACTGGAAAAATTACAACCTTAATCTTAGAATATTTTAGTATTTTCTGTTATTGTAATTTAAAATACTCGCAAACGAAGTTTATTAAAGCCCAGGGTTGGGTTTAAAAGATAAGTGACTTTATGTTTTTAAAATCGTTGTATTAAAACTAATGAAAAAAATTGAAGGAAACATTTGAAACAAAAATAATTTCTAAAATATTATTTTAGTAAATCTCTTGAAACTGTTAAATCTAATTGTCTTAGTTTTTATTAATGCGTTTTTATGAATTCCTTTTTTGTGTAATTTATTATAAAATTTTTTTTTTTGTAAATTGTTAATTTTTTTTTTTTGTTTTAATTTTTTTTTTTGTTTTTTGCTAATAAATTTCATAAATAATTTATTTATTGAAATTATTTTTAAAATCGTTTATTCGACATATTGTCTCAATTGAATTAGTGCTTTTTGCTTGTTATACAATCTTAATCTTAGAAAAACAAACAAAAAGCACTAACTCAATTGAGACAATATGTCGAACAAACGATTTTAAAAAAGTTTTGTGTAGATTTTGATTTTCATTGTGCCTTTTTTATATACTTTTATTGTTTGCCAACGGCAGACTAATGGTATGAAGGTGGAAAAACAAAATACATTTATATCGAATAAAATTTGTTAGTTGTGTTTTCTTGAATTTCAAATCCTATGGTTTTGCTTGTGTAATTCTCAATTCATTTTTGGGAGTTTAGGTATTAACTGAGAGGTTTTGTTATTTTGGAATTAGGTTAAAGTCTACTGATGATTTGGTGTAAGAACCAATGAAATGCAGGCATATAGACATACTTGACCACATAACAAACAAAAAGCATTTATTGAAATTAATTAATTTATAGAGTATTTTTATGTATCGGTTTAGCGACTAAACCAAAACCTCGATTATCAAGCTAATAACTAGAACCGAAATTGTATTGACATTTCTGTCCAGCGTGGTTTGACGAGGTTTTCATGATTTAAACCGTAACAACGCTTCCCAATTACGGAAATTTACTTTGAAAAAAAAAACTTTTTGTGAAATTCATAGGACCACTTTTATCAAAGGATTATGTTTAGTTAATGAAACCCTCGATCTTGCGATTTAACTCCTCGGGATTACTTTCTATGGGACTCCCTATTGGCCCGATTTGTTGAAAACAAGTAGCAAAATATTGGACTAATCAAATAGAACATGTAACTCGTAGCCGTGGCGGATATATTCCAGAAATCGTATCTAAAAACTAAATTCTATGAAATAATTTTTTTTTTAACTCGGACCAGGTGATGATCCCTACATCTGCAGTGTGCATTGCGCCGCAACTAGAAAGGAGGGGATATTATTGAGGGGACAGATGAAGAAAGATGATAGAGATTTTTATACCCTGAAAAAAAATATTTGTCATTCCATGTGTAAAGCAGTGAAATATCCGCCTGAGACCCCATGAAGTATATATATTCTTGATCAGTGATGAAATCTAAGATGATCTGGCCATGTCCGCCCGTCCTGAATCGTGGAAATCACTATTCAGTCCAAACGAAAAGAGCCAGACCCTTGAAACTTGGTATAAATATATCTTGAAGGATAGTATAGGTCAAGTTCGTAAATGGGCTGGGATCGGGCCAGAGCGAAAAAAGTTCCCCCTAAGAAAAATTAAACCAAGCTCTAGACAACCACATAATTATAAAAATGTTCTTGGTAATTTTGTTAAGCAAATGGAATATTTTTATGTCCTAGAAGGTTCAACTTGCAGCCATAATATCCAGGAAATAAATTTTTGGACCCCGCCCTTTTAGTGGGCGTTATTAGCAAAAATAGTGTAAAAATGTAACAGATTGTATTACTTAAGCCTACATTCCTTTAAAATAACATTTTTAAGCCTTTATAACATTTTTAAGTTGAGACGTTACCTGATCCTTCTCTGCCCTAACCTTCCCCCTCCCTTTGCCATTTAAATGATCCTATAAAAAAAAATTTTTTTTTTACTCTTAATTACCCGAAAAATTAATTTTTTGTGTTTTATGGCGAAGGTGAGATGTCTTCCCCGCGGCCCTTTCCGGAGTGACCCTGTATAGAGTTTTAAAATTGGCTATAGAAAAGTCTTAAAGGAAATCTGAGCCAGCAGATTAAACATTTTGAACTTATCTCAGTCTCGTGTTTGCAGTTTGATATAAAATATTAATACATAAATTTTTAGGCTGACGGAAAGATGTCTCAGTCATGCTCCCCAAAACCCTTTGGAAACCATCGTATTAAAATAAATTTTTTTTCTTTGTTTACTTAAGCCAAATGCCATAAAAATTTATATTTTAATAAGAATAAAAATAAAGTTTTTATTTACTAAATATTTGGAGGGTATTTAAGATTCGACCCGGTCGAATATAACGTTCTTACTTGTTTGTAGTAATTTGTCAAATAAAAAGTTTATAAGCCTCAAATATTTTTTAGGCCTTAAAAATTTATTTGGAAAACAAAATTTTTTAAATTGTTGTGCATTTAAATTTAAAACGCTAAAGTTGTTCAAATATGAAAACAGAATGCAGTTGCAAATATGGCTATTGTGCCCCACTCCCATTCAGCAGAGAATTAAATTCTATTTTCTACAAGTTGAGACGTTGCAGGAACGTGACATTCCATTTTCTATTTTATACAACATTCGTGCGAGTTTGTTTTTCTCTCACTGTTGAAAGTAAATACCTTCCCCATAGACACATTTACTCTTCTACACACACACACACACACATACACCCATAACAACAACATTTGCTTGCGCCCAAGTACACAATGTATTCAGATGTACATAATAGTTTCAACAACTTTATGTGATATGATTTAGTGCAAAAATATAATAAAATTATTACATGATATTTATTATCAGTGTGTGTATGTACTCGTATGTATGTGTGTCTGTATGTCTGATTATTATTAGAACAAATAAAACCTACTTGGACTTTTTATTACACAACGAGACGGAGGCAGGCAGGGTGAATATGGTCAAGAGCAAGCATGGGCTTACATGTGTAAACCAAATGTAAAAAACGTATTTATCATAAATGAAATTATTCACAACATGACATTTTAATACTCGAAAGTAAATATTGGCATTTGGGTGAAAAGTTGTGTGTTGGTGAAGTAAAAGGGCTATTTGAAAATCTAACAAATCCCTAGAGAATGAAAAATTTTAACACATTTTATTAGCTTCATTTAGAGTTTATTTACTTGTGTGTTTGTCAACTTGACAGTTACTCTTCTGCTACGAATGATTTGTGTTGAAATGTGTGAGATACCTAAACGTCTTAAGTAACTTAACTTATTTACTTATTTCATATAGACTTAAAGGGGGGCACACAGTAACTAGTTGCGACTTTACACGAAACTTTCCCACGCATTTTTTGTTTGTGCAAGGAAGAGGATGAATATGGTTTTAAATAAATATATATATATATATATAAAGAGTATTAGGCACTAAATGGAAATTAACATAAATGCCAAAGATGACACGTTAGGTAATAATGCTAGAAATTGCGTTTCTTACAAAAGTAAGGGAAATCATTACTTTTTTTGAAGAGTAGTAGGAAAAATAAAAGAAAAAGTAAAGAAAGTGCTTTCGGTGTAAATCACCGCTTTAAATTGGGGTACAATCGGCCATCTGCTGTATTAATTTCTATCATTATTTTATCTTTAAAAAATTCTTTAATATGGTTCGAAATTACAAATCCAAGACTCAACGCGCTTCTATTAACTTTTATTCTAAATATTTATTAAATAAACATTAAAAAAAAAATACAATAAGAAAAAGCAATTTCTGACTACAGCCTCCTCTAGCCTTAAACGTCAAACAATTGAGTGGCGTATAAAAAAATAGAATCTTTGAATTGAATATATCTTCAACTTCTCGCAGTCAGGCTAAATATTTATTTCAAGTAGATTTCAGCTCTTATTATATTAAATAATATTTTAATATAGATATTTGGGCATTCAAATGGATTTATTGGCCTAATGCTAGAAGCTTACTATCGGCGCAATGTGGCGATTTTTGTCAGCAACATGAAAAATAGCCCAAAAGCAAAATGTTCAAAATCAATAAAATAAAATATTTGACATAAAATCAGAGTAGTTCACTTTGTATTTTTGAGTCATTCTTCATCATTTTTCTTCGTCGTTTTTCAGGTTGCCGAAGAAAGTCGACGCATTGTGTCGATATTGGGATCCAGGCTTAAAGCATTCGAAATCAAACAATACTTTTAAGCCAATAAAAACATTTATGACAATAACACTGATAGCACACTCGTATATTTTATACATTTAAAGGAAGAAATGTGTTATTTTTTTTATTAATTTTATTTTATGCTATGCTAGGAACACAACTGCGACGGAGACGAATTTTTGGTCGCGAATATTCGTCGCCAAAAATAAAACACATTGGTGTATATGAAAATGCACACAATCGTGGCGTTGGGCGAAATTCGTCATACTCAGCGAAAGTTGAAATACATTTATTTCTAATTGTTACGTCAATGAACGACGAACAAATCAATATAAAGTGACCAGGTTTCATATACTCAAACTGGTTTTTTGTGGAAAAACATAGTTCACTACTGTATTGTTGCATGTAGCACTAAAATTTTCAGTACATACTAAAAATGCATTCACTAATTCACAAAAATGTATCATTCGGACGACTTTTTATTAATTTTGAACACTTTTTATAATATAGTGTTTCTTTCTATTTCTCACTTTTTCATATGGTCACCCCATCAGCTGTTAAATGAAAATAATAATTTATTTACAGACAAAAAATTTTTCAGAAAATATTTACAAAAAGGAATTTGTTCTGAAAAAAATGGACAACACCGGGATAATTATTGAGTGTCTAAACAATCTGACTGGCATCAGAGGATTACAATGATTTAAAAAACAAATATTAAAATTTTGTTTGCTTATTATTTTAATTTATTCGTCGTTATTGTGTTTCATACGACGAATTTATAGAGCGATTTTTTATCAACGAATTCGTCGTAATAAGCGAAATTCGTCGTTCGTGCCAGTTGTGTTCCTAGCATTACTTATAAAAGAAATGAATTACTTCATATCTTTAATTTAGTTTTTATGTTTAGTTGAATGTCTATGCCACAGCTACCCCGGTGTGGGGCACCTTCGGCGAATCTGACTTTTTTGACTAACTCGAAAGCTAATTCCTTAATACTAATTTATCAAAACCTTTCGGTTCGAATTTTTATCATTCATTATCTAAAAACAACAATAAGCGACAAAAGCAATTTATCTGTTGAATAAGTACAAAGATTTAGAGCTCTAAAGAAAAAGTGCCGAATCTGCCCCAGCCTCCCCTATTCCTAAACTCACTTAACGTGACTGCACAATTTTAGCATGCGATAAATTATCAAATGATGGCCAAAAATAATATCCTGCATTAGCCAGGATATTTACCAGGGGGCAAATTATGGCATTGGATAACGATCGAAATTCACATTTAAATTATATTGAAATTTCCATCGATATAGAGGGCGGTAATTTGGCCCCTGATTAGACCCCCTGTGACTTCAGCCGCTTGCATCTAAACTAAAGCAGGTCTTTAAAATTGATTTCTTTTCTAGTTTTAAAGGGTGTTTTTTATGGAATGACACAAGTTTAAGTCATAATAAAACAAGGAAATATATTTTTAATATCAATGAAACGGTCTGTATTGGAAAAAAATTCTGCCATGAAGCCGCAATCTGGAACACCACATTTCAACAATTAAAAAAATATTCCATAAAGTGGAATGACTTAATGTTACTGCCTCTTCAAGGTAGGATCGATATTTATTAAATTTGTTTTGTTTTATTTGCGGGATTCCTTCAATACACCCTAACGGTTTCAAAATGTTCTAGGCTGAAATAAAATAGCTCCATTAAATCTTATCTTCTTCCCATCTCTCTAAATCCGTTTTGTTTTCAAATATTTTCCCTGCATTCACGTTGCGACATAATCCTCTGCAAGGTCGTCTCGTGAGTGCTGGGGGCAAATTACGGCACTCGATATCGAACGGAATTGTGCGGAAATTTCGGTCGGTATCGAATGCGGTAATTTGGCCCCTGATCCTATTTTAAAAAAAATATATAGCGATTTCGTAATAAAATTTGTAATAATAAAAAGTGTTATCATATTCAACTAAACCACCTAATAAGTGGCGACAAACAAAAATACTCGAAAGTACTGATGTTGAAAGTGTAGTGGCCTTCGAAAACAGCTGTTCTGTTCTCTGGATACTTACAAATTATGTTGATTTTCCTTTACTCTTTGGAATATTCATCATGTTTTTCTGAATTAAAAAAAATTTTTTTGAACAATTAACCTCTCAAACAACGAGAGTGTGTTGGCTGAAGCAGTTAACGCAAATACAAGGAAAAAAAGAATACATATAATGAAGAGTGGTCCTACAACGATCTATTGTTCTCCGAATTAGCCGCTCTAAAGAACGATTATATGTACGCCATAAAATGTAAAAAGTGCTCGATGATTTTGAACGAATAGAACAATTATTTTGATTAAAAATGTCTGGTGTTGTGCCACCCTAAAAAAAAACACGCTATAGAATTGCAAAAGAAAACTTTTAACTCTTATATTTCACACAGCAAGACAATGACATTTAACCTTTGTTGTTGTTTTTATTTTTAGCAAACTCCTTCTTTTTAGAAAAATCTTTGCCCACATTAATTTCCCAGCTAAGACAGCCAGCATATCCCAAGTGTGAACTCACAGATGAGATGAATTCTGAAGAGCCAAGTGCGGTGGCTACAGCTGCTTCTGTTTCAAGACTAAATAGTCATCATAATGACATTTGATGTATTTAAAATATTCCTTCTCTCTTGTCACTTATTTAGCATATTTATGTGAAAAAAATAAAATAAAAAGTTGGAAACAAATTCAAGCAGATTTGTTGAAATTTACGCGCTTTTTACGCTTCAATGGAGTTGTATTTGTTTATCTTGTTTAGTTGGCAGTCGTTTATTCAGTTGCTGTTGCTTTTGTGTAGCAAAAGCGCTTGTTTCCTTTTAAAGTGTTTGGAAAAATATTATTCTACTTGTGTTTTTTTTTTGTTTTTTTTTTTTGTTATTGTCATATTTTGAACGCAAATTAAAGTTGAGCTATAAATTATGTACGCACTTGCAGCGAACGCAAAAGAAATTTTAATATTTCATTATTCTCCTCTGCTGCAATTCCCCAGTGTATTTTTTCATCAAATTTTTTTTTGTTTATGTTATTTATGAAGAGATTTTATGTGTGAAATGGAGTTAATGCGCGGTTGACTTGATATGTATGCAAATAAATTGGTACACCGAAAGAAATATGACATGATAATGTGTTTGCACAATTAAAGATCAGTTGCATTTTTAAATAGTCAATAATCGTTTATATTGTTTCACATTATATATTAAAATAAAACTTTTTTCTCACTCGGAAAATGGAACTGATTCAGCATTTTTGGTTTCACAGAAAACGACAAAAAAAAAATCCGACCGAAATGATTTTTAAAATTCTGCACGGAATCAGCTGACGATATTATAAAATATGCCATTCCGAAAAAATTATTTTATTTCATATTTTTGTTTTATGAAGAATCAAACTACGGAATGAGAACCGAAAAAGGTGTCTCAGTAAGAATGCACTTTTTTATTTTTGTGTCAATTTCTTTTGCATAAGTGGCAACTCTGAAATTTGACAGCTGTGTGAACATGTGTTTATTCTGATTACAAAATATTTACAGCTTTAAGAAAAACAACAACACTGATCATAAACAACGCCCGCAATTCTTTCAATGATTAATGAAGCAAAGTAAAATCAAAGTGCTGTTGGCTGAAGTAGTAGAACACGAGACTATGAAGCAGAGGGTCCTGAGTTCAAGCCCGCGCTGAGTCATTAAATATTGTGTTGAATTCTTCTCATCAGCATTAGCGCGTGGTTGTGTCAGTTGTAATCAGCCTGTTTCAGTGATGGAGGCATATCACTGGTCACTGAACATAATTGGCAGCGACTGATACAATCATGTACTAAAGTGGAGAGGAACAGATCCTCCTTCGCCGGCCCTATAGCAAAAAATTAGCCGGCGAAGTAAAAAGGTTGAAATAGCTACAAAAAAAACTGTCTATCTTCTCATCGTTCCTAATCTGTCCCCTCAATACTATACCCTCGTTTTCAGTTCCGGCGCAATGCATTGCATATATAGGGGATCATCCCCTGGTCCAAGATAAAAAAAGCCAATTTTTCAACAAAAAAAGTCATATTCTGCAATGAAGAGCAATTCTATCTAAACGGCTTTTAGAATACACAAAATTATACAATTTGGGGAGTCCGTCAAAAAGTCTTAATCAAGGAACTTAAATCCGAGATGCCACTCTAGCTGATTGATAGCGCTGCTAGGCTATTAGTACAAAGGTCGTGGGTTCAATTCCCGCCAAAGATCTTAGGTCTTTGTGACGTTTTCAGGTAACACAATGGGACCTACTAAGACCCAAGTAGGCTGCCTGTTCAACCTAACCTAAGCTAATCTAGGGCAAATTCGAGATTCAACAGGTCGTATATGAAATAGAGCCGCATCTCTGTAAAAAAGTCATGGAAATTCATAAAAAGGATAATGTCGTATCATCAGAGTGTGAGAGATGTGGCCCAATTGACGGATATTTTTTTCCACACTTAGTACGAACATATCTTCTTTGCAGTCCAATTAAAAACTACAACTATCTCTATGCGTTTTTTTACAATAAATCGAAAAAATGCACTATTAGTGAAATACCCTTTATAATAAACCCATGCTTTCATATCAATACAATTTTATTTTATTCTTAAAAAGATATCATATGATAAATTTTTGTAAAATTTCTCTAGCAAATTGAGTAGTTGTTTAAAATTCAAATACAACGGAACTCCCCACTGCAGTAACTAACAATTTAGATAAAATATTTATTTTTATATAAATCCCAATCTTAAGGGATAAATTTATTTTTTGATATCAACAAAAATTATATTTGATGTTCGTTAGTGGAAAACTTTAGAGGATGTAAAAATAAACAGCTGCTTGTCATCATTATTAACTGAGTTAGTCATTTTAATGATGTCAAAGGTGTTGACAAGCTGATATATTCAAAATTACACATACAGACACAAAACCCGCATATTTATGTACTTCTTGCGATAAACAAAACCCTTTTATCTACTTCATCACAGTACCTTCAGTAGACAAATATGTAGATGAAAAAAATATATATACATAAAAGGGAGAGTTTTTAAAGTTACGTTTTTTTTCCATAATCAGATTTAATTTTAAGCAAATAACAACAACATTTCATTTTTGTTTTTTTTTTATATGCGAGAAAGTTTAATGGCAAAGAGTAAAGAAGGAAACTGATGGAAAAATAATCATATTCAAAGTATAAATAATATTATGTGCTGCTGTCACATAGCAACATTAGAAAAAAAAAGCAACAACAACAACAACAAAAATCTAAAAACTTGATAACAAAGTTAACTTTTGTTTTTGTAGTTAAATGTTTGTAGCACAGGAGCAATAAAATGTATAAGCCATGTCCTGTTTTCCCAACCATAAATAATGTTTAAGTTGAAACAAAAATTAATAGGACAAAATGTGTGTAGTTGCCACAGGTAGTCAGCGTCATGCAACACAGTGTGTTTCAAGGTAAACAGACATTTGGAAAAAGTTCACTTCTGCTAACTCCATTTGTGTCTATACGATAGACAAAGGGAAATGCTATGAACAGGGGAACCGGAAATATGACAAAGCATTAACTTGTTGATGATTTTGTATCGATGAGAGATAAATTAGTGCGAAAACGATCAATATTAAATTCACAAGCAGACTAATTTTTTGTTCTATTTTTATACCCTCCAAAAAAGAATTTGGAGGGTATATTCACTTTGTCATTCCGTTTGTAATGCATCGAAATATCCATATCAGACCCCATAAAGTATATATATTCTTGATCAGTGATGAAATCTAAGACGATCTGTGGAAATCACGATTCAGTCAAAACGAAAAGAGCTAGAGTCTTGAAATTTGGTATAAATATATTTTAAAGCTTAAAGCAGGTTAAGTTCGAAGATGGGCTAAATCGGGCAAGGGGAAAAAAGTTCCCCTAAGAAGAGCTAAACCAACCCAGAAAAAACAACGTAATTTTTAAAGTTTTTTGGTTATTTTGTTAAGCAAATGATATATTTTTATGTCAAATACGGTCCAACGCCTTAAACTGGAGCCATAAAATAAAAAAGAAATTATTTGTGGACCTCGCCCACTTTATTGGGCGTTATTATAGACAAAAATAGCATAAAAATTTAACAAATTGTTTTACTTAAGCCTACATTCCTTAAAAATAAAATTTTTAAGCTTTAATGACGAAGCTGAGACGATACCTGGTACTCCTCTGCCCTACCTCCTCCAACCCCTTCACCCCTTATATGACCCTACCAAAAAAAAATTTTTTAATTTTGTATGTAATCATTCCAAGCATTAATTTTTAGATTTTTATGACTGCCTGTTTCTGCCCTACCCCCTCCTCCCCCTTTGCCCCCTAAATGACCCTATAAAAAAAAAATTTTAGTTTTGTAAATAATCATCCCAAGCATTTATTTTTAGAGTTTTATGACTGCCTGTTTCTGCCCTACCCCCTTTTCCCCGTAAATGACCCTATAAAATAAAATTAAAAATTTTATTTTGTATACAATTATCCCAAGCATTTATTTTTAGAGTTTTATGACAAAGGTGAAATGTTTCCCCACAGCCCTTGCCAGAGCGACCCCGCCAAAATACAGTTTTTATACCCTTCAAAGAGAATTGGAGCCTATAAAGTAAATATGTATATTCTTGATTAGTGATGAAGTTTAAGACGGTCTAGCAATGCCCATACGTTCGTCTGTGGAAAACATGATATTGTCTATTTTTGAACCCCGCTCCTTTTAGTGGGCGTTGACGTACGATATTATATAAAGGAACTCTGTCCCACCAAGTGAAACATTTTAAATTCACTTACTAAATATTTGGAGGGTATTTAAGATTCGACCCGGTCGAATGTAACGTTTTTACTTGTTTTTTTTTTTTAATTCGAACCAGCACTCAGGGAATAACCCCTACAAATGCAGTGCATTGCGCCGGAACCAGAAAGCAGTATTGAGAGGACAGATGAAGCAAAATGGAAAGATAGAGAATTGTTTAAATTTCTTTCAAACTAAATTTGCAGCCTTATTCCAGCTTTAAACTATTCATAAATATTTGCCAAACTTTCTCGAACAAAAATATCATATGTAAATATATTAAACATTTACACATACACACATATGTGCATACTCACATACATACATAGATATGTGCGTATGGAGAGGAACACCTAGAGTCTTGTACATCTTTAATCAAAACCTCCTTGTGGCATTTATTGCTAAACTACACTCTTTGGTAAAACTTTTCCTTTATTCTTTCAATACTGTTTTGTAACGCTAAGCTTTTAGTAAACATTTTAAGCCAAAACGTTTCAAAAGCATATGCAATTACCAACCACTACAACTACATCTACTGGTGACATGGTAAGATTACATGGAAAAGAACAACAACATTTTCCTTTAATCTCATACCACAATCTCATCCATAGAAAATTGTTTGCTTAGTATGTAAAATTTGAATGTTTCTGCCAATAAAAGCGTACACCTACAGAAGTCAATACCTACTGACAGTAGAATCTTCTGCTGTAGTACATTTTCCTCCCCACACCCAGAATCTCCTTCCATAGTATATTTCCCACCATCTATACTTGCACTCAAATAAATAGTATGTAATTGAGTATGCCCAGCGAATATATTCTGTCGAATTGATTTTGAGGTGTGCAAAAGTTGTTCAATTCGTGTTCCTTGTGTGTCAGAAAACATGCCAACAATCAAGTAAGTTTTCTGAAATAACTGAGAGAATTCTCTACGCGTTAGGGGAAAATTTTAAATAATATGGCAAGAATATCTGGTACAACCTCAGAAAATGTTCTGACATTTCTTCAACTTTTTCCAGATTTTTTTAATGTCTGAAATGATTCGAGGTAAAGAGCAAAATTCTCACAAAAAATCAATAAAGTGTACATGTAACAAGTAAGAACTTTATATTCTACGGGGACGAATTTTAAATACCCTCCATATATTTAGTGCATAAATCTATTTTGTACAAGTCACTCCAGGAGGGGCCGTGAGGTAGACATCTCACCTTTGCCATATAACACTAAACAGTCAGTTTTTGGGGTGATTAAGTATAAAAAAAAATTGTTTTTGACAAGGTCATTTAGGGAACATAGCGGTAAGGGGGAGGATACGGCAGAGGAAGATCAGGGAATATCTCAGCTTCGTCATAAAAGCTTTAAAATCTATTAAATTGAATTAAGATTCTATAGGCTAATTGTTCGAAATTTTTAATTTAAATCTCAGGAAGACATGATAAATATTCCAAGGCACAAAGGCAAGTCAACATCAGTTTTTGTTATTCAACTTACACAGCAGAGCAGAACAGCTGTTTTCGAAAGACGCAACCCTTTCATGATCAGTGCTCATGTGTGTTGTGTTTGTCACCACTTATTAGATGGCTTAGTTGAATGTGATAACAGTTCCTATTTACACAAATTTTATTTTGAAAAAGGATACGAGAACTGTATCAACCTGATGTTAACATGTTATTGTTATAATACCCGTGTTACCGTTTGATTATTATTCTTCATGTCCCATTTTTCTGAATTTTTTGTTCCATCATATCTAAGTCAAACTTTTAAAATTAAATTTTTAAGGAATGTATTTAAGAATTTTGTATTTTTCCATGTAATATGTTACTTCAACGCCCTCTAAATTGGGCGGGGTCCAAAAATGGAATTCTCTGATTTTCTGGCTCCAAGTTCAACACTTTGCATTTCTCATTCTTTGACTTAAAAATATATCAATTGCTCAAAAAAAAACTTAAAAATTATGCTGATTTCTAGAGGTTGGTTTAGTTCTTCTTAGGGGAACTTTTTTCCCTCTGGGCCCAAATTACCCCATTTACGAACTTGACCTGTGCTATTCTTCGAAATATGCATATACCAAATTTAAAGGATCTGGTTCTTTCCGTTTGGACGGATGGACGGACGATCAGACATGACTAGATCGTCTTAGAGTTCATCCCTGATCACGAATTTATATATACTTTATGGGGTCTTAGGGGGATATTTCACTGTGATACAATTGAGTATACCCTCCAATTCTTTTTTGTAGGGTATAATAAAACGTTAACCAGTTTGGTCACATGGACATTTGCTATGGCATCGATGCAATAGTTATAAGTGTGATCTCATCGCATGGCCAAACACTTTGTAATGGTCAGTAGATTCGCTGCCTCCCATACGGAACAGAAGCACATTCCTTTACGTGTTTGTATGGGTCACGTTTCGTTGCATTTATGTATAAGTGCAACCGCGCTTGAATTCCTTCAAACTCACACTAACATATGCCTATGGATAAGTGTGTGTGTGCGTATATATTTATATTGCGTAGTGTGTGTGCGAAAAACAACAATACAGCATTGGAAAACTTCATTCTGCAACAATACGGCTTAACAATTAATGGTAGGAACACAACTGGGACGAACGACGAATTTCGTTCAGTACGACGAATTCGTTGGTAAAAATTCGCTCTATAAATTCGTCGTATGAAACACAATAACGACGAATAAATTGAAATAATGAACAAAAGAAATGTAAATTTTGTTAAAAATATTTGTAATCCTCTGATGCCACATTCTTTAGACATTCAATAATTACACCGGTGGTGTCCATTTTTTTCCAGAACAAATTCCTTTTTGTAATTACTTTCTGAAAATTATTTCTGTAAATAAATTATTCTTTTCATTTAACAGCTGATGGGGTGACCATAAGAAGAAGTAGGAAATAGGAAGAAAGAATATATAATAAAAAATGTTCAAAATTAATAAAAAGTCGTCCAAATGATAAATTTTTTAGTATATACTAAAAAAACAGTTTGAGTATATGAAACCTGGGCACCTCATATTGATTTGTTCGTCGCTCGCTGACGAATCAATTAGAAATAAGTCTATTTCAGCTTTCGCTGAGTATGACGAATTTCGACCAACCAATACATATACACCAATGTGTTTTATTTTTGGCAACGAATATTCGCGACCAAAAATTCGTCGTTCGTCGCAGTTGTGTTCCTAGCATGAGATGGTTTGAACAAATATATTTTTTCAAAATTGGCATTACGGCGATGACAGAACAGAACAGTGCGTGCAAAAACAAAATAAAATCATTTTTATATTGAAAAGGATTCTGTGGATTTAGAAAATATACGATATGGGGAATATAAAAACAATTGGGACTATTCAATTCGTCTTTGTTTTGCATAATAAAAATAATTGTATTAAATTGATTAGTTGTTGACTTTTTATTTAGCGACTGATAGCTGACCATTCGCAACGCTGTAGAGAACAGCCAATTGGGTGCTAGAGCAACAGGCTTTCCGTAATGATTTTTCGAACAAAATTTTCTTTAACGTTGAAGCTCATTTCATAATCGTTGATTACGCCAACAGGCAAAATTGTCACTTACGAGGCTTGGAAAATCGGAAATCTTTAGGCGGTCATTTAAATTGGATTGCATTTCGTCCATAATGGCAAGGTCGAAGCAAAATAATGAAATCAGGAGTATTTTATTTAATTTTACTTTTGAAAACGAAAAACTTATATTTTCTAACCAATATTATTGTCAGCAAGCGTCATTTTCGTATTGATTTTTGCTAATACTGAGCCAAATAGAGCTTACAAGTCTTGGCAAAACATACACATGCACGTATGTACTTCATTTACAGCACAAAGTCATACAAAACGTGTATATATGAGAGCAAAATAATAAAACCCAATTAACCCATTTGGCAAAATCATCGCAGACGACATTGTCTTCGAAGATGGAGGCACAACATGTCGTCCGTCGACTGGATTTTGAAGGAAATCGTCGTTCGTGACTATATGACAACAATGTCGTACGTTTTCTTTTCAATTTTTATACCCTCCAAAAAAGAATTGGTGGGGAGATTCACTTTGTCATTCCGTAGTGAAATATCCCTCTACGGCCCCATAAAATATATATTCTTGATCAGTTATTAATTCTAAAATGATCTAGCCATGTCTATCCGTCCGTCTGCGGAAATCCCGATACAGCCCAAACGAAAAGAGCCAGACCATTGAAATTTGGTATAGATAAATTTGAAAGATAGTACAGGTCAGGTTTGGAAATGGGCTAAATCGGACTAGGGGTAAAAAAAGTTCCCCTAAGATGAACTAAACCAACCTCTAACAAATAATATAATTTTTAAAGTTAAGCAAATGATATATGCAGTTTTATGTCAAGGTAGGTCCAAAGGATTGAACTTAGAGCCAGAAAATCAAAAATTAAATTTTTTGGACCCCGCCCCCTTTAGTGGGCGTTGAAGTAACAAATTGCATGGAAAAATAGTGTAAACATTTAACAAATTGTATTCCTTAAGCCTACTTTCATTAGATATTCGCTGATCTTGCCCTGCCCTACTCCTCCAACCACTTCTACATTGTAAATGACACTATAAAAACATTTTTCTTCTGCACTTAATTACAAGAAAAATTTAATTTCTCGTTTTTTAAGATAGAGGTGACATGTCTCTCTCACCGCCCTTTCCGGAGTCACCCTGTCAAAATAGTTTTGAAATTGGTCACAGAAATGTCTTAAAGGAACTCTGACCTAGCAGGTAAAACATTTTTAATTTATCTCCGTCTCTTTTTGTGCACATTAGTATAAAATATTAACCGCAAAAATAACGTAAATTGCTTTTATGCTGATGGAAAGGGGTCTCAGCCATTCTGCTCCTATTTGGAGAGTATTTAAGATTCGATCGGGTCGAATACATCGTTCTTACTTCTTTTGAACAACAATATTCCCGTTTTAAGTGACAATTTCCCTGATTTAGTTTAGAAAAGTAGTCAACGATAAGCTTATCTCGACGCCATTTGTATGAAAATTTCGCTGACGATTTGTATGGCCCCTTGGTGGCAGATGTCTTAAAGACATGGCCAAGTGGGAATGTAGCCAACATACACTGACAAAACTACTCAGCCAACAACAATATTTGGCAACAGAAAATGTGTTTACCAAGAGGTTGGAATAAATATTTGAAAATATTCTGCAGTTACAATTGCGTACAATCACAATTACATTCGCACAAATTGATTTCTACTCTTGTATGTACCATTAAGCCCCAAGCACTAATAAATTACGAATCAAATTATATTTTCAATATTTTAAGATCTACTCCGCCTCGTCCTTTGCGTTTGCCGTAGTTTTGTTTTTTACACTCACTTTGCCGATGCTTGAACTAAATTCCAATCGTATCCTTCTAAAACTTTCATAACCGCACTCGTTATGCGTTCGTCTTCTTTGCGGCCTGCGCCAGCCTCACCGTTTACACGTTTTTGCTCAGCCTTCAAGGCAATATTTGCTAAAACCAACGTTTCAACTGGTTTAACACGTTCGGGTTTGTTGGTTGCTGCGTTAGGATTTGTATCCGTTGCCATTTTTGCCAGTCAGTTGAAAGCACACCAGACTAGCATGCAAGTTTAATATGTTAATATATATTTACAAGTGTGTGTTTTTGTAAGTACAAATTTAATAAACATTAACTATTCTTTTACAAAATATGTTATTAATATATTTTAAACATTTTTTTTTCATATATTTTAATAGCCGTCGGTTCGATCACATTTAGATTGCATGTGCGAACATTTATTATTTTTTATAACTGTTATTTAAAAGCTTTCTAGACGATCTACATGCCAAGCACAGCTTTAAGTTGCACCACACGAACTCCCAACGAATACTAATTTCGCTGATCTTGATGACAAATTGACTTCACCCACCATGCAACCGAATTAAGCACCCGAAGAGCTCTTATGTTTTTCTAAAACTTTGCTGTATGGAAGGCAGATACCACACGAACTCGGGAAAGAACAAACATTCGTACAACACTCCATGTGTATAGTACACACACCCACACACACATATACGCCTGTAGTAAATTAATGTATGGGTGAGTGTAAGTAATATTTCTTAGTTTGAATTTAAGCCGAGTGGAACTCGTGTTTATAACTTATGCATGTGTGCTGTGATAAATCTGGAAAACGGCTTGTATTTGATTTCATTTGTGTATGTGTTTTCGTTTGCCCAGCGATCATTTTTTAACGGAATCGATCAATAAGTTTGAAGAATTCGTATCAGAGGGCGGTCAGCAGTGATCTTCATTATTATGAAAAGTTTCTCGATATATTTTAGAGAATTCGGTAAAAATTTTATAGAAATTACACTGCAATTATCGACATATTTGGTCATGGGCTAACATTTGGCTTTTAAAAACATCAAGTAAGTACAGTACTATGTCGATAATTCGGACACGATAAATCCTGACCATGTCCGTATTACTAGAGTGTCCGGATTACAGATGTTAATTGTTTTACCTGCATACATTATGCAAAGAACCCCTTTTTTAATAGATTTTTTGTGAAGAATAAAAACTAAATCAATTTTATATTTATATATCAAGTTTTTTTATTAAAAAGAGAATATAGTTCAATAAATTTTATATTTATATGTAGTATATGAAACGAAAATTCATATATATATATATATATATATATATATATATATTTATATATATATATATATATATACATACATATATATGTACATATATATATATATATATATATATATGTACATATATATATATATATATATATATATATATATATATACATATATATATATATATATATATATATATATATATATATATATATATATATATATGTTAGACATAAATTCTCTTAAAGCAGCACTATTTTTTAAATATCGAACACGGTCGATTTTTTTACTCCAAATTTGTCTGCAACACATCTTACTGATTTGCCTGTGTCTAATTCATCCAATAGTTCACAATTCTTTTTTATTGTTAAACTTTTATGTGATCCCTTGCTATTACTATTCATTGTTCTACAATCTCCAGTAACTTCCAGTAAAACTTTAATAAGTCTTGCGAACCTACTCGTATGTCAACAAAAGCACTCAACTAACTAAGGCAAAATTTCAAAAATTCCACGCGTAGACGAATACTACAGTAAGAAGTTTCATTATTATACAAAGAGTGTAACATGAATGAAACAAAAAAAAATAAAAATAAAATTATTTTCCGTATGATAGAGTAAAAAAAGTAGTATTGTCCGGTTTAGAGCAGTGTCCGGATTATAGACGTGTCAGTAACATCGCGTGTCCGGATTATCGGGATAGCACTGTATTCAATTTTTCTGACAGTTTTTGCGAGCTCTTGCAATGATTTCAGAAAAAAGTCGAATAACTTACATAAATTTTTTTTGGTGAAACCAGCACTCAAGGACTGGCCCCTACATCTGCAGTGTATTGCGTCGAAACTAAAAAAGAGGTTTTAGTATTAAGAGTACAGATGCCGAAATATCAGAAATTTTGTACTGAATATGTAGCGGACATTCCCTAAGTGCTGGTCTCGGTTAACAAAAAACAAGTAAGACCGAGTCGAATCTTAAATACCCTCCAAATGTTTTGTATATAAAAAACTCTATTTTGTAAGGGTCACTCCGCGATGGCCCTGCGTTGGAGACATCTCACCTTTACCATAAAACATTAAAAAGTCAATTTTTTAAGTTATTAAGTGAAACAAAATTTTTTTGTTTTTTTTTTATAGGGTCATTTAGGGCACAAGGGATGAGGGAGGGTAAGGCAAAGGAGGATCAGAGCACATCTCAGCCTCGTCATAAAAGTTTTAAAATTTCATTTGTAAGGATTCCAGGCTTAAATTATACAATTTGTTAAATATTTACACTATTTTTCCTCGTAATACATGACTTAAACGCCCACTAAAGAAGGCGGGGCCTAAAAATGGATTTTTCTGATTTTGTAGCTGCAAGTTTAATGCTTTGGACTTTCTTTGATATAAAAATATATCATTTCTTTAACAAAATTACACAAAAATATTTTAAAAATTATTTTATTTTTTAGAGGTTGGTTTAGTTCTTCTTAGGGGAACTTTCTTCCCTCTTTATCGACTCAGCCCATATACGAACTTGACCTGTGCTATCCTTCAAAATATAGTTATACCAAATTTCAATATGTTTATACCAATTTTTTTGTTTGGACTGAATCCTGATTTCCACAGACGTACAGACGGACATGGCTAGATCGTCTTCGATTTTATCACTGATCAAGAATATGTATACTTTATGGGGTCTTAGAGGGATCTTTCACTGCGTTACACACGGAATGACAAAGTGAATATACCCTCGAATTCTTTTATGGAGGATATAAGAAGATTGAAAAAGAAAGCATTTAAGCAAAATTTAAAAAAAAAATCATGAAAACTATTAAAAAAAAACTAAAATCAAATTTGTATGAAAAAGTTTAGATTATGTTCACACTCAAAGGAGAAAAGCGTGCCGTCTGATCTGACATCCCTCGAACAATAGATCAGAAAATGTAAAGACGTTTTTCAACTATTCTGCTAAATCTTCAAGGGGGAGTTTTATTAAACTCACTTCGTTTTCTAATCAAGAGTTTTTCTTGCTTCCGGCATATCGAAAACAAAAGTTCATTGGGTATGCACTACATGAGAACGTCTACTAACGTTTGCTGTGGCTGTCGATCAATTTATGACATGTTTTTAGTTACTTTTTCTTTAGTTTTTTTTTTACATACGAGTACATACAGTAGGGTGTTGCATGTGAAACTTTTAGCACATGTACGAGTAGTTGAAAAAGTTTTCGATTGTGATTTGTTTTTTTTAGAATAAAAAACATCTGCACTTACGCACACATACAATTTATATGCATACGAGTACAGTGAAATACGTATGGCCATGTATGAGTCAACTCTATTGTAAATGACATTTATCGAAACATAAACTTTGCGAAATTTCTTTGTGCCCCTAGTTTCAGGGTTATAGTTTTCAGGGAACTAAAATTAAATTTGTTACTTTTCTTTTGAAAACACTTACATTTATGTCTTCAAATTTACCATTCCAAATTATTCGAGGAATCTGCAGATAATCTCTCTTAATATATTTCTCTCAATTTGTCATGCGTTACCAGAACCATCGGAAATAAAGATGGCGGAACCTTTTCTTTTCCTTAAGTGAAATTGTAGAAAGTGCTTCTATGCAGGAAAATGCGTGCACTGATTACAGAATCATACTGAGCCCAGCAAACAGGTTTTTTAGCTTTTCGTTTTTATTTCTATAACGATTCAAAACCTGTAAATTTTCTAGGACTAACCAATTGATATATAAGATTTTACTTTTTTATTTAATAAAATTTGGTTTAAAAGTTGGTTAAACAAACAAATATTTTTTATGAACTACATCCCCTTATCTTTAGGAGAATTTAAAATGTGTGCAATTTTACACGCCAAAAAAGAATTGGAGGGTATATTTACTTTATTATTCCGCAGCGAAATATACCTCTAAGACCCCATAAAGTACATATAGTGTGGATCAGTGATAAAATCTAAGACGATCTAACCATGTCCGTCCGTCCCCTGTGTGGAAATCACGATACAGTCCAAATGAAAAAAGCCAGAGCTTTGAATTTTTGTATAGATATATTTTAAAGGTTAGCACAGATCATGTTCGTAAATGAGCTAAATCGTATCAGGGGTAAAAAAGTTCCCCTAAGAAGAACTAAAACTAACTCTTAAAAAACAACATAATTTTTAAAGTTTTTTTTTGTAATTTTTGTTAAGCAAATTACATATATATTTTTATGTCAAAGAAGGTCCAAAGTTATAAATATTTAAAAAAATTAAATTTTTAAGTTTTTACGACGGAGGTAAGAGAACCTGTTCACTGTGAGTGAGAAGTAAAAATTGACTCAAATAAATACCATAAAATGATTTGACGTGCTATAAAATATGATCGCATCTGTAGGAATAATAAACTATTATTATAGAATATCGCAGGTATTCTCTATGAGAAGTTTAAATGACGATGAACAATAGAAAGATTTGTATCAAATTTTTTTTGTAATCTGGCAGATAGTTTCATGGTATTTAATTTGTAGATATAATTTCCCAGATATATCCATCACGACTACGATATAAATAATTGATTCATTCGATCAGTCCAATTTTTTATCGTTTTTCCCATAAACCTGTCCTGAATATTGGCTTAAAATATTTCAAGAATTGCTAGTTTTTCACTATAAACCTATAACTTAACAAGGCTCCGTAAAAAGTAATCCAGAGACATCAAATCTCTCAAACGAAGAGGCCAGTAAACAGGACTAGTGCTGGAAATAAAATGTTCATCAAACTGATTTTGCAATAAATCGATTATTAAACGTGCTGTATGGCAAGTTCCACTGTTTTGTTGTAACAAAATGTCATTGATGTTAATATTCGAAAATTATATATAGATGCGAAAATTATATATAGATGTTCTCTTATTATAGTCAGTTTCCTGCAGTCTGGTCACTTCCATATAACCAAATTTAATTTCAATCCTCTTACACTATATTTGTACGTGCACTACTTATTCATCTACGATAATAATTTGTTGAAATGTTTGTGAAGAGAATGATGTTGCCAAAACAAACATCAACAAAATTTTAATAAAACCTCTATACACGCATGCATATGGACATTTACAAGCATTCCCATTGCAAATTCGTGTATTTAACAGACTACGGACAATTAAATGAATTGTCGGAAATACTCTTACACATTAGCAGGATAGAGGGAGGACATCAAACAAAAAATGTGAAGCCAGTGCTGTACATTTTCTGATATAATATTTAAATAGGATTGAAAAGCACCCTTTTAATGACTTGCACTTTTTATAATGACTTGTACTTTTTATAATGACTTGTACTTTTTATAATGACTTGCACTTTTTATAATGACTTGCACTTTTTTTAATGACTTGCAGTTTTTATGATGATTTGCATTTTTTATAATGACTTGTACTTTTTATAATGACTTGCACTTTTTATCATGACTTGCTCTTTTTTTAATGAGTTGCAGTTTTTATGATGACTTGCATTTTTTATAATGACTTGCACTTTTTATAATGACTTGCACATTTTATGATGACTTGCACTTTTTATCAT
The DNA here is from genome assembly GCA_951800035.1 of Linnaemya tessellans. Lineage (NCBI taxonomy): Eukaryota > Metazoa > Arthropoda > Insecta > Diptera > Tachinidae > Linnaemya > Linnaemya tessellans. The sequence continues at coordinate 151,404,798 of OX637532.1, read as the reverse complement.
GACTTGCACTTTTTTAATGAGTTGCACTTTTTATAATGACTTGCACTTTTTTATAATGACTTGCACTTTTTTATAATGATTTGCACTTTTTTAAATGAGTTGCAGTTTTTATGATGACTTGCATTTTTTTATAATGACTTGCACTGTTTATAATGACTTGCACTTTTTTATAATGACTTGCACTTTTTTATAATGACTTGCACTTTTTATGATGACTTGCACTTTTTATGATGACTTGCATTTTTTATGATGACTTGCATTTTTTATAATGACTTGCACTTTTTTATGACTTGTAGTTTTTATAATGCATTGCGCTATTTTTAATGACTTGCACTTTTTATATTGGCTTGCACTTTTTTATAATGACTTGCACTTTTTATGATGACTTGCACATTTTACAATGACTTGCACTTTTTTATAATGACTTGCATTTTTTATAATGACTTGTACTTTTTATAATGACTTGCACTTTTTATAATGACTTACACTTTTTTTAATGAGTTGCACTTTTTATGATGACTTGCATTTTTTATAATGACTTGCACTTTTTTTATGACTTGTACTTTTTATAATGAATTGCACTATTTTTAATGACGCACTTTTTTTAATCACTTGCACTTTTTATATTGGCTTGCACTTTTTATAATGACTTGCACTGTTTTCCTTAACTAATATAATAAATATGAAAGTATGTCTGGCAACCTGACTATTACCTTTTCACGCCGAAACTGCTGCACCGATTTAGATGAAATTTGCCGTAGAAATATTTTTATATCCGAGCTATAACATAGGGTGGCTTTTGTTTTTGGAAATGATCCTATTAAGTAGTCAAGGGTGGTCGAAATTTTGTATGGACTTATGAAATTATTAAACTGATAACTATGAAAATTTTAAACGTTGATAGAGTTGACTTAACAATGTGTCCGTTTTTGGCATGACTGCATGAGGGATCAATGGTCGGCAAGAGTTTCTAGGAATATACGAAGTCATGAAACTAATAGTTAAGAACATTTTAGACTTTGATACTGTTAAAAATGCAATACATCAATGGCTTAACATACACATTAGCTGAAGTTTCCCATATTCTTCGCGGACAAAGTCGCAGATCGCTGGTTATAAGTACACTTACATTGATATCTTCAAACAAATATGTCCTTTTATTATGAAAAGCAGCAAAATATTTTCAAGATGGCAAACATTCTGTATTAGAAATATTTTACTATGGGCTTAAAAAGATCCATTAAAAAATGACCACAAAAAAATGCAAGAATTTTATATAAGAAAACACTAAAACAGGTTGTTGCTAATTTAAATATATGCATCTTTTATTCCAATTAAAATGGTTTTGTTTATAGGCAATTAACTTCTTTTATAAACAATTTCATCCGGCAACTCTTCTGGTAGACCGTCTTTCTTACACCTCTACAGTCCAATAATTGGCATGAATGTGTGTGTTTACTCAAGTTTTACTACTAGAACCAAATAAATCAGTACGAGAAGTGGCGATATTACCACTTTGCATGTGTGTTTGTAAATAAACATTTGCATTCACCATCAAGAGAAAAAACATGTTAAATTAAATACCGCAGAATTCATTCGTGTGTATACACATCAGTACGTACACGTTTATAATTATACTCATACATACGTGCACATAATCCCATGCACTTGTGTCTGTATTCATTTAAGCACTTTTGTAATTAATTGCATGGGTGGGGGGGAGTTTAATACTATTTTTATATGTTTGTATATTGAAAAAATTATAATAAGTGCAACCACTTTGCTACCCCATGTTAGCTTGTGTAAATACACACATACATATCTTTACATGCAAATGTTTATGTACATATATAAACATATCAAAAGTATGTTCTGTGAATACGAAGGCAGCCGAAAATTTACTCATTACACACAATATGTTTTAAGAGCGACTACACTTACTTTTTATATCCTCCAAAAAATTGGAAATTTGATATAGAAAAACTTTGAAGAATAGCATGGGTCAAGTTTGTAAATGGGCTAAATCGGACCAGGCGTACAAAAAGTTCTAATAAGAAGAACTAAACCAATCTCGAAAAAACGACATAATTAAATTTTTTTTATAATTTTGTTAAGCAAATGAAGATCCAAAGCATTGAACTTGGAGCCATAAAATCAGAAAAATCCATTTTTTGGAACCCCGCCCCCTTTAGTGGGCGTTGAAGTAAATTGTATTCCTTAAGCCTACATTCCATGAAAATAAAATTTTGAGGATTTCACGACGAAGACAAAATGTTCTTTGATCTTCCCCTGCCCTACACCCCTCTACCCATCATCTTTACCCTCTAAATGACCCTATAAAAAAAATTTTTTTCTACAGTTAATTATCCAAAAAACTTTCTTTTTAAGTTTTTCCCTCAAACGGCCCTTCCCGGACTGATCCTGTCAAAATAGAGTTGTATGTCTTAAAGGAACAAAAGAAATAATAAGTTGAACGTAACATTCAGATATAGTAAAAATAAATGCTACTGGGTAATTTTACTACGGCTGTAAAATACCAACAAATAATTAAGTGTATGATAATATTGACATTTCAATACAATTTTCTCATAAATTTTAACAATTTCGAACTGTTTCCAATTACGAATAAAAAATTACTCGAACAGTTTGAGAGTTGTATACCATTTCTGTAGGTAAATTGTTCCGGCATAAAATAATTTTTTGACGACAAATCTTATTAAATAAAATTACTATCTTATTCAATTAAATTACTAAATTGAAAATTATAAGTCAGGCCCAAGTTTAAATCTACTTCGATTTAAAATAAATTTCTAAAATAATATTTCATTTGGAAATTCACAGATTTGAACTTAAGCCTCACTAAGAATTTTGAAACTTGTTATTTATCTTTTATTCCAATTCGCGGTATTTTAAAACTCTTTCCGATATTATAAAAAATATAATTTGGAAAAGAATTTCATTTCATTAAAAAATACGCTATTAGATCATCATCAGCTCCACCATGCATTTTCTTTTTTCTGTTCTTAAATCGCGTAGTGGGGCAAAAAGAAACAAGTCCAGTTTGGCTTTATGAAAATACGTCATGCTCGTATATTACATCCAATTTAATTTTCTTCATTACTTTAGTTATTAAAATGCAATCAAATAGACCAATAAACTTTAAGCATGTGCACACTAAATGAAAACGTATTCCCAATGAAATATTTTTTGATTTACACCCTCGCCAAAAACAAGCACTCGTGTTGGGCTTGCCCAGTTGTTGTTATATACAAAATATCAATATATAAAAAATAATATAAAACTCCACTTGTTTTATGTTATGAATATTTGTGAGAGTGTTAACAAATTTGGAAAAACAACAACAGTAAAGCAAAACAAATAAAAAAACAACATGATTTTTTATTTGATTGCATTCGTAGTCTTTGATCTTTTATGCATCGTTAAGATTTATGGAGTTTTTTGTCGTTCGACAGTTTCTTCAGTTTATTTGTTTTTTCTTTGGCATTTCTTGTTATTTATAGCGACTCCGACTACTGTTGAACTTGTGAACGTAAAATAGAAATGAAATGAAAAGTAATTTAAAACTTTTTTACTGCACAAAAAAAAATTTTGTATATTTTCTTTAAAATATTTAAAATTTTGGAACAAATTTATGTGCCATTATTACGTACTATTTTTAAAGTTGTGAACGTCAGTGAAAAATTTAAAATATAGGACTGCTTTGGACAACCCCTAAAAGGGAAATGTTATATAATATTCGTCATCTGGATATTAAAATGGTTTTATATTTTTGTAAAAATACTTAAATACTTTCTTATTAATTTAACTAATGATTTCATATTGAAGCAATTGATATCTAACTTTTGGTATTTTTCCTTAACAATTAAACATATTCCTTATTTGTTGCCTAAAATAATTCCTAATGTTTATATCAAAACATCTTTACTTGTGCACAAACTTTCTAAAACCAACTGAGAATTACATAAGAAAAAGTATCGAAGTTGGCTTTGAAAAACCTATTTTATTGAATATGAATCTATTTTATTTTTTTCCTGATGAAATGTGGGCATTATAATAATTTTTAAATAATTTCCTTTAAAAATTTTATTAAATCTGTAGTTTGATTTTTTTTTGGCAGCCTGTGAACTCCCGTCAATTCCATTGTAGCTGATCTTTTAAATTTAATTTTGATTTACTAAATCTTTTAGTCATTATTTTTAAATTTTATAACTCTTACAGATATATAACAAACTTTGTAAAACTATAGGCGTGGTTCACCCACTTTTAAAGTAGCCATCATATACATATGTCTGTCTTTATATATAACCAGCCACCTATTTGTATGTGTATGAGTACGTCAAGATAGTTTGTGTTCTAGGGCATGAAGGCATTCAGGGAAATGAAATGGCGAACGAATGTGAAAGTGTAGGTTCGGGCTTGGATGAAGCAGTCTCACGTAGCGATATTGACATTCCTTCAGTTGAGTTGTGTGAACATAATTGAGGAGTGGACAGAGAGGAAGGTGACAAGCAGATGGTCAACAATTGCCACCTATAGGGTCGCCAAAACTGTATGGCCCTTACATAGCAAAGTTGGACTAGAAAGCTTCTAACTTTTGGGAAGAAGTCGTTGGCACTCCTGGTAGACGGCGCACTGTGCAATTGGGCACACGTCAGATCATTTGGGCTTTCCCCATTATGGTCGCTGCAGGAGCTGTTTCGATGAAGAAGGAGAAGCGTCAGTATAGCATTTCCTTTGTGACTGTCCGGCCCTACAGCAGCCTACTCTTAGAAATCTAGGCTGTCCTGTTCCTGCGAGAGCTGGACTGCCTCAGGCATGCACTGCTTGCTGCCCTGGCGGGTTTTGTAAGAAGTTCTAGGTGGTTCTGAGGAACCAGTACTTCGTTTTGAAAGGATTGTGTAGGATGTAGTCCTCTGGGCATCACAATGGTCCTTTATGGCCCCCGAGTGTTTTCTCGGTTACTGCGGGCAGTCCTTTTAACCTAACCTAACCTACACCGGTTTGTCTAGCAAACACTCAAAGGGAGCCTGGAAAGGATGTTCTTTGAACTTCCTATATTTTTGGACTATTCAGCACTACTTCATTAGAATAATATCCTTTAGTTTTGTCCAGCGCTTATATGGACACAAAGTATACGGTGTTTTTTATAGAGTGACACTTGTTTAAAACATAGTTAAACAAGGAAATATATTTTTATAATCAATGAAACTGTCTTTATTGAAAAGAAAATTTTATGAAATGAATATTTAAATATGATTTCTGGCGTGTGGCCTTCACGGAACACAAATTTTCATTAATTAAAAAAATCTTCCATAAAGTGGAAGGACTCAGCACCAGTTGCTCAGAATGACGACAAATTCATTGATTGGGATCATCTTCAATGCTTTCCTGTACAGTGACTACAGTTTCTTCAGTGCGCACTGATCGGCGTCTCACGGGATGCACATGATCAGTAACACTAAATGTGGTGAGAAAACGATCTATTGTTCTTCGAATCAGCCGCTCTGAAGGACGATTATATAGGCCATAAAATGGACGAAGAGCACGATGATTTTGACGAATAGAACAATTATTTTTATTGAAACAATTTGCACGCGTTGCTCAGCTGTTGTGACACTCTAAAAAATGCACGCTTCGCCAGTCGGTGTCTGTCTGTGTCTTCGAATCTAGTTTTACAGAACAAAACTTTTTGCAAAACTAATTGTTGTTCGTTTCGAATGAATCTTAAAAATGTATTCACACAAATATCTATGTTATGGTGATAACAAGATTCTTGAAACACAAAAAAAAATATGTAAAAATGTTTAATAAATGCTCTACTGAAAATAATAAAAATTCAATAAATAAACTAATTTTCATTAAATATTTATACAGTTTATATATTTCTTTTAAATTAAACCGCCTTCAACATCTGTAACATGAAATAATGAAAGAAAAATGCAACAAAATGGCAAAAAGCAGCAAAGAAACAACGAAAAACTTCCCTTGAGTCGATTAAAGTTATTTGAACTTCGAGAAGCAAAAAAAAAACGCAGAAAAACACTAGACTAAAGAAATCGTCTTAAAAGACACATGATGAAAATTTAATGCAATTTTCAGTTTTGTTTTTCTAATGTTTTACAACTCTGCTGTTGTTGTTTTTACTAAATTTCACTCAACTTTAACAAGATGTTAAATTTGCCTTAGATTTTCTACAGACTAAAGCAACAACAAATACACGACTAGCGTATGGCTGCAGAGTCAAAGTAACAAAAATAATGGACGGAAAACATCAAACAATATCGGTATACAATTTATATGAAATATGTAACAAAAATCCATTATCTTCAAAAAAAACAGGGTGTGGGAATGATTATTTTTTTTAAAAACGAATTCTTAGCCAGTTTCTAAATAAAATAATTATTTGTAGTAAAAATATTAAGATAAAAAGGAAATTTTTTAAAATGCTATGAAAAAATGGTGCAAGGAATTATTATAAAATTTTAATTTTTTTTTATTGTTTGAATGACAATCCTGCTAAGCAGCCAAGAAAGCGAAAACTCATTAGAATTGAGCACCAAACAAGGCACAGTGGGGCATTTTAAAACAAAACGGAAAGTTCGATTATAATAAAATTTAACATAATATTGAAAGAGTTGTTGTTGAGTTTAAGCTTAGAAATCATATTTGTTTATCTACAGTGAAACTTCGATATAAGGAACTTCGTTATAACAACAAACTGAATATAACGTATGTTTTATTGAGTCCCTTGAGAAAACCTCTTCATTGCAAAGTTGTCCATGCAAAAATACACTACACACTATAACGAATATATTTTGAGCAAAATAGCCTCTATATAGCGAAATATTCCTTCAAATGCCTCAATATAATGAAATCAAGCTAAAGCCTCTATACAACGAAGTACTCGCGCAAGGGCCTCTATACACCGAAGTAAGAATAAAATTATAGCAAAATGTTTTATTTTTTATTTTCCTCATTATATATAAGTTTTTTTTTAGCAATCTCATGTTAAATAGAAATTGAATAAAGAAAACTGTAGTTATAACGAATTTTTTTCGTATTTCTTTATAGCAAAATGTTTAATTTTTTATTTTCCTCATTATATATAAGTTTTTTTTTAGCATTCTCATGTTATGTAGAACGTGAATAAAGAAAACTATAGTTATAACGAATTTTTTCGTATTGCTTTAAATTTCATTATAGCACGATTTTGCTGATTATATTTATGAGATATAACGAAGTATTTTCAGATTCCCTTGGAATTCGTTATATCGCTGTTTCACTGTATAAACAAAGATTCCAAAGTGGATCACCCCGAGGTTATGGAAAATTCAAACAGATGATTTGAGTTTGATTTCATAAAAAAAATTTTGGCAGGCAGATTTTTAAAAAATAATGAGAACGATCGTCGTAAGAACAACGATTTTTAAAAGATTTTATTAAATAGATTCATGACATTAAATGTTTTGAATAAGTAAAAAGTTATTTTTTCATGTAACTTAAGGATACTAGCACATTGTGAAAAAGAACGTTTAATAAAATAAAATATTCCCCCTTATTCTGTAACTATTTCTCAACGTCACGTCAACACAATATCAAAGTTTTTCAGATTCCCTTGGAATTCGTCATATCACTGTTTCACTGTATAAACAAAGATTTCAAAGTGGATCACCCCGAGGTTATGGAAAATTCAAACGTATGCCCAGATGATTTGGTATCGATTTAATAAGAAGATTTTTTGGCAGGCAGATTTTTTAAAAAATAATGAAAACGATCGTCGTATGAACAACGATTTTTTAAAGATTTTATTAAATAGATTCATGATATTAAAGGTTTTGAAAAAGTAAAAAATTATTTTTTCATGTAACTTAAGCATAATAGCACATTTATTTTTTTTTAGGAGTAGGACCAGCACTCAGGGGATGACCCCTACATATGCAATGCATTGCGACAGAACTGAAAACGAGGGGATAGTATTAAGGGGACAGATGAGAAGACAGACAGTTTTTTTGTAGCTATTTCAACCTTTTATTTCGCCGGCTAATTTTTGCTACAGGGCCGACGAAGGTGGGTGCTGTTACTCTGCTTTTTAGTACATGATAGTGTCAGTCGCCGCCAATTATGTTCAGTGACCACTGACTATGCCTTCATCATTGAAACAGGCTGGCAACAACTAACACAACCACGCACTAATGCTGATCAGAAGAATTCAACACAATATTTCATGACTCAGCGCGGGCTCGAACTCACGACCCTGCGCTTCATAGTCTCGTGTTCTTCTACTTCAGCCAACAGCACCCACATTGTGAAAAAGAACGTTTAATAAAATAAAATACTCCCCCTTATTCTGTAACTATTTCTTATCGTCACGTCAACACAATATCAAAACCAAAACATCTGTATACCCTTTTCCCTCGGCATTTAATTACTTTTAATCAGCCTCTTATTAATTTGTAGTCCTTACAGAATAGTCAGAGGCTGCCAGCAGTAATAACTTGTTGCCCGCAAGCAGAATGTAACTGCCCTATTTTTAATATTGTCTTGAGGTGACGTTGACAAATAGTTACACAATATGAGAGATTAATTAATTTTAGCTAAAATTAATAAAACTCTGTTCTTCAGAAACTAAACCTTTTTAATCCGCGTTACATAAATTTTGGTTACTCCTACTGCCAGCTTCTTTGCTGATCTTCAAAAATGATGGCAGAAAATTTCTTCAATTATTGTTTGTGCTGATTTTGAAATTTAAAAAAATTCGAAACCTTTACTACTGTATTTCATATGTCTCATTTGCAATGAAACCAAAAAAAAACAAAAACGACACCAAAAATTAAGTGAAAGCCCCAATATATTAATTTTTCGCTGCCATGCAGTGTCCCACTGTATATTTACGAGCAAAAGCATGTTTTTTTTTTCATTTTATTAGCAAAACATTCCAGTCCTTCATCACAAAATTTAAAGTATTAAATGAAGTTTTGATTAAAACGGAAATATTGTGTCTTATGGACAGAACAAGTGAATTATCTGCACCATAAACACATTAACGGAAGAGTAAACATTTTAGTCTGAAACACCGACAGACTTATAGACTTACTGGCAATTCGCGACATGCCATGGAATCTCAAAATATTGCTATTTGATCTATACCGAATCATCCATTAACACACAAACACACACACACCCACACACACATGCGTTTGATCTCCGCGTTTGGCGCTTCCTTGGCTCTTATGCATGTTTGTTGGCGATTAAATTGCACATGAAAATCTACAAGTTGTAGATTTATTTGTCTGCTTTGACATACTCGCACATGCATACATACACACATATTAGTTTTTCATGTGAAATTGGATCAGCATCAAGTTTTTATGTTCATTATTTATGATCTTAAATGAAACCAAATGGTCTTCTTGTTTGCAAAGAATATTTCCATTTTTGATTTGATAGGAATCTGGAATTCATATATAAATGTTTCATTTAATGCAGTTTACTTCCTTTTTTATTTTTATTGCCTCTTTTGTTATGAAAAAGCGGCAAAGCCTATTATATTTATTATGTTTTCAACTGAAGTATCAATCGATACTTTACTACTCTATAGTCCAGGTAATCATTTATCTTGGTTTTGTTTTTTTCTTAATTTAAAATGGCAGCCATGCATTAACATATTGCCTATTAAATATCATGAAAGACTGTCATACCCAAATTTAGCACTTTGGGTTTTTGCTTTTATAAATGTCTTGTAACTCTTTTGTTTGTTCATAGAAGGCGTGGTTCAGAAAGTACGTTTAATTAGTCAAAAGTTTTACAAAATTATACCTATGACGCGTATATATTTCAGTACAGACTGCTTCTCCTCATCTTCTACTATGGAATAAAAAAAGATTCATTAAAATAGTCTAACGAGTATCTCACACCAGGAAACTGATGGAAAACTAATTTATGTTTTGATTATAAATAAATAACGGGTATACCTATAACAACAGTTTTTTAAAAATAAAAATATAATAAAAACAAATTCTTTATCTTCCCATCTTTCCTCATCTGTCCCCTCAATACTATCCCCTCCCTGTGCATATGTAGGGGTCATCCCCGGAGCGCCGGTCCTACTCCTAAAAAAAATTATATTTAATTTGATGGTGTCTTTGTTTTCCAAAAATAAACATAATTTTACACGTATATAAAAATGCAATTTGTGTTCGTTTCTTAAATTTTTCGTTTTTTTTTTTAAGAGGAAAACTTTTCTTCACTCTCAATAATTTCCTGTTGCGATCCGTATAAATCGAAAATGGTGATGATATCCCGCACAACAGTATACTTTTAATTAAACATCTTAAAATATTTTTAAAGTAATAATTCATATATGTAATTAATATATACGGCCGCATTCGCTAGTCTTATAGAAATTGCAAAATAAATCATTTATTTGCTTAATCATTGTCATCTAATATTCAGAATGACTTGGTAAATAATACAAGACACAAGTAAAAGGAAATATCAATTTCATTAGCCAATCTAATCAGTAGATCAAAACAGCAGTTTTCGAAAGCCGCTGCACCTTTATCCTCAGCAATCATGTGTATATTTGCTTATTACCACTGGTTAGATAATCGCAGTTGAATTTTTATTTTATTACATATAATTATCTTTTAAATTTATTTTCTTAATTATTTCAATTTTAATTTATTATTCAATATTTCGTTAACATTTTGTTATCATCATCAGGAATAAATAAGTAATAGGAAATTGAACTTCAAATAAAAACAAATTTTAAATAATTTTATATAAAAACGACCTTGAGCTTAATAAATAATAAAATAAATTTATTACAAATATTTTTATTTATACAAATATTATTAGGAAATAATATACGAGAATTGTATCAATACTAAATTGATATTAAATTGATGATTGGATTCTTGTATTGCCATTTGATTATTGATCTATAAAAAAAAACTATCAGGGGCCAAATGACTGCATTCGATGTCAATCGAAATTTCAATATACCTATTTTAAAAACGAATTTCGATCGATATCGATGCCGTAATTTGCCCCTAGATATTAAAATATTTATTTTTAGGTTAGGAAAGCTTGATTGCCAAAAAAAATTGCATTAAAAATTTATTTAGTTTGAGAAAGCTCTGTGGTAAACTGTAATTGCAAATACATATCAAAACGCTATTACATTCATTACATTACGGGATTAAAGCCAGTATGAAACATAAATGTTCACAAATTCATATTTAAGAAAAGGTTTCCAGACATCGCTTGGAATTTAATAAAAATTAAATTTACTCAATTCCTACAGAATACATGATATGATTCCTTGAAATTTTACTATTAAAACTGTGATTGGTTGTTTTGTTATAAAAAAAAAAAACAATTATTAAGTGTAATTTGCTAAAGAACCGCCTCGACAGGTTGGCTGGCAGTGATTGGTCCATTCAGTCGATAAGAAATACGAACTAAGCCAAAGAAGACAAAATAAATGTAAATTGTTGTTGTTGTATATTATTAACTGGTAGGAAGATCGTTGATCGTTTTCTGTTACTCGTGTTTTGTTTAATTTTCAAATAAAAGGTGCTTGGCAAATGTTACTAATTATGTACTCGTTTCACAGGCGTGGCCAACCTGATGCCCCTGCAGCATAAACACCATGCCGATTCGCTAAAAGAATTTGTTTTAAACAATTTGCATGTGCTCAAAAATTAACAAAGTGCTCAAAAAGTTTATTACAAGAAATTAAACAGATCTGTCTAGTTTGATAATTTTATGAATCAATTCTATGGATTCGCTGAATCAAAAAGAATATTTATATATGAAAGCATTGAATGTCCCTTATTACAGATATTATCTCAGTTAATTTATTAATCATAGACTGTGTTTGTTGCGTGTTAAGAACGCCTATATGCCTGTATTTCATTGCCTCTTACACCAAATCATCCTTAGACTTGAGCTTAATTCCAAAAACATACAAAGAAACCTATCAGCTTATTCACAAACTTTCAAAAACCATTTGAGAATTACATATGTATGTTTAATAAATTAACTAAAGCAATATCTCAAATAAATTACTTAAATATGTGCGTATACATATATTTAATATATTTTAGGTGACAATACCTTTGACCAGAAAATCTTGTAATTGAAAATGGCACTCCACTACCAAATGGTTTGACTACTCTTTACTCTTATAAATGCTATTTGCGGGATTTGCTAAATGAAATCAATTAGCGCCTCTAAAGCAGGAGTTAGTGGCTGGCGAATAACTTGCAGAACTGAAAAATGTCTACTGTCACACTATTAAAAAGCTTAAGTGTCTTTCCTCCGGTGCCTATTTTGTGGGAATGTCTGCTCATCGTAAGCAAACGAACAAAATACAAGAGTTATGGTCACTTAATTTTTATATTCGTATAACTATTTGAATTAAGCTATATTCACCTCTATCCAATATTTGACGAAAAAATCGTAACCAATAATTTCTGCTTTATACGCCCCACACGCATAAATTTGTTTGCAAATAAATTTAAATTTAAGTAAAAATTCAGCGTGTGTGGCATTGTTTGCAAACATTATTTCAAATTTTCAATAACTTTTGAAAATTTGTTTGCAAACAAATTTATGCGTGTGTGGCCAGCATTACTGCGGATTTCACAATGTCGACAGACATTTTTACCAAGAATGATAAAATAAAGATTACGCTTTGCGCATGATTTACCGTTTGATGACGTATTTGTTCCCTCGAAGAGATTGCCAAATGTTTATTATATGCAACACTTATGCTTTCTCGTACAAAATTAATATTTTATGCTATATTTGGCAACTCTTCACATAATTTACTCAGAGAGATTTCCAAAAAGCAAATTAAAGTGGATTTATGAAAGTGCAAGTTTTGTGTTATATTTTATAATAAATTGTGTTACATTTTAAAATAAATATATTAAAATAATTATTCAATAACTTAAAGTGTAAAAAACTTATTAAAACTTGATTTTTAAAGCTCATAAACTGTAAACAAAAGACCTAAATTAGAGAGAAAAGAGAACAAAAAGAGGAAGCATGAAATGTGCAGTGGGCAATTACAAACAAAGTAACAGCAAAAAAACAAGTGATCTATAATTGTGTTAAAATGTAATATTGTTATCAAAATTTTTTTTGTTTTCAAAAAGCTGTCATTTTATAGTTTTTCAAGAGATGAAGCTCAAAGGAAGTTATGGCTGATATATTGCAAGCAAAAAAATTTGTTTTGAATGGGGAAAAAAGAAAAATAATTAACACTTGGGTTCAGTATTTATATAAAATAACTATAAATTAACAATTTCAAATAAAAAAACGTGGCAAATAAAATAATTTTTAAAAATTTTTTATTATCAAACAAATTTAATTTGAAAAATCGCAATTTGCCCCACTGTCCTGTTTTTACAATACCATAATAGTTCTCCAGCTGAATTTTATTAACCAATCAGAACACATGTTGAGTGACGTCAGAGTTCCATCATGCGCAGAAAAGTATTTTTATTTCAGCTTGTTGGCGTAATCTTTATTTTATCATTCTTGCATTTTTACTTTCGTAAAAATACATTTGAAACAAAAACAATTTATCAAATTTTGTTTTTATTTCATATATATTTGTACGAAAGTAAGAATTCATTCAGCATTGTGAAATAATTAATTTTTTATAATATTAGGAAACTATTTTTAAAATAAGCATGTGTCTATTTGGTAAGAAATATTCAATAGACAATCAAAATGGTAATTTATCATTTCATTTGTGGGGCATACATACGATATTTAAAGAAACGTTTGTCAAAAACTAGTGGCTACGTTTATTTTGTAAAATATTTTTTAGATGTGAACCTGATTAGAAAATTCACAATATTTCATTTTATACAAATATGTATTTCACTCACAGTGTGGATTGTGTAAAGACCAAATTAATGTACTCGCATCTAAAATGTGATGCAAGACGGAATAAGAATGGATATATGGAAAAATGGTATATGATTTAGATGTTGCTTCCAAGAATACTTCCCCCTTGTACAAACTAATTCCAAGCTGTTATTCATCCGCATGAGATCGTTTATCTTATATGTGAGTTTGTATGAACTCCTACTCATACAAGTATTATTTGCATGTGTGCTTCTTTATTTCTTATTTCTATTAAATTTCAATACTTCTTTCAGCAAAACGCAAATATCAAAGCAAAACACACTTTTTTTGTAACTTATTTACTTACAAATAAAATAGCAAAGTAATGTGTATGTGTTACATACAGTGGCGGTGAAAGCATTGTAACTTAACTGATCGCCCGGATTATGTAAGGCGTTTTCGTTTACGTCGAAGGCGTTTATTGTATAAGATTAAAGAAACATGCAAGCAGTTTTCTGTTTGAGAAGTTCGTGCCACTTGTAAACATTTTTTTAACCCAAAGTGCAATTGCCGTATGCCGCTGGCAACATTTCAAATACTTTTGAGTACTTAATGCACAAAATTTCCGATAAAATTTCATTGATCAGACAAATAGCCTCGAATAACAATAATGCAGATTTGCTTTGAAATTCAGTCATCAATTAGCGAAATTTATACACAACAAAATTGTGTGCAGAAATAAAATGAATTTTTGATTTAAAAACACAAAAGTGCCTCACTTGCAGATTCCATCACTTCCACCGTATTTCTTCTAAAATGATAACGATAGTGATTATTATCGCATCATGAACAATAATTTTTTGTTTGAATACATGGGCGACATTGATCCGGCCCAAATGTGCTCACGACAGGATGATACTAGATAATAAAAATATTAGAGTGGTGCAAGTGTTGTGAGTTGTTCGTGTCACGCGTGAACCGTGGTTATAAATTATTAAGATCAGGCGTGCGTGCGTGAGCATGATTCAAAAATTTTTAATCGTGCGTGATTTTTAATACGGATGATTACAGTGAGCGCGGGCGATTTTGAAAAAAGATTTTACTACACTGCGTGAAAGTACGTGATTAAATATAATGCTTTCGTGAGCGTGCGTGATCGTGACCGCCTTAAATATTGCCATGCGTGAAAAAAGTTTGAGTTTCGTGATCGTTCGTGATCCATTTCTAAAAAATATCCCACATAAGGGAAATAAAACAATATGATGCATATATTTCACAAGTTTTGCTCACTACTGTACATGAATATCTATATTAGCTACTTGTGGTTATTAATTTTTGTTTTTATTTATTTTATTATGTGATATTTTGTGCTTTTTTTTATCGTTGTCATTTTTATCGTAGTGCTAATGGGCCACTAAAATATTTTCCCATGATTTTGTATTTTTCTTATTTCTAACAGTTACAGATTGAATACGTTTAACCAATAACTTTTCAAGATTTGTGAAAACTTAGTTGAATTTATGTGAATTTAGATATTTCTAACGAAGCAGAAATAAAATCCATAAAATGTTATAATTAGAGAGTAGATTGGTGATATTAAGCCGACCGAGTACACACACAAATACATACATATTTGTTTTTTCTTTAACAGATTATAAAAATATTGTCTAATAAAACTTGTTACTTGTTACTTTTCAATATGTGAAAGGCGTTAAATAGTTAACTGAAAGCTTGACACAAATAAGTATTAATTAGCAAATATTTATTTATTTAAATATAAAAATGGCGTGTTCTAAAACTAAATATACAATGTTTTGAATTCTGTTGCATACAAATTTGTAATTATAAAATTTTTTAAAATTTATTTTTTCTACACGAGAATAAAATTCAAGTTTGTTAAAAATTAATTGGTTAAAAGTTTAGCTTCATAATGTTTTCAATCTAACCTGGTTTTAATAACTTGCACATTGCAAAAACTTTTAGCTGCAGTATTGTGTTCACAGGGAACAACTGGGCCAGCGAATATTAATTTGAAATCATCAGATTGGATGAATGGAAAACAGCCATGACTGGTTAAATTTACCACCATAATTAAATACGAGTATTATATAATAAAATACACACTTAAATATAACATGTCATGAAATTAATTGTTTCTTTTCCATGTCCAGGTGTGTGCAGTAAAATATATTTTAGAGGTTTCTCTACTGTAACTTTCTTATCTTCGAAATGTTTATGTTGATTCCAAACCCAATTGAAAATAGTCACAATACAAATAGTCGCTACCTATATTTATTCCAATCTTTATTTAACGGACATAACATAAGGAGCATTCACGGTAAACATTTGAAATATTGTAAACGATGGAAATGCATAACGAAACGTGCCCCGCAGAATGTTGCCAATTCCAATTTTGCTGGCAGCTGTTTTTCAAAATGCAATCTTTCAAGCTAATTTATGTTGTTTGTTTGAGGTTGGTTTAGTTCTTCTAAGGGGAACTTTTTTCCGCTCTGGTCCGATTCAGGCAATTTACGATCGTGACCTGTGCTATCCTTTAAAATATATTTATACCAAATTGCAAAGGTCTGCCCTTTTTGTTTGAACTGAATCGTGATTTCAACAGACGGACAGACTTCCAAGGCAACTGCCGAATGCTGATACTATCAGAAGTGGTGCTAGCCAACGAAGAGGATACTGACCTTTCGCAAAAAGTCATTCACTATTCGTACACTGAGCAATATGTCTGTCGGATGCACATCAAATTTGCAACATGGGAATTTATGCAACTGACATCGTGAAAACCCCTACTGTTAAATATGAAATACGTAATTTAAAATTTAGCACATTATGATATTGTGACACATTATCATAAAAATTCACATGCAGGGGGTAGATAAGAAAATCGGGGAAAAAATTAAACTATCTAAATATATTCTATACAAATGTATGTATACGCACATTAGGCTGCTTTTCAACATTGTTCCATTACGTTTACTAAAAATAATTTAAGTTAGAACAATCAATGTGGCTGCCTAAAATGTATGCTGAGACCAAACAGAATATATTATTTTATCAGACCCACCTTAATGTACACGTACAAAAGCCACATAAAAAACACTTTATTATTGATCATGAAAGTCGTATTAGAATAGAGATATAAGATATACATATGTATATATACATATGTATATACTATATACATATTCAATAAATTCTAATTGAATTGTGTACGTATTTAGAGGAGCAATCAAAAAGAATTTGAAATTTATCTTTCTTGAAGAAATTAACACTCGTACCTATGCACCATGTCTTTAATAGGGCACCAGCAAAAACTTTCAATATTTATTTAAGGGGTGATATAAAAAGTAAATTCAAAATTTAAAGCAATTCTATTTAACTATAAAAGCAGCGATAAACATTAATTTCAGACAGGGCTTATGTCCTACAAACATACATACATACATACACACATACATATGTACGCCAGTCAACTACTTTTCTTCTTTGGCCAGCTAATCATAGCTGCGGGAGAAGAATGCAACAGCAATTGCCTTGTTATCATTTATTAACTTATTATTTTCATTTGGTTGATGAGAAATAAAACAATACAAATTAAAATACATACGTACTACATACCTTTTCGACAAAATAATCTAGAATTTAATTCAGCTTTGAATTACATGGCATTAAAGGCAATGAAACCGGAGTGCTGACAAGTTGCATTACGTCCTCTGGAAATACATTCTACACTTGTAGGCCTATTGTTGCTGTAACTTTAATATCGATATTCACTTAAAACCGCGGAATTGAAAACAAAATTATGTAAATTAAAACATAAAATAGGGTTTCTCAGCCAAGTATTTCTGTATTTGACTTTTCGACAACTAACCGCAATTTAAGCACGTTTGAGAGGAAGTGTTACCTTTGCTCCAACGCCATTAAAATTTCTCACATATAAAACTATGCGAAAAGTATTTTTGAATATTAAAAGCACTATATAACAGCTTTTAGATTAAATATGTCCAAAAAATTCACTTATAAATGTATTGCATTATTTTTATTTAATATGTTCACTAAGCCAGGCTTGCCATTTTAGTACTTTTTTTCTAATTTAGTCCAAGGCGTTTGAAAAAATTGTTAAGTGCTTATTTATACCCAAACAATAAGGACCCGATAGTAAGGCTATAAAAAATTTTAATAAAAATTTTAATTTTTCTTCAAATCGATGCATAAATACCGAATAAATTATGAAACAAACATAAGCAATAGAACTAAAGATTTATTGGTCTAAATATTTTCTGTTTGTATGCAACACAAAACATTATTTTAAATAATTCAAATAATAGAACTACTGTACTTAAAGGACTTTAATAATAAAACTGGACATTCAATTTCATCAATGATCAAATGAATTTTTTAACTGCTGTTACAGTACACTTATGCATATGTGGCGCAGCAATAGAGCAATACCATGAGCATGGCAAACACAGCAATATTGCTTTAAGTTACTTATGAAAACACGATATTTTATTGCTTTTTGTAAACACAAAAAGTTTTTTTTCCAATATATATACCTATATATTAACGTCTTCCCCTTCTGTATATAAAGAATATGAACAATATACGTAAACTAAACAAGCATAAGATTGTTTCATAATTTTAACCTGGCAGTGCTCCAGTGTGTAAAGACTGATTAATACAACACTGTTACTGAAGTGCGAAAACATGTCAAATGTAAATTCGAACTTCGAAATACCACACAATTTTTTCACACGACAGAGCAAAATGGCGAACGTAAAATTCATAGCACACGGAAATTAAAAGAAAAGATCAAATTATTTTTATTTTAACAATAATCCTAAATAAAATTTCGCAATTAAAACCAATGCATGTGAATTACCAAAAAAAAATAAATAAAAAGTAAAACCACACAAAAGGAAGTGTCCAAAGATAAAAAGTGCAACAAATATGCAAAAGTGATGATGGTAGTAGCTCTTTGTTAAGTAAAGAGCAAAAAAGGTGAAGGTGAGATAATCGAAAAAATGTATATAATTGAATAATAAAGTTCAAAATGCAAAGTTGATTTAAAAAATTTAATAAAAATACAAAAAATGTACATATATTTAATATGACTTCCTCAACAAAGTTCGAAAATGATTATAAATTTTTCTTTGTACAATAAGAAATTTGTGTCAAAAAGTGTAAAATAGTCTTCTTGTCAACAATATTTTCCAGCTGTTGTATGCGTATGAAAGAGACAATCGTAAAGTGTATACTTTTTCGATTTAAAAAAAAGTCAAAAACGAAACTTCCGGACGGACAAACAATCGTCTTGAGTGTCGGTCAAGACGAGGTGATTTCGAATTTCTTATATATTGTTATTTGAGTATGTATGTGTGTTTAATTGTATTAACAATAATTGTTTCTATATTTAATAGCAAAATGCATAATTAATTGTATAGAACTAACAAAAAATTGTACATTAAATATGATAACAAAATATAATAAAAATTGCTTGCATAAAGATGATAAACATGTGGATATTATAGAAAATGCGTTCTGCTGTACGAAACAGTAAACGTCACAAACAACGTTAGTGACACTCATACCTACAAAACAGGGGTGAGACATATGGAAGAAAATTGACAAAGTAAAATTTACATAAATATCGGAAAAGCACCAAGCACATGTATAGAAAACCAAAAATCAATTTTTTTTATCAAAACGGCGAAAAATATTTATATTAAATATGAAATACATTTTCTTGAATTTCTCAATGATAATTACATATATACATTCATATGTAACTATCTTTGAATAGTTCCTTGTGTTATTTACCGTCGATACAAAAGAAACGCATGCATACATAAGTATGACTGTATGTATGTATGTATATACAAATGTATACAAAAAGTTTTTCTGAATAAATTTAAACGAAATTACGATGAGCTGGTTCTAGGTGTGATTTCTGAATGAAACATCAAATAAATTGTCTCATTTTATAGAAACTTATTGTTGTGAAATTATTTCCATCAATTTCTTTTTGTTATTTCGATAAAGGCTCTTCATTGATTGTAAATTAAATTTAAAACCTGTTCTTTTGTTGCTATTGTTTATCGTGTATATAAGTATTTATGTATACACTAGTGATGTGCAAATGTCCGTATTCGAATTGTAGAAAATTGTACCAAAATAAAAATAAATACTTGATATTATTCCGCGTAAACAAGGGCTTTAAGACATTTTAAGTAAATCGCATAGAAAATTATTTTTTAAAACTTCAAACAAAAACGTTATTTCAATTAATATAATACATAATATTAAAGGGCATAACATTGACTTATATTAAAATCTGTGCGATTAATTAGCGGTCAATTGCTTCCTCGTAAAAAATGCATTACAGATGAAATTTTATAAATTTCCGCTTCTTTCTGCAGCCAAAGTAGACTTTGATATGTTTATTTATAAAACAACAAAAATTGGTATTAAGATTAAAAAGTACAATTAGGATAAATAAAATAATATTTTGTATTAAACAAAGTACAAGAGTTTGAAAATGATACCTTCCGTAGGGACACTCCTTGTAGGAGTAAAACTTGCGTTTTCATTATGAACATTTTATTTAGGAACGCAAACTCTGGGCGATTTTCTTTTTTAGAACATGCATTAAGGTCTTGACTGACTATCCTACAAAATTGGACGGTTCACTCACAGGAACATTTTGCAAAAGTCTGACAGATTTTTAAAAAGTCGGTTAAAAATGGTGTTGCATATACATACATCAATGATGGAAAAACGTCTATCCGCAATATATACTACCCTGATCGCGTGGAAGCTATTATTTTATAAAAATCTTCATTAACATTTCCAAATTAGATAGATTTGTAAAAAAATCTGCTACACAGTTACGTTTTTAATCCTCACTATCATACTTTTTTTAGCACTCATGTCATAGTTGACAGATCGCGCGAATATGTAGGGTAGTCAGTCATGGGCTTTAGAGCTGCATATTTTGGTACAAAGGAGGAAAATATTCCGCCATTAAAAAAGGCACACTGAAAACCAAAATGTAGTTAACTAAAAATTGCAGTTTAAAAGGTGGCAAAAAGAACTAATTTTATAATTAAAAAATAATTTCAGAACACCAAGAGAGAGCGAAGAAGCCCTTCGGTGAAAGTAGGGTATCCAACTTTATCGACTCATTGGAGCATCTACGCAACGTCGGGTGCGTTTCACTGTTCTACCGATACTACAACGAAATGTGTTCTGGTGAAATAAGGGTGCTTGTGCCCGAAAACCGTTTATTCTACCGTACCGCTACAAGTACTTCACATAGGGCGCATTCTTTTGTGGTTGAGTTGCCAGTGAACCGCACCACGCATTACACAGAATTCGTTCTTTGTCCGAACGGTTCGTATGTGGGACAAGATTCCAGCAGAGGTCTTTCCTGCCAATTTCAACTTGGGGAGGTTCAAATCGAACGTCCACCTACATTACTCCCTCTATCCCCCTTCCCATAACCAACTTTCCTAGTTCTGGCACAATGCATCGCATATGTAGGTGTCATCCCCTTAGTGCTGGTCAAAGAAAAAAAGTCTTAAATACAAAACTACCCATTTGTCTAAGAATTTTGAGTTTTCCAATAATTTTTCCCAAGCGCAGACACTTTAGGCCCTAGGGTGGTTTCATTGCATTTTGAGAGAATATGCCTTAAAGAAATAAGTAATGTGCATGCATGTCCATCTTACAAAAGCTCTTTTTTATTCAATTTTTTTCAGATCTTGCGATTAAGGATGCAGAAATTCTCTGCTTATCATAGGATTGACTCTTTCTTGACATCTTCGAGAACAAAGTTATAACACCCATTCTCAAATCATAAACTGCCTACAAATTTTCCGTTTAGAAAATGAACAATATATATTTTTTTCTTGTGTGTTTCTATAAACTTGGAAGTGAACTTACCGTAACTAATGAATTATTCTGTTCGCCGAAAAAAAGAAGGAGTAGGTGGGATGCCATATTCGTAGCGTAGAAAGCGCTCAGACTGAATAAAACTATTTTTGCTGTGTACCTCCTACACAAATGCTATTAGTAATTGTATATTACAATTTTCTATTGTATATATGGTACTTTTCGAACACTGGTTTGAGCAAATAAATTTAGTAGCATTGTGCTACTGTTATTGTTGTTTCATCTCGATTGACCTAAAAGGCTAGTGGGGTTAATATGAGGCATTATTTAGCAATATTTAAAATCCAAACCGTAATGCTGAACACAAAACTTCTTAAATTATTGCATAACATGATAAATTTCGCTGACCTTATTATTTTGCTCGAAAGCCATGTGATTTTAAACCGGTCAACACTACCGATTTCAAATCATTTGCCCTATTTCACCAATTTTTATATGAGATAAAAGTCGAGTTAGATGCAAAGAATAAAAGAATATGATATTCAAAATATGCCCAATTATTCCGTTTTATTTAATAAATATTTGGCAAATTGTATTCATATGGAACGAATTTCACTATTTAAAAATAATTTCCTTTTCAGATTAGGAAATCAATAAAGGAAATCACTTAGTCAACCCTACAATATCTCCTCCGTCGTCGTCGCCATCATCGCTTGGGTCATATACACAATAAAATCTGCTTGAAGTAGTGAAAACAAAATCTGTAGCAATATAACAAACAGAATTAAGTCGTTAGAACACCCCTAAGGACCTAGATAACTATCAAACTTGGAGAATAAAGAAGGTACATATATTTAAAACATAATCTTACTGCCTGTTCAAGGCTATCAAAACAAACCCAAATTTTTATGTTTGTTTTTATTCCAAACGAATGCTTGCAACGTCATTGAACAGGCATTAATTTCACCTTTTGTTATCCTGTATCGTTTTAGAATCAAACTTGAAACGTCTACATAATTCTACAATTCGAAAGAAAAAACTAAAAGAAAATAAAAAACACATACAAACACATTAGACATAATGGAGTTACGTGTGGGTAACAAATATCGCCTCGGCCGCAAAATAGGCTCCGGCTCATTTGGTGATATCTATCTTGGGACAACAATAAACACAGGCGAAGAGGTTGCCATTAAATTAGAATGTATACGCACCAAACACCCACAATTACATATTGAATCAAAATTTTATAAAATTATGCGTGGCGGCATTGGAATACCCCGCATAATATGGTGTGGCAGCGAAGGTGATTACAATGTTATGGTTATGGAATTGTTGGGTCCCTCATTGGAAGATTTATTTAATTTTTGCAATCGTCGATTCACACTGAAAACAGTGCTGCTATTAGCTGACCAAATGATATCTCGCATCGATTTCATACATTCGCGTGATTTTATACATCGAGATATTAAGCCGGACAATTTCCTAATGGGTCTGGGAAAGAAAGGCAATCTTGTGTACATAATTGATTTTGGTCTGGCGAAAAAGTTCCGTGACTCCAGAACCATGAAACACATACCGTATCGGGAAAATAAAAATTTAACAGGCACGGCAAGATACGCATCGATCAATACCCATTTGGGTATTGAACAGTCAAGACGTGACGACTTAGAATCACTGGGGTACGTACTGATGTATTTCAATTTGGGGGCCCTACCGTGGCAGGGACTAAAAGCGGCCAATAAACGACAAAAGTATGAGCGTATATCAGAAAAGAAACTGTCGACTACGATCATATCCCTGTGTAAGGGCTTCCCTAGTGAGTTCATAAACTACTTGAATTTCTGCCGCCAATTGCATTTTGAACAGCGTCCTGACTACTGCTACTTGCGCAAACTGTTCCGTAATCTGTTTCATCGCTTGGGTTTCACATACGATTATGTCTTTGATTGGAACCTGTTAAAGTTCGGCGGACCACGCAATCCCCAGGCCATACAACAGGCACAAGACGGCAATAACGGGCAGCAACAACAAGATGGCAATGGCCAACAACAACAGCAACAACAACAGACGAACCAGCAACAGCATCAGCACAGTCAAAATCAAATCAGCAGTGCTGTAGCGACTGCGGGAGCCAGCGGTACTCAACAGCTAATGACCAGCGGTGGTGCTGGCGGGCAAACATTAGTAAGCAGTAGCGGTGGTGTGATGGGTGGTGTCGCCCAATTGCTAGGAGGTGGTGGCGCTGGTGGTAACGGGGGTTTGACAATGGATGACTCAATGGCAGCCACGAACTCATCGCGACCTCCCTACGACACACCTGAACGTCGCCCCTCAATTCGTATGCGCCCTAGTGGCGGTGTACAGCCGGGTGGTGTCATAGTTACCGATATAATAAGAAATGCAAAATAATATCTTATATTCTAGATCCCTTCTTTCTTGTTATTAATATTTCATATATGTTTTTCTTTTTTATTTGCTTCTCTATGTTTAAAAAAGAAAACAAAAACTATTTCGGAAACAAAAACACACGCCTGTCTGTGTCCGTGTGTATATCGTCGCCCTAGTTTATAGGAACTTGTATATTTTAGATGGCTTTTCTTATTAATTTCATTACTATTAACAGAATGCAATTATAAGATTTCTTTTCTTTTTTCTTAGAATTTAAAGAAAGAACAATCGTTTCATAATCTTTCATCATCACCATCATCGTCGAGTTTATGAAAATTATTTTTTGTTAAATAATGAAATGAAGATTTTTATTTTGTAGAGAGAAGAATATGAAACGTTTTATTCACATTGCTTACATATAAATACATACATATATTTGTATATGATTATTATCGATTACAAATTTTAGTCAAAAGAAAAGTAAATATTGCTGAAGAAAATTCAGGAAAATAAAACTTGCTTTTATAATGACGACTATTAAGAATTTATATCTTTCAATACTATTCAACTATAACGAAAGTAAAAATCTAAGCAAGTTTAGTTTTTCTTTTACTTTGTTTTCGTTATTATTAATATTATCTTCTTTTAGATAAGGAAAAACGAAGATTAAAACTGAAACTATTTTCCTTTAAAAAATACATGCTATGCTTAATTTTGAAATGAGCAGAAATATAAATAGATACATACATATAACTTACCTTATGAATGATTATTGTAATTTTATACAAATAAATGAAGTTTAAATATAAAGAAAAACTAAAAACACTATCTTCTCTCTCGTTCTGATTTTCAATTTGACAAAAAATAATGCAGCTGAGTTAAATTGATAAATTTTGTATAAAAAAAAGTTTAAAAAATGTGTTGTAACTTATAACAAGATTTCGCATAACATCGCGTTAGCTGAGGTGTGAGAAAAATTTTTATACGCTATAAGTTTAATATCATAACACATTTGCCAAATACAATTTTGAACTTGGGTGTTTGATGTATTGAATATGTTGAAAAATTCTCTAATTTATATCTATACATATATTCGAAAAAAAATCTTCAATTAAATTGACCATTCTAATTATTATCATATTTCATTGCTTATAATTTTAGGCCTCTGCTAGAGAGAACGGCATTCTAATCAATTCCTTGATTATTTACTTCAATTTCTTTTCTTTTTTCCAGAAATAATACAAAAAGTGTGTTTTTCATTTTAAAGATTTTTATATTATATTTCAACAAACTGCATTAGGATAGAGTCCTTTTCTTTTGTACGCTTTTTACAATCTAAAAAGGATTAAGCCTTCAAGAAGTTTTAAAATTGAGTAATTTCAGATACAACTAAGTCGATCTCATTATAACTTTTTTTTACATGTATTGGCCTAGAATAGCAAAAATTAAAATCTCTCACTGCCAAAAATATTTTTATATTTAATTTCCAAGAACTTCACTATCAAACAACAAGATAATTTATATAATAAACAGTTTGACTAAACAAATTATTTAAATATTAAGTGGAGATGGATTTTATGTTTTCGAACTCTCATTAAATAAATTACTTGAATCGTGAGCTGTTTCAAGTTTACTTTTATATAAAAATTTATTAAAAAAGCAAACTGGCTTGTACAATTTTCAAATTAATTACTGCATAATTCAATAATTGCATTCGTTCAAGATTTTCTTTTCAAAGTTCTTATAATTCACATTTTTCAATTACACATTTGAAATTGTGCACTTTGTGTATCAACATTTTGTGGCAAAATTATTTTTATAACAAACTCAAAAACTTTTTCTTAAATATCATTTCATCTGATAATTCATGAATCATGCATACTAACTGAATAATAAGCTATATATTAATAACTAAAATCGGTTTAGTATATAGAATAAAAAAAAATCAAAATAGAAAAAAAATTAAACATAAAAAAATGAGAAAAATTAACCAGATGTAACAATTTTCGTCTTGTAGTTAAGTTTGTGTATATTAACAAAACTTCAAATTTCCTAATACACAAATAGCAAAACAAAAAATATAAAATTGAAAATTTTATAGTGACTTTCCAATTGAAGCAAGCAACTAATAAAAATATATCCTAAAAAATTATTACTAAAAGTTCTTCAGTATCTAATTTTGTATGTATATTTCACCAAAAATTGTATAATATTTTAGAAAAATATTGCAATTTTGCCCCACCATAAAATAATGGCAAGCATTCAATTATCTGAATGTAAGGAATATTATTTCACACTTATGATGTTTTGGTAATTTATAAATGTGACATGAAACCTATACTTTTTTTTTAGAAAGAAAGCACCTTAAACACTTTCCTCCTTATGTGGATTTTCAAAATTCCGTTAAATTATACAAATTGTATGGCAAGTTCTTATGCAAACATTTTCAAATAAGACTAATAAACAAACTGAAGCAAAGTTTTGTGATCAAAACATAATTGTTTTGAAATTGAGTGATTTCGAAAGGAAGATGATATATCAGTGACCGAAGATAAACTAAATGTCAAGAATCAAGATATTGTGCAAACTATAGAAGTTGATTCATATTTAATATAAAATGTTTATTGGTAATACCAATATTCTTTTTATAGAACCTGAACGAACAATTTCTATGACAAGATCGGTTTCCATACAAAATTTACTATTCAAATCCTTTGTTGGGATACAAACAGATTAACACAAGTTAAATGTCGCTATTTAGTTTTCTTTTCAAAAAACTTCATTTGTTTTGTCGACTGTAGAAGCAAATTAAAAATTGTTTAACCAAAAGTGATTTTATTTAAAAAAAATTCACGAAAAAACTATGTATGCAATATTTGCAAAGTAAAAACAAAATTTTAGTAAAGCAACAACTCACAAATTAATTTAAAAAAATATACGAAAAAAAAGAATTAAATGAAT
The DNA here is from genome assembly GCA_951800035.1 of Linnaemya tessellans. Taxonomy (NCBI): domain Eukaryota; kingdom Metazoa; phylum Arthropoda; class Insecta; order Diptera; family Tachinidae; genus Linnaemya; species Linnaemya tessellans. The sequence continues at coordinate 151,377,651 of OX637532.1, read as the reverse complement.
ACATTTACTGTCGAACAAATAACGTTTAAAACAAAAACGAAATTGTTTTTGATATAAATGTTATTTGTGCCATTGAACGATAGCTTGCGACATCGCCGGACTAGCAGTAAATTAAAAAATAAAATTAAAAGAATAATAATAATTTAGTATAAGCTAAACAAAACTATATTATAGTTAGAATAAACACAAAAAATTAAAAAATATATGTATTTGTAATTTCTTTATAAAAAGCTTATATATTTAATTAAAATAAAATTAATAAATATAATTCATCATAGACTTTAAACATAAATTTAATGTAACAATTTTCTTAAGACAAATCTTCGAAAAGAAATTTTATTTCATTTTAACGTAATAAGAAAAAATTGTTGTTCATAGAGCACACACTAGTTTGGTATTAAGATCATTGATTTTTGTTTAAAATTTTCATTGTTATCTGCATTATTCATTATTTTCTTTTGTAATTCTCATTTTCAATGAATTTTTGTAAGAAATTTGAGCAGTCGATTTATCTAGCTATTGTTAATTCATTAATAATAGCCTCGCTTAGTAGATAGAATTCATAATAGATCATTAAAATATTTCAAAGTTTTTGAATAAATATTTAAAACTAATTCGAAATAAGAATGGTGTTTATAGATCCCAAACAATCGACTTGAGTTGACAATTTCTATGCGAATCATTTTAACAACCGAGTATTTTTCATGCAAGTTATTTCCTCAAGTCGAACGTCTGGGTTATGCAAACAGTATATAATTAATTTAGTTAAATACTTGTTTTACAAAGATGGAAACTATCACCTACGAACTTCGAAAATTTGAAAAAAAATTGTTTTTTGAATGGCTTTGGAATCTTATTACAGTTTCTTTCTTAATATATATCAAAAGCTGTGTTCTAAAAGTAGTGTTTTTAGAACAACTTTAAAAAAATTCCCTACTTATTTTATGATTAAATCTGTATTTTGTATATTTTTTATATATGAACACATATTTTATAGAAATGAACTCATTAATTTTTTAAGTTAATACATGTTTACTTTTTTATTTTTACAATTTCACAAACAAGTTTTATTTGCGGAATGAAAAAAAAATTAAATATAAACTTATAATAAATTTATAGTTATAAATACGTATAAAAAATAATTACATATTTTTAAACTAGGCCTTTTTAAATTTGTAAAATTATTGTTCCCCTCTTTCTCGCCTTTTCCACATATTCTTCACTCATTTCAATTATTGCTGTCTAGCATTTAATAAAATATTATTTTTTACTTTTAAATATATTAGCATATTTATTTTAGTTTTTTCATTATAAAATTTAGTTCATCATATCTATTGGCAAACAGTAATTAATAAAATTTTGTTTTCAAATTATCCCTTAAAAAATAATGAAAAAAAAAATATTTAATATTTAAAAACTAAAATGTGTATGAACAAAATAAATTAAAATAAGGAAACTTATCAAAAAATTAAAATAAGGAAACTTATCTAAAATATAATAATAAGATAAGAAACTACAAACACATTATTTAATAATAAACTAAAAACAAAGAAAACACTGTAAAATAGTAATAATAAGCCGTAAAAATAAACGTAATACCTAAATATAATTCGATATAATTATATATATACATATATATATATATATATATATATATATATATATATATATATATATATATATATGTATTTATAAAATTCTGATGTCTAATCAATTTTATTGGTGTTTTCTTCTTTGTTAAGTAACTCGTTATAATTGAAAAAGCTTGCGAATTCTGTATGCAAAATTTTAAGTAATTGCCATTATTCTCCAACTATTTGTCAAGGTCACGTCAATACAATATTTAAAATAATGCACATGCGTATGTATGTATGCGTTGGAATCACGTAACCAACTTTTAGGTTACGTTAAAATCGCGGGTATGAACCTTTCTACATTGAGGTAAACGATGCAAATACTGCATTTCTTAAGTTTGTTGCTATTAAATTACAATTATGATTAATAAAGGTAAGTCTAGTTACTTGCAAAGACTATGAAGTATATGTACATCGAGAAAAAAACAGTAGTTGGGCTCCCGGATCTGCTTTACTTGGCGGAAAATTTCGAAAGCCACAATATAATATTTAGATTTTGAATAACCTTCAACCAAACCTGCACAATAATCTGCGTTTTTGCCTTGTGTACAGAAATGCATCATTTCCGAAAACTTTTGTATTGCCCCATTGTTGTTTTTGAAAATACACCATATTAAATTTTGGTGGAATCCAGTCGCCAATCCAATTAAAAAAATATGCGTTGTAGATGCTTTGTGTGGCAAACAATTAATTTTTATATTGTATAAAAAATAATTTCATACAATTATGAAATTTTATTAAATAAAAAAAATTAGTAAGATATAAAATGTAGTGTAAATATAAAATAAAGATTAAACAATAGTGTAAATTATTAAACAGATTTCAAATGTTATAATAAATAATATTCATATAGCAGTGATAAAATATTTAATAAAAAACTTGCATAAAATTAGCACTTACATAAATATATAGCAAAGAGTTTTTCTTTGGATGTAAACCAATATGATTTGAAAAAATCGCCAATCCACTTAATTGTTAAAACAACTACACAAAAAAATATATATATTGGGGCTAAACAGACACTAAGTTGTAGAAAGAATAAGAATATAAAATCCGTAAAAAGTTCCCTCAAGAAAAACCAGAAATTTTTCGTTTAAATGAATCCATTTTAGATATATAAATAACTACATTATAAATATTTTGTAATTAATCGTATTGTTTATTAAAGCGGCATAAATACAAGGTAAAATCAAATTTAAGGCTTCTCTTATGTGTAAAAATTAGAAATAAAATGATCAATTTTATGTATCAATTACATAAACTGAACTAAATTAGAATATAATAAAAATAAAATTACTAATACAAATAAATTAAACAACTAAAATATTGTACGAATTGTTTCAATATATGACTGCTTTCCAAATTTGTTAAGCATAGCCTTGGAAATCCTTATAATTATCCGGCATTAGAAATTTTTAAATTTAATAATTACTTCGATAATATAACTATTTTGAAGCGTAAATTTGGCTAATACACTCACATAAATGGAATCCCAAAGAAACGTTGTGGTGATTGATAGTGCTGCTGATTTTTAAAATGGTTTTCTCCAATTCTTTTATTAGATTGGAGTAACCTACTTGTTACGTGGCTTGAACTTGGTACCACTTCCTATTTATTTACATATAATGAGAAAATTATTTATGAGAACTGTATCACTACTAAATTAATGATAACTCGAAGTAATTCCCTACCTTTCCTTCCAATGTGGAACCACATATACAAGCCACATGTTTTAATATGGCCAAAAGATGTCTCCCATTAATAACGTCACCGCCATCACTTTAACGTCAGCCACAACTTATTCCAAAATGTTTTCTTATACTAACGTCTCTGCTAATAATACAAGTATTTGCATATTCTTCAAGGGTAGCACCAGGTAGCACTAACTACTTTTGGTGTTATACAATTCCTCACATTCGATGTATACATTCATTTGTATTGTAAAAATCCAAATTAACGAGGGAATAACTGTATTTTATAAGGAACCATCAGTTTGTTACAATTTTTTAAATTTTCATTTAAAGGAATATGATTTATCGGGACTCTACTGTATATATAAATCGGTCAAGGAAGTGCTGAATTATGTGCAAAATATTCTTGTCCAATTTCTTAGTCTCATGTCTACATATTTTATATAGGAAATAAAACATATGCTCTGGCAACATTCATGGTGATTTTATTTTGCTACACCCTGTTAGGCATTGTTTTAAAATCTGTCAGAAACTTCAACTGTTTTATTTGACATATACACGTTTGATATGTTTCTTCGTAGATTTACAGTAAGGAGTAGGTTTTTACTAAATTTCCAGAGGTTGTTTTATTTTGCCCAATTAAGTAAACGGATTGACATATTTTAATTATATTAAAAAGTGTACTAATATTTTGTCTTTAAAACAGCAAGGTAAATAAAGGAAATGGGAGCTGCGCAGTCATCAGAACCAAGGTCTGTATCCATGGATAATCCTTCGCCGGCTGGTGTTATTGATATATCCGATGATGTTGTGAATCGCTTGAAACAAGGAATAACCAAGCAAGGTAATTTTAAATATGCTGCAAGTCTTCTGTCCAGCAAGAGTTTTGCAAAGAAAAATCAATAGAAATATGTTTAATAATTAACATTTTGATTATGCAACCCCATGGCAAAAAGTATACAAAATAAGAGTGTAATTGTCGATAGAAATTTAATTCTTTTGCTTACCATGCAAATGTAAAAAACTACTTATTTTCATTCTAGCAAAGGAAAATGCAAAACCTGAAACTGTCTTGCCCAAAAAAGAAAGTCCATCTAAAGTAGATACACCACCTGCTCCCGCTAGACAGCCGGTAGTTGTTTATAAAAATTCGCCACCAGTAGCTTATGCCACACCAAGTGGACACACATTAAGTGCAATGGACATTCATCGTCAAAAGGAAATAGAACTTCAGCAAAATGACGCTATATGGCGACAACGTATGGCACAGTTGGAACAAACTCTTAAAAAGACAAATACTATTATGGAAACGGAATATTCGTCAGCAGTGGAAGATGTTCGTAAACGGTTTGCCACCGCTGCACCCATTCATCAATTGCCCCCTTGTCAGGATCTTAAAGCAGAAGTAATTGCATGCTACCGTGCTCATCCCGGTGAGACACTTAAGTGTGCCGACGAAGTGGCTGCTTTTCGTAACTGTGTTAATACAAATCGTATTAAAAAGCTTGATATTGCACCTGAAGATAAAACTGGAGCTTCTAAACCACCCAAAGCGGCATAACCAATTACATACATTTCATAAACGTTTTATAATGTGTATTTGTGGTTTTCTTAGTGGACTACTTTTCAGATCGTGGGTGTGTCCTTGTATAGTTTAATAAAATACGAATGCCTGCCTTTAAACATTTTTAGTGGCAATTTGTAATCGATCCATTAGTTCTATTTCGTTTCGATTTCTGGGAGAGTATTACTGATAAAAAGCAAACTTAATGAGCGTTAAAGGTAAATGTAATTGATGCGAAACTTTAAAATGATTTATTAAAAAAATGAACTGATTTAAATATAACAGAAAGACGATTTGTTTTTAATTTAAGATTAATTGCTCAAAGGTTGAAATGTGTGATTCGGATAGTGAATCTCAGTAATTTCTCAGAAATAACCAAAATGCGATTTGCAGCAAACACTACTCTTTCGTACATAATATATCAATACAATTAAAAAAAGCACTCATTCATATGTGCAAAATTCAAATTATATTTCAGTCAAGTATAATCCGACTTAAAAGTTTTATTAAAAAAATTTACAAAACTATATCTACCCTGACCCAAGCGGGCTGGATTTGCTAATTAAAACTGTCATGTACAACCTAGAATCGTAAAAGCAGCAACATACGTACTTTATCAAAATTATCAAAAGGATAGAAATCCGAAAAGAAACCTAAAAATGAAGAAAGTGAAGAGTCGTGGAGATTACGGAAATGCTTGTAAAATTATTAAACTGGGTATCATTTTATTGAAACCGCTTAAACTTTTATAAAGGTATGTACATCACATATAAATTAGTAGTTAGATTTGAAAATAAACTGTTAGATTTTAACACGCCTTAATTTAAAAAATTAGAAAACCTTATATTCAAACTGCCTGAAATTAGTTGAGAGTTGCATAAGAAAAAACGCAGTAGGTTTTGAAAAAAAAGAAACGAGTTGTATTTGAGAGGAATCTGTTTTATTTTTTAATTTCCCATTAGCGCCTAATAAAAGTAGTACTCAATAAGGTAAAAGGAAACAGGAAATTTCAAATTCAATTTACAATCCTCTTAGGCTATACACAAACTGTCAAAAACCAATTGAGAATTACATAAGATAATCCATAGTAGGATTCGAATTTTTTTTAACACGTTCAGGTAATCGAATTTGTTTATATTGAGGCAAAATCTCGAATACATTTCATTAAATATTTTAGTATTTATTTACATTATTAAGTTTACTTGTATATTTATTTTAATACTTTTACTTTTTAAATCTATGTGCATACATACTATATTTTAAAGATGTCTATAACAGTATAATAAACTACAAACGAAACAAGTATTAACAGTAAAACTAGAATTTAAAAGTTAAATGAACTAAACACACAGCCAAGAGTAAAAATAGTGGAATAGTCACTGCCGCCGTGCCACTTTTGCAAGAATCATCGAATGTTTTTGCCGGACCCATGCAACCGGCATAACTCATAACAAATGCTAAATAATTTTGCTCAAATACTCCACGTATCAAACTAGAACCGGGACCATGAGCAAACACAATTACATCCTCACCACCATGCGTTTCATCCTTTAAGGGCACTGTGGCCATGTGGCGATAGGTGGGAGAGTTGCGCTGTTCCTCAGTCAATTCAGTCAATGGTCGCCAAATACTAGTTGATGAGTTTGTATTTCTACTGGCATTGGCTAAATGATCATAGAAACCGGGACCATTTGCATACATAATTGTTTCATAGGCCAGGGGATCAGTTGATTTGCTAGCGAAACCTAAAATATCAGCACCACGTTTCGGATAGCCGTTAAGGGTAACAGAATGTGAATGATCTGCCGTAACAAGAATGAGAGTTTCATCCGCGTTAGTCTTTTCTATAGCAGCAGCAATGGCTTTATCAAATTCATAGACCTCATGGAGAGCTGCATGAGCATAATTTTGATGATGGGCCTGATCAATACGACCGCCTTCAACGAGCAAAACGTAGCCCTGGAATGATAATGATGCAATTATTTATTTCTGAATGTTCCTAGTTGCTTAAGTACTTACTTTGGAATCCTTTCCTCTCTCTAAAACCTCAATAGCCGCTTCAGTCATTTCCTGCAGTGAAGGTTCGCCCTCCTCTTTTGCTATCGAATATGTTATATGATTATTACGGAATAAACCCATAATGCTATTGGTATTTTTCAAATCCACTTTTTTTAGTTCCTGCAATGTCTTAACAAGCACTCTACGATCATTGATGGTTTTACCATATTCCAACCATTTTTCGGGCAAATTCATACCATCACCGCGGCTGCATATCTTTTCTGTGCCACCTTCAAATTGTACGGTACGAACTTCACTCAAATTCCAAGCGCCAAGAGGTTTCAGACCACCACCCATTATAACATTAAACCTATTACCGGGTGCTGTTTCAACAAGCTGTCTGGCAATGTCAATGTAGTAGGGTTTCGATTCATCTGGTACTTCTGTATCGCATTCCCAGTCCCGGTGATAGCTGTTGGCATAAGTTGCTGCCGGAGTGGCATGGGTAATACGTGTAGTGGTTACAATACCGGTACGTTTGTTTTCAGCTTGAGCCCAATCCATAATGGAGGTTAAACGTCCTTGTTTACTGTTGATTTTGGAACGTGTCGCATCCATGCCAATCGCTCCATAGTCTGTCTTACTCCCACAAAACATGGCAGTTGCTGTACCCGCTGAATCTGGTACTTGTTTGTCCACATTGTAAGTCTGCAAATCAAATCAATTATGAATATATACTTAACAGCCCTATTATGAATGACGACATCGACGTCACTTCAACTCGACATCAAAAAGTTATTGTCTGCTAGTTGTCGACAACAATTAATTGCTATTGACAGTATATCAATATTTTCTAAGGCATAACTATAATATTGATCGATAATGCTCACAATAGATACAATTTGTTGTCGACAATGAACAGGCAAGTGACAATATTTTACTATCGTGTTAATGTCACGTCGATGTCGTCATACAAAATTGAGGGGAAATATATTCTATAATTTATGTTTATACCTTCGCTAATCCCGTATAAGGAAATTCATCAAAGGATAACATTTCTTCTTCGCCGTTGCCATGCTTTAAAAATTGCCCCTTGTATATACGGCCGGCCGTAATTGTCGTTAAGCCCATGCCATCACCTACAAATATGATAATGTTTTTTGCTTTACGCTTGTAGGCAGCTTCCCCGATCTTCTGGGAAATTTTAATGGCTTTTGACAACCTCTTTAAAGCTGATGTGTACCAGAATTGTGCATCTAAAAAGGCAAAATTATCAGATTATCAGTAAGTTGTATATTGAAATTAGTGTGTGGACATACAATAATTAATTAAATATTACAGAAATTGTAATAAATTAAAAAGCACATTTTATACAACTTTTAATGAAAGTCGAAAAACGTCTAAAAAATATAAAGTTTTATCAAAAGAAGAAAATTGCATTGAACTCTCCGAAATGGGGGGAAAATCTGAAAAACGTATGCATCAATGAAAGATAAAAATTGCTAATATTAAAAATATTTGCCATATTCTGAAAGGGTTTCAAAATAATAAAAACAAGTAAAAACGTTATATTCGACCGGGTCGAATCTTAAATACCCTCCAAATATTTAGTAAATAAAAACTCTATTTTTATTCTTATTAAAATTGAAATTTTTATGGTATTTGGCTTAAGTAAAGGAGAAAAAAGATTTATTTTAATACGGTCGTTTCCAATGCGTTGGAAGGGGCATGACTGAGACATCTTTTCGTCAGCATAAAAATTTACGTTTTAATATTCTATATCAGCGTGCAAAAAAGGGACTGAGGTGAGTTCAAAATGTTAAAAATGGACTATATCGTGTTTTCCACAGACGGAAGTATGGCCATTGCTAGATCGTCTTAGACTTTATCACTGATCAAGAAGATATATATGTATATACTTTATGGGGTCCAATTCTTTTTCCAGGATATGAACACTATATTTTGTCGGGAGCGCTCTGGCAAGGGCCGTGGGGGATCCATTTCCCCTTTGCAATAAAACACTATTTGGGATAATTAAGTGTACATTTTTTTATAAGGCCATTTGGGGGGCAAAGGGGAGGATGGGGTAGGACAGAAGGGGATCGGGTTACTTCTCAGCTTCATCATGAAAGCCTTTTATGGAATGTAAGCTTAATTAATACAATTTGTTAAATTTTTACACTAGTTTTGCATATAATAACGCCCACTAAAGGGGGCGGGGTCGAAAAATTAATTTTATTTGATTTTATGGCTCCAAGTCTAACGCATTGGTCCTTCTTTGACATAAAAATATATCATTTGTTTAACAAAATTACAAAAAAAAAACTTTAAAAATGTAAGGTGTTATTTTAGAGGTTGGTTTAGTTCTTCTTAGGGGAACTTTTTTTCCCTCTGGGCCGATTTAGCCCCATTTACGAACCTGACCTGTGCTATCCTTCAAGATATATTTAAACCAAGTGCCAAGTGTGTGGCTCTTTTCGTTTGAAATGAATCGTGATTCCGGACGGACATTCTCAGATCGTCTTAGATGGCATCACTGATCCTGAATATATAGTATACTTTATGGGGTCTCAGATAGATATTTCCCAGCGTTACACACTGAATGACAAAGTGAATATCCCCTTCAATTATTTTTCGGAGGGTATAATAAAATAGTGAAATTTCGAAGAAATAAAAATGAAGAAATAACCTTAAACATTTTAGATAAACAATGCTTTTAAAGATCTTTAAAAAAATATTTAAATTTAAAAAAATTATATTATTTTATTTTACATCAAAAAAAGCCGTTCACGTTTTCGCGCATTGACTGTATTTATTTGTTAGTGAGAAAAGTAAAAGCCACGTTATTATTGTAAAAAAAAAACTAGAAAACAACATTTACAATTTTACAAATATTACACAAATAAGTTAATTAGTTGGCTATTATTGAGAAATGTTAACATATTAAACGTAATATACGACTGTGTACATTATCTCTAGGGGACTTTTTATTTTTTCCTTACATGACACAATGAACAATTAGCATTTCAATTGTCTATACATTTTCCACATCTTGATCTCTTGAATATATTTAAGTTGAGTTTTATTTATTTACATTTGATTTATTTTATTTGATTTCGGGCTAACACTCAAGATGAAGATCAACTATCTAATTGCAGTTATTATAGTTTAAGCCTAAGAAAATAAGTTTTTCAAACAAAGACTGTAAATATGTGATAACGATTTTATTAATTATCTCCGCAGTCTTGAGAGCTACACAATAATCGTATAACATGTACATTTTTTAATTAGTTCCACATAGTTTAGGAAAATTTTGTTAAAATTGTCAAAGTCTAATATTTTTATACCATAAGTCATATAATTTTTGAAAATATTATCTGTCTACGAAAATGCCATAAGCAACGATTTTGATTTTGGGTACATAAGCCCTCCTTAGTCTTCGGCACATCACATACGAATACTCGTATGTGTATCATTCTCTCTCTAGAATTGCCACAATTGTGTTCTATTGTAATTGTAAAAGGGGTAACATTTTGTACAAATGTAAGAATTATTCAAAGAATAAGTAATAAAGAAGATTTAATATTCTTTTATTAATTTTATTACAGTTGCGATTGAAATAATGCTATGCATTTTGATTGCTTTCCTTGTGGAGTCTATAGAAATTAAATTGTGTAAATAAAAATAAAAATTGCCCTTAAAATACAATTTTTATTTATATAAAAAATAAAAGCAAAGCAAATGATTTATATAAAAAATAAAGGTAAGAAGTTACTTACCTTCGTCGACCAAGAGATTTTTACTTATCTCATCTTTATTATTGAAAAGTAAATACATCCATAAGTTAATAAATCAATTTAATATGACGCAAAATTTTGTATTTCATTTCAATTTACAAATGAGTAGGAAGTATCGTAAATTATATCATAAATTATTTAAGCCGTAAAATCAGTACTTAATTTTTTCCTACTCAAAACGGAATCTTTGATTTATTTCTTTTTGATCGTTTGCAATTAGAGGCTATACATTGTTTTTTAAATAAGTTTAAATAAGTACTTACATTGATTATACATATATACATACAAACTCTAAAATTTAGTTTTTATATTCACCAAAAAAGAGTTGGAAGCTATATTCGCTTTGTCATTCTGTGTGTAAGTGAAATATGCCTCTAAGACCCCATAAAGTATACTCGTATATATTTCTGATCAGTGATGAAATCTACGACGATCCAGCCATGTCCGTCCGGCTGTGGAAATCACGATTCAGTCCAAACGAAAAGAGTCAGACCCTTGAAATTTGGTATGAATACATCTTGCAGGATAGCACAGGTCAAGTTCATAAATGAGCTGAATCTTACCAGAGGGAAAAAAGTTCCCCTAACAAGAACTAAACCAACCTCTAAAAAACAACTTAGTTTTTATATTAAATTGAATTAAGATTCATAGGCTAATTGTTCGAAATTTGTTTTTTAAATCTCAGAAAGACATGATAAATATTCCAAGGCACAAAGGAAAGTCAACATCAGTTTTATTCAACTTACACAGCAGAGCAGAACAGCTGTTTTCGAAAGACGCAACTCTTTCATCATTTGCTCTGCTGTGTAAGTTGAATAAAACTGATGTTGACTTTCCTTTGTGCCTTGGAATATTTATCATGTCTTTCTGAGATTTAAAAAACAAATTTCGAACAATTAGCCTATGAATCTTAATTCAACTTAGTTTTTAGTTTTTTTTTTTGTAACTTTGTTAAGCAAATGATACATTTTTATTTCAAAGAAAATCCAAAGAGTTGAATTTGCAGCCAAAAAAGCAGAAAAATCCATTTTTGGACCCCGTCCCCTTTAGTGGGCGTTGAAGTAACATATTACATGGAAAAATAGTATAAAATTGTAAATTTAAGCCTAGATTCCTTAAAAATTAAATTTTAAAACTTTTATGACAAACCTGAGATGTGCTCTGATCTTCTTTTGCCCTAACCTCCCCCACACTTTGCCCTCTAAATGACCCTGTCAAAAAATTGTTTTTTTTTCTATTTTACTTAATAACCCCAAAAATTGAGTTTTGAGTGTTTTATGGCAAAAGCGACTTGTCTCCCCTACGGCCTCTCCTGAAGTGATCCCTACCAAATACATTTTTTATTTACAAAGCATTTGGAAGGTCCCGGTCGAAACTAACTTTGTTACTTGTTTGTTTTAAATGTTTCTGTCGCTAGAAGTTTTTTTTTGGCGTTTATGGCTCGATATGTAAGTAAATATCATATCATACAGTGTACTCACGGTTTTGAATAGAGATCCGAAGTATATTTTTGTATACATTTTCGATTCTTTCTCAATAAAAAAAATTTATATTTTGCTATTGTAAGTTGGTAACCATTCAATCACTCATTTAATTTAATTTGGTTTAGAAGTTTTCAGTTTACTGAAACCGAAATATTTATGTACAGTCTAAAACAAGTACCTTAATGCAACTAATACATTTTTTATTTATAACTTTCGCAATTAAAAATTAATTTTGAAGGTTAAGAAATATTTGATTTCTAATAAATTATTTCACATTTCACAAATGCTGGAATTGTTTCTATTATGCCAAAAAAAAGAGAGGAACCCGTAAAACTTTTCCTGTCAATTATTAAGTCAGAATGGGAGTGCTATTTGGACCTGATTTTTATGAAGCAAATTTGTATGTGTATTAGTATATTCATTAGCGAATTTAAAACCCACATTGCAGAAACTTAATCATTATGTACTGCAGTCTTTACGTTCATCACTTAAAATCACAAAACTTATAATTTTTTCTTATCATATTATTAAAACTAAATATTTGCTACTGGAAATTATTTTGGTGAAGATAATAAGAAAGTTTAAAATAATTATGCGATAAAATTTTTACTTGAGTTTTAATAGCAAATAAAAAAAAAATAAAAAAAAATAGGGGCCGGAATATTTTAATTATCCACGGAAAGATATTTGCCGAATTGAAAAATTTTAAAATATGTGTTTGTGTATCTATTGTTAAATATGAAACTTAACTTGTATCGTTAGCTGCAACGCAAAAAACGGTATCTAAGTATTTTATAATTTTAAAGGAGATGAAAAAAAACCGCTTAAAATGCAAAATATTTAGGTGTTTAAAGGGAATTCTTGCAGTATAATAAAAATAAATAGATTCTTTTGTATAATTCTTTTAAAAACTATTTAAAAATGTGAAAGAAGAAGAAAATTGGGAATAAAACCGTGTAAAAAGTTGTTCTCTAAATACTTTTTATTAACTTTAATCTATGAAATTTATTTTTTATAAAAAATTTTTCATACATCATTTTGTGGACGTTCTCTTGTTGGCCCAAGTAAAGCAAATAAAGCCTTAATAATTAACGGGTGATTTTTTCAGTAACTTTATTTTTTTTAGCACTTTGGAAGCTCAGCTGTTTTCGTGTAACATGTTACTGTTAAATCATCTTTAAACATCGAATCATATATTTCTCTACATTTTATTTGTTTTTTTTAGTCAAATCTGTAAGGTCTTAAAAAATCACCCTTTATAAGCAAACAGTCAAAGCGTATAAAAACAATTATTGAATTTATTTCAACAATATATGGCCTTACAAAACAGCTGCTTATTTGTTGCCTTAGTTTATTTATTTGAAACAGATTTTTTAATTTTTGTCGAACAATTTAAAATAATTTGTGTTTCTAGAATTTTAGTTAATTAGTTAATTTAGTTAATTTAGTTAATAATTTAGTTTCAAAATAGTTGCGACCTAATTCATAAAAAGTATTTCTATTCTAAATTTGTTAAAGAATCATTTAGTAAACATAAAATATTTTTTTATCAATCAGGAGTTATTGCTAGATCAACAGATTTCGTTACCTTCACCTGCCTATGAAATAGTATTTGTAACAAATTTTATCAAGTCTGATGAATGCATTTACGTGAAATCGTCGATGTTTATAACTTTTTATACGGTTCATTAAGAGGCACAAGGAAACGATAAAAATGTTTTTATACTCATATTAGCAAAGTGTATATATAAAAAATTTAAAAAAAAGATCACTAACACGTGATCACATTTTGTGTAGCCTCCCACTCCACTACAAACATTAGCACATACATAGATACACATGCAAGCAGTTTAATCATATTAAGTTTAGTATTCGTTCGAATTTTATTTTTATAAAAACTAATTAAATTAGAATGAAAATATATTTCCCCTTGAGTGAATTATATTATAATTACTACTTTCAACTAAAGAAATTATATTATAATTTCAACTATACTGAATATTATGTACGCTACACGTAAATGTGATTAATTTAATTCACATATAAATAATGTTATTGTTTACAAGAAGTCTTTCAAAATATTTCCCTGTCTTGTTATTTGAAAATAAATGATCGTGTTTTATTGATTTTGCAATACTCTAATTGAAGAAATTGTAAGTGATCTTTGAGACAGACGTTCTTTCATTTTCGAGGTATTTTTTAGAAAATTTATTTAAATATGTATTTTTTTCCATTTGCATATATTCTTTTAGTTTTGGACTGAAACTTAAAATCGGAATATTTAAAACAAAATATGTACTATTTTTCCAAAACCAGTTCGGTGCAGGAAATTAAACAATTTAGTTGTAGGGGATTGCTACTCTGAAAATTCCATGTGATTCAGTTTTATTTTAAAATATATTATCCACTAACTTTTACTCGCGACTTTGTCCGCGAAGAATATGTGAAACTTCAGCTAGTGTGTATGTTATGTCAATGATGTGTTGTATTTTTACTGGCTTAAAGTTTAAAATATTCTTAGTGATCAGTTTAATAATTGCGTATGTCTATACAAATTTTCGACCACCCTTGACCACTCAATATGATCATTTCCAAAAACCACCCCATGTTATTCCTCGGATCTTAAGCTATCTCTATGCAAAATTTCATCTAAATCAGCAGTTTGAGCATGAAAAGGTAATAGACAGAGAGACAGAGCTACTTTCATATTTATTATATTGGTAAGGAAAAAATTGGAAGAAAAAGAAAAAGCAAGTCATCATTAAAAAAATGCAAGTCATTATGAAAAGTGCAAGTCATCATAAAAGTGCAAGTCTTCATAAAAGTGCAAGTCATTATAAAAAGTGCAAGTCATCATAAAAAGTGCAAGTCATTATAAAAAGTGCAAGTCATCATTGAAAAATGCAGGTCACTATGAATAGTGCAAGTCATTATGAAAAGTGCAAATCATCATTAAAAGTGCAAGTCATCATTAAAAAATGCAAGTCATCATGAAAAGTGCAAGTCATTATGAAAAATGCAAACTATCATAAAAAGTGCAAGTCATCATTAAAAAATGCAAATTATCATAAAAAGTGCAAGTCAATATAAAAAGTGCAAGTCGATATAAAAAGTGCAAGTCATAACAAAAAGTGCAAGCCATTATAAAAAGTGCAAACTATCATAAAAAGTGCAAGTCATCATTGAAAAATGCAAGTCATTATGAATAGTGCAAGTCATTATGAAAAGTGCAAATCATCATAAAAAGTGCAAGACATCATTAAAAAATGCAAGTCATCATGAAAAGTGCAAGTCATTATGAAAAATGCAAACTATCATAAAAAGTGCAAGTCATCATTAAAAAATGCAAATTATCATAAAAAGTGCAAGTCAATATAAAAAGTGCAAGTCGATATAAAAAGTGCAACTCATTATAAAAAGCGGAAGCTTATGCGCTCAAACCAGCATGTATGAAGTTGGGTTTTTTTATTTTATTATACTTTTTACCCGCGACTTTGCCCACAAAGAATATGTGAAACTACTAAATGTTCATCGTTATCAGTCTAAGAATTTCATATGTCCATACAAAAGTTTCGACCACGATTCACCATTTAATAGGATCATTTCCAAAAACAAAATCCACCCTATGTTATTCTTCGGATCTCTAAATATCTCCATGCCAAACTTCATTTAAATCGGTTCAGCGGTTTGAGCGTGAAAAGGTAACAGACAGACAGACGGAGTTATTTTCATATATATCATATTAGTGAGGACTACACAAAATATTGAAATGGTGTTTCGTTTTTTGGGTACAAAGTGACAAAATATTTCGAAGTTTTGAAAAAAATAAAAATTCAAAAATGACTTTTTAAATACGAGTAATAA
This sequence comes from Linnaemya tessellans, assembly GCA_951800035.1. NCBI lineage: Eukaryota > Metazoa > Arthropoda > Insecta > Diptera > Tachinidae > Linnaemya > Linnaemya tessellans. Next base: position 151,361,619 of record OX637532.1, on the reverse strand, counting down.
GTTTTTATTAATAAATTTCTCTTACCTTCCATTTCTTTCTCATTTCTGTTGCCAACTTTTGTTTGCACCAGAGGCTGGTCAACGGGAGTAAATTCAGGACCGACATCGGTAGCATTCAATGTTCGTATAATTGTGGGTGGTAAGCCGGTAGTAACGGCTCCAAAAACACAAGGTATTGCCAAAACAACATACACGCACAAACACTTTCTATTCAACATTTTAAACGATGATTTAAGGAAATAAAATCACAGTTAATACTTTCGAGTTTAAATTAATTTTTTTTTCTTCACTGTTCCACGATCAGTGACTGTTTAAATGTTAATGCTCGTTGCGATAAAATTTAATCTTTACCGAGTGTTAATATTGAAAATTAACTGGTGATTAAAAAAACAATATTAATTAAGAAACCCCGTGTTTTTTTTTAAACGTTTTGTTCCTTAACTGCAATACCCGAATGTTGTGTATCTAATGGATCTGCTGCTACGACTACAATTTTAAGTTTACAGCGCCGTTGTATTAATACTTTAGCTAAACTTCTAAATGACAATATTTCTACAACATGCTATAGTGTATATTGTATAGTATATTTACAATTATTATAATAATAATAATAAAATAATAACAATAATATAATAAAACTCAACAGCAACAAAACAACAATTATTTTGCTCAGTTGACTGACTGCCTTTGACGATTCTTATTTATGACTACTTAAACACGTTTAATTCATTTGCCTTCACATTCGGTTATTTGTATGCAAATACATTCAAGTGTATGTATGGATGTGCACTAGGGTGATCCTCATTCCTATGGAGAAACTAATGACATTTTTATTTACAATATAAATAATAGAATTAGATAATACACTCCAAAAAAGATTTGTCATCCCGTGTGCAAGGCAGCGAAATATCCCTCTAAGACCCCATAAAATATATATTCTTGGTCAGTGATGAAATCTAAGACGATTTAGATATAGCCGTCGGTCCATCAGTCCGTCTGTGGAAATCACTATTCAGTCCAAACGAAAAAAGCCAGGCCGTTGAAATTTGGTATAAATATTTTTTGAGGGATAGCACAGGTTAAGTTTGAAAATGGGCTGAATAGGATCAGAGGGAAAAAAGTTACCCTAAGAAGAGCTAAACCAACTTCTAAAAAACATCATAATTTTTAAAGTTTTTTTTGTAATTTTGTTAAACAAATGATATATTTTTATGTCAAAGAAGGTCTTATGCGTTAAACTTGGAGCCATAAAAGCAAAAAAAAAAAAACAATGCTCTATGGACCCCGCCCCTTTTAGTGGGCGTTGTTATATGCACCTATAGTGTACAAATTTAACAAATTGTTTGACTTAAGCCTGTATTCCTTAAAAATAACATTTTTAAGCTTTAATGACGAAGCTGACACGTAACCTTGTACTCCTCTGCCCTACCACCTCCTCCCCCTTTGCCACTAAGTGACCCTATAAAAAAAATAAAACTTAAATAAATTTGACATCTAATTATTATTTTTTTTTGTAATTTATTTAAACAAATGAAATGTTTTTATGTCAAAAAAGGCTCAACGCGTTAAACTTGGAGTCATAAAATAAAAAAAATTAAATTTTTGGACCCGCCCATTTATATGCAAAAATAGTATAAAAATTTAACAAATTGTATTACTTAACCCCACATTCGTTAAAAATAAAATTTTTAAACTTTTATGGCAAAGCTGAGACGTTACCTGATCGTATTCTTCCCATTAACTTTAGATCAGGGGCCAAATTACCGCATTCGATATCGATCGAAATTTACATACAATTTAAATTTCGATCGATATCGAATGTCGTAATTTGCCCCCACAGTGAGAATTAGCAGGACATGCAGGTCTAGAGATTAGGTTAGCTCACAACAAATTATTGACATTATTTTTACTATTTCTCTGAGTAGAAGAACGATTTTCAAAACACCAAAATATTTTCTTCCTTACTCTCTTAGTTCTATTACTGGTGGCTCAACTTAAGACGTTTTGAAAAGCCCAAATTTGGCCAGAGTGATAATAATATTTCAAGTCCTTCATTCATTTTGAGCCATTTCTAAATAATATTCTATCATGTCATATATAATAAAATTTTTCGGAGAGCTAGAATTTTAAAGTGGCTTTTAAGGGCCACCTTAATGAACTCATACAATTACTGCCAGTACACTCCAAATTCTCAGATACGTTTACTTTTTTATCAAAGATTGTATTAAATGAAATGATACTACGAGAATATTTAAGCTCATAATACTATTTGTAGCACGTTGAGTAAATATCTAAGTACATCCAAAAATAGACGGGGAGAGAGAAATTGCTTTCAAATCTCGTGATAGACTTGCATGTTAAACTTTTCTTCTAAGTGATCTGCGTATGTTAGTTTTGTGATGTGTGTACAGTTATGATTACTTGATCTGCTATTTTGTAGAAACTGATTAATTATAAAAGATGTATAGATATAAAGGAATTATTAAGATAGAAAAAAAGTATAATCAATTGCCTTAAATAGAAAAAAATATAAAAAATATTTGCGCCAAAATTCGATTATATAATGCAACAAAGGTGAGCAGCTAAATTCTCACTTACTTACTTCCAAATAAGTTTTCAAAACTGTTTCAATAGCAATGCGATGAAAAAGTTTGGCGTATCAAATCATTATATATTTTAACAAGTAAAAATGTTATATTCGACCGGGTCGAACCTTAAATACCCTCCAAATATTTAGCAAATAAAAACTCTTTGAGGGTCCTGAGTTCAACCCCGCGCTGAGTCATGAAATATTGTGTAGAATTCTTCTGATCAGCATTAGTGCGTGCTTGTGTTAGTTGTTGCCAGCCTGTTTTCAATGATGAAGGCGTAGCCACTGGTCACTGATCATAATTGGCCACGACTGATACTATCATCTATTAAAAGCAGAGTAACAGCACCCTCTTTCGTCGGTCCTGTAGTAAAAAATTAGCCGGCGATGTAAAAAGTTGAAAATAGTGACAATAAATTCTCTACTTCTCATCTTCCTTCATCTCTCCCCTCAATATTATCGCCACCTTTCTAGCTCCCGCGCAATGCACTGCATATGTAGGGGGTCATCCTTTGAGTGCTGGTCCAAGATATAAAAAAAAACTATTTTGTAGGGGTCACTTGGCGAGGGGTCATGGGGCAGACATATCACCTTTCCCATAAAACACTAAGAAGCCAGTTTTTGGGGTTAAGTGTAAACTAAAATTTTGTTGTTGATAGAGTCATATAGTGGGCGGGCGAATAGAGGGAAGGGTAGGGCAGATCAAAGAACACCTCAGCTTCATTATAAAAGCGTTAAAATTAAATTATACAATTTGTTAAATATTTCCACTATTTATCCATGTAATATTTACTTCAACGCCCACTTAAGGGAGCGCGATCCAAAAATGGATTTTTCTAATTTTCTGGCTGCAAGTTCAATGCTTTAGACCTTCTTGGACATACAAATTTATCATTTGCTTAACAAAATTACAAAAAAAAAAACCTTAAAAATTATGTTGTTTTTTAGAGGTTGGTTTAGTTTTTCTTAGGGGAACTTTTTCCCCTCTGGCCCGATTCAGCCCATTTACGAACTTGACCTGTGCTATGCTTCAAAATAAATTTTTAACAATTTTCAAGAGTCTGGCTCTTTTCGTTTGGACTGAATCGTGATTTTCATAGACGGACGGATGGATATGGCTGGATCGTCTAATATCTTATCACTGATCAAGAATATATGTATATACTTAATGGGATATATCACTGCGTTACACACGGAACGACGAAGTGAATACACCCTCCAATTCTTTTTTGCAGGGTATAAAAAGTACAGCAGTTCCTTTGCGAGTGCTAAAGTACTGACCAATGTTAACTACTTCTTAATTTAACATGTTAACGACGAAACCGCAGGTCGTGAGTTGGATCCAGTACTTAGCCAAATGATGGCTGTAAAATTTTATTGGTTACTGCAATATTGAATTCATATAAAATTTGTTTAATAGGGAACGAATATAAACGTTTTTTCCAGTCACTTGAGGAAATCTTTGCTAATACATTATGTAACACAATAAAATTATAATATCAATTAAAAAATATGTGTTATTTAACGCATTCAAATTAGCAGTTGAGGGTAAACAAATAGCAGCATGTGTATAAGGTGATTATTTTTCAAACTAAATTGTTTTTTTAAATAAAGGCAGTGGCTAAAATTAGCATCATTTTAATAAAAATTATTTGTATATGAAACAGGAAAAATACTTGAATACTTAAAAATAAAAAAAATCTATAATATTAAATGTGTATGCAGAGAAAAAATAAAATGTATTTGAAATCTATTTTAGCAGAATTTTGTATGCAAGTTTTTGAATAAAATACATTTAAAATTTTATAAATATGATTTAAGATTTATAGACTAATTGTTCGAAATTTGTTTTAAATCTCAGAGAGACATAATAAATATTCTAAGGCACAAAGGAAAGTTAACATCAGTTTTTAGTTATTCACTTTACACAGCAGAGCAGAACAGCTGTTTTCGAAAGCCGCTACACTTTCATCATTAGAGCTCATGTGTATTGTGTTTGTCACCACTTATTAGGTGGCTTAGTTGAATGTGATATAAGTTCTTATTTAAAAAAATTTTATTAGGAAATAGAATCCGAGAACTGTATTCACCTGATGTTAACATATTATTGTTTTAATACCCGTCTTACCGTTTGATTATTTTCTTCATGTTCATACGGTTGAATATTTTTAAAAATACAGTAGATACAAATCAATCAAAATTAATAGATATTGACGCATATTGAAAAATATAGCCAATTTGTTTTGCCAAGTTCAAAAATGATCTGTTTTTCCATCTTCTTAATAACTATTTGTATGAAGGTGGGAAAATGAAAATGGATTTATATACAAAATTTTTATTTCAATTTTATTGGTGCTGGTTCTCTTCCCAAATTTACAGAAAAAAGCTAAAAATTGAGTATTGAAGGGTTTAAGCTAGTTCCTATGCTCATTTCACTGGGGCTAATGCAGATCATCGGGGAACCTTTATTCAAAATTTTTTTAGAATAACTAAAAATATTATTTCAAACTTCGACTAAATTGAATCAATGATGGATTTATATCGAACAAAATTTGTTTATTATGTTTTCTACAATTTGCAAGTGCTATGGTTTTGCTTACATAATTCTCAATTAATTTTTCGGAGTTTGTGCACAAACTTTGAGGTTGTGTTATTTTGGAACTCGCTTAAAGTCTACTGATGATTTGGTGGTGTAAGAACAAATGAAATGCAAGCATGTAGACATACTTGACCACATAAAAATCACAAAAAGCTCTAATATTAAAAATATATTGTAAAAAATTTCTATTGTATGTCTACGTATGATTATTTAAGAATTTTTTTAAGCATCTGATTATATGTGTGTTTTTGATTTATTATAGCAAATAGTTTTCAATTCATCTAATTTGTATTCTGTGCTATATTTATACACGCAGTTGCAATCAAAAGATAGTTAATCTTTATTACCATAAAGTTGTCACTAATAGTATCACACAAATTATTTTATTTTAATTTGAGGCAGTATTCATACCATAAGTAATTTTGTGTATTCTTTTTGTTGTATTATATGTTTGCTCATATTTGATATCAACGGAATATAAACTAATTTTATGACCATAAAATTGACTATAAAAATCACGTTCGCTTAAAGCATTCAACGTACGAGGTTTGTACAAAAAAAAAAAAATAAAAAATATGGGGAATTTTAAAATTCACCATATTTTTTTGTGTTCGCGACAAATGTTCCAATCTAAAGGAAAAACATGCTAATCGAATGTAATGTAGGCCGCGAAATTTGAAAATTCATCATATATTTTGAACATACCTCGTATATGTATAAATGACAACGTCCCCAAAAGACCCTGATCCCCTCCGCTATAAAGAATGAGGAACCTTTAGCTGGTACCATTTAATACATCTAAATGTTTGTATTCGTGTGTGTGCCTATTTCACTCTACTTGACAAAATGCCACACCAAACAACGTATGACAAAAGTAGGGTTTAACAATAACTAATTTTTATTATTATTTCCAAATTAGTTTGCATGTAGACAGAAACGAGTGCGATAAATGAATTGTTTTTATATTTTTATTATCGCTATGAGCATGTTAGACACGTGAATTTTCATTTTCGTCTCGTCACTTTGGGGTGTGAAGAAGCATGTGATGTTTACTACAAGTACCTGATATAAAATTAACCTCATTCCATATCTCGTGTTTATTATAAATAGTTTTGTCGCTTTTTAAGATATTTTTGCTTAGAAAATATAAAATTATATTGAAGTGTTATTTACAAATACTAAAACAGGAGTGGTGGAAGATTTTAATGCAAAGCTGAAATAAACCAAAAATATTTATGATATAATATTTTATACCAGCTTTTACCCGCGATTTTGTCCGCGAAGAATATGTGAAATTTCAGCTAATGTGTATGTTATGTCAATGATGTGTTGTATTATTACTGGTTCATATGTCTATACAAACTTTCGACCACCCTTGACCACTCAATTGGATCATTTCCAAAAACAAAAGCCACCTTATGTTATTCTCCGGATCTTAAAATATCTCTATGCCAAATTTCATCTAAATCGGCTCACCATATTTATAATATTAGTAAGGAAAAAGGTGCAAGTCATTATATAAAGTGCAAGTCATTATAAAAAGTGCAAGTCATTATAAAAAGTGCAATTCATTATGAAAAATGCATGTCATTATGAAAAATGCAGGTCATTGTAAAAGTCAAAGTCATTATTAAAAGTTTAAGTCATTATAAAAAGTGCAAGTCATTATAAAAAGTGCAAGTCATTATCAAAAATGCAGGTCATTATAAAAGTGAAAGTCATTATTAAAAGTTTAAGTCATTATAAAAAATGCAAGTCATTATAAAAAGTGCAACTCGTTATAAAAAGTGCAAGTCATCATAAAAAGTGCATCATCATAAAAAGTGCAAACCGTTACGAAAAATGCAAGTCATTAGAAAAAGTGAAAGTCAATATAAAAGTGCAATTCAATATGGAAAGTGCAAGTCATCATAAAAAGTGCAAGTCATTATGAAAAATGCAAGTCAATATAAAAAGTGCAAGTGATCATAAAAAGTGCAAGTCATCATAAAAAAAGCAAATCATCATAAAAAGTGCAAGTCATCATTAAAAGTGCAAGTCATTATTAAAAATGCAAGTCATTATAAAAAGTGCAAATCATCATAAAAAGTGCATCATCATAAAAAGTGCAAACCATTACGAAAAATTCAAGTCATTAGAAAAAGTGAAAGTCAATATAAAAAGTGCAATTCATTATGAAAAGTACATGTCATCATAAAAAGTGCAAGTCATTATCAAAAATGAAGGTCATTATAAAAGTGCAAGTCATTATATAAAGAGCAGGTCATCATAAAAAGTGCAAGTCGTTATAAAATGTGCAAATCATCATAAAAAGTGCATCATCATAAAAAGTGCAAACTATTACGAAAAATGCAAATCATTAGAAAAAGTGAAAGTCAATATAAAAAGTGCAATTCATTATGAAAAATGCAAGTCAATATAAAAAGTGCAAGTCATCATAAAAGTGCAAGTCATTATTAAAAGTTTAAGTCATTATAAGAAGTGCAAGTCATTATAAAAAGTGCAAGTCATTATAAAAAGTGCAAGTCATTATAAAAAGTGCAAGTCATTATCAAAAATGCAGGTCATTATAAAAGTGAAAGTCATTATTAAAAGTTTAAGTCATTATAAAAAATGCAAGTCATTATAAAAAGTGCAACTCGTTATAAAAAGTGCAAGTCATCATAAAAAGTGCATCATCATAAAAAGTGCAAACCGTTACGAAAAATGCAAGTCATTAGAAAAAGTGAAAGTCAATATAAAAGTGCAATTCAATATGGAAAGTGCAAGTCATCATAAAAAGTGCAAGTCATTATGAAAAATGCAAGTCAATATAAAAAGTGCAAGTGATCATAAAAAGTGCAAGTCATCATAAAAAAAGCAAATCATCATAAAAAGTGCAAGTCATCATTAAAAGTGCAAGTCATTATTAAAAATGCAAGTCATTATAAAAAGTGCAAATCATCATAAAAAGTGCATCATCATAAAAAGTGCAAACCATTACGAAAAATTCAAGTCATTAGAAAAAGTGAAAGTCAATATAAAAAGTGCAATTCATTATGAAAAGTGCATGTCATCATAAAAAGTGCAAGTCATTATCAAAAATGAAGGTCATTATAAAAGTGCAAGTCATTATATAAAGAGCAAGTCATCATAAAAAGTGCAAGTCGTTATAAAAAGTGCAAATCATCATAAAAAGTGGATCATCATAAAAAGTGCAAACCATTACGAAAAATGCAAATCATTAGAAAAAGTGAAAGTCAATATAAAAAGTGCAATTCATTATGAAAAATGCAAGTCAGTATAAAAAGTGCAAGCCATCATAAAAGTGCAAGTCATTATTAAAAGTTTAAGTCATTATAAGAAGTGCAAGTCATTATAAAAAGTGCAAGTCATTATAAAAAGTGCAGGTCGTTATAAAAAGTGCAAATCATCATAAAAAGTGCATCATCATAAAAGTTGATCCCTCATAAAGTCATTGCCAAAAACAAATACATCAAAATGTGCATAGTTATCATTTTCATAATATCATATTTCCATAAAAATTTTCGAGGTAGTCAAGAACCTCGGATCTCAAAATATCTCCATGCCAAATTTCATTTAAATCGGTTCAGCGGTTAAAGTGTGAAAAGGTAAGAGACAGGCAAGGCAGACAGAGCTACTTTCATATTTATTATATTAGTGAGTTTATTATATTAGTAACGATATCTGTGATAAAGAAGGAGGTAGACTACAAATTTTATATGTCTGTACAACCTTTTGCTCCAATAATTTGCATAGTTGCGGAACGGAGTTACTTGTACTTGGGCAGCAACAGTTGAATGAAGTGTGTGAACCGGGAATTGAAATGTAAATGAAATAAATCATCAATTTTATATATTTGGGAATTTGTACCTTAACACAAAATTTGTAATTCAATTTCTATAAATGATGTTGAATATTTCTGGAGCCAAATTACGGCATTTGATATCGATCGAAATTTGTTTCTAAATTATATTGAAATTTCGATCAATATCGAACGCGCTAATTTGGCCCCTGAGCGGCATCCAACTTTTTTGATTTTATGTTTCTAAATTTGTAAATGAAGTCGTCTTCTTTTATACAATATAAAAAATATGTGTCTAAAACTGAGGGTAGAGGGGGGTATTTCTCAATTTTGTCACATTGTGTATCGGCATGTATTACAAAGTTTCCAGAAAATGCATTTTTAAGTAAATTGTAAATAATATTGCATGCATTTCAACATTATTTATTGAGAAGTAATTTTATTAGTTAACAGGATGCAGTTATATTGCACGGTCCCACTGTGCAAAAAAGCAATATCTGAATACAATAAAATATCACGAGATTCTGTGACCATAAATGTGCATGTGCATAATAAACACGTTTAATCAACAATTTGAAAATATGTTCTCTGAAAAGTTGTCAGTTTATTTTTACTGTTACTTTTAACTTGAAACTGAAAGTTCTTCAAAAGTTCTTTTGTATATCTATTAGGTGTTATTTTATTATGGTTGTAGTCGTGGCTTCAAAAAATTTCTCTACAAAGAAGGTGGTTTTCTATGAACGTTGAACAGTGGTGTGATCGTGCACATAATGGAAATGATAATGTGCTTTCTGAGCTGGGGAAAAAACAAATGACACCGTTATAGTTGTTGCACGTAGAAATCTGAATGCTACAAGAATAATGCAAGGCTGTCTAGATATTTCAGCAAAAAAGTGTTGCCATGACTATGAACTACTCCCAAATGCTACAAAAACTTAGCTGCACCTTAAATGCACATTAAGTCACCACATATATAACAAATGAACGTATAAAAATTACATTTCATTAACTGGACTGCTTATATAAATAAAACAAAATTTATGCATTTTAATTATGAAACAGATACACTCACAACAACAATAGAACTCGTAAATATCTAGGGCAACTTATCGCCCCATGCATCGTAAACATCTAGCGTACAACACTAGCCGTAGAATACCGTATAGCTAGCACATATTTGCAAAAAAAATTCCCATAACCAAAAAACAAGAAGTGATTACTTAATACTCATCAAGTTATATTTTATATACTAACAAATTCAATTTTGTTAATGCCATTTCAGATTATTAATTTTTCTCATAATTGAACTTTGCGCAGTCGCAGTACAGTGGCTTTGCCAGGATCTATTAACAATGAATTAATTGTACACTATAGAATTAATAAATAAATCGATTTGAATAAAAAAATTGCATATTTAAGAAAAAAAAAACTGATTTTTGCAAAAGGTAAGTAACGTTTTCCAAAAAAAAGCAAATAATTTTTTTCCCTTTAAATGGAGGCGATTTAAGCTTTTTTGAAAGCTTCTTCAGTTTTGGAACTCCTTTCAAGACGTCTTTATTACAAATAAACACGTTTTGGAAAAAATATTGCAACAAAAAATCTGATTTTAACAAACCTAAAAATTATTTGTGTCTAGCTGTAGTATTTAGATGAAATATTCGCAGCGTTATAACTCCCGTTGTGCTCAACCGGTATCGTTCAAATAACCTGCTTTGGAAAGGAGACATTCCGTTCTACTAACCCTACAAATTATATGTGTCTAGTTAAAGTACCTTCTGAGTTATTAATAAAACTGTGAAGCACTTCTGTATACAAGGTTGCTGATTAGCCGCACTGTTCAACTGAACTTTGATCGCTTATATCTCTGGAACCGTTAGGTATATTTTAACGAAACTTTTACCGAATGATAGATCGGCTCCTGGGCTGTAACACGCATAAGTCTATTTTATTATGAACATAAATCTTATAGCTTTGAGCGCCTTGCTACTAAAAACTCGCCGTTAACACGTCGCATCGCAATATCTTCCGTTGTGCTCAACGAATATCGTTCAAGTAACTTGCAAATTAATCTCAGAGTCCCATTATGCAAACCCAGAAAATTTTATGAGTCCCGCTTTGGAAGCTTCTGAGTTATTAACATATTCCTAAAGCACGTCTCTGGACAAAATTGTCGATTTATGACGAGGTTCATACAAATTTGTAATCGTTATATCTCTGGAACTACTGGGCAGATTTAGATGAAACTTTTACCGGGCGATAGATGAAAAGTCTAGCTGTAACCATGGTGACTTGTTTTTGTTAAGAAGTTAGTTCTAGAGAGTAAAAATAAGTTAGTTTGAGTTACCGCCCATTTTAGTACCCAATTAGTGGGCGTGTTCAAACAATTTTTATTTCAGATTATTCTCCATCATCTACTGTACCCACCCACCAAATTTTATTTTAAAATCTTTCGAAACAACGGAGATATAACAAAAACAATCAGAGCCGCTTCCTACCCCAAAAATTTCAAAAAAAAATTGTTTTTTTTGTAAAATACCAGGCGAACAAAATCGTGTAGCAGGTGGATTTTGAGAAACGAATTTTTTGCAACTGCTATAATTCATGAACGGCTGGAGATATTTACATGAAATCTTCACTATATGAAAGAGCGGAACGTTGGCTACACGCTACATAAATCTTAAAGGTGGTGCAGGCGCGCCTTTTCAGACAAAACAAGCCATTTATACTTCGCAGCGTTATAACTCCCGTTGTGTTCAACCGGTTTCGTTCAAAGAACCTGCATTGGAATGGGGACATTCCGTTCTACTAACCCTACAAATTATATGTGTCTAGTTAAAGTACCTTCTGAGTTATTAATAAAACTGTGAAGCACTTCTGTATACAAGGTTGCTGATTAGCCGCACTGTTCAACTGAACTTTGATCGCTTATATCTCTGGAACCGTTAGGTATATTTTAACGAAACTTTTACCGAATGATAGATCGACTCCTGGGCTGTAACACGCATAAGTCTATTTTATTATGAACATAAATCTTATAGCTTTGAGCGCCTTGCTACTAAAAACTCGCCGTTAACACGTCGCATCGCAATATCTTCCGTTGTGCTCAACGAATATCGTTCAAGTAACTTGCAAATTAATCTCAGAGTCCCATTATGCAAACCCAGAAAATTTTACGAGTCCCGCTTTGGAAGCTTCTGAGTTATTAACATATTCCTAAAGCACGTCTCTGGACAAAATTGTCGATTTATGACGAGGTTCATACAAATTTGTAATCGTTATATCTCTGGAACTACTGGGCAGATTTAGATGAAACTTTTACCGGGCGATAGATGAAAAGTCTAGCTGTAACCATGGTGACTTGTTTTTATTAAGAAGTTAGTTCTAGAGAGTAAAAATAAGTTAGTTTGAGTTACCGCCCATTTTAGTTCCCAATTAGTGGGCGTGTCCAAACAATTTTTATTTCAGATTATTCTCCATCATCTACTGTACCCACCCACCAAATTTTATTTTAAAATCTTTCGAAACAACGGAGATATAACAAAAACAATCAGAGCCGCTTCCTACCCCAAAAATTGCAAAAAAAAATTGTTTTTTTTGTAAAATACCAGGCGAACAAAATCGTGTAGCAGGTGGATTTTGAGAAACGAATTTTTTGCAACTGCTATAATTCATGAACGGCTGGAGATATTTACATGAAATCTTCACTATATGAAAGAGCGGAACGTTGGCTACACGCTACATAAATCTTAAAGGTGGTGCAGGCGCGCCTTTTCAGACAAAACAAGCCATTTATACTTCGCAGCGTTATAACTCCCGTTGTGTTCAACCGGTTTCGTTCAAAGAACCTGCATTGGAATGGGGACATTCCGTTCTACTAACCCTACAAATTATATGTGTCTAGTTAAAGTACCTTCTGAGTTACTAATAAAACTGTGAAGCACTTCTGTATACAAGGTTGCTGATTAGCCGCACTGTTCAACTGAACTTTGATCGCTTATATCTCTGGAACCGTTAGGTATATTTTAACGAAACTTTTACCGAATGATAGATCGGCTCCTGGGCTGTAACACGCATAAGTCTATTTTATTATGAACATAAATCTTATAGCTTTGAGCGCCTTGCTACTAAAAACTCGCCGTTAACACGTCGCATCGCAATATCTTCCGTTGTGCTCAACGAATATCGTTCAAGTAACTTGCAAATTAATTTCAGAGTCCCATTATGCAAACCCAGAAAATTTTATGAGTCCCGCTTTGGAAGCTTCTGAGTTATTAACATATTCCTAAAGCACGTCTCTGGACAAAATTGTTGATTTATGACGAGGTTCATACAAATTTGTAATCGTTATATCTCTGGAACTACTGGGCAGATTTAGATGAAACTTTTACCGGGCGATAGATGAGAAGTCTAGCTGTAACCATGGTGATTTGTTTTTGTTAAGAAGTTAGTTCTAGAGAGTAGAAATAAGTTAGTTTGAGTTACCGCCCATTTTAGTACCCAATTAGAGGGCGTGCCCAAACAATTTTTATTTCAGATTATTCTTCATCATCTACTGTACCCACCCACCAAATTTTATTTTAAAATCTTAAGAAACAACGGAGATATAACAAAAACAATCGCAGCCGTTTCCTACCCCAAAAATTTCGAAAAAAATTGTTTTTTTTTGTAAAACACCAGGCGAACAAAATCGTGTAGCAGGTGGATTTTGAGAAACGAATTTTTTGCAACTGCTATAATTCATGAACGGCTGGAGATATTTACATGAAATCTTCACTATATGAAAGAGCGGAACGTTGGCTACACGCTACATAAATCTTAAAGGTGGTGCAGGCGCGCCTTTTCAGACAAAACAAGCCATTTATACTTCGCAGCGTTATAACTCCCGTTGTGTTCAACCGGTTTCGTTCAAAGAACCTGCATTGGAATGGGGACATTCCGTTCTACTAACCCTACAAATTATATGTGTCTAGTTAAAGTACCTTCTGAGTTACTAATAAAACTGTGAAGCACTTCTGTATACAAGGTTGCTGATTAGCCGCACTGTTCAACTGAACTTTGATCGCTTATATCTCTGGAACCGTTAGGTATATTTTAACGAAACTTTTACCGAATGATAGATCGGCTCCTGGGCTGTAACACGCATAAGTCTATTTTATTATGAACATAAATCTTATAGCTTTGAGCGCTTTGCTACTAAAAACTCGCCGTTAACACGTCGCATCGCAATATCTTCCGTTGTGCTCAACAAAGATCGTTCAAGTAACTTGCAAATTAATTTCAGAGTCCCACTATGCAAACCCAGAAAATTTTATGAGTCCCGCTTTGGAAGCTTCTGAGTTATTAACATATTCCTAAAGCACGTCTCTGGACAAAATTGTTGATTTATGACGAGGTTCATACAAATTTGTAATCGTTATATCTCTGGAACTACTGGGCAGATTTAGATGAAACTTTTACCGGGCGATAGATGAGAAGTCTAGCTGTAACCATGGTGATTTGTTTTTGTTAAGAAGTTAGTTCTAGAGAGTAGAAATAAGTTAGTTTGAGTTACCGCCCATTTTAGTACCCAATTAGAGGGCGTGCCCAAACAATTTTTATTTCAGATTATTCTCCATCATCTACTGTACCCACCCACCAAATTTTATTTTAAAATCTTTCGAAACAACGGAGATATAACAAAAACAATCGCAGCCGTTTCCTACCCCAAAAATTTCGAAAAAAATTGTTTTTTTTTGTAAAACACCAGGCGAACAAAATCGTGTAGCAGGTGGATTTTGAGAAACGAATTTTTTGCAACTGCTATAATTCATGAACGGCTGGAGATATTTACATGAAATCTTCACTATATGAAAGAGCGGAACGTTGGCTACACGCTACATAAATCTTAAAGGTGGTGCAGGCGCGCCTTTTCAGACAAAACAAGCCATTTATACTTCGCAGCGTTATAACTCCCGTTGTGTTCAACCGGTTTCGTTCAAAGAACCTGCATTGGAATGGGGACATTCCGTTCTACTAACCCTACAAATTATATGTGTCTAGTTAAAGTACCTTCTGAGTTACTAATAAAACTGTGAAGCACTTCTGTATACAAGGTTGCTGATTAGCCGCACTGTTCAACTGAACTTTGATCGCTTATATCTCTGGAACCGTTAGGTATATTTTAACGAAACTTTTACCGAATGATAGATCGGCTCCTGGGCTGTAACACGCATAAGTCTATTTTATTATGAACATAAATCTTATAGCTTTGAGCGCTTTGCTACTAAAAACTCGCCGTTAACACGTCGCATCGCAATATCTTCCGTTGTGCTCAACAAAGATCGTTCAAGTAACTTGCAAATTAATTTCAGAGTCCCACTATGCAAACCCAGAAAATTTTATGAGTCCCGCTTTGGAAGCTTCTGAGTTATTAACATATTCCTAAAGCACGTCTCTGGACAAAATTGTTGATTTATGACGAGGTTCATACAAATTTGTAATCGTTATATCTCTGGAACTACTGGGCAGATTTAGATGAAACTTTTACCGGGCGATAGATGAGAAGTCTAGCTGTAACCATGGTGATTTGTTTTTGTTAAGAAGTTAGTTCTAGAGAGTAGAAATAAGTTAGTTTGAGTTACCGCCCATTTTAGTACCCAATTAGAGGGCGTGCCCAAACAATTTTTATTTCAGATTATTCTTCATCATCTACTGTACCCACCCACCAAATTTTATTTTAAAATCTTAAGAAACAACGGAGATATAACAAAAACAATCGCAGCCGTTTCCTACCCCAAAAATTTCGAAAAAAATTGTTTTTTTTTGTAAAACACCAGGCGAACAAAATCGTGTAGCAGGTGGATTTTGAGAAACGAATTTTTTGCAACTGCTATAATTCATGAACGGCTGGAGATATTTACATGAAATCTTCACTATATGAAAGAGCGGAACGTTGGCTACACGCTACATAAATCTTAAAGGTGGTGCAGGCGCGCCTTTTCAGACAAAACAAGCCATTTATACTTCGCAGCGTTATAACTCCCGTTGTGTTCAACCGGTTTCGTTCAAAGAACCTGCATTGGAATGGGGACATTCCGTTCTACTAACCCTACAAATTATATGTGTCTAGTTAAAGTACCTTCTGAGTTACTAATAAAACTGTGAAGCACTTCTGTATACAAGGTTGCTGATTAGCCGCACTGTTCAACTGAACTTTGATCGCTTATATCTCTGGAACCGTTAGGTATATTTTAACGAAACTTTTACCGAATGATAGATCGGCTCCTGGGCTGTAACACGCATAAGTCTATTTTATTATGAACATAAATCTTATAGCTTTGAGCGCTTTGCTACTAAAAACTCGCCGTTAACACGTCGCATCGCAATATCTTCCGTTGTGCTCAACAAAGATCGTTCAAGTAACTTGCAAATTAATTTCAGAGTCCCACTATGCAAACCCAGAAAATTTTATGAGTCCCGCTTTGGAAGCTTCTGAGTTATTAACATATTCCTAAAGCACGTCTCTGGACAAAATTGTTGATTTATGACGAGGTTCATACAAATTTGTAATCGTTATATCTCTGGAACTACTGGGCAGATTTAGATGAAACTTTTACCGGGCGATAGATGAGAAGTCTAGCTGTAACCATGGTGATTTGTTTTTGTTAAGAAGTTAGTTCTAGAGAGTAGAAATAAGTTAGTTTGAGTTACCGCCCATTTTAGTACCCAATTAGAGGGCGTGCCCAAACAATTTTTATTTCAGATTATTCTCCATCATCTACTGTACCCACCCACCAAATTTTATTTTAAAATCTTTCGAAACAACGGAGATATAACAAAAACAATCGCAGCCGTTTCCTACCCCAAAAATTTCGAAAAAAATTGTTTTTTTTTGTAAAACACCAGGCGAACAAAATCGTGTAGCAGGTGGATTTTGAGAAACGAATTTTTTGCAACTGCTATAATTCATGAACGGCTGGAGATATTTACATGAAATCTTCACTATATGAAAGAGCGGAACGTTGGCTACACGCTACATAAATCTTAAAGGTGGTGCAGGCGCGCCTTTTCAGACAAAACAAGCCATTTATACTTCGCAGCGTTATAACTCCCGTTGTGTTCAACCGGTTTCGTTCAAAGAACCTGCATTGGAATGGGGACATTCCGTTCTACTAACCCTACAAATTATATGTGTCTAGTTAAAGTATCTTCTGAGTTACTAATAAAACTGTGAAGCACTTCTGTATACAAGGTTGCTGATTAGCCGCACTGTTCAACTGAACTTTGATCGCTTATATCTCTGGAACCGTTAGGTATATTTTAACGAAACTTTTACCGAATGATAGATCGGCTCCTGGGCTGTAACACGCATAAGTCTATTTTATTATGAACATAAATCTTATAGCTTTGAGCGCTTTGCTACTAAAAACTCGCCGTTAACACGTCGCATCGCAATATCTTCCGTTGTGCTCAACAAAGATCGTTCAAGTAACTTGCAAATTAATTTCAGAGTCCCACTATGCAAACCCAGAAAATTTTATGAGTCCCGCTTTGGAAGCTTCTGAGTTATTAACATATTCCTAAAGCACGTCTCTGGACAAAATTGTTGATTTATGACGAGGTTCATACAAATTTGTAATCGTTATATCTCTGGAACTACTGGGCAGATTTAGATGAAACTTTTACCGGGCGATAGATGAGAAGTCTAGCTGTAACCATGGTGATTTGTTTTTGTTAAGAAGTTAGTTCTAGAGAGTAGAAATAAGTTAGTTTGAGTTACCGCCCATTTTAGTACCCAATTAGAGGGCGTGCCCAAACAATTTTTATTTCAGATTATTCTCCATCATCTACTGTACCCACCCACCAAATTTTATTTTAAAATCTTTCGAAACAACGGAGATATAACAAAAACAATCGCAGCCGTTTCCTACCCCAAAAATTTCGAAAAAAATTGTTTTTTTTTGTAAAACACCAGGCGAACAAAATCGTGTAGCAGGTGGATTTTGAGAAACGAATTTTTTGCAACTGCTATAATTCATGAACGGCTGGAGATATTTACATGAAATCTTCACTATATGAAAGAGCGGAACGTTGGCTACACGCTACATAAATCTTAAAGGTGGTGCAGGCGCGCCTTTTCAGACAAAACAAGCCATTTATACTTCGCAGCGTTATAACTCCCGTTGTGTTCAACCGGTTTCGTTCAAAGAACCTGCATTGGAATGGGGACATTCCGTTCTACTAACCCTACAAATTATATGTGTCTAGTTAAAGTACCTTCTGAGTTACTAATAAAACTGTGAAGCACTTCTGTATACAAGGTTGCTGATTAGCCGCACTGTTCAACTGAACTTTGATCGCTTATATCTCTGGAACCGTTAGGTATATTTTAACGAAACTTTTACCGAATGATAGATCGGCTCCTGGGCTGTAACACGCATAAGTCTATTTTATTATGAACATAAATCTTATAGCTTTGAGCGCTTTGCTACTAAAAACTCGCCGTTAACACGTCGCATCGCAATATCTTCCGTTGTGCTCAACAAAGATCGTTCAAGTAACTTGCAAATTAATTTCAGAGTCCCACTATGCAAACCCAGAAAATTTTATGAGTCCCGCTTTGGAAGCTTCTGAGTTATTAACATATTCCTAAAGCACGTCTCTGGACAAAATTGTTGATTTATGACGAGGTTCATACAAATTTGTAATCGTTATATCTCTGGAACTACTGGGCAGATTTAGATGAAACTTTTACCGGGCGATAGATGAGAAGTCTAGCTGTAACCATGGTGATTTGTTTTTGTTAAGAAGTTAGTTCTAGAGAGTAGAAATAAGTTAGTTTGAGTTACCGCCCATTTTAGTACCCAATTAGAGGGCGTGCCCAAACAATTTTTATTTCAGATTATTCTCCATCATCTACTGTACCCACCCACCAAATTTTATTTTAAAATCTTTCGAAACAACGGAGATATAACAAAAACAATCGCAGCCGTTTCCTACCCCAAAAATTTCGAAAAAAATTGTTTTTTTTTGTAAAACACCAGGCGAACAAAATCGTGTAGCAGGTGGATTTTGAGAAACGAATTTTTTGCAACTGCTATAATTCATGAACGGCTGGAGATATTTACATGAAATCTTCACTATATGAAAGAGCGGAACGTTGGCTACACGCTACATAAATCTTAAAGGTGGTGCAGGCGCGCCTTTTCAGACAAAACAAGCCATTTATACTTCGCAGCGTTATAACTCCCGTTGTGTTCAACCGGTTTCGTTCAAAGAACCTGCATTGGAATGGGGACATTCCGTTCTACTAACCCTACAAATTATATGTGTCTAGTTAAAGTACCTTCTGAGTTACTAATAAAACTGTGAAGCACTTCTGTATACAAGGTTGCTGATTAGCCGCACTGTTCAACTGAACTTTGATCGCTTATATCTCTGGAACCGTTAGGTATATTTTAACGAAACTTTTACCGAATGATAGATCGGCTCCTGGGCTGTAACACGCATAAGTCTATTTTATTATGAACATAAATCTTATAGCTTTGAGCGCCTTGCTACTAAAAACTCGCCGTTAACACGTCGCATCGCAATATCTTCCGTTGTGCTCAACGAATATCGTTCAAGTAACTTGCAAATTAATTTCAGAGTCCCATTATGCAAACCCAGAAAATTTTATGAGTCCCGCTTTGGAAGCTTCTGAGTTATTAACATATTCCTAAAGCACGTCTCTGGACAAAATTGTTGATTTATGACGAGGTTCATACAAATTTGTAATCGTTATATCTCTGGAACTACTGGGCAGATTTAGATGAAACTTTTACCGGGCGATAGATGAGAAGTCTAGCTGTAACCATGGTGATTTGTTTTTGTTAAGAAGTTAGTTCTAGAGAGTAGAAATAAGTTAGTTTGAGTTACCGCCCATTTTAGTACCCAATTAGAGGGCGTGCCCAAACAATTTTTATTTCAGATTATTCTTCATCATCTACTGTACCCACCCACCAAATTTTATTTTAAAATCTTAAGAAACAACGGAGATATAACAAAAACAATCGCAGCCGTTTCCTACCCCAAAAATTTCGAAAAAAATTGTTTTTTTTTGTAAAACACCAGGCGAACAAAATCGTGTAGCAGGTGGATTTTGAGAAACGAATTTTTTGCAACTGCTATAATTCATGAACGGCTGGAGATATTTACATGAAATCTTCACTATATGAAAGAGCGGAACGTTGGCTACACGCTACATAAATCTTAAAGGTGGTGCAGGCGCGCCTTTTCAGACAAAACAAGCCATTTATACTTCGCAGCGTTATAACTCCCGTTGTGTTCAACCGGTTTCGTTCAAAGAACCTGCATTGGAATGGGGACATTCCGTTCTACTAACCCTACAAATTATATGTGTCTAGTTAAAGTACCTTCTGAGTTACTAATAAAACTGTGAAGCACTTCTGTATACAAGGTTGCTGATTAGCCGCACTGTTCAACTGAACTTTGATCGCTTATATCTCTGGAACCGTTAGGTATATTTTAACGAAACTTTTACCGAATGATAGATCGGCTCCTGGGCTGTAACACGCATAAGTCTATTTTATTATGAACATAAATCTTATAGCTTTGAGCGCTTTGCTACTAAAAACTCGCCGTTAACACGTCGCATCGCAATATCTTCCGTTGTGCTCAACAAAGATCGTTCAAGTAACTTGCAAATTAATTTCAGAGTCCCACTATGCAAACCCAGAAAATTTTATGAGTCCCGCTTTGGAAGCTTCTGAGTTATTAACATATTCCTAAAGCACGTCTCTGGACAAAATTGTTGATTTATGACGAGGTTCATACAAATTTGTAATCGTTATATCTCTGGAACTACTGGGCAGATTTAGATGAAACTTTTACCGGGCGATAGATGAGAAGTCTAGCTGTAACCATGGTGATTTGTTTTTGTTAAGAAGTTAGTTCTAGAGAGTAGAAATAAGTTAGTTTGAGTTACCGCCCATTTTAGTACCCAATTAGAGGGCGTGCCCAAACAATTTTTATTTCAGATTATTCTCCATCATCTACTGTACCCACCCACCAAATTTTATTTTAAAATCTTTCGAAACAACGGAGATATAACAAAAACAATCGCAGCCGTTTCCTACCCCAAAAATTTCGAAAAAAATTGTTTTTTTTTGTAAAACACCAGGCGAACAAAATCGTGTAGCAGGTGGATTTTGAGAAACGAATTTTTTGCAACTGCTATAATTCATGAACGGCTGGAGATATTTACATGAAATCTTCACTATATGAAAGAGCGGAACGTTGGCTACACGCTACATAAATCTTAAAGGTGGTGCAGGCGCGCCTTTTCAGACAAAACAAGCCATTTATACTTCGCAGCGTTATAACTCCCGTTGTGTTCAACCGGTTTCGTTCAAAGAACCTGCATTGGAATGGGGACATTCCGTTCTACTAACCCTACAAATTATATGTGTCTAGTTAAAGTACCTTCTGAGTTACTAATAAAACTGTGAAGCACTTCTGTATACAAGGTTGCTGATTAGCCGCACTGTTCAACTGAACTTTGATCGCTTATATCTCTGGAACCGTTAGGTATATTTTAACGAAACTTTTACCGAATGATAGATCGGCTCCTGGGCTGTAACACGCATAAGTCTATTTTATTATGAACATAAATCTTATAGCTTTGAGCGCTTTGCTACTAAAAACTCGCCGTTAACACGTCGCATCGCAATATCTTCCGTTGTGCTCAACAAAGATCGTTCAAGTAACTTGCAAATTAATTTCAGAGTCCCACTATGCAAACCCAGAAAATTTTATGAGTCCCGCTTTGGAAGCTTCTGAGTTATTAACATATTCCTAAAGCACGTCTCTGGACAAAATTGTTGATTTATGACGAGGTTCATACAAATTTGTAATCGTTATATCTCTGGAACTACTGGGCAGATTTAGATGAAACTTTTACCGGGCGATAGATGAGAAGTCTAGCTGTAACCATGGTGATTTGTTTTTGTTAAGAAGTTAGTTCTAGAGAGTAGAAATAAGTTAGTTTGAGTTACCGCCCATTTTAGTACCCAATTAGAGGGCGTGCCCAAACAATTTTTATTTCAGATTATTCTCCATCATCTACTGTACCCACCCACCAAATTTTATTTTAAAATCTTTCGAAACAACGGAGATATAACAAAAACAATCGCAGCCGTTTCCTACCCCAAAAATTTCGAAAAAAATTGTTTTTTTTTGTAAAACACCAGGCGAACAAAATCGTGTAGCAGGTGGATTTTGAGAAACGAATTTTTTGCAACTGCTATAATTCATGAACGGCTGGAGATATTTACATGAAATCTTCACTATATGAAAGAGCGGAAAGTTGGCTACACGCAACATAAATCTTAAAGGTGGTGCAGGCGCGCCTTTTCAGACAAAACAAGCCATTTATACTTCGCAGCGTTATAACTCCCGTTGTGTTCAACCGGTTTCGTTCAAAGAACCTGCATTGGAATGGGGACATTCCGTTCTACTAACCCTACAAATTATATGTGTCTAGTTAAAGTACCTTCTGAGTTACTAATAAAACAGTGAAGCACTTCTGTATACAAGGTTGCTGATTAGCCGCACTGTTCAACTGAACTTTGATCGCTTATATCTCTGGAACCGTTAGGTATATTTTAACGAAACTTTTACCGAATGATAGATCGGCTCCTGGGCTGTAACACGCATAAGTCTATTTTATTATGAACATAAATCTTATAGCTTTGAGCGCCTTGCTACTAAAAACTCGCCGTTAACACGTCGCATCGCAATATCTTCCGTTGTGCTCAACAAAGATCGTTCAAGTAACTTGCAAATTAATTTCAGAGTCCCACTATGCAAACCCAGAAAATTTTATGAGTCCCGCTTTGGAAGCTTCTGAGTTATTAACATATTCCTAAAGCACGTCTCTGGACAAAATTGTTGATTTATGACGAGGTTCATACAAATTTGTAATCGTTATATCTCTGGAACTACTGGGCAGATTTAGATGAAACTTTTACCGGGCGATAGATGAGAAGTCTAGCTGTAACCATGGTGATTTGTTTTTGTTAAGAAGTTAGTTCTAGAGAGTAGAAATAAGTTAGTTTGAGTTACCGCCCATTTTAGTACCCAATTAGAGGGCGTGCCCAAACAATTTTTATTTCAGATTATTCTCCATCATCTACTGTACCCACCCACCAAATTTTATTTTAAAATCTTTCGAAACAACGGAGATATAACAAAAACAATCGCAGCCGTTTCCTACCCCAAAAATTTCGAAAAAAATTGTTTTTTTTTGTAAAACACCAGGCGAACAAAATCGTGTAGCAGGTGGATTTTGAGAAACGAATTTTTTGCAACTGCTATAATTCATGAACGGCTGGAGATATTTACATGAAATCTTCACTATATGAAAGAGCGGAACGTTGGCTATACGCTACATAAATCTTAAAGGTGGTGCAGGCGCGCCTTTTCAGACAAAACAAGCCATTTATACTTCGCAGCGTTATAACTCCCGTTGTGTTCAACCGGTTTCGTTCAAAGAACCTGCATTGGAATGGGGACATTCCGTTCTACTAACCCTACAAATTATATGTGTCTAGTTAAAGTACCTTCTGAGTTATTAATAAAACTGTGAAGCACTTCTGTATACAAGGTTGCTGATTAGCCGCACTGTTCAACTGAACTTTGATCGCTTATATCTCTGGAACCGTTAGGTATATTTTAACGAAACTTTTACCGAATGATAGATCGGCTCCTGGGCTGTAACACGCATAAGTCTATTTTATTATGAACATAAATCTTATAGCTTTGAGCGCTTTGCTACTAAAAACTCGCCGTTAACACGTCGCATCGCAATATCTTCCGTTGTGCTCAACAAAGATCGTTCAAGTAACTTGCAAATTAATTTCAGAGTCCCACTATGCAAACCCAGAAAATTTTATGAGTCCCGCTTTGGAAGCTTCTGAGTTATTAACATATTCCTAAAGCACGTCTCTGGACAAAATTGTTGATTTATGACGAGGTTCATACAAATTTGTAATCGTTATATCTCTGGAACTACTGGGCAGATTTAGATGAAACTTTTACCGGGCGATAGATGAGAAGTCTAGCTGTAACCATGGTGATTTGTTTTTGTTAAGAAGTTAGTTCTAGAGAGTAGAAATAAGTTAGTTTGAGTTACCGCCCATTTTAGTACCCAATTAGAGGGCGTGCCCAAACAATTTTTATTTCAGATTATTCTCCATCATCTACTGTACCCACCCACCAAATTTTATTTTAAAATCTTTCGAAACAACGGAGATATAACAAAAACAATCGCAGCCGTTTCCTACCCCAAAAATTTCGAAAAAAATTGTTTTTTTTTGTAAAACACCAGGCGAACAAAATCGTGTAGCAGGTGGATTTTGAGAAACGAATTTTTTGCAACTGCTATAATTCATGAACGGCTGGAGATATTTACATGAAATCTTCACTATATGAAAGAGCGGAACGTTGGCTACACGCTACATAAATCTTAAAGGTGGTGCAGGCGCGCCTTTTCAGACAAAACAAGCCATTTATACTTCGCAGCGTTATAACTCCCGTTGTGTTCAACCGGTTTCGTTCAAAGAACCTGCATTGGAATGGGGACATTCCGTCCTACTAACCCTACAAATTATATGTGTCTAGTTAAAGTACCTTCTGAGTTACTAATAAAACTGTGAAGCACTTCTGTATACAAGGTTGCTGATTAGCCGCACTGTTCAACTGAACTTTGATCGCTTATATCTCTGGAACCGTTAGGTATATTTTAACGAAACTTTTACCGAATGATAGATCGGCTCCTGGGCTGTAACACGCATAAGTCTATTTTATTATGAACATAAATCTTATAGCTTTGAGCGCCTTGCTACTAAAAACTCGCCGTTAACACGTCGCATCGCAATATCTTCCGTTGTGCTCAACAAAGATCGTTCAAGTAACTTGCAAATTAATTTCAGAGTCCCACTATGCAAACCCAGAAAATTTTATGAGTCCCGCTTTGGAAGCTTCTGAGTTATTAACATATTCCTAAAGCACGTCTCTGGACAAAATTGTTGATTTATGACGAGGTTCATACAAATTTGTAATCGTTATATCTCTGGAACTACTGGGCAGATTTAGATGAAACTTTTACCGGGCGATAGATGAAAAGTCTAGCTGTAACCATGGTGACTTGTTTTTGTTAAGAAGTTAGTTCTAGAGAGTAAAAATAAGTTAGTTTGAGTTACCGCCCATTTTAGTACCCAATTAGTGGGCGTGTCCAAACAATTTTTATTTCAGATTATTCTCCATCATCTACTGTACCCACCCACCAAATTTTATTTTAAAATCTTTCGAAACAACGGAGATATAACAAAAACAATCAGAGCCGCTTCCTACCCCAAAAATTGCAAAAAAAAATTGTTTTTTTTGTAAAATACCAGGCGAACAAAATCGTGTAGCAGGTGGATTTTGAGAAACGAATTTTTTGCAACTGCTATAATTCATGAACGGCTGGAGATATTTACATGAAATCTTCACTATATGAAAGAGCGGAACGTTGGCTACACGCTACATAAATCTTAAAGGTGGTGCAGGCGCGCCTTTTCAGACAAAACAAGCCATTTATACTTCGCAGCGTTATAACTCCCGTTGTGTTCAACCGGTTTCGTTCAAAGAACCTGCATTGGAATGGGGACATTCCGTTCTACTAACCCTACAAATTATATGTGTCTAGTTAAAGTACCTTCTGAGTTATTAATAAAACTGTGAAGCACTTCTGTATACAAGGTTGCTGATTAGCCGCACTGTTCAACTGAACTTTGATCGCTTATATCTCTGGAACCGTTAGGTATATTTTAACGAAACTTTTACCGAATGATAGATCGGCTCCTGGGCTGTAACACGCATAAGTCTATTTTATTATGAACATAAATCTTATAGCTTTGAGCGCCTTGCTACTAAAAACTCGCCGTTAACACGTCGCATCGCAATATCTTCCGTTGTGCTCAACGAATATCGTTCAAGTAACTTGCAAATTAATCTCAGAGTCCCATTATGCAAACCCAGAAAATTTTACGAGTCCCGCTTTGGAAGCTTCTGAGTTATTAACATATTCCTAAAGCACGTCTCTGGACAAAATTGTCGATTTATGACGAGGTTCATACAAATTTGTAATCGTTATATCTCTGGAACTACTGGGCAGATTTAGATGAAACTTTTACCGGGCGATAGATGAAAAGTCTAGCTGTAACCATGGTGACTTGTTTTTGTTAAGAAGTTAGTTCTAGAGAGTAAAAATAAGTTAGTTTGAGTTACCGCCCATTTTAGTACCCAATTAGTGGGCGTGTCCAAACAATTTTTATTTCAGATTATTCTCCATCATCTACTGTACCCACCCACCAAATTTTATTTTAAAATCTTTCGAAACAACGGAGATATAACAAAAACAATCAGAGCCGCTTCCTACCCCAAAAATTGCAAAAAAAAATTGTTTTTTTTGTAAAATACCAGGCGAACAAAATCGTGTAGCAGGTGGATTTTGAGAAACGAATTTTTTGCAACTGCTATAATTCATGAACGGCTGGAGATATTTACATGAAATCTTCACTATATGAAAGAGCGGAACGTTGGCTACACGCTACATAAATCTTAAAGGTGGTGCAGGCGCGCCTTTTCAGACAAAACAAGCCATTTATACTTCGCAGCGTTATAACTCCCGTTGTGTTCAACCGGTTTCGTTCAAAGAACCTGCATTGGAATGGGGACATTCCGTTCTACTAACCCTACAAATTATATGTGTCTAGTTAAAGTACCTTCTGAGTTATTAATAAAACTGTGAAGCACTTCTGTATACAAGGTTGCTGATTAGCCGCACTGTTCAACTGAACTTTGATCGCTTATATCTCTGGAACCGTTAGGTATATTTTAACGAAACTTTTACCGAATGATAGATCGGCTCCTGGGCTGTAACACGCATAAGTCTATTTTATTATGAACATAAATCTTATAGCTTTGAGCGCCTTGCTACTAAAAACTCGCCGTTAACACGTCGCATCGCAATATCTTCCGTTGTGCTCAACGAATATCGTTCAAGTAACTTGCAAATTAATTTCAGAGTCCCATTATGCAAACCCAGAAAATTTTATGAGTCCCGCTTTGGAAGCTTCTGAGTTATTAACATATTCCTAAAGCACGTCTCTGGACAAAATTGTTGATTTATGACGAGGTTCATACAAATTTGTAATCGTTATATCTCTGGAACTACTGGGCAGATTTAGATGAAACTTTTACCGGGCGATAGATGAGAAGTCTAGCTGTAACCATGGTGACTTGTTTTTGTTAAGAAGTTAGTTCTAGAGAGTAGAAATAAGTTAGTTTGAGTTACCGCCCATTTTAGTACCCAATTAGAGGGCGTGCCCAAACAATTTTTATTTCAGATTATTCTCCATCATCTACTGTACCCACCCACCAAATTTTATTTTAAAATCTTTCGAAACAACGGAGATATAACAAAAACAATCGCAGCCGTTTCCTACCCCAAAAATTTCGAAAAAAATTGTTTTTTTTTGTAAAACACCAGGCGAACAAAATCGTGTAGCAGGTGGATTTTGAGAAACGAATTTTTTGCAACTGCTATAATTCATGAACGGCTGGAGATATTTACATGAAATCTTCACTATATGAAAGAGCGGAACGTTGGCTACACGCTACGTAAATCTTAAAGGTGATGCAGGCGCGCCTTTTCAGACAATACAAGCCATTTATACTTCGCAGCGTTATAACTCCCGTTGTGTTCAACCGGTTTCGTTCAAAGAACCTGCATTGGAATGGGGACATTCCGTTCTACTAACCCTACAAATTATATGTGTCTAGTTAAAGTACCTTCTGAGTTATTAATAAAACTGTGAAGCACTTCTGTATACAAGGTTGCTGATTAGCCGCACTGTTCAACTGAACTTTGATCGCTTATATCTCTGGAACCGTTAGGTATATTTTAACGAAACTTTTACCGAATGATAGATCGGCTCCTGGGCTGTAACACGCATAAGTCTATTTTATTATGAACATAAATCTTATAGCTTTGAGCGCCTTGCTACTAAAAACTCGCCGTTAACACGTCGCATCGTAATATCTTCCGTTGTGCTCAACAAAGATCGTTCAAGTAACTTGCAAATTAATTTCAGAGTCCCATTATGCAAACCCAGAAAATTTTATGAGTCCCGCTTTGGAAGCTTCTGAGTTATTAACATATTCCTAAAGCACGTCTCTGGACAAAATTGTTGATTTATGACGAGGTTCATACAAATTTGTAATCGTTATATCTCTGGAACTACTGGGCAGATTTAGATGAAACTTTTACCGGGCGATAGATGAGAAGTCTAGCTGTAACCATGGTGACTTGTTTTTGTTAAGAAGTTAGTTCTAGAGAGTAGAAATAAGTTAGTTTGAGTTACCGCCCATTTTAGTACCCAATTAGAGGGCGTGCCCAAACAATTTTTATTTCAGATTATTCTCCATCATCTACTGTACCCACCCACCAAATTTTATTTTAAAATCTTTCGAAACAACGGAGATATAACAAAAACAATCGCAGCCGTTTCCTACCCCAAAAATTTCGAAAAAAATTGTTTTTTTTTTGTAAAACACCAGGCGAACAAAATCGTGTAGCAGGTGGATTTTGAGAAACGAATTTTTTGCAACTGCTATAATTCATGAACGGCTGGAGATATTTACATGAAATCTTCACTATATGAAAGAGCGGAACGTTGGCTACACGCTACGTAAATCTTAAAGGTGATGCAGGCGCGCCTTTTCAGACAAAACAAGCTATTTATACTTCGCAGCGTTATAACTCCCGTTGTGCTCAACCGGTTTCTTTCAAATAACCTGCATTGGAATGGGGACATTCCGTTCTACTAACCCTACAAATTATATGTGTCTAGCTAAAGTACCTTCTGAGTTATTAATAAAACTGTGAAGCACTTCTGTATACAAGGTTGCTGATTAGCCGGACAGTTCAACTGAACTTTGATCGCTTATATCTCTGGAACCGTTAGGTATATTTTCATGAAACTTTTACCGGGCGATAGATCAGCTCTTGGGCTGTAACATGCGGAAGTGTATTTTGTTATAAACATAAATATTATAGCTTTGAGTGCCTTGTTGCTAAAAACACCGCAATATGATTTCGATCTTAAGGATAAATAAATAAAAAATATCCCCAGTTGCTTTTGGTTTTTACTAGGAACATATTTTAGTTTGTGATTTGAAAGATTTTTTCATTGGTGTAATATGAACTTCATAGATCTGTTTAAAATAATTAAATGGTTTGTTATATGCATAATTTATTTAATTTAAAGGTTTAACAACTGGTTGATCAGAGTTAATTCAAACAAGAATTATTTGTCTAAAAATTTCCTTTTTTTCAACTAAAATATACAAAATTACAAAAACAAAAAAATAATATGAATTAACATTAAGAGCTTTTGCTAGTGCTAGACCGTCTAGGGACGCTGCCATTCTTCTTTGCCGAAGTCACAGCGGGACTGTCGTTACTTGTAGCAGAAGTGTTGCTAACTAGCGAAGAACGTCTGGGAGGCATACGTTCATTGACGGCATCTAAATCCTTGGCTTCAGCAAATGAGGTAATTTGTGGCGTTGCACCTAGACCTTGTAGAGCTGCAAGAGGTACACATTTCATGTTTGAAATTAATTATCGCGAAATTATTTAAAATATTATTTTATTGAGTAAAAAAGTGCCTACGACCACATACATACCGCTGAGTAATGAATCCTTGCCACCAGATAACGCTCCCATGGGCAGAGAGCCGGTTGGTGTTAGTCCCTTTAATTGTAAAACGGATTCTGATTCTTCTCTGGAAGCTCGAATAAATAAGAATCACTTAAGCAAGTTTTATTTCATATTTATTACCTTAATACGGAGAAAACTCGAGACATTTTTCCAATTGCCCTTATTTTATTTCGGATGATTTCTTTACGTAAAGCTGATACTGTTGAAGCTGAAAGATGGTTCAAAAAGAGAAAAAAATACACTTTTTTCATTAACACATTCTAAAAGTTTTTGTTAGCATTTTAAAAAGCTGTGCGCAGGTGTAGGTGTACCATTAAAAGAGGCTGCCGGAAAAATTTTATGAAAAAAACAATAAAACTCCGCTACAAAAATCATACAACATAAAATGTAACATTTAAATAATTATTTTCTTAGCAAACAATTAAGGAAATATATAACAATTCAAATTTACTTATATATATTAAATTCTTATTATATACAGAAATCAAAATAAAATATATAAATACATATACATATGTACATATATTACCCCTTTGCAAAATATTTGGCCAAAAAATTTTTTTGTTCAAATGCTTGCGACTTAAGATTTTTTGGAAGCTTCGTCACATTTGAAACTCCTATCAATACTCATTTATTAGAAATGAACAAATTTTGGGACAAATTGTATCCCAACCGAAAAATTGATTTTTGCAAAGAGTTTCCCCTTTCCAAAAAATTTAACCAAAAAAAATTTTTTTTCAAATGCTTGCGACTTAAGATTTTTTGGAAGCTTCGTCACATTTGAAACTCCTTTCAATACTCATTTATTAGAAATAAACACATTTTGGGACAAATTGTGTCTCAACCAAATATGTGATTTTTGCAAAGAGGTTCCCCTTTCCAAAAAATTTGGCCAAAAAATTTTTTTGTTGAAATGCTTGCGACTTAAGATTTTTTGGAAGATTCGTCACATTTGAAACTCCTTTCAATACTCATTTATTAGAAATAAACACATTTTGGGACAAATTGTGTCTCAACCAAAAAATTGATTTTTGCAAAGAGGTATCCCTTTCCAAAAAAATTGGCCAAAAAATTTTTTTGTTCAAATGCTTGCGACTTAAGATTTTTTGGAAGCTTCGTCACATTTGAAACTCCTTTCAATACTCATTTATTAGAAATAAACACATTTTGGGACAAATTGTGTCTCAACCAAAAAAGTGATTTTTGCAAAGAGGTACCCCTTTCCAAAAAAATTGGCCAAAAAATTTTTTTGTTCAAATGCTTGCGACTTAAGATTTTTTGGAAGCTACGTCACATTTGAAACTCCTTTCAAT
Source organism: Linnaemya tessellans (assembly GCA_951800035.1). NCBI lineage: Eukaryota > Metazoa > Arthropoda > Insecta > Diptera > Tachinidae > Linnaemya > Linnaemya tessellans. Next base: position 151,330,506 of record OX637532.1, on the reverse strand, counting down.
ACTCATTTATTAGAAATAAACACATTTTGGGACAACTTGTGTCCCAACCAAAAAATTGATTTTTGCAAAGAGGTACCCCTTTCCAAAAAAATTGGCCAAAAAATTTTTTTGTTCATATGCTTGCGACTTAAGATTTTTTGGAAGCTTCGTCACATTTGAAACATCTTTCAATACTCATTTATAAGAAATAAACACATTTTGGGACAAATTGTGTCTCAACCGAAAAATTGATTTTTGCAAAGAGGTATCCCTTTCCAAAAAAATTGGCCAAAAAATTTTTTTGTTCAAATGCTTGCGACTTAAGATTTTTTGGAAGCTTCGTCACATTTTAAACTCCTTTCAATACTCATTTATTAGAAATAAACAAGTTTTGGGACAAATTGGGTCCCAACCAAAAAATTGATTTTTGCAAAGAGGTACCCCTTTCCAAAAAAATTGGCCAAAAATTTTTTTTGTTCAAATGCTTGCGACTTAAGATTTTTTGGAAGCTTCGTCACATTTGAAACTCCTTTCAATACTCATTTATTAGAAATAAACACATTTTGGGACAAATTGTGTCTCAACCAAAAAATTGATTTTTGCAAAGAGGTACCCCTTTCCAAAAAAATTGGCCAAAAAATTTTTTTGTTCAAATGCTTGCGACTTAAGATTTTTTGGAAGCTTCGTCACATTTGAAACTCCTTTCAATACTCATTTATTAGAAATAAACACATTTTGGGACAAATTGTGTCCCAACCAAAAAATTGATTTTTGCAAAGAGGTACCCCTTTCCAAAAAAATTGGCCAAACAATTTTTTTGTTCAAATGCTTGCGACTTAAGATTTTTTGGAAGCTTCGTCACATTTGAAACTCCTTTCAATACTCATTTATTAGAAATAAACACATTTTGGGACAAATTGTGTCCCAACCAATAAATTGATTTTTGCAAAGAGGTACCCCTTTCCAAAAAAATTGGCCAAAAAATTTTTTTGTTCAAATGCTTGCGACTTAAGATTTTTTGGAAGCTTCGTCCCATTTGAAACTCCTTTCAATACTCATTTATTAGAAATAAACAAATTTTGGGACAAATTGTGTCCCAACCAAAAAATTGATTTTTGCAAAGAGGTACCCCTTTCCAAAAAAATTGGCAAACATTTTTTTTGTTCAAATGCTTGCGACTTAAGATTTTTTGGAAGCTTCGTCACATTTGAAACTCTTTTTAATACTCATTTATTAGAAATAAACAAATTTTGGGACAAATTGTGTCCCAACCAAAAAATTGATTTTTGCAAAAAGGTACCCCTTTCCAAAAAAATTGGCCAAAAATTTTTTTTGTTCAAATGCTTGCGACTTAAGATTTTTTGGAAGCTTCGTCACATTTGAAACTCCTTTTAATACTCATTTATTAGAAATAAACACATTTTGGGACAAATTGTGTCTCAACCAAAAAATAGATTTTTGCAAAGAGGTACCCCTTTCCAAAAAAATTGGCCAAAAAATTTTTTTGTTCAAATGCTTGCGACTTAAGATTTTTTGGAAGCTCCGTCACATTTGAAACTCCTTTCAGTACTCATTTATTAGAAATAAACACATTTTGGGACAAAATGTGTCCCAACCAAAAAACTGATTTTGCAAAGAGGTACCCCTTTCCAAAAAAATTGGCCAAAAAATTTTTTTGTTCAAATGCTTGCGACTTAAGATTTTTTGGAAGCTTCGTCACATTTGAAACTCCTTTCAATACTCATTTATTAGAAATAAACACATTTTGGGACAAATTGTGTCCCAACCAAAAAATTGATGTTTGCAAAGAGGTACCCCTTTCCAAAAAAATTGGCCAACAAATTTTTTTGTTCAAATGCTTGCGACTTAAGATTTTTTGGAAGCTTCGTCACATTTGGAACTTCATTCAATACTCATTTATTAGAAATAAACACATTTTGGGACAAATTGTGTCTCAACCAAAAAATTGATTTTTGCAAAGAAGTACCCCTTTCCAAAAAATTTGGCCAAAAAATATTTTTGTTCAAATGCTTGCGACTTAAGATTTTTTGGAAGCTTCGTCACATTTTACACTCCTTTCAATACTCATTTATTAGAAATAAACAAATTTTGGGACAAATTGTGTCCCAACCAAAAAATTGATTTTTGCAAAGAGGTACCCCTTTCCAAAAAAATTGGCAAAAAATTTTTTTGTTCAAATGCTTGCGACTTAAGATTTTTTGGAAGCTTCGTCACGTTTGAAAGTCCTTTCAATACTCATTTATTAGAAATAAACACATTTTTGGACAAATTGTGTCCCAACCAAAAAATTGATTTTTGCAAAGAGGTACCCCTTTCCAAAAAAATTGGCCAAAAAATTTTTTTGTTCAAATGCTTGCGACTTAAGATTTTTTGGAAGCTTCGTCACATTTGAAACTCCTTTCAATACTCATTTATTAGAAATAAACAAATTTTAGGACAAATTGTGTTCCAACCAAAAAATTGATTTTTGCAAAGAGGTACCTCTTTCCAAAAAAATTGGCCAAAAAATTTTTTTGCTCAAATGCTTGCGACTTAAGATTTTTTGGAAGCTTCGTCACATTTGAAACTCCTTTCAGTACTCATTTATTAGAAATAAACACATTTTGGGACAAATTGTGTCCCAACCAAAAAATTGATTTTGCAAAGAGGTACCCCTTTCCAAAAAAATTGGCCAAAAAATTTTTTTGTTCAAATGCTTGCGACTTAAGATTTTTTGGAAGCTTCGTTACATTTGAAACTCCTTTCAATACTCATTTATTAGAAATAAACACATTTTGGGACAAATTGTGTCCCAACCAAAAAATTGATTTTTGCAAAGAGGTACCCCTTTCCAAAAAAATTGGCCAAAAAATTTTTTTGTTCAAATGCTTGCGACTTAAGATTTTTTGGAAGCTCCGTCACATTTGAAACTCCTTTCAGTACTCATTTATTAGAAATAAACACATTTTGGGACAAATTGTGTCCCAACCAAAAAATTGATTTTGCAAAGAGGTACCCCTTTCCAAAAAAATTGGCCAAAAAATTTTTTTGTTCAAATGCTTGCGACTTAAGATTTTTTGGAAGCTTCGTCACATTTGAAACTTCTTTCAATACTCATTTATTAGAAATAAACACATTTTGGGACAAATTGTGTCTCAACCAAAAAATTGATTTTTGCAAAGAGGTACCCCTTTCCAAAAAAATTGGCCAAAAATTTTTTTTGTTCAAATGCTTGCGACTTAAGATTTTTTGGAAGCTTCGTCACATTTGAAACTCCTTTCAATACTCATTTATTAGAAATAAACACATTTTGGGACAAATTGTGTCCCAACAAAAAAATTGATTTTTGCAAAGAGGTACCCCTTTCCAAAAAAATTGGCCAAAAAATTTTTTTGTTCAAATGCTTGCGACTTAAGATTTTTTGGAAGCTCCGTCACATTTGAAACTCCTTTCAGTACTCATTTATTAGAAATAAACACATTTTGGGACAAATTGTGTCCCAACCAAAAAATTGATTTTGCAAAGAGGTACCCCTTTCCAAAAAAATTGGCCAAAAAATTTTTTTGTTCAAATGCTTGCGACTTAAGATTTTTTGGAAGCTTCGTCACATTTGAAACTCCTTTCAATACTCATTTATTAGAAATAAACACATTTTGGGACAAATTGTGTCTCAACCAAAAAATTGATTTTTGCAAAGAGGTGCCCCTTTCCAAAAAAATTGGCCAAAAAATATTTTTGTTCAAATGCTTGCGACTTAAGATTTTTTGGAAGGTTCGTCACATTTGAAACTCCTTTCAATACTCATTTATTAGAAATAAACACATTTTGGGACAAATTGTGTCCCAACCAAAAAATTGTTTTTGCAAAGAGGTACCCCTTTCACAAAAAAATTTGCCAAAAAATATTTTTGTTCAAATGCTTGCGACTTAAGATTTTTTGGAAGCTTCGTCACATTTGAAACTCCTCTCAATACTCATTTATTAGAAATAAACACATTTTGGGACAAATTGTGTCCCAACCAAAAAATTGATTTTTGCAAAGAGGTACCCCTTTCCAAAAAAATTGGCCAAAACATTTTTTTGTTCAAATGCTTGCGACTTAAGATTTTTTGGAAGCTTCGTCACATTTGAAACTTCATTCAATACTCATTTATTAGAAATAAACACATTTTGGGACAAATTGTGTCTCAACCAAAAAATTGATTTTTGCAAAGAGGTACCCCTTTCCAAAAAATTTGGCCAAAAAATTTTTTTGTTCAAATGCTTGCGACTTAAGATTTTTTGGAAGCTTCGTCACATTTTACACTCCTTTCAATACTCATTTATTAGAAATAAACACATTTTGGGACAAATTGTGTCTCAACCAAAAAATTGATTTTTGCAAAGAGGTACCCCTTTCCAAAAAAATTGGCCAAAAAATTTTTTTGCTCAAATGCTTGCGACTTAAGATTTTTTGGAAGCTTCGTCACGTTTGAAACTCCTTTCAATACTCATTTATTAGAAATAAACAAATTTTGGGACAAATTGTGTCCCAACAAAAAAATTGATTTTTGCAAAGAGGTACCCCTTTCCAAAAAAATTGGCCAAAAAATTTTTTTGTTCAAATGCTTGCGACTTAAGATGTTTTGGAAGCTTCGTCACATTTGAAACTCCTTTCAATACTCATTTATTAGAAATAAACAAATTTTGGGACAAATTGTGTTCCAACCAAAAAATTGATTTTTGCAAAGAGGTACCCCTTTCCAAAAAAATTGGACAAAACATTTTTTTCTTCAAATGCTTGCGACTTAAGATTTTTTGGAAGCTTCGTCACGTTTGAAACTCCTTTCAATACTCATTTATTAGAAATAAACATATTTTGGGACAAATTGTGTCTCAACCAAAAAATTGATTTTTGCAAAGAGGTACCCCTTTCCAAAAAATTTGGCCAAACATTTTTTTTGTTCAAATGCTTGCGACTTAAGATTTTTTAGAAGCTTCGTCACATTTGAAACTCCTTTCAATACTCATTTATTAGAAATAAACATATTTTGGGACAAATTGTGTCTCAACCAAAAAATTGATTTTTGCAAAGAGGTACCCCTTTTCAAAAAAAATTGGCCAAAAATTTTTTTTGTTCAAATGCTTGCGACTTAATATTTTTTGGAAGCTTCCTCACATTTGAAACTCCTTTCAATACTCATTTATTAGAAATAAACACATTTTGGGAAAAATTGTGTCCCAACCAAAAAATTTATTTTTGCAAAGAGGTACCCCTTTCCAAAAAAATTGGCCAAAAAATTTTTTTGCTCAAATGCTTGCGACTTAAGATTTTTTGGAAGCTTCGTCACATTTGAAACTTCTTTCAATACTCATTTATTAGAAATAAACACATTTTGGGACAAATTGTGTCTCAACCAAAAAATTGATTTTTGCAAAGAGGTACCCCTTTCCAAAAAAATTGGCCAAAAAATTTTTTTGTTCAAATGCTTGCGACTTAAGATTTTTTGGAAGCTTCGTCACGTTTGAAACCCCTTTCAATACTCATTTATTAGAAATAAACACATTTTGGGACAAATTGTGTCCCAACCAAAAAATTGCTTTTTGCAAAGAGGTACCCCTTTCCGAAAAAATTGGCCAAAAAATTTTTTTTGTTCAATTGCTTGCGACTTAAGATTTTTTGGAAGCTTCGTCACATTTGAAACTCCTTTCAATACTCATTTATTAGAAATAAACAAATTTTGGGACAAATTGTGTCCCAACCAAAAAATTGATTTTTGCAAAGAGGTACCCCTTTCCAAAAAAATTGGCCAAAAAATTTTTTTGCTCAAATGCTTGCGACTTAAGATTTTTTGGAAGCTTCGTCACATTTGAAACTCCTTTCAATACTCATTTATTAGAAATAAACAAATTTTGGGACAAATTGTGTCCCAACCAAAAAATTGATTTTTGCAAAGAGGTACCCCTTTCCAAAAAAATTGGCAAAAAAATTTTTTTGTTCAAATGCTTGCGACTTAAGATTTTTTGGAAGCTTCGTCACATTTGAAACTCCTTTCAATACTCATTTATTAGAAATAAACACATTTTGGGACAAATTGTGTCCCAACCAAAAAATTGATTTTTGCAAAGAGGTACCCCTTTCCAAAAAAATTGGCAAAAAAATTTTTTTGCTCAAATGCTTGCGACTTAAAATTTTTTGGAAGCTTCGTCACATTTGAAACTTCTTTCAATACTCATTTATTAGAAATAAACACATTTTGGGACAAATTGTGTCTCAACCAAAAAATTGATTTTTGCAAAGAGGTACCCCTTTCCAAAAAATTTGGCCAAAAATTTTTTTTTCAAATGCTTGCGACTTAAGATTTTTTGGAAGCTTCGTCACATTTGAAACTCCTTTCAATACTCATTTATTAGAAATAAACAAATTTTGGGACAAATTGTGTCCCAACCAAAAAATTGATTTTTGCAAAGAGGTACCCCTTTCCAAAAAATTTGGCCAAAAATTTTTTTTGTTCAAATGCTTGCGACTTAAGATTTTTTGGAAGCTTCGTCACATTTAAAACTTCTTTCAATACTCATTTATTAGAAATAAACACATTTTGGGACAAATTGTGTCTCAACCAAAAAATTGATTTTTGCAAAGAGGTACCCCTTTCCAAAAAATTTGGCCAAAAATTTTTTTTGTTCAAATGCTTGCGACTTAAGATTTTTTGGAAGCTTCGTCACATTTGAAACTCCTTTCAATACTCATTTATTAGAAATAAACAAATTTTGGGAGAAATTGTGTCCCAACCAAAAAATTGATTTTTGCAAAGAGGTACCCCTTTCCAAAAAAGTTGGCCAAAAATTTTTTTTGTTCAAATGCTTGCGACTTAAGATTTTTTGGAAGCTTCGTCACATTTGAAACTCCTTTCAATACTCATTTATTAGAAATAAACACATTGTGGGACAAATTGTGTCTCAACCAAAAAATTGATTTTTGCAAAGAGGTACCCCTTTCCAAAAAAATTGGCCAAAACATTTTTTTGTTCAAATGCTTGCGACTTAAGATTTTTTGGAAGCTTCGTCACATTTGAAACTTTTTTCAATACTCATTAATTAGAAATAAACACATTTTGGGACAAATTGTTTCTCAACCAAAAAAATTGATTTTTGCAAAGAGGTACCCCTTTCCAAAAAAATTGGCCAACAAATTTTTTTGTTCAAATGCTTGCGACTTAAGATTTTTTGGAAGCTTCGTCACATTTGAAACTTCTTTCAATACTCATTTATTAGAAATAAACACATTTTGGGACAAATTGTGTCACAACCAAAAAATTGATTTTTGCAAAGAGGTACCCCTTTCCAAAAAAATTGGCCAAAAAATTTTTTTGCTCAAATGCTTGCGACTTAAGATTTTTTGGAAGCTTCGTCACATTTGAAACTTCTTTCAATACTCATTTATTAGAAATAAACACATTGTGGGACAAATTGTGTCTCAACCAAAAAATTGATTTTTGCAAAGAGGTACCCCTTTCCAAAAAATTTGGCCAAAATATTTTTTTGTTCAAATGCTTGCGACTTAAGATTTTTTGGAAGCTTCGTCACATTTGAAACTTCTTTCAATACTCATTTATTAGAAATAAACACATTTTGGGACAAATTGTGTCTCAACCAAAAAATTGATTTTTGCAAAGAGGTACCCCTTTCCAAAAAAATTGGCCAAAAATTTTTTTTGTTCAAATGCTTGTGACTTAAGATTTTTTGGAAGCTTCGTCACATTTGAAACTCCTTTCAATACTCATTTATTAGAAATAAACAAATTTTGGGAAAAATTGTGTCCCAACCAAAAAATTGATTTTTGCAAAGAGGTACCCCTTTCCAAAAAAATTGGCCAAAAAATTTTTTTGCTCAAATGCTTGCGACTTAAGATTTTTTGGAAGCTTCGTCACATTTGAAACTTCTTTCAATACTCATTTATTAGAAATAAACACATTGTGGGACAAATTGTGTCTCAACCAAAAAATTGATTTTTGCAAAGAGGTACCCCTTTCCAAAAAATTTGGCCAAAATATTTTTTTGTTCAAATGCTTGCGACTTAAGATTTTTTGGAAGCTTCGTCACATTTGAAACTCCTTTCAATACTCATTTATTAGAAATAAACACATTTTGGGACAAATTGTGTCCCAACCAAAAAATTGATTTTTGCAAAGAGGTACCCCTTTCCAAAAAAATTGGCCAAAAAATTTTTTTGCTCAAATGCTTGCGACTTAAGATTTTTTGGAAGCTTCGTCACATTTGAAACTTCTTTCAATACTCATTTATTAGAAATAAACACATTGTGGGACAAATTGTGTCTCAACCAAAAAATTGATTTTTGCAAAGAGGTACTCCTTTCCAAAAAATTTGGCCAAAATATTTTTTTGTTCAAATGCTTGCGGCTTAAGATTTTTTGGAAGCTTCGTCACATTTGAAACTCCTTTCAATACTGATTTATTAGAAATAAACACATTTTGGGACAAATTGTGTCTCAACCAAAAAATTGATTTTTGCAAAGAGGTACCCCTTTCCAAAAAAATTGGCCAAAAAAATTTTTTGTTCAAATGCTTGCGACTTAAGATTTTTTGGAAGCTTCGTCACATTTGAAACTTCTTTCAATACTCATTAATTAGAAATAAACACATTTTGGGACAAATTGTTTCTCAACCAAAAAAATTGATTTTTGCAAAGAGGTACCCCTTTCCAAAAAAATTGGCCAAAAAATTTTTTTGTTCAAATGCTTGCGACTTAAGATTTTTTGGAAGCTTCGTCACATTTGAAACTTCTTTCAATACTCATTTATTAGAAATAAACACATTTTGGGACAAATTGTGTCTCAACCAAAAAATTGATTTTTGCAAAGAGGTACCCCTTTCCAAAAAAATTGGCCAAAAAATTTTTTTGCTCAAATGCTTGCGACTTAAGATTTTTTGGAAGCTTCGTCACATTTGAAACTTCTTTCAATACTCATTTATTAGAAATAAACACATTGTGGGACAAATTGTGTCTCAACCAAAAAATTGATTTTTGCAAAGAGGTACCCCTTTCCAAAAAATTTGGCCAAAATATTTTTTTGTTCAAATGCTTGCGACTTACGATTTTTTGGAAGCTTCGTCACATTTGAAACTCCTTTCAATATTCATTTATTAGAAATAAACACATTTTGGGACAAATTGTGTCTCAACCAAAAAATTGATTTTTGCAAAGAGGTACCCCTTTCCAAAAAAATTGGCCAAAAAAATTTTTTGTTCAAATGCTTGCGACTTAAGATTTTTTAGAAGCTTCGTCACATTTGAAACTTCTTTCAATACTCATTAATTAGAAATAAACACATTTTGGGACAAATTGTGTCTCAACCAAAAAAATTTATTTTTGCAAAGAGGTACCCCTTTCCAAAAAAATTGGCCAAAAAATTTTTTTGCTCAAATGCTTGCGACTTAAGATTTTTTGGAAGCTTCGTCACATTTGAAACTTCTTTCAATACTCATTTATTAGAAATAAACACATTTTGGGACAAATTGTGTCTCAACCAAAAAATTGATTTTTGCAAAGAGGTACCCCTTTCCAAAAAAATTGGCCAAAACATTTTTTTGTTCAAATGCTTGCGACTTAAGATTTTTTGGAAGCTTCGTCACATTTGAAACTTCTTTCAATACTCATTTATTAGAAATAAACACATTTTGGGACAAATTGTGTCACAACCAAAAAATTGATTTTTGCAAAGAGGTACCCCTTTCCAAAAAAATTGGCCAAAAAATTTTTTTGCTCAAATGCTTGCGACTTAAGATTTTTTGGAAGCTTCGTCACATTTGAAACTTCTTTCAATACTCATTTATTAGAAATAAACACATTGTGGGACAAATTGTGTCTCAACCAAAAAATTGATTTTTGCAAAGAGGTACCCCTTTCCAAAAAATTTGGCCAAAATATTTTTTTGTTCAAATGCTTGCGACTTAAGATTTTTTGGAAGCTTCGTCACATTTGAAACTTCTTTCAATACTCATTTATTAGAAATAAACACATTTTGGGACAAATTGTGTCTCAACCAAAAAATTGATTTTTGCAAAGAGGTACCCCTTTCCAAAAAAATTGGCCAAAAATTTTTTTTGTTCAAATGCTTGTGACTTAAGATTTTTTGGAAGCTTCGTCACATTTGAAACTCCTTTCAATACTCATTTATTAGAAATAAACAAATTTTGGGAAAAATTGTGTCCCAACCAAAAAATTGATTTTTGCAAAGAGGTACCCCTTTCCAAAAAAATTGGCCAAAAAATTTTTTTGCTCAAATGCTTGCGACTTAAGATTTTTTGGAAGCTTCGTCACATTTGAAACTTCTTTCAATACTCATTTATTAGAAATAAACACATTGTGGGACAAATTGTGTCTCAACCAAAAAATTGATTTTTGCAAAGAGGTACCCCTTTCCAAAAAATTTGGCCAAAATATTTTTTTGTTCAAATGCTTGCGACTTAAGATTTTTTGGAAGCTTCGTCACATTTGAAACTCCTTTCAATACTCATTTATTAGAAATAAACACATTTTGGGACAAATTGTGTCCCAACCAAAAAATTGATTTTTGCAAAGAGGTACCCCTTTCCAAAAAAATTGGCCAAAAAATTTTTTTGCTCAAATGCTTGCGACTTAAGATTTTTTGGAAGCTTCGTCACATTTGAAACTTCTTTCAATACTCATTTATTAGAAATAAACACATTGTGGGACAAATTGTGTCTCAACCAAAAAATTGATTTTTGCAAAGAGGTACCCCTTTCCAAAAAAATTGGCCAAAAAAATTTTTTGTTCAAATGCTTGCGACTTAAGATTTTTTGGAAGCTTCGTCACATTTGAAACTTCTTTCAATACTCATTTATTAGAAATAAACACATTTTGGGACAAATTGTGTCTCAACCAAAAAATTGATTTTTGCAAAGAGGTACCCCTTTCCAAAAAAATTGGCCAAAAAATTTTTTTGCTCAAATGCTTGCGACTTAAGATTTTTTGGAAGCTTCGTCACATTTGAAACTTCTTTCAATACTCATTTATTAGAAATAAACACATTGTGGGACAAATTGTGTCTCAACCAAAAAATTGATTTTTGCAAAGAGGTACCCCTTTCCAAAAAATTTGGCCAAAATATTTTTTTGTTCAAATGCTTGCGACTTAAGATTTTTTGGAAGCTTCGTCACATTTGAAACTCCTTTCAATATTCATTTATTAGAAATAAACACATTTTGGGACAAATTGTGTCTCAACCAAAAAATTGATTTTTGCAAAGAGGTACCCCTTTCCAAAAAAATTGGCCAAAAAAATTTTTTGTTCAAATGCTTGCGACTTAAGATTTTTTAGAAGCTTCGTCACATTTGAAACTTCTTTCAATACTCATTAATTAGAAATAAACACATTTTGGGACAAATTGTGTCTCAACCAAAAAAATTTATTTTTGCAAAGAGGTACCCCTTTCCAAAAAAATTGGCCAAAAAATTTTTTTGCTCAAATGCTTGCGACTTAAGATTTTTTGGAAGCTTCGTCACATTTGAAACTTCTTTCAATACTCATTTATTAGAAATAAACACATTGTGGGACAAATTGTGTCTCAACCAAAAAATTGATTTTTGCAAAGAGGTACCCCTTTCCAAAAAAATTGGCCAACAAATTTTTTTGTTCAAATGCTTGCGACTTAAGATTTTTTGGAAGCTTCGTCACATTTGAAACTTCTTTCAATACTCATTTATTAGAAATAAACACATTTTGGGACAAATTGTGTCCCAACCAAAAAATTGATTTTTGCAAAGAGGTACCCCTTTCCAAAAAAATTGGCCAAAAAATTTTTTTGCTCAAATGCTTGCGACTTAAGATTTTTTGGAAGCTTCGTCACATTTGAAACTTCTTTCAATACTCATTTATTAGAAATAAACACATTGTGGGACAAATTGTGTCTCAACCAAAAAATTGATTTTTGCAAAGAGGTACCCCTTTCCAAAAAATTTGGCCAAAATATTTTTTTGTTCAAATGCTTGCGACTTAAGATTTTTTGGAAGCTTCGTCACATTTGAAACTCCTTTCAATATTCATTTATTAGAAATAAACACATTTTGGGACAAATTGTGTCTCAACCAAAAAATTGATTTTTGCAAAGAGGTACCCCTTTCCAAAAAAATTGGCCAAAAAAATTTTTTGTTCAAATGCTTGCGACTTAAGATTTTTTGGAAGCTTCGTCACATTTGAAACTTCTTTCAATACTCATTAATTAGAAATAAACACATTTTGGGACAAATTGTTTCTCAACCAAAAAAATTGATTTTTGCAAAGAGGTACCCCTTTCCAAAAAAATTGGCCAAAAAATTTTTTTGTTCAAATGCTTGCGACTTAAGATTTTTTGGAAGCTTCGTCACATTTGAAACTTCTTTCAATACTCATTTATTAGAAATAAACACATTTTGGGACAAATTGTGTCTCAACCAAAAAATTGATTTTTGCAAAGAGGTACCCCTTTCCAAAAAAAATTGGCCAAAAAATTTTTTTGCTCAAATGCTTGCGACTTAAGATTTTTTGGAAGCTTCGTCACATTTGAAACTTCTTTCAATACTCATTTATTAGAAATAAACACATTATGGGACAAATTGTGTCTCAACCAAAAAATTGATTTTTGCAAAGAGGTACCCCTTTCCAAAAAATTTGGCCAAAATATTTTTTTGTTCAAATGCTTGCGACTTAAGATTTTTTGGAAGCTTCGTCACATTTGAAACTCCTTTCAATACTCATTTATTAGAAATAAACACATTTTGGGACAAATTGTGTCTCAACCAAAAAATTGATTTTTGCAAAGAGGTACCCCTTTCCAAAAAAATTGGCCAAAAAAATTTTTTGTTCAAATGCTTGCGACTTAAGATTTTTTGGAAGCTTCGTCACATTTGAAACTTCTTTCAATACTCATTAATTAGAAATAAACACATTTTGGGACAAATTGTGTCTCAACCAAAAAATTGATTTTTGCAAAGAGGTACCCCTTTCCAAAAAAATTGGCCAAAAAATTTTTTTGTTCAAATGCTTGCGACTTAAGATTTTTTGGAAGCTTCGTCACATTTGAAACTTCTTTCAATACTCATTAATTAGAAATAAACACATTTTGGGACAAATTGTGTCTCAACCAAAAAAAATTGATTTTTGCAAAGAGGTACCCCTTTCCAAAAAAATTGGCCAAAAAATTTTTTTGTTCAAATGCTTGCGACTTAAGATTTTTTGGAAGCTTCGTCACATTTGAAACTCCTTTCAATACTCATTTATTAGAAATAAACACATTTTGGGACAAATTGTGTCCCAACCAAAAAATTGATTTTTGCAAAAAGGTACCCCTTTCCAAAAAAATTGGCCAAAAAATTTTTTTGTTCAAATGCTTGCGACTTAAGATTTTTTGGAAGCTTCGTCACATTTGAAACTCCTTTCAATACTCATTTATTAAAAATAAACACATTTTGGAACAAATTCGGTCTCAACCAAAAAATTGATTTTTGCAAAAAATTGGCCAAAAAATTTTTTTGTTCAAATGCTTGCGACTTAAGATTTTTTGGAAGCTTCGTCACATTTGACACTCTTTTCAATACTCATTTATTAGAAATAAACACATTTTGAGACAAATTGTGTCCCAACCAAAAAATTGATTTTTGCAAAAAATTTGGCCAAACAATTTTTTTGTTCAAATGCTTGCGACTTAAGATTTTTTGGAAGCACACCCTATTATAGTAATAGCCATGTAAGCAATAAGCTGCGAGCGAAGCAGCGTAGAATATATTTTTGCGTTAAAACAAAATTCACACACTAAGCCCTGCAACAACAACATTGTCTTACCTTTCTTCGCTGGAGCCTTAGTAGCATTCGAATTTATTGGTGAGAGAACAATTTTTTTACGAAATTCTGATTAAGAGAAAATATAAAAAATATATCACATGCAATACAAATAAATTTGAATAAATTAATTGATAGTTTACAATGAATCACAAGAAAATACTAATTTAATCACCTGGTATCTAGTACCATAAGAGTTACAACAACGCAAAACAATCATAAAGTCTACATTAAATACAATTTTTTTAGAGTATAAAAATCAAAAATTATTATTGGTGGGAATAAATGTTTAAGGAAAAATTGTTAAATACTTAATTTTTCCTTAGCCTACAATATATCATTGTATTGTGTATATCAAAATTTGTTCTTAATAATATTCTTTTATTCTGAATCTTACCTTCCTCCAACTCATCATCAGGGGCACCCACTAGTTCTTCATCTGAACAAATATTTAAAATATTTACCAGCACATCTGTGACCTAAAAAAAAATTCAAATAAGTGCATATATTTCATTGTTGTAAAAAGTCTTAACTTTTGTAAATTATCATTATAATTTAATTTTTTTTTGAAAATAGCTTACCTTCTCACCAACAAATGGTAATGACCACGTAAAGACATCCATAAAATTTGGCAGCCAATATGGATGCGGTGAACAATTAAATTGTCGTATATTCATGACATTATTTTCATATTTAAGTACAGCTGCCTTTTTTTAAATGACAGGAATTTATTTATAAGTTTATTTTTATGGCGGTTCATTTGTAGGCGATATGTGTGCACAGATAGAAAAGAAAACATATATACATAAAAACAAAACAAAAAATTATTAATGATTTTTTATCATAAATATGGCAAATAAAATAATCACATATACAAATGAAATACAACAATGAATATTTGTCTTCTGGGTGGATTATATATTTTATATTGGATTTTTTAAATTAAGGCAAAATATTAATAATTTTAATGAAAATTAACAAAAGGCTATTTTTACCACTTTTGTACTAAGAATTTCTTCTTGCACATGTGTGCATGAAAATACCTTTCAAATTGAAATCAGTACCTTGATTTCATTTAGATACTTAAAAATGTACCACAAAATAATGTATTGGATGTTTAAATATAATGTATTTTTAAATACCTTATTATTGTAAACGTCCAAATAGTTCGGTGCCGAAAATATTGTTATTAATGACGGAAAACCTGTAACTTGATTTTTGCGATACATGCGATACCTGTTTCAAATATAATTTAAAGATGATCGATACAAAATTAAGTCGAAAAATATAATTACCCCGCATCTTGCGCCTCATGTGCTCTTACAACAGATAAAAGATTATTCTTTTGAAGAAATTCACAGCAGGCCAAATAGCTAAAAATAATAATAATTATAATAATTTGAAATTAAATGAATAAAAACTAATAAAATCAAGTGAAAATTAGTTGGAGACTTATTCACATGCATAATTTTGTCTGGAAGTTTGGAAATATTCTTAAAATCGAATGTTATCAAAATAATGTTTGATCTGTATATTAGCAAATAATATTCTCTGCAGACAAAGTTTTAAAGTTTTACGGAAGTTTTTAATACGCATAAGAATTGTAAAATACATAATAACGAAATAAATAAGTTAAAAAAAAATTAAATTGTTATTTTTACACTAATTTGTAATTTATACACTGTCGTGAATAAAGGCAATTTTAAGATTTCTTTGTCCTTATACAAGATTTTACTTCCATGGAAATATAGGAATATAATTTTTTCCGATTTATTCCCCAGTGATCGTATGTAATTTAAATCATCGTTCTCAAGGCGGTCCAATTTCGTAAATTTTTATTATTATTTTGAAACATACATAACTAGTTTTTTCCCGCGACTTTATCAGTTCAATAATTTCCTACGTCTATAAAAATTTTCGACCACCCTTGACCACTCAATACGATCATTTCCAAAAACAAATACCACTCTATGTTATTCCCCGTATTATAAACTATCTCTATGCCAAATTTCATCTAAATCGGTTTTTTCATTTTTTTTTTCATATTTATTATATTAGTAAGGATATAAGTGCAGGCCACAATAAAAGTGCAAGTCACCTTAAAAAGTGCAAGTCATTATGAAAAGTGCAAGTCATCATAAAAAGTGCAAGTCATCATAAAAAAATGCAGGTCATTATGAAAAGTGCAAGTCATCATAAAATATGCAAGTCATTATGAAAATTGCAAGTCATTATGGAAAGTGCAAGTCATTATGAAAACTGCAAGTCATCAAAAAAATGCAAGGCATTATGAAAAGTGCAAGTCATCATAAAAAATGTAAGTCATTATGAAAAGTGCAAGTCATCATAAAAAGTGCAAGTCATCATAAAAAATGCAAGTCATTATGAAAAGTGCAAGTCATCATAAAAAATGCAAGTCATCATAAAAAGTTCAAGTCATTATGAAAAGTGCAAGTCATCATAAAAAATGCAAGTCATCATAAAAAGTGCAAGTCATTATGAAAAGTGCAAGTCATCATAAAAGGTGAAAGTCATCGTAAAAACTGCAAATCATCATAAAAAATTGAAGTCATTATGAAAAGTGCAAGTCATCATAAAAAGTGCAAGTCATTATGAAAATTGCAAGTCATCATAACAAATGCAAGTCATCATAAAAAGTGCAAGACATTATGAAAAGTGCAAGTCATCATAAAAAGTGCATGTCATCATAAAAAGTGCAAGTCATCATAAAAAATGCAAGTCATCATAAAAAGTGCAAGTTATCATAAAAAATGCAAGTCATCATAAAAAGTGCAAGTCATTATGAAAAGTGCAAGTCATCATAAAAAGTGCAAGTCAACATAAAAAATGCAAGTCATTATGAAAAGTGCAAGTCACCTTAAAAAGTGCAAGTCATTATGAAAAGTGCAAGTCATCATAAAAAGTGCAAGTCATCATAAAAAAATGCAGGTCATTATGAAAAGTGCAAGTCATCATAAAATATGCAAGTCATTATGAAAATTGCAAGTCATTATGGAAAGTGCAAGTCATTATGAAAACTGCAAGTCATCAAAAAAATGCAAGGCATTATGAAAAGTGCAAGTCATCATAAAAAATGTAAGTCATTATGAAAAGTGCAAGTCATCATAAAAAGTGCAAGTCATCATAAAAAATGCAAGTCATTATGAAAAGTGCAAGTCATCATAAAAAATGCAAGTCATCATAAAAAGTGCAAGTCATTATGAAAAGTGCAAGTCATCATAAAAAATGCAAGTCATCATAAAAAGTGCAAGTCATTATGAAAAGTGCAAGTCATCATAAAAGGTGAAAGTCATCGTAAAAACTGCAAATCATCATAAAAAATTGAAGTCATTATGAAAAGTGCAAGTCATCATAAAAAGTGCAAGTCATTATGAAAATTGCAAGTCATCATAACAAATGCAAGTCATCATAAAAAGTGCAAGACATTATGAAAAGTGCAAGTCATCATAAAAAGTGCATGTCATCATAAAAAGTGCAAGTCATCATAAAAAATGCAAGTCATCATAAAAAGTGCAAGTTATCATAAAAAATGCAAGTCATCATAAAAAGTGCAAGTCATTATGAAAAGTGCAAGTCATCATAAAAAGTGCAATTCAACATAAAAAATGCAAGTCATTATGAAAAGTGCAAGTCATCATAAAAAATGCAAGTCATTATGAAAACTGCAAGTCATCATAAAAAATGCAAGTCATTATGAAAAATGCAACTCATCATAAAAAATGCAAGTCATCATAAAAAGTGCAAGTCATTATGAAAAGTGCAAGTCATCATAAAAAGTGCAAGTCATCATAAAAAATGCAAGTCATCATCAAAAATGCAGGTCATTATGAAAAGTGCAAGTCATCATAAAAAATTCAAGTCATTATGAAAAGAGCAAGTCATCGTAAAAAATGCAAGTCATTATGAAAAGTGCAAGTCATCATAAAATATGCAAGTCATTATAAAAAGTGCAAGTCATCATAAAAAATTCAAGTCATTATGAAAAGTTCAAGTCATCATAAAAAGTGCATGAAGTATTAAAGTTTTTATTTTATTATACTTTTTACCAGCGACTGTCCGCAAAGAATATGTGAAACTTCAGGTAATGTGTATGTTACGTCAATATATTTTTACTGGATCAAAGTTTAAAACGTTCTTAGTTGCCAGTTTCATAATTTCATATATCCCTGGAAACGTTAGACCACCCTTTATCGCTCATAAAGTATCAAAGTTTAAAATGTTCATAGTTATTAGCTTAAGAAGTTTATACGAGTATGTGTGTACAAATTTTCTATGTCCATACAAAAACCACCCTCTTCTTATTGCTCGAATCTCAAAATATCTCTATGCCAAATTTCATTCAAATCTGTTCAGCGGTATAGGCTTGAAAAGGTAACAGACAGACAGATAGATAGAGTTACTTTCTTATTTATTATATTAGTAAGGAGATTTCTTTAAGTAGAACTGTTAAGATATTTATACTTAAATGTGTACATCTGCTTACCTGAAAAAATATGAACAACCGCGTACCGAATTGTGTGAAAAATAATCATTGTTAGTTTCATTGCCAAAATCTTCCAGTGGATCGGACCACAGCAAATCGCACATTGGACCAAAGGCAGGAGGTTCACGAAATCTGTTAAGCTAATGATTCATTGTTTGAGTTTTGTAAAATAGTTAATTTGTTAATTTTATTAAATATATATAATATTTTGCACATAAACACCTTTCTGATATCATCAAGTGTGAAAATTTCCGGTGATAGGCCACCATGAATACACAGGAATTGTTGATTTAATAAGGCGGCCAGTGGTAAGCAATCAAATGACTCCATGGTGGCATCATAGACTCGTTCAGAATATTTTATTTGACCTAAACGAAGCATTAAAACATTAATTAAACAACATGATGATTAATACGAAATTGAAGATACAGGCGTGTCTGCAATATATTTTGAATTTAATTGATTACATTTTTTTTATCACGAACCAGCACTAAGGGGATGACCCCTACATATGCAATGTACTGCGCTGGAACTGGTATTGAGGGGACAGATGAAGAAAGATTAGGAGATAGAGAATTTTTTTTTTGCTATTTCAACCTTTTTACTTAGCCGGCTAATTTTTGCTGCAGGACCGACGAAGGAGGGTGGTGCTGTTACTCTGCTTTTTAGTACATATTCGTGTCAGTCGCTGTCAATTATGTTCAGTGAACAGTGGCTATGCCTTCATCACTGAAACAGGTTGGCAACAACTAACAAAATTATGCACTAATGCTGATCAGAAGAATTCAACACAATATTCATGAATCAGCGCGGGTTTGAACTAAGGCCCCTGCACTTCAAAATATTGTGTTCTACTACTTCAGCCAACAGCACCCTCCAATTGCTGTAGAATTATAATTAATTGCATTTTTATTGTAACATAGAAAAAAAACTGTAAACTTTAGCATTGGCTTAGATGGCTTGGTTGTATATTACAACAGGTTTTAACTGTACAAATTTCATTAGGAAATTTCATACGAGAATTGCATGAAACCGATGGTAACACACTTTTCTCGTATGCAATTTCCTAATAAAATTTGTATAAACAAAAATTGTTAACATATTCAACTAAGTCATCTAATAGATGGTAAGAAACAAAAATACACACGAGTACTGATGATGAAAGTGTAGCGGATTTCGAAAAGAGCCGCACTGCTATGCAGCTGGATAAAAAACTGATGCTGACTTTCTTTTATGTCTTTGAATATTTAGCAATCAGCCTATCAATCTTAATTGAATTTTATATAACATATTTATTATTTTTTTTTGAGTAAATTTTCCCATGTAACGTAACACAGTGTCACTTATTCAGTGACACTCTAATCAAAATTTCCCAGCTTATTCTTATAAATTCTTTTAAGAAACTTAAGTACAGAAGTGCATGAAGCTATAAAAAAACTGGCAGTTTTATCTGTAAATTAAGATTTCTGATGTGTTTCGGAAATTCTAAAATTTGTGTTATTGTTAAATTTACAAGGTGATCGGAAGACTGTGCAGAGTTCATTACTTTTGTTTGCCGTAAATATTCTACGTATGATTTACATTGTAAATTTGATTGAATTGAATAAATGAAGAAAGATTTTGGTGGTTACTTACATTCTTGTTTAAATGTGAAATATTCCGTCAAGTGGCGACACTCGTGGTTGCCCCGCAACAAATGTAGTGTATCAGGAAAGCAGATTTTTAGAGACCACAAATATAAAACACACTAAAAGTTAATTTTTAATAATTATTATTGCATTCTGAAAAAAGCAATAGTCCCCGTTGTCACATGCAAGTGCAAATGAAAAAAAAATCGCCCATACATTTTCACTAACACCCCACACTTTTGCTACGTGCTTACAATGAATTATGAAAGTAAAAAATGTTTTCACAAAAGTAAAATGCAATACTGCATTGACATTGAAGTAACGCTGTTGCTTTTGATATTTTTTTTTACTAGGCACTAAAAATTTGGGTGATTGTTGTACATTTGGAAACAATCGCCCCTATTATGAATGGCGACGTCGCCGTCACATCAACTCGACAGTAAAAAATACTCACTTGTCTGCAATTTAACGATAACAATTAATTACTCTTGACAATTTCTTAGCATTCTCTAGGGCACATAATATCGATAGAACATGTCAATAGTAGTCAGTTGCTGTCGAAAAAGAGTGGAGATGCGACAATTTTTTGCTGTCGTTTTGATACGACGTCGATGTCGTCATTCACTATAGGTGCGAATTACTTGCATGTGATAACGAATTGGGCTAAACACTGAAAATAAAACCTAACCTCAATACTGAAATATCCACGATCCACATAATCACCTAAAAATAAGTAATTTGTTGACTCTGGTGGACCGCCAACTTCGAACAATTTGACCAAATCAAAAAATTGTCCATGTATATCGCCACACACTGTTATGGGAGCCTCGACATCAATCATATTTTTCTCATTGCGCAACAAGGCAGCACCCTCGTTAATTATTCTTAAGGCTGGTTCATCTTCAATGCGACCTTCTTTAAGAAAATGTTGCTTTAAAACTTCATAATTGGGCTTTTTAGTTTTAGCATCGAACACTTCGTCCATGGTAAGTTTGTGGCTTGGCGGCAGTGGCACCTCTAAAATGAATACAAACGAATATTTTGTAAGATATTTGGAATATCGTACTTGCACGCAATAAAATTAATTACAAAATCATAAAAGAATAACACTTGAGTCTATAATTATGAATGGCGATAAAGATTTCAGTTTGTCAGATGTTGTGCAGTCATTCATTAGCTGCTTCTCGTGCTTTTCGGCACGGCATTAATCAAATTATTTTAATTGAAATGTTTATTGTCAAAATAATGAAATTAAAAGAATATAAATAAGTAAGCAAGAATGTATGTATATATGTATGTAAATAAATATATATGTATGTATGTGTAGGTGCATGTATGTCTATTAATAAAAATACATCTTTTTTAAATCTCATGACCACAAATGCTAAATAGGAATAAAAGCGAAAAGTACAATTTGATTTTATCATGCAGTTTAGTTATACGTTCAATGGCCGCTGCTTATAATAGAATTGAAAAATATGATAAAAATGCACCTAAATTTTTTTTGAGTGCATGTGAGGATTAGCAATTCACAAAATTAGCATGTTTATTTGACATTTTTGTTTAAAATTCAGATCTGTAAGATCTGTTTGAGTGTATGCTTTCATTTCATTAAAAAAAATATGTATTATTTTTCTCAGTTGAAAAGACACCTGCAATTCTAATTTCTTCAGAATTGCTTCGTAATTTAATAAATTATTTACATTTGAATATCTCAGACTACATTAATCGTGTACATAAGATTAACCTATTTAGCCAATCTCTAGCTGGAAACTAGACTGGAAGATTAGAATTTGCGGTTGGTAAATTTCATAGAGCGTTGGTTGGTAAATTTCATAGAGCGACTTCCTTGTATTTTTGTGAAGCCACGCCGTGAGCAATTTTGGAAAGAAGTTCCTTATGGGACGTTGCGGAGGGGTACCCTAACCTAGAAAAAACGACCGTAACGTAAGATTTTTGTTTCTAAATCAATGTTTAAGACGTATGAGCAATACGATTCCATACAAACAAATATCAATCATACGCAGCCGTGCCGTGACAGAATTCAATTTCGTTTGGGAACAAAATTGATTCTGTATTTTCGTTGGTTGGCGAAAAAAATCATAATAAAAAATGTATACCCGAATAATTATTTTCTTTATACCTCGAATAGAACTTAAAATTGATATTTTTATAATAAGGAACTTCGTTCCTATCCGAGGTCACATCTTTTTTTTTTGGCTTTTTGACGTTCGGAGCGTATAGTGTCTACGTTTTTATTACACCTATTTAACATTAACTGTTACATTTGCGACAAAAGCATTAACTATTTGGCTATATTAATGAAATATAATTTCAGTGCAGTGGCGAATATCATGTCCATAGTACATCGAAATTGTTTTCGAAGTACAGGGTGTCCGCTGGGAAGGTATACTACTTTGTTGTATATAATGTTTAAATGAAAGAGAATGAGTCTTATATTGATAAATGTTTTATTTAATGTCGGCAATTATATATGGAATACAATATCACATAAATGTTCGCCTTTGTTAGCCTCATAAAAGCGAGCTTTTTTGAGAACATTTTTCATTACACTCTCACACATTTCACGCCGTATTTCATTAATTTCATCACGAATATTTTGTTGGAGTTGCTCAAGCATTTCTGGTTTGTTTGCATAAACCTTGCTTTTCAGATATCGCCACAAAAAGAAGTCCGGAGTAGTCAAATCAGGCAAATCAACATCACCATTTCTTGAAATAACTTGTTGTGGAAAGAGGTCTTGCAGTAATTCCATTGTAATCCGATTAAAGCACGTTGGTTTATCGAATATTTTTCCATAATAAATTTGTCACGTGTCTACTTCACGACTGCCAAATATGAACTGTCAAGATTAATGTTTACCAAAATGGCGGCAAAACAAAGTAGTATACCTTCCCGGCGCACACCCTGTACTATATTGAATTGAAAAAGATTAGATTAATTTTTTACAGCAAAATCGTGTTAATCCACATAATAGTTACTGCCCATAATTGTCCTTAGCACATTAACATCAATACTAACGCCAAAATATTCCCAAGATGTCTAATAAAAAAATAGTGCAGTAGTCCCTCATTCAACATCCGCCGTTTTTAAAAATTATAGTTTTTTAAAATGTTGCCATCTCATGTCTAGTTTTATCCGAAGTCACTTAACGCTACATTTACACATGAAAGTACTTTCATGAAATTTCTGTATACGTATTATAAATAAAAATTTTAATGAAAAAGACAACTTTCTTCAAAATTTGTTGTTCGTTTACACAGGAAAGTGAAAGTTCATTTTAAAAATGTCGTCGAAGCGCAAAGTTGCAAAAATTCGTATTCTTCTAGAATTAAAACAATTAGAAATTGAGAGCTAAAATAAAAAAAAAAGAATGAATGTATGATTTATTATTCATATCCCATAAAATTGGGTACGAACGATATAAATTAATTAATTTTATTGTGCTTTGATAATTTAGTTGCGCCTCCATTTGTATTGTTTTGTAGAGTTGCCAAACTAATCACATACACAAATTTATAAGGCAATAGTTAGAAATAATTATTATTGTTAATTTCTTCTTTATGTATATTTGAAGAAAATTATTATAATTAATTTCATATACTCGTACATGTATATGTATGTATATACAAAATAACTTGGATTTATTATTATTATTTTAACACAATCCTGTAGCTTTATATAAGTCTGTGAAGTGGCAACGGTGTTTACCGCTCTGTCATTTCAGTTTCACAAAGTGTCAAAAAATTGCTTTCTCGAAAAAATCGGCGAAAGCTGATTGGAAAGTAAAATAAGTTTGAATGTGTTAGTGAAAAAATGTGAGTGTATTGCGACTTTCACGCAATTACTTTCATGTGTAAATGCTAAGTAACACTGGAATAAAAACAATGTGTCTAATATGTAGTATGTACTCTAGTAAAAGGAGTGCATGACGTATGAGTGATGTGGGGCACATAATTTACATTCCAGATTACGTATTCGTCACCATTACCGTGACATTAAATAAACAACTACAATATAAACAGTGCACTGAGTGTATTCTATTTCAACCACTTCATTCTTTCCATAACGATTTGAAGCAAAAATTAATTAAGTTTGTAAGAATGAGTTTTCCTTAATTATTTCTAAATTTCAAATAATATATTCTGAAAAACCACTTGTTGTGTTTTGTTTGTTAATTTATATAATAACCAATTTGAAAGTTTTTCTTTTATTAACGTTTAACAAAATAACAGATTTAAAAGTGAAAGGAAAGATAATTTGCATCTATTATAAATGCACATGTATTTAAATATAGTAAAAAACTCGAGTATAAAATTGAATATATAAATATTAAGTATGAGCCGTAAGAACAATATATGAAATTGATGTTATAAATCTCTTAGATAAATTTAAACTTTACATCAACAAATAAAATTCTTTTTACCAGCAACAATACGATCCTTGGTATTTGTGTATTTACACTTCAGTTTATTTCCGGACGTGGTCGATGTTGAGGAAGACGTTGAATTTGTTTCGGGGGAGCCGGTAGATGAGGGTGATGTTGTTGCTGATGAAGAGGAAGATTTTTTCCCAGAATTTCGCGACGAAGACATTTTTTATGTGTTATTTATATATATTCAAATTTATATACAATATTGTTTTGATTTTGTTTTCTATTTTTGTTACTTTTTGTATTATTATAAATTAGTTTGTTGTTGTGGTTTGCTGTTAAAAGAAATACACTAATATTTTTTCTTTTAATTTTTTCGTGTTTTAAGAATACATTTGATTTCACTTTTTAAGTAAATTTTACTTTTTCATACAATACTTTGGCAGAATTGAGACTAACAATGTCGTCTTTTAAAAACTAAGAATTATATCCTAGAAGTATTGTATGATATTAAGTAAAAATTTCTTTGGAATATTAGCCCATTTTTTTTCTTATTTTTTTTTATTTTATTTATTTTTTGATACCAAAAGCTTTAGTTGATTCTTTATTTTGTAAACGGTTTTTGTTTTTTATTGTAAAATAATAGTGACAACTATTGCAATCAAATCCTAAATAATGTTTAGGATATAAAAAATAAAGTTCACACCCTGTTGTCCTTTAAAAATAGAGATTTGTACCGTGAAATTATTTTATGCTACTGATTTGAAATTTTTTGGCTATAACAGTTTTTATATTTTTTTTCCAAAAATAGTTTAATTTTTTTTTAAATTATTATTTATTGAATCTTCAATTATAAGTTGAACTAACAATAACCCAGTGCAAAATATTAGTTTTATATTCTTGCAAACAAATCCTAAATTAGATTTTGTTTTCTTTGGTAAAAAATAAAATGCAGCCTCTGTTTAAAAATTATGAATTGTATCCTAAAAGTATGTTATGATATTACACAGAAGAAGGAAGAAGGAATTAGTCCATCCTCTTATTCAAGAATATTTTCTGTTCCAATTTAACTTTCAAAATTTGTTTGGTTTCTGGTACATTTTTACAGAAACAATTTGTTATATATATATATATATATATATATATATATATATATATATATAAATATATATATATATATATATATATATATATATATATATATATTTGTATGGATATGCAATTAAATAAATGTGCTAAAGGACTTTTATTTTAACATAATTCGAATTGCCTCTATCAGGGATGGTGCATATTGGTTTCTTATTACATTTGCAATTTCTATTGCATTCATTTCTGAAACAAAATATGCAGAATTTTTTTGGAACGTTAATCTCATAAAATTTAGTATTGAATAAATTTGTTTTCGCTTTCCTTTGCAGTTCTAGATAACCCAAATAATGTCTATAAAAATATTAATTTATTGGAAAAATTAGGTTCTGTGTAGGCGGCCACAGACAAACAGAAAATACTTAAATTTTCACATTTAGGTATGTATGTATGTGTGTATAAAAGAACAACAAATACTGGCACCAAAGTTATTTCAAATATAATGCCATTAAAAAACAAAGTTTTGTTGTAGCAAAATCGTATATCATTTGCTTTAACACTAAAAAGTGAATCTTATTTTCTCACACTTTCAAAATAATCAATAAATTTTGTAATTGTAATTTTGTAAGGCTGGCTTTCTAGTAGCTGTTGTTTTCAAAAGATCAATTAATACGTTGCAATTTTTAATTACAAAATATTCCAATAGTTAAACAGCTTAATCGTTCACGCAACTTTGATCGCTTCAGGAAATACAGGGTGTCAGCCGGGAAGGTATACCACTTTGTTGTTTATAATGATTAAACGAAAGAGAATGGCTCTTATATTGATAAAAGTTTTATTTAAAGTTTGCAATTATATATGGAATACAATATCACATAAATGTTCGCCTCTGTTAGCCTCATAAAAGCGACCCCTTTTGAGCACTTTTTTCATTACATTCTCACACATTTAACGCCGTATTTCATTAATTTCATCACAAATAATTTGTTTGAGTTGCTCAAGCGTTTCTGGTTTGTTTTGCGTAAATTTTGCTTTTTAGATATCCTCACCAAAAGAAGTACGGACCAGTCAAATTAGGCGACCGTGGAGGCCAATCAACATCACCATTTCTTGAAATAACTTGTTGTGGATAGAGGTCTTGCAGTAATTCCATTGTAATGCGATTAAAACACGTTCGTTTATCGAATATTTTGCCATAATAAATTTGCCACGTGTCTATTTCACGACTGCCAAATATGAACTGTCAAGATTAATGTCTACCAAAATGGCTTCATGACAAAGTAGTATACCTTCCTGGCGGACATCCTGTACTTGAATTTGTTACGAAACTACACAAAAAATATCATGTCCAGGAAAAACTTTACTTCACTACAAACCCAAAGAATATTTGAATGCTTTTGCAAACATTTTACGCTTTTTATACTTTTAGAAGACAATTTTTAAGTTTTGTATTTACCCAAAGATAATCGCCCCTATTATGAATGACAACATCGACGCGTTATCACGACGACAGCAAAAAATGGTTGCTTGTCCACCCTTTTGTGACAGCAACAGACTACTATTGACACGTTGTATCGATATTATATGCCCTAGAGAGTGATAAGAAATTGTCAAGAGTAATTAATTGTTATCGACAACTTGCAGACAAGTGGTAATTTTTTGCTGTCGAGTTGATGTGACGTCGACGTCGCCATTCAGAATAGGGGCGAATATATGTATTTACCATTAGCCATAGATCACTGATATTAAATTGATCTTAAAGAGACTTTTAAAATCTCAGTAAATACAGGAAAAATGGATGCAATGCTATGAACTCATAAACATATTGCACATTTAATATTACAAGTCTATGGAGCTGTAAATATTTTCTGGCAATGAGCTCTTTTGGTTTAGTTTGCAACACTTGTAAACCAGTTAAGCACACGATGGAAGAACGTGTTTTGATTATATATTCAACAATATTTCAAAAAGCCGTGGAGGTCATTTGCCCCCTCTGTTATTGCATAAATAAAACTATCTTAAATACTTTATGACTCAATAAAAAATTACAATAAAAAGACTAAAAACTGTGTTTTCAATTTAATGCAGCTCTTGGGTTAGATTTAGGACGTTCCTTATTTATACAATTTCGGGTGGTATTTATTTATACAGGAGGAATGAATTGAGAAAACCGATATACGAGTATTTTAGTCCCGAATAGTATGTTGAGTCTGCAACCAATAAATTATTTTGGTGTTTTAATTTCAATTACAATTGATAGGCTATTGTTGGCAACGTACAGAATGACATGTTGTGATTTACACAAACAACAAATTGTTGTTGTAATGTTGTATGAGTTGCTCCAGCATTGCCACATTGTAATTGAGGTTGAGTAATTAAATTGATATTGACTTTCCCTTGTGCCTTGAAATATTTATGATGTTTTCCTGAATTAAACACATTACGAACAATAGCCTATTCATTTTAATTGAACTTAATGTTGCAATAAATAATAGGATACTGAATTTATTGTCTTAATTTCAACTCAACACACATAATGTGGTCGGTCGTAATATTCTTTCCTCTTATAGGCAAAATTACGTCTGTTGAGTGAAACGTTTCTGTCTATTAAAAAGTTCTTTTATGTTAGCATCTATACAGGATTTTTATTAGGGAACGAAACTGTTAATATTCCTAGATGCATACTGCATTCCTTTAACTCACTTCCTGTCAGATCTTAGTTTAGAAAATTATGCACTTGCTTTAATGAAATGTTTAAATTTATAGACCTTTCTCTGAACACTAATATCATTTGATTTTTAAAATAAATAACACTAGGCTACAGTGGTTTTATTGCCTTAGATATAAGATTTATTTTTATTTTTTATCTTGGACCAGCACTCAGGGGATGACCCCTATATATGCAATGCATTGCGCCGGAACTGAAAACTAGGGGATAGTATTGAGGGGACAGATTAGGAAAGATGAGAAGATAGATAGTTGTTTTTGTAGCTATTTCAACCTTTTTACTTCGCCGGCTAATTTTTGCTACAGGACCGACGAAGGAGGGTGGTGCTGTTACTCTGCTTTTTAGTACATGTGTCAGTGTCAGTCGCTGCCAATTATATTCAGAAGTGCTATGCCTTCATCACTGAAACAGGTTGGCAACAACTAACACAATCATGCACTAATGCTGATCAGAAGAATTCAACACAATATTTCATGACTCAGCGCGGGCTCGAACTCACGACCACAATGCATGAATCTATCAATGGATGTGTGCTATTTGCTGACTTATTTTTTTCAAATCTTTATTTTCTCTTTACTTTAAAAGAATCGGAAGCCATTAAACAAAATAACACATATATTTATGTGCAAATTTAATTTTTTTTAAATTAAGATACATCGAAATAAATGGAGAGAAAAATGTCAAAAACAGATGCTATATTTCCATAAAACGCCGTTTATGAGCTCTATGTGATGAGCGAAAGCTGGATAATAATCACAACGGAAAGTAAAATTTGAATCAGCCGGACATCCTCTTAATACCACATGCACATCTAAAGCCACGTCCTACAATTAAAATTCAACGCAAGGGAAAAGTATTTATGTTGCGGTTAATATACTTTATGCTAGAGTTAATGTCGACGCCGTTGACGGCGTTTCAACGCCGAAAAAGTTGAAATAGATTGAACTTTTACGGCGTTGCAACGCGTTGAGATTAACTGCTCCCATACAATTTCATACGATTCAACTTTTTTTTGACATTTGACGCCGTCGACGACGTCGACATTAACTCTAGCATTGAAGATATTAATTTTGTTTATTTGGTTCATGGAAAGTACAGCATGGGGCATTAAAGTTGTTATAAGAGGAGTTTCTTTTCAATTGACTTTCATTTTATTCACTTTTATTGGCATTTTTATTTTATTTCATTAATAATTTCTAATTGTTTATATAATATAATTTTTCAGTTTCTAGGGATTTGTTTTTTTACATTTTGTTTGCTTTCACAGGCTAAAATGTTGCACTTAATTACACTTTTCATTTAGCATATTAATTTTTCACATAAATTTAAACTGAAAAGATTTACATAATCCAAACATTTTCTTTTTGTATGCATGTTCAACATTTACAATTGATTTATTTTAGATTTTGAAAATGTTTGTATTTAAAATAATTTCAAATTTGCACTAAACAATTAGTTAAACACTTTTCATATTAATTGTTACAATTTTGTTATTGTGTTTAGAAATGTATCATTCGCAAGAACAACAAATATGTCAAAATATTACGAGGTGTTGTCACAATGATTATCTGGTCGGTTGATAATTTCACTAATCCATCCATTCGTCTAGCCCAGCATCATACACAAGAGATGCTGAAACCTTCTGTTACACACAAAAACGCTAACAGTTGCTGTCAGAGCAGAAAAATTATTTCATTTAAATTAAGGCGCAAATATATATGATTTTTAAAATTTTCTACTACAAATTGCACTCAGTAAATATGTAAATATTTTATTTTGAAATAATTGTATTGTTATAAATCGGTGATATTGAACTTGAACTTTTGAAATGGTTTTGGTTTGTTAATTAATTATTTCAGAAATATGAATGCGTTGGCCTCCTCCACCTGATTTCCTTTATATTTTTATTTAAAAATAATTTATTTGTTTATTTATACTCATTAGTTTTAATTTTAATTTATTATTACACTTTTAATTTTTTCTTTTTTTTTGTAATTTCGTTTGCTTCAACACGCACGCATCTCGCTGACGACTCCCGATTTGCCTTTGAACAGAAAATGCGACTGTGCGTTAAGATTTTCGCAAAGTTAGTTGAAAAGGAAACTCTCAGCAAATATTGAGATACTCGTAGATCTGCTCATTGGCAACGCCAACAGTTGCAAAGAAAATGTTCAACATTTCATTGCCCTTGAATTCTATACGAAATAAAATTGTTTTTCATTCTTTCTAACGTTTTTTGTGGTTGTTTTGATCTTTTCGGAAAAAGCGATTTACTCTCCCTCTCTCTCTCGCTCTCGCTCTCTGTGTGTGTCACAATCTCTTTGTTAGTCTTGTGTTCTTATACATTTGGTGTAAAAGTTAATTAGTTATTTTTGAAATATTCTGAATGAATATTTTTCTTAAAATATATATTTTTTTTCATTTATATATTAATAATGCTCGCACTACATTTTGCATTTGCCACAATATCTGCTGTTGTGATATTGACCATGATCAGTGTTTGAGTGAAAGAAATGATTAAATTAATGCTTTTTATTGATGTTTGTAAAAGCAAACAAATGGGAATGCAATAAAATATTTTTCGGGACACACAATTATTTGTTGTGCCGTCCATAAGTATTTCGTTACAGAAAATGCAAAAAGCCCTATCTAACATTTTAAACCGAATCTAACGCATACAATTTGTTTAATTGCAAAGTATTGGTTTTAAGCAATCTTCGGAAATTTTTCATGAGGTAAAATTTGCTATGACTTGTTTTGTCTTTGGCATGATGAATTAGAATTTACGTAAATTCATATAAATAAGTATCTATATTTTATATTTAACTTGGCCTTTAGTAAAGTAGTTAGAGCTGAGGAGTATTACACCTAGTGTAGAAAAATTTTCTACAAAAAAAAATTTCTTTAAAATGTGCAGGTTCACAAAATCTTTCTTTCTTAGGCTAGAAGTCGACATGATAATTATTACAAGAAACAATAATATATCAGCATTAAATTATTTAACTAATTTAGACAGCGGAGCAGAACAGCTGTTTTCAAAAGCCGCTGCATTTTCATCACCACAACTCTAAGTAATTTACAATGAAAGTAGTTGCATGTTTAAATGGCCTTTTATTAACTTGTCAGCATTAAATTGTTTAACTAATTCACACAGCGGAACAGAACAACTGTTTTCAAAAGCCGCTGCATTTTTATCACCATTGATTAGGGGTTTCGAATTTCTGCAGCTCAAATTAATTTACAATGAAAGTTATTGCATGTTTAACTAGTCTATTATTAACTTGTCAGCATTAAATTATTTAACTAATTCACACAGCGGAGCAGAACAGCTGCTTTCAAAAGCCGCTGCATTTTCATCACCACAACTCGAAGTAATTTACAATGAAAGTTGTTGCATATTTAACTGGTCTATTATTAAGTTGTCAGAATTAAATTATTTAACTAATTCACACAGTGGAGCAGAATAGCTGTTTTCAAAAGCCGCTGCATTTTCATCACCATTGATTAGGGGCTTCGAATTTCTACAACTCAAAGTAATTTACAATGAAAGTTGTAGTCTATTATTAACTTGTCAGCATTAAATTATTTAACTAATTCACACAGTGGAGCAGAACAGCTGTTTTCAAAAGCCGCTGCATTTTCTTAACCACTGATTAGGTGCTTTGAATTTCTACAACTCAAAGTAGTTTACAATGAAAGTTGTTGCATGTCTAGTCTATTATTAACTTGTCCATACACTTATTGTCTGTTCAACGATGTCGCAAGCCATCATTTGGTTGCTCAATTAACATTCATACAAAAACATAATTTTCAAAATTAGTTTGTGCGCTGTGAACGATAGTTGGCGACATCGTTGAACAGGCACGCAGGCAGTTTTTAAATAAATAAATAAAGAAATCAAAATATTTTAAGGTTAAAAGATAAAAAATTTAATTAAAAAAAAAACATGATGTAAACAAACAAAGTTATTAAAAAAAGGAAATGTTTTATGATGAAAATACGCTTCCACATTTTAATATATTTTTGTAAACAAATTTGTTACATTCAGAAACTGTATAAATAGAATTTATTGTCTTTTATGTGAAAAAGAGTACAAATATTTCTGTCTGTCTAAAAATAATGATGTGGGTGTTACAGTTGCCTTTGATTGAATTTTAGATATTTTTTTATGTCTATATCTTGCAGTAGACTAGAGATAATTAAGTAAAAAAGTAAAGAAAAAACGAAAGAAATTTCGACGTTTTCTGTTTTACCTTGTACGCGGGCAAGAACGAGTCAGACGCCTCATTTATTTAGCGTTGGTGTGGACAATGGTTCAGTTCGCTTGGCTAAATTATATGTGCGACAATGTCACTGTTTCTTTCGTTTTCGTTTTCGTTGTGATTTTATTTTATATTTTGTATCTCATTTTTACTATTTCAAATTATATTCTTATATTGTATGATTTTCTCGTGTTTGTTTGTTTGTTTATTTATTTGTTCATCAATCGTTGTGCTGACATATTTGTGTGTTCTGTTTCAAAAGGAAAGAAAAAAAACCGAATTTTATTTTCGCAAATTAAAACGAAATCATATTTATGAACATTTAAGTATATTAAAAAAAATAAATAATAAAATATTTAACAACAACAAAATCTATCTAATAAAATCAAAAACAGCGACACAAATTTAGATTTTGAGGTCGATTGAAGTGATTTGATCAACATATTCATAGCTGTCTGTATATGTGTGCCTGCATGTATGTGTGCCTTTTAAAATGTCTGAAAAAAAAAAGATTTACTGTCCTATGGACAAAAAACAGTTGGCCAACAATTAAATGGAATAACGTGTTTCTAACTACTCATATAATACGGATTTGCTTTTGCAGTTGTGTCCAGAAATCGTTAATGGCTTCCTTAGATCAGCCTTGATTTTGAATTTTTATTCTTTTTCACAATATATTAAACTATTTTTTTTTCAAAATAAACAAACAAACGCTTAAAACTAACTCATTTAATAAAACATAAATATTAACAGCTGCTCTTTTTTTTTACAAAACACCAAGTGATTGGCAGCTTGTTAGCCAGATTTTTTTTTATAAATTTTTAAAATTATGTGTACGAGTACATGAAATGGTTGCAACAAAGTAGAATATTCTGTTTATAAATCAAGTCACTTTTACCGAAAAGAAAAAACACACACATAATTAAAGAAATAAAAATCAAAAATAGACAGTGTCTGATCTGCAATAAAAGATAATTTGGCAACTGTTCGAAACCGTTCGCATGTCTAAATGTTACTGGCCATATTTGAATTTGTGTCCAAGTCCATGTGTGTTAAGCAATAAGTCTATATTTGCGTGTTGATGTTAGTTCAATTGTGTGTTTTGACAAAATTTGCGCACCGCACACGTTACAAGCACTAATTGTCAAAATTTTCAAATACTTAGAAGGCAAGGCCAACATAAAACAAATTATGGCCAACATAATGACTGACCACTAATTCTCTCAAGCCAACTTTTTAAAATAATTTTTATACTCTCCAAAAAAGAATTGGAGGGTAAATATATTCACTTTGTCATTCCGTTTGTAACGCAGCGAAATATCCATCTGAGACGCCATAAAGAATATATATTCTTGATCAGTAATGGAATAAAAAGACGATCTGAGCATGTCCGTCCGTCCGTCAGTCTGTGGAAATCACGATTCAGTCCAAAAGAAAAGAGCCAGACTCTTGAAATTTGGTATAAATATATCTCGAGGGATAACACAGGTCAAGTTTGTAAATAACCTGAGTCGGGCCAGAGGGAAAAAAGTTCCCCTAAGAAGAACTAAACCAACCTCTAAAACACAAGATAAATTTTTAAAGTTTTTTTTTTGTAATTTTGTTAAGCATATGATATATTTTTATGTCAGAGAAAGTCCAACGCGTTAAACTTGGAGCCATAAAATCCCAAACAATTTATTTTTGGACCCCGCCCCCTTTAGTGGGCGTTATTATACACAAAAATAGTGTAAAAATTTAACAAATTATTTTACAGATAAAATAAAAATAAAATTTTTAAGTTTTAATGACGAAGCTGAGATGTAACCTGGTACTCCTCTGGCCTACCCCCTCCCCCCCTTTGCCTCTAAAATGACCCTATAAATTTTTTTTTTTTTTAAATTTTACATTTAATCATCCCAAACATTTATTTTTATAGTTTTATAAAAAAGGCGAAATTTCACCCCCACTGCCCTTGCCAGAAAGACCCCGCCGAAATACAGTTTTAATACCCTCCAAAATGAATTGGACCCCATAAAGTATATACATTCTTGATCAGTGATGAAGTCTAAGACGCTCTAGCAATACTCATACGTTCGTCTGTGGAAAACATGCAATAGTCTATTTTCGGATCCCGCCCCCTTTAGTGGGCGTTGACGTACGATATTATATGCAAAAATTGTGTAAATATTGAACAATTTTTATTCTTTAAGGCTATAAGAAGCTGAGATGTTCTCTGATCTTGCAGAGGTGAAATGTCTCCCCCACCGTCCTTCCCGGAATAACTCTGTCAAAATAGAAATTTAAAATTGGATACAGAGATGTCTTAAAGTAACTCTGTCCCAACAAGTTAAACATTTTAAATTTACTGACCAAATACTTGGAGGGTATTTAAGATTCGACCCGGTCGAATAGAACGTTTTTACTTGTTTTTAATTGATATTTGAATTGCAAAATTATTTCAGATATACAACTTTTTCTGTGATATATAGAGGGCTTCTTCAGCCACAATTTGTGTACTCAGCCCCTTTTTTTTATAACGACCAAATTATGACCACTAATCCTTTCAAGCCAACTTTTTGGAATTTTTTTTTTAAATTGATATTATTCGAGTACCAAAATTATTTCAGACATAAGACTTTTCCTGCAATCCAACAATTTTCTTTAAATTGATATTATTCGAATTTAAAAATTATTTCAGATATAAAAAATAAATTCCGAAAATGGTTTTGACAATGTTTCCATTTCACTCAAAATTAATGGAAGTATTATTCACAGATCAAGAGTCTTTGAGATAATAGTTCAATTGGCACTTCTCTTGATATAAAAATATAATTATTTAATTTGTATCAAACTGATTATATATGTTTGATTATTTGTATGAACGCACAAAGACTTTAAACAAATCAATGTAATTGTTCATATTATACAACTGAGTAAAATAAAACAATTAACATTGACCATTCGACCAGCAAACTTTTGGCAAAAATGTACAAAAAGTACAAAGTAAATTTAAATTGTGATTTAATTGGTCTTTAATGTGTAGATAATTTTAGATAATTGTTGATTTTAAAAACACAAAAGTTTTTGTTGGTAATAATATATATTAATTATTTCTATAGCATAGATTTGTTAAACATAATTCATATTAAACTAATTTTGTAAAGAAAAACAAATCATATAATTAAATAGAAATTATCAAAAGACGTAGCAGTTTTTCACATCTGGCAGCCATATAATTTGATCATCTTTGAATTGTTTTGTATAATTAAGATATTTGCAATTGCATTTATAACTAAAATTATTATAAAATGTCTTTATTAAAAATATATAAACATAAATTTAATAGCACATAAAAAAGCTGCCAAGAAATTATAACATTTATTTTAATACGTATAAGTAGATATAATATTTTTTCAATTAAAAAATTAAGAATTAGAAGAAAAAATATTTTAAATTTTTTTACATGAACACGCAAAGGCTTCTTAAACCTGTAAAGCCGAGTTATTTTTATTTATTTTAGTTTTTCATTTATTTTTCATACATTTGGATGACAAAGTTTAATTTGACGACGACAAGTTGATATAAAATAATTATCAATTTACGGATGAATGTTTAGAGTCTCACAACACCAGAGCAACGCGTACAAATTGTTAAAAATTTTAATAAAAAAAATTGCTCTGTTCGTCAAACTCATCGTGCACTTCTTCCATTTCATGGCGTACATAATCATCTTTCAGAGCAGGTAATTCCAACAACAATAGATCATTTTCGGCGCACATTTACTGTTACGGATAATGAGAATCCCGTGAGACGCCGAACAGTATGCACTGAAAAAGCTGTAGCCGCTGTAGAAGCTGCACAGGGAAGCATTGAAGACGAACCTAATCAATCAATTCGTCGCCGTTCTCAGCAACTGATGTTGAGTCCTTCCATTTTATGGTCGATTTTTGTTGTTGTTGAAAATTGGTGTCCCCGATTGCGCTTCTATGCGCCAGCCGTGGCAGCCACATCGCATAAATCATATTTAAGCATTAATTTCATAAAATTTTCTTTCCAATAAAGTCCGTTTCATTGATATTAAAAATATATTTTCTTGTTTCATTATGACTTAAACTTGTGTGACTCTATAAAAAATACATAAAATAGTGATAACCACAATGAGGACTGTGCAAAAAGAACTTTTCGAATGAATTGCTATTTCCTCGGAACCAGTCACATGACTTGTTCCCTTTCCTCTAGGGAAGTTATTACAAATTTTATAATATGTAAATAATTTTTTTTCTTATTAAATTGCAATTTTTTAAAAAAATTTAAGCACAATTTTTATATGCTGCAATATATTTTTCTTAGAGAAGACTATAAAACAGCTGAATATTTTGAATTTTTTTTTCAATTTGGCATAGACAATAAATTGTATGAGGCATAAATACAATGTACGAATCTGGCATAAAAATTGCATAAAAGTACGATAAACAAAAAAACAAGAAAATAATTAAAATCCAAACTGAGCACAGCATGTGCCATTTAATTCGCTTAAATAGTGAAAAATTTCTTTTTAATTGAACAACATGCTAAAGCGACAGCTTGACAGCAATTTTCAATCAAAATAGTGTTTATAAATTATTTTCATGCATATTTCTGCTTGTAGAAATGTGTATGCCCATGTTTACATGTAAAATTTATTAAGTAAATGACTTTTTTGTGATAGTAGAAATTTCTAAATGTTGTGTTGGCTGATGACTATTGTCATTGCATTATTGTCTGTATTTTTAACAAATACAAATATTAGATGTCATACTTCAATATATCGACCCTTAAAAATGGAAAAATATTGTAATATTATTCCTCAAATCTTAAGCTATCTCTTTGCCAAATTTCATCTAAATTGGTTCAGCGGTTTGAGCAGGAAAAGGTAACAGACAGACAGAAAGACAGAGATACTTTCCTCTTTATTATATTAGTAAAAAAGTGCAAGTCATCACAAAAAATGCAAGTCATTATAAAAAGTGCAAGTCATCATAAAAAGTGCAAGTCATAATGAAAAGTGCAAGTCATTATGAAAAGTGCAAGTCTCCTTAAAAAGTGCAAGTCATCATAAAAAGTGCAAGTCATTATGAAAAGTGCAAGTCACCGTAAAAAGTGCAAGTCATCATAAAAAGTGCAAGTCGCAATGAAAAGTGCAAGTCACTTTAAAAAGTGCAAGTCATCATAAAAAGTGCAAGTCATTATGAAAAGTGCAAGTCATCATAAAAAGTGCAAATCTTTGTACAAAGTGTAAGTCATCATAAAAAGTGCAAGTCATCATAAAAAGTGCAAGTCATCATAAAAAATGCAAGTTATTATGAAAACTGCAAGTCTTCGTAAAAAGTGCAAGTCATCATAAAAAGTGCAAGTCATCTTAAAAAAATGCAAGTTATTATGAAAAGTGTAAGTCATCATAAAAAGTTCAAATCTTTGTACAAAGTATAAGTCATCATAAAAAGTGCAAGTCATTATGAAAAGTGCAAGTCATCATTAAAGTGCAAGTCATCATAACAAATTCAACTTATTATGAAAAGTGCAAGTCATCATAATAAGTGCAAGCCATACGCCGTCTCATCAACGTTCTGTGCTCAACTTCTTCCACTTCCCTCGGTGGTCTACTCATTAGAAATATCAATTATTTAACTAATGATCCGTTCTGCTATTTTTAGGATTTAAAATATTCTAATATTTCGCTCTTAAATAAAAATAGCTTGAATTTAATAAAAATTAATAAAAAATATAATTTCCAGATTTCCAAATAAGGAATTCTTATCTTAATAATAAGTTCGAGAAATGGAATTTACATTCATGTGAATAAATAATTTTATATTTTAAAATCTATTTTTCATATATTTATTTGTAAAGTAAAATGTTCACAAGCTTTTGTTTAGTGCTTTTATAGCAAAGTGCTGTAAAACCTGTATGAAAAGTTTTCCACTTTTTCCTTCTCATCAAATACATACACCAATGATTTTGTTAGCTTTCCAGATTATGTAAAAAGCTCTCTTAATAGATTGTGAATTGTATGAAATTGTTATCAACTATTCCTATAATAATAACTTATACATCTTTCTATTTTTAAAAAAGCAGTTTTTATTTTTGCAGAATTTGAAAACAGATTACGAAAGATGATGAATTTCCAAACGAATTTAATATCAAAGATTTTTATTTTTTTTATTGGACCTTATTACGGTTCTCGATTCGACTCGAAAGAATGTAATAAATTAAAGAAAAATACAAGATTTTTCTTTAAACTATTACAAACAGTCGAGTCGATTCGAGAACGGTAATAAGGCATATTGTAAAGAATTACTTTTTTTCATTCGCAAAATTTTATAAATAAATAAGCCAACGAAAATAATACATTTTTCTCGTATATTTAAAATATTTAATTCCCAAACGAAAAAAGATTGTACGAGAGCAAAAATAAAATTGTACTCGAGAACAGAATTTCTTTTTGAAAGTCGAATTAGTAGACTTTGAAATACGAGTATTGTTGAAGATGATGAAGGTCAATAGAATTAATTACTCTAGTTAAAAAAATTAATACAGTGACTTAAATAATGTGGCAAGCTTTCCAATATTGAAAATGCATTTTATAAACATCTGAATTGAAAGCATGTGAATTGAAAGCTGAAGAGTTGTGGCAACTTGAACTTGAATAAATGTTTTATAGTATTCTTCCTGAAGAAACTTCATTATTATTGTAAAGAAACTTCATTACTCGCTGCAGGTAAACGAAAAATATAAGCTCTACAATTTTATAGCGACATCATAAACTAAATAAAGGCAAACTTATCGGTTGCCACTCATAATATTCGTTAAAGCTTTTTCCATCTCTTGTAATATTTTAAGAATCGATGTTAAATAGCTTTTAATTTTATATAACGTCATATACGTAGCCATATACGTAGCCATATACGAGTACGTGTCTTTGTATTTATTAATGCACATTTATTATATGTTATTGTAACAACTTTAATCCCCAACTGATCACTGTCAACAAGGCTATTATTAAACAAGCAGCTGAATTAGAATGGTGATAATTCAATTAACATTTAAAGCTAGCACAATTAATTATGAATTTATGCAATTATAAATTATTGAAATGATTTTATCTAAACGAAAAAAAAGAAAAAAGACAACAACTTATAGTCGCCAAAATATGAAAAGTCGTTAATATTGATGAAAATAAACATATTCAAATTGTTTCATTTCATTCATTACTGAACGAATAAATAGAATATATTAAAAAATTAATTTAGAGTGTAACCAAGGCAACATAAATAATCGAAATAAGTTTATAAATTTTTTTAAAAAGTTAGAACGATTGAGACTGAGCAAATATGCAGAGAATTAGAGGATCATAGTTTAGGAAATTAGAGGAAATGGCCGCATTTGGGTCTTGTGTGCGTCGTATGAATCATGTTCAGTCTATTACATGGAGGTATTTCCTGTGTGTAACTGTTTGTAGAAAAACGACTGCATACTTTTTGGTGCTGTGGATGGTTATATTGTAATTTAATGTGAATGGCTCTAAGTCAGTGGTGTTCAGCCCATAGAACAATTGTTTAAAAAATTTACACTTATTTGTTATGCTCCTATAAAAATTTTCATTCAGTCGTCGTTGAGCAAGCGATGAGAACAAATGCGGATGGTCATTGTCATTTTATTTCAGAAATTTATTAAGCATTGTTGTTGCTTCTTGTTGGACGAAGCATAGCAAACACAAGCGATTCAATTACAATTGAACACGAAAGTTAAAGTCGAAATTGAATTAGATCTGAAGTAAAAGATTTCAATAAAATTAGTAGTCCGGAGTTTTGGAAAAATTTAGATGTTGCAATATGTCCCCAGTTCAAAAAAATTTATTTAAAATATTTATAATTTTTTTTCCACTACTTACTTATGTGAACAAATTTCGTCAAACATGAAAAATGTTTGTTCTAAGCAGCGAAATAAAATAACTTTTTGAACTTCACAAATATTTTACTAATTCGCAATTGTCATGCAATTATTAACTTTTAATGTTTAATTCAAAAATTTTCAAAGCGATTTTAGAAATTATAATGGGGAATGACACAAGTTTTAATCTTACATAAAAAACTGTTTTAAAAAGATTAATTTTTATTTTTTCTCAATATAACTGTTCTATTTTTTAATATTGATAATTGCTATTTACGGTCCCCGATATTTTTTTCTTAAAATTAAAATTACATTCACTTAATAAGTTCTTTATATATGGCAAAAACTCTGTATTTTTTTTCGTATTTAAGCGTTTGACATTATGTTTGCTGGGCAAAGTCTCTTACCAATTCATCTTCACTTTAATTTTCGAACACCACTGCTCTAAGTAAATAAGTACATGACGAATTCTTTAGAAACAAAATCCGATGGTTATGTGATAGTATGAGCGTATAAAACTGATACATAAAAAAATTAAATATTTACAGAAACAATCCTTAAAGTTAAATAATTCTTATATTTACGGCCCTTTTCATAAGGTACGATTAAAAATTGACGTGGGCTGTAACGGCAAGATTTGCATACAAAAGTTATCGTTAAAGTAAACGTTAAGTCTTAATCATACATTGTGAAAATGGCTGTTAAAGTTTAATTCATAAGAAATGTGTATTTCATGGCAATAAACTGCTTATTTAACAAATTTTGTGTAGAAATTTGTCAATTAGAAAAACAAAACTTAAATTTTTTTTTATAAATTAGCCCTTAACTTTATATTCATCTTATATAAATAAAACATCTAAAGAATAAAACGAAATATGGTCACATGGTACTGAAAATAAATCAGTTGTTTTTTTTTTGATGGCCAGCATAATAGCATGGTTTTAAGAGGTGAGTATATCAAACTATTCGTTGTTATATTAAATTCAATTAAAATTCGTAACGTGTTATATTCAGATTTGAATTGGTATTGATATTTAAAAATATGCGAATGATGTGGCAAAATTGAACACCCTAAAGTAAGTAAATGTATCCGTTCTATTACTGAGTTACGACTGGCTACATCTCCACGTACGTTTAAATTATTTTTGCTAAGTTTGTTTGATGGTCCATATCGAAAAATAATTATATTGTGCATAATTCAATAATAATCGCTTTGGAATAATAAATAGATCAAAATCTGTATTAAAACAATTTTCTTCCATCTAACACTTTCTAATTATCTTGCTTAATCTAATTTATGGATTTAATTCAACGCGTTCTTATTTATTGAATATCATTTCAATAAATTTTATACTTAACAATAAATATTGTTATTTCCAAGAGCTTTAGCAGTGTTAGCACGAATTTAACAAAGCCTTCTTTGTGAATTTTATTCGCCCATAAATTATTTTGATAATAAATATTTTATTATGGAAAATGTTTGAATTCATATTTTAGCCAAAGGTTTTAAATTTATGAATTGATATTAGTCTTTAGGTCTTTAAGGACAAAATCATAAAATATAGAAAAAATGAAAAAGATTTTTTTAATACACATCGCACAAACAAAAAAAAAGAAATTATGCTTCTAATATATTTCCAAAATCGATTTTGTGGTATGTGTGAGTTTTTAGTGTATCCCTGTCACTTCTGTAAAAATTTATTTAGAGAACTAAAACTTTTATGTTAATGAAATTGCTTCGATTTGCCAGCAAATTTATTTTAGTTCTTTAATGTCTGTGTTGTTTCCTTTTATTTTTATTTTATTTGTTGCACACGTGATGAAGCATGTGTTCTATTTTCATTATTGCCTTAACGTGTTAATGTATTTAAGCATTTAAACATTAACAGCCTATAAGATTTCCATTATCGGTGGTAAGTTTTCACATAAAAATTTTATATTATTTCAAGTTAAATCCGAAAGTGTTATGAGATAATTTTAGGATGCCTCAATAGCAACTAAAGGTTTGGATTTTTAAAAATTTATTTTACATGATTGACATGTTAAGCAAAACATATTTATAAAGAATTGCTAGCAACAGGAATTGATAAGAACTTAGTTTTATATTCAATCGAGTTATTACATTATGGCTTGTGGTCAATGAGTCTCTATGGAGCTGAAATAAATTCAGCGCAACAAATATCATTTCCAACTCGAGGAATGTTCTGTTAATTATTAAACAATTGGGCGAATACATTGACACTCATCGGGTATTATTACGCCATCAGAAAAAGAAAAAAAGGAACACAAAGGGAGCTTTTTTCCAGAAAAAAAGTTATCGAAATAAAATAATCCGCGGTAAAAATAAATTATTTAATAATAAAGTCGGTGGCTTTCATGGTGGCATTTATCATTTCCGTTGTAAGTTAAATAAAGCGACTTTTCTTTATTTGAAGTTTCGTGAACTAAGAAAATTACTATTTAAGTTTTTTTTTTGCAAAAT
Organism: Linnaemya tessellans; assembly: GCA_951800035.1. NCBI lineage: Eukaryota > Metazoa > Arthropoda > Insecta > Diptera > Tachinidae > Linnaemya > Linnaemya tessellans. The sequence goes on along the minus strand of OX637532.1, from coordinate 151,287,698 downwards.
GTGGGAGTGTTAGTATAGCCCATTTCCAATTTGGTATACACTGAAATTGTAATAGTACTATTGTTCACGTGCATAAATGTACCAAAAGGGGCAGCACCCCTTACAAAAAAAAAAAAAAAAAAAATATATATATATATATATATATATATATATATATATAAATAATATATTTGATTGGGTCATAAAACTCTATAGAAATTATTCACTTGTAACACAAGTACTTAGCGATTTATATTCAATTCAAAATATAATATATAAAATCATTATTGAGTTACACAATTTTTGGTAAATGCATGTTTCTGTTGTATTGATTTTTACCAGACCTTGCTTTTAACCGTTTCCCCTTTTTTATAAATTACAGGCGACTTGAATGCGAGGTTTGCTCTAAATACAAAGTGAATTTTATGGTGGAAAATTTGTTTTGAAAACAGTATATTTATAGTTTTAAGTTTTAGGCATATTTAGTTTATGAGAGTCATAAAAGTTAAAAGTGTTTTACAAAAAAAAAATATATATATATAAAAAAAGAAAAGAATAAAATAAAAAAAAAAATAAAATAAATGGAAGGATATGCAGTAAGTTTTCTTTAAAAATCGAATTAAGTGATCAAAAGCATTAGAAATGTTGACAATAGCATACAGTGATTGCAATTTGAATCAGTTGGTGCAAACTTTACACAGAACGTAGTGAAGATATGAATGACGACCTCATCAAATATTGACAAAATTGTTGTGGAAGCAAAGAATATTATTATAGGGATTTATCGATAATTTGCTGAGGATGTTGTCATATCGCTTAACTAATGCCATGATTTTTTTTTTGAACTAAGTTCTTTATGGGACGATGCGGAGAGGTACACTAACCGGTAAAAAACTACCATAACGTAATATATTTTGTTTCTAAATCAATGTTTAAGGCGTATGAGTAATACGATTCCATACGAGCAAATATTAATCATACGCAGTAGTGCCGTGACAGAATTCAATTTCGTTTGGGAACAAAATTGATTCTGTATTTTCGTTGGTTGGCGAAAACAAAAATCATAAAAAAATGTATACCCGAATAATTATTTTCTTTATACCTCGAAAAGAACTTAAAATTGATATTTTTATAATAAGGAACTTCGTTCCTATCCGGTGTCCCACGACACCACATTTCTATTTTTTTAATTTTAGGCATGATCCGTGAGGCAGAAAAGTTGGTTTCAAAATTGCTCCTGCATCTGCTCACTTTTAATTGCTTGTTTTAATTTTTTTTGCTAAAAACTAATTATGGCTTAGCCAACGTATCAACCAGATTTGGCAACCTGCCAAGAGACTCAGGTCGAAATTTTGATATGATGAAGGAAACAAAAACCGAATCGCTGAGAGCTCGTACCGAAAAGTATATATCAAAACAGATTCGAGAATTAAAAAACAAATGCAAGTGCATTATAGCTGAAGAGTGCTACATTGAAATTAAAGAATAAATAAATAGATATTTTGAAAGAAACGAAAATTCAGCTTACTTTTTGACCAGACCTCGTATAATATTAAGCATTTAAAAACTTTTCTCCGTTTGATTTTATCAACACATTTAACCTGTCAGCAACTTCAAAAGTCATTATCGTTTTTTGAGCTTTAGTCATACTTATTCATGCATGCATGCACGTCTATTTATTTAATACGTGTACGCTTAAGCAATATTTAATCATTCAATAACATTGTTCATACGCTGTGTTGTACCAAGTTCATTATATTGAGCCTAGTATGCATGACTGTGCATGCACCCCGAAGGCAACCTGTGTTTAAGTGTAGACAACTCTACATTTTGTCCAACAATTAAGATGTCAAGTTTAGCTAGTGTTTTCTTTTAGAGAATTATTTCGATGTCATTTGTTAAGCTTCAGGTTTTTTATATAAAAATTTTAGTAAGTTTATTTATATATTCAATATATTGCCTTTGGATGGCTTTTTCATTATTAAATTTTCAAACCAGAAAATAAATTCTTTTTAATGGTATAAATTTATATTTAGTTCATTTCAATTAAGTTTTTTGAATTTTTTTTGCTAAATATTTTTACAGACATAAATCTATCGTATTGAAGTGACTACATTGAACTGACATTTAAAAATACGATAAGTCGAATTCGCTTTAGCGCAACAAGCTTTACTGAAAGCTTACAAATCCCCGCACTGATTTTAAACTCAGCTAGTCTTGTTCACTTCGCTTTAGCGAAACATCGCTTTACTGAAATTATCGTATTGCTGAAAACCAAAAGCTAGCCCACAATTACGTTTTGTATGAAACTTACTTCGCTTTAGTGAAAAAATAAACAATGACAAATTTATTTATTAGAAATCGATTGCATAACTTAAGGCTGAAAAAATTGTCCGTTAAAAAATTATGTTTCTATGAATAATTTTTTTTAAATAAAATGTTTACGTTAAATTGACGTAAAAAATATACAGATTTGATATAAAAATATTGTTTTTACGCTTAAATGTAGCAAATTTCAGTAATCCGAACTACGTTTTAGAGAAAAATACGTATAACTGAAAAAAATAATTGGGTTTTGGTTATTTCCTGTAAAGCGGAGTCGACTGTACAATACAAAAGCCCATAAAAAATCATGGATTTTTTTAAATAAAATATAAGTAAATAAAATGGTCAACAGTACCAGAGTCTATAGCGAATATCTGGTTGCAATGTCTACATATGATCTCAATCAAACAACTAACACATTAGTCCTTATAGATCTATTGCTAAATGTCTATAGCACAGCACATTGCAAAGCGTATGGCAAGTAAGTCAATACTGCTGCTGACATTGTCAGTAGTGAATCAGTATATTTCACTAGTGGCATTTCCTACAGGGTGTGTACATTTGTGCGAAAGAAATCATAATAACGAACACTTGCATCATTAACGTAGACGCAGGGCTTTATATTTTTAACTTAATAACTTTTTATTATATGTTGCTCAATTCTTAATAATTTAGTCAAAATTGTTCTAAGTAACTTAAGTCTATTTGGCAAATATCGTACGTACGAACGAGAGCTGTAACGAACTAAGCAAGCATTTAAAATATATTAACATGTCTGCTGCATACTGTTTTTAATATACCTTTTAAAAAATCATGGCAAAAACTTATTTATATTTTTAAAGAGTTCACAAAACAATCTCTATGCTCATCAGCCACAGGCATTGGTGGCTGTACGTGTTATTTAGACAAACGAAATTGAACGGTTATTACAATAACAATAGCACAAGCAGAAGCAACAATAATAGAAACAATATCTCATTGTAATAAAAAAAAATTGATTAGAGGAAAAAACAACAATAACAACAATAATATTCAAACAATAGCTAACAACATCAACTTAATATAATTATTATCCAAAATATTGGTGGGTGCGAAGAGTGGCGCCAAAGTTACAAAACGATTTTTGTTGTTCATATTTTCAATGTTAAGGTTAAAGGAAACAGAAAACAAGAAAAAATAACTTTTGCTTAGACATACATACATACACATACATACAGACACTAACACCTACATATCGAATGCTTTTACCCTGCAGGAAATGTCAATAGTAAAATTATACTGATTATCTATTGACGATGTCACCAGTACTATTGACAAATTATACCCCAACTAATGCTGTCTACTTTTGACATTTAATACAGGCTTGTCCTACGAAATTTACCAGTAGACTGCGTCATTACTGACTAGGTAGTTCTTATGGCACCATATGGCGAAAATGTCAATAGTAAGATTGTACTGACTTTTTATTGAAAATATCACTGAGATCAATAACAACAGTTGCCGTCGGCTACGCAGCGATTTTGAGCCCACCAGCTTGATGATTTGTTTTAAGCGTCAACAATTTTCTCTACATATCAAAAGCAAAAGCAAAAAAAAAAACAATTTGTTGACAGTGTCACCAAAAAGACACCATAATTGTTGACAAAAATATTGACATGGATACATTGAACCCCACGTTTCCTTCAGGGTACTTGCACACATAATGCACGCATGTATTGAAGTAAACAGGCAAGTTGCTGGCACTTGTATACGTGAGACATTCTCCACTTGAAGAAAAATGGCAATAAATGGAATTGTTTGGAGAAAGAAAGTTTCCAAAATATAAAAAAAAGTTTGAAAGATTTATTTCCCATGCTCAGCAACCTACTTTTTTTTGTGATAGAAATTGTATAACGTGTTTAAAAAAGTTGTTGAGGTATTAATTCCCATATGGAATTCCATGCTGGATTGAACTTTTTAACTTTATGGGAAATCATTGTTTTTGCTTAAATCAAAAAAGCAGTAATTTGAATGCTCATCATACAGTGGTTTATGCAAAAGTCAGGCAGACAAGTTAAAGGTTTATGTCTGGAAATGATATTGGAACAATTATAAAAATAATATTACAACAATAATTTGAACAGCACTACTGATACTATCGGGTATTCTTTTAGCTGCCTGAAAATATTCCATATCGATAGTTATGGTTTAACATTTAACAGTGTCGAACAGTGTTGATATTTCTATGCAAAAATGTTTGGCCAGAAGAAACACTATAATAAAAATTTAATAAAATTATATTGAATTTACTTTGAAAAGGCTTCAGTAAATATATCTGCCAGTGTATAATAAGTACGAGTAAGTGCACTACATGAAGTGCATATAGTAATTGAAATTTGAAAACCGCGTATGCTGAGCACGTTTTCCCTTCTAACTACAAATTTGTAATATTCTCATCCTGCTGTTTGGCCAGGGTATGGAATTCGTGATTCAAAAATTGCTATTGTTTACAGTTAATTCTTGCTTCCTTGGCACTCTTATCGTAAATTTTTTGGCGTACTCCCAAGTAAAGTCAAGACCCAGGCTTGGTGAAAATGAAAATTAATAAAGGAAACATATTAATTAAAATATCACTTAATTAGGTATTTGAGTAGTAGCAAAGAAATGTTGTTTCGGGAACAATAAGTCGACTGCACTGGCCTTCAAATATTTTTTAAAATTGCATTGAAAATCTTGTATTTCAATTTAATCGCGTATGTGTGGAATAAAAAAAAATATGTCAACCTAAAATCACATTTTAAAAACTGTTACCCTGACAAAACTGCACATGATCATGACGTTAAAATGAACATGTTTGTTAATTGTTTTCATTTCTATGCACAAGGATGCAAATAATAATAATTGAACAATGTTATTGAGCACAAAGTTATTATTGACATTCGGTGTTGCATTTAATGTTAAATTAAAATTTATATTTACATGCGGCTGATTATGTAAAATTTTAATTAATGTGTTTTCAATTATTGCATAATATCCTAAAATAATATTTTGATATAATTTGATATATTAGAATTAAAAGTACAATGAAATATTAATTAAATATTTTTTTTAAACAGCACATATACGGCGTCTGCAAAAAAAAAACAAGTAAGAGCGTTATCTTCGACCGGGTTGAATCTTAAATACCCCTCCAAATATTTAGTGAATAAAAACTGTATTTTTATTCATATTAAAATTCCCATTTTTATGGTATTTAGCTTAAGCAAACCAAGAACGGTCGTTTCCAATGTGTTGATAGGAGCATGGACTGAGACACCTTTCCGTCAGCATAATAAAAGATGTGTGGTGTCATGGGACACCGGATAGGAACGCAGTTCCTTATTATAAAAATATAAAATTTAAGTTCTTTTCGAGGTTTAAAGAAAATAATTATTCGGGTATACATTTTTTATTATGATTTTTTTTCGCCGACCAACGAAAATACAGAATTAATTTTGTTCCCAAACGAAATTGAATTTTATTACGGCACGGCTGCGTATGATTAATATTTTTTGTATGGAATCGTATTACTCATACGTCTTAAACATTGATTTAGAAACAAAAAATATTACGCGTCGTCCCATAAGGAACTTCGTTCCACAAGCAATTTGCATATTAATATTTTATAATAATATTCTTTCAAGACTTTTCAGTGCCCTATTTTAAAACCTTATACAGGGTCACCCGAGAAAGGTCGTCGGGGAGACATCTCACCTAAATCGTAAAAATTTAAAAATTAAATTTTCGGGGTACTGAAGTGTAGACAATTTTTTTTATAATGCCATTTAAGAGGCAAAGAGGGCGGGGATGGAAAAAGGTGGAGTAGAGGAGGATCAGGTTACGTGTCATGTTCGTCATGAAAGCTTTTATTTTTAAGGAATGTATGCCTAAGTAATACAATTTGTTTAATTTTTTCACTATTTTTGAAATACAATAACGCCCACTAAAGGGGGCGGAGTCCAAAATCTAATTTATTTTTATTTTACAGCTCCAAGTTTAACGCGTTGGATCTTGTGACGAATTTTGATACTTTTCGAAGCTTGAGTTGATATCAGTTGAATAAATTAATGTTTCTAAGATTTTTCCAACAACAGCAGCCTGTATATTCCGCTTAGTTTTCTTCTGGCAATAACTCAAGTATTTATGGAAAAAGTGCATTCCAAACTTATTTTACTGAACCATTCTACAAACCTATTAATGATTTTAAAGATAAAATTAATTACCCTTCGTAACGTGCACAACTAGAGCTCCTTACGCCGCAATCATGTAAATCGAATTTCTTAAAAAACACTTGAAATTTTCTCGCCCTGATTACACACTTATATCATTCAATGCCAGTCCCATATGACCAATACCACGATCTTCTTTACAACATAATTGTAAAACACTTCTCAAGTCAAATTTATACAAGTATTGGTATACACATACATACAAATTTTGTAAGAACAGACACGGTCTAACTTAACTTGCCAATACATTAGCTTGCCAATACAGATGTATTATTTAAATAAATTAGGCAACATTGCGCTTAGATAAGGTTTAGTTGGCGCTTATCGTAGTTATCCCAGTGCTCGTAAGAATCTGTAAGTATCGCATTTTTATTAATAAAATTCTAATGAAATGCCAAAATTGGAAAACAAAATATGTAGCCAAGGAATCGAGTAAAAGGCAATAGCTACGGATAATCGCATCAATATTACTTCATAGAGTTTATGGACAAAATTTATTTGATTTAAGCATCCCAATTTAGTGTTTAGTATTTTAGTTATTTTTCCATTTTCTTTTCGTCAATCATTTCTTTTCTCCGTATTTTATTTTTTTTATTGATTTAGTACAGAGATTGGGACTTATTTAAATCAATTTTTAAATCTTTTCGGTGGCATAAAAGGATTGAAGGTTTTGAATACAAAAAGGCTTAGAGATAAAAATAATTAAAGGGAATATTGTTATAGTAGATGAGCTAGTATTTGTGAATTTAAATCGCCTTATTATTGAAAAAAGAGGCTTTGAGTTGAACATGTGTGATGAAAAAGTTTATATATAGAATTTGAGTAAAATTAGTTAAAAGCAGTTTAAGAAATGTTACTTGGTAGAGGTATTAATGGTTGAAACAATTCTAAACAAGATGCTAAATTTAACATCTCTTCTCTCAAATGTTCAATTAAAATTGATTGGCATATAATCACAATGTTCAAAACCTATTGATCAGAAATATTTTTCCCTCATATAAAACTATTTTTCCGCTCATATTAACTCAGATATGTATAATATTTGAGACAAATTGGTTTAAAGAAATAAACTGCAAATACCTTTTGGAATAATATATACATAAACATATGTATATGTTGTTATTATATTCTGATATTTTTAAGCTTAAGGTCTCTTTATATTTATTTAAATTTTAATTTCAATATTTCGTCACTCCTTTGTGTGACTTCTTCAGGAAATTAATTGTTTTATATGAAGAAGCCACACACAGGAGTGACGAAATATTGAAATCAAAAATTAAATTAAAATAAAGAGACCTTAAGCATAAAAATATCAGAATATAATAATAATTAAAAAGAGGTCAAGAAACCAGAAAATATGTTGTTGTTCAAAAATATTGCGATAAGAATTTGTTAAAGAATTGAACGCCATGAAATGGTGAAACAGCATCAAAGCCGTTCGATGGAATAATACGATGTAAGTAGTTGTACATCGTCGTTCCTCCGTTCCTGCCACAAATTCCTTTTCTGGCACTAGTTTATAAAGCCTGAGAACATGAATTTTGAAGAGGACGTGAGAGGATCAAGAATTAAAGTAAATCTTTCTAAATTGGAATTGAATCAATATCCGAGTGCTATGGCGTATATATGTATGTATGTATGTATGTATGTATGTATGTATGCATGTATGTATGTATGTATGCACATATGTATGTATGTATGTATGTATGTATGTATGTATGTATGTATGTATGTATGTACGTATGTATGTATGCATGTATGTATGTATGTATATATGTTTGTATGTATGTGTGTATGTTTGTATGTATATATGTATGTGTTTTATATATGTATGTGTGTATACATATGTATATATGTATATATATATGTATGTATGTATCTATATATGTATGTGTGTATGTATGCATTTATATAATAGCATTGATTCAAATTCTTTGAACTACAGCCGTATGAGTAATATTCGTAGTGCTGCATTGAAATATTAATTATACGTAAATGTTTCCACTATACAATTGCATATGTTACGGCGCTTGCAAAGAGTTTATTTTAGCTCCGAGTGCATATGCTTAATACGTTAATATGAAAATATGCGCAAATAGCATCCTTAAGAATGAAGAAAATGACTGACTGTGAGAGGCTAAGTTTTAAAATTCTATGCCGTGGTATCACATATACAAAACTTTGCTGTTATATTTCTGGTCATTAAAATCGCTCTATTGCAAATATATGTGTTCTAATGTTAAAAGTGTTAAACAAGAGTGTAAAAATAATAAACTACGTTTATAGAAATAATATATTATGATTTCAAATTAATCTTACCAAATTCATCTCGGACATTTATTTTAAGCTGTATTTTATATGTTTTATAATATGAAAGAAGCCATCCAATCGACTTACTGAACCATACCATTTGGTCACTCAAACTGGGATTTAGTTGTCATATTTCTTTATATTTGTTTTTTACACGAAGTACTGGTCCATCTGCATATCGCTCTCTTAAATGCAATAGAATCCAATTACATAGTGTTGAGTTTTACTGGAAAAGAAAAAGATTAAAGTATGAATTTAATAGTGTTTTCCCTTTAACATGGCTTTAATGAATGGTGGTTTATGGTTTTACCATATCTAATATTTTAATGAAACCTATTTAAAACCATTTTCTGAGTTGGTTTAAAGTAGGTTTTATGAAATACAAACTTATTTACCTCTGTGATGAATTAGCTGTTGCCAGGATAAATATTTGAAAAAGTTGATAATGTATGAAAGAAGCTCCGGGCAGTCTATGAAAATATATTAAATAAACAGTAAATATATTTTTTATGAATAAGCTAAGGATGATTTTCCATTTTAGCTAACGATAAATGATTTTCAATTTATGATTCTTTTAAAACAAACATTGATATTTTAACATGACATGCACTATTTCTCTGGAGAAATTCTATTTGCAAGTACATCACAATGTGACATATAAAGTCGTACAATATCAAACATGTTATAGATGTTACAGTTATATTGACAACCTTTTCTCTGCTATTGTGAAATATTAAAACATTTAAGTTCGCAAACACACATACACACAGATTGTTAGTTGTTTTTCTATCATTAAAATCTTAAAGGACCAAAAAATGTGGAATGTTATGCAAAAGTTTTGTTTTAAATTTAAAATATTAATATATAGAAACTTGATTTGATATTAATCGGGAGATAACTAACACGTATGCCTAATTAATTGCTCTGTTAATCAATTAATATCTGCAATTTCCATGGTGCAGTAAAAAATAGAGCTCGATGCTAAAAGTTGTGTAAACTTATTAACAACTTTTAATATTCTGACTATTGTGAGATTATTTTTTCAAAAGTAGCACTGCTCTCAACCCTACAGTGATAAATAAATTCAGTTTGCATATATCTGTGCAATACTACAAGGCTAAAGCATTTTAAAGCTTACAAATGGGGTAACAACTGAGGACCTTGGAATGGTCCTTGAAATGTTGCCTGAAGTAGACAGTTAAAGCGAACTCTACAGAGCCGACGATGTTGGTGGATGGGCTAGCACATGAATAACCGATTAAAATGTTGAAAAAAGGACAAAAAAGAAAACAAATACAATAAAATATTTTCGAAAAGAATTGCCAAATCACTATTAGAGAAATTGATAAGGATATCGGCATATCGACTGATTGATGTTATAAATTTTTTGTAGCAAATCTTGGACATGAGGCGTGTGGTAGCGAAATTCGTTCTAAAATTGGTGAAAAAGCCCACAATTTTTGGCCAATAATTTGTTATTCTGCCACTTTTCCCCGTTCTCCAGCTTGATGAGAGAAGATAGCGTTTTGCGATGATGATTGAAAGGATAAAATCCGAATCGGTGGGAGAGCGGAAATGCCAAGAATTCCATATCAGAGCTACTTCATCGCTGACACAAGTGTTTTATATTTCTATAAAAATAGATTTTTTTTTACCTTGGACCAGCCCTCAGGGGATGACCTCTACATATGCAATGCATTGGGGCCGGAACTAGAAAGAGGGGGATAGTATTAAGGGGACAGATGAAGAAAGATGAGAATTTAGAGAATTTTTTGTAGCTATTTCAACCTTTTTACTTCGCCGGCTAAGTTTTGCTACAGGACCGAGGAAGGTGGGTGCTGTTACTCTACTTTAAGTACATGCTAGCGTCAGTCGCTGCCAATTATGTTCAGTGATCAGTGGCTATGCCTTCATCATTGAAACAGGCTGGCAACAACTAACACAACCACGCACTAATGCTGATCAGAAGAATTCAACATAATATATCATGACTCAGCGCGGGGTTGAACTCAGGCCCCTGCGCTTCATAGTTTCGTGTTCTACTACTTTATTATAGCTCCGTGTGCATATGCTTAATGTGTTAATATGAAAATATGCGCAAATAGCATCCTTACAAAAACATTAACTACATTAGCACACAGGACTTTGAGAAAAATGGGAATTCTTCATATAATTTAAATGGACTTCATACATAACAATGAGGTCACACGACTGAAAAGGAGGGTCATTGTTATCAGTGATCTGAATGTAATTACATATCCCCTTTCAGGAATCATACCCTACATTTTGATTCAACTTTGATTATGTAATAAAACTTTAAGTTGAGTGCAATCAACATCGTTTAGGAAACATATTTTTAAATTAGATGACTAAACGTGCTTTCTGAGCAGATTTGAATAGATCCGTTTTGGTGTGGAATATAAATCAGCATTTTATTTGTGTCATGCTTGTATTTCATTTCACTGTTTTTTCTTTCATAAGCCTAGTACTCTGTTTCAAATTTCATGTGAAATTCTGACAGAACCCATACAAATAATATTCAATCGAAATATTTGTGGAAAAATGTTGCTAGACTAGTATTCTGTTTTAATTATGAAAAACATGTGAAATAACATGAATGTTATTTATTTCGTACGATAATTTTTTGACACTAAAAACTTTCTCATTGAAAATGGAAAGCATAATTTCAATTAAAAAGGAAAAAAACTAAAACTGAAATAACTGATGTTGCGCAACATATTCCACAAATTCAAACAGAGTACTAGGCTATAACCAGCACAGAAAACAAAAAACTTTATTGCGTAGTAAATGTCGAAAAAACATATCGTGTTTTTTTTGTAATACACTTTATTTGTTTTTAGAAACAGATTGAACTTGGCCAACTTGAAACGGAAATATTAAATTTTTAAGAGCATGTCCTACTGGGCAGATACTGGGCATAAATAATATCGCACAACTCCTTTTAATGTTGTTTTGAAAGCAGTAAAAATCTTTTGTTTCTACAAGAAAAATTGTTTCTTTCAACTTGCTTTTAAATTAGCAATTCCTTTTAATTTTATTGCTATTTTTTTTCTATCTAATTTTAGAGCTTTTGCTGTGTTATTTTTATTACATTCAAATGTTCTAAGAAAATAAAATTAAATCTGTACTACTCGCCCAAGTGGATAGCAGCAGTAGAAAAGTAGTTGTCAACAATTTTTCATAAACTTTTTCTATTGGTTTAGCAACAGCATATAAAACCAGGGCTGTGGAGTCGTGAAAAAATAGTTGCGACTCCGACTCCGACTCCAGCCGCCGAAATTTTTAAAGTACGACTCCGACTCCGACTCCGACTTCAACTCCAATGCTAAATGTATATGGAGTGAAATATTTCTTATGAATTTTTTTTTTATTCTCTTCTACACTTTCATCCGTGTCTGCACACTGAAATTTTTGTAATGAAATTTCACTGTGTGAACCGTGACTTTTCAAAATTGCTTTTACTTGGGAGAGAACGTTAATGCTTTTGTTTGCTTCGGTTTCTTCTCAATCATGGGAAAATAAAAGCACAAGTTTATGAGTGACAAATAGGGTTAATGTTGAAGTTTTTGAAAAAGGAGCAAAATAGTCGTTTTTTTTAAACGAAAAGTCTCACATTTTTACGTTTTTATTATTCCAACACACAACAAAAAATCAACAAAATTAATAATTCAAATTAAATAAACTAAATAATAATTCATTAAAAAGATTAAGTCAATTTCTGTAAAAAGGCAAATATTTGAAAATAGAAAATATTTAAAAAAAAAAATTCGCAGAATTTTTATTATGAAAAATATTTAAAAAATTCTTTGTCGGAGTCGGAGTCGCGACTTTTTTTAGCGACTCCGACTCCGACTCCGGCAAAAACAGTGCAACTCCGACTATTCGACTCCGACTCCGACTCCACAGCCCTGTATAAAACAAACGTTGGAAAGATATAAAAAAAAAGAAATTATATATATTAAAATAGTTTAAAAAAAGAACAAACTGCATAAATTATTTTTGTAATATCATGGATTATGGTTCTATTAAAAATATTATTGATTTTTCTCTAGAATTATCCACAAAAATTTTAGAATTTTTTTATAGTAAAAAAATAAAGTTCAAGAATACAGAATATTAGAATATTTGAATTGCTGCTGCTTGTAGGTTTCTCTAGCTTACTAATTTCGGAAATATCGAAGAATACCACAACTGGAAGGAGTCCTTTTTTGACTCCCTTATATTATTTCTTATTTGATTATTCAGTCCACCATCAATTAGATATGCCATTCTTTTAGGATAGATACCCCACCTCTGACCACACACAATTATAAATTGATACGGCATCCTTTTCGAATTTTTTGTCTTTAAATAAATATGATCAGTGCAGGCTATTTTGATATCTACCGTATGACCTTGATTTCCTTTCCCATATATCTCAAAAGATTAAGCGCTGTCCTACTAGCTTAACTAAATATGCAGATCGAGGTGATCTGAAAGCGCCAGAAATAATCAGTTTTTTGTTTTGAAAATTAGAAAAAAAAGATACAGGACAATTGAAATTAAAAATTTAATTTTTAAGCAACATTTCCTAAATACATAAATTAATTTGGTGTGGGTGCTGTTGGCTGAAGTAGTAGCACACGAGACTATGAAGCGGAGGGTCTTGAGTTCAACCCCCCCACTAAGTCATGAAATATTGTGTTGAATTCTTCTGATCAGCATTAGTGCGTGGTTGTGTTCGTTGTTGCCAGCCTGTTTTCAATGATGAAGGCATATGCACTGGTCACTGAAGATAATTGGCAGCAACTGACACTGTCATGTACTAAAAAGCAGAGTAACAGTACCCTGCTTCGTAGGCCCTGTAGCAAACAATTAGCCGGCGAAGTAAAAACATTGAAATAGCTACAAAAAAAAAATAAAATAAACCTTCTCATCCTTCTTCATCTGTCTCCTCAGTACTAACCCTTCCTTTCTAGTTCTGTCGCAATGCACTGCATACGTAGGGGTCATCCCCTGAGTGCTGGTCCAAGATAAAGAAAATGCTCTGGGGCCAATTTTTGCATTCGATATCGATCAAAATTTCAATATAATTTTACTAAAAATTTCGATCGATATCGAACTTCATTTGCCATCTGGATTTTTCGTGTTTGTGTAATTAGTGCCTGGATGTGCTATCGTGTTGTCATTATTAGAAACAAGCGAACAATTTTAGTCAAATCATGTTATTGTGATAACATTTTATTAGAACTAACAGTTGGTGTGTTAATATTTATTTGAGTACAAGTGATAGGAAAATACATTTATTTTTGATTGTTATGAATATCATTTCACATCCATTCAATGCCATTCTGTAGTATAAATATTTTTATGAATAGTCATAAACATTTTATTTTGATTTGAATAATAGTTTTTGTGCGCGTACACTTGGATTTGCAACTCTCTAGTAGTAGGTGCTCTTCAAGGCAATCACGCGTAAAATAAATGAAAAATTACGGCCAGTAGGACAGTTTCTTGTTCGTATTGCCAATGCAAATATATTCAATATTTGCTGCTTGAATTGAAGTCGTCATGGAAACCTTAAGTGTTTATATTTGTAATAATTTTTTTTTTGTAAGTGCATTTTTTTCTTTTGCTTACTCCTGTTATTTTTATCTGGCTGATGTAGTGGGAGTGTCAGTCAATTCTTTTGTGTTTCAACTTTTATCGTTTGTTGTTGTACTTTCCAAAGAAACTTCAAAATCAATATAAAAAAGTTTTGCCATTCTATAGCTCTTTAAGCAGTTTAACTTTTCTCATCAAACTATATGCAAAATATAAACAAACTCAAAAGCACAGACATACATACACCCACACACACACACACACACACATTTACACATATACAGATGTTTTTATACTTTCCTTTGACTTATTTTATTAAGAAAATAAAAAAAAGTGCTGAAAATATGTTTAAAAATGTTCAAGTACTTAAGCGTGTATCTGCTTTAAATACGAATGGTTTATTAATTTGCCTTTTATGCGCTAAAAAGTTTTAACACAAAAAAAGAAATAAGAAAATAAGAAATTTTCTAACTTTATCAAGACATATTTTATTTAGAACATTTTTTTACATATAAATATATATCTCCAAGCATTTAATTATGAAGTCAAGCAAATGTTTGTCTAATCAAGTAGCAGCCGTTACATGAATCATAAATATTAGAGAGTAGAATACAACATAAAACAATTTAATGCATGAGACTATTTTGCAATAAATGACAATAGAGCGCATTGAATCTAATTAAAAGTCGCACAATAGAGAAACGATTTTGGGAAAACCACAAAGTGTTTCTATAAATTGAAGAACAACTATAAGACTTCTATTAACAACTCCCAATAATTATGAAATTTGCGTTTGTAACAAAATACGAGTATCCCGACATGACAAATCAAAAAAATGTTAGATATAAAAGTATGAAAATATATTTCTTTTAATTGTTGTAACTTAAGCAATCATTTTGTTAGTTTTTTCTGCAGAATCAATTACTTGTGAACCCGTTTCAAAATTAAACATACAAATCTGTCTAACATATTTATAGGTTGGCAGAAAGGGAACAAATGCTTTTGCTGGTTTCTTAAGCTCAGCTGTGTAACAACTGAGGGTGCTGTTGTATGAAGTAGTTAACAACACGAGGCTACGAGAGAGAAGTCCCGACATCGACTCAGTCATGAATATGGTTTCGAATTCTTCTGATCACAGTTTTGTTTTAGCTGTTGTTGGTCTGTTGTTGTTCTGTTTGGTTGAAGAATATATATTGGGTGTTTTTTATTGAGGTATAGAACTTTAAGTTGGCATCACTTTTTTAACTGGCGGTCATTTTGTCAGCTGTCAAGTGATTAATATTTAGTTTGGTTTGCCATTTCATCATGAACAGGTTGACAAAAGAACAACGCTTGCAAATCGTGCAAATTTATTTCGAAAGTAATGGTTCAGTTCGCGAAGTTTACCGCAAGCTCCGTCCATTTTATGGTCGACATAATCGTCCATCAGAGCAATTAATTCGCTTAACCATGGATCGTTTTCGCACTACGTTTACTCTATGTGATAATACGCATCCGCAGAGACGTCGAACAGTGCGCACCGAAGAAACAATTGCCGCTGTAGAGCAAAGTGTTGAAGAGGACCCGAATGAATCGATTCGCCACCGTGCACAGCAATTGGAGCTTTGTCCATCAACTTTATGGAAGATTTTGCGCAAATGAATGTGGATGAGTTGTGGTTCCAACAAGACGGCGCTACATGCCACACAGCGCACGTCACAATCGATTTATTGAAAGAAACATTCGATGAGCGCATAATTTCGCGGAATGGACCTGTCAATTGGCCACCAAGATCGTGTGATTTGACACCATTGGATTATTTTCTTTGGGGATATGTGAAGTCGCTCGTCTACGCCAACAAACCAGAAACGTTAGGGGACTTGAAAGCCAACATTCGTGGCGCTATTGCCAACATCCGGCCCCATATGCTCGAAAAAGTGGTTGAAAATTGGACCTGTTGAATTGGCTTTATTCGAGCCAGCCGCGGCTGCCACATGCCCGAAATCATATTTAAACATTAATGGCATAAAATTATCCTTCCAATAAAGCCAAATTGATGGACATTAAAACGATTTTCTTGTGTTTTATTTCAATTCGAAGTTCTATACCTTTAAAAAAAACACCCTTTATTTAGATAGGTCCTTTCTGTCATGTATCAAATAGTAAAGTAACCGTAACCCTCTTTTGAGTCAGCCCTGTAGGAAATTTTAGTACAAAAAGTAGGGGTTAAAAAAATAGTTACAAAAAAATTCAGTGTCTTCTCCGACGCAATGCACTGCATTGGTAGGGCTCATACCCTGAGTGTTGCTCAGAATTAAAAAAAAAATTATAAAAAAAATATAATAAAAAATAAAACAAGTAAGAACGTTGTATTCGACCGGACCTCCAAATGCTTAGTTAGTAAAAAATGTATTTTATTGGGGTCGCTCCGGGAGGGACAGTGAAGGAGACTCTCACCTTTACCATAAAACACTAAAAAGTAAATTTTTTTTGTTAAGTGAAAAAAATTTTTTTTTTGTGGATAGGGTTATTTGTTGGAAAGGGGTGGGGGGCAACTGCAGAGGAAGATCACAGCACACCTCAGCTTCGTCATAAAAGCTTTAAAATTTAATTTAAGGAATTTATTTAAGAATTTGTTAAATATATACACTATTTTTCCAGGTAACATTTTACTTAAACACCCACTAAAGGGGCGGGGTCTAAAATTTAATTTTTTAGCATAAAAATACATCATTTGCCTAACAAAATTACAAAAAAAAAACTTTAAAAATTATGTTGTTTTTTAGAGGTTAGTTTAGTTTTTGTTAGGGGAACTTTTTTCCCTCTGGCCCGATTCAGCCTCTTTAACGACTTTATCTGTGCTATCCTTGAAAATATATTTATACCAAATTTCAGGGGTCTGGCTCGTTTCGTTTGGACTGAATTGTGATTTCCACACACACACGGACGGACATGGTAGGATCGCCTTAGAATTCATCATTGATTAAGAATATGTAAAAACTTTATGGGGTCTTCACTGCGGTACACACGGAATGACAAAGTGAATATACTACCCTCCATATCTTTTTTGGAGGGTATAAAAAAATGATAAATAAAAAAAAGAATATGTTGTTTTAGTGCGTCTTCAAATAACTTCAAAGGAATATCTGAAGCTTTTAATAATATATTCTTAAAATGAATATGTTAAATTTAAATTAATTGTCATAAAAAAAATTATGTCTACATTTTCTATTTTTAATACAAGATTTTTAATTTTAATCATGATGATTCCTTTTTTTTGTCCAAATTTGCAAAAAAGAGTTCCCCTCAAGAATCAATTCTTTTCTTTTTTTTTACAATACGGGAAATTTTGTGCTAAGCAACAGATTCCCAAATAAATAAATTTTTTTTATTTTTATCTACTTTTATTTAATGCAGGACTATAGTGTTCTCAACTTCATACGTAAAAAATTTACTACACATTAAGGAACTTCGTGAAATTTAGCGGGGCCTTTTTTTTAAGGAAATTATATAAATATTAAGTTAAATCGTTTTACAAAAAAAATCGCCGCCATTAAAAGGAATTTTACGTACATTAAAAAGAATTTGGTCAATTAGCTAAAAGTAACTACTCATTAAAAATCTCTTTGAAAGATTCTTCTCCTTCATTAAAGTCTATAATAAGGAAATACAAATTTGTTAAACTTAAGCAGGCGAGGACTGAAGGATTTAAATTTTTTAATCATTATGACTCTATTTAAGCTGTTGAATAAATTTTTTTGGGCTTATCTATTCTCTACGAATATAATTAAGTCATTTCCTTTTGCTTGCTTAATATTTCTGAAATGAATCCTTTGAAACCCATTAAAATTCATGTCATATTCATTGCAGATAATTTATAAATAATAAATTGTGAACTTGGATATAATTATAAAATTCATTTCCTCCTTTCGTTTAATACGAATTTCTCATTTAAAACAGCAATATATTAAACGTTTGATGCTCAACCAACTACTCAACTGCAAATACAAACTCATTCGTTGAGATGCCGTTGCACGTTCGCAATTTCTGTTATATTCTGACCATATAAATTGTCTGCATTTCATTTTCATATTTTCCCAACCAACAACAACTGTTAACCAGAGTCAATATTACGTTAAGTCAAGTGGCAATAGTTTGGAATTTACCAGCTATTTAATTTACTTAGATTCTCGTGTTTCTCCCCCTTTTCCGTATCGTGGGGATTGTACGAGTATGAAATTGCTTGTTCATCGTTTGTTTTCCAAAGTGATTTTATTTGAGGAAAATAGCTGCAAGTTAACCATATGAAATGTATTTCAGTTAAGACAGCTCTTTAATATTTGAAAAATAGTAGCAATAGAAAGAGTAAAAAATATATATACGAGTGTGTAATTTAAAGCTTTGATTTTGTTTTGGAATATCTAAGGAGTTGGGATTTAAAAAGTAAAGTTTAGTAAAAAGCATTTTGTGCGAGGAATGCAATTTACTGAGTAGTAATTTTTAGCTGAATCTTTGAAGGTTGATGAGATAGATGTATTTTAAAGATTTGATTTGCTTTCGATTATAAATATTATAATTTATTTGAGCACATATTTGGCCAGTCTACTTTTCATAATTATAAAATATTAGCCCAGTTCATAATCTCGAGCAAGTAGTCTAGCATCGTAGCATGAGCAAAATATTTGTACTCTACACCAACAAAATACATTGAAAATGCTGTCAAATACTCTCTCAATTGCAAATGCTATAATGCAAGACCATTTGTACAGGATTGTGAATTGGGCTATTGTAAAATTTCTATTTGGTTTTGAATAAAATGTATTGACATCCTGTTACAGGCAGCAAATGCTGGCTTCATTGAGTTTAAAATAATGTTATATAGTTTAATATTTCATTAGCAGTTTTGCTAAAATTCTCAAGATATTACGCTGTCGCACATTTACAAAACAATTTCCAAAATTTTGTAAAACAGTGCAATAGAAATATTTCAATATTTCATTAGCAAATTTAACACATTCATGAGGTATGATTTCCAGTAAAGTTCACTGCATATAAAAATAAATAAAATTGATTTTTGTTTATTTTTAAATTAATATACAGAAAACATCATTGAGAATAAACTACAAATATTTGATTTACCCAGTACAAATGAAATCACTTCTATGTGATGAAGCAGGGAAATACGAATAATAATGTTAGAGGATAACAGGTTAAAAGAGTAGCTATCGAAGAAAGAATAAATCTAATAGTTTCCATATCGCACAACTAATTGGTTTTACGGGTATTGAAAATAATCAATATAAAAGAAAATTTCTAGTTGAATAGCTGTTGAACATTCTAAAGAGATAAGAGAGTTGCTCTGATATGCAAATCAACAAAATATGTAACAACATAAAGAAACAACTAAAAACGTTATATTCGACCGCGTCGAATCTTAAATACCCTCCGAATATTTAATTTAAAATGTTTAACTGGGTGGTACAGAGTTCCTTTAAGACATCTCTGTACCCAATTCTAAATGTCTACTTTGACAGAGTCATTCCGGCAAGGGCCTTGGGGGATACGTTTTATCTCTGCACGACCAGAGAACATCTCAGCTTCTTATAGGCTTAAGGAATACAAATTGCTAAATATTTACACTAGTTTTGCATATAATATCGTACGTAAACGCCCACTAGAGGGGCGGGGTCCAAAAATAGACTATACCATTTTTTCCACAGACTAACGTAAGCGCATTGCCAGATCGTCTCATCACTGATCAAGAATTTATGGGGTCCAATTCTTTTTGCTGGGTATTAAAACTGTATTTTGTCGGGTTCTCTCTGGCAAGGGCCGTGAGGGAGACATTTCACCTTTGCCATAAAACTTCAAAAATAAACGTTTGGGATAATTAAATACAATATTAAAAAAAATTTTTTTTTGATAGGGTCATTTAGATGGCAAAGGGGGAGGAGGGGGTAGGGCAGAGTAGTACCAGGTTACGTCTCAGCTTCGTCATTAAAGGTTAAACATTTCATTTTTAAGGGTGTAGGCTTAAATAAAACAATTTGTTACATTTTTACACTAGTTTTGCATATAATAACGCCCACTAAAGGGGGCGGGGTTCAAAAATCATATTTTTTATTTTGTGGCTCCAAGTTTAAAGCGTTGGACCTTCTTTAAAATAAAAATTCAGAAAAATGAGACATGAAGAAAATAATTAAACGGTAACACGGGTATTAAAACAATAATATGTTAACATCAGGTTGATACAGTTCTCGCATTCTATTTCCTAATAAAGTTTGTTTAAATAAGAACTGTTATTGCATTCAACTAAGCCACCTAATAAGTGGCGACAAACACAATACACATGAGCACTGATGATGAAAGTGCTGCGGCTTTCGAAAACAGCTGTTCTGCTCTGCTGCGTAAGTTAAATAACTAAAAACTGATGTTGACTTTCCTTTGTGCCTTGGAATATTTCTCATGTCTTTCTGAGATTTAAATTAAAAATTTCGAACAATTACCCTATAAATCTTAATTCAATTTAATATAAAAATATATCATTTGCTTCAAAATTACAAAAAAGCTTTAAAAATTATGTTGTTCTTTAGAGGTTGGTTTAGTTCTTCTTAGGGGAACTTTTTTCCTTCTTGCAGGATTTAGCCCATCTCCGAACTTTTACCTATGCCGTTCTTCAAGATATACTTAAACCAAATTTCAAGAGTCTGGCTCTTTTCGTTTGGACTGAATCATGATTTTTACAAACGGACGGGCGAACATGCTCAGTTCCTCTTAGATTTCATCACTGATTAAGAATATATATACTTTATGGGGTCTCAGATGGATATTTCGCTGCGTTACAAACGGACTGACAAAGTGAATATACCCTCCATATTCTTTTTTGGAGGGTATAAAAAAGTTCTGTAATGCATTCTAATACAATGAGATACTTAATACATATACGTTTTTTGTGCCATGAATGAGAATCTCTGCTCAACAACTAAAATATGCATTATTTTTTTCTTATAACAAAATGTTTTAATTTTCTCACTGTTAAGTGAATAAAACTTTTTATTAATTTAGTGCGAAAAAAGTTGGGTCTTGCCAAGCGTTAGGCTTACATATCATCACCTTTAGTTGTTTCTTTGTTGGTTTTATTCTTAATACAATTTCGAAGTCATTACAAACAAATTCATTGCCTACTCTTTACCTCTCAGCTTAATATTTTAATGATTGTGAATACACGAAAATATAAGAGAGAAGGAAAAAAGTAACGAATTTTCATTTTATATCTTCTACATCATGACATCATGGCCCAGTGACTTTCGTAATGTATTGTGTGCGGCAGCTTTGAGTCAGTAAAATCGTTTAAGTTTCTGTCACATTTATTTAATTTTTTTCTTTTTGGAACTAAAATATATTAGAAAAGAACTGCAGGACCACAAAATCGGTTTTAAAGAAGAGCATCTCTAATCCACACCGCAGGACGGTAATAGAAGGGAGCCAAACTACCAAGCAATTCAGTGTCTGTTGGTATCATCTTGGAGATAAAAATTTATCAAAAATTTATAATTATAAAGGAATTTATGGATATGCCATAAGGCAGTATAACAGAACACAAGAAGGCAGGATACTAGCGCACATACAAATAAGGAGTTTTGAAATAGGTGCTTGACAACTTTGAATTTAATTTGTGAACACACCATTTCACTGACCATTTAAATGTTACTTTCCTTTTTTTTCCAGTAAATATATTCATCTTGGCATTTCATCAGAGTATTTTGTAAATATATCGCTAGAAGTTCTAATAAAAGAATTTATATAAAAGTATTTAAATTTTTTTTGGCAGGTGCTGGAATAAGAAATCTATAAAATTTTAATGCCTTCTGCAAGATTTCTTGCAACATTGAAAATTATTATCAGATCTTTGCTATTACAATAAAATGAAACGAAGCATTAAAGATAAGTTTTGTAAATTTATGATCAGCATTTTTTCGATCTGCTTCCATATGTCGAAAAATTAAAACGATAAAAGCATGAGGTTGTTAGAAAACAGTCGGAAATATTTTATCTTTTTTATTATTTGTGTTTTGGTTTGTGTGCACACACACAAACACTTGTTAAATACAAACTTATGAACATCTGTTGGCTCTGCAGTCTGTAAATATAATTTCATTTATGCATACAATTCCACGAAGCCCTGCAAGTACTTTTTCTATACCCTCCAAAAAAAGAATATGGGGTGGTATATTCACTTTGTCATTCCGTTTGTAACGCAGCGAAATATACATCTGAGAACCCAAAAAGTATATATATTCTTGATCTGTGATGAAATCTAAGACGAACTGAGCATGTCCGTCCGTCCGTCAGTCTGTGGAAATCACGATTCAGTCCAATCGAAAATATAAGTATAAGTATATCTTGAAGGATAGCACAGGTCGAGTTCGGAAATGGGCTAAGTCGGGCAGGAGGGAAAAAAAGTTCCCCTAAGAAGAAATAAACCAAGCTCTAAAAAACGACATAATTTTTAAAGTTTTTTTTTGGTAATTTTGCTAAGCAAATGATATATTTTTATGTCAGAGAAGGTCCAACGCGTTAAACTTGGATCCATAAAATAAAAGTAAAATAATTTTTGGACCCCGCCCCCCTTTAGTGGGCGTTATTATATGCAAAAATAATGTAAAAATTTAACAAATTGTTTTACTTAAGCCTACATCCCTTAAAATTAAAATTTTTAAGCTTTAATGACGCAGCTGAGACTTAACCTGGTACTACTCTGTCCTAACCCCTCCTCCCCCTTTTCCCCCTAAATGACCCTATGAAAAAACAAACAAAATTGTTCTACATTTTGCATTTAATTATCCCAAACATTTATTTTTAGAGTTTTATGGCAAAGGTGATATGTCTCCCCCACAGCCCTTGCCAGAGAGACCCCGCCGAAATGCAGTTTTAATACCCTCCAAAGTGGATTGGACCTCATAAAATATATATATTCTTGATCAATGATGAAGTCCAAGACGATCTAGCAATGCCCATACGTTCATCTGTGGAACACATGATATAGTCTATTTTTGGACCCCGCCCCCTTTAGTGGGCATTGACGTATGATATTTTATGCAAAAACAGTGTAAATATTGAACAATTTTTATTCCATAAGCCTATAATAAGCTGAGATGTTCTCTGATCTTGCAGAGGTGAAACGTCTCTCCCACGGCCCTTCCCGGAATGACTCTGTCAAAAGAGAGATTTAAAATTGGGTACAGAGATGTCCTAAAGTAACTCTGTTCCATCAAATTAAACATTTTAAATTTACTTACTAAATATTTGGAGGGTATTTAAGATTCGACCCGGTCGAATATAATGTTTTTACTTGTTGTATTTTTAATGGCCACTTAACGTATAAAAATATTTTTGTTGAAGCAAATGTACGAGATCAAATTTAAAATATATAAATAAAAATACACTGAAGAGAAAAAGGGAAAACGTGAAAAAAGCGTTTCATTGAAAAAGGTATAATAAATTAAAAAAAAAAAGTGTGGTGTAAATCAAAACTTGGAAAAAAATTCCTTTAACATGAAGTTACAATAATCATGAAGAAATAATGTGTACATCAATACAGGTCATGTTTATGTATGAGAAAAGCCTTGAAGCTAAAATTTATTTCAAATAATAATTTTTTTTCGAGTTAAGATTAATTGTTGGGATGTAAAATAAATTTTGTGCAAACTGTTAAATCCCCACGAAGACGTTTTAAAGTGTTCAAATAATCGTTTTCAAATCTGTGAAGTGGTTTTATATTGCTTTTTTGCAAGGCAAAATATATTTACTGAAATTTATTCTGCCGGAATTATAAAAAAAGGGGAAAGTGTTGAGAGGAGAAAGATGAGGAGCTGGAGAATTTCATGCAGCAAAACTTCTTAGTTTTTCTTCTTTACGTTTTTTAGAATTTCTACTGGTTTTAGCAGTTCTTACTGAGATGATTTTAGGATATTGTCAGTTACTATTTTATTTTGTTATTGTAAAAAACTGAATTTAACGCCATAAAAATAATTTTTTATTTGTTACATCTGGTAAACAATTAGTTTAATATTTAAATGGAAGTATCAATTGAATTGTGGTAAAAGTCTACTGATGATTTGGTATAAAATCTAATGAAATTTACACATTTTATCTTCAAAAAAGAAGCAAAACCCAAATTAGATTAATTTTGTAACTATTGGCATAGCTTAAACCCTAAATATTTATATCATGCTATTTTTTTTAGCTACAAAATCTACACACTCATCAATTTGTTTTCATAATCTTATTAAATACTCGTATGTTATGAATATTATGGAACAATAATCTCTGCACCTGATGATGTTGGTTTAGAAGTTAATCAAATATCATTTTTAAAAACTACACAACTCACAGACATTCACACGTGCATATGTATTTACATGTATGTGTGTGTGTGCATATATTAAAAGCACAGAAATTGTAGTTGTGTAACTTTAATCCATCGAGATAAGACCCAATTTTACTAATTTACCAGATCAAATGGCAACAAAATTGGCTTTTAACTGTCAACCTTGTCGATGCTTAATATACACACACACACACACACACACATGTTCACATACATTTAATATACTTTGTTGTAAATTTTTAAGCTCGTGTGTGTGTATGATTGCATTTCATAATGGTTATCTTTTAGACCTTTCTCAAAAAAAAAAAGAACTTTTCATTAATTAAAATTTAAATTTGTTCATTTAGATAAATAAGGCAAATACGCAAGCACACCCCCGGTGTTTCTGTGTCAAAAGAATTTGTATATTTTACAAAAAGATGTAAAAGTAAGATATTAAATTGAACAATACAAAACAGAAAATGGGTAAAACTTTTTATCAAACGCAAAAAAAGGATATAAATTCATAAATATATGAGGAGTATTTTATTAGGCGCTTCTTATCCTTAAATTTGTATACAATAAAGTGCGCACCAGTGAAACTATTTCTTGGTTTTACTATTTATTCGTTTTGTGGGTGCTGTTGGCTTAAATAGTAGACCTAGGGACTATGAAGCGTAGGGTCCTGAGTTCAACCCTGCGCTGAGTCATGAAATATTGTATTGAATTCTTCTGATCAGCTTTAGTGCATGGTTGTGTTAGTTGTTGCCAGCCTGTTTCAATGATGAAGGCACAGCACTGACCACTGAACGTAATTTCCAGCGACTGACACGATCACGTACTAAAAAGCAGAGTAACAGCAGCATCCTCCTTCGTCGGTCCTGTAGCAAATATTAGAAGGCTAAGTAAAAAGGTTGAAATAGCTACAAAAAGTTCTCTAACTTCTCATGTTACTTCATCTGTCCCCTTAGCACTATCCCCTCCATTCTATTTCCGGCGCAATGCACTGCATATGTAGGGGTTATCCCTTGAGTGCTGGTCCCAGAGATAAAAAGACGTATAGCGTCACAGAAAATACAACAGCCGTTTTTAAGATGTTTAAAGTTATATAGGTGAACCATAAACTGGTTTAAATGAAACAAGTAAAAACGTTATATTCGACCGGGTTGAATCTTAAAAACCTTCTATTTATTTATTTTATAAAAACTCTCCGGGACAGGCCGTGGGGGAGGCATCTCACCTTTACCATAAAACTGTTATGAATTTTGAATTTGACATATTGTCACAATTCTATTTTAAATGAAATTTATTTGTTGGTGGTCAAGCAATGTCGTCTATATGCATTTCGTTGGTGCTTTACCAAATCTTTTCAAAAATGTGGTTAAATTTACCATAAAACACTAAAAAGTCAAGTTTTGGGGGTTATTAAATGTAAAAAAAATTTCATAGGGTCATTTAGGAGCCAAAAGTAGGTGGAGGGCAGGGGCAGGACAGAGCAGAGGAAGATCAGAGAACATCTCAACTTCGTCATAAAAGCTTTAAAGGAATAAATATTTTTGAATATTTTCACTATTTTCCTATATAATAAATTACTTCAACGCCTACTAATGAGGCGGGTTCCAAAAATGAATTTTTCTGATTTTCTGGCTGCACGTTCAACGCTTTGGTTCTTCTTTCACATAAAAATATATCATTTGCTTAACAAAATTACAAAAAAAAAAAAAAAAAAAATTTAAATTACATATGCTATTTTTTAGAGGTTGGTTTAGTTTGGGGGAACTTTTTTCCCTCTAGTCCGATTCAGCCCATTTACGAAAATGACCTGTGTTATCCTTCAAGATGTATTCATACCAAATTTCAAGGACCGTTTGAACTGCATAGGATGGATATTGCTAAATCGCCTTAGATTTCATCACTGATCTAGAATACATATACTTTATGGGGTCTTAGAGGGATATTTCGGTGCGTTACAAACGGAACGACAAAGCGAATTTTTTCCGGAAGGGACTTTCCTTTGTCCCTTGACATATTTATCATGTCAGTCTGAATTCAAAACAAATTAGCCATAGAATTTAATACTCATGCAATGCATTGTGCTGGCTTTATGAAAGGAGTGGATGTTGCTGAGAAAACAGATGGGAGGATAGAGAATTTTTTCTTGACGTTTTACTGTTTTTTGCTGCGCCCGTGAATGTTTGCTACAGTACCGACGAAGCTGCATGCATTAATGCACGATCTTAGCCTTCGAAGTCTAAGTGTGGACTACTTCAGCTGCCAGCATCCGCTATCTGTTACCAGGATGAAGCGGCCTATAGGCGCCAATGGGTTAATAAAGTGGTTCTTTGCAAACGCAATTACTATATATTACACTATATAAGGGAAAGTTCTTAAATTGCTTGTGAATGAAATTTTTAAATACTAGTGTAAGAATAAAAAGTTCTATTTCGGCTAAAAATTTATTTATTTGCATCGCTAAAAAATCTTATTGCAAATTGTATTTCCTTTACATTCAATGCTTATGAATTACTTTACGCAAACTTTACAACATGATTGATGCCGAAATGTTTAATATTACTGATGACATTTTTGCACAGTTTCGCGTACGATAACAAATGAGTTCATTTAAATCAAAACTTCACTGCGAGTGCGAAAGAACGTATTTTCACTTTATTTTAAATGAAAGAAAGTAATAAAAATGTAGAAAATGAAAAATCTTTTAGTAAATATTTTCACAAAGGATTCCATTACCAACATTGCTCACGTACGCTTTTGATTTAAACCCTCATATAACAGCAATTCGTTAAAGTTGGTGTGCATATTTTTTCATTTGTAAGTCATATCTGTGGTTTTCACGAACAACAGCATATGTATTTAAATAGTTTTAAATGCAAATAGTCGCGAGATGCATTCAATAGCGTACTCAAACACACTTGAATCACCACAATTGGGTTCCATTATTTTAATGTGATTTTTAGTTGTCAAAAGAATCCACGTTTGTAAATGGCTTAACGTTCTCTTTGGATACGTTGCCATCTACATAATTTCGGCCAAATTATCTTAAATGACTTAATTTGCTCCAAATTATTTCGAAATCTGTCTGTGCAACACTGCGCGGCTGCTCTTCTTACAGATGCAACCTTGGGGCATCAATTATTGGTGAGTTACAAATCCGAAAAAGTGACATTTAAGTACGAATAAAATGACACTGATTTTATTTGTTGCACTTAATTTACTAAACACTGAATTTTATTTTACATTTTTATAGTTTTTCCTTTTGTTGTGTTATGTAAAGTTAACATTGAGCAAAATGTTTGCTTTTCCTTATTTTAAAAAATAATAAAATTTATTTCGAAAATTTGAACACAAAATTACTGACAACATAAAGAAAATACTGCGACATAATTTCCTCAAATCAATTTAATTCTTCTCATCTTTCTTCATCTGTCCTCTCAATATTATCCACTCCTTTCTAGTTCCGGAGCATTGCACTGCACATGTAGTGGTTATTCCCTAAGCACTGGTCCGAGTTCTAAGAAAAAAAAATTTTTTTCATAGTGGAAACGTACTATTACAGACAATGGACAGCTGACAGTATTGCCACACTGGCAGTTTTTAAAGCACTAAATTGATAAGCCGTCATATTAACTTATCAATTGGAAAACCGGCAACTCGATTGCTATATTTCACCACAAGTGTTGGAGTCCTTCGTTTTATTGATTTAGTAATTTTGGTGGGCAAGTGTATATGTAGCACTTTTCAAATAAAATAAACCTTATATATAGACTTACACGGTTATTAAAAAAACTGAAAATATGAGGGTGTTCTTGTATAACACAAACATTTTATAAAGAGATGGAATATATTTTGTTTTATAAAAATGTAAGTTATCAAGATATTTAGGGTGAAAAGCAGGAAACAAAGTTGCACACTCATACACACATACATGTATATGAGTATGTGCACAATTGTACATACACGTTGTGTACTTCTTGTTAATTGTCGTAAACATGTTTTAGTAATTTTTTCTCATAGAAAACCATCACTCTGATTGATTATCATGAGGGTCTGTACGTTAATGTATTTCTGATTATTCGGGTGAAAAGTAAAAAAAAATCTTGTTCAACAAATTACAATATTTAATTATTTAGGAAAAGTATTGACATTAAGTAATTACCGATTGGGATAAGTTTCGTTCTTGAAATAATCATACAATCAATAAATTTACTAACAGCTCAAAGTCATTTACAGTTTTCTTTTTTGGAAGATGCTAAGTCGGGTTTTTCCTCGGTTAATTAGGTTAAGATAGACGAGTAATTTGCAGTGGTATTTGTAACATTTCATAAGTAAATAAAATAAATATAGCATTATAAGAGAAAAAAGGAGTAAATTTAATAATAAAGGACTTTTCAATAAGAACTTTGTTTTTCAATTTTGGCAACGCCAACCAACAGCATGATCGTTTTGACATTTAGTTTTTTGACGTTTTCGTAGTAGATGCATTGGCAATTGCTACACTGAATTCAATTTCGCTCGAAAATTGCACTAAAAGAAATAAAATCCACTGTGAAAATGATGGTTCCGTTAAAGATTTATTTAGTAAAATTCGTGATATTTTCGGATAACACAATCGTCCTTCTGAGACCTTCTGTCAACAAACAAAATTACCGCAGTTGGGCTTCTGAAGATACTAAAGCGATTTTGGAGAAGTCTTTGCATGCTCAACGTATCACTGTATGGTGCGCTGTGTGGTCTGAAGGCTTGATTGGGCCGTTTTTTTTTTTCAAAGATGAGTGTGAAAATGGATCACGCTATCGCGAGGTGCTAACAACTCAATTTTGTCCTGTTATTGATGACGTGGTTATCACTGACATGATCGACATTTGCCAGATATCATTTTTTCATTCATAATTGCGGAACTGTTCTCTTCGTAATACAATAAAAATTTGAATCATCTTGATATAAATTCTTTTTTTTTATTTTGTTTTAGAAAACTAAGTTCTTATCGAAAAACCCTTTTAATTACATCAAATATGAAATTGATTTGCTTCTAAAAATTTCATATTCATATGCTTTGACTAGCAGTTAGTAAACAGCTCTTCTTTAAGAAATTGACGGATGCAATTAATCCAAACAAATTTTTTCCCTCAAATGCAGCGGCTTTTTAAAAATCCGCTATTGTAAATAAAGCACTTGAATATTATTTTCAAGTCAATTAAAAAGTTTGTTGACTTATAAAAAATGAAGTATTTGATATAAATAAAGTTTGATTATTTAAAACCACTTCATTACATTTCATTGCCTCAAGTAAATATCACGAAACTAAAATATTTATTAAATTTAACTCCACTTTTACTCATCAGTAATTTAAATGTTTTCTTTGCATATCACAGATTATATTGCAAGTTTAAATATTATAAAAAAACAGAACAAACGAATTGTTTGGTACTCAATTTTAATTAAATTCACAGGCTTTTGAGCCATTTCAAATTAAAATATTTTGCTATTTGAGAATAAACAAAAAAAAAAAAAAAACAGCTAAGAACGTTATAATCGACCGAGTCGAATCTTAAATACCCTCTATATAATAAATAAATAAAAACTCTATTTTGTGGAGGACACTCCGGGAGGAGCCGTGGGGGAGACATCTCAGTAAAAAGTTAATATTTGGAGTTATTAAGTGTAAAAAACAAATTTTTTTGATAGGGTCATTTAGGGGACAAAAGCGTGGAGAGGATAGGGCAGCCAGAGAAGCTAAGCTTCATCATAAAAGCTTTGAAATTCAATTTTTAAGGATTGTGGGCTTAAATTATACAGTTTCTTAAATACTTCCACTATTTCTTCATGTAATATGTTACTGCAACGCTCACTAAAGGGGGCGGGGCCCAAAAAATTAATATTTAGGATTTTCTGGTTTTGGACCTTCTTGGACATAAAAATATGTGCTTAACCAAATTTAAAAAAGAAACTTTAAAAAATATGTTGTTTTTTGAGGTTGATTTAGTATTTCTTAGGGGAACTTTTTTCCTTCTGGCCCGATTCTGCCCATTTACGAACATAAACTGTGCTATCTTTCAATATATATATATATATATATATATATATATATATATATATATATATATATATATATATATATATATATATATATATATATATACTTATATATATGTATATATATATATATATATATATATATATATATATATATATATATATATACCAAGTTTCTAGGATCTGGCTCTTTTCATCTATTCTGAATCCTGATTTACACTAACGGACGGACGCACATGGCTAGATCGTCTTAGATATCATCACTGATCAGGAATATATATACTTTATGGGGTCTTAGAGGGTTATTTCGCTGTGTTACATACGGAATGACAAATTGAATATTTCTCCCAATTCTTTTTTGGAGGGTATAAAAACTTCTTACGTGTGATATACATTTTCATAAAGTTTGCAACAACAAATTCACTCACTTTAAGAAAAAATTTATAGGAATATGTTTTTTCTGTTTTGTTTTGTTTGAAATACTCAAGCCAACAATAAACATGAGAATAGTTACTTTCAACTGCGTGTAAATGCTTTGCGAGTAGGAGCGAGCAATAGCATCGTTGTGTTTGCTTGTGAAAAATTCAAATACGAAAAATAAATTCCGTGAGGTGACGTTTTACTTTCAAAGAAAGCGCATTATCTAAAATAAAAAGTTTATTGAAAAAAATAGAAATAAAATTGAAATGGAAATATCATTCCAAAGCAATTAATGGGAGTGTGTGTGATGAGTTGGATTTTAAAGCAAACATTATATTTGCTTCATGAATAGATATTAAAGTTGCTCCACATATTCTCATAAATGAATATTTTCGAAATAACTAGATTCATATCGAAATAATGTGATAAGATTTAGACATGCATTAAATACTAAAAATACAGTTTATTTTGAGGCAACTCTTAATGCCGTCAGCAGCAATAAAACCTTTTTAAGGCAGCAGAGCTGGAACACCAACGACTTGCACTTTTGATACAACGCAGAATTTCATTTCGTATCAGCCATTTGAGTTTTCTGCAACGGCAGGTGGTAAACCTATTGAACGTTTAAGCAATTGAATGAAATATTTATTTTAAATAGAAATCACTTTAACTCAAATGGCAGGCCAGGCCATACACGGTTGCATGCTATTTTCATTGGAATTAGAAAAATAAGCAGAAAAGTGTAAAATATAAAATGGAAAAAGCGTAAATAAGAACATAGAAAGCGTTCTTCCAATGACTCATTTTATGTTTCTGTTACTGAATTTTCAAATTAATGAAGCCTTATGAAAAATGTCACTCAGTGGGTAATTTAAGGAAAAGAATTTTTAAGGCATCAAATTTCAATACGATTAAATTTATTGGCGTAACAAATGATAATTACCATGCTTTAATTTTTTAATTAATATATTAGATAGCAACTTTACCAGAAAGTTTTGCTCACGCAATATTCCGCCTGTTTTCTTGTAAATAAAATAAAAATTTTCATTTGGGAATTTATATTGAAACTGCAATAAAAAAAATCAAAAAGTGTTTTTATATGTTTTTTTCTTGTACATGAAATACTTCCTGAATTTTTCAATTTAAGGCTGTTTCTATGCATTTGAACTCTACACGAGATTAAGAAGCCGTAAGTGATTTCTATAGTATTTTAAAAATTTTACATATATGAGTGTGAGAGTTTGTGGGCGTAAATTATCTGTACTAGGAGGAATATGGAACCTAACTACTCAAAATAGTATTAGAGGACGACAGAAATTATTATTTTTTTTTTAAATAAAAAATCATAAAAAATATTTACATACAAATTTAACTTGAGGCTGGAGCTAACAATAAAAATGAAAAACGTTCACATGTACTTAAGTATAAAAGAATTCAAACCAAAAAAGTTTGGCTTAGGTATAATGGGAAAAAGTACAGAAAAATGGGACATGAAGAAAATAATCAAATGGCAGCACGGGTATTAAAACAAAAATGTGTTACTATCAAGTTGATACAGTTCAGAGTTCGAAATAGTGTACATATTTTATCCTCTGTACACACAAGTTTACATTATCAACGACATTGAAAAACATGACACTGCAAAATGTATGCATGCCTCACTTTATACACAAATAAATCTTGAGTGCACAGTACTGTGCATCATACCTCAAGTGTATACATTGAAGACATTGTAAACATTGAATTCACTTTATGTACGTATGCACATTTGCGGAGATGATAACATTGTATTTGTTTTGTAACTTCATAAAATTAATGTGTGTGTGCGCAGTAAAAGCAAGCACTGAAAATATTATACATTTCCACCAGTTTCAAATTAAAAAAGATTATACACGAGATGTACACGAGTACACTTATATTTATACACAAGTAGAAGGTGTACACTATGAAAGAAAGACAATGTCTATAGTGTATTCAAGGTGTACGTTGTATTAAAGGTGTACATTAAATTTTGTTGTACATTTCTGAGATCTCTGATACAGTTCTCGTATGCAATTTCCTAATCA
The DNA here is from genome assembly GCA_951800035.1 of Linnaemya tessellans. Taxonomy (NCBI): domain Eukaryota; kingdom Metazoa; phylum Arthropoda; class Insecta; order Diptera; family Tachinidae; genus Linnaemya; species Linnaemya tessellans. The sequence continues at coordinate 151,254,348 of OX637532.1, read as the reverse complement.
ATTTTGTTTAAATAAGAATTGTTATCATTATTCAACTAAGCCACCTAATAAGTGGTGACAAACACAATGCACATGAGCACTGATGATGAAAGTGTTGCGGCTTTCGAAAACAGCTGCTCTGCTCTGCTGTGTAAGTTGAATAACTAAAAACTGATGTTGACTTTCTTTTGTGCCTTGGAGTGTTTATCATGTCTTTCTGAATTTAAAACAAACGATTTTCGAACAATTAGCCTATAAAACTTAATTCAATTTAATATAGCAATGATTTTTGTTAAAGGCTCTTTTCGAAATGGCCATACGACGGTTGGAAAAGGAATTTTTATGAAAGTCCAGCCCACTGTGCGACATACATAGCGAAAAATCTAAGCTGAAAAATGTTTAATGTCGTTATTATGAATATTCCTAATTAAACTCTTAGGAATTGTTATAGGATTCAAAAATTTTCAGTGATATGCAAATTAGTGAGTGCTATTTTTTTTTATCAAATTTTTTTACTGGAGGGTTACTGTGTAATTACATTTGAATTGAAAACTGTTCGAATTTGTATGCTAAAGCATTTCTTTGCGAATCGAATTACACAGTAATATTCCTACCCCGGTTATTCTGTAACTATATGTCAACGTCACTTCAAGACAATACCAAAGACAGGACACTTCTCTAATCTTCTTCTTCAGCAATTAATGTAACTCGGACCAGCACTCAGTGGATGACCTTTACACATGCAGTGAATTACGGCGGAACTAGAAAGTAGAGGATAGTATTGAGGGGACAGATGAGAATATGGAGATTGACTATTTCTGTCGGTCTTTTCCTATATTCAAGGGTTAAAAGAGTAGTCGTAAGCTGGCAAAAGTAGTAAATTCTTGTCCACAAAGAATAGTTAACTGTTCTAGTTTTGATATTGTATTGACGTGACATTGACAAATAGTTACAGAATAAGGGGGTTGGACACACTTTTTAAGACAGTTAAATCAATATTCAAATTATGATATGCATTATATCGAATTTTATCTGAGTTAAAAGAAACCCAAAAAAATACAAATAAAAATATATATGAAACAATTCCAAAGTATATTTCAAGTTCAGTTTTTAGCTGCCCATACCAACAAAATAATTCTTCACAAAATGTTGTTTCTGCTTTAAAGATAATTGTACGACGTATTTGGCAGCACAAAATTTACAATTCGTACATTTATATTTCATTAAGTAAATATTTTTAAACAAAATAAATAAAAATCGCTGTGCAAATATGCTTTACAAGTAAAAATATCGAGCCAAATTTTATGACCTATTCAGATTGTAGCTGAAGATTACATTTTCTTCTTCCCAACTTTACATTCTTCTACTTTTTGTAACAAACAACTTAAATTTAAAGTATTTCTAATTTCATAAAATGCTATATTTAATATTTTTACTTTCATTTTAACAAACGTTTAGTTTCCATTGTGGAGAACAATTCTTATTTTAAAGGCCAAAAAGTAAAAAATTTAAGTGCGAGTATTAAATTAAAAATTAAGCAAAAATTAGCTAAAATGTAAGAATAACAAATGAAAGAGAGAGAAAGAGAGTGAAAAAATCAATGAACTAACAACAGGGAATTAAGTTCCATTTATTGAATTGCCACACTGGCACACATGAAGCCAGAGGGTGTGCAGTGCGTGTGACTGGTGGCACATGCAGTGCTGGCAGCAACATTCACACATACAGACATTAAGAGTGAATGTACAAAAATTAAGGTGGCGTATGATCAATCAATTCAGTACGTAAAATTCAAATACCAAAAATTCAGCATTCGAAAATTTGAGCAAGACTTTTAAATTTTTAGCGCATTTTTTTTTTTAATATAAATTATATCTAAAGTTTGCCCCTATTTTTGAGTTGTTCCCTACTGTGCATGTGGCACTTGGAAAATGAATATTGAGTACACAAACCAAACGCGATGTTTTTACAAAATATTTTTAACCATACGGGAAGACGTCTCGCATGAACATACCCTGAACTTGAAATGTCAAGAACTTGTTACTACAAATATGTTTTTAAATAATAAATGAATGAAAATTTTGTAAACAGTTTGCTGCAGGCATGGGAAACGCCACATGACTTATAAACTCCAAGAATTGCTGTTAACGCCTCTAAGGAAATTAATATATAATAAGTAAATGAAATTCCAAATTTTTTAACCGCTCCTTTTAACACTTTAAGGAGAAGAACTCTTGTTTTGTAGGAGGGTAGGAAATAGTTCTACTCGTGAATATATTTTTATACCCTCCAAAAAATAATAGCAGTTTATATTCAGTTTGTAATTCCGCGTGTAATGCAGCGAAATATCCCTCTCAGACTCCATAAAGTATTTATATTCTTGATTAGTGATGAAATCTAAGACGATCTAGCCATGTCCATCCATGTCCGTCTGTGGAAATCATGATTCAGTTCAAACGAAAAGAGCCAGACCTTTGAAAATTTGCACAAATATATCTTGAAGGATAGCACAGATCAAGTTCGTAAATGGCCTAAGGGACAGAGCGGAAAAAGTTCCCCTAACAAGAGCTAAACCAACCGCTAAAAAACAACATAATGTTTAAAGTTATTTTTATTTTGTTAAGCAAATTATATATTTTTATATTAAATTGAATTAAGATTTATAGGCTAATTGTTCGAAATTTTTTGTTTTAAATTCATGATAAGACATGATAAATATTCTAATGCACAAAAGAAAGTCAACATCAATTTTTAGTTATTCAACTTAAGCTCTAAACACATAGACGACAGCAGACAGCCAGCAGCAATATGTCAAAAATAAAATCCATGTGTTTGAATGAAAATGATTATTTTGAGGGCAGAACAGCAGCAGGACTGAACAACCGCGTTTGCTGCTGCTGCCAACTTAGGCTATTTTCTATTTTGACGGGCAGCATTAAACAAATATAGTGTTGCCATTATATATATATAAATTGGAAAAATAAGAACAACAATGTTTTTTTTTTAATATTAAACATAAAAGAACATTACAAATATACAATATAGAAATATATTTATGTGTTTTTATAGTTTTTTGTAATATTATTAAATTTTTTTTATCAATAACTTTTAATTTTGTTCATTATAAAATATATAGACGGCATCCCTGTTGTTATCTTGTTGCTGTCTTCAAAATAATTATGAAGCTGACTTCATAGCAGCATTTGAAGTTGCCAGAATTTGAAGCCGTGAAGTTGTGAAGTCTGCTGTCGTCTATGTGTTTAGAACTTTACACAGCAGAGCAGAATTTGTATGTATTTTTTTTCTATTTCTATGTCAGAGGATGATCAAACGCGTTAAACTTGGAGCCATAAAATCAAAAAGATCTATTTTTGGTCTCCGCCCCCTTTAGTGGGCGTTATTCTAAGCAAAAATGGTGTAAAAATTTAACAAATTGTATTACTTCAGCCCTACATTTCTTAAAAATAATTTTTATTGCTTTAATGACGTTGCTGAGACGTAACCTGCGCCATTTTTTGTTTGTACAATACCGCCAATGTGTGTGTGTCATAGTCGAAGATGGCAAAATATATTGGAAAAAAATTAATATCCTTTTGATTTTTATTTTATAACTAAAAGCAGTTAAAGATCCAGTGAAATGTGTTGAAAACACCGAACAATATTGTTTTGCTTACAATTCATGTTTATGTCTTATTGTAAAACAGTTTCGCCATATAATATCGGAAACTATTTTGTCACTTATGAATTTGAAAAATAAATTCATTTTGCATTCTTCGATTTTTAAGTTAAATATGTCTAAATGGCAGCATTTCAAAAGTAACAAAATTTCACTGAATGTTAGCGAATTTATTTGTAAAATTCTTTTAGTTGTTTACGACATGTAAAATAAAATTAATTTGTGAAAGAATAAAAGTGGAACATTATTTGTACTCTGTTTTATAGTGCAGAAAAAACAAAATGGCATTTATTTTTCCATCCCTGGCATATTGGCCCAGTGTGCATACAGAGAAATGTATGTGCTCCCTATTATTTTATGAATTTTAGTACATGGAAACTTTTAAGGAGCTTGATATGAAATTCACTGCCACAGACTAATTTTCTTAAATATTCCAATGCTGCTATTGAGAGCAGCAATCAGTTTTGAGCTGCCACTGCAAATGACAAATCTATTTGTGTCAAAAATAAATTGAGAAAGCTGTGGAAAACTTAAAGACTTTTGCGGTAAATTTAACGATTAAGAGATTTAATAAAAATCATGATAGTTCTATGAAAATACACATTTGGAGTGATCAGAAAATGGCAATGTTTGACACTTCGTCGTGACGTGATTGCCATATTATATTCGTTATTCTGATTCAAAATTTATATTTTAAAGCTTCAATAATATAGAACTAATCCACAGACTGTTCTAGTAAGAAATATTAAAACATCTATTAAATATTAAAAATAATTGTATAATAGTCTTTGAAAGTAGGGAAACTCTATTGTCGTCTTATACCTTTTGGCATGACAGTTTTACTTTAATTTGCATTTTAATCTATCTTGTACATATTTCCTTAAAAAAATTTAAATCATATTTACAATAACTAATTGGCCATAAAAATATTAATTCACTTTGGCAGATACCCACTGCTGTGTGTCTGTTTGTCCCATCAATTAAAAAGACAAAAAGCTAGACAAGAGCCTTAACAAAAAATGTGCATCACAGAAGTGTATTTTTAAAGGGAGACTCAAACGAGTGTGTTTTTGGATAAACTAATATACATATTTATTTTCAATAATATCTGTAGCAACTTGGTGACATCAGCATCAGAAATGTACAACAAAATTTAATGTACACCTTTAATACAATGTACACCTTGAATACACTATAGACATTGTCTTTCTTTCATAGTGTACACCTTCTACTTGTGTGTAATTATGAGTGTACTAGTGTACATCTCGTGTATATACTTTTTTAATTTGAAACTGATGGGAATGTATAATATTTTCAGTTTTCGCTTTTACTGCGCACACACACGACTATGATAACATTAAGATATTAACAAATTGGCTTTTGAAGAATGAAGTAATTGCTGTTGGAATACTTGTTAGGATGCTTTAGCCTTACCGCAAATAAAGTTAGATGTAAAATATTATTAAACAAAAAATCTTTTATACTCACTACGTATAAAGAATTTTATCTGTTTAAAGCCACCTATACGAACACCCTTTGAATTTGCATAATAAGTAAAAAAAATATGTAAAAAATTGTACTAAAAACAATAAATTAATTCTGCACGTTAGCACAGGCAACTCGTTGTGTTTAGGTTGTATGAAAAATGGCAAGCACCCCATATTATCAGCAACAATAGCAAAATAGCCAATGGCACGCTCTCTTACTCCCCCTTCCACAATTTGATTGATGTTTCATTTATGCATAGAGACTGTTAACGCTTGATGTGAATAGGAAAAAACAAAAATAAGAACACACTGCAGAGCAGTAAAATGAAAAATTGCATTATTCATTTGTTTTTGAGATAACAGATGTTTATTATTTTTCTTTTGCAGCGTTTTTATTTTCAACTAACAAAACTACTACTATTTTCATAACCAACAATACAACAATATAGTTTTTTTGCAGTCATTTCATATTTATTTGACAGATGCTGATGCTGCTGTTGTTGAAGAAATTGTAAAAGCAAACAAGGAAATGACATTTTTGTTTTTGCTTATGGCGAAACAAGTTCACAAGTTAATTTAGCGTTTTTGTCCTGAATTGAGTTTGAATAAAATTACAACAGTTTTTATTCACCTGATGATTTATTCTAACATTTTTTTAAATTAAACAAATATTGCCACATTATTTATTATATACAAATAAAAACGAGTCTAGTTGGGATATTTATGCTGCACAATTTATGTAAATGCCACACGGCAGCATTGCTGATACATAAACAGAAGAAAATACTTAATAAATATACTATTCGGATATTCAATTAAGTCAATGATATTGGATTTTAATTTCATGTTGATCAAATAAAAATTAAAAAAATTTATATATATTTGCAAATAAACAAATATTTTCACACACACAAAACCTTTCAGCACGAAACATTTAAATATTTATTTTATTAAATCGAAAATTTGTTTGTGTTTGAATAAAAAAATACGTTCGTATACAGAAAAGTATCGAAAATTTGTCACCACACAAAACTTTAGCATATTTTTTCTTTCCTGTACAAATTTATTACGTTTCCCTGTCCTACACGACTCATATCGTATTACTCGCTGAGCTTTTGTATTACGTGTATTATTCACGTTTTTCTATATGTTTAAGGAATAAAAAAAAAAGATGACAGCAAATGATTAGTTTAATATATTTGTGCATAAATTTAAATAAATTGTGTTACAAACACATGCAAATAATCCTTAACAAACACGCTTCGTTTTATTTCTTTAGATTCAGTTTTTGATTTACGATTTAATACATTTGGGGGTTTATATTATTTTCTGATTTATTATATCGGCTTCAGTTAATAATGTTACAAAAAGATACATAAAAAAAAGAAAACTGGTTGCCAGAAGAGTTTCAAAACTCTTTGAAATTTATTTTTATTTGTTTCTTTTGGCATATTTAGTGTCGTCTAGGACTGTACAATAGCTTTCCGCAACATTTATTATATTAAGGTGTAGATTATGTGTGCCCGTAATTGCCACTGTTATTGGTCCTAAAAGAATTCAAGCGTAGTAAACAAACTACAATTTTTTATCTCAGTGATGTACAGCATATGATTGTGACTTTAGGCCATTATGGATGAGGCAGAAACAGTGCCCATAATAGGAACGACGAACGTAGCAAAAAAAAATTTCGATTCTCTTCTTTAATTATTTCATTATCTTCATTCTTTGATTATTTTGGCTAGTTACCCGAAGTGGTTGTTCAAAAAAAAAAAAAAAAAAGAGCCAATTTTGGTGTATGACTGAGAGTTTTAAAATAAATTTTTAAGAAATGCTTTCCTATGCCGGATATCATTATTGTCTACTAAATTATAGTAAAAAAGTGTGTGTTAGTCTACCAGTGTGAAGACCGTGGATTCGATTCCCACCTTAAGCCTAGTACTTTGTTTGAATTTGTGGAATATGTTGCGCAACATGAGTTATTTCAGTTTCAGTTTTTTTCCATTTTAATTGAAATTATGTTTTCCATTTTCAATGACAAAATTTTTAGTTTCAAAAAATTATCGTACGAAATAAATAACATTCATATTATTTCACATGTTTTTCATAATTAAAACGGAGTACTAGTTTAGAAACATTTTTCCACAAATATTTCGATTGAATACTTTTTGTATGGGTTCTGTCAGAATTTCACATGATATTTTAAACAGAGTACTAGGCTTTAGACTCTGATTTGTTTCACTACAATGGCAGATAGTCTTTGTTACTATTCTCGGTTAACTAACAACACTGTAGGAAATATCAATAGTGAAAATGTGCTGTCTTACTATTGATACAGTCAGCAGTACTAATAACACGGTTCAACACGAAAAAAAAAATTACGGCGTTCCGACAATTGATTCTTGTAGAGGAGACAAAAAAAAAACAAAAAAATACGTGTGTCGGCGTTTTGACAGATCACATCGGAATTTTATTGATCTGTCAAAATTTGAAATTTGAATCAAATTTCGGCGGTTGAAATTTCCAATCTCTAGCCAATTCTTGCAGCATAGCGGTATATAAAACTATATATTCCTTACATCTGAGGTGTATGGTATGCTCAGCAACTTTGTAGAAAATATCACGATAAATATTTTCGTAGAATATATTAACCCTCTAACTCCCCCGCATAACTGCGTTTGGCGGCTTTATTCTAACAAATCTTAAAAAGCACCTCAAAAAAAAGGGGAGGGGCCAGGGATGAAATGTTCTACAAAAATGTTAACGCAAATACCAAAAAAACAATCAAATTCAAGATTGCCCATTTAGGGTTAATTTAGTTATTATATAGAGTTTGTATAAGAAAGTCTTAGAAACATTGATATTTATTTAATTGCCCAGCTAATTTGACATGTACGCGCCAATGAAAATTCACTGCTGATATCTCGGTACTATTGATTAACTAGTTCTTTTGGGACCATATGTAGACATTGGAACCAGTGATTCACTGGTAAAATATTTTTTTTTTTAAGCAGACCAGTATTCAGGGGACTAGAAAGGAGGGAGTAGTATCGAAAGGATAAATGAAGAAATATTAGTAGATAGAGAAGATTTTGTAGGTATTTCTTAACTTTTACTTTCTGGTCTACATTTTTGTTATTTTATGAATTTTTTTCAAAATCATTTTTATATATTAAAATTCAATTTCCTCTTACTCATTCCTGATGATGTTAACAAAAAGTGCTGTGACGAAATATTAAATAACTAAAGAAAACTGAAATAATTTTATATAAAAGACGACCTCAAGCTTAATAAATAATAAAATAAAATTTTGAAATTAAAATATAACAAAAAAATTATAATATAAATAAAAAACTAAAAGGCCACTAATTCAGAAAAATTTTTTTTTTTATAATAAATATTACAATTAAAATAATGTACTAATTCATTTCAGTTAACTTATCAAAGGCATATATAAAAATGTAACCACTCTCTTGACAGTATCGTCAACCAGTCACCAAAGTGATAATTTGGGGACACTTTCCTCATTTTTCCTTCAGGAAGTGTTTTACATAATTTCTAATTGTATTTTTAACACTCAATATATAAATATATATAATAAAAAAAAGTTCATGCCGACAATGTTTTTGATAAAGTTTCAAAGTCTTCTATATTGCTTCTAATACAATTCTCAAATGGTTTTTAATAGTTTGTGCATAAGGACAAAGATGTCTTGCAACTTTTTAAAATTAAATTAAAGTCTGTTAGTGATTTGGTGTAAAAGACAATGCAAAGCCAGCAAATAAACATTCTTAGTCCACTTTAAATACTGAAATCTAATTATTATATTTTATCTAATTTAAGCTAAATTTTATTTAAACACTTTGAAAATTGAAGGGTTGAAATTAATTCCATGGTATTTTGATATTATCTGAACTATTTATAAATATTTGAAAAATTGCTTGTTAAGAGAATTTTTTTTTCAATTCTTTTTCATTAATAACGCTATAAGTTTACTTGAATTGTAACTGGGGGAAAAAAAGAAGCAAAATATTCTGACACCGAGTAGAATGATAATGACGTGGTAAGAAGTATATGAAGTGAAAACATGGATATTACAAAAAACAGAAAGAGCAACAACAAAAGTTCTAGTGCGGATAGTTCACAATATCTGTCTTTCAATTTCTCTAAACTAAAGAGGGCATGTGACTTTTGCTTTTGTATTAAAATGGAGCTTGACATTTTATTGTAATAGAGTATAAACGAGGAACATGTTAATGTTTCATACCCAAGTGGATATACTCGAATGTACTAGGATACATAAATATACTATATAGTTAAACATAATCACTTTGTAATTTTTACAACACAAAAACGAAAACAAGAGAAAGTAAACCGCAGTAACCAACATGATTTTCCTCATTTTCCTTTTTGATCATTTGCATATACCTGACACAACATCAATGTGCATACGAGTATTTCGCAAATACACCAACAATCTTGTTTCATTTAATGAAAATGAGAAAAACGAAAAAAATGAAAAACAAGTCATACTGGAAAATAAAATAAATTTAAATTAATTTTGTGTCATCCGATTCTTGCTTTATTTTACATTCATTTCTAGTACAGTAAATCATTCACTCGAGAAATTGTAAAATATAATTTAATTTCAGCCGATACCAACTTATTTTACTTTATAAGCGAATGAGAACAGAATTCTAAATGGAAAACATCAGAATTAATATAAAAATTTTTTAGTTAATATTCGGTAACGAAGGCCGCTCTTGTCAATACATATACATACTCATACATATGCATATGTATGTATGTGTGTAATTTTATTCAATATTTTATTTGTTATGTTTGCAAATAAATATTCAAGCCAATGGATTATTCATGCATTTTGCAAACTAACGTTTTAAAGTAAGTGAGCAAAAGCGGATGAAAGTCTGTTGCATCTTCACAAGTATTTTTTTTTTTTTGTAAGGAAAAATTGGTGTAAAATATGCTAGAATTTTCTTCTTTTGAAGTTGATCCAATATAAAGTGTTGACTTTTATTTAAAAAAAAATGATTTGTATAAGTATCGTTACAAAAAGTTCAAGCTAGAATATAGAGAAAATATCAAAATAGTTTATATTTTCCATAGAACTATTAAACATTTTGAAATGCAAAGTTATACAAAATTTTTTATGCGTTTTTGTGCTGTTAAGAACCTTAAAGTTTTGTTTGTGCTTCTTAAACAAATTTCACTTTTTTGATTTGATTTAGATAATTAGGAAGTCAGTTTCAGCAGCTAGATTATGAGATTTCAAATCACAAGTTCAAAATCTAAAGAACTCTTATCTCAATTTATTTATGTTTAAAAAAGTGTTATCTCAAGTTATTTGCATTGAATAGAAATAGAGAATTGACAAGATGTTGTGTTTATTTTTAGCACTTGGATTTTTTGTTATTTTGCAAGTCAATACGTTGAGTGCTTCAATAGACGAAAATGTTGTCTCTTAAATCAACAAACTTGAGCCTAAACAAACACACTTAAAGATTTCCAATATCTTCAGAAATCTGCTAATATTCTTAGAAGTAGCACGAGACGAAAAAATTTTCCAGACTTAAGACTAGACCACACTATCTTCGTAATGTATCGATTTTCGTCGGCTCACTGAAATAAAGTTATAAGTATGTAATAAGCTAAATTTTGCCTTATTTGTCAACTAATTGAAATATAAGGAAATAATTGCACCACATTGCATTGGTAGTAAAGCCATATATACTTATTCCCGAATTAATTGAGAAATAATGCAATTTTAGCTTAGTACTAATGACTTTATTGCAGTGAGCGGACGAAAATCGGTACATTGTGTCGATAGTGGGATCTAAGCCTGAGACTTTTAAAATATTATATTGTATAGATGGTTTTCAGAAGTATGTGCATAAGATAAGAGGTTTTTAATTTTCCAAAACTGTGATTAAAGTCTACTGATGATTTGGT